>CM070775.1:135351296-136712884 GCA_036346955.1 Dipus sagitta
TCTTCACCAATAAGGTCTCACCATCTAGTTATGGTGGGCAACCAAGAGCCTTGGCAATATCCTGTAAGTTGCATTAGTGGCCACTCTGGCTAACAACTTGTTAGAAATTATCCCATTCCTAATACTGATTGTTTTTTCTAATACCAATCTATGGATTCTGGTCACAACATTATCCACCTATGAAATTTTAAAAATACATGAATATATATATATATATATATATATATATATATATATATATATATATATATATATGATACAAGCATATGGTAAGTATACATGACTATGTGTTTCACTATGACATTTACATACAGATACATAATATACTTTTATTTGATTCACCCTAATTGGTCTCAACATTCCCCTCCAATTTCTCCCACTTCCTTCTTTCTTTTCAACCAGTCCCCATCAATTCCCATGTTTTCCTCTTCACTTTTCTCCTTCGTCTTCTTCCACTTCTCTTGTCTTGGCTATGAAAGTCCTGTGAACTCCTATGTAGGGTCTTCTCAGCATCTCTATGCCCAGAGAAAGGAAGCATTGAACAGAGGGTGTTACAATTCAAGAATGCATGCACACTGTGGCACATGTGTGGGGGTCAGGGATAACTCTGTTGTGTAGGTCCTCACTTTCCATCCTGTTTGAAGCAGGGACCCATCTTGTTCATTACCTTGCTCATCAGGCTGGCTGGTCCACAATTTCCAGGGGATTTGCTTGTCACTGCTTCCCTGCATGCCTTATGTGTACTGGAGTTACAGATGTCCAGTACAGTGCCCAGCTTTACATAGATGCTGGTGGTCTGAGTCCAAGTACTTTTGCTAGTGTAACAAACTATTTATCTACTACCCCATCACATGTGCACACACACGCACACACACACACACACACACCACACACACACCCTTGAGGATTCTTAAAGTTAGACCAGTTTCAATATTTTAAACTTCAAGACACAAAATCAAATGTCACCCACACTCTTTATCAATGAAAATAGATCTATCTTTATGCATTTTCTATTGCTCAAATGCACAAAAATGGCCATGTATACATAGACACAAACTCTGAAGTTAAGATTTTTTTTTTTTTTTTTTTTTTTTGGTTTTTCGAGGTAGGGTCTCACTCTAGCCCAGGCTGACCTGGAATTCACTATGGAGTCTCAGGGTGGCCTCGAACTCACGGCAATCCTCCTACCTCTGCCTCCCGAGTGCTGGGATTAAAGGCGTGCGCCACCACGCCCGGCTTGAAGTTAAGATTTTTGCAAGGAGGTGCCCATATTCTATCCTGTACCTGGCATTTATTTCCCTTGATGATGATACAATCACTTAAACAGAATATATATATATATATATATATGTATATATATATATATATATGTATATATATATATATATATATATATATATATACACACACATATATATATACATATATGTATTTATCACTGAGTATCTGTACATGCTCCAAGTTTTAGGAAAGTGAAATTTTTAACAATATATTTATTTATTTATTTATTTGCAAGCAGATATATATATACATATATATATATATACATATATATATGTATATATATATATGTATGTATATATATATATATATATGTAGAGAGAGAGAGAGAGAGAGAGAGAGAGAGAGAGAGAGAATGGGCACACCAGGGCCTCCAGCCTCTGCAAATGAACTCAAGATGTGTACTGCTATACATTTGGATCATTAGGCTTAGGCTTTTCAGGCAGGTGTGTTAACTGCTGAGCAACCTTTCCAGCCCCCAAGAGTGAAATTTTATTGTTATTTTCGTCCTGTTTTCTACACAGATAATTTTTTAAATAGAAATACGTAGATAGGGCTGGAGAGATGGCTTAGCAGTTAAGCGCTTGCCTGTGAAGCCTAAGGACCCCGGTTCGAGGCTCGATTCCCCAGGACCCATGTTAGCCAGATGCACAAGGGGGCACATGCATCTGGAGTTCGTTCGAGGTGGCTGGAGGCCCTGGCGTCCCATTCACTCTCTCCCTCTCTCTCTTCCTTTCTCTCTCTAATAAATAAATAAATAAAATATTTAAAAAAGAAATATGTAGAATATTTAAAGCAAAATGTCATCTCCCATCATTTCCCATTGAAAAAAAGCCTTGAAATAGCTATTTCTACAAATGAGAAGGTCAACATTATAATTGTATTGCTTATAGATCTCAAGTGCATTGGAATATTATTTCTTAATATATTATGAGATGACTACAATAAACAGGATTTCTTGTCTTTGCTTTTTAACCTTTCCATAACAAATTGTAGCATGCTCATTCTGTATCCTTCTTTAGTTTCATTATGGATATTTTAGATTGCAACATTTTATTCCACCCTACCATCTCCCCCAACACACCCATTTGCTCATTCTTTCTTTCTTCACCATTGTTCCTCTAAATGACAAGACCATCTGCTCACTTGGCAGATGCACGTCAGTCCTGTAATTGTTGTCATTCTTAGCAAAGTGCAAGCCATGCATGATCCAGACCGCGAGAAGTACTACATTCATGAGTTAGCCAAATGTGTATTCTTGTTGAAATTACTTGTCAAAACGTCAAGGGGAACAATATTTGATTTTCAAAGCAAGGCATACATCTATCCAGTTTACAATTCGAAGGCTCCATTATGCTGTTACTTTGCAATGCATCATTCAGATTTTGACTGAAGTAAATGGCATGAGCTTTGTAGGCTTTGATTTCTATTGTGTGAAAGGAAGACAGGCGTTTGCTGAAAAATCCTTTGTTCAAGCAGCAAATTGAAAGCTTTTTTTCTGAAGTATATCAAATACATAAATTTAGTTGGCAATAATCTTAGTATCTTATTGTTAAACAACTCCAAGATATTGTTCTTAGGGCTTAAACATAAAATATATTAAAATTTCAAAATATGGATTTTTTAACCTCAATGTAGTAAATATTTTGTTTGTTTTGTATTGTTCCTGTAACAAATTGCTAGGAAATTAGGGGCTTGAAGTTGTACCAATTTGGGGCTGTAGAGATGCTAAGTAGTGGTCAAGGCACTTGCCAGAAAGACAAAGGATCCAGGTTTAATTCCCCAGGATCTACATAAGCCAGATGCACACGGTGGTCCAAGAGTCTAGAGCTGGTTTGCAGCAGCTAGTGGTCCTGGTGCACCCATACCCTACCTGCCTGTATCTATTCCTCAAATATATACTTTTTCCTAGTGTCTTCTGTCTTCAAAATTGAGATCTCTTTGGTCATTCCTCCATAGTCATATCTCCCTTTCTGACCATAAACTGCAATGTCTCTTTGTTCTTGAAAAGTTCATGCTTTGTTTGGGCCCACTGTAAGTAATCAAGATTAATATTTCCAACTCCAGGATTTGAATATGAATTACATATATAAAGTTTCTCTTTCCAATTAAACAATATATCCATCAGTTCCTTAGGTTAGGCCATGAGCACATTTGGTGTCTCTTGAAGACATCATCCATCATAAACTCCGACCTTCCAAAAACAGTTGAGTAACAAAATAATTTACATAAGTTAAATGTCAAACAAATAGTGAAACATTGATTATAACCCAAAAAATTCCAGTTCTCTGTTCTTGTAACTAAAATACTTCACCCCCCTTTGTAAATTTCACTTGATCCTTCTTGTGTAAAAGAAAAGATATACATGGAAAAAATCTGATACACATTTTTCCCTCAGCATTCACAGCAGACTTAAACTGTTTTGATGATACAAATCACTTTTACACATCACATTTCAACATGCACATACCACCCAGAGTTAGAGTAGGTGTTTAATTAATATGTATATATTGTTGATGACAATAGCCATGACACCATACCACAGTGCATTCCTGAGGGCTCTAAAATATCCTTTTAATTGCTAGCTGATGTATGACCTAATTTGAACGGGCGCACATAGAAGAGAGATGAGTAAGAGAATACAACCCATTAGAATGTCTGTTCATGTGAAACTTCAATGAACACATATTAAATGGTACTCCAGGCTAGATTCCAGATGAATTAGATACTGCAGATAGAGGATAAGGAGTAGACAGGATCTGCCCTGCATTTACCCACAATAATGTATTTAGCAAGATATTTACATAACCACATATGTCTCATGTATTTTCATGTGCACTGAAGGAAAATAAGAATGTTATATTGGAAAGGATCAATAGAGAAGACATAATTTCAAATTGTTTTTTAAGCATAATTTGGAATTTAAATATTTAGATAAAAAGCTTTCTTTTTTCGGGAACCATAATGTGGTATCAAGCTTATCAAATTTAAGAAGTATGAAAAATAAGACTTTCAGAAACCAATAAGTAGCACATTATTATTCTCCCAGCTCCTGCACTTTCCTACTGCATTTAAAAAATGAAAGACTAAAGAAAGACAGCAGCTCACCCTACAACCAAGATAAAGGACTGCTTCTCCTCTGAGCATGCTGAGCTCTATGCATGAATATGTGGGTGCTTTCTCAGAGGTACTTTAGGGATGATTTAAGACCTGTATACCTACAACTTGCTGTCAAATAAAATAAAACTTCAGCTCTGAGAATTTTCAAACAGATGCCTGTTAATAAAATGTTGACTTGTTTTCAAGAACTGCTAAGCCACATTAAAATGAGTTATTTTAATTTAAGAATATTAAATTCATGATAATCTGATTTTGGACATGCCAGAAAATGATTACTTTTGTTAAGTTAAATAAAATCTATGTTTCACAAGAAAAATTTATGAGATTTCTGTAAATCCCTGCCTTTGATGTTGTTCAAAGCTTCCCATTAGAATTAAAGACATAGACAGGGCAAATCAAAGTTAAAGATCCTAGGAAATCTTTACTCTTAAAATAGGGCATCTCTTAAATTCTGACCTTATGTGGTAGACATACAAGGTTCTGAATCTTAGTGTGCAATAACAAATAGCCAACATACCAACAATGACATCTTTCAACAATTCCATAGACTGCAGAACTAGAACTTTATAACATAGTATCCACAGAACAGGCCTTATGGTGGGAGAGTCACTCTGCAAACCAACTGCTCTGTAACTTGGAAATGTCTGTGAGGTATCCTGACAGGCTGTTTACTCCCTTATCAGAGCTTTTACTACTATGAACATTTTTATGTTGTCACCAGAGTCCATTTCATGATATTACACTTCATGAATAGGTTCTTTCAGAATATTTCAGAATTTTTCTATATGAGGATATTTACAGGAATGTCAATATTTTCAATTAAGCTTTCCTTTGTATCATTTTAAACTAAAACTTACTGTAAATATATGATTTGTTAGTAAATATGCCCCAAATCTTCCCCTTTTAATCACCTCAGTTAGGTTTTGAAGACCCCAATTGTGTTTCTTTCTGAATACATCAAATTCAAAGTATGTATTTCACTTAATAGATAGATAGATAGATAGATAGATAGATAGATAGATAGATATAGTGTGTGTATGTGTGTGTGTGTGTGTATGTATTAGGCAAGCAAGTAAGCATGTATGTATACATTTTTATTTTAAAACATTTGCTTTTCAAGTATAGGCATATATGCATATGTAGGTACAATGTGGAAAAAATGGTGTTGTATTGGGGTTGAAAGCATGGAAACCAAAATGGAATCTCATTGGCTGTTCAGCCCTCAGCAAGTCAAAGCAGAGTTGGTCTTGGGGTCATACTTAGCAAAATGAGGGGATGATGGTGGGAAATACTGAGCCATCTCTCCATTTCTGATACATCTCATTGTTTCAGCTTTCCCCATGATTACCATTCATATATGTTTCAGTTGTAGGCTATACATAGAAGTGTTTTATTTTTGAGAATTGGTTATATTCTTATTACAGAAAAATCATCAAGTTTTAATAGCATTTATGTTCTTTCCAAATCATTTAAGTAGAAAATATATTTCTAAAGAAATATATTTAGGGCTGGAGAGTTGCCTTAGCAGTTAAGGCATTTGCCTGAAAAGCTTAATAACTCATGTTTCAATCTTCAGGTTCCACACAGACAGACACACAGTGACCCAAGCGTGCAATGTCGCACACACGACACAAGGGGACGCACATGTCTGGAGTTCGTACACAGTGGCTTAAGGCCTTGGATTGCCCATTCTCTCTCTCTCTTTCTCTCTCTCTCTCTTTCTCTTTGCCTCTTTCTTTCTCTAACTCCCAAAATAAATAAAGAAATAAAGAAATAAATACTATATTATAATATATTTAGTTAATAATAATTTGTATATATAATGGATATTATACTTGGATAACTACAATTAAATCCTAATTTTATTTATATATTTATTTATTTTGGGGGGGCGGTTTTCCCAGGTAGGGTCTCACTCTAGCTCAGGCTGACTTGTAATTCACAATATAGTCTCAAAGTGGCCTGAAACTCATCGCATTCCTCTCAACTCTGTCTCCCAAGTGCTGGGATTAAAGGCATGCACCACCACACCCTGCTTCTAATTTTATTTTAAATAATGTTGGATTAAATGACTAGGAGTTATTTCAAGGAGTACACTGCAATTATCTTTTGAAAAACTTAAATACTTTTGATAAAATTTTGTCATCAATAAAGGTGTGTATGTTTGCAGAAAATGTTTTTTTCTGGACTGTGAGCTTTTAAATACTATAGAAAATAATAGCATTTAGATTAACTTTAAATGACTATTAACATGATAGCAGCTAAAATTTTTGTATTCAGGTGAAATACTATTTCTATATTCATGTAGAGGCCAAACTTGTATTTAGATATTATTTACCAATCATTCTTTTATGCACTGAAGAAGCTAATAAAATAAATTATCTTCATCTTTCAGAGAGATGAAATAGGACATGAATTTGTATTATGGTAGATGATAAAAGGTGTTATTGAACAAGTTAAAAGTAGAATAAGGTAATAGCAAGATACTCTAAGTGGTGTCATTATACGTAGAAGGTTGGAAAAGCACTTTCAGGTAATGCCTAAGCATCATTTTCAATGAAGCAGAGCATGAAGTCACCCAAAAGGCAGAGAAAGTAGAAATGACACAGGGAAGAAGCTGAGAGTTTTTGATATACACAAAGTAAAATAGTGATTCTACAGCAACGTCTATAATAAGCAATCATGGAAAAATGAAGAAAAAGCATTAAGAGTGCTTTCCTGTAGGGTCATTATAAATTTTTCTCTAAGTAGAGTTGGAAGTGAAGGGTATATTGTAAAGAGTACTCTAAATAATCTGACTTACGTTTTAAAGAGACTGATGTATTTGTGTTACCACAAGTAGACTGCAAATTTATAAGAAGGTAATAAGAGTGACCAATGAGGTTCTACTACAAGTGTCCAGTTGAGCTGGGAGGACCTCTTCCTCATTACTGTGATTGACAGAGTGCTAAATAGATGTTTTTTTTTTCTTTACTGTACCCTTTCATAATGTATGTTGTAGACATTTCTGCGACCAAAGAGTTTGTAAATCATCTAGAATTTTAATTAACTGCACAAGATTCCTAAATATCAAGAAAATATTGATTATCTTTCAACACAATTCATAATAGTCACTACATGACATTGTTTACAAAATAGCTATCTATTTCTCATTAAGTATTACATATGATAAATAAATATCCTTAAGTACTGGTCTGAATGAGTAACATTTAGTAAATATACCTAATAATTATATATATATATATATATATATATATATAGTTGAAAAATGTCTTAAAATCACTGTAACATGTAAGTTAATAAACATTATTTTCATATAAGACAGTCAATATTTTCCTTGGAAAAACTCAGCATTAACCAGCTATTAGAATAATAGTTGAAGTCAAAATTATATTCAATGTGTATTTATACAAATAAAACATCATGAAATACAAATGCTGCTAAACCACTTGGTCCTTAATATATATACAAGCCTGAGTTCCCTTTAGGTTCTAATGAAATCTTTGTGAGACTTCATTTCTGGGCTACATGTACAAATACTTCAGAAATACCTTGTTGGCATAGCTAATTTTTGAAAGGGCAGTTATTCTTTGCTAAAGTTACCCATTTTCCCCTTTATTTTATTCATGGTCTATGTTGGGTCTGTAACATGAGACTCCTGGGTGCTGAGAAACTGATTTCCTCAAGTCTCATTTTGTAGGCTTTCTTTGTATCCAATGCCTAATTTTGAGATTCCTGCCCTTGTGTCAGCTGACACTAGCCCCCTTGCTAACTGTATACACCCTTGTCTTCAGTGAATAAGGGCTTGATTGTGCACTGATTAAAATGGCTTATTTTAGTGTTAAAGTAAATTACACAGAAATGGCATTTCCTACCAAACAAAGAAAAATAATGCCATAATAACACCAACTTGACACTTCCCTAATGCTTTAATCTGACAATCTCAGTACACTTAACAAACAGGAATTAATTAACCCTTACAACATTCCTGTCAGGAAGTCCTGATTACTCGCACTTTACAAATTAAATGCTAAGAGGTAATGGAACCCAGACAAAGTCACATAGTGTTGCTGACAGATCAGGGACATCAACAGTCTGGCCCTGGAGTTCAGGCAGGCAACAAGCATTAATCCCCAGATCACATTGCTTTTGCTTAGGCTGTGGAACTCCCCATTCCAGAAGAGATCCCTGAATGGCAAATCAAGCTAAGGCTTTATTACATTCAGTCATAATTCTCAAACTAGTATCTCCCAAGGAATGAGAACTCAAAAATCTACAAACACACCTTGCAGAGAATGCTGTTGGAAGGAAGAAAGAGAGATGGAGGTAGGGAAAAAGGGAAGGAGGAAAACGAATTGTCATTTGAATTTATTTTAAATACTAAAGTGTGACCCACAGTGGATTTTCTTTTTCATTTATTTATTTTTTATTGACAACTTTCATGATTGTACACAATATCCCAAAGTAATTCCTCCCTCTCCCTCCACTTTCCCCTTTGAAACTCCACTCTCCATCATATCTCCCCCCCTCAATCAGTCTCTCTTTTATTTTGATGTCATCATCTTTTCCTCCTATTACGATGGTCTTGTGAGGTAGTGTCAGGCACTGTGAGGACATGGATATCCAGGCCATTTTGTGTCTGGAGGAGCATGTTGTAAGGAGAATGGATTTTCATATGACAGTGCACAGCTGGGTGAATTTGCACATGTAGTAGCTAATGACTCAATAACACAATTTTCCTGATAATTTTAAGTTAAGAGCCTTCTTGTACAAAAAACTTAAAGCCGTTTTGAGATGTTACATTCTGAAATCAGTGGCAGAATCCCCCAGCACACACACCTGAAAAATGTGCTTACTTTAACTGTCAGTGGCAAACATCTTACCTGCACTTCAACTGGCATCATGACCATGTCAGGAGAGACGTACTCAACTGCCATCATTGCTGCTCTTGCCCACAGGTCCTTCTGAGTCTGCCCATACATCTTCCCTGACCTGAACTTGTCCTCCATGCCCCTGGTTCTGGCTTTCATCCCCATAGGAAACTTCTTTATTTTCCAAGTTCCTTAGTTCTTGCAGTCACATATTTAGATGAAGGGAAACCCATGTCTAGCCATTTCAACAATGGGCCTTCCAAACTCTATTCCATTATTCCTCTCAGGATCCCTCTACAGCCCATGGCTTTCTAGTCTGATCCCATTGGATAAGCAACACTATTTTCTTTTTCTCTCTCTTTTTTTTTTTTTCTTTTGGCTCATCGCTCTTTCTGTTCTTCCTCTGAATGTCACTGTTACTAGTATCAGTTAACAAATTAAACATATATTTTTATCATTTTCAAGATGATGTTTTGAAATACACATATATTTTGAATTTTAAAAAATGATTAATAAGCATACAATTATTCACATTAACATTTTATCATGAAAGCACAATATCTAGAATTTAGCAATTTTTAAAAACATTATTTATTTATTTATTTATTTATTTATTTGACAGAGGGAGAGAGAGAATGGGCTCACCAGGGCCTCCAGCCACTGCAAACAAACTCCAGCCGCATGTGCCTCCTTGTGCATCTGGCTAATGTGGGTCCCACAGAATTGAACCTGGGTCTTTTGGCTTTGCAGGCAAGTGCCTTAAATGCTAAGTCATTCCTCCAGCCCAAATTTAGCAATTTTTAAGGCTGCAATCCATTATTTCACTACAGTTACAATGTTGCACAGTGGGCTTTGTGAGTCTATTTCTTCTGTATAATTGAGGTTTTATATTCTTTGACACCACCCTACTAGCCAGCCCCTTCCTGAACTACTCTAATTCTTGATCATCAACATTCTACTTTCTGGTTCTCCACTACCAGCTTTTGGATTCTATACATGTGTGAGCTCTTGTGTTCTGTGTCACACACAGTATCCTCAGATAGTTTATGGTCCTCTGGCCTTCAAAACGTGTTAGTTATTTACCTAAATATATGGCTGGCATGTATACTATGGGACTGGAAAGCAAAAGACAGGATGCTCAATTCATACATGGGGCAGGGTGAGGGAGGAAGCCAGGGAAAAATTCCCATATCCAATTGACTCCTTAGTTACTGTTCCACTTGGCGCAAATCTTCCTCTGCCCAGTTGTGAATGCTTTCCATATGTTGATAAAAAGCAAAGCTCTTTGTAATGAATTGTTGCAACTTCTCTCCCATTTTCTAATCTCTTCTTAAATTTCTTCTTAGTTACTCCACTCCTCTTACACCACTCTCTCTATGCGTCAATATCACCTTCTTAGAGAGCTTCTCTGATAAGGCTGTCAGGATCCCCAGGCCCTCTACTTTTCCCTCATCTGCCACTTTTTCTTCATACTTCCAACCCTATAGTCACTGTGCTTATTACTTTCCATTGCTATAATACCTGGAGAAACCAACTCATGGTGGGAAAAGATTTATCTTGACTCATAGTTTTGGAGGTTACAGCCCATGTTTAATTGGTCATACTGAATTACTTTATGTGGCAAGGTATCACATCATAGGTATATGTACAAAGTGAAAAAAAAAAAAAGAAAAAGAAACAATAAACATGATTCACCTCATAGCAGGGAAGAGGATAGGAAGTCAAGAGAGGGAGATAGGGGAAAGAGAAAAAGGTAAACAAAAGAGAGAGGGGGTAGGATCCTATTATCCCCTTTAAGGTTTCAAGGATAAGTCTTAAGTGACCTGACATCTCTCCCTGAATGAACTCTGTCCATTTGAAATTGCACCATCTTTCAATAGCATCATCTTAGGGACAAGCTTTGACCCCATAAATCTCCAGAGAATACTTAAGATCCAACTATTACAAGTACTAAATACAATTTTGCACATTTCTTTCATCCTCTGAGTGAAATGAAATTTTCACTAGGACAGGGATTTTAGAATAATATATCTAGTGTAGTATGAAGTATATGGTAATGATACAAGAAACATTCATTGCACAAATATTAGTCCTGTTTTTAGTTATAACTTTTTTCCAAATGTGCTTTTTAGTTATGAAGTCTTTAACGCTCTTAACAAGCAGATATACCTGCTTACTAAATTTCAGTAAGGTCAGAGAAAGCTGTAAAGTATATTAAAACAAAAGACCCTTCACATGCATAGGAAACAATGTGATTATCAGACAATATGACAACACTGTGATTAACTTTGTGTAGAAGAGATAGAAGGAGAGAGAGAATAAAGGAATTAGTTCAGATAATTTTCCTGTGCTGATGCAGGAAAGCATGAATAAAGTTGGGACACTGATGTAGTCTTAACAACAACAACAAAAAAAAACCCAGGCATGACAAACTGATGGTTATACAAGTTAAGTTTACCCCAATGTGTTAGCTTCACATGGCTGGGATGAACTTCCAATCCAGCACAAGTTATGGGAGGAATGGATTAATTGAAGCTTAAAGTTCCAGGGGGAGTTACATATGGTGGAAGAATGTGGACCCCTTTTACAAGTCCATGTAGAGAGAAAGGCCACCACCAGTACACTCTAGAGATCCCAGACAGAGCTCTAGCACTCTGCATGTCTTTGGCTAGAATTCCAAATCCACATGTCCAGCTCTAAACTTTCAGTTTTATCATCAGAGCCATTTTACTTTTGAAAGAGACATATTTACATTCTGAACAATGATTTTCTAAGACAAAAAAAATTCTTAAATGTGACATCATTATGCCATGCACATTTTAGAATTTTTTATTAACTTATTGATTTTAAATATATACAATTCCCCACAAACTCAAATAACTGATTCAGCAACAAGAACAGAACCTTTCAAAAAGAATTTGCTGCAGACTGGGTGGAAACAGTCTGCCACAGTGATCCACACCATCTCCCGTCCCCAGAAACATGATGTGGAACTAAAAACTATATATATATATATATATATTTGCCTACAGAAAATAATGCCCTGTTCCAAGATAGGAACTCTTGTCATGGTAATGTTCTAGCCCTGACCATAAGGGAAAAATGTCTCTGAGAAATGGAGTGTCTTTACTTCAACAGAGTGCACTGGATATTATGTTTGTTAAATGCAGTACTAAGCATCATTAGGAAAAAATACAGGTAGAGTTTGTGATCACTAAGATATTGGTCATTCTCCTCAATCTTAAATCTAGAGAGACACCAAGTTGACAATCTTACCTCTTGATAAGTCACATAGACATATCTATATTAGAGCCTAAATTCAGCTCTTCACTACTAGAAAGACCCTTCTATCTGGTAAACACTCCAACACGAGAGATGATTAAAAAGGAAATAATGGGCCAGGGAATTTTAAACATTCAGTTTCTTTCTGTATTCTCACCCAACTATTTGCAGAGATTCAGTTGAACAATAAAAGCCACTCAACACTGGACATGAAAAATGGATCATATGCAAAATTATAGAGGCTATAAGTTGCTAAAATTCAAACATCGTAAGACAAAATTAATATCTATTTATTGAATGTTTAACTATCTTTCAATCACTCTCTTAAAGCCAATTGCTTAATTATTAGTTCTCCTGACTCTATTTAGATTCTAGATTTCCATAGCCACTTTTTATTATGGTTGGAAGATTAGTAAAAACAAACTAAATAAAAAGTTAAATTAAAATTATTTAAAGAAAAGTTAATTTTAATTGTTAGAGAACTCACTTCTGTTCATTAAGTTATATCAATGATTTTGTAATGAGTTTAAGGGTGATGTTTCCAAAAATAATTGGGTAAAATTCTTTGGAAAAACAATTTGAAGGCTTTTCCTGAAGTATTTAGATTAATGTTTTCTCTTGTTGGGATTTTTCATTACATAGCCATTCTTTAAAGCTAAACAAATCAGTCCTGCCTTCCCTAGATATGGATCTCTTTTCCACTCATTTCATTAGTGGAGAGGTAAAGAAAGACTTCAATCATAACATAAATGCATCTCTTATATTGAAGTTTTGACCTTATTGCAAGATAAACAACTATGTTTAGAAGAGGAAAGCAGGGTGAAGAAGTCTCAAGAGCCAACATCAAGTGTAATAGTTTAACTGGAAATGTTAAAATCAATAGCTGTAAATCAGAAAACCCTATGACAATCATTCTATAACCATTAGCCTTTCACCTGAATGAACATGGAGATGATGATAACTTTGGTAAAGTTTAGGAAATTCTCTTAAATTTCAGGTGCCCATAAGTCCATGACATGAAATTGCACTTACACTTAGAGAACATGAAATATTTTATTTAATTTCTTGTCTTTCTTTGGAGGCGAGAGGGGGTTTTTGATATGCAATCTTGCTATGGAGCCCAAGCTGGACTTGAACTCACTATCCGCTTGCCTTCACTCCCTGAGTGACTAGTGTCAAGTGTGTCACCATGCCCTAAGGCTGTTTGGTCAAATTTTAAATGCATCTGCTGATACATGACAGTGGTAATGTTAACAAATCAAGGAACACTAACTCAAAAGCCACTAAGCAATTTTAAGATAAATTAATAATATAAATTAAAAAATAACTTGACAGAATTTTCAAGGTAATATTTACAAAGTATCCTTTTGCTCTGTTTTTTTGGTACAACTAACATTTAATAATATTTAGAGGTCTTTTCTCCTTAATTGTATTAGTAGAAGATAGCATATAAAGGCATACCACAGAAAATAAAAAGTAACAAATAAAAGGAGAACAAAATGAAATAAAATCTCATTTAATTGCATTCAAACTTGTATGCAATGAAGTGAGTTTTGAAAAGTAAATGAAAGATAATATTTGCAAAAGATTAATATAAGTTATTGTTATAAAATAATCACACAATCATGTTCCTATTTGTGGAAACAGACATAAATAGAAAATACTCCTATGGAAAGAAATTTCTCAGTACATACTAACATACGTTCAAGTTTTCATACTCTTACCAATTCTCAAATTTAAGAATTGTAGGTATTTTTCATTAAAAATCAATTCACATAAAAGACACAGACAAGTTATATAATGTAGAATGCTATGGTTTTGGAAATATACACAAGGTCACATGTGTAACAAGCCTGGTTCCCAGCCCACAGCATTATTGGAGGCATGGTCTCCAAGCCACCATGAAATGAGAGTCTCCTCCCACAATACTCCTACTCATGGAGACTAAGCTGTGTCAAGCCAGAAGCAACACTTACAATGGGTCATGAACTAAACATTCTGTATCTATGAGCCAATACAAAGTTTTCTTTTTTCTTGAAGTGGTGTTTGCAGGCCTTTTGTTAGAATAATAGCTGAGTAGCAGATAATATTTCGATTTAATATTATTATAATGATAAAATCATGTAACCACCTTAATGGTTGGAGAGCTTAAAATAAAAAAAAAAAATACATGAACAACAACAACAAAAAAAAAACCTCCTGCACATAATGTGATGGAATAGTATGCAACAAATAGCAAAAAGATAAGACATAATAATAGAAAGGGGCAATAGAAATAGGGCATAGAATAGAAATAGGGAAGGGGCTCATGCCTATTATCCCAGAATTCAGGAGGCCAAGACTGGAGAACTGAGAATTCAGGGCTTGGCTGGGACAGACAGACAGACAGCACACACACACACACACACACACACACTTACCAAGCAGCAGAGGAAACTTGATCACAATCAACTGAATTCTGTTTCAAACTACATTTAAACGCACCAAAAGAAAGAAAAGTTCATAAACAATTTTGTGTTTTCTTCACTGTAGATTAATTGCCCAATAACAGGCCCAAGCATTATAAACTAAGTCTGTAACTAGAAGTGGTTTGTCCATGGTACACCTTCAGATGTGCTTGTTCACACACATAAGGAATTCGGTACTTCCCTGTCCCTCCTTAACCCAGAGTTATACACCTCAGTGTTACCTTCTACTATTTTAAGAACAAAGACTGTTCAATTTTCTATTAAAAAACAAAACTTAGAAACCAAAACAAAAACCATGGCAGAGCCCCAAATAAGAAAACCAAGAGTGTTTCTATGGCTCATTTGGAGGTATGAGCTACCTAGTATCTGAAATGACATTTCACAGCATCAGATGTCACTCTCTCTATAATAACTTTTATTCTGTATGTGTGTGAGAGAGTTTGCTTGTACAACGGCACACTTGTGTAAAGCTCTGAGGACAACCTTGAGTATCAGTCTTTACCTTCTAGGTAGTTGGTGGCGGCATCTTTTCTTATTCACTGCTGCAAGGGTAGCTGGACCAGGACATTCTTGGTGATTTGATCTCCTCCTCCTCCTCCTCTTCTCTCTCTCTCTGTGCTGGAATTATAGACATCAGTAATGCAGCATCCAGGTTTACATAGGTTCTGCAGTTCTGAACTAGTATATTCAGGCTTATACAGGATGGGCCTTATCTACTCTTCCATATCCCTAGCCCATACATTTTAAGCAATTACTTTAGTCTTTTCTGTGTAAGATTTAAGTAGTAACAAATCATAAACATGAAAGGTAACTCATTTAACTTTTTCTATTTACTGTCAATATGAACTACAAAAAGGAAAAGAGTGAAGTTAATGTAAGCCCTTAAGCAAGGAAAAGTGTATATGTGTAGAATACAGTAAATAATAAAAAAAAGTTGCTCACTATTTTGCCCATTGAAATCAGATTTTCAGAACTTATTTTTTTATTAGAGAGAGAGAGAGAGAGAAAATGGACGTGCCAGGGCCTCCAGCCACTGCAGACAACTCGAGTCTCACACACCCCCTCGTGCTTCTGGCTAACGTAGCTGCTGAGGAATGGAACCTGGGTCCTTTAACTTTGGAAGCAAGCACGGTAACCACTAAGCCATCCCTCCTGCCCAGATCTTCAGAACTTAGATAAAAGGAAGTTAGAAAAGACAGATCTCCGCTGTAAAGTTATTGATGGAAGTAGCTCAAAAGATAGTCTCTTTTGGTTAGAACAGATTCCTGACATTTATACATTGGGAGAGAGAAAAAAAAAAAAAACAAGAAAAGAAACAAGAACCAAAACAAACAAACAAACAAAAAACTCATTTCATCTTTTCTGTACCTGGAGAGACCATTCATACTGCTTGAGGTGCTCCATGGATAAGCTTCCTCGTAATAGGTTGATAGACATCAACACTGATTCAGATCCTCGCTGAACATTATGTTTCCAATATACCCATCTCATTTTAGCAGGTCAGGTGCAACAAGGGATGAAACAAATACATTCTTGCCTGTCTCTGATTAAACTAATGATTAACCAATAGCTGCTGTTAGGAAAAGATCGAGAAAAAAAAATCTAAAGTTCATGCTGTCAGAATGAATTCTATCTTGAGCTAAACATTTTTACGCCTGATAAGATTTCATTTAAAACAAAGATTAAGCCATATGTCACTTTAGTCATTGATATTTTCATTTGCATATGCCAATATCTTATAGCGGAATCTGTTCTAAATCAGTAAAGTGGGTGGTACTTAGGAATTCAGAGGAAATGCAGGCTGGGAGTCAAATGATTTACACAAAATTGATTTTACAGAAGCTCAAATGTTATTGTGATTGATCTTGCCCTTCTGTTATGTAAAGGTACTCTCTTTCTGAACCTCCTGACTAATCATTTCTGACTAGCATTGTTAAGATGAAAGAATATATTGTGTTCCTAGTAGAGTATTCTCACTCACAGATTTTTTCCAATCTATCCATCATCCATCCAAACAATTTATATTGGAAACATTCTATTTGGGGCAGTGATAGTCATTGATCAATAAATCAATGCAAAGCAATGGAAGGATTTTTTTTAAGTGAAAACTCCCTCTAAAGAAAGCCAAACAATGTCATGGGAAAGAACCGTGAAGCAACAATATCATTAGCTGAAACTTGCACTAGTTGTAATGAACACAACCACAAATTTTCTTTATTTTTCTTTCTGTAATATGATTTTACTGTTGGTAATTCTGTTGTGGCTTGAATCAACATAGATTAGTGAGTTGTGTAAAACTTACAAGATCTGTATTCTTGACTTTGGGTGGGGGCATGGCATGTTTTTTTTTTATATATATAATTCTTTTGGACTAGCAGGGAGTCTACCTCTCATGAGTTTAGGCAAAGGAAGACTATGTCTCTGACAAACCTTTGAAGTCATATAGTATGTCAAAACCAAGGACAACGCTCTACACATCTGGTGATAACTCAAGCATTTAAAGATATATAGGCATATCTACTAATATATTCACTTATCTGTATTTGCATATATATTAAATGAATTTCATATTTATATGCCAACATGAAATATAATGAATTCATGTTCTCTGAATGTCTTAAGACCCATTGTAAAATTATTAACATTTGTGAAATAGTTTTTAAATTATTCTTAACTAAATAAATATGCATTTTCCTAACTTCACATTACAGAATTAGCAATAACAGGCTCATACATTCACTTATATGTGTGGTGCTTTGAATATAGAAAACCCACTCAAATTTACATGATAATATAGTTACATACTTTAACCTATCTATGTTCTCATAATTTCCTTTATTTATGCAACCAAGTGAAAAAATAAAAAGTCAAAGTGGTATTGCTATCACAGGCTACACAAAACGGATTTTTTTTTTTTTTTGGGCCTCTACAAAACATGACAAAGGAGCATTTTGCACATTTGCTGAATGAGAAGTAAACTAATCTCTTTTTGTAGACACCTGTGTTTTCCTGTATTGATACCGTCTGGGCTGCTGTCCTTGATGCTAAGCAAACTTTAATTTAGTATGACCTCCAGCTGGTCTGCTTTCTAATCTGTGAAAAATGCCAACCATAAGATCACTTACTGAAAAGACCTCTGTTGGGGAAAGAAAATAAGCACTACATGGGCCTGATACATGAAGCAAACAGCTACCAAGATAGCTCCTATGTTTCAAAGTAGTCACATGAAAATATTAATGTATTCTTCCCAACAAACTCTAGCCATTGTATAATTTTAGCAAGAATTTCACCACTTATATCATTTTTAGTATGTTGTCTACTTCCTATATTTTGTCTCATCTATAAAGAACTTATATTTCATTGGGTGATTTGCCATCATAATGTGCAATTATGCCTTTTCCTGAGGGCTTAATAATATAAGTTCTGGAATGATTTTAAAAGGGAAATCACAAATAACATTAAGTTGTCAGTGAAGCAAGCTTAGCAAAAAGCAGTAAAGACAATTCACCATTAATTTTTATTATTTATGATTTAGACAGAAAAGTTCATCATTGTCCCATGATCTCCTTTCCCAATTACATATGTTATCTCCCTCGTCATCCCTGTTGAACAATAACTGCTTTTTCTACTCTTCTCTCAATATCCACATGTCTTCTGCAGTGGTTAGAATTCTATTTATCTACACCAAACCTTGTGATAATGCTTGGCTCCCAGGATCATGGTGTTCTACATAGGGATGAGGCTTTGACAAATTTGGGAAATTGGGGAATCTTAAAGAACCTACCCACGTGAATATGTTCGTACTTTTTTATTTCCTCACAGAAATATGTTCATTGCTTCAGAAGTTTAACTTTCCTTTCCTCTCTTGTGCACATGCCCACTTCTTTCTATCACAAAACCTTCATCAGAAGAGATGTATATTTCTTGCAACCCTAGAGAAAGACACATTAGGAGGCAAAGAAAACAAACCTCTGCACAACTGATGACGTCTCTTGAGCACAGACAAATTATTCCTAATACTTAAAATGTCTTTCCTCATGTGCTTATACCTGCCTTAGAGCACCAAGGCACACTAGAGATTACTACTGTTATCTAATCTAGGAAAATCTCCATGGTATCTAGGTTGACAGAGAGAATTTTATTTTGAAATGCAAACTCAAAAGTGTCATCATTCTGTTTACAAAATTAAGTGATAATTACCTCAGAGATAATACAAGTTTTGTTTCCTAATATACCTTCTTAGCGAGAGTTTATTGGTTTATCCATTCTTGTGTCACTCTTCTTACCTTCAATGACAGTCTCCATTTCCCTTGATGGATAGCGCTCACTCTTCCCAGAACAGCATGTTCATGTCCTTTGCTCCTCACTGTGTCTTGCTACTTCATCCACCTGAGACTAACCAATGACTCATGCTCTCCCTGCTCAAAAATCAAACATGGGGCAATATGGGAAGGCCTTTCAAAGCTAACCCAACAGAATCAATGTGAGATGTTGTTAAATTTTGGCAGAGACAGGGAACTGAAGCTACAATGATAGCCTTAATATTTCCAGCATTACTATTTGGAACTATAAATTCAAGATTTATAGCCATTCAGTACATCTTTTAATTTATCATTATTAGATATTATTCTAATGAATTTATGATTCAATTAATTAACATACACATCCTGGTTATGCTCTGGAAGTAAAATGAGGATAGGAAAGAAAATAGTTGGGAACAACAAAAACAACAAAATTAATTTCTGTGGGTGTGGGGAGGTAACTCAGTTGGTAAAGGCCTACCTTACCTAACCATCTAGCTGAAATGTATGTGATGTGTTAGATTTCCTTTTCTTTTAGAGAAAATATTATTTTAAAATTTATATACTGGCTTTAAAATCATCAGCTAGGTTAATTTTGAAAGTGAGTTATTGTTTTCTTTTTCATAATATAGCTGTAATAAATCCATATAAAGTAAACAAAATCACTTTTAAACAAAATGTGGATAGTATAGGCATTTTTCTCTTCTGAAGTTCATGCCAGGATAGTGAGATGTTACAGTAGAACGTCTCTCTGTACTCTTCATTTCTTCCTCATGAAGTTTCAAGCTCAGTTCTGCAGAAACAAGGAAAACCAGTATGCTATTTGGTTTTGATTTGTAGAAGAGCATGAAACAATTTTGGGCATTTATTTATGGTATCAGCTGATGAGCTCAGAAATGCTGGAGCTTCATCTGCCATTAAGTTGAGACAGAAATTAGTTTGATCTTATGATAAATTCTTATCATGCTTCTCACTATTCCTCAAAACACGACACAAGAGGAAAAGCAAATCTGAAACTGTTTCATGGTTGAATATTTTGAAGAAAAATGGCCAAGGAAGCAAACGGATGCCTCCATTTGTCCGTCTTAGATTTTTCTACCAAAAAAAGTAACGTAATCATTAATGCATGAAAGGATGCCTTTCTGCCCACAATTCTCACACATGCTGTGTTCTTTGGAGAGAAGATGAAAAGGATGATGGTGAGAAGTTCAGGATCTATTACTTCCCTCACTTTGAAAAGCCTCAAATCGCAAAGATGACATGTAGCTTCTTTTACAGTAGGATCAAAAGAAACCTGCAGACAGCTGTGCTTTGGAGAATGTGTATTTTTTAAGTAAATTTATATTTTGAGTGTTAGGTACCACAGACCAGATGTTTGTGATAGTAAGAAACTCTCACATGGACTGGAAGAGAGAGACTGAAGAAAAGGAGAGGAGGAATTGTAACAGGCCAGAGCACACTGAAGAAAACAAAACATTGTAACACACGATGCTAAAACATACAGAAAGTAATTGGGTTTAAAATTTAAGTCTTACTTTAGCAAAGGCAAGAGTTAGAATCACAGATTAAAACATGAAGAGGATTTAGGGAATAACTTAAGTAGGTAAGCAGAGTTTTTGATGACCTTGGCTTTAAACTTCTGCAAAGTATAAGACACACCTAAGGTTGTCCTTATAGATTTGTCCATTGGTTCATTTTGTATCGAACAAAGGTAGAAAAAAGGACTTGCTGAGAGAGTTTGAGGACTTTTCCACGGTATGAAATCATCAAGGAAAATGCAAACAGTAAACAGACATTCTTAGCTAATGGTGTTACAAAAGGAAAGAAAAGAAGCAGAATGCGGTGGGTGAGGAAAGCACCTCCCATGAAGGCGCTCTGAGGAGTAATCAGGAATATTTTCAAGAGGGGAAATGGACAGCTATTTTCTAAGCTCAAATGGTATGGCTTTTCTCTTTTTCCACATGCATTTGATGTGTCTACCTAATTTGATCAACAGTGTACCTCAAAGATGGAGAAAATGTGTCGTAAAAATCATTCCCTCCAGTCATAAGGTGGATTACTGTCAGATCTTCAGAACTTCACCTTTCTTTTGAAAGACTTAATTCTGTTATGCACATGAAACTCTGTGAAAATACACCAACATACCCTGTAGCAAACTCAGAATCAAAAATTGTCAGTTGTATTTTTAAATATTATAATATTTTCACTGTAGGTCTAACTAGGGTATGCCTTTTAAATATATTTGCATATGTATACACACATATCTTATATATATATATATATGTATATATATATATATATACATATATATATATATGTGTATGTGTGTGTGTGTGTGTATAATTAGCTTTGATACTTAAGTAAAATGATTTAACTCTAAATACTCAAAAATACTCAATATATTTAAAGGATCTTTTGTATTATAAACAAGTTTGCAACATGGAATATATAAATTCATGTGTGAAAGTATCTACTAAACAGAAACAATTCTCATATTACAACATTAAAATTACCAGAGGAAGAAGGGCTCTGATACCTTGTTTTGAATACTGCCATTGATATTTAATACCTAATACTATAACAAGTGTGGATGGATGGAGAAACTGATTAGGAAAAATGACACATGAAGATAGTTAAATATATACGTACATACACAGATGGATACATGATGGATGAATTTATATGCATATATATGTATGTATATGTATAATTAATACATATTTTATATAAACTTTTACTGCACAATGTAGAAATTATAGAGACTCAAGTACCATGTCTAATGTCATAAAATTATGAGATGACCAAGTACATGTCACTAAAGCTTACATTTTTTCCTAAAAACAAAGTTAATCAGAAAATAGCTCTGTGCAACATGCATTTCCCACTGGTCATCTATGTGTCTAGGAAGTATGAATTTGACTCCACTGGATATACCAGTCCAATGGGAACAACAGGACCCTAACTCTATGTGACATTTCTTCCTCCAACCGGCCAGCTTCATCTCTTTTGCATGATAGAAAGGCAGTTCTACAGAATAGCTTTTGAGGGGAGTGAGTATTTAAGAATGTTTCCAAGCTCTGCTTTCTACTGGGTGCTACCTTAGCAATTATCAAACCAATTGTAGAGTCAAGTCTAAGTTCAATGGCAGGAAAATGTTTACTTCCTGACAGAAGAGACAAATGGATATAAATGTACTTATAAGGGGAGATGAACTTGTGGTCACCTTTGAAATCTACCACACATATATTGCCACAGACACCACACATAGTATTTTTATGTGCATATAAATGCTATGTGCTTGCGTTAGCATAGTCTGTGTCCATGTGTTTGTGCTTTGGGATTTAGGAGGCATTAAATGGAAGTAAGGTACAATGTTTCTAATATCTTCTCTGAAGTTATTGAAAAGAAACAAAAATCATTTCAGAAGCACAACCTTAAAACTCATATATGACAATTGATATGTCTTTTCAAATTTACGTATACCATTTTAATTTGCCTGTAGAGTACTAGCCCACATTTTGCTCTAAAACTGAATTATTGATAGAATGTAAAAGTATGGGGGAGTGCATGAAAATGTCTGTATTCCTGGATTTTTCTTGAAATATCAAAAGATCCAGAAGTACTATGTTCATATGAATGACCACATAAAAATTCACAGAAGATGAGAGTCCTTTCAACAGGAGGCCCGGGTTTATCTGTGTGGACACACACCCTCCTAGTATTCTTCACACACCCAGACTGTATAGAAAGAAACCACACAAAACTCAGCATTTCTAGCCTCAGTGAACTTTGCTATAATTATTACCAAGATCAAGAGCCCTTTACCTGTAACCTAAGCATAGTACTATGTGGTTAATAATTAAATTATTAACACATCTTGAACTTGGCATAGTCAATTAATTAAAAGTAAGGCTCTATTATCTTGGGAATTTACTTAATTGCACATAATAACTTCAGCAGCATACGGCAGTGATGGGCAGGGACGTCACTGAGAAAGGACACAGGTGGTGAGAGTGTCAACTGAATTCTGTCCATCAAGTCTGAGCAAATCACTTAACACCAGTAAATTCCCCACAGGTTAAATAGAAATAATAAGATATTTCATAACCTTCCATGGATACTGCTATGGCACGTAAAAGTAAGACAGTTGGAATGTACATATTTTTTGTGTGTGGCGGGGGGAGAAGGGAGGAGAGCAGGGAATTTTTAAAGCGTGTTTTAGATTCTGTTAGGTTTAGTCATGCTGTTTGAATAGTAAAATAAACATTGAGAGTCGTTAGCAGTGTCTTGGCTTGTCAAAACTGTCCTAAGGAGAAAAAAAAAAATCTTATCTGATTGCACCTATTCTCAGGTGCACAAGAACCAAATTGCCAGACATGATCAAAGAGATGTCTTTTCTCTTGTTTTAGGCTTCGTGCCATAGACTTGGCCAGACATTTTCCCACCCCACCCACAGTTTGTTTTTTTTTTTTTTAACCTGTGCTGTTTTCCATCTCAGAATTACAAAGCTATGGGTTATCACGATTTCCTGATAAAGTAACAAGAATGAAGATCCACATTCATGAGCTCATCCTTAAAATCTACCTCAAAGAGGGAAAACGTGTGCTTGGACATTTCCAGAATACCTTTAAGTAATATATTTCTTTTACTGTAATGAGCATTTCAAAAATAAGTGGGGCTGGAGAGATAGCTTAGTGGTTAAGGTGCTTGATGGCAAAGCCAAAGAACCCAGGTTCAACTCCTCAGAACCCATATAAGCCAGATGCACAAGGTGGTGCATGCATCTGCAGTTCATTTGCAGTGACTGATGACCCTAGTGAGCCGATTCTTTCTGTCTCTCTCTCCTTATCTCTTTCTCTCTCTCTCTCTCTCTCTCTCTTTACCTATCTGCTTCTTTCTCTCAAATAAATACATAAATAAAATATTTTAAAAATTAAGACAAATAATAATACATCTTGCTTTGAGTTCCTATTCTTTAGTATCTTTCCATCATCCTATAGGCTTTTTGACGGCTTATGGTTAACTGAAGTATCTACTCTGGTCTTTCTTAGAATACACCTTCCTAAAACTCTGTGAAGTCAGCATCCTATGAGGAAGCACGCAGTATAACACAAAATGGACATGTGAAAAGGAACACAGGTTTAGACTGAGCCTGCAGGCAGTCACCAGCATCATTTTCAAGATATGTCAGTGAGGCTCTCTATGGCTCTCTCATCCACCCACCCCTGTCTCTCATCCATCCATCCCTGTGCCTTCTGAATGTGAATGCAGTGACTCAAACAATGGAGCCCTGAACATTGATGCTCTGCCTTCCGAGAACAGGAATGCATGAGACAGCCATTGTCTGGGGACACTTACCTGAGGAGCAATTTATTACACAGCAGTAGATAACTAAAGCACTTCTCAAAAAATATTATGTGGGCAGACTGGGAATTGGCTAAAAGTAACTGATTCTCATTTTTCCAAACATGAATGGCTATGATATGTCCTCGGACAGAATACCTCAAGAAATACATGATCCCCCACACTCTATATCCAATCTTACAGCTGCAAGGAAATTCTTGGGTAATAAAGATGATTGCTTTTATTTACTCTGTCCTAAAAGACAGTTTTCTGATGTTCTTAGGAGAAAATAATTTGTGTTTGAGAATTTGTTGCTGGAGGCAGGTGGAGGGTAAGTTTAACCCATTCAAAAGAAATGTCCTCTTGGAATCCATTTGCAGTAGCATAACCAAGATGAGCAAATTCAGAAATGAGCAATCTGATTTTCTTAGCTATGCCTATTGTCATTAACTGCATCAAATAACCATGTTAGTGTCTTGTGTCTGAACTGTGTAAGTCACAGGAATAATGCCAAAGCCCCCCCCCCAAAGTTATACACCCTGTCTGTGAACCCACATAGTTTTATCTGGAGCTAATAAATGCATTACATCATTACCTCCCCTTTTATACACATGTTTCAATTGAGAATACAGCACAATGTGGGGCAAGCAGAAATTCAGGATGTAATATTTTTTTTTTCATAACCTGTATGTTCAGCCCACAGGAAGATATCTGTGCTCACCAGTGAACACAAACAAATCCGCACACGCAGCCGAAGCACCCAGAACCAGCCAGCTGATTCCTAGGTGGACTTTGCAGTTAATCGACACATTTGTTGCAATGCTGACACCCACATCTTAGTACAATGTTTGGTTTTGAAAAATCTTTGCTTCCTTAGCACTGTAAACTATTACTCTGAAGAGCTTGGTAAAACACCTTTAAATAGGTATCAGATATTAATCATTCCTTGTCAAGAATGGGAAGGATATTTGTTTCTATACCAAGAGCCCAATATGCCCTCAGATGCCTGAGAAAATGAACTGACTGAAACCTAGAAAGCTGGCAATTTGGATTTTTGTATTCCATAAAATAGATAGAAAAATTGCCACCTAATCAATTGCTTCTCATTTAAGCTCATAGACATGTTTCTGATGGACTATTAATAAGTTACTTATTGTTTATTTCTTCCAACAACTTATAAATCACATTGTCTTTACCTAGAAAATCATTTGCTGTCAACATCACGAAATTAGAGTTAAAATCAGGGGTATAATTATATGCTTTAATTTTAATATGAAATATAACATCCAAAAGATAAGTTTGGCTTGTTTTTTACTTGTATATTGCTTTAATATGTTGATAATAAATTAAATAAAAATTCATATCAAATCCACACAGCTTTTAATGGATTTCCTCAGGAACGATTTGAGTTGAAATTTTATAACTCCTAATTTTTTCTGAGCATTTACTATACACCAATGGCCTTATGTGTTTTCCCACCTTGTCAATTCCTAAGATTAAACTCTTACTTAGATATTATATTTATTTTATTTCTCCAATTCAAGGAAACTGAGGCTTAGCAAAGGTAGAAACGAAGCTTCTTGGGCAAGTTGTATTCAATCTACCATGAATTGCCCAATTGAACCCAGGCTAATTGACTCCCAGTCTAAACTTATTTTCTTTTTTCTCATTACAGGTTCTGTCTATGTAAACCACTAGGGCTTCTTCAAGTTAGTCAGTGGAGGCATCATAATTTTCTACCTAGGATAAGCTTTAGAATGATCACTTATGGCTGGGAAGGTATCTCAGTGGTAACGTGCTTGCCTCATGAGCATGAGGATTTGAATTTGATCCCTTGGTGCCCCTATAAATACTCTGGGCATGGTGATGTTTACTTGTAATCTCAGCTCTGGGCAGGAGGAGACAAGTGGTTTTCTTGGCTTTCTGGCAAGCTATTTTAACCTGTTAGGTAAGCTCCAGGCCAAGAAACTGTCTCATCAAAGTTAGCGATCCTCTGAGGAATGCCGTTTGAGTTTATCCTCTGGTCTCTACACATATATGCCCCTTTAAGCATGTGTACATGTACACACATGCACTAAAAATGATCACTGATCACTTAGAACAAAACTCAGTATCTGGACATGAATGATTCTAAAAAAGAATCCTAAAACTGCTGAAAATAGCATCCTAAGTAATTTGGAGACTTTAGACTTTGGAAGTATAACTCTTGTAACTCTGGAGCTTGAGAGTGAGCACTCTACAGGATGGAGTGTCAGTGTCCTTCCCTGAGTTCATGTGGGCTGTAGCCAGCTGTTTGAACTCCCCCAGGCTCTGTCTCCAGCATGATCTTGCCTCTATAGACCTAATTCCAGAAGGCTGACATGCTGTTCCATATTGGCCTCTTTATTCCTAGGCTAGGAAGTATTTCTCCTTGCAGATCGCCCTCATTTCAGGATTGGACTTCTGAACAATGACAGGATTAGTCTGAGCATAGTTCAGCTGAGCATGTCCAGAATCCTAGTGTGTATAAGGACACTTGAAGAAAATAGAACAGCTTTGGAAAGATTGGTTGTTCTGGGATCTCTCTCTCTCTCTTTCTCTTTCTGTGAACTGGAAAACTTGTCCCCATCTTCCTCTTTCATTGTTATCTCATCAGCTTGAGGTGTTGTTCACCCTCTCTTATGAGCCACAACTGGATATAAAGCTTACAGGCGGCAGCCCCAGGCACTTGCTCCCTATAACAAACTTGTATTGCTCTTTGAGGAAAGACAAAAAGAGTGAGATAAATGAAATATTTTTAAGGATGAAGAAGTGACACATGGAAAATTAGAAAATGAATATAACAGCTATCTATGTTGGCAAGAAAATTTAGCACAAATCTTAATAAGTGCAATAATAAAATTTAATAATTAATAAACAAAGGGATACTTGCCTATGAAGCATAAGGACTCAGATTTGATTTCCTCAGTATCTAATGTAAGCCAGATGCACAAGGTGGTGCCTACATCTGGAGTCCCTTTACAGTGGCTAGAGGCTCTGGCATGCCAATATTTCCTTTCTCTCTCTCTCTCTCTCTCTCTCTCTCTCCCTCTCCATCTCTTTCTGTCTTTATCTCATTTCTATCAGCTTGCAAATAAAAAAATAGAAAAAAGAGTCCAAGAATTCTTGGTTAAAAATACATAGTCACAGGGCTGGAGGAGATAAGTCAGTGGTTAATGGCACTCGCTCATTTCACCAGTTCCACCATAGGTGTGAAAATGCATGCATCTGGGCCTCACTTGCAGTGGCAACAGACCCTGGCATGCCTATTCCTCTCTTCCTTTCTCTTTCTCTTTCTGTATTTCCCATAAATAAAGAAAATATTTTAAATAGTACATAGGCAAATATATATTCTCCAATGCCCTAACATGAGTTTATATCATGAAAATAGCACCTAGGTACTTACTAAGTCTTTGGTCCTATTCTCCTCAATCCCAGACTTGTGCAAAAATTTGTGCTGGTGAGCACTATTCCATGGCCATGTAGTGGTGAGGATTACACCATAGTTTTGTGCTAGTAGTACTACTCCATGGCCATGTAGTGTTGCACACTATCCCATGATCACATGGTTGTATTTAGGGCAATCTGAAATCTTAGGAGTTAATGCTATAACATTGTGAATGTACTTTTCTTTGCTTTAAGCAAATTCAGCTGTGCAATAGTTCAGATATCCCTGTCCCAGTACTTGAGGTATTACTTCTACATACTCGACATGTAACTCTCAGAAAAACTCAAAGTTGATGAAACAAGACTAAAAAGACATTACTTGCCTTAATTATCTGACACCACAGAGGGATTTCAAGAGTGCACGTAGAGAATAGATGAAATATAAAATAATTTAAACTTACAGATACTGTAATTCCTGCTTTACATATGAAGGCACCAAAACCCAAGTAAATAGTGAACAATCCTTGTCTTTCTCTAAAAGTGAAAGAGGAAAAGAATGGAAGGAGAAAGTATGTGTGTCAACTCTGTTAGCAACAATGATGTAAGGAACAGTCAGCTTGACAGAAATAAAGTGTGCTGAGGGCATGAAGCAGGATATGCATCACTGAGCCTCGTTGTGATTGCACCATCTGACTCTCATGCTTCAGAGAACAATAAAGAATAAAATACGTGTAATAATCCTATTCTTGGTGATATCTCAACTGCATAGATGACTGTGAAATAGTACACAGAACTTATCTATTCATACGAGTTTTTGGCAACTTAAAAAAGTGGTGTAGAAGTAGGGGCCCCATATTTTTAAAAAGGCTAGTACAACATCATAGGTTATCAAACACTTGTTTCTTTAGTTTGAGTCATTTCAGTGAGCTCATGCATATTTCATCTCAGCTGACACTCAAACAACACAGTGAGATAAGCTGGGCAAACATGTGCATCCTGTAATACTGAGGAGCAAAGTGGAGGTCAAGGAATTTAGAAACAATCCCCTGTTGTAGAGACAGGGAAAGTGGGAGTGATACTTTATTATTTATTGCCAGTACAACAGGTGGTATGTAATAAATTAGACCCTAGAAATCCCTGAGGGTATTGGAAATAGGAGAGTTTGATATTCAGATGTCCAGAGCTACCAAAATAAAACAAAATTAAATTAAAACCAAAATTGTAATGAATAGTTACATTTCCACTTCAAGATTTCTTCCCAATACATTTTTGGTTGAAGATAAAACAAAAATATGTCATGTACACTTTAAATGTGTGTCAGATTTTGTAAGTTTTCTCTTAAAACCTATAGTTTCCTGGTTTAGCCCAAGTAAAACAAATGTTTCTCACAGTTTGTTCACCTTGGGAATAACTAAATCAGATAGAAATTATGATTCTTGATTTATATATGAAGGCACAAAGACCCAGAGCAATGATGAAGCTTGTCAAGGCTTGGAATATGGCTCAGTGGATAAAATACTTGCTTTGCAGGCATGAGTACTGGAGTTCAGATGTCTGGAATGGACCTAAAGCCAGATGTACTAGAATGAGTATCTGTAATCCCAGCTTTTCTATGGAGAGATGGGAGATAGAGATAGGAGAATACCTAGCATGTCGACAGCTACCTTGGCAAACTCTAGTGAATCATGAGTCACACTGTCTCAAAACAAGGTAGGAGGAGAAGGCCCAAATGCAAGGTTGAATCTTATAAATGCATGCCATGGTAAAACTTCACCGGCATTCAAATATGCACATGCATGCACACACAGACATGCAAATATATGCCTGCCACACAAACATACACACACACACACACACACACACACACACACACACACACACGAGAAAGAGATAGAGAGGAAAAACTTGTCAAATAGGCATTCATACTATTTTGCAGTGTTGTAACCTTTCATTCAAATTTTCTCTAAACAATAAAGTTTGTCTGATTATGCAACAAAATCATGCTAACGTTGATGAAAGAACAATATAAAGAAATGAAATTCAAATGCTTTGAACTGGGAAAAGAATAAGCTAAGACTATTAAGAATGAAGAAACTTGATAGCAACAGTGTTTCTGAACATTACTTTAACACAAAGTTTAGTTCCTTAATATTGGAATATTCAAGTACCATACAAGAGTAATATATAATGTACTCAGTAGATGTAGAGGGAGTGATATAACTCAAAAATCATTCTACCTGAGAAGCTAAAGGCCTATAGTATAGAGAAACAGAACAATCATTGCCACTACTACCAAAGAATGTTATTTTGTAAATTTATTCTCACAATGATGGATATACTTCTTGTGTGGATGGCAAACAAAAATGATAATTCTATTTGCTTTAGTACTTGAGGAGTGCTGATTAAATCAGACAGAAATAAGGAACAGTATAAGGAACATAGAGAACACATAAGATAAGAAAAAGAGGGGGAGAGAGAGACTAAAAATGCACTGAGATCACTTAATAGAGAGTAGTGCAAGACTTTTATAAACAGCAGTTGGTAAATTCTTGATTGCCATTGAGAAAGTATTTTTTAAAAATAAGCTTAATTGGTATAGTGACTTTATATTTACTTTTCTTTTTTCTTCCTAAAAACTTAGCCTAATTTAAAAAGAGTCAACTCAGATGAGTACAGCTTTGGAAACACCTTCAATTTTATTTTATGAGACTTTTTATGAGCTGAATTGATAACTCTCAGATTCATGCCATACTTTGAATCCTCATTTCTTTAGAATGTGACTTTATTTTGATTACAGGGCTTTTCAATGGATTAAGTAAAAAGGAGGGTGTTCTCATGCCTCTCACTTCAATCTGACTGTTGTGCTGCTGTGTGTAAAGGAGAAAACTGGGACGGGCCAGATTCCTCAGTGATTTAAAGTGCTTGTTCCAAAAAGCCTGATTGTTATTATGGAAATATAACATATATAATTTATGTGTATAAGGGAATTTTGACTGGAATATATATTTTTTCTTTATTGCTAAAGTGGGCTAAAGAAAGCTTTCTGCAGCTGACGTTGCTTCAATGAAATAATTACAATGAAAGGGTACTACTTGAGTAGACTTCAGTGCCAGCCACACACTACATACATTTCTCAGCATTATGCACCTCAAAGATAGTGATGACAATAGCCAGTACACACTGAGTGATTCCTTCTTCAAGAGAGGTTTGGAGAATTTTGCATTTTAATTCTGACAGTAAGCATGTGGGCAGACATAACTAATATCTACTTTTCTGATAAGAAAAATGAGCCTTCTGAATTTAAAGTTTATTGTGAGTAGATTGTTGCCAACCACCTAGTCCAACTATCTCTCTTTAATTTGAAAGACCATAGTCTTCATGACAAACTTCCAAAAAGTGGAGGTATCTTGGCCTGACCTCTGAAGGCTACCAGGTCTAGAAAATGCATCAATATGTTTTTGAGTTGTTGAGAGTTTGAAAATAAAACAAATGACCATCTGAACAGTTGGGGAGTGGCTTCAGGTCCTCCTTGATCATTGGTACTTTTGAAGTACAAGACATATTATTAACCAAATGTTACACACCTTTATTCTTCCTTTGAGAGGAAGTTAACTGTTTATAGAAAGACAATTCTGCCACCTGCCTCACCTGAGCACCTCACAAAAGTCCTGCATCTGCAACATCAGAATTGAGAGGCTTTAGGGCTCAGAGAAACTTGGCACGTGTAAAAGACTCTCCTCATGAGCAGTGAGATTAAATGTTTTATATGTACACAGATTTTAAAGATCTGCCCTTGGGTATGGGGTTCACACTCTATGTGATTTTTTTTCACATTATCTCTGTTCTTTCTCTGGTTTGAAAAAGGGTAATCTAGGTACAGCAAAACAGAATTCATTTTTCCTCTGGAACTCATGAAGTTTTACCAGCCAGAGGTACTTGAAGGAAAGGTCATCCTATGAACAAAGTAACAGTTCCCTGGGAAGATTTTTTTTTCCTAAAAACGTACTGTAAAGAAATAAGCTTGTTGAGCACTAGCTTGTCTCTAAAGAAATTAAGCTTCTATAACTCACAAATTCAAGTGCAGTACAGAAAACTTGGGGACATTTTAAAATACATTAGTTATCAAGCCTCCTTTTCTGCAGCTTGCTTTAAACTTACTCTGCAAGGTGATGAAAAGTGACATTTAATCACAGGTCAGTTGACAAGTAATTAGCCAGCTTCAGCAGGGTATAAAGCTTTATTCAAAATGCTCAGAATTAAAAGTTCTAAAAGTTACATAATGAGGAAGAGACAGTAATGCTTCCATCTATGTTCACAGGAGCAAAATGAAGACCTCTTTTTCCTTCCATATTAGAAAAATGGGTTGTCAAAAATGTGAGAAATGAGTTAATAACTTACATTTGACTATGTTTTGCTATTGTTCAATTTCTTCTTCAAATCAAAACATTTTTCCTATGATATAGAGAATGTATTAGGTTCCCATATTTAAAATTAGAAGCCGGGCATGGTGGCACATGCCTCGAATCCCAGCACTCGGGAGGCAGAGGTAGGAGGATCGCTGTGAGTTTGAGGACACCCAGAAAATCCATAGTGAATTCCAGATCAGCCTGGGCTAGAGGGAGACCCTACCTCAAAAAAAAAAAAAAAAAAAAAAAAAAAAAAAACAAGGAAAAAGAAAATTAGGAAACTAAAGCCTACAGATAAGATGACTTAGAAATGTAGAGAAGGGGAAACAAATTGGATGCATGCCCATCTCTCCCCTCATTTCAATTTCACCTAGGTGATACAGCATGACTGTGAATCAGGATATCATCACAGCTGGAGTTTGCAACTTCAAGAAGACTTCCTCTTGCCTTTTGAAATTACTGTGTGGCATTGAGCTTGAGCCCACAGGGCACATGCAGTCTCTCTGAGTGGCATGCCCTTTCCCTGGGTTCAGCAATGCTCAATGAATATATTTTACAGGGATCAGCTTGATTCTGTACCTCCGACACTGCCTTTTCCTGAGGTTCCTTAAGTCATATCTTGCCAGTACCCTGCCTCCACTGTACCACCTCTCCAAGCCATTACTTCATCACTACTCTAACCAGGGCACATCCTTCTGCTTGAGTGTGTGAAGGTACCTAAGGGAATTTAAGAGAAAGAGTAAAATCCTTTAAGAGACCTTCAAAGCCCTTCTTTGTCAGGGTTTGATGCTACTTTTCTGCTCATCTCCCATCCTCGCTTTAGCCAGCTTCTCCTCACAGATCACAGAGCAATGTCTCAACAATCTAGTGAATTCTTACTCAACTTACAATTTCTTGAAGATGACGTCAAGTACCCAAATATATGCATTCACTTTTTCATATTTATTCATATTTTAAAAATATTGATCCACATAGACCAATTTTGAGTTTATGTGTTGAAAGCCAGTCTAAAAGCCCAGCATGGGAGGTCTTCTTTGATAGTCTTTTCTCTCAGAACACAGTGCTATAAGCACCTTAAGAGTCCAAGCATGTAAATTCTCTTCGAATGTTAAATCTTTGTACCAACAGGACTTTCAATCCATTTTGGTTTAAATTTATACAAGGAAATAAATTTCTACTTTAAATGTATAGTGGCCATAGTTCATTGTATTCTCCTCATTGAAAACTCTTATCCAATGAATTAATGACACAAATGCATTTGTACATATAAAATCCTATCCGAAAAGAAAAAAATGATAAAAGTTTATGGTAAATTTCTCTACAGGTTATTATTTTCTTCTTTTAGTTTATTTACATGTACTGTTTGACCCATATGAACTGATCTTTGTTATAGATAAAAATCATTAACCATAATCAATTTCATATACTTCAACCTAAGAAATTTTATAATCAAATGGGAGACATCTGCTACAGACTGCTAACAACACAGAAGCAGAAAGGGATAATCTGCACTGTGCTACAGGGACACCCCAATGTGCCAACAGACTGTGTGGCTATATTATCATTGTAAGATAGCTATGATCTTAGCACAGTTAAATTTAGCTCTATACTTCCTGTTAAGTGGAAAAGAAAAACTTGCATTATAGCTTCCCTCATTTCTTGTAGTCATATGTAAATGATTCAATTCCATTCAGTTAATACATTTATAAAATATTCTAAGGTTTAAATATTAAACTCATATAGTCATATAATATCTTTTACATTATTTTTTTCCAGAAATCAGAACTTTGGTTCTTTACAGCAGTGAATGAAGGAACAGGAGAAAGAAGGGGAACCTCGTACTTGTGCACATTTAGTAGTACAATATCTTCCATAAATGTTTTACTGAGAAACAGGTCTATTTCTGGAAGAATTTATTTAACTTTCTTAAAATTCACCAGGTAACTTTATTAAAGCATTTTAATGTAACTAGCAAAGTTACTCTACCTTCCACGGCCCAAATTAGGAAAACCTATGGTTTGACGTGGTTGTCAGTATTACTGGGGTCTTGTCTTCAACTTTTAAAATACAAATGAATAAAAAATTTTAATGCCAGTTGTCTCTCATAATTCAATTTCTTTTTAAACCTCTATAATCAAATGTGAAGACTATTTTCTACTTGTATGTTTTCCCATAAGAAATTCAAAGCTATGTCTCTACAAAACAGATGTAGAGAAAGTTTATAAAAAAGAAGAACAAATTCAGCAGAATTATAATAGCTTGAATTATACTCTCTCTTCCCTCCAAAGAAGTAGGCCCATCTAGTATGTAAATATATTTGTCTTTGGATTGGAATCTTTACAGTTATAATTATATTAAGAATAGGCCATTATAGCTTAAGGCAGGCCCTAATCAATGACCTAGTCATTATAAATAGAGAAGAATTTTGGTCAGTAGATACAGCACAGGGGTGTAGCACTTGTCTAGCATATATAACATGGCCATGAATTTGATTCCCTACACAAGCACAAGCACACACACACACACACACACACACACACACACACACACACTGAGATAAAGAGAGATAATATAAATGAGAGATGACAGATTTGAATATGAGTAAAATATGGAGGAAACCCTAGGAAGATAGTTCTATAAAAGTGAAAGGAATTGTTTCAACACCACAATCCAAGAAATGCCAAGAATTGCCATCAACCAAACAAGCTAAAAGTGAAAAGGAAGGAGTCTACACCAGAGCCTTTGAAGGAAGCAACCCTAAGCCGACATCTGGGATTTGAACTATTAGCCTGGAGAAGTGAAAGAGCATGACTTTTTAAATTAGTTTTTAAGTTACTCATTTTGTAGCAACTTTTTTGACAATCCTTAGATAGTTCTATGATGGGGAGAGTAATTAGATTGCAGGACAGGTGTAATTATTCAGCTAAACTGGACTTTTTCTATTTCCACACATGAGGAGAAGCCCTGAGAATTGAAACAGGCATTGGCATAAATAGAAATTTGACTCCAACGTCAAGAAAGTACGTCTTTGAAGTTGTTTCTTGGATTAACACTAATGCCTTAGGATTGTGTGGGACTTTTTCCTATTTGATCCTAAAGGAGTTTTAGATGTAGATTAGGCAGATGATAAACTTTTAAAAGGGGGGATGATCATTCCTGGCCTCAGAGAGATTAAATGACTTGTTCAGGTTGTTTAACAAATCAATACAGAAGCCAAGACCAGATCATAGATCTACTTACCAGTGACATGAATTACCTCAATAAATATTACTAACTTATGGTTTTCTGGGATATTCTACCTACTTGGTTTAAACTCTGTCTGAATGAATTCCATAGGCTGAGTTCCGTAGCCACACAGGCATCTTTGTGATTCCTTTTTTTGACCAACCTATAATAACTTTGTGAAAAATACTTGAAGGCACCATTAAATGTATATGGGAGGAAAATGATCATATGCCTGGCAAAGGGAAGAGATGAAATAAGAAATGAAGGAATGGAGACTAAGGTGCTGTAAGTTTTCTTGGAAATATGCTTCAACATATGAAACATGAAATGCTCACAATAAACAACCCAATAATACAGTATATTCTAAAACACTCAAACACTTGGCTACCAAAAAAAGAAAAAAAAGCACCAAGTGCAAAAAGAGGAATCCTCTGAAGAATTTATTAAACTGAATTTGAGCCAGGTTTCTGTGGGAAGGAATTGCAGGTGGGCACAGTTCAGAAAAGGGTCTAGTAAATACATGTAGACTATATCGGCTGCTCTCTATTCTAACTCCTGCCTGCAACTGACATCTGTATGTTTCCCTAATGTCATGCCAGATTCATACTTAGGGGGACTGAAACCAAGACCCTATCTGGTTCTCCTTTCACAGACAGAGACATACTCTTCAAACTGCCCTCTCTTCCCCCTCTAACTGCTGGATAGGCTAGATACTCCAAGTATTTCCAATTTCACCTGTGATAAATATTATTTAAGATTATATAAATTAATTTATCTCAAACAATTACCATTGCCCATCCCTCCTGGGACATACTGAGTGGCCTCCCCTTCCCAGAATTGAATATAAGTTGCAAGTCTATAGTACAGCAATTTTGGGATCTTGTTGTACAAGTTTTGCTTAAACTTAAAAAAGATCTATTTTATCTATTATGAAAGCTATTTATGACTCATAACAAAGAAGAGGCGGGGAATCTGAGTTCTTTTTTCCTCCCATTTTTACTTATTCCCTATTGCTAATTAGCTAGTTTAGCTATATGTAGCGTTATTAAATGTTTAATGGAAGTTTCTTCAACATTGGCTTTTCTAAGTTTGAAGTGATTTAATAGGATTCTAAATGATAATCTATTAGCATCTAAACTTTCTAACAAAGCCTTAAGGCTTTAATAAACTTCAAAACTTATCTACAGAGCCAATCTTTCTTGTAATTTGCAAAGAATCCTCAATCTCATTAGAAAATGGAATAATTTATCTTGCAAATTGCATCACCTTTGGCTTCTGGACCCAGTTAGACCAAGAACACACAGAGCATTAGATTGAATTTGATGCTGAGAATCTCAGAAGGTGCTTGCTATAAGATTACATTAGGTCACTTTTATTTTCTTTTGTATTTTTCTTCTTTGCCTTCATTCAGTTTCTCTCTCTCTCTCTCTCTCTCTCTCTCACACACACACACACACAGAATATGTAGGTTTTATAATCAAAGAAAGAGCAGTCAATATTTATTTGTTGCCTTGTTAGAACATCATTGTAAATATTCATAAGAAAGTAATTTTTAGGGGCTAGAGAGATGGCTTTGTAGTTAAGACACTTGCTGGAAAAGCCAAAGGACCCAGGTGATTCTCTAGGACCCATATAAAACCAGATGCACAAAATGGTGAATGCATCTGTATTTCGTTTGCAGTGGCTGGAGGCCCTGGGGTTTCTATTATCTCTCTCTCTTCCTTTTTTTTCTCTCTCTCTCAAATTAAAAAAAAATATATTTAAAAAAGAAAATAAATTTTAATCTTAAAACTTAAGGTTGTTTGATCTTTCCAAGACAAAATTAGCAATAAAATAATAGATAATACGCAAATGAAGGGTAATTAGCCCATGTTTTGAATTTGCTTTCACACTAGATGCCTGTAATGTTTATTTTTCATTAGTGTTACCTACAAGTATTTGTATACATTTAAAGAATGAGTTTGATGGAAATAGTTTCTTGAAGATTCACTAACTTTGCTATTATCAATGAGTATTTTAGGGAAACAATTATTACCTTTTTCTAACTCAAATGAGGAATAGAACAAAGTGACGTTAAACATGTATAGTGAAGTTCCCTCCAAGATCCAAATAACTGAGAAAGGTTAAGAAATTCCACAAAAAAAAGTCTTCTGTAAAGAAAATTTGATAGCCTAAAATGTGGAGAAGACAGGCATCTATTTTGTGCAGTGCATACAATAGAATTTGCATCTTTACAATGGAACAGGACAAGCTAGTTAGCTGGGGACCCTATAATTTAGAGTGGTTGTCTTTAATGAGGCCATGGACAGATGGGGAAATGTATGCAGAATGAAGAAAGAGTGAACATTGTTCTGTAATAGAAAACAGGTTCTCAGTGTGATTTGGAAAGACAGAGAAGGGTATAGTAAAAATTAGCATAACAGCCATGTCTATAGAAACATTCTTTATTCCTAAGCTTTCATTAACCAAGTACTAAGTGGCAATTGATGAAACACAATAGGCACATTCAAGCTCTGACAACCTTAACCTTTTGGGGTTTGATAAACCATTTGTCCCTGGCTACTTATGTCCCATCAATTTATTGGACTGTTAGGTCATAACGTTCAATGCCATGTGCAACAGTATAATGCTCTGAGAATCGTTCAATTATTCTGAAGTAATTTAAGACATCTCTATTGAGGCATCCAGTATTCAGTGGTGTTTAAATCAACTCTGGAGTCTTGAGGAACCTAATCTTATGCAATGTACAGGTTGTCATTTGTTTAAGATGTATCGGACTTACTTCCTGATTCAAAAATATTAAATTCAGGGCCCACACTCAGGACAATATGCCCCATCAAGCCCAGTGCTGAAAATATATATTACACAATGGCATTCAGGTAGTTGTGCATAAAGGAGCTGAAGTGAAGAAAAGGTAAGCTGAGGGGCAATAATAAGTTTTCATGTCGATTTCCCAGTGAATGCGGCTGTGTTGCTAAAGGGACAGGCATTTCACACAGTTGTTAAAATGTGTTACCTGCGTATCAGTTGGGATGAAAATTTTGTTTGTATTTGGGCAATATATGGAGATTGGCTCAGAAATGAACTTGACATTCTGGAGACTTAGCCCAAAATTGACAACATTTTCTGGATGGTAGAATAGTACTACCACTGCTGATGAAAAGGATGTGTAGTAGAGGGAACACTCTGGCAATGTTATCCAGTGGGTTGATCTGTATGTTTTTTTTTTGTTTTGTTTTGTTTTTCTTGAGAGGGAGATAGCTGAGCCCTTGGACAGTGATGCACAAAAGCTAATGTGAAAGGTCTTATAGGGCCTTGGCATAGATGGTCACATTCAATGTCCAGAAATAGTCTTGGCATCATTTATAAACCCCATATAAATTCCTATTTACAAACATCTGCACATGGAAACCACTTATAAATGGAGAGATGTACCATGATGTGGAAACATTTTTTTAATAGCCAGGAATTTATATGGCATTTGACCTTTGATAACAAAGAAGCATTACATCTGTTGTAAGTGAGAGTGATATGAGTTTAGAGGATTGGGAAGAACAAATATTACTACTTAGTACTAAATACAGACTGAGGCTTATCCACATGCCTCTAGAACTAAAATCTTCTCTAGCTTTTTCCACACAGCCTCCTCTTCTGCATCAGTCACACAGATTGTTCTGTTAATTGTTTTTGCTTTAAGGCTAGCCTTCGTGATCGTATTTAAAAATATTTATTTAAAATTTGAGTTAGAGCATTAACAAGAAACATAGTAAGGGGAGGAATAGAATCTGACTGCATCAAGGTTCTAGAAGCCCCTAAAAGTTCCTGAATCCCATTCATTTTTTCATTCATAGTGTCCCAGACTCAATCCCATGCTCCTTTGTTTTGTATGTGCTAACATTTGTTTCCAAGTTAATGTAATTAAGTGCATCCACCTAAGTCTTGCTTAGCAGTGACTAACATATGCAGTATTTTATCAGTTGGGGGATTGATGAGAGAGAGTTGGAAGTTGAATAATAGAGACAGTTTAGAATTCAATATAGGGCAAAAGGATACTGTGAGAGGCATAGGGGAACAAAATAACACCATAGTGAGAAATGTCTGGGCCTAGGTGTTTAAACATATCTTCTTGTGTGCATGTGCGTGTGGATGTTTGTGTGCACTCCCACAACACGCATATCAGGTTGAGCTGAGCTTCGTGTCTCTGTGAAAGCAAAGATAAAGCACAGCTCATTTTCCTCAACACTTCCTCAGTGTCCCTTGCAATTTCCCCCAGAGCCGTACAAACTGGCTTTTCTGCTTGCTGTAGCTACTAATGCAAATAGAGCCACAGAACTCACTTCAAACGCACCATCCGATGCTAAGGATTGTACCCTGGCTTCTTTTATTTCCTGACTGTGAGTGGGTAATTGACTGATAGCAAAGAATGAAGAGCAGTAAGATGAACCCCTACACAAATCACCCCGACTCAGTGATGTCCTCATCAGTATTTTCCTCCCTTACTTCCATCGGTCCCTCCTTTATGTCCTCTCTCTCTTCCACATTCACTATTCCTCACTATGTAGTTATTGGTGAAACTGGTTGTTCCTCTTGTTTTATGCAACCTAGATACTGATGGATGTCTTCCAAGGATAATAAAAGGGTTATCTTCCCTAACCCTCTGTCTTCTGTGTTTTTCAAAAATAGATCAACTGCACCAACATCAAGTTTGAGATTTTTTTTTATAAGATGGGCACTGCGGTATCTTTGTGATCTCTGCTACACGAATATTAGCAGTAACAAATGAATATCATGAGCTAGTTCTATTACCTGTCTTAAGTTATTAATTGGATTAATTATTTTAGAAGAAAACATTCCATCTATTTTTTTCCTCTCTTGTTTAAAGTATATGAAAAAGGCAAGTGTAAATGTCATTTTATTATAAATTTCATATATGAGGCCTTCTTCACCCTTTGATGAGGACAATTGACGTACTGTTTTCATTTTATTTTTCATTTGTAATTTTAGTAGCAGAATCAAGAAATGTATTTGGAAGGGGCACTCCTCCATAATGTCTTGGTGACTTCCATGGAAATGGTGTTAAGAAACAAGAGTCACTATCAGTAATTTTAATTTCTACTGGGTTTTTCACGTATTTTCAAAGGAAAGAGTTAAAAGATGCATACATGAAAATTGAAAGTCTTAGCCAGGAGTGGTGGCGCATGCATTTAATCCCAGCACTTGGGAGGCAGAGGTAGGAGGATCACCATGAGTTTGAGGCTACCCTGAGACTACATAGTTAATTCCAGGTCAGCCGGAGCCAGAGTGAGACCCTACCTCGAAAAACCAAAAAAAAAAAAAAAAAAAAAAAAAAAAAAAAAAAAAGGAAAAAGAATATTGAGAGTCTTGCAAAGCCACCTAAATTTCAGAGCTGAATCATCATTTTTATGTCCCAATGCCCTTATTTCCAAAGCTATGAAATATATTTATATTAACTCATAATGCATATGACCATCTTAGAGTATCACTTTCAGCACCTCCATTATCTTCACCATGTGAAACATTCCTACTAGGCTAAGCTATATGTAGACTTTTGTAAAGGATGTCTGTTATATAACTCACTCCAAACACAGATAGGTGTTTCAGTAGACCTCTCCAGAGAGACAAAGCCAGCAACATACATTATAATATATGGGACTTTCCTAGTTACTCTACCCATTGCTTTGATCAAATAGCATAATACCACAAGCAAATACTTATTTCTTGTGATGCCAAGAAGCAGCTTAAGGAAGAAAATTATTTACTTTAAGTTATACCGTACTATGGCAGGGAAGGCATGGTGGCAGCGGCATGAAGCAGAATTGGTCCCATTGCATCCATAGGCAGGAGGCAGACAGCCACGCGTGCTAGTGCTCAAATACCTCTCCTTCGTATGCAGTCCAGGACCTCAGCCTGTCGATAGTGCAGGCTGTTTTGAAGACGGGTCTTCCTAGCTCTGTTAATGTAACCAAGCTGATCACCCATGTGCATGCCCACAGGCAAACCCAGGCTAGACAGTGTCTTACTGGCATGTGCAGCAGTTCCTCTCCCAGGTGATTCCAGGGCCTGTTGCGTTGACAGCAACTATAAATTTTCACAAGGACTGGTGGACGGTTAAAAAGATACTGACTGCAGGAACTGGCGCTTGCAGTTACGGAGACTAAGAAATCCTAGGAAAACCCACTTGTCAGCTGCAGAAGTAAGGAAAACAAGAGAATAGATCAGAACAAATATGAAAGGTTCAGAAGCAGGGAGGTCAATGGCGTGACTTTCAATTTGTCATCAATGATCCTGGAGCTTACAGGGTCAATGCTGAGAATCTGAGTCGTCACAATCCACAAACAGTGGTAGTTCCACAGAAGAAATAAAAATTGGCCTTTTCCTTTTTTTTTTTTTTTTGTTTGTTTGTTCTGTAAGGCTGATGTTAATTGTTTCCCCTGTTCACAGGACTGTCTATTCCAGAAATGACCTCACAGAAATAATATTTTGGTATCTTCCTAAGTATCCTTCAACCTATTCAGGTTGATATCTATACATTATCATGACATATGTATTATTTTTCATAATTAAGGTAATTATATTTTATTTATTAATTATGCAAAATATCTTCATGTTTACAAAGTAAATATAATTACACATTAGCATTTATTATTATCCCTCTTGTAGTATTTCTTCTATGTATAAAGTCATAATCGGTGCTTACATGTCCATCCAAATAGAATATTTAAATGACATAGTCACAGACTCTGTTTTTAATTTCCCAAAGTAGAGCATTCCATGGTTATGAATCTATGTATGCTTTTTCAATGATCTCACTCATTTGATGCTCTTGGCCATACCTAAAAAGCTAATGGTGGGGTAGAAGGTCATGAGAATCCTTTACAAAGTAATATAATGTCATTCAAGTTTATTATATTCAAAATAATCTTATTTGCTAAGAGCATCTTAGCAGTTATGCTAACAAATTTTTAGAAGTTGTTGAATTTTTCCTTTCCCTTAAACTCTATATCACTCATGAACTGTCCTCAAAAGTGTTACTTAAGCCGGGCGTGGTGGCACACGCCTTTAATCCCAGCACTCGGGAGGCAGAGGTAGGAGGATCGCCGTGAGTTCGAGGCCACCCTAAGAATACAGAGCGAATTCCAGGTCAGCCTGGGCTAGAGCGAGACCCTACCTCTAAAAAACCAAAAAAAAAAAAAAAAAAAAAAAAGGGTTACTTAAATTCAGCACTCCTCCATTCCTTTATGTGGAGCAGAAGTTTTCCACTTGACAGTACTAACATTGTGTTCTCAGCTAGGGTTGTATCGGACTATCCACTTCCCAGCTGCTAAAAGCAAAAGTGTCTCCAGACATTTGCTCCGTGAGCCCTGCGTATGGGTGGATGAGGAAGCCCTCCCCCAGCCAGAAACCACGGTGCCTGACAGGCCTTTATTAATACTCCCAGGCCATGTCAACATTCACCTAGCTTCTCTAGTTTGCATATCAGTGGTTCTTCACACTGCTGTCCAAGTGTTTGGTTACAAAGCACAATTTGTAGTTCTCATACTTTAATGCACGTTAGGATATAAACTGTATTCACTAAGAACCCTTCCCACCACCATGTACTATTTCCCACTGATTCATCTCATTGTATTTTTTAAATTCTTTTTGTATTGACTTCTGCCTTCTTTCACATCTCTAATTCTTCCATTTATTTCTTTTTCATTCCACTATACATATTTTTTTTTGTATTTTTCTTCATGCCACCTATTCTCTTAAGATAAAAAAGAAGCACCTAAACACTCTTCAAGGCTGTTCTGAAACATTGTATTGTAAACTCAACTTTCCCTGACATTCCACATTTCAAATACAATAGCAAATATCTTGCCCTATAAATCTGTTAAAATATTCTACCTCTCTCATTCACCAGGACATTCAACTTCATTTCAGTTGTTGGTTGCAGTGGCTAAAAGAAGCATCTCTTTGTATCTTCACCCACACCCTTCCTAGTGTACCTCATTCCACAGCCATAAAGGAAGGACTTAAACACTGGCATCATCTATTGGATGTTTGAAACCCATGAGGCTAAGAGGACAATTGACCACTTGTGATCAAAAATACAAATGATGAAAAAAAATAGCCCTTTTTCCATGGTTGCTCTTAACTTTTACATGCATTTCATCACTAGTAGAATTAGAACTAAGTTACTGGTCCTTAGCATGAGAAAATGGTTGGTGGAATTTCTGAGGGATTGCAGAGCGCTCCTCTGAAGCTTGCCAAAGTCTGCTTCTCTTCATACCAGATAGACCCACTGATGAATAGTACAGGGATCATTACTCACTCTGGCTTTGCTGGGCTGCCTGCTGCCTACCTACCCATGCATGTGGTTCAGAAGAGATCCTGGGCCACATGGAGACTTTACATCTGTTAGCTGGTCTGCAGAAAAAGCCATACTTGATATGCTGGATATTTAATTTCCTGAAAAACAGAAAAATGGAATAAAAATGAATTTGAGTTTCTTCTTAAACAATATATGGAAAAAGAATGCTTTCAATTAGGAAATAGATGGAAAAGAAATAACTATTGATGACTTATAAGAGCTATATTAGTTATTTAAGTTTATCAAAAATTTTAGCCTGTGGTATGCTTATCATAATTCACTTCAGAATCTTGTTACATTTTATATAAAGAACGAAAAGAGATAAAAATGAATATTAAATGATTGTGTGTGCATGTATATGCATGTATGTATAGGTATAGGTACATATATGTATGTGTGTGTCTCTGCATATGTATGTATACACCAAACACCTTTATATGTGATTTTTCCATATATAAATTTGCAAGAAGCACTCAAATATGTAACATCTATGTGGTAGTTACCTTCTGGCTACTGGAATAAAGCACTTGAACAAAAGCAGCTGCTTGGAAGAAATTTTCTTTTCATTATTTTGTATTATATTTTGAGGGTAAGCTTCACAACAGGGGAAAGGGTGGCATGAATAGAGATGACATCCCCTCTGCCACAGCAGGTAGAAAATAACAACAGGAGTGTGAGCTAAACTCTAGTAAGGGAGAACTGGCTATAGTGCCCCTAAGCAAAGTAACACATCTCCTCCAGTAAGGCTCTACCTCCCAAATTTCCAGTAGCTGGGCACCAAGCACCACAAACCAATGAGATTATGGGATCCACCTTATTCGAGTCACTATAATCTGTTACCTTATCTGGAAGGCTGGTGAGATAAAACTGGTATGTCTTGACACAAATTCATGTAGGATTACCTCTGATTTTAAAACTCATATACATTACAAGTACTCTATTTCACCTACATTTGTCAGCTTTGGGGCTTCAATATCAGCATTTGAAGGTGGTGTGTTGACTCCTGTAATCGTAGGAAATGGAAGCAGGAGTGTTGCTGACAGTCTGAGTCCAGCCTAGGCTACAAGGTGATCTCCAGGCCAGCTTATGCTAAAGTCCTGATTGAAATGAATACCTTTCTCCAAGAAACAGGAAGAAGGAGAAAGAGGAGAAAAGGAAGCATGCATGGCCTGTGTGCCCTATGTCAATTGAGTAGATACCCATTCAATAAGTCATCTGCCTCAACATGTTGGTATTGATCTTTCTTTGCATATGATGGGGAGTGTGGAAAGGAGGTAAAATTCACCTCTGGTACTTGTTAACAATTACAGAATGGTTAGCACTGAGACTTTCCAGACATATGCAAATATCCTAGGACTGGTGGTGACATCCAAAATGAGTTAGTGGATATACAGTTACTTTTTGGATATGCATTTAGATGTTTTCTCATCAAGGGATGCAGGGGCACATAGATAGGAAGGGCAGAATAGAGTACCTCCACACACTCTCCAGGTCCACATGTAAGAACAAGCAGCACAAAGGGATACTGTATGGAAACCAAGAAATCTGATCCCATATGCAAAAAAATTCCAGAATCAGGGAGTGAATCAGTGAATTTTATGAACTTTGATGTAGAATGTTACTTCTCTATGTTTATAAAGAAAATAAAGGAGATGGAAAGGAAACTGGGGAGAAAATATAAAATTCTGGAAGCTATAGACTATTGTTTGCTATTTTATTTTCAAAAAGCTTCATGAAAACCCATGCCAGAGTATCACTCATAAGTATCTAGTGGAGGAGCTGGGGATATGGCTCCTAAACCTGAGGGACCTGAGTTACAACAGCATATGCACATATAAAAGCCTGACATTTACCCTGTATTTTTAATTCTGGCTTCCCCATACTGAAATTGGAGGTGAAAACAAGAGAATCCCTAGCATCTCCCAGGTCCTCTAGCCTAGCACGTGAAGTGGCGAATGTAAGAGGCCCTGCCGTAGATCAAGTGAAGGTGAGGACGACGTTGGAGATGGCCTTTTGACTTCTGTACTCGTGCTGCACAGCAGATGGGAATGGGATGAGGGGAGAAAAGAGAAGAAGAAAGAAAAGAAAAGAGAGGAGAGAAAGGCATGGAAACAGGAAAGAGAAAAGAGGAGACAGAGAAGAAAGAAGAGTAAAAGGGACAATCAATCATGTCATGTGATACAGAGGCTTAGCTCCTGGCCATCTACCATCTCTTGTAGTACGACTATTGGTTCATAAGCATTTGTGGAAGGCACGTCCTATTTTATGTAGGTCTGTTTTCAAATAGCTGTCTTTCCAAAATTGGATTATATTCATTAGTTAATTTTTTCTACATATCAAAATTCATAAATAATATCTGATGGTGCCTTTTAGATATTTTTTTGTTACAATGTTTTCTATAAATGTCCCTCAAAGTCTGGGCTTCCAATGCTATGAGGATCTGATAAGACCTTTAGAAGATGGGGATTAATGGAAGGAAGTTCATTTGGGGTGTGCTCTTTACGAAAATTTTGGGACTCAGGTCCCTTCCTTTGTATCTCTTTATTTCCTAGCTGAGATGAGGTAAGCAGATATTGTCTGCCACATGTTCACTGCCGTGTAAACAAAGATCCATCACTTTATTGTTAGTTGACTAGCTCAAGGACTTTTTTATACTGAAGGTTAGTAGTTCAGTTTATTTCTTATCTAAGCTTTTTCTTTTAGCTTTATTATTTCTTTTTTGAGGAGAAACAATCTGATGGAGGCACATGACCCAGAGTTATCCTAACAGTCATATGTTCATTGAAATGTTTGTGAGAGTTTTGAAGCTCCATTGGCTACAGTTGCATGGAAAAGCATTTCAACCCCAAGGAGTTATTTAGTAGGCTTATAAGTAATTGCCCATGTTATGATCTAGGTATGCTTCTTGTGTGCACAGGTAATTGCCACACAGGGAATATTCCTGGAATATTCCCAGGAAAGGGAATGAGTCAACCTGAAATGGCTACATCTAAAAGTTTGAGGACAAAGTTATGGAAACCAACTAGAGACTGTAATTGGAGGGAACCATGAAAAAGGATGTGCCCTTTGTATACTGAGCCATGAATAAAAACCCAGTGGATTTGGCCATCTTTTTTTTATGAAAGCAGAGATAATAGTATTAGCAGAAAATGAAGCAGCCGGGAGTGGTGGCGGACCTTTTAATTCCAGCACTCAGGAGACAGAAGTTGGAGGACTGCTGTGAATTCAAGGCCGTGATGGGACTGCATAGTGAATTCCAGGTCAGCCTTGACCAGAACAAAACCCTACTTTAAAAAAAAAAAAAAAACAGATAGGTAAATAAATAAATAGAAATGAAACAACCTCCCATAACTATGTAGTTACCAAGAGAAAAATCTAGGACTTTTGGCCACTTTAATGATTTTTCTTGCACAATGAAAACATGGCATTTTGGCTGTCTGTAAATATTTGCTCCTGATGTATATTATCACAAGTTCTTTGGAACATATGAGTATTCACAGAGATCTCCAGGAATTCCTACAAGTTTTATCCTGTGTTGCTGAAATGGAAAGTAGAGCTAAACAATGTACAGAATAAATATAGGGTTTTGTGACTCATACTTTTGTTGATTTTGTTCCTTGCTACTTGATCCCACTCTTGTTAGGTGGAGGAAACTACTCACTTCAAGAAAATGCCAGGAAGACAGAGAAAGAGAGAGAGAGAAAGAACGAGAGAGAGAGAGAGTGCACAGTATTGAAATATTATCTTTAAGGGCATATATCTAGTGATCAACACCTTCCAGTTGGCAAAATTTCCTATTTTTTTTTTTCGAGGTAGGGTCTCATTCTAGCCCAGGCTGACCGGGAATTCACTATGGAGTCTCAGGGTGGCCTCAAACTTACAGTGATTCTCCTACCTTTGCCTCCTGAGTGCTGGGATTAAAGGCATGCGCCACCACGCCCAGCTCAAACTTCCTAAAATTTAATCACCTCCGAAGTGAGCCAAGCTAAGGATGAAACACTTTCTTTAATAATTTTATTTATTTATTTGCAAGCAGAGAAAGATGGAAGAGATACAGAGATAAAGAGAGAATAGGCACACCAGGGCTTCCAGCCAGTGCACACTAAGTTGAGATGCTTATACCACTGAGCATCTGGCTTTATTTGGGTACTGGGGAATCAAACTCATGACACTGGACTTTGCAGGCAAGCACCCTAGCCACTGAACCATCTCTCCAACCTGGGATGACTCTTTTAACACATAGGGATCAAGGGTATATTTGAAATCCAAACTTCAGTAGTGAAGTTTCCTTATTTGCACTGGTGAATGGAAATAGCCTGCACAAATAGTAAGAATGGAAACGACTTGTGTTCATTGATATAACTAATGTTAATCTTCTATGGAACAATTCTTCCTTAAGTCGCTTGCAATTTAATTGTGCTGAAAGTCCAAAAGAATTGTAATTAATGCTGGAAAAGCAAGATTTACCAAGTGCTTGGAGGCAGCGTTATAAATGTATTGGAGCTCACTAAGTAGAACTACACAATTTACAAACACATCTATTAAAAACCTGCAGCATATACATCCAAGCTTTGCACACAGTAACTATTTCATCATGAAGCTAGTTTCAGTCATTTGCTGATTTTTAAGACTTTCATTATAGATAAATAATGTGCTTAAGATAAAATTTCTCTTCCTTCGAAATGACAAGTAAAGACATTTATGCTCTTGATAAATGTAACTTGATACTTGAAAGCTAATACTGCATAGGGATATAAATGCTTATAAAATTCAAACAGTTAAGAATTTTATTTCCCAAGAACTGACAATCTTTGGCATAGTGGAAAAGTTCTAAATTTTAACAATACTTTAAGACAAAGAGAAAATAATTCTCTAAGAAGAAAATAAAGTTAAAATAATGATTGACTTCTACTTGGCAAAAGTCATTATAATGGAATCATTTTTCCCCGTGTGTGTGTTTTTGTGTGTTGACTTGATCGTTGTCACTGCATTTTCACCACTCAAGGACAAGGATTTCCCATGGCTTATGTCTGTAGATACAAATGCTATTTAGTACAAACTCCTTCTTTTGTGTACTATTTGATCAACTCTTTCTCAGGTTTTGTCATGGTGTGGAGTATTGTGCCATTTGTACCACTCAGAAACTCAGGTAATAGAAGAAATGCATACGGAATGACAACACACATGCAGTGAACAGCCCTCCAAGATCTTTTCCAGTTTGTCTGTATCAAGCATGTTTTTCTTAATGATAAATATTGGTTTAGTGAATTTATAGCATGTACTAAATATGCCATTTTACTTAAGTCTCACAAATACCTTGTATGGAAAAGTATAACATCCATGGTTTTATGGCTAAAGACACTTATGTTCAAAGGGGCTAAGCAATTTGTGGAAGGTCAAAGTCACTTACTTCAGGAGTAAAAATGACAGCAAGAGAAAATTATGGTTGTGTGAATAGCCCACAGTTCTCTTTACACTCCATCAATTCCCTCTCTTTATGTTAGCATACCATTTTCAGGTTATGGTCTGAAATGACAGAACAAAAAATAGAGGATAATAAGACAATGTGATTTCTTTTTTATTCAATTTGGCTAGTGATTGCTGCTTTACCATCTTATGTACTCTAAAGGGCACACAGGTTCCTTGATGCCCTCCTAGATCTCTTATTTTATTTATTTCCTACCTTGCCAGATGCCCTTTAGATTTGAGTCTCCAAGCTGATGAATTTCAACACTGTCCTCACACAGATCCACTTTTACTACTTTCTTATGTTCTGTCTTTATTATTAATATTATTCATCAAGCACTAACCATTAAGCATTTAGAACTCAAGAGACTTACTTGGAGTCCTTTTCTCTGGCAAAAAAGAAAGTGTGAACAAATAGCAATAAAACTCCTGGTTAACACTACAGTTTGATCCTGTCTCCCTATCCAGGGAGCTCGTCATTGTATGCTCACTCTGGACTGGCTTCCTACTCTCTCTTCGTGTTCCAAGCCTTATGAACTTTCCACATGTAAACATTGTGCCTTACCCTGAATCTCAATTCTCTCTCCTTTCAATAGAACTTCTTATTTCTTTCTATGTAATTTGCAAGTTCAAATTATTAGCTTTTGAGCAGAAAGCCAACAGTTCCAGAAGAATGCAAATAAAATAATTTCATTCCTAGGAAAAATTTTCCTGAGGAAAACTCCTGTTTAAGTATTGAGAACAGTAGTGTTAGTGGTAGCAACTCATTCACTAATGATTATCATAGACAAATTGATTTTGCATAGGTCTAGCACTTGAATAAATATTTTCTATACATTACATCTTGCATGTTCTATGACAACTTCCATGTACATACTACCCCTGTTTCAAGCAACTGAAAATTATAGTTGAAAAGTTAACTGACCAAGATCTCATAACAGAGGCACAATTCCAAGCTTCCTTTGAAACTTGTCTAAATTTGAACTGATTACAGAAAGTGACCTCCTGTCTTATAGTATATTTCCATATTCTCTGCTTGCCTGCCTGTTTACCAGAAGGAAATATGATTAATTTATAATAATATGTGCAAGACGGCACAACTAGAAAATAATAGCCAAACTATCACCATGAAGAAACAGTCTACAATAGATGACACATAGAACTTTGAAGGTCTTTATATATTTGCAGACATTGTTAGAAAAATTGTAAATTCTCCAAGAATATCTAACCTTGATTCAAACAGCAACTTTTATTACTCCCTAGAGCCACTGTTGTCCATAGGCAACCCAAGTCGCCTTCTCAAGACAGCTATTTCCCAGGCCTGTTTCCCTGTGTGAGTGTCTTTTACAGTCTCTCTGAGTGCTTAAGTCAGAACCCTGCCAGACATGTTAATAGGCAAAACTTTGTGGGGGAAGGCAGTAGGAGACGTGTGAAAGATTGCAGAGCCTCAGATAGTTCTAAATTGTCTGTCTGCCACAGTGAGTCAGCTTCATATGTCAGGAACAGAAGATACAAGAGTCAAGAAGAGACTATAGAGCCCTGACCTCAAATAGGACATTTCACACACAGCTTTTAAAGACCCATAATGTTTATTGTGCTTCTAATGTTCCTTTAGAAAACATTTTACCCTAGAATATAGGTTATCTGAAGGAATGTATAATTGTCTTCAGTGATAATTCTGAACCGCAAATGTCTTCTGTATACAAATATAGGTAATCTGTTGGTAACTACTTCTTTTCAGAGAAAGGACATCATTAGATAATCCATACTGATACTGAAAGGCAATTGGTCTTGGTATTAGATTTTTTTTTTCCTAAAAACAAAATGAAACACTTCACTAATTTCCATATTGAGACCTTTTTATCTGTTCATGGTGCTAATGCAAGACATCATAAAGTTTAACAAAGCAGTGGAGGGTCTTAAATTTAGTAAAGGACTGGTGGGGCCCTCTCAATATTAAGATATTTTAAGACCTTGGGCAAAATTCTGAGTCTGTCTGAACCTTTTTTTTTTTTTCTGCATCTGCAGAAATGAAAATAGTACAGTCTTCTATTTAGTGAAGGAACTGTTCTCAAGCAGGCTTATTTTTGCTGTTTAAAATGATCATCTCTACTCTTAGAATATATACTATTCACTATAATTTTGAGAATGGCTTCTGGAGCTATAAGTAGCTAAAGATGGAATACTGGACTATATATTTTTAAAGAACTTTATGAAAGAAAGATAAGATAAAGCATTCAAAACATACAAAAGGTTGTGATATAATTATCTGATATAGTTAATGATTCATTCTTGACACAGACATATTTTATTATTAAAATGCCTAAGAATTTGCAAAGTTTTATCTGGTCTACTACTTTAAAAAAAAATTAAGTAGAAACTCTGTGGAACACATCACATGTCAGTGCCATCATTTTGCTCCTACCTGCCCCCAATCAACTGAAGATCCTCCTCAGTGACATTGCTGCTGGTCTCCATGGGTAGAGTGGGTCATGAGTTTTGAGAGCTGCAGTCAGTTATTGAAGGGGTGGCAATGCCTCTGCATATTCCCTGTGGCTCTTATAATCTTTCTACCCCCTCTTCTGCAAAATTCCCTGAGCCATGGTATTTTCATGATTTGTTGTTGTTTGGTTGGTTGGTTTGGTTTTTCAACACATAAGGTCTCACTCTAGCCCTGGCTGACCTAGAATTCACTATGTTGTCTCAGGGTAGCCTAGAACTCATGGTGACCCTCTGACCTCTGCCTCCTGAGTGCTGTGATTAAAGGCATTCCCAGCTAAATGATGTGTGTTAAGTCTACTTTACCGTTGAGATCTCAGAAGCTTCTGGACTTCTGCCTTGGCGCATTTTGAGTATTTTCCATGTCTGTCTCCACCACCCTGGCACAGGCTGGAAACAGCACTGTGCCTCATCTCACCAATTCCACCATGGTTTCATGTGGGCCCTAGCTGATAGCTAAGGTAGGCTTTGCTCTAGCCCAGGTTGACCTGGAATGCACCATGTACTCTTAGGCAGGTCTTGTACTCACAATAATCCACCTACTTCTGCCTACCTAGTGTTGGGATTCACGGCATTTTCCATCATGCCTGGTTGGGCTACATCTTCTTAGGTTAAGAAGTTTATAATAGACTCTGTGCTTCTATTTCTTCATCCATACAAGAAAAATAAAATGAGGAATAATTACATAGGATTTTTATTTGGGGAGTAAATGACCTAAGAAGTGTTATGGACTTAGAACTATTCTTGAAAATACTATGAAAGGAGCCAGGTGTGGTGGCACATGCCTTTAATCCCAGCACTAGGGAGGCAGAGGTAGGAGGATTGCCATGAGTTCAAGGCCACCCTGAGACTACATAGTGAATTCAAGATCAGTATGAGCTAGAGTGAGACCCTGTCTTGAAAAAACATATATATATACAGGTATGTACATAGGTATGTATATATATATATTTTTTTTCTTGGTTGAAAGCATTTTCTAAATAATTTTCAATAATTTCCTTTTCTGTAGAGAAAACTCTAGATGCCCCAGTCCCTAGTATGGACAGAACTTGTCAAAAGCTTCCATGGAATATGTAGTCTCCAATACTCAACTCACCTGACTCAGCCTTACTGCCTTCCTTAAGTTTAACTCTGGAAGGTGTTTGGGGATGTGGCTTCCTTCTAGACTGTTACATACTCAAAAGGCATTGTATTTTAGTTAAGATGGGTGTGTGTAACTACAAAGGAAATGATAAACTGTGGCTATTGGCATGTATATAGAAGTGGTTCCTAGATACAGTGTCCTTCCTTGCCTGTAATACTGTTCTTCATGGGATCACAGTAATTCTAGTTTGGGTCATATCTATTTTGGTTTCTACTTACCAGTGAGCATGTGTATTCTTAGCACCTATTTCCATGTCCTTCAGGTCAATAAAGAGGGTACCAACAGGGTGACTACATAAGAAGAACAGTAAGAGAGAACTTCTGAAGAATTGTGAGACAATATTTACACTCTTTGTTTTTTATTTTGTTTATTTTTATTTATTTATTTGAGAGCAACAGACAGAGAGAAAGAGGCAGAGAGAGAGAGAGAGAGGGAGAGAGAGAGAGAATGGACAAGCCAGGGCCTCCAGCCACTGCAAACGAACTCCAGATGCATGTGCCCCCTTCTGCATCTGGCTAACGTGGGTCCTGGGGAATCGAGCCTCGAACCAAGATCCATTGGCTTCACAGGCAAGCACTTAACTGCTAAGCCACCTCTGCTGCCCATATTTACACTCTTAAAGTCTGCTTAACTTTGAGATGACATCTCTTGGTTAGTTGTCAGGCTCCTTCTAAGCTCTTTCTATAACTGAACTTCATAACAACTCCATGAGATACACACTGCTGTCATCCCAGCCCTGCAGATAAATAAGCTACACATAAAATCTTACATTGTGTCAACATTAAACTACTAATGAACTTTATATACTAGGATTCCAATGCAGAAGTTTTGGGCATGTAGAGATAGCTGAGCAGTTAATGTACTTGACACCAATACAGAAGTTTTGGCGCAGGCTTAAGCACACTTTCCTCCATGGAACTATGTAATACAAAAAAAAAAAAAAAAAAATCGGAGATAAAATGGCTAACTTGAGGACTGGCAACCCCACGTGGGCCAACATTGGGCGTGGTGCTGCACACCTTTAATTCCAGCACTCGGCAGGCAGAGGTAGGAGGATTGCCATGAGTTCGAAGCCACCCTGAAACTCCATAGTGAATTCCAGGTCAGCCTGGGCTAGAGTGAGACCCTACCTCGAAAAACCAAAAAAAAAAAAAAAAGACATTGGGATACTCCTTTGATTGACTATGTGTTTGATGCAAGATATCAATTCTCTGAGATGAAAAGATGAAAAGAAAACACTATTTGACATATATGATTTCCATTAAAAATAAATAATATGGGCTGGAGAGATGGCTTAGCAGTTAAGTGCTTGCCTGTGAAGTCTAAGGAGCTCAGTTGGAGGCTCAATTCCCTAGGACCCACATAAGCCACTTGTACAAGGTGGCATCTGGAGTTCGTTTCCAGGGTCTGGAGGCCCTGGCCCACCAATTCTCTCTCTCTCTCTCTCTCTCTCTCTCTGTCTGTCACTCTCAAATAAATAAATAAAAATAAACCATAAAAAACAATAAAGAGTATGTATACAAACCAGATAGTAAATGCTCAAAGATACTCACTGGGACAATCCCATAGATGCATTAATAAACAAATACTGAGTATGAAAGCAATCCTCAGCTCATGGTGGTGCCATAAATATTCATCTTAGTCTCCTTTCAAAATGATAAATTCATGAATCTCCCAATGGCAGTAATATGTCTCATCAGCATTACAGAATTGGCGAGAAAAACAGACTCAGAATCCCAAGCGTCAGCAAACAGATGGGAATGCAAGAAAGGTCACTTCTCCAGAGAACATTTTCCACAGTGGTGATTCCAATACTCTCCAGTCTTATGAAATGGGACCAGATTCTGCAAGATCATGAGCTTTAGAATGGATATCTCTAATCTTTCTTTGGAATTATATTCTTTTCAAACTATTATATTCTTTTCAATTACTTCATTCTATTTTTATGGTTTAGAAAAGTATCATAATATTAGCCAATTATTCCCAAATCATGTAGAGAAGCACTAAAGCACAGTTAACAGAGGAGTTCTTTCTTCATCCTCTTAGCAGTGATGGATAGTTCTCCTCAGAGTACTCTCCGGCCCTTTACACAAAACTTGGATAAATTCATTCTGGTGTTCACTGTGCCAGTCTTGTGCTGGTGCCAACACAAGACATTTTTCAAAGTAGGTGCCAATGAATCAATCATATTTATATTCATTATATTGAAACAAGAACCAAACAGGCCCATTATTGATGGAATAAAACGACAATTGATTGGAATTTAACTAAACAAAACACTAAATTAATGATTTTTTGTATCCATTTTCTACCATAAACTAACATCAAGGAATTAGGGACTTGTAATAAAAGACAGCATAGCAGAATCGTTCAGGAAATGTGTAAGCAGTTATACTTTAGACCTGCCCTGCGGTTCCCCATCATCTGCCTACAAAAAACAAATACTTCTGAAGAAAGCTACTTTTAACTTAGTTAATGTTTGGAGGTGGAGGAGTTACCTTTGTAGCATTAACTGTTGATAAGCAAAACAGAAATATGGGGAAGAGATAACAAAAGGAGAAGATAGAAACTAAACTTAAAGAAATGGAGCCAATCACAGCAGGATCACTTCAGTACTAGAGAGCTGTAGAAAAGCACTGGGGTGCATGCTGAGAATACAGCGTTAGATTTTAATGCTATGTAACAAATTACAGCTTTAAACAACTATTTATTTCTTTACTTTTTCTGTAATTCAAAAGTACAGTTTGAGTTCTGTGTTTAGGGTATGTTGCAATACTTTTCCAGAGGAAATATGAATAGTTCAGTCTTGCTAGATAGAACAGCAGCAGTCCCAAGAAATGATTATAACTAAGGCTAAATTAGTAAAGCTAGAGAGTTTACTGAGGTTACTTATAGGAGCATGCATTATTCAAGTAAAGCTCACCCCATCATGGTTGGCCACTCACAAAAGCTACATCATTGGACTTCTCAAGTCAATCTGAAGGCAGCTGCATAGAAAAATTTTTTCTCCTCTAACAGCTATTTACTGTGCTTATCACCTCGGTGAGGGACTTGGGGTGGGGTGCTTCATGAGACTTGCAACTTTCTTATGAGTTCTTGTAATTTCTTGTGAGTTTCATGAGTCCCTATTCTTCCCCCCAGCCACCCAATGGCTATGTTTCAAACCAGAATAAATAATTATCCATATCTCCATAATGCTAAATTCCGGTCAACGTGTGGTTGAGGTTCTCTGACATTTATGTTTTTCCTGAAGTTGATTCTGTATGACTAGGATTTAGGTCCCTATATTTTTATTGTCAATGGAGGTCACTGGAAGTTCCTAAGAAATTGCTTACAGTTAATTATTGTATGGCCCACTTGTAGCATGACAGCTTTGAGGCTGTCAGCTTTAAAGCATACAGGGAATCATTATTGAACTCCTTATCTCTTTGTAGGGAAGGCCTACACTCTTTTAAAACAGATTCACACAGTTAGTTCAGACTCATTTAGGAGTATCTCCCTTTTGTCTTCTGAAAAACAATTGATTATAGTCTTTAATTACACAAACAAGACACTTGTCTCTTGGGTAAGTGTAAACAAATCATGTCAGGAATATTCTGACATGAACGCAAGTTCTGAGTATACTGCAAAGAAAATTAACAAAGTAGGAAGGCAATGTTGAAGGTCACTTTAGAATTTGTAAACCAAGAACAAATAATGTTTTTCAGATTCAGGGGTTTTACTATGAAGTTGTCAAATGATGCTTAAGGGTCCTGAAGCCTTGCAGAATACAACTGAACTTGGACATTCGGACACTGGGCCAGGAGGTCATTTCTGTTTACAGATGTTAACCTGCTCTCTTTGTACACACAGCATATTTTCATGCTCTGGAGATGGATGGATAATTCATTAGTAACCTTTGGTTTAATCTCTATATTGTATTATTTATTTTATATTATTTATTTATTTATTTGAGAGAGAGAGAGAGAGAGAGAGAGAGAGAGAGAAAGGAAAGAAGAGAGAATAGGCACACCAGGGCCTTTAGCTGCTGTAAATGAACTCCAGATTCATTCACCCTTGAGCATCTGGCTTATGTGGGCCCTGGGGAATCAAACCTGGCTTTGCATTCAAGTGCTTTAACCACAAAACCATCTCTCCAGCCCTAATTTTTATTTTTTGAAACTAAGTCTACAAATGTACTCCTAAGTACAATATTAGCTGCCTTTCATAGAATTTGATATTTCATTATTACTCAGTTCCCAAATACTTTCTAATTTCCATTGATATGGCATATGTATAACTTAAAAGTATATCTTTAAATTTCCCAGAACATGGGCATTTTCCTGTTTTTTTTTTTAAATCACCAGCACCATAAGAGAATATGTTTTAGATAAATTGTGCTTACCAAGAAGAATGTATTAAGACTGCTTCATATTCAAATATATAGAGGAATTCTGTCAATGTTATAGTGGAATTAAAAAGAATGTGCAATTGAATTTAAAAGAATTCTGCTTTTGTTGAGGTGCATAAAAGGTGTGTGTATATACATGTGTGTGTGTATATATATATATATATATATATATATATATATATAATATGTATATAATATTGCCTTTTATAAGCCTTATATATAACAAATTCCATACACACACACACACACACACACACACATATATATATATATATATATATATATATATATATATATATATATATAAATTACTATGGGATTATACTCTTTTTATTCCCAATTCCTATTTCTACTAAGGGCCTTCCTCAGTGCAGATATCATTAATTATTTTGGGGTCATGAATGTCTTGGTCAGTTTTGGGGGAGGAGCAATGCCTAATTTATAATATAGAAAGAAAATGTACCTTATCAAAGATAATAATTTCTGGAGTTAGAGAGATGGTTTAACAGTTAAGGCATTTGCTTGAGAAGCCTGAGGACCCAGGTTCAATTCCCCATTACCACTTAAACCAGATACACGTGGTGGCACATGCATCTGGAGTTCATCTGCAATGGCTAGAGGTCTTGGCATACCTATTCTCTCCAACCCACCCCAGCCTCTTTCTCTCTCTCTCCAATAAATAAATAAAAATAAAAATATTATAAAGATTATGACTTTTTTCTATATAAGTTTCTAAAGAAAAGAAGCATACTAGAATTTGTATCCCATGTCTTGCTTTGTTTTCTATTTTGATGTTTTCTTTTTGCCAACCTCATAAGAATTTACAAATTTCATATATATATATATAGAGAGAGTGTCTTTTTCTTGTCCTCCAGTGAATGTTTGTAACCTCATGTGTCTACTCTTCTGTTTGTGATCACAATTCTTCTGCCCAAACAGCTTCCCCATTGATTTAATATATTCCACAGGTTTCTAATCATCTTGGATTTGAGAGAAATGTCATTTAGTATTTATTCTCAGATTTTATCAATGAGGTTAACAAACAATTAATTAGGCATGTCTTTCGAAAACTTTCAAAATATTCCATCTGATTCCAGTTTGCATGAATTTGATCTGGGCACCAGATAAGCCTTTCACACATTTTGGCATTTTCTCAGGATCCTTTTAATGTTTCTCTGTAGATTTAATTTGTCAGTAGTGTTTCTATATTGGGAAAGTATAGTCTTTTTTATGTGTGGCATAGGCCTTTAAAAAATTAATTTATTGTTTAGTTACAAGCAGAGAGAGAGAGAGAAATATGGATGTGCCAGGGGCTCCCACCATGCCAAGTGCACTCTAGATGTATGCACCACTTTGTGCATCTGTCATACACACATGAGTCTGATAATAAGGCTTATCATAATTAGATGATGAACCCGCAAGTGGGTCTGATATGTGTACGTAAATCTTTTGGCTCACACATTTTCCTGGCACATGATTTTTCTGATGATTTTTCTGTTCCTTGACCTGGTAAACTCTCCCCATTCACAGGCTGGGGTGTGGGTTTCTCTGTTGCAGCACTTTTCTACTTAATTCCCACATGTGTGCTCCGATCTGGGTGCTTTATTGCCCAGCCGTGGGTGTATATATGTCCTCATATCGGTGCCCTCTGTCCTATGGCTCTGGCTGAATACAAATGAAAAGTCCAGCCTGGGAGAGGTGAGGAATTCTTATTTGTCTGGGCATTTCTTCTAAACGTGTGTTGTTCTTGGATTCTTTCTTGCTTTCCTCTATCTTTGGTCTGTATCTAGTTTCCTGTTTTGCCTTCCAAGTGTGTGTGAGTGCCTTTTCCAGGGGCTGTTTTTTGTTTGTTTGTTTTCTGAGAGATTTCTCTGTGAAAGAGATTCTCTCCATTTTCCCTCCTTGTTTCCAACCAGAAAAGAGGAAGACTTCCCTTCCTGCTTGAGTGTTTCAGCTAGACTTCCCCCTGGATCCTAATTATCCCTAAAGTAAAACTCTTAGACTCCGTGTTTACACTTCTTTGTTAACTTGAAAAAGAATCCAAAAGTTGGAGTGCACAGGTTGGGATCTCCTACATCTTTATAGAATTTAATCCCTCCCTGGACCTAAAATCCTGCATCCATTGTAAATGTCATACATCTATTTAATTTTTTTTCACTTAATCCTCACTTCTTTGATGTAGCCCTTTGTTATGTTTATAATGAAATTGCAGGCAATTTATCAGATTCTTCCTATCCCGAGTGTGAACTAGGCTCTGAATGTCTGTTTCCTTCACATTAGAATTTTCAGTGATCCAATTTAGCCTGTGTGACTTTAAATCAAATTTTGAAGGATTAGCAAATGGTACACAGAGAAGATATTTCACAATCTTCTTATTTCCGTTGTCCACCTTCCCTTCACCTCTTTTGTCAAAACTTCTTTGAGTTTTATTAATTTCTGGAATTTATATTAAACATTCTAGTGGCTCCCACTAGAAACTAATTAAGGTCGTTTTTTGTTCTGTTTTGTTTTCTGGATTAGTCTGCTCTAGAATTGGCAAAACAGAAGTATCTACTACTATTTTTTAATGTAATCATAATTATATAATTAAATCACCTGTGCAATAAATGACAGAAATGACCTTATAACTATGCTCTGCTGTATCCCAAACCTATGTTATTACCAATGTCCTAGACTATATAAGGAGCAGAGTGAAGGTGCTGGGGGAGGTATAGACTAGAGCTCTCAAAAATGTTGTGGTCAAAAGCCGGGCATGGTGGCACACGCCTTTGACCTCAGCACTTGGGAGGCAGAGGTAGGAAGATCGCCATGAGTTCAAGGCCACCCTGAGACTACAGAGTGAATTCCAGGTCAGCCTGAGCTAGAGTGAAATCCTACCTGTGATTCCATTCACAGAAGTAGTACTTTATCTTCTAAACTTTATGCTCAACATAAAAAAAAAAAGTGAAACTGGGCTGGAGAGATGGCTTAGCGGTTAAGCACTTGCCTGTGAAGCCTAAGGACCCCAGTTCGAGGCTTGATTCTCCAGGACCCACGTTAGCCAGATGCACAAGGGGGGCGCACGCGTCTGGAGCTCGTTTGCAGTAGCTGGAAGCCCTGGCGCGCCCATTCTCTCTCTTTCACTCTCTCTGCCTCTTCCTCTCTCTGTCACTCTCAAATAAATAAATAAAAAGGAACAAAAAATTAAAAAAAAAAAAGTGAAACTTTAAATAGTGAAAAGATACAAATGGATAGGACTGGGGGGAGGAATAGCAAGACCAAGAGAAGTGATTCTAGGCAAGCCTTCTTGTACTGAGAATTGGACTCGTGGTTCCACATGTTTTGAAATACTCACTTGTAGAAATTACAGAGCATGACATCTTAAGTTTCTGCTTAAATATAAACTGAATACATGTAAAGATGTATGAAAACAAGATTCCATTATAAAAAGCAGGACCTTTGCTTTTGGATCACCAGAAATATGGGAAAGTGGGACATCAAAAGAAATTTCAAAGTGAAACCTTCAGTAAAGCATTTTTCATACATTTGTTGTGGTATTTATTTGGCATTTTAAACATTTTCTCTTGGTGTGATCCATTTTTCACATATGGGTTACTTTATTATTAACACATAATACAACAGCCAGACAGGCAATAGCATTTCTTACATAGACATGTGCAAGTTAATCTTTTTAAAGTTTAATCTTTTAAAAATCCTTTTAAACAAATCTATGCTTCTATAAATTCTGATTTTGCTTTCTTATTTGCCATTCTGTGTTGTGTGTAGAGTTTAAATTCATTTTCTCTACCGACTGAGCTATCTGGGCACCACTTAAATTCATTTTATCTATATTTTTACTGACTAAAGTAAGAGTAGAAATTATTGTTTCTCCCAAATAACAGAAGCCTATATTTCTTGTTTTTCTGGGAAAGCACATTCATTTGTTTTCAATTATCTTTTTTTTTAATCAATTGTCATAAAAATAATTTAGTGAAAAGGTACCTTCGTTCTCTAAATGCCAGAGATGGCCTTAACATCAATTTCTGTTCACATTACCTGGAATCTCTGCTTTACTGGGATTTAAATGATACCAGAAATTAGTATTTGTCTTAAAAATACTATATATTTCTATGTCATTACCACTCTCTTATTTCACTCTTTTCACTAATGTTTATAAAAGAGCACCACTTGCAAATAGCCAGAAAAAAAGGACAAGGGCAACTGAGACAGATGTTGAGCCAACAGGACAAATGCAGGACAGCTTTCAGATTAGTTTCTCACGGAGGAAGGAAGAGTGGAAAAAGAGGTTCAGAAATCTGTGAATAAAGATTGTAAAATCAGCATATATGAACTCCATGGCAAAGATGCAGCTGAGATATCTAGGTCCATGCAAAATAGAACTGTCTGGAGCCCTTGATGCTGACATATTCCAAAGGAAGTGAAAGAAGGTGACCTTGTAAGCTTATAATGGACCAAGCCATTGGTAGAAATGAAGAAACACATTTTAACCTAAGACAAATGAGTCTAATACTAAACACAAACCCAATGGAGATTCAAACTGGTGATAATACAAGAAACATATTTCTTTGTGCACTTGTTTTAAATGTATAGAAAGGACTCATTCCTGGGCCAGCAAGTAAGTACCTTAACTGCTAAGCCATCTCCTCAGACCATGAAAACCAATCTTTATATAAGAGAAGACTAAATATAAACCTAATATGTTAAGGCCAAAGAATATTTACTCATTGCATTACAGAAAAACTTATGCCTAACATTATTAGGAAAGACTTTGAACCCTATAATATGATTGTCGCATAATTTCTTCTGTAAAATTTCAAAATCTGCTCAGAAATGAGATAAAACCAGAAATTTGCACTCATATGTTTCCATATATTTTATGTACACATCCACCATTCTCTTCTTCATTTCCTCCATAAATCAAGTCTTTCTCCACTGTACATGCAAATCATTTCTCAAATTCTGAGCTGGAAGTCACTTTTAGGTTCTTCTGTTATACAACATAATTGAAATATTGATAAATTTACAATTAAGATTTATTTTTTTTCAATCCTAGTATACACAACACCCTGCATTCTAACCCCAGTACTAAAAAAAAAAAAAAAAAAAAAAAAAAAAGGGCCTTGGGACTGAGTAGTTTGTAAATTGCTGGCTGCTCAAGCATGAAGGCTTAAATTGAGATCCCTCAAAACCACATAAAACACTATATGTCAGGGCACCAGCATCTATTCCAGTGTAGGAAGAAGTGAAGACAGGGAATCCAGAGGGCTCATTGGCCAGCTAGTCTAGCAAAATTGTAATCAGTAAGTCCGAGGTCAATCAATAAACACTGCTTCAAAGATTAAAATGTAGAGTGATAAAGTAAGATACATGTCATCCACCTCTGGCCTCCACAACCCCACAAATACACACATATGAACACATAGCTGCATATGCATATGCGTAGGTATACCTGCTTGTGCCCACACATACAAATCAAATATGCATACATGTAGGCACACCACACATACATACACTTGCAATTTTTGGAAAAAAAAATCAAAATATGCTTTCAATTTTGTATTTTCTTCCCAAAAGTTCTAATATCTGAGAAGTGACGAAAATGCTTATCTTCAGATCTTACCACAGGCAATGTGTCATTCCAAAGTGCTCAATAAAGTTCCACAAACTAGGTGCAGTGATGCAAGATGCTAATCCCAGCTCTGAGAGGCTAACGCAGGACCTGGAGGTTCAGGAGTTTGAAGACAGCCTGGGGTACAGAGTGAGGTCCTACCTCCTGCCTCAAAACAAGCAAAACTTTATACAGAGATTCATAATGAATTATGGCATGCATTTGTGGGATCCCGGGTTCTTGCCCCGGGGCTGGCCGCGCCCCCCCCCCTCAAGGCACCCAGGCAACCGGGGTGGGTGAGTGCCTGACCAGAGAAATACTCCCGGGAGATAGTTGAACATCTCTCTCAGTTTATTGTCAGTGAAATGGGTTTATAAGCATCTGAGGGCGGGGGGAAGGGTCCTAAGGGCATTGGACTACCAAGTTCATTTCTGATGTCTAGTTAGCATACTGGGACATTCATTCTAGCACTTAGGCAATGGAGGGGGGAGGGGGAGCGCTCAGGTGATCTAGGGTCTCAGGAGTTTCCCAGGCAACTGGCCAAAGGTTACAGGGCTATAGGCAGAGCCTAAATTCAGGTGTGCTGGGATTGGAGAGGGAGTGACCTCCTGTACCTTGGGGGTCCACAGCCATGCCTGGAAGCTCAGGCCCCTCTCCTGAAGGCTCCAGCCCGTGCCTGGCAGTGCCTGACATGGATTAACTACACAGAAATTATACAAACCTTACCCAAACCTCTAGCATTGAAATTATGTTCCTCTTTACTAATGTATCATCAGTTTATTCCATCCTAAATACAACACGAAGTAAACAAGCATGTCTCTCATCTATAAATTTCATCTTGCTTTAATTTTTTATATAAAATACTTTCATTTATGAGAGGTAAAGACACACAGAGAAAGACAGAGAGTTTGGAGACATCAGGGGCTCCTGCCACTGTAAATTTCCTCTGCTGCACATGCCACTTTGTGCATCTGGCTTTATATGTGTACTGGGGAAGCAAACCTAGATCACCTAGCTTTGCAAGTAAGCCACTCTGAGCCATCTCTTCAGTCCCTCATATTACTTTTTGTAACACCTTTTTGTAGTTTGATCTTCTGATTGTATATCTGAGTATAGCAAAGTGAGGAAAAAAATCTGTTTTAGATGTAAATGGGTGCACACCTGCTTTCAGTCTATGCTTTGTAACTCACTAGGCATACGTGCATTGAAAATTCCTTAAGCTGACGTCTTACTGTTATTTTCATCATGAGCTGGAATTAATAATACATAAATCAAAAAGTTATAAGAGGCAAATAAAATATATAGCATTATTGAGACCATGATGATAGGCTCAAATGTGGATACTCCTCTCTAGGGATGATAGTAGAAAAGAATTTAGTTCTGCAGAGTGCTCCCCCCATGCAGCTGACCTTGAGAGAAGGCATACTATGGTCAATACAGAAAGAAAAGTGCCAGGGGTCATGAGCAATCCCTGAACAAGTCACTTGTTGGAGCTGCCCTTAGCAAAGTCATGCTGACTTACACACACATTTCTTGTCTGTTCCTGAAGCCAGAAGTCCATGCTTAGGACATTGACAGTGTTGATTTGTAGATGGGCAACTTCTTCCTATGAATTCACATAGTCTTTGCCTAGTGCATACATGGCCAGATAGCCATTGATAAAGAAAGCACTCCGATTGGATGAAGACCTAACAAAGCACCTTGCTTTCCCTTAGTTACTTTTGTAAAGGTCCTTCCTTCAAATACAATATCAGTCTGAGGATACTGGACATCCAAGGGGTTAGGACTTCCACCAATCAATTTCTTAGATACCAAATTTAATCCATGGTACTCATTCTAAGTACATTTAGCGGTTGTAATAAAACACCAGATTTTGGGTAATATATACTTCCCCAAAAGACCCATTATAGATTTTCAACATATGAATTTGCAGATATATTTGCATTTTATGTTATGCTTCCCACCTGTGGTAGTTTGAATATACATGTCCCCCAATAGATTGAGGTGTTTTGCCTTCAACTTTACCTGTCTGGAGGATGTCTGATTGGGGGCAGATCCTGTCATCAAGCCCTTAGATGTCACTGGGGGCAGATCTAATTTCTGGCCCAAAGGCATGCAGAGAGGTTTTAGAGCTCTGCCTGGGCACCTGCTGTTTGTTGCTTTTGGTGTGTGCTGCCTAGCTGATGTTTGTCTCTGCTGAGATGGATGAAAGAAGGTCAGCCTCTTCAACTATTATGAATCGTCCCCTGGATTTGTAAGCTTCAAATAAACCCTTCCTCCTATAAAATGTGTCTGGCTTGGACGTTCATCCCTGCAATGTGCTGCTTTCTACAACACCACCCCAATGTTTTAGTTCCACTGTTAAAATTACAGGTGATTACTTTTAATATGATATCTGTGAAAAATAACTTCATTCATGGACAAAAAATAAAGTATCTCTAATCTTGCTTTTTAAAAGGGACTTTGACAAACATTTATATAACTGTTGCTAGCATCTTACCACTTTATATATCCCTGTGGCAAAGAAATATCTATTTTCTTTCTTTTCCCATCACATTTTATTTATGTGCTTTAGTGCTGTGCACTGGCACAACACCATTACCAGCAACCCGTGTCCCTCTGGGATGCCAGCATGCTCACTTCTATAGAATTTCCTCCTCTAGCTCCCATTAGCTCTTAAGAAGACTGTTTCTTACTGGAAGCAGGAATAAGTGTGTATATGAATCATGCATTTTGCTAAATCTTCATTTGAACATTTTAAACCTAAGCACATGGACACATATGCCTAAAACATGAAAGCTATAACATTTTCAGATTAAATAGTTTAATCAATGTGTAATTTTAATAAAATTGAATTATGATGTCCGATCACATGATATGAGACTGTATCACAATTAATATCACTAATTTATTTAATCAGACTGTCATTTAAACCCAACTAAAATGTCTGAAATAACTATGGTAACCTAGCTTACAATTGTGTGAGTCACAACATGAAATAACTGGAAAATATTCAACACCTCTTTCACAACTTAAAAATAAAATTAAAGCTAATGCTACACACAAGGCAGGTCAATAGCACCCTATTTGGGTTCTATGGCCATAGTTATCAGTATTGTTTCAATAACTGTTGCCAAAGAAATACTCTCTTTCTGATAATAGATTTTCTGGTGAATTTAATTTTTAATTACACAGGGAAATATAAATGAATTTAATTTTATCTTAAGTGTATAATCTGTACTCAGAAAACAATTAAAAATTGAAAAATAGTGCTCGCTTCGGCAGCACATATACTAAAATTGGAACGATACAGAGAAGATTAGCATGGCCCCTGCACAAGGATGACACGCAAATTCATGAAGCGTTAGCCGGGCGTGGTGGCACATGCCTTTAATCCCAGCACTTGGGAGGCAGAGGTAAGAGGATTGCCATGAGTTCGAGGCCACCCTGAGACTCCATAGTGAATTCCAGGTCAGCCTGAACTAGAGTGAGACCCTACCTCGAGAAACCAAAAAAAAAAAAAAAAAAAAAAAAATTGAAAAAAAAATTTGAAAAATATGACAGAAAATTAAATTTTATATCTTTTCATATAATTAGAATAAATTTTTACTAGTACCATGAAAGATAATTTTATTAAGAAGGTAAATAATCAAGTCAGAATACTTCAGGTACTTTATATAACTTATTGCCTCCATTTTCTATGAAATTTAACCAAGCCATTGTGAATAAAGGCTAAGCATATGAGAAAAAGTTAAATCTGTTTCCAGTTCTTCCTTAATAATAGTGAAATTGATTTTCTATTAATTGCAACATACTTGTAAAAACAAAGGTATAAATAAAAATGTTTTAATAATAATGGATAATAATAATGGATTAGGATAGACCTAATTAGAAACAAACTCCAAATTACCTATATTACTTATGAAATTATAGCCATTAAATTTTATAAATGTTCATGATATGTCTACCTACAATTTTTTTTCACTCAAAACAAGCTATCAAAACCTGTTAAGTTTAAAAATTAGGGAGAGGGTAGGACATGGACAAGCCTAACAATAGTACCAACTTGACTGTATTCATGCAATAAAAGCTAATTAACAATTTTAAAAATATTAGGTTTCATTTGAAGCATGCAGGTATAATTTCCTTATTACAAAAATACTTTTCAGGGTCCTGGGGAGATGTTTCAGCAGTTAAAGGCACTTGCTTACAAAGTCTGAAGAGCAGAGTTCAACTCTGAGGTACATATGTAAACCTGGACCTAAGCCAGTGCCTGAGTCTGTGATTCCCAACACATGCGATGATTGGAAGTAGAGCGAGGAGAATCCAAAGCTCCAGGCCAGCTGGACCAGCATTGGTTACAGTGTCTAGAGACTCAGGCTTGGAAAGGAGAAGTAGAGCAAAGGCACCTTGAGGTGGCCCTTTGTCCTCCTCACACATGCCATGGCATATGAGTACACACACACACACACACACACACACACACACACACAAAATTTTAAAAATTACATAATCATTTTTTTAATTAGTAAAAATGAAATCTCCAAGAAAAAGAATAGGCAAGCATAAACAGAAATAGAAAAAAAAAAGACTTGGAAGAAAATAACAATTGAAAAATAAATCAAATGATATCCAGCCTTTTTTGTGATTAAAAACACAAACTAAAGGGCTGTGGAGATGGCTCCATGGTTAAAGGCTCTTGCTTGCAACGTCTGACAGCCCGAGGTGAGATTACTCTGCAGCCAATTAATGCCAGTGGCATGAAGCGTTGGTGCTTCTGGGGTTCATTTACAGTGGTAGAGGCCTTGACATGCCCAGTTTAACTCTCCTTTCTCCCATTCTCAATATATCCCTCCCTCTGTCTTTCTTTCTGTTTGCCAATAAATAATCAATAAAAATATTAAAGCAAGCACAAATTAGAAATATAAAACATATGCCTCTGACAAAATTAAATTTTTGAAAACTGGACTGGGGCAATAGCTTAGCAGTTAAAGGACTTGCCTGTGAAGCCTAAGTAGTCATGTTTAAAATCACAGATATGCCGGGCGTGGTGGCGCACGCCTTTAATACCAGCACTCGGGAGGCAGAGGTAGGAGGATCGCCGTGAGTGTGAGGCCACCCTGAGACTCCATAGTGAATTCCAGGTCAGCCTGGGCTAGAGTGAGACCCTACCTCTAAAAAAAAAAAAAAAAAAAAAAAAAATTAAAATAAAAAAAATAATAAAGTAAAATCACAGAGAGCACATAACCCATATTCATAAGGTGACGCATGCCCAAAGTCACACATGTGCACATGGTGGCACATGTATCTAGAATTCAATTACGATAGCTGGAGGCCCTGCTGCACAAATTCTCTCTTTCTCACTTTATCATAAAAAAGCAGCCTGTCTACTGGGCTTTCCTAAACAAAAAAAAAAAAAAAAAAAAAAAAAAAATTGAAAGCTTACAAGAAAACATGTAATTTGGTTTAACTTTAAGAGTAAATTCTAAGTGAATCTATTTAAAAATCTAATTCATTTGTTACTTTTATTAGAGCTTCTCCCTTGCTAAAAATTTTCTTATCAGTCAAAGAGGAATATCTCATGTTCACCAAATAACTGCTTTTGTATAAAATTATAGACTTTTTCTTAAGGAGTAAGGGATTTATTTTTGATAATAGTTTGTGTTACAGTCCATCATGGCAGAGGAGGTGTGGTCACAGGAGCTGGCCATAGCAGGCTGGCCACTTTGCATGTACAGGTAGGAAACAGAGAAATAAACGCTGGTATGTATCTCTCTTTCTCCTTTTTAAATTTAGTCTGGGACCCCCCCAGCCCATGGCACAGTGCAATTTAAATTCAGGTTGTATTTTTCTGAAGTCATGCTTTTCTGTTGAAAATCTACACATCTTTAAAAAAAGTACCTCGCAAAACTCTGCTATTTTTATTCTACATTTTATATGCATCTTCCCATCTCAGCTGAGATATGTCTGAATAAGTCACTAGGTAGTAAATGTATGAGATTCCAGGAACAAATTATGTGCAGAAGTAACAAAATAAAGAAAATAAAGAAAGGAGTTTTAGCTTTTATCTCTTCCTGAGAAAATTTTTGTACATTTTATTTAAAACAAAACCAAAATAAAAAAAAAAAAACAGATTTGTGTTGGCAAGATGGCTTAGCAGTTAAGGCATTTGCCTGCAAAGCCTAAGGACCCATGTTCCAATCTCAAGATCCCTCGTTAGTCATACACACAAAGGTGAGGCAAGCTCAAGGTTGCACATGCTCACCACATAGAGCAAGTGTCTGGAGTTAGATTGCAGTGGCTGAAGCCCTAGTGTTCTCTCTCTCTCTCTCTCTCTCTCATTAAAAAAAAGAAAGAAAAGAAAATAGAAAAAAGATCCAAATATTTATTGTGATGGTTAATCCTGTTTGCAAACTTTGATGGATTTAGAATCACCCCCATGACAAACCTTTGGGGATGTGGATGAAGGTGTTTACAGATAAAGAATAATGATGTATTGATACAAAGTATTTTATGTATCATAAAATAGAAACAGGATCAAATCAACCAATAGTATAAAAGAAAAGAAATTTAGAAAAAGTTCTATGGACACCAAGGGTAAGTTTTATCTTTCATTTATTTTCCAAAATATACCATGAATGAATAATAAAAAGGAAAGGAATTTTATTGTTTCTGTAACCCCTCCACATTAAGGAGAATAAAAAATAAAAGCATATATCTTACGGAAGAAAAGACACTCTTAACCCTAGAACTGATTTTTTTTCTTCCTTTTAGACATATGTAAGAAGAGAGCTGGTCCCCAACTGGGTCACCTATTTGCATTACACAACATAAAATACACATTCATAGCAGGATGAAATACATGCACTTTGATCTTGTTGCAGTGAGAAAGGGCCCACATGGATGTCAGTTCTCATTCATCATATATTTACGATGGAGGCATTGATCAAGATAACACCATCTCTCCTGTAGTGAAGGCCCTGGAACTGGAAACATAAGGAAACAGTTTCAGAGGAGTACATATTTTCTTGAGATCCTGCATTCAAAATCAAAACACCCCCTGTTCAGTGCACCTCATATATTTCCAACCCAACATCTCCATTTGTGTTTCCCAGAACCATAGTTAAATTGAAATATAGGCTCATGCTGCATGATGGTTAAGAGCACCCCATGAAATATGCTGGCAGCAATTGACTTTCTAGCATGGAATGGTGAATCGTAAAGCCCACTCCTGGGAAAAAATGTCCCAGTCATTGCATACCCTTTGTGCATTGGTAACTTAAAAAGTGATGGTTTTATCTACCACTCATATCCATTTGAGGTTATTACTGGTTTGCTAAGGATTGGGATCCCTTGTGTTTATGAGACACTTTATAATATAAATATTAAAAAGTAGGTTGATGCATACATCTACACATCAGTTCCCATTTTATAGTGTTTTATTTTATTTTTATTTATTTATTTGAGAGGGAGAGAGAGAGAATGGGTGCATCAGGGCCTCCAGCCATTGCAAACAAACTCCAGACACATGTGCCACCTTGTGTATCTGGGTCCTGGGGAATTGAACCTGAGTCCTTTGGCTTTGCAGGCAAGCACCTTAACTGCTAAGCCATCTCACCAGCCTGATGTGCCCATTTTACTATGTAACTTCCTAAGGCAGTGAAAGATCAACTAATGTGTCCTAATCATACGTACCAGGTAATATCAGAGTGTGTATTTCAACTCAGTTCTGTCTGTAGCTAAAAGCTCTGCTAGTAAGTACAAAAATAGATTGAGCAAGGACTTACAGATCAAAAGCACCAGCATGTGCACATCTGCTTGAATTTGCAACATCCTTCCTCTAAAACTATTCTGACTACCTCTCAATTCAAACCACTCTGGCTCCAGGGAAAGTAATTAAGAGTTATGGCTTCAAGGGACTTCCTGCTAGGTCACCAGCTGGATTTCCACGTGTTAACAAAGATAATGTGAAATGTAAATACACAACATAATTAGGCAAAAATGGGTATTTAAATTAGAAGCAAAAGGCCCAATTTGCTGTGAATATTCACAATGACAACCAATTACCAGTGTGGAATGTGCTGACATTATTATTTCCCAGCATATCTGACATATGCCATTGCTTATAAAATTGTGTGGTTCTGTAATTTTTTACATTTTTAAGCTGCCATTGCTGATTAAGTTGAAGGGAGGTATCACTGGTACGATGCTCCCCACCTCATGACAGCCTTGTTACGTGTAGAATTCCTGAACACTCTATATCTAATATCTCTTTAATATTCTCTTCCTTCAGAAGCTGGGCATTGTGGTGCATGCCTTTAATCCCAGCACTCGGGAGGCAGAGGTAGGAGGATTGCTATGAGTTCAAGGCCACCCTGATACTACATAATGAATTCCATCCAGATCAGCCTCAGCTAGAGTGAAACCCCATCTCAAAAAAAAAAAACATACATATATATATATATATATATGTATATAGTCTCTGTCTTATATATATGTCTCTCTCTCTATCTATCTCTCTCTCTCTATATGTATATATATATATATATATATATATATATACTCTCTCTCTCTCTCTCTCTCTCTCTCTATATATATATATATATATATATATATATATATATATAGTCTCTGTCTTCCCCTGCTACCAGTACCTGTCCCAGTAATATGATGAAGTAAGAATAGTATGTTTCAGAAAGTTCTGTGTGAAACAACTGATATTGCATGAGATTCATATTTGGCAAGACTTGTGTCTGGGCGACGTTTGGAAATATTTTTCCAAAACCTCTCGTAGATTTACGTTGGCAAATAGATATCCAGAAAGGAAACAAAAAACATGGTGTTCTTAGGTGCAGTGAAGTTTGATCATTACTTCTTGGAACAACCCTCTAATGTAGTGGCTCTACACACACCAAGAGAACCTTTGAATAAAGTCTTTCAATGAACTCTGCTTCTGCCCCTTGTTCTTTCCACAGTTCCTCACTGTGTCAACAGATTTTACTGTCTACAATTAACATGCATCACTATGAGTGCAGCCAGCATTTATGACATCTCTTCACTATGCAATAGATTCTGCCTAAGAATTTTTAATGTGATATTTAGCTTAAGGCAATCCTTTGAAGTATTGTTATCAAATCAGTTATACAGATAAGAAAATTGAAAATCTCAGAGGTTAGGGAACTGCCCAAGGTCAGCTGGTTATTTATTGGTACAACTAAGATTGGTTCTCAGGTTATCTGATTTTAATGTTATAGTTCAAATGCTTTAGTGAAGTTTATCAATCAGCCTTTTTTGTACTGAACACAGAAAACTCTTGTTGATCCTTAACTAGAATCAACTTTCCTATCTTATTCCCCCAAACAATCACTTAGAGACATTTACTACCATTTTATCAAACTATGATATGATTACAATAAAAGTGAATGCATCCATGTTTCATGGCAGAACAAGTTTTTAATGCATCAATTGTAACTATTAAAGTCTTCAATTTAATATTTCCATTTATATATTTTGCACAAGCTGACTAAATTCAGCCTTTCTTTCTCTACCTTCCCCACATGAGTTAATGCATTTCTAGCACTTACGATTCTGCTTTCAGGCTTTTTTTTTTATACTATATATGTAAGAGACAGAATATGAAGCAATTTCACTTCTACTCATCTGTACAAAATTTCTGAAAAAAATATTAGTAATTTTACAAGTGACTTAAAGACCTAAAAAACATATCTGTACAACCTATGAAAATTTGTAAGGAGGGTTGGCGAGATGGCTTAATAATTAACATGCTTGACTGCAAAGCCTAGGGACTCAGATTAACTCCCCAGTACCCATGTAAGCCAGATGCGCAATGGAGCACATGTGTCTAGAGTTCTTTTGCAATTGCTGGAGGTCCTGGCATACCCATTCTTTCCTTCTCTTTCCCTTTCACTCTGTATCTCTTTGCTTGCAAATAAGTAAATAAAATATTTAAAAATAGTTTTAATTATAATATGAATTGTATAGGAATATACACATAGGAAATCTGATAATGAACACTTCCCTAGTGCAGTGGTTGTTATTTGATCCCTGTACTACTTGTCCCTGTGGGACTGTGTCCATAATTTCCGACAGAGATCAAAATCTGCAGGTACTCACTTCCATTATATGAAATGACAGAGTGTCATTCCACAAATTGTAAGCGTACTCCTCTCAGTTTACATCATTAGATTACTTAAGTGGTGTGTAAATACAATGTAACTGGATTAAAAACATTTGTTATGTGTCATATAGGGAAAATATGTACAAATACATTATATTTGGTGAATATCTGATGCAGGATTGGTTGGATTCACAGATGTAAAACTGACCAATACAAAGGGGACACTATATTAATTTCCTAGACTAGAGGCATGAGAATCACCAGGGATCTTATTAGCAATGCCAACCAATGGGCTGCACTTCAGATCTTTTGAGTTAGAAACACTGGAGGTGGGGCAAAGCAATTAGCATTTAACAAGAAAACGGGTGATTCTGATGTCCAGCATTTGAGAATATTTTCCTGCTTAGACCATAAACCACTTTGTCCCAGGTGGGGCAGAGAGCATGCCTCTGAAGAAAGTGTGCAAACCGAAATCAACCACAGAGTATATTACATAGCGCATGCTAGAGCAGGAGTTGTGGTTGTCTTTAGGGCTAGATCCACAGTAAAATCAATAGTATGACTCAACATTTGACATGAAAGTCTATCACTTAATGGTTTGGCTGTTATACTTTTGATAAGTAATTTATGGGATATTATGTGATTTAAAAAATCTCATTAAACCAGTTTGCATTTATTTATTTAGTAAAGTCATCAACCAACAAATGACATACTGGATGAATGCTTTGTGATTATGAGCAGTGCCAGGTGCCCAGGTCACCATTATAATAATAATAATGGACTCAGATCCCAAGCAGAGAATCAGCCCATCTCACCTCACCAGGGCCCCAGCTGAAATCAACAGTGATTGGGGAAAATGAGCAAGAGTACTGCTTTTTTGGTGAACCTGGTACCAGCACAAGGGTGAAGGTGATAGACACAGAGAACATTCAACTCCTACCAAACCAGAGATCCAGAGACACAGAGGCTCCTAATACCTCATCACTGAAGTAGAACCAAAACCCAATAACCCAACATGGCTCAGGAAAATTCGTGGAAGAAGAGGGTGGAAAGGATGTTAGAGGCACAAGTTGGGTCATAATGCACAGAGACATTGCCTCTTACCCATAACTGATGGATAACCACACAATGCACGACCCATATTCCCCAATGAGGAGGGTCCCTGTGGAGGAGGGAGGAGAGGAGGAGGCTAACGATGGTTCCAACATGACTGTATACACAATGTGTACGTAAATAATAAAACAATAGTGCTTATAAAACATAATAATAATAATAAACAGATGTAGTCTCTGCCTCCAGAAAGCTTAGTGTCTAATGGCTAAGCCAATGTGAATTATTAAAATGAATATATGTAAAATAACAAATGCAAGTACAATTACAGGTACTGCCTACTAAAACAAAATCTGATGATTTGATTTTCAATGCCAATGTCAATAAAGACCTTACTAGTCTTAGTTGTGAAGGATAATGTCTCCCTAATGATGCTATTCCTCAGGACCTCCCTGGCTGTCAGATATCTGAATATATTTGAGTTCAAAATGTTAATAGTCTAATTTTGCCCTCTTAGCTAATGAGTGGCCAAATATCTATGTCAGTTACTTTCTTGTTGCTGCGACACAATATTCAATCAATCAAAAGCAGGTTATAGAAAGAGAGAGCATATTTTGGTTTACTCATTCAAGGTGGACTTTCTATCATGGTGGGAAGAGCACGGAAGGAGCAGACAGGCAGCATGAGGTCTTCGCATCCGCAGAGTGGACGAGGAAAAGTAAAGCACACAAAGCAGGGATGACGGTAACATCAAAGCCCAGGGGCAGACTTCCTTTAGCAAGGCTCCTCCCACTGAAGGTGAAGGATTCAAGTGCATGAGAGTAAAGGAGACCCATTCAAACTACACTGGCTGTGGATTGTTAAACTCACATTGCCTCCATATTCGTGTTCTTGTCTAATGTATATTCTGAGAGCTCAGAGTGCAACAGAAGTGAGATGGTGTGCTCATTGATGAAGATCAAATGTGGCTGAGATAAATTTAACGAGAGGATTGATTATGAGTGACTGCAGGAGCCAAGAACTGTTACCGCCCCTGTGTTTGAAGAACAAAGAGAAGCAATGTTCATTGGGACTCAGACAAAGAGTTACAGGACAGGTCCACACTGGTTGTGAGACAGGAATTGTTTCCAAATTTATTGAGCCACTCTTCTTGTGCTTTCCAATTTCCTGCCATAGCTTTTCATTGACCATTACCAATTTCTTTTTTTTTAATGTGTATGTATATATATATATATATATATATATACACACATATATATATGTATATATATATACATACACATTATATACATACATACATATATATGTGTATATATATATGTATATATATATACATACACATTATATACATACATGCATATATATGTGTATATATATATATGTATATATATGCATATATACATATATATATATATATATATTATTTATGTGCAAGCAGAGAGAGATAGAGAGAGACAGACAGAATGGGTGGATCAGGGCCTCAACCACTGTAAATGAACTCCAGATGCATATGCTGCCTTGTGCATCTGGCTTCCCATGTGCACTGGGGAATTAAATTCAGTTGGTTAGGGTTTGTAAGCAAGTGCCTTAACTGCTAAGCCATCTCTTCAGCCAACTGTTGCAGATAGCTTCAGGCTGCTCCGATGCACTTCCAGACCAGAGACAGTTATGGAGGAAGGGAATTTATTGAAGACAATGGGGAGGTTCCATAAAGGCAGAAGAGGCTGACACCACTTCCACAGGTCCAGAGAAAGAAAAACCACCAAAAAAGAATGAACAACAAGCAAACTTCTGGGAACTACAGGCAAAGCTTAAGCACTTTGCATACCTTTACACTGGAATTCCAAACACATCCCTACATCTTAGGGCTAAACCCTGGGATCCACTAGGTGACACCAAGTTACAAACTGGAATAAAATTCCTGAATCAAGTGGGGCATCCATTCAAACTACCACACCAACCATTCCCAATTTCAATCTAGGAAACAAAGGAATCCCGCTGACAAAATACATAACAGTTAACTATTAGGTTCAGTATAGGATGGGGAAAGTCAAAGAGTAAACGGGTAAGGGCAAGTAGAGAGCGACAGTCACATCATTACCCAGGAGTTAGATCACTAGAGGCAAAAGGGACATACGAAAAGCATGGAGGAAAAAAAGAAAAAAAAAAATATATATATATATATTTTTAAGTAGAAGTCCTGACAGCTTCTCTTGAAGCTCTAAGTCACACATCACTTAATTTCTCAGAACAAAATTATCAGGTCTGGACTGTGAGTTCTACAGTGCTAAGAAGTCTGGAAATCATTATTTTTAGCTTCTAACATTTTTCAGACTACACGTAACTCCTCTGTCCTTGGAATTTAGATTTTTCCCCTGGAATAAGCCGGCATCTGTACTTCCGTGGTGGCAGGCAGGGGCAGATGGTGCTTACAAGAGCAGCAGAGAAGAGTAGCAGGAAGAGAGCTGACTGCAGGCACTTTCCCAACACATTTCTGTAATATATAAACTCATCACATTTCTCATAACTGTTGACAAACAAAATAATAGTGCAATTACCTTTTATTTGCCGTAAAATAATGTACTCTGCTGTGTGAATGAAACAGAAAATGTAGAGAATGACAATACCATCTCAGTCTATCATCTCAAGATTATAGGGAGTGAAATAAATGTTTGCTGTGAAGATAATTTCTCATAGCACTTTCCTAGCAACATAGATATTTAATTTTAATTTTCTATTTTTTAATATCATATATTAGCTATGATCTAATAAAAGGATGTTTTAAAATTTAGACATTAAACAATTCAACAAATACTCCTATCTAATTTCTACTGACCACTTGTATTCTAGACACCATGCAATATACCATGAGAAATTTAAGAAAACATTTTAAAATATTATCAGAAATATGCTGGAATAGCTTTCCTATGAAGCATAGGGCAGCCATATGAACATCTAGTTTATAGGAAAAATGAGCAATCTGGACTAAATATGGTATTACATGCTTTTAATTTCTACTTTATTAATAGCTTATGGTTTAAAATTGCTTCCATAATCCTATTTCATCTGTATTCATAAGGAAAATTCATTCCGATAAATTCAGGTTTCCTTTTAATATTTTTATTTGCCCTTATTTATTTGAGAGAAGGGGGAAAGAGAGACAGAGAAAAGAGAATGGACATGCCAGGGCCTCTAGCCACTGCAGATGAAGTCCAGTTGCATGCACCATGATGTGTATCTGGCAAACTTGGATTCTGGTGAATCAAACTTGGGTCCTTAGGCTTCACAACCAAGTTCCTTTACCACTAAGCTATCTCTCCTGCCCAACCGTAGGTTTTGTTATTTTCTAGATAGAAAAGCTAAGTCCAGGTAAGAGACAGGATACAATCAAGGTTTTGCTTTAAATCTTGATTTTCTCTGATTCACCATGGTGCTAAATTACCACATAATAAGACTAAATCCATCTGCTTGTAGGTGTGAATAAATATTACACAAAGTAATGAATATAGTGGATTAATTAATGCCTGTTTGAGCCTGCTGACCTGAGTATAGCACTTTTGGCTTCTTGGTTTTCTGTAATACTGGCCTGTGTTTCACTGATGAGTTCACAGCAATTGTAGTTACCCACACAATCCTACACCCACCAACACTCTGAAATGGATGGAGTTGGAGGGCTGGAGGCCCTGATCCATCTTTGAAGAATTCTTGACATTTCATGGTTGCTAGAGAAGAAGAGTCATGTTCTTCAGGAGTATAACCACTGGAGAGTTTCCTGTGCAGATGAGTAATCCTATGCATTTGTCATGCAAGGAACCCTAGCAAAACTCAGATAGTAACAACAACAACAAAACAATATAAAACAATGACATCAGGGCTGGATAGATGGCTTAGTGGTTAAGCGATTGCCTGTGAAGCCTAAGGACCCCGGTTTGAGACTCAGTTTTCCAGGACCCACGTTAGCCAGATGCACAAGGGGGCGCACGTGTCTGGAGTTCGTTTGCAGTGTCACTGGCGCGCCCATTCTCCCTCGCTCTATCTGCCTCTTTCTGTCTGTTGCTCTCAAACAAATAAATAATTAATTAATTTAAAAAACAATGACATCACAGTATAAGGGGAATAGTGGGGAAGAAGAGTTTCAGTGAGAAGAGGATAAGATAGTTGGTGGTAATTATGATCAAAATGCAAAAACTCACTTGAACAAAAGTGTTCAGTAAATCAGAATTTAGAAAAATTTAAAAGAAAAACAGACATAGGCATGTTTCATGTCCAGATCAAAGAGACTTCTTGTCACTCCACAGTATGGAGTGTAAGTCTCTGTCAGGACAAGTTGTCATAGTGGCAGTCCTATTTTGTGCGTCGATCACATTGCTAGCATGTTCCCAACATGGTGGCATAGCTTGCACAACTGCTGAAGTGATCCTCAACCTTCTCTCTGGAAGGCCATTACTCATAAAAGTATTTGAGGTACAACTACAGGTGGCAAAGCATGTGTGTCCAGACTAGATCACTGACTTCCCATAATCAAGGGAAAGCAAGACCCTGAGCTAACATCCCCACAGAGAAATTCTTCTCGGCATGCAAATACTTCCCTTTTTTTCTCCCTTCTCAATTTATTGTCTCTAGGAACTGACATCTGGAAGATGCTTGAACACTGCCTTCAAGACCTCTAACTGCAGTCTAATCACCCATCAGTGAGATTCCAGCCGTGTTAAGTGACACTTTCCCAATAGCCGTTCTGATTCCTATGTCTTCATAGAACAGGTATCACTGTTCAGTGTCTCACATGGATGTATAGACAGAACACGCCCCAAAGCTCTCTATTGTCTATTTGTATTTGGTTTCAAAGATAGGCTTTCTTCTTAGTTATTGAATGTATTACATACTGTATAAAGCACACTGAAATGTGATATATATATATATATATATATATATATATATATATATTTCTATAAAATTGCTTAACATCCTTTTGATTAAAATCTAGTACACCATGTACAAAACTACTCAAATTGTATATATTTATATATTGATTTGGTGCCATATATATATATATATATATACATATATATATATATATATATATATACAATAACTAGGTCAAGCAAGAAGACTTTGTGTGCACCCTAGAAGCACTTACAATGCTTCCTTCCAATGGTACTGATCCCTGTTCTCAGTAAACTTGTTTTGCCTGTTTTGGCCTTCTCACGGGCAGAAGCATCCTGTTTGGATACTTCTCTGCTCAGCATTATGCCATCTCTTCTGTGTAACAGCGTGTGAGGTCACACTGTGGAAGTGCCACCAGCATTTTCTGGAATGCGCTTCTGCATTTGAAGGTTAGCAGTCATCTTGAGTGGTTTTCAGTCTAAGGACATTATGAATAACATAATGATGAGCATTCTTACAAGTGATTTAATTAGCTGTATGTACAACGTCTCGTTGGTATGTGACAAGGAATGAAAGGAAACAAATTAATGCACATGTAGCTTGAATACACATTGTCATATTCCAAGTTGATTTTTACCATATGACATGCCAAACAACAGGATGGAAAAGTCTGCTTAGCCACACTCTATAAATGCTAGCTTTCTTACTCATTATCACTTAAAGCTATTCTGTGGGTTGTGCAGTGAGTTTTCATTGTTGGTTTAATCTGCCTAATTTGATAATTATATTTTCATATGCCTATCATGAACTATATATAATTTTGGGGAACTATCCTAAGGGTTTTTGGATCATTTTTTCTTCATTTTTATCATTTATAGCCTTATCACTGATGACATTATTATTAATATCATATTTTATTAATTTCATTACTTTAATTAATTTTTTGGTTAGCATATAAAAATGGACCTATTTTCATTCATATGTGAATGAAAATCAGTCTGTATAGTTTCATACATATGAAAATGAATATGTACATATTATATATTATACATATGTATATATGTATTTTTTGAGTATAAAGCAACAACCAAATGCTTTTTCCGAAGTTGTCTCCCAATATTCCATTTGGCTGACTTTTCTGCTTATTTAAAACACATAAACAAAAAAAATTGGAAAGAAAATCCTTCCATGCATCACTGAAGTATAGCTTTTGTTATAGATCAGGTAATTTTAAACACATGAATGTGTTGTTTGTGTGTTCTTTTTCAGTTGAGCTGTGTATCTACCTTTGCTTTAAAACCACATGTTCTCAATTTCTGTAGCATTACTGAAGGTCTTTGTATCTGATATTAGAAGTCATCCAGAATTGTTGTTATTTAGGTTTATATTGTTTAATTATTTTACCTTTTTATTTCTGTGTATGTCTTAAGATGAATTACCGATTTACACACACAAAGAGAGAGAACAAATGGAGAAAGATTCACATATACAAAAAAATATAGGACCTGTTAGAAGTATTTTGTTATTGTTTGAATCCATAGCTGAATTGTAAGTGAAATGATATATTTGCAATGTCTTTTCCCACAATATGGGCATGATAAACAACTCATTTATTGTTCCGTAGTTCCACTGAGATCTATTCAAGTTTCATATGTAAAACATTTTCACATTCTTTATTACATTCATGTCTATGAATTCCACTCTTGTGCTATTGTAAATAATGTATTTTTATACATGATTTGCTAGCTTTTAGTTCCTACTATGTGGGATACAACAAATAGACTTTATTTATAAAAAAAGGACATTTCCCATGACTAAATCCTGTCAAGTGGATTTCTCCCAGCACTTACATATCTGACTGTTACGATGCTGTCCTATAAGGAAGAGAAAGAGTTTAAGTGGGGAATGGAACTGGAATCATAGAGAAGGTGAACATAACCCAACATGAATTATTTGCTTGCATGGAAATGTAATGAACTGCTTACTTTGCACAATTAATATTCAATAATGAAAAATTTGATCTTAGTCTTAGAGATATGGCTAAGCAGAGGGTGTTTAATTCACTTTAATAATTATATTTATGTGATTATACTTTCTGTTTCTTTCTTGTCTGAAAGATAGATTCAAGTAATTCTTGCTTGCTAATTTTTTTTTTTTTTTTTTTTTTTTTTTTTTTTTTTTTTTGCCGGGGATAGGGAGTTGCTGGTTTTATTCTGCTAAATTGAAAAGTGAGAACAAATCCAATTTAAGTTCATTTCCTAAAATCTTGCGTGTGTGCATGTGTGTGTGTGTGTATTTAGAGCAACTAACATGAATTAATCCAGAAAAAGAAATCTTTTTTAAAATAAATATATTCTTATTTATTTATCTGAGATAGAAACAGAAAGAGGCAGATAGAGAGAGAACAGGTACATCACGGCCTCCATATTCTGTAAACCAACTCTAGACACATATGCCACCTTGAACATCTGAACTATGTGGGTCCCAGTGAGGTGAATCTGGGTTGTTTGACATTTTAGGTAAGCAGCTTAACTTCTAAGCCATCTATCCAGTCCCAGAAAAAAAAAAAAAAATCTGAGTAAAAGCTGATTCACCCAATGATCACAAATATTTTATAAAATTATAAACAATAACTTCAAGATTTGCCATGGTAAATAAATTCAAGTGGCTATTTAGAAATTCTGTAAAATTACATGCAAGGAAGTCAGAGATCAACCTTGGATATTGAGACTGTAAGACTGAAGGTCCTTCATTTAACTCTCAGATATGTAGCATTTTCATTTTAATTTGCTATTTTCTTGAAAAATAAATGTTGTTTTAATATAATAATGATCTTTTTACACTGTAGGTGATTAATATTGGTTTTCATTACCACAAAGTAGAAGTTAAAATAAAATAGTTCATTGACCTTAACAAAACAGTCCCCCAAAATTTGAAATAAATTCTGGAAAAGATAACCTAATGATGGTTATACATATCATTAAAAAATGAATTCATTCACAAGAGTAAGAGTCTAATGAAGCAATTGCAAACATATTAGGTGACTAGCGAACCTTATAAGGGACTTGACAAGCAGAGGTTCAGTTAGCTTGAACTTGAAATTCTGTTTCACTATTGACAAGCTATATGATTTTTTACCAGTCATGGAGGGACAGTATGTGCCAGTTTCCTCTATTATAAAATCACAGTAAAAAAAAATGGCTGTCTTGAAAGTTTGCCCTAGGACTTAATGAATTAACTTGCAATGCTTGATAGATGATCTTAGCTAACACAAGAAGAAAGTTTGCAGTTAATTTTAGTAACCACATTATTATATTTTCCAAGTCTCCTGGGACAAATGTGGCATAGACACATAGTGTTTTATGTAGAATAAATAGATCTACAAAATCCATGTTGTTCACAATGTTTATTCTCTACCCCTTTTAATCCATGGCTACAGCAATTACCTTCTCATTGATGCATCAAAGCACTCAAGTGAAAGAACCTCTTGAAGCAAAAGGGTTTCAAGGGGAAGTTTCATCATGAAGGGGAAAGTATACTATAACAGGGAGCTGGGCCTCACATTGTGCCACATCAGCAGGGGCAAGAAATGGTTCAGTTGAGCCAGCTCTGAATACCCAGAAGACAGGAATAATAAACCATAAGATTTGTCCTCAGTGACACACTTCCTCCAACAAAGCTTCTCCTCTCCAAAACTCTCCAACCTTTCCAAATTGCCAATAGCTGGTGACCAAGAATTCAAAACTCATGAGTCTATTGGTGTCATTTAATTTAAACTACCACAATGCTTTTTGCCTGCATTCCACATGGGATTACTTCTGTTGTATCACCTTAATGGTTCATACTGTTAACTTGATATCACTTTGGACCTTTATCCTCCGAAAGATGTAGGGATTGTGCTGTTTCTACAATGTGAATTTACTCTGTTATTCTCCCTACTTTCAGTAGACTTTGAAAGGAATTAACGACATCCATCCCATATCTTTTCCTTGAGAACAGCTACATGTATAAATTAATAAACATGAAAAATTCCTCTTCTTCTGAATGATTACTCAATATTTGATTTCTATCAGTATAGTCATGATATTTTTATACTTTGAGTTTGAGTGGATGTGCTATTTTTTATAGACTTGAGCCTTTATTTTTTTAATATTTTATTTTTATTTATTTATTTGAGAGAGAGAGAGAGATACAGAAATAGGCAGGTAGAGAGAGAGAATGGGTGTGCCAGGGCTTCCAGCCACTGCAAACGAACTCCAGATGCATGCGTCCCTTTGTGCATCTGACTAACGTGGGTCCTGGGGAATTGAGCCTCGAACCAGGGTCCGTAGGCTTCACAGGCAAGCGTTAACCGCTAAACCATCTCTCCAGCCCCAGATGTGCTATTTTTAATGTGAGAAATCTATAATAGTTCATCATCCCTCAGCATGTGTTCAGATTCTCAAAGAACACAGTGAACTCCCACTGGGATAGAAGGAGCCCAGTCTCAGGTAATTCTAAAAAAGCTTTATTCAGAGGCATTATATTTTTCAGGGTCCTCCAGAAGCAGTATAATGGACAAATATATGGATTGAGGAGAGAAGAGTCTACCTATCATCTCTGATTCATACAGGTAAATCATAGATGATGAGGATAAACGATGATAGATAGACAGATGATAACTGAAAAAATAGATATATAGTGATAGATGATGGATACATAGATGATACATCCATCCATCCATCCATACATACATACATACATACATACATGTGTGATAGAATAGGAAAGATATAGTAGACTAACTGGGGTAAATGGCTCATGTAGTTATGGAGAGTAAGTCCCATATGACATCATGGATAAGATGAAGTTGTAAGATATTCAAAGACTAGTCTCAGAACAAGGTGCCACAGAACTGTGAAGTCTATGATTTAATTCTAGGACCGAAGGTGAAGAAATGAAATATTAAGTCTGAAAGATGGAGAGATTGTATTTTTGACATCAAGGTTAGGAAAAGAAAATTTTTATTTATTTACTTTCTTCTTTTTTATTGATAACTTCCATAATTATAGACAATAAGTCATGGTAACTCTCTCCCACTCGCACTCTCTCCTTCACAACTCCACTCCACATCGTATCCCTCCCCTTTTTAATTAATCTCTCTTTTATATTTATGTCATCTCCTTTTCCTCCAATTATGAGGGTCTTGTTTAGATAGTGTCAGGCTCTGTGAAACTATGGATATCCAAGCCACTTTGTGTCTTGAAGAATGCATTGTAAGGAGTCCTATCCTTCTTTTTGCTCTTATATTTTTTCCACCACCTATTCTGCAAGGGACCCTGGGCCTTGGAAGGTGTGATAGAGATGTTTCAATGCTGAGCTCTCCACTGTCACTTCTTTTCAGCATTATGGTATCTTCTGAGTCATCCCACGGTCACCACCATCTGAAAAGAGAAGCTTCTCTAACCCAAAGTGAAGATAGAATTAATGCATGAGTATGAACGTTAAGAGAAGTTCTTACCAGACAGTTTGGTGAGCATAGTATACACATTTAGCCATCTTCCAGCAGACATTGCACCCCTAGGGCTCATGACTTCACCCATCATAAGTTTTCAGTAGCAGACATGTATTCCCTCCCATGGAGTGGGCCTCCAGTCCAATTAGAGACCAGTTGGTTTCCCCCATAACAGGCACGCCGCTATTGCACCCATTGGCTCATTTGGCCTAGCTGGTCAAATTTAAGCCTTGCAGTGTCCACTGTTGTTTATATCCACTAATGACTTTTCTCTCTCCCATGGAGCTGCATGCAGCATAACTTTTTCCAGCTTTCTGTCTGCTGGTCTACAGGAAGGAGATTTTCAGCTCAGCTCCAGCAGAATTTCTCAGTGACCTTGCAGCCCAAGAATGTGGAGTCTTCAGGAAGAGAGTCTTACCATCATCTCCTGGTAGGAAACCAAGAGCTTCATCCATGGTCTGTAATGTTTTCAGGGCATCAAGGACCTCCCTAAGCAACAATTCACTGAAAGGTAGCCATTCCTGGTACTGGAAATTTTCTAGTAACAATCTATAGCTTCTAGGTGCACCATTGCCCAAAAAAAGTATGTTTGACTCGCTCATACCCTCTTAAATTTTTATTAATTCTCCCCTAACTTTCCTTTACTTAATCTCTTCCCCTGACATCACTTAGGCCTTTCCACCCCCAGTAATCTGTTCTTCTATTTACATCTATAAAATACCATCCCCTTAAGTCTCCCCTCCCTCCTTTATATTCCCTGTTTAGCTTACTTACCTCTGCTACAGAGTTTTGTTCCAACTCACATACAAATCCAAACATTTTCAGGTAGGACCTACATAAGAGATAGAACATGCAATGTTTGGCTTTGTGGGCCTGGGTTACCTCAATAAGTATAATCGTTTCCAGGTCCTTCTATTTCCTTGAAAATTTCATAATTTCATTTTTTTTACTGTTCAATAGACCTCAAATGTATAAATGTACCACATCTTCATTAACCAGTCACTAGTTGAGGGACATCTAGGCTGGTTCCATTTTCTAGCTATTATGAATATTGCAGCAATAAAAATGGATGTTCAAGTTTCTCTAAGGTAGTGTGACAAGTCCTTAGGATATATGCCTAGGAGTGGAATTGTAATATTGTTAATCTATTTTTAACTGTCTCAATAACCTCCAAAATATTGCAGGCCATTGCAAAGGCCCTTGGTTTCCTACCAGGAATAGATGGTAAGATTCTATTGCTGAAAACTCCACATACTTGGGCTGCAAGGTCACTGAGAAATCCTGCTGGAGCTGAGTGAAAAACCTCCTCCATGCAGACCAGATGAAAGAAAGCTGGAAAAAGCTATGCTGCATGCAGTCCAATGGGACAGAGAGAAATCACCAGTGAAGATACCCAACAGTGGACACTGCAAGCCTTAAATTTGGACAGCCAGACCAAATGAGCCAATGGGTCCCATAGTGGCACATCTGTTATGGGGGAAAGCAACCATCCTCTAATTGGACTGGAGGCCTACTCCATGAGAGTGAACACATCCTTTATACTGAAAACCTACAACAGGGGTATTCATGAGTCCTGGGGTATAACGTCTGCTGCTGTCTGGCTAAATGTATGTACTATGCTTACCAAACTGGCCAGTAAACACTTCTCTTAATGTTCATACCCATATATTAATGCTACTCTCACTTTTGTTTAGAAAATCTTCTCTTTTCAGATGACAGTGAACTTGGGATGACTCAGAAGGTGCCTTGGTTCTGAGAAGTGACAGGAGTGTGGAGTGCTCAGAACTGAAACAATTTTATCACACCTTCCAAGGCTCAGGTTCATTGTGGAAGATGTAGCAGAAAGAATGTAAGAGCCAAAGGAAGGATAGGGCTCCTTAAAATGTACTCCTCCAGACAGAAAATGGCATGGATATCCATGATGTCACAGAGCCTGACACTACCTACACAAGACCATCATAATAGGAGAAAATATATGACATCAAAATTAAAAAGAGGCTGATTGAGAGGGGGATGGGATAGGATGGAGAGTGAGTTTTCAAAGCAGAAAGTGAGGGAGGGATGGCATTACCATGGAATATTGTTTAAGAATTATGGAAGTTGTCAATAAACAATAAATTAATTAAAAAAGAACCCCCTCCAAAAAATACAAAGAATCAATGAAACAAAGAATTGATAAACCCTTAGCAAATCTGATCAAAAGAAAGAGAATAGCCACAAATTAATGAATTTAGAGATGAGAAACATACCATCACAACAGATATCAAAGCAATTTGAAATAAATTCTGGAAAAGATAACCTAATGATGGTTATACATATCATTAAAAAATGAATTCATTCACAAGAGTAAGAGTCTAATGAAGCAATTGCAAACATATTAGGTGACTAGCGAACCTTATAAGGGACTTGACAAGCAGAGGTTCAGTTAGCTTGAACTTGAAATTCTGTTTCACTATTGACAAGCTATATGATTTTTTACCAGTCATGGAGGGACAGTATGTGCCAGTTTCCTCTATTATAAAATCACAGTAAAAAAAAATGGCTGTCTTGAAAGTTTGCCCTAGGACTTAATGAATTAACTTGCAATGCTTGATAGATGATCTTAGCTAACACAAGAAGAAAGTTTGCAGTTAATTTTAGTAACCACATTATTATATTTTCCAAGTCTCCTGGGACAAATGTGGCATAGACACATAGTGTTTTATGTAGAATAAATAGATCTACAAAATCCATGTTGTTCACAATGTTTATTCTCTACCCCTTTTAATCCATGGCTACAGCAATTACCTTCTCATTGATGCATCAAAGCACTCAAGTGAAAGAACCTCTTGAAGCAAAAGGGTTTCAAGGGGAAGTTTCATCATGAAGGGGAAAGTATACTATAACAGGGAGCTGGGCCTCACATTGTGCCACATCAGCAGGGGCAAGAAATGGTTCAGTTGAGCCAGCTCTGAATACCCAGAAGACAGGAATAATAAACCATAAGATTTGTCCTCAGTGACACACTTCCTCCAACAAAGCTTCTCCTCTCCAAAACTCTCCAACCTTTCCAAATTGCCAATAGCTGGTGACCAAGAATTCAAAACTCATGAGTCTATTGGTGTCATTTAATTTAAACTACCACAATGCTTTTTGCCTGCATTCCACATGGGATTACTTCTGTTGTATCACCTTAATGGTTCATACTGTTAACTTGATATCACTTTGGACCTTTATCCTCCGAAAGATGTAGGGATTGTGCTGTTTCTACAATGTGAATTTACTCTGTTATTCTCCCTACTTTCAGTAGACTTTGAAAGGAATTAACGACATCCATCCCATATCTTTTCCTTGAGAACAGCTACATGTATAAATTAATAAACATGAAAAATTCCTCTTCTTCTGAATGATTACTCAATATTTGATTTCTATCAGTATAGTCATGATATTTTTATACCTTGAGTTTGAGTGGATGTGCTATTTTTTATAGACTTGAGCCTTTATTTTTTTAATATTTTATTTTTATTTATTTATTTGAGAGAGAGAGAGAGATACAGAAATAGGCAGGTAGAGAGAGAGAATGGGTGTGCCAGGGCTTCCAGCCACTGCAAACGAACTCCAGATGCATGCGTCCCCTTGTGCATCTGACTAACGTGGGTCCTGGGGAATTGAGCCTCGAACCAGGGTCCGTAGGCTTCACAGGCAAGCGTTTAACCGCTAAACCATCTCTCCAGCCCCAGATGTGCTATTTTTAATGTGAGAAATCTATAATAGTTCATCATCCCTCAGCATGTGTTCAGATTCTCAAAGAACACAGTGAACTCCCACTGGGATAGAAGGAGCCCAGTCTCAGGTAATTCTAAAAAAGCTTTATTCAGAGGCATTATATTTTTCAGGGTCCTCCAGAAGCAGTATAATGGACAAATATATGGATTGAGGAGAGAAGAGTCTACCTATCATCTCTGATTCATACAGGTAAATCATAGATGATGAGGATAAACGATGATAGATAGACAGATGATAACTGAAAAAATAGATATATAGTGATAGATGATGGATACATAGATGATACATCCATCCATCCATCCATCCATCCATCCATACATACATACATACATGTGTGATAGAATAGGAAAGATATAGTAGACTAACTGGGGTAAATGGCTCATGTAGTTATGGAGAGTAAGTCCCATATGACATCATGGATAAGATGAAGTTGTAAGATATTCAAAGACTAGTCTCAGAACAAGGAGCCACAGAACTGTGAAGTCTATGATTTAATTCTAGGACCGAAGGTGAAGAAATGAAATATTAAGTCTGAAAGATGGAGAGATTGTATTTTTGACATCAAGGTTAGGAAAAGAAAAATTTTATTTATTTACTTTCTTCTTTTTTATTGATAACTTCCATAATTATAGACAATAAGTCATGGTAACTCTCTCCCACTCGCACTCTCTCCTTCACAACTCCACTCCACATTGTATCCCTCCCCTTTTTAATTAATCTCTCTTTTATATTTATGTCATCTCCTTTTCCTCCAATTATGAGGGTCTTGTTTAGATAGTGTCAGGCTCTGTGAAACTATGGATATCCAAGCCACTTTGTGTCTTGAAGAATGCATTGTAAGGAGTCCTATCCTTCTTTTTGCTCTTATATTTTTTCCACCACCTATTCTGCAAGGGACCCTGGGCCTTGGAAGGTGTGATAGAGATGTTTCAATGCTGAGCTCTCCACTGTCACTTCTTTTCAGCATTATGGTATCTTCTGAGTCATCCCACGGTCACCACCATCTGAAAAGAGAAGCTTCTCTAACCCAAAGTGAAGATAGAATTAATGCATGAGTATGAACGTTAAGAGAAGTTCTTACCAGACAGTTTGGTGAGCATAGTATACACATTTAGCCATCTTCCAGCAGACATTGCACCCCTAGGGCTCATGACTTCACCCATCATAAGTTTTCAGTAGCAGACATGTATTCCCTCCCATGGAGTGGGCCTCCAGTCCAATTAGAGACCAGTTGGTTTCCCCCATAACAGGCACGCCGCTATTGCACCCATTGGCTCATTTGGCCTAGCTGGTCAAATTTAAGCCTTGCAGTGTCCACTGTTGTTTATATCCACTAATGACTTTTCTCTCTCCCATGGAGCTGCATGCAGCATAACTTTTTCCAGCTTTCTGTCTGCTGGTCTACAGGAAGGAGATTTTCAGCTCAGCTCCAGCAGAATTTCTCAGTGACCTTGCAGCCCAAGAATGTGGAGTCTTCAGGAAGAGAGTCTTACCATCATCTCCTGGTAGGAAACCAAGAGCTTCATCCATGGTCTGTAATGTTTTCAGGGCATCAAGGACCTCCCTAAGCAACAATTCACTGAAAGGTAGCCATTCCTGGTACTGGAAATTTTCTAGTAACAATCTATAGCTTCTAGGTGCACCATTGCCCAAAAAAAGTATGTTTGACTCGCTCATACCCTCTTAAATTTTTATTAATTCTCCCCTAACTTTCCTTTACTTAATCTCTTCCCCTGACATCACTTAGGCCTTTCCACCCCCAGTAATCTGTTCTTCTATTTACATCTATAAAATACCATCCCCTTAAGTCTCCCCTCCCTCCTTTATATTCCCTGTTTAGCTTACTTACCTCTGCTACAGAGTTTTGTTCCAACTCACATACAAATCCAAACATTTTCAGGTAGGACCTACATAAGAGATAGAACATGCAATGTTTGGCTTTGTGGGCCTGGGTTACCTCAATAAGTATAATCGTTTCCAGGTCCTTCTATTTCCTTGAAAATTTCATAATTTCATTTTTTTTTACTGTTCAATAGACCTCAAATGTATAAATGTACCACATCTTCATTAACCAGTCACTAGTTGAGGGACATCTAGGCTGGTTCCATTTTCTAGCTATTATGAATATTGCAGCAATAAAAATGGATGTTCAAGTTTCTCTAAGGTAGTGTGACAAGTCCTTAGGATATATGCCTAGGAGTGGAATTGTAATATTGTTAATCTATTTTTAACTGTCTCAATAACCTCCAAAATATTGCAGGCCATTGCAAAGGCCCTTGGTTTCCCACCAGGAATAGATGGTAAGATTCTATTGCTGAAAACTCCACATACTTGGGCTGCAAGGTCACTGAGAAATCCTGCTGGAGCTGAGTGAAAAACCTCCTCCATGCAGACCAGATGAAAGAAAGCTGGAAAAAGCTATGCTGCATGCAGTCCAATGGGACAGAGAGAAATCACCAGTGAAGATACCCAACAGTGGACACTGTAAGCCTTAAATTTGGACAGCCAGACCAAATGAGCCAATGGGTCCCATAGTGGCACATCTGTTATGGGGGAAAGCAACCATCCTCTAATTGGACTGGAGGCCTACTCCATGAGAGTGAACACATCCTTTATACTGAAAACCTACAACAGGGGTATTCATGAGTCCTGGGGTATAACGTCTGCTGCTGTCTGGCTAAATGTATGTACTATGCTTACCAAACTGGCCAGTAAACACTTCTCTTAATGTTCATACCCATATATTAATGCTACTCTCACTTTTGTTTAGAAAATCTTCTCTTTTCAGATGACAGTGAACTTGGGATGACTCAGAAGGTGCCTTGGTTCTGAGAAGTGACAGGAGTGTGGAGTGCTCAGAACTGAAACAATTTTATCACACCTTCCAAGGCTCAGGTTCATTGTGGAAGATGTAGCAGAAAGAATGTAAGAGCCAAAGGAAGGATAGGGCTCCTTAAAATGTACTCCTCCAGACAGAAAATGGCATGGATATCCATGATGTCACAGAGCCTGACACTACCTACACAAGACCATCATAATAGGAGGAAAATATATGACATCAAAATTAAAAAGAGGCTGATTGAGAGGGGGATGGGATAGGATGGAGAGTGGAGTTTCAAAGCAGAAAGTGAGGGGAGGGATGGCATTACCATGGAATATTGTTTAAAATTATGGAAGTTGTCAATAAAAAATAAATTAATTAAAAAAGAACCCCCTCCAAAAAATACAAAGAATCAATGAAACAAAGAATTGATAAACCCTTAGCAAATCTGATCAAAAGAAAGAGAATAGCCACAAATTAATGAATTTAGAGATGAGAAACATACCATCACAACAGATATCAAAGCAATTCAGAATATCATAAGGACATATTTTAAGATCATATACTCCATTAAGTCTGAAAATCTGAAATAAATGGAGGATTTCCTTAACTTATATGACCTACAAAAATTGGATCGAGATGAGATTAACCACTTAAATAGACTTGTAACAAGCATGGAAATCAAAATAGTTATAAAACATCTCCCAACTAAAAAATGTTCAGGCCCAGATGGAGTCACTGGTGAATTTTACCAGACCTTCACAGAACTAACCCCAGTACTTCTCAAACTTTTCCATGAAATAGAAAAGTAAGGAATTCTACCAAACTCCATCTATGTAACCAGCATCACCATGATACCAAAGATAGACAAAGACAGAACAAAAAATGAAAATTACAGACCAGTCACTCTCATGAACATAGATAAAAAAATTCTCAACAACAGAATGGAAGAATATATCAGAAAGATCACTTACCCTGACCAAGTAGGCTTCATCCCAGAGATGTAGGGATGGTTCCACATACAAAATCAATAAATGTAATATACTATATAAATAGACTGAAGGACAAAAATCACATGATAATCTCAATAGACGCCAAAAAGGCATTTGAAAAAAATCTAACATCTCTTCATGATAAAAGTCTTACAGAAACTGGGCATAGAAGGAACACATTTCAACATAATAAGGGCTATTTATGACAATCCTATTGCCAACATAATAATAAATGGAGAAAAACTTGAAACATTTTCCAATAAAATCAGGAATAAGACAAGGGTGTTTGCTGTTCCCAGTTTTATTTAATATAGTACTGGAAGTCTTAGCTATAGCAACAAGGCAGGAGATACACATAAAAGTGATACAATTTGGAATGGAAGAGATCAAGCTATAATAATTTGCAGATAATATTATTCTATACATAAAAGATCACAAATGCTTTACCAGAAAACTGTTAGAGCTGGTAAACATTTCTAGCAATGTAGCAGGATACAAAATAAACATACTGAAATCAGTAGCCTTTCCTATACACTAACAACAAATATGCTGATTATGAAATCAGAGAATCACTCTCATTCATAATTGCCTCAAAAAAAGTACTTTTGGGGCTGAAGGAATGGCTTAGAGATTAAGCACTTATCTGTGAAGCCTAAGGACCCCGGTTCAAGGCTCGATTCCCCAGGACCCACGTAAGCCAGATGCACAAGGTGGCAGATGCATCTGGAGTTTGTTTGCAGTGGCTGGAGGCCCTTGTGAACCCATTCTCTCTCTCTCTCTCTCTCTCTTTCTCTGCTTCTTTCTCTCTCTGTATATCTGTTGCTCACAGATAAATAAATAAAAAATAAACAAAAAATATTTTAACAAAAGTACCTTTTAATAAATCTAAACAAGGAAGTGAAGGATCTCTACAAAGAAAGTTTTATTCAACTCTAGGAATGAAAGCAAATTCATCCTTACTCTCCCTGTTAATGTTTTGATTGCATTGTACTGACTAATAAATCACTTTGTCAATTTGACAATGGAATCCAATGAGTTCTGCAAGCATTCAAAAATTATTCAACACTAACGTTTTAGAGTGCATGCAAAATAAAGTCTTAGGCTGAGCACAGTTGTGTATCACTTCAACACAAACATGATTTGATAAATGAAAATATGATAAGTAAAAGCTCAAGGATGTGTATATCTTCCCTTATTCCATGTCATAAGTAAATGTATTTTTGTTCAGTTAATGGTTTCTAACTTATTGGGCTACTGACAACTGGTCTTAAATGGACTTGTAGTAACTTCATGTAGTCCATTGGTAATTATTTTTGCACAGTGAACTTGTGTCAGCTGAACCAAGTACCAAGTGAAATGTGTGTGTGTGTGTGTGTGTGTGTGTGTGTGTGTGTGTGTGTGTAGACACAAGGTTCCACAGGCCTGTGGTAATTTGCCATATCATTTGAGTAGAGGTATTTTGTAGTTAGGGTCCCAGGGAATGGGATGAACGACATAAATAAAGATGTGAGGTTTGGTTTCTGCCAAGGTAGCCTTTGTATATCTTTCATAGATCCTTCAGTGTAAACAAAATTACTATGTCTACAAAATCTATTCGCTAATTTACTGGATCAGAAAAGAAAAGCTAGGTCTGGAAAGGTTTGATCCAGTAGTGGGACTATGTATTTGGCCTGCTGTTTCAACTTCAATAGGTTTTCAGCCTGAAAGGCTCAGATTCACCTCCAGTAAGATTATGTGTAGTTTCAAGTAGCTACATGGGCAGATGCCCTCCTGTTTTCTTATTTATCACTTTAATTGACATTTAAAGGATTGATGTGATTTAAATGGGGAGAATGATTCATGAACAGACTTTTTGCATACATACAAGTGAACACAAATACACACATACTAATTTCCAGCAAATAATGCCAATTAGTCTAGTGATAGTAAAATTCTCTAGGAATAAAAAAAGCACGATATGCATTTTACATGCTGTCTGGCAATAAAATTAAGTCTCCATTTGTCAGGTGTTTATTTAAGTGAGTCCAACTACTCATAAATTATCTAGTAATCATCATTTCATTCCAAATACTACAGCATCATCAAGGTTATTTTTTTTTAATCTTCTCTCCTTGCTCTGCCATTCTGAAATCATCTGTAATGATCAGATATCTTCTGCTCAGGCACTAAAATGTGATTTTCTAGTGTTAAGGAAACACTTATTTACAGTTCACAACATACACAGAGAGACAATATGCTTCTGTGTGATAGTTGTGGAAGAAAATATAACTCAATATTATAATGCCAGGCACACCAGAGAAAATAAGTATTAGGTGATTTGATTGTACTTTTCTAAGAATCCAATGATCTTTAAAGTTTCTTACTGAAATCACGCTTTATCTTTGTCATTAGATAAGGTATTGGTGTTAGCACAGAAAGTAATGGTTTTATATGTGTAGCCCAATAGAGAGAGCTTAAAAGTTTATTATCAGACATATTGCATTCTGCAATAAAAGTGATCTATGTTCCCAAAGCCTGCCGAGCACATAGAAAAAGTGCTGAAGGGCCAAGATGGGTGTGTGTCAACCCCCTGTTAAGGCTTCTCTTCACAGACGGAAACATCAGCTTGCCAGAATACATTCTTCCTTTCCTCTCATATATAAAATCAGTTCCAATTGAAAATGCCTTAGAGAATATGCTATGCAAATAGAAAGATTTTAGCATTTACTGAGTGAATCAAATCCGAGTTTGTGTAGGATCCTCAGTCTGGAATCAACATACTGATATCTGAAGGATATTTCCACTAAAAGTTTTCTCTTAGGACTCCTCCAGCACCCGTCTGCTAAACATGAAATTGCAATTTTGTGGCTGGTAAGAGTGATTTTACTTGGAGCTGTGTATTGTTGTGCATTTACAATGTTTTTGATAGGAGTCTGCTACAAATCAGGAGCCCAGGCAAGTTGCCTCCTATGCTTTGTAGTGTCTTCTGACAGGAAATCCTGTGGGTGGTGTTTTATTCCCATACTAGGGAATCAACCCTGGGTCCTTTAGGTTTGCTTGCAAGTATTTCAGGCATTAAGCCTTCTCTCAGCAAAACTATTTCTCGAAAGTAACAGCAAACATTCTGGCCATATCCATATTAGTGGCATATATGTTGCTTAAAAGCTTATCACACCACCAAACTTACAAACTGTACAGGGAAAGTTCCAGTTTCCCTGTTTCCTATCTGCACTGCCATACCTCATATACTTTGATGGATTTTTCAGTGAATTATTTCAGTGCAGAAATGTCAGATCTAGGAAGCAGTGTTAGCAAGCTGAGAGTTGAGAAGTCACTCCCTGTAGATTCTCTCCACCTTTTCATGGTGTATTTTATTCCTATTCCCTTCAGGCTGAAACAGCATGTGGATCCTAAAGCTACCACACCCACATCACATCTTGAATCATTCTGGTAAACCACCTGGATCCAAAGCTATGTGCAGGATATGAATTGTGCCTTATTAGAGAAAGTTCAGAGCTGGAGAGATGGCTTAGTTGTTAAGGCACTTGTCTATGAAGGCTAAGGACCAAGTTTCCATTTTCCAGGACTCAAGTAAGCCAGATGCATAAGGTGGTGCATATGTCTGGAGTTTGCTAACAGTGGCCTGTCCTGATGTGCTCATTCTCTTCCTCTCTCTCTCTTTCAATAAATAATTAAATCAATTTTTTAAACAAGAAACAATGCAGCAAGTAGTTCAGCATGTGTAACCATATAAATCAAGTAGTGAGAACCCATCCTTAGAGACATAGGCTGCTAAGGGTGTTTTGAAAACATTCAGGAGGATGATAATACAATGGGGATTTTACCTGGAAACTCCATTTTATTCCCATGGCTTCATGAGTAGGTGGGGATTAAACATTTGATTTTCAGGGTTTTGCTTCTTGCTATATGGCTGGCTGTTTCTTGTTTGTCTTTTTAATAACATATTGTTAGAAAGAAGTTGTCAATCTCCTCCTTTAATGAAGAGCACTGGTGATTCTTTTCCTTGGACAAAGGTTTCTGGTCAGGAAAAAAAGTCCTGTAAATCGCCTGAGCTGAACAAATCCCCCCACCCAATGTATACTTCTTACTTGATTCTTTGATTTGGAGAGCAATGCCATATTTCCTGCTGTCTTAAAGTTTTGAGATGATTCTATTTTTGGTTTTAAATAGGAATTACTGATATGTGAGAGAAAAAGAATAAAAGAAAGAAAAAAAATAATAAAAGGCAGTACTATTGAGGACCTCCCAAAAAGTTTGGAGTTTGGTTCCCTGTGGTTGGTTTATTTTTATTCTTGTTTTACCCAAGCAGGTTGCCTATTTCACAAGCATATGCACCATATGTGAGAGAAGACTGCTCAAAGCTCTTTAAGCAGAAATCCTGAGATGGAAAAAATGAAGCTAAACAGAAAGAAAATTAAATTAGCAGTTGTTTGGCATATATGTTTGAGAAAGGAAGGCTGACAAGAGAGGATTAATGTTTCTAAATTCATGGTAGATATACAGAGGCATTTATAAGGAGTATAGGATTGGAAAGGTAAATTGAGATTTATGTTATTTTTTTTATGGAATCTGGCTGGTAAATCCCAGGCCCAGAATCAGGTTTGTTGGGCCTAAAGAAGCCCGGACGTGAGGCCCAGTGGAACTTCCTGAGCCTGGCTAGAGTTTGGCCACCTGTCTTTGGCCTATGACTTCTGCATAGGAGTGACTCAGCAAGGCCTGACTAAAACTGCCTCAGCCAAGCGACTACTAATTTGGTGAAATATTATTGGCCCTTAATCCTCACCCCATCCCAAGACTCCCACCCCCTACCTTGATGCTATATAAGTGCTTGCTTCGATAAGTCTCCTGACTCAGTGTGGTTTCTCTCCGGTGCCTAGGAGGGGGTCTGGGTGGTCGACACTCACCATCCCGCTCAGCCCCAGGGAGAGACCAGCGGGACTGGCTGTCCCACAGCCCTACCTGCCCGAGGACCTGGCACAGGTTGTTCCCCATAGTGAGCTATTGGCCAGGGAGACGCATGAGGTCTCTCAAACAATGTAGACCACTGCTAAAACACTTGATTATCTGCTAGAGTTAAAAGGTAAGACCGGGGCTGGAGAGATGGCTTAGTGGTTAAGCGCTTGCCTATGAAGCCTAAGGACCCCGGTACCAGGCTCAACTCCCCAGAACCCACGTTAGCCAGATGCACAAGGGGGCGCACGCGTCTGGAGTTCGTTTGCAGTGGCTGGAGGCCCTGGCGCGCCCATTCTCTCTGTGTCTCTCTCTCTGCCTCTTTCACTCTCTCTGTCTGTCACTCTGAAAGAAAGGAAGGAAGGAAGGAAGGAAGGAAGGAAGGAAGGAAGGAAGGAAGGAAGGAAGAAAGAAAGAAAGAAAAAAAGGTAAGACCCTATTGATGAAGATACCACAGATTATGGCCATAGGACATCAGAATACTATGCTGGAACTGAAAGGGAATGCAGTGTACTCCTGACTAGCTCTCATAGTGCTGAATAACCCTATGGGAGCTGCTGGAGGACAATGGAGAAAAATGGACCAAAAACATGAATGAACAGGGGATGCTGAAGACTATGAAACCAACCAGCCAGACAAGAAGTAAGTACTTACGTATTAATGTCTCACAGCCTCTACAAGTAACCTACTGTTTGATTGGTCATGAAGCCGAATCAGTGGGAAAGAACTCATACGAGGTACTAGAAATAAAGTCAGAATCCTAAGGATAGGAAACTCAGACTTCAAAGGAAAGCCCCATTGCTCTCTGGAGAAGTAGGGGGATTACACACCAAAAATCTTTCAGACAACTTTACATACTACATGAGCTCACAGTAAATGACATAACCCCACTGAGGAGGTCATCCAGGATAAGGGGAGCAAGGACCAGGGTTTAAAGGATCATAACCTGTTATATATATATTTTTTTTTCCTTAAACAAAAGCTGGACATAAACACAGCCTGCCTTATTTGTCTAATAGTTGTATTTATGTTTGTTAATTTTATTTTTATTTTAGAGAGAGAGAATTGGTATGCCAATGTCTCATCAGTGCAATCAGACTCCAGATATTTGTGCCATCCAGTGGGCATGTGTGACATTGGGCTTGCCGCACTTTTGTGCATCTGGCTTAAGTGGAATCTGGAGAGTCAAACCTGGCTCCTTAAGCTTCACAGGAAAATGACTTAATTGCCAAGCCATCTCTCCAGCTGTGATAGTTTTATTTTATATGGAATCATCTAGTAGAATGAAAACAACACACACACACACACACACACACACACACCATTATTGAAATCATCTCATATTTTCTCTGTTCTTTATATCTTGTAGACTTACACTCCATTTAAAGATCCAATAGATGCATTTCCCTGAAAGCTCTATACCTTAGTTCAGAGAAATTTGCTCAGCCATGTTTATAGCAGCTCAATTCATAATAGCTAAGAGCTGGAATCACCCAGATGTCCATCATTAGATGAATGGATAACCAAGATGTGGTATATCTACACAATGGAATTCTATACAGCAGTAAGGAAAAATGACACAATGAAATTTGAAGAAAAATGGTCGAACTTGGAACAGATCATTCTCCTCGAAGTCACCCAATCACAAAAAGATAATCATTGCATGGTCTCACTCAACTGTGGCTCCTAACCTGAATCTGCCCAAGATACTGACATACCTAATAAGCATCTCGAGTACCAGACAATAGGGAGGGTGGGGTTGGAGGGGATGGTAAGTGTGGGGAGGTCATAAAACTGGACACAAATGGTACCATAAAATTCTATATCCTAAAAGACAAACTAAATGGTTGAACCTTCATCAGGTCCTTAGAGGGAATACCAGAACCACAGGGCCCTGGAGAGGCTATGATGAAGACTAACTTTAATATTTTCCTCTCTCTCTCTCTCTCTCTCTCTCACTCTCTCTTTCTTTCTCTTGCTCTCTCGCTTTCTTCTCTTTTTTGCTTTTATATTACCTATTTTATTTCTTCCTTCTTTTCCCTTGGTGCTGGCCTGTAACTCCCAGTACCATCATGTGGTTAACATCCACAATGATCTATTGATCAAAGAGACCTACAAAGTTTCTAAAAACAGGACAGATTTCTGTCAGAGTACTTGATGACCCACCAAAAGTTAGTGGTAAGACCCTACTGCCAAAGAAACAATATGCTGTTGGTACAGAACATGGAGTGACCTGGTTGAAATCTGGAAGAGAGTCAGCCCCCAGACAGTAGCTCTTCTAGTGCCAGAAGTGACTGGAGGAAATTGACCAACATCTTCCCAAGCAACTCATGGACTAAGCTACTCAGCATCAAACAACTTTACATGATGCTCAGCAATTTCAATAGCGATACATAGCCATGGTGGTTAACAAACTGCTCTTGATTTGGCTAATATATACACTTAGTAGAACAGAACCCATAGCTGGTTCTTGGAAACTTGTCAGAGCCATATCCAAAAAATGAGCCTGCTCTCTGTTATCAAGATCACACAAATCGTGGACTACAATATGGCCTACCTCTATTAAATTCTCTCTAAAATAATAATGGTTATCCCACGTATCTGGTGCTGACTTTACTCTCCATTGGAGAATTTTGTAGAGAGCCGAGAGGTGACCGCCATTACTAGATGGCGCTGACATCCGGCCTCGGCCCTGGTGAACAAGTAGAATAGCGCATGTGCAAGTGGCAAAAGCGCGCCAAGTCACTGCCCAGCCCGGGCATATGAGCGTCATATGAGCGCGCAGCCAATCAGCAGAGTACACGCCACCTAGGGGCTATATAAGCGGCGCCATTTCGGGGCTCTGGGTCTTCCTCTTTCATCTGTTCAATAAACGCTTGCTGCAGAAGGATCCTGGTGTCCGCGTGCGTTCTTGCTGGCGAGACGACTACGCGGGCTACAACTGGTGCCGAAACATCCGGGACGCCGGGTGCCTGTCATCGCCGGCGCCGAGGAGACCCCCCATTCACGGGGAAGGATTCAGAACTGCAGGACTGAGGTAGGTTCTGAGAGGCATGTTTGGTCTTGACTTGTCTCATCTTTCATCCAAATTGGTAGGAGCAATTTTCGCTCTCCCTATTGTGATGGTGGCTCTCGTTCTCTTCTTTGTGAACATGGGAGCCTCACATTCGGAGCTACAAGACAGCATGTCAGAAACAGAACGGGATAAAAGGTTAGGGGCCCTTGAGGAAAAAGAAAAAGACGTCTCTAAGAAAAAAGGCCTTTCTGTGGACGCTAAGTCCACAGAAAGAAAAGACAAGGGAAAGGACGCCCTGGGAGAGAAACAGGAGAGGGAAAAAAGAAGTCCAAAAAGGAGGCCTCTTTATCCGATAAAAGAATTGGAGGCTTTAGGAATTGATAGCTCAGAGTCTGAGGATCTTAGTCCCTCCGAGGAGGAAGAATTAGATGGTGAAGCGGCTCGCTATGGGGAGGAGAGATATTATTTTGATGAGCTACCGCAAAATCGAAAACAAAAGAAGATAGGAGATAAGAACCGCGCGGCTTTTCAATCTGCCGCCCCTGTCATTCCCAGTGCTCCTCCGCCTTATGCCGGCAAGCATTGTTCAGATTCCTTCCTTTCAGAGGGGGACAGAAGGAGGTGCTTACAAGCCTTCCCGGTGTTTGAGGCTGCGGATGGAAACCGCGTCCATGCGCCGGTAGAGTATGCCCTCATTAAGCTTTCTAAAGGGAAGGAAAGACTGCAGAGGACTTTGTTGGAACTGGGCTATTGGAATAAGGGCTGGCTGCGTTCTGCTGCTGAGGTCCAGAGTGTTTGATCAAGGTTAAATTTGTAATGGACTGATGTGCTTGGCTAGAGATATTGGACTGAGAGATTTAAGATTTTAAGCTGGAAAACCTCAAGCAAGTTAAAATTACAGGCACTGAGACTGGTTTTAGGTTACTGAACCTGCTATTGTCAAACACATTAGCAATCTTAAGGAAGATGTTCCAACTGCTTTACATTCAAACAATGGAAAGGATGCCTGAGGAAAGACTTATCATAGAAATGCAAACACTTTTGGAAAGAGTTGACTGGAGGAGAAACCTGCTTTTCAAGGCTATTGAACTTGAACTGCAGAAGTTTGATGTTTGTTTGATGGTGGTTGAGTTTGCATTGTTTTAGTCTCTCCTTGCTTTAATCCCAGAGGAATTCGCCCATTACAAATTTGGCAGATGGATGTTACTCACGTCCCATCTTTTGGCAAATTACAATATTTACATGTTTCCATTGATACTTGTTCTGGAGTTATGTTTGCTTCCCCATTAACCGGGGAGAAAGCAGCCCATGTTATTCAACACTGCCTCGAGGCGTGGAGTGCCTGGGGGAAGCCCAAAATTCTTAAAACTGACAATGGACCAGCTTATACTTCTCAAAAATTTGGACAGTTCTGTCACCAGATGGGAGTGACCCATTTGACAGGTCTCCCATATAATCCTCAAGGACAGGGTATTATAGAACGGGCTCATCGCACTCTAAAGTCTTATTTAATAAAACAAAAAGGGGGAGTCGATGAGGCTCTGCCCTCAGTCCCACGAGTGACTATATCCATAGCACTCTTTACTCTTAATTTTTTAAATTTGGACAGTCAGGGCCATTCGGCGGCTGACCGTCATTGCTCAGAGCCTAACAGGCCACAGGAGATGGTTAAGTGGAAAGATGTTTTGACTGGTCAATGGAGAGGCCCGGGTCCTATTTTAATAAGATCCAGGGGAGCTGTTTGTGTTTTTCCACAGGAAGAAGACAATCCATTCTGGCTACCAGAACGCCTAACACGTAGACTTGTGAGACCTGACGAATCATCGAGATCCTGTGCAGGAGCCGAAGAAGTGGACAAGATCCATTATGAAGACCCTACTCTACTAGAGTTGACCCCTCCCTAGCTGTGGGCCTGACATCCTGGATTTCTTCAGCCTTCTCTTTCTTTAAGGAGTGGGTGGGAGTGGCGCTGTTTGGTGCAGCCCTATGTTGTGGCTTAGTGTTCCTGCTTTGGTTGTTCTGCAAGCTCAGAGCTCAATAGCAATGTGACAAGGCCGTTATTGCGCAAGCACTTGTGGCTATGGAACAGGGATCATCTCCTGAAATTTGGTTAATTAATTAGACTGAGACCCTCAGTCGATGCACCTCAAGGGTTTAGCCCATTGCACTGAGTCGATGGGAGATCTAAGTCTAATCAGCCCTTGCCTAAGTGGCTGCAGCACCAAAATGTGAGATTGACAGCCCTTGCACCCCCAGGAACAATATTCCATTGCACAGGGATGGGTGTTAACTCCCCTTTTTGTCTCTCCCTTGGCCTTTGCACTCAGAGGACTTGTCTCCATTGCACCTGATAAGGTGAGGGAGTGAGCTCTTGATCGCTTATTCCCCAAGGAAGGAATTTGCTTGATCGAGCATAGGGTTGTTTGGTGCTGCGCTGGCTGGGCTATGAGGCAGTTGTCATCTTATTAAAACAAACAGGGGGAGATGTAGAGAGCCGAGAGGTGACCGCCATTACTAGATGGCGCTGACATCCGGCCTCGGCCCTGGTGAACAAGTAGAATAGCGCATGTGCAAGTGGCAAAAGCGCGCCAAGTCACTGCCCAGCCCGGGCATATGAGCGTCATATGAGCGCGCAGCCAATCAGCAGAGTACACGCCACCTAGGGGCTATATAAGCGGCGCCATTTCGGGGCTCTGGGTCTTCCTCTTTCATCTGTTCAATAAACGCTTGCTGCAGAAGGATCCTGGTGTCCGCGTGCGTTCTTGCTGGCGAGACGACTACGCGGGCTACAGAATTTGCTTCTCTTTTTCTGATGGATGCAGATCCTGAGGAGGGAATCAGGCCATCGAACCTCACCAAGGTCCCTGCTGAAACTATAGAGTCAATGGGGAAATGAGCCAGAGTATTGTTTTCTTGGTGAACCTGGTACCAGCACAAGGGGGAAGGAGATAAACATGGAGAACGTTCAACTCCTACCAAATCAGATATCCAGAGGCACAGAGGGTCCCAAGACCTCATCACTGAAGCAGACCTAAAATGAACCAAACATGGCTCAGGGAAATTCATGGAAGAGAGGGCGGAAAGATTGTTAGAGCCACACATTGGGTCATTATGCACAGAGACATTGCCTCTTCCCCACAACTGATGGCTAACCCCACAATGCACGACCCACATTCCATAACAAGGAGTGTCCTGCAGAGTGGTAGGACAGGGAGGAGGCTAACAATGGTACCAACATGGCTGTATACACACTGTGTGTATAACTAATAATAATAATAATAATAATAGATTCTGTAGAAGGCAAAGGCTATCTAACAGCCCAAGAAATCAGGATTTCTGGAGGTCAAAAGATCAAAGTCATACAACTCACCAATTTCTGTTACAGTTTGTTAAAAAAGAAGAATTAATATTTAAGCAACTTATATATAGCATTCAGACTGAGTAGAAACTCATTAAACTAGTTTTGAGGTGGTTATATGTATGTATGTGTATATATATATATATATATATATATATATATATATACTTATATGTATGAATATATATCTGATAATATTATCTTAAATTCTTTTCATTTCAGAGAAATTGCTTATGCATTAATTATGCTCCTCAATCAGTAGATTTTGGTTCCAGATTGAAAATTGAAATAACCCTAATAACACAATGAAAATACATTCAGCGGGTGACATGGGAGTTGCCCCATGTCATTTCACTTAGTAAGGGCTGAACCAATAGCATTAAAATAAATGTTACTTCTCATTTATATTGATTTCTACTGACAAGTGTCCCAAAATAACTCTGAACACAATTTGGGAAGTGTGACTAAACAAGCAAAGTAAAAAAAAAAAAAGACAATAATTCATGAAAAATATTGTCACTGTTTGAATGTCTTCACACTTCCAACATTCATGTTTAAATTCTTCACCTGTTTAATAGTTTGCAGAGATCTGATTTTCAAGAGGTATGGAGACTGAGTTATGAGTGTACCACTCCTCCAAATTGGATTATGCACCCTTGCAGAAAGAAGTAAGAAAGAAATTGCCCCTTTATCTCAGGTAGAAACCTTCTCAGCCTGGGAGGGTAAAACATTCTTTCTCTCCAGAGGATGAGAAAAACTAACAGACCACCTTGGAACTAGAAAGCATCCCTAACTGGACAGCTTGACATAAAGATACTTTGACCTTACCCAGCCTCAAAACTGTGTGGAAATAAATTTCTGTTCCTGAAGATTACCCAGTCTCAAGTGTTGTGTTATATGAGCACAATATACTAATAAAAATATATTTATGAACAGTCTTATTGTTATCCCTATCTCCATAAAAATCACAAAATAAAAAGCTGCACAGATGTTCCTAGATTTATGATGAGATTATATTCCACTAAATTGAAAGGATATAAAAATTTTCATAAGCCAAAGATGCATTTAACACACCCATCCTCATGAGCACCTGAGTTTAGCAGCTCTCTGTGTGCTCTTTTGCCCTTGGAATTATGTTCGCTTGTCCAGTGTACAGATAAACAACATACAACCTGTGGTAGCTAAAGGAAGATGAGAAATCATAATTTGAACTACAGCTTGTGCTGACTGAGTAATACTTTCATGACACGGTAATGTAAAAGGATGACTTTAGCTGGACGAATATGGTGGTACGTGCCTGCGATCCCAGCACTTGGGAGGAGACGGCAGAGATTAAGGAGCTCACGCACAGCCTATAGTCCACATTAGATTGGAGGCCAGCCTTGATTTATGTCTAAACAACAAAAACGTAAATATGATAACATGAAATATAAATAAATAAATAAATAAATAAATAAACACTAAACTATTGTAAATCAACTTGTGCGTATGAAAGGCTGGTTAGGAATGCATGCCGGGAAGCCAGATATCCTAAATTCAGAAGTCATCTCCATCACTGGATCAGTCCTCTTTGGCTAATATAATGAATGCACTACAGAAGTGGTAGGCAACCCCCTGACTGTGCTCTTCTGTTTCAGGAGTCCTTATGTCTACATGGTTTCCTCTGGTCTTGGCCTCCTGCTGTTGCATGCAGGATTTCGCTGGGCAGCACTGCCTTTTGACGCTCTGGCTGCTCTTCCACAGTTACTCTGGTTGTTTATAGCATTGCAATTCTCTGTGAGTGCAGAGTTCGTGGGCATTTGCTGCTTAAGGTCACTAGACAAATTGTTTGTTTGAGGAAGGACTCTACTTGAAGAACTGTCTTCCTTTCTAATAGGATCTGGTTACCCAAGACAATGAACACAAAATCAGATAACTGAAACAAATTAAGCCAGGCATAGTTGAGCACACTTCTAATCCTAGCATTCGGGAGGCAAAGGTAGGAAGATCACTGTGAGTTCAAGGCCACTCTGAGACTACATAGTAAATTTCAGGTCAGTCTGGGCTAGAGTGAAACCCTACCACGAAAAACCGAAATAATAATAATAATAATAATAATAATAATAATAATAAATAAAAATAAATAAATAGGCAAAACTGCAAAGCACTGTGATACTCCACTTGTTAGATGAAGCATGCAACAGGTTTCATTCACACTCAGGCAAAGGGTGTGACATGGATTCTTGACTCATGGAGACTTGCTATCCGGCAAAATAGAATCAGTTTTAAGACACTCCAATTTGGGCCAGATGTTTCTCTTCATTGAGGGCCCCATTTCCAATTCTTTCAAATGAAACTCACAAATGAAATTGCCACCAAAGACCTAATTGAGAATTAAAGAATGCATTGACGTAGAACCCTTAGAATTAGTAATACTGTGTTTTCACAAGCTATTGTTTTCAATAAGTCTATTGACCAGAAATTGAACACAGTAAACCAAGCTTGTGATGCTTGAAATAATGTGAAAATTGTATGGTGACATATAATGTGCTGAGTGTGTATATGTACATATGTCTATATAAACACATATATCATCATATATGTAACTACATTCCTCAAATTTATTTGACATGGTTTTGCTGAACATTTTCTGTCAGGTCCTACATCAAAGGCAATTTCTTTTTTGTTTGAAGTGTATGTTGAAGTCACATATTACCCCCCTTTACTATCTGATCACAAAGACTCTCAAATAATGATAAAATTTCACATATAAGAATATTTTTTATCTCCAACATAATTTCTAAAGTGTTGTTGGACAAAAATGATCTCCTGTCTTCTAAACAATTCTATTATTCTTGTTTCTCCAAAGATACCCCCCTATTTAGAGATTCTGAGCTGGATACTCACATCCACGTGCAAATTTTAATGCACAGTCCTAGAGCATACTGTGTCACCTTTTCAGCAAGTACCAACATCTGAATGATGATTCTCATTCCTTTCTGTGTTTGTGACAATACTGGGTCTTAAATATACTCTGTAGACCATAAGATACTTTATTTCATTATTGAAATGCCACCAGCAGATAAATTATCCATATTAAATTTTGTGTAGTCTGAGGAAGAACCATACCTTTCCTCATGGCTCATCCTCAATTAAAACCAGCTGCTGAAGTCAAGTCTTCTCAATTTTGTGCAATGTCCATCACATCACTGATGGCTTTGCAGGCAGGAAGACATGGTTTAGTGTGGCCTAATGTGGAGAAGTGACAACAGAGGATATGTACTGATAGTGAAGGTATTAGTCCTTTGCTCAGGAAAAAAAAAAGGCATGAAAAATATTTTGGAATTACTGAATCACAAATCCATGCTTGACAAGAATTTTCTGCATATTGCATTCCACAAATAACATTTTAATTTATTTTCAGTATATTTCCATATGAATGAACTTGGGCATGATTGCCCTTGCAATGGAGGAAAGAGTGAGAAAAAATTAGTTCACTAAGTAAACAAGTCTTCAAATTTGAAAATGATGTTACATAATATAAACTATAAAGTTTTCCTATTTTCTCCAATCCATGGAAAAAAATATACATGCATATTAAAAATAAAAGTCATGGGCTGGAGAGATGGCTTAGCGGTTAAGCGCTTGCTGTGAAGCCTAAGGATGCCGGTCCAAGGCTCGATTCCCCAGGACCCACGTTAGCCAGATGCACAAGAGGGCGCATGGGTCTGGAGTTCGTTTGCAGTGGCTGGAGGCCCTGGCGCACCATTCTCTCTCTCTCTCTCTCTCTCTCTATCTGCCTCTTTCTCTCTCTGTCTGTCGCTCTTAAATAAATATGATAAACAAAAAAATTAACAAAAATAAAAGTCATCTACTCAATTATAAGAAAAGGGAGAATAGCTCAGACATCTTTTCTGAGGAGGAAACAAAAAACAAAATTGTAACTTGATGAATTTTCCAAATTGTTTTTGTTAAAGTTTCATCAAAGTACATTAGATTGTGTTTCACTTTTACAACTTTATGTATAGATCTATATAGATGATCCCAGTTATTCAGGCCTGTAATCCGAGCACCCTGCAGATTGGGTCAAAGGAGTCCAACCTCAATTATGTAGTAGGTTTAAGGGTAGCCTTGGCTAAGTAGGGATATAGTGTCTCGAACAATAGCAACAAAACCATCAAACATATAGGATCAACTACAAATCTTGTGCTATAGCATGTCAGCCAGGGGTGATAAATCCTAGTTTATATCCTAGCCCCAAAGAATGTGTGTGTGTGTGTGTGTGTGTGTGTGTGTGTGTGTATTTTAACTTTTCTGACTCATTTCCATTCCTCACCTGTAGGTAGTCTAGCTGTTGAATTTCCCTAAAATTGTACATGGTAGTAGAGTGCAGAATTATTTGTACCAGACCTTGGGTTACTGTACTGACTTATTTCCATCCATTATACAGAGTGATATTTTAAGTTTTCATCTTCTATTACAAATATTTAATTATCTTCAAATTTACTCTATTTTTATGTTTTTTAAATATTTTATTTATTTATTTATTTATTTGAGAACGAAAGAGAAATAAATAGGCAGAGAGAGAGAATTCCCATCTAACACATTAATTAAATGTATATCACACTATGTGGAGTATTTAAATGATAAGACAAGAAATATTTTGAAGTTTCCATGGGGATTAACTTTGGGCTTTTCCTCAAGTGCCATTCATTAGAACTCACTGTGACAGTGCCATGTACTGCAGGTTTGTGACTGTTTCATAAAGTATTTACTTTATGATGGCTCTGAGACATAAAAAAAAGTAACAAGAACATATGAGTAATTGCATTTTAAATTTCAGATACCTGTAGTTACCTAAATTTTGAAGTGTCTGACATGGCCAAAGGTGGTTAGCATTTAGAAAAATAAAGAACAGCACACTTATATCATGTTTTCTTCAGTACTTTCTTTAAAGTTATGCTAAAATTTTTTCATATGTAACTGCTGATTAAATTAAGAAAGATTTTAATTTATTTCAAAGTCAAATTTTAGAGACAGTTTGGAACAATGGTTCAGTCTTGACTCCAGAATCCACATAAAGACCCAAGTAGTGCAGGCATATGTAACCTGATGATCTTATTGTAATAGAAGGCAGAGTCAAGAGAAGCTCAACGCTTACAGCCAACTAGTCTGACATTCACAGGGACAGAACAAAAGAGACCATGTCGCCACCTGGACAGCAGGTTGGGACTGACACATGAGTGTTATACTTTAACCTCTACACACGAGCCATAGCATAAGCATACCCATAAAAACACACAAGAAAATATCAGAAGGCTGGAAAGATGGTTTAGCAGGTAAGGTGCTTCCCTGCAAGCCTAAGAACTCATGTTTGAATCTTCAAGTCCCACATAGCCAGACTCAGTGTTGTAACTAGCAATGTTGTACATGCGCACAAGGGGGGAACACATCTGGAGTTTGTCCGTAGTGGCTGCAGACCCTGACACACCCATTGTTTCTCTCTCTCCTTCTCTCTCTCTCTCTCAAAATAAATAATAAACATATATTTTAAAACTGTCTCAATATAAATAATATTTTTTTTAAATATCAGAGGATATTTTCCTTAAATGTCAAGAATATGTTCCATGTAGCCATATGTTTCACCACTTGATACCCCCTTCTCTCAGGAAAATATTATAGACCAAGATGAATTGAACTCCTCCTTCTGTCAGGAATTAGAGATAAGGAACAAAGCAAGGTAGAGTATCCCATCATCTTTTAAATTTGGTTTTGCTGTTCTTAGTACCTGGATTGAAAAGTTTTGCCCAAGTTATACTTTGCTACAAAGGAAAATTGAGACTAAAGTTCCTGTTTTCTTTTCCAGGAAATCAAACTAGATCTAATGCTGAGGAAAAAGGGAAGAAATAAGGTTTGAAATAACTATCTGCATCTTATTTAGCTAAAAAGAGAAAAGATAAATATGGCAAGGAGAGGACATATATGAGGTAAGACGGGCTACTGAAAAGGCCAAAAGAAGAAAAACAGCATTCCAAACATGAAATAATATCATTCAGTGCAACAAGCAAGTACACATTTATAGAGATGAATTTGGATTAAGCTAGATTTCACTGCTAGGACTTCAAAGGGCATGCTTCTTTACATTACATCACACACAGACACAAACACACACACACACACACATGTTACATCACAAACACATATGTGCTTACAAATAAATTAATAAATTATTAAATAAATGAATCAGTTAATATTAAAATAAGAGGGTATTTGAAGACAGTACAGAAAAAGCAAAGTTATCGCTGACTAAGCACAGTGTTATCTACAGCTTTTTGTTTCCATGCATCATGTGTTGATTTTTTTGATAATGCTCCAAGGCTGTGATGCCCTGGTTGAACCCTGCCTTTGTAATGCAAATAGATACAGACAGCAATTTGACAGATGAATATATGTCTATTGAATGAATTTCATAATAAAAATCAGAGAAGGGTTTATATTTTACACATGTTTTTAGTACTTCCATTATTTCACTGGGTGTACAATGATGATATTCCTTGATGCATAGTCAACTAAAAAAATATATACTCACCTCAGAGAATTTGAGAACAATGGAGAAAAGTCCCACTGTCCACCTTTTATTTTCACCTTTATGGAAGAGCTCTTTCTAATAATAGACATAATGAAAACATAGTCATCATTGTTATTTTACAAATGTTATAAGTAAGCAACAAAAAGATTTTTAAATATTTTATTATTTATTTTTTTATTTATTTGACAGAGAAAGAGGAAGAGAGAGAGAGAGAGAGAGAGAGAGAGAGAGGGAGGGAGAGAATGGGTGTGCCAGGACCTCTAACCACTGCAAACTAACCCCAGACAAATGTGCCCCTTTGTGCATCTGGCTAATGTGTGTCCTGAGGAATTGAACCTGAGTCCTTTGACTTTTCAAGCAAATGCCTTAACCACTAAGCAATGGCTCCAGCTCAACAAAATATTTTTTAAAACAGAAGAAAAGCTAGGAGAGTAACCAAATAACCCACCCATGATTTGAACATTGAGAGAACTTTTCTGTTATCCTGTCTCTGTTCCTAAATGATGTGCCAACCAACTGGCCAGCCCTTTTTTATTTGTGACTTATTCTGACAATTGCAAGACAAATGGGGAAACCCACAATAACCAAGGTTTGTTTGTTACATTGGATTGGTTTCTGTATTTTCACACATTCAAACAGCAGTGTGAAAAGAAAACCCTCGGGGCTCCTCTTTGTAAAAGAAGGAAGAGTACTAGTGTCTGCTGCAGTCTCCAGACCGCACCACAGCCTCAACCCACCCTCTGTAGACTCATATCACCACCTATTAAATATATACAGTCACAGAGGACTAGAATTCCAACAGAGAATTTCATCATGGGCCACATTTCCCATTATCACTGACAATCTAAAACACTCTCACCTAAATCCTAAAATAACATTAAAGAGAACAGAAGACTGCCAACCTCGTATCTCTATAGAAAGAAAAGAAAAAGTACATTATGAAATGTACCATTTTCATTATAAAGTATCAATCACAGTGCATTAGTAATGAGTATATGATTGACAGTATTTAGAAAATACTTTTCCTGTACTGTCTTTTAATGATGAAATTTACAGAGCTAACACATAACAAAATGGAAATTTTAATATAACTCTTTAACCTTATTGCTTCTTTGTTCCCATGAAAAAAATATTACCAACTTATTATTATAATCAAGTCACTCTAAATTTGGATCTAATATTTTTTTCCATTGCCTACCTTCCCCATGCAAGAATGTCTGGAATGTTTTACTTACTTATATTTCCTTATACTTGTTAAGTTTTGTGGTCCTCAAGATTTGTTACTTATCAGCTTCTCTCACTTCCCTTTGCCTCAGTGTTACATAACGCGCAAACATGTGGAAAGCAACAGGATGTTCCACAGAGTTGTTAGGATCATGTGGAGTACATGGACCATGATTACTACAGCATGAAGGCAAAGACTTATATGCATTTTTTTTTAATTTTTAAATTGATAATGCTCCTGTTTTTGCTTCATTTTTTGAGGAAGTTAAGGTACCATTCATTTTCTCATCTATTAAGTATAAGTAGATGTATTTATCCTTAGCTTCTTTTTGACTATTTTCCAATTCTTATCACAATTCTGTTGGTTAAAAAAAAAATGCCATACCGAAAAGATGATCCTGAAAGAATATGTATGCCCTGACATTTCTTCTCCCCAACCTGTGTTCTTTCTTTAAAACAATGAAAGTCACTGCTGTCTACAATACCTCTGCCCTCAATAGAACACACAGAAGACTGCTTGCTCTCCCTCTCTCTCTTTTTACTTGTGCTTCTATTTCACCTGATTTAAGATGAGTTTTTGGTAAAATCTTATCAGAATATTATGCTACATAAGAGGATTTTAGGAATGACTCTTAGATCTTTATACTCTTAGATCTTTCTTCAAATTCCATCACTGCTTTGTGCTTTTTGTTATTTCACTAACTAGCATGCATTTTTTTTATTTAACATTTGGATACTGCCACAAATATAATCACATTATAGTTCCTATTACATTCATTAGAGATGGCACATAATAGAGTTCACTTCATTTGTTCAATGCTGTGCTAAAAGTTGTAGTTATATGTCACAGTTGCCTTCTCATTTCTAACAAAACACCAGACCAAAAGCAGCTTATGGGAGGACAAGGCTTATTTCAGGCTTATAGTGTCGAGGGGAAACTTCATCATACTGGAGGAAGCCGTTCCAGACAATCAGACGTTCACATAGTCACAGCAGAGAGAGAATAGCAAACCCAGGTGGGCTCTGAGCACATACTATGGCTGGACTCAAGTTTTACCACCAGTGACACATCTGCTAAGCACGGCAGTACTTGTTGCGAACTGAGAAGTTTACACAGAAATACTTGAGGGCTTGGGGACATTTACATTCAAGCCACCACAAGATATTTGCTCATGGAGACTTCACTACAGGTCTTAGAGGTAGTAGTAACATCTTTGTATTCCTTTATGATATAGGGGAAGGCTTGGAGATATAAAATGGCTCATGTCCCATAAGTGACAAGAGAAGTATGCACTCTCAAGCAGGTGACCTACATTGAACAATTATCTCTCAATGGTGTTACCAAAATCTCAGAGTGTGGCATTATGACAAAATGGAGTTTTGTAAATCCAATTCAGTAAGAACACATTATAACTGGTTGACATTTCTCGGAATCCAATAATTTATGACCTTAGAAGAACAAGCAGAGGCATATATAGAAATAAAGATAGACATATTGAGGCACAGCTACAAGTCAGAAGGGTCAAGGGTTGCCAGCAACACAATAACCTAGGAAGAAGCCAGGAGGGATGCTTGCAAGAGCCTCCAGAATGGTCATGGCCCTCCTGACACTCAGCTTTCACTCTGGACTTCAGACCTTTCCAGAATGAATTATGTCAATCATTCCAGGGTGATTTTTACATCCACTTACAGGAACCATATGTCCATAAAATACAAGAAAAATAGTATATTTCCCATTATTAAAAATACCTACTACATACATTTATATGCTACGATTTTATTTTTATTTATATTTATTTATTTGAGAGTGACAGACAGATAAACAGGCAGATAGAGTGAGAGAGAGAGAGAGAATGGGCGCGCCAGGGCCTCCAGCCACTGCAAACAAACTCCAGATGTGTGTGCCCCCTTGTGCATCTGGCTAATGTGAGTCCTGGGGAATCGAGCCTTGAACCGGGGTCCTTAGACTTCACAGGCAAGTGCTTAACCACTAAGCCATCTCTCCAGCCCTATGCTAAGATTTTAGATGTGTTTTGACAAGTAGGTTCTTCTGTTTGGGGCACTGAAATCATTCTCCTTTCTCAGCCAGGAATTCAATAGTAGTTATAGTCATTGATTTAGTAATTAAGCACCGAATGTTGCCTATAAAATATATGCAAATGCTGATGATACAAAAATAATTGAGAGAGCCAGGAGTGATGGCATGCACCTTTAATACCAGCATGGAGGAGGCAGAGGTAAGAGGATTACAATCAGTTCAAGTCCAACCTGAGACTACATAGTAAACTCCAGGTCAGCCTGGGCTACAGCAAGACCCTATCTCTAAAAGAGAGAGAGAGAGAGAGAGAGATAGATAGATAGAGAGAGAGAGAGAGAGAGATGACGGTGATGATGATTACGGATCTCAAAGTTGAAATACAATCTGTTTAGCATTATAAAAGTCTATTTTGTAGTCTCTTATTGATATCTTTAAAGCCAACATTGTGATTATGACATAGGAACAACAACAACAAAAAAAAAATCTATCTACTTGAATCTCTGAGGGATCAGATCTTATTAACTAATACTGTGGGATGTTGATTGCTTTTCCATTTCCAAAACCTATGGACTTCCCTTCAAAGGACCACATTTGTTCCTTGTCTTTCCTCAGCTAGTGGCACTGGTGCATGGTTTTCCCTTCCTGTTGAATCAAAGGGAGTCCCATTTTGTCTACTGTTCTTAACAGAGAGTAAATCTGACCATAGTTAGTGCCCCATTTTTTAAGGAACTCATTAAAAATAAACAGTGGAGAAGAGGCAATTACTGTTAACAAACGTGGGCATAAAAATCACAAATAAAGATCCATTAGTATGAAAAAATAATTGCTCCATCTCTCATCCAAACGTTTTTGTCAGTTACATGTGCTGACACCAAAGAACAATTTGTAAGAGGCTGCTACTGGACTTCTGCTCAATAGCTCTGCACCCCCACCCCATCAGTGTCTCACAGGAAGAGAAAAACAATCAGCAATATCCTCAAATTCTACTCAAATCAAATACAGCAGGGTCTCCTCTTTTTCTTCACTTTCTGTGATTTCTTTTCATTTTTATGCTTTTTATGCATACAAAGTGTTGGTGTAAAAATTGTCATTGTGACAGCTACTTTATTAATGGATTTGACAGAAATATAAAAATAAAATGTCTCCTTTGCCGTGATATGGGTTGGCTAGAAGAAAATTTTGAATGCGTAAACATGTACAGAAAACAGTATAAAAGGTTTGTTTCAGCACTCCCAGGTCATTTTTCTTACTGGCTTGACCTGATGTGCTATGTGATTAAGCCTCAAAACTCTCTCTCTTGCTCTCTTTCCTTCTCTGACTCTCTTTGTGTGTGTGTGTTTGTGTTTATGTGTGAATATATGAGTGTGTTATGAAGAAAAAAAGAAACACTATCTAGTACTGCTATACTAGAACAAAAAATCCTGCAAGAATCTAACTACTGCACAAGTCTTGAAGTTATACACTCTGGAAATGTCCCAAGAATTGACAACGTTCCAAAGATGTGGATTCATTCATGGAAAAAATAAACTGAAATATGTCAATAACTATGGGGGAATAAAAGAAAAACAAATGCACCGAATAAAACATCCTTTCATCAAAGCTGTACCACATACATGCAATTTCATCACCTCTTGGTTCTAGTTCTTGTGAATCTTACTAACTTTGTAGCAATTTGCATAAAAGAATAAGGTTTTAGGGCTGGAGAGATGGCTTAGCAATTAAGCTCTTGGTTGGGAAACCTAGTGATCTTGGTTCGAGGCTCAATTCCCTGGTACCCATGTAAGCCAGTTGCATAAGGTGGCACATGCATCTGGAATTCATTTTCAGTAGCTGGAGGCCTTGATGTGCCCATTCTCTTTCTCTCTCTTTCTCTGCCTCTTTCTCTCTGTTGCTCTCAAATAAATAAATGTAAGAGCCAAAGGAAGGGTAGGAATCCTTACAATGTGCTCCTCCAGACACAAAATGGCCTGGATATCCATGACCTCACAGTGCCTGACACTACCTACACAAGACCATTATAATAGAAGGAAAAAGATCATGACATCAAAATAAAAGAGAGACTGATTTAAAGGGGGAGGGGATATGATGGAGAATGGAGTTACAAAGGGGAAAGTATGGGAAGAGAGGGCATTACCATGGGATATTGTTTACAATCATGGAAGTTGTTAATAAAAAAATGCCAAAAACAAATAAATAAATAAAAATAAGTTTAAAAGATTAATAAAAATGAACAAGATTTTATCACAGGATCCAGATTGCATGAAACTCCATAGACAATGGAAAGGCACTTCAAACTCAGGAGAGCAGCCTGGCCTTTACTATTACCCTGAGAGGTCTTGAGACTAATCCATCATTGCTTAGTGCTTGAATTTTCTCCCTAAATAGGAGACTTGAATAGAGTACTTCAAACATCTCTTCCGCCTCTAGCCTTCCTCAGTACTAAGAAGCCGACTTGAAGTTGCTTGTGTCTTCAACCCAGGCCTCTTCCTGCCTGCTCTATATCTGGCTCATGGCTAATTAACAACTGAAGCAGCTCAGTGGAGTTAGCTGGCATCTCAGGCTTCTGCCCTGGGGTTGTGATTGCTTAGAGTAGCAGCTGGATGGGTAAACGTATACATTAAATCAAAATCTAAATGTTTATACAGAAAAAAATGCTGGTCACTTTAAAAGTCTGTTTCACTTAAATCCACAATACATGGTAATTGAAGCTTTTAAAAAGAAAAATATACTTTGCCCATGGTTCTATGAAAGAAGTCTATGTATAGTCAAATATACATCAGCGTTACTCCAACTAAGCACTTTAGCCATCTTATCATAGTGTGGCTTGGTCAGATATTCTACATTTGGTCTGGGAAAAAAGAGCAGAATCTAAGCTTGGATCTTGGCTGAACAGCCTATGGTGTCTGAGCTTAAAGATTTTTTTTTTTATTTTTTGCTTGTTTCATCTGTAAGTCAGGAATTATAATGCATGACTTGTGACAAGAGAGACAGCACATAGATATGACTGAGAAGCATCAGGCCTTCAGTCATGATTGCTATTACTATAACTTTCAAGTCTCTAATATAGAGAGAACTGTATTGCACATAAATAATGACTTAAGCCTCGGTTTTATTCTTCAAGTGCACACGACAGCATGTAAAAGTCATGAGTACAGCAAGTTATTCTCTTCAGCATGATTTAGTGATACACAAGAAGTCACTTTTAGAGCTCGGAATTCACAATGTAAAACTATTAACACTCAGTAATTTCCTCTAAGCATGTCATTATATATTGCTTGCAATAATAATTTTTGATGGACAAGTGATCAAAGAATCTGGAGTCTGGTGGAAATTAATAAAAATAACCCCTCATTCTGATAACAACTGAAATCATGTTGGTAAGTTAGCTGAGAGAACATTAAATGCAATAATTTAACCATGCTTGATAGCATTTTGTCTGTCTAACAATATAAAGAAGAAAGTACACAGGTCGATATTACTTGGTAAATGATAATCAATATTTTTAAAGATTCATGAATATTTCCTTTGTGTTGTCTTCTAAAGAGTACAAAAAGAGAGAATAATCTTCCATGTATGAAAGAAAAATAGAGATAGACTAAAGTATCTAGCATTATGTTGAATCCTCATTACAATGGAATTTAGTAGATCTCTATACTTGAAGCTTGCGAGTACACAAAAACTCAGAAAGTGGCTACTAAAGGATTATTGCATTTTGTTGGGCACCATGTCAGTGGAACAGACAATATATTGAGTCAATGTTTTCTACCGAAAATAAGAAATAATTGGGCTAAGTTTTCTACATATTTGTTTTTCAGTTATGTAGACATATAATTTACAGTAATGAATTAAAAATTATTTGTGAAATTATTTTACTACTAACCCTAACACACTGAGAGAAGAGAAATTAATTTTTTACTTCCTTGATTAGCTAATCAAGCAAACATAAATAAATGTAATAATAAATTTGAGCTGCATAAAATAATTTTCTGTAAGAATTTTTTTTCTTTTTTCTTTATTAGTCAGCTCTGTATTCAGCAAATACAATCAGTTTGGTACCATTATTAGGCTCATCTGTGACCTACCCCCTCCCCTTGACCCCTCCTTGTCGAGGTATACGGGTCATGCATTGTGGAGTTAGCCCACAGTTATGGATAAGCTAAATGTCTCTGCATATCATGACCCAACATGTAACTCTGACATTCTTTCCGCCCCCTCTTCCGCACAATTTCCCTGAGCCATGTTGGGTTACTTTTGGTCTGCTTCAGTGATGAGGTGTTGGGGGCCTCTGAGGATCTGGCTCTCTGATTTGGTAGGAGTTGATTTTTCTCTGTGCTGATCTCCTTCCCCCTTGTGCTGGTATCCGGTTCATCAGGAAAACAGCCCCCTTGCTTGTTTCTCCAATTTTTCTTAGTTTCAGCCGGAGCCCTTTTGAGGTATGATGGGGTGGCTCTCTCCTTAGGATCTACATCTATCTGAAAAAGAGAAGCAGATTCTCCAACGGAGAGCAAGTTAGCACCAGGACAAATGAGATAACCCTTACTTTTTTTTTTTTTTTAATAGAGAATTTAATACGTGTAGGCCCTCTTGTAGCCCATGATTGATGGTAGCTTGATATTGGAGAGTGGGCTTATGTTTGGATATGGTTCTGACTTGTTTCCCAGCTCCAGCTATGGGTCCCATACCAGTGAGGGGATCAGTTAGCCAAATTGAGAGCAGTTGGTTCCCCACCATGGCTGTGTGCCACCACTGCACTTGTGTGGGCATCACAACAAGTTATTTGCTGCTAAGTAGGTTAGACCATGCGTTGCTTCGACAGATATTGGTCAATTTCCCCCAGTCGCCCATGTAGAATTTTTAAGGTAACCCTTTTAGAAGGTTAAGTTGCTGGGAGCAGAAGCCCCAATAGAGACAAAGCCTTGGCTAGGTAAGTCTGTTCTAAACAAAAGAGGAAAACTGATTGGGTGAATGCTAGCCAGAATCTGTTTGGGTGTCATTTGTTTGCTTTTTCTTTTGTTATTGTTGGTGGTATGTTGTATGTAAAGTGGCATGTGTGTGTGTGTGTATGTGTGTCCATGTGTGTGTGTGGTGTTTGTGTTATATGTATGTGTACGTGCAGATGTGTGTGTGTGTGTGTGTGTGTGTGTGTGGCACACATAGGATACAGAAAAGCATAAGAAGTTTTTCCTCTGTCCCTCATATGTGTATTTCCTTGAGACTGAGTCTCTCCCTCAACACACAGCTAAGGTTTATAGGAGCCCTAAGTGACTCTCCCGTCTGTTACCCACTGGACTGGCAGTGCAGGCAGCTTTGCCCATACCCAGCTGCTTATGTGGGTGTTGTGGAATCAAACTGAAGTGAAATTGAAACCTGATGTTTGCGGCATGCACTCTTCCACACTGAGCCATTTCCTCAGCTCACATCATTTGTTTTAGTGAAAATTATCCAGTGTAGTGTGTGAATGCCAGAGAGCCAGATATAAGAAACCAACCCACTTTTCCTTTGCCAGAGAGCTTGCAAAGATTTTTTTTAAAAAGTGTAAATACCCACACCAATGTTCCAAGACTTCTAGATTCCAGAATTATGCATGCATACTCTCCTTATTGAGTTCACAAATATTTCATTAGAACAGAGTCTTGGACTGGGAAAATAGTTCAGTGGTTAAAAGCAGTAGCTTGCAAAGCCTACCAACCTGGGTTTGATTCCAAAGTACCCACAGGAAGGCAAAGCAATCCATAATTTGCAGCAGCAAGAGGCCCTGAAATATCAACCTCTCTCTCTAAAATAAATAAATTATAAATAAATATTTAAAAAGAAAATGTGGTTATGTCCTTAACATTGATAGAAATTTATAGAAAATCCACTATGTAGCTTGTTATATGACAATGATCTTTTCATATTTCTCCTCAGGTTCACTGTTCTATTTGATCATAATTCCACAATGTATTATTGCACCCAACAGTGAGGAACCTCTCCATTGAAAGATTAAATGGCATAGCCCTAGCTGCCCTTTGTGTTTTTAAGAAGCTCAAATCTGTTCTTTTATGTACTTAATCTCAGTGAGAAGCTTTTTCAGTCTGAACCAAATCACATTTTGCACCCACCAACAATTTACTTAATGCCTAGCAAGGCTTTCACATTGTCTCTAACCTCTCTTATTACCCCACAATTGGTTATGTAGTTCTATTGATCATCCCCTTTTCCTGGCATAATGTTTTGGTGACTTCTATTTTGTAGAGCGGCTTTGTGGTTAGAAAACAAGACCAGTTAAGATTTTTCTCTGGAGGCTGGATAGATGGCTCAGTGCTAAAATGTGCTTGCTTGCAAAGTGTGATGACTGGGTTTGATTCCATAGTATGCAAAGCCAGATGCACAAACAAAATGGTGCATGCATCTGGATTTTGTTTGCGGTGGCAAGAGGCTCTGGCTATCCATCTTCTCCCTCCTCTCTCTATATCCCTCTATCTTTTACTGTTTGCAAATAAATTAATACAAATTTATCTTTAAAATATTCTTCTATTTCATAATTGTTCCAATCTCCAACTCTCACCCACACTGGAACTGGGTACTTCACTCTTCCACAGGTGTTGATCATGTTTACCGGATGGCTTATGTTGGCCAGAGTTCGGGGAGTATGCTTTTGACTTGGGATGAGACTCCTTCGGTCAGTCTTACTTGGTCAATGGACACAGCAGTGAGCCAATTTCATTACTAAGCATCAGCAAATTTCAGGTGCCTGCTACTGCCATTGCCTTGAAAGATATACTGGATAAACTGTGGGTCCAAGGTGTTGGAAGAGGAATATACATCCCTTCTGACCATTCAGAAGTTGCCTCAAGTTGACAATCTCAACAAAGCCACGTTCACATTTACTGATTTGTAGACTGCCTATGAATTAATGAAAAGAGCATAACAGATTACTACAATAGCACAGTATGCTCTGAAGACACAAAGAAATTGTTCATTTTCCCATGGTCCTAAAATTTTGTCCTGGATTTTAGGCAACAATAAGTGACTGCAACATTGTTTTAATGAGTTTGTATTTGTGAGGTACAGTGTTTTACACCTGTGTCTATCAAATATGGTAATATGTTATTCCTGTTCTCTCAGTTACCTTTATCTCGTGATTGGCAAGGAATATGATTATTTCAAACACACCTCACATTTCTAACAGCTTTTGGTTGATGAATTTTAAAGTTAATTTTAAAGATTTCCAAGAGTGTATTCTAAGGTTTTGGTCAATGCTAATGATGTAATTTGTAAATGTTTACCTGAGAAGATACAATATCTAAAATCAACTTTAGTATTAATTTTATTTAAAAGTGATGTGAATCATGTTCACTGCAATTCTAGATTCTTGAGCCTCTGGAAGGCAGATGGGGAATTTAGGTTGAGTGCCTTTCAAAATAGGATATAAAGTTACATTAAACATGTGACCACTTAGCTTATCATTGGGGACAATCATAGTAATGAAACTTGGGCAAACATGTGAAGTGGGAGAGCATTGAAAGGAAAAAATTAGTTAACTGTATAAAAATTTATATTTCAGTTTTGTGAAGAATAAATTGGAAAGGTAATAATTTACAGGGTGTTGCCTGTTATGTTTTTTCACATGTATGCCTATTTTGGCTCTGTGCATATTTCTCTTGTCAGTTTTGAATAGTGCTGCCTTAAAATAAAAGCCTAGATTTAATGGTACTGAACTGTTTTCCTATGTGGAATTATCTCTCTAGATAGTAGTTCATGCCAATTCCTATACATTCAACCTTGAAAATTTTACACATACACACACACACACACACACACACACACACACACACATATATATATATATATATACATATATATATATATATATATATATATATATATATATATATATGGTGTCAGTATGTAATTGGTGACTTCTTTGGCATCTGTGGACTTATAATAACCCTAACTTTCAGATATGAAAGACCTGCCATGGGAATATTTATTAAAACTACATGCAAGTACTACAATTTTCACCTAATAAGGTTTAAATTGATTTATTTTGAATTCTGTGAATACATGTGCTTGTAATGTAAAGGCACTGCTAAAGTACTCAGCTACATAATTATATTAAAACATTGTAAATACAGGTATCACATAACTTTAGGAGTCAAAATATGAATGCGAACCTCACTGCATGTTTCACACTTCATATTTCTCTTAAAAGTCACGAAGGGCTATTAGATAATGATTATGAGTATGTAAAACTCCAGTTAACAGATCCTCTTTCTTATGAAATTGGGGTTGGTAGAACTGATAGCAAACACATCTCTCATGTTCAAATCGATGATGTGATAATATATACAAGTAATACAATTCTTATTTGTAGTTTAATAGTTGTTGTCCAAGTACATGAACCCTACTTTATTCTGAGCTTCTTGGGATTGCATGAAGCTGTTGAAGATAATGGGTAAATTGGCAGAACAACACATACATTCAGATTTGAAGGTGGCAAGTGATAGATACTGTTAAGGAAAACTAGGTCAGAAGTCCAATCTTAAATTCCAATTTATTATAATAAAATAAATTAAGTGGAAGATATAGAATGACACCATAGCCAAAGTTCTCTGTGATCTCTGACAAGGATTGTTCCAGGAGAGACTGCTTGCTCATCCTTCCATTTCTGTCATATGTAGTTTCTTGGCACAGCAAAGTATTGTTACCTGACTTCCTGCTTGGATATTTATTGGGAAAATGTAAATTTCTCTTCAGTAGAGTTCACATTACATTCAATGAAGAAGTGAAAACTATACCTTTAAAACTGAATGTTTGCATCCTAGCCATGGCATAGATGTTGAGAAATCTTACTACGTAAAATATATGAACATTATATTTTGACAAAATTGATAGGATTGTAATTGTGCTTTGCATTGTATATATTCATTAGATGTCATTACAATCCTTAGTAAATTTTTCTTAAAATAACATGGAAAATCGAAGTAAAATTTGATTTTTTCTTAGCCTAGGCCATGGAAACCTCCCAAGCATTATCAAATATTCCTTAAATATGTGCATACAACCTGTGTCTCCTAGCTCAGCTTGAAGCTCTGTGATAGAGGCGTAGACTCTTCATGAGGAAGACGAACATAGGACAACATTTTTCCCAAAGTGTGCATGATGATGACAACTGTGGACTTCACAAGAGTTAAAAAGAACTGTTAGGTCAGACACTATTTCCAACACCTGCCTCTCCCCATGCCTCGTGTTTCATTATGTGTTCATTTAGTGGAACATCATCAATTGATTGTATTTGACAACAAAATCGTATGCTCCATATATCTTAATTATAAACAAAAATAAAGAAAAGCACTTTTATAATTTATTTATTGAGAGAGAGAGAGAGTGAGTGAGAGGAAGAATGGGTGGCCCAGAGCCTGTAGCCACTGTAAATAAACCCCAGATGCATGGACCATACCATGTGAATGTGGCTTATGTGGGTTCTGGGGAATCTAAACTGCATCCTTGGGCTTCTCAGGCTAAAACCTTAACTGCTAAGCCATTTTTCCAGGCCAAGAAAAGTGTTTCTTTATACAAACTTTTCTAAATACCCCCATAATTAGCAGTGCTTGTTACATTGGGAATTGACTTTCAAGAGCTGAAATTAGTATTAGTAGTGTACTTTTAAATACTGGTTCCATAAGTACTTAAAGATCAAATGAAGGCTTCCTATAATTGTAGGGTAGTGGAAAATAACCTTAGAGAGACTGAAACCAGCAGGAATGCTGTCACTATCATATTTTGAAAGCAACATTGGGAGAAGAAATTGGTATTGAAAATGACATTTTATTATTATTTTTATTTCATTTTTATTTATTTGAGAAAACTAGAGAGAGAGAGAGAGAGAGACAGAAAGAGAGGAAGAAAGGAAGACACAGAGAGTGAGAGAGAGAGAAAGAGGGACAGAGAGAAGAATGGGCACACCAGGGCTTTTAACCACTGCAAACAATCTCCAGAAATGTTCCACAATTTGCATCTTGCTTCATGTGGGTTATGGGGAAGGGAGCCTGGGTCCTTAGGCTTTGCAGGCAAGCTCCTTAAGTCCTAAGCCATCTCTCCAGCCCTTATTATTGGAGGTTTTTAAGGCAAAGTTCCACACAAATATATCATTCTTACCTAAATCACTGTTAATCCTTTTTGGAACTAGTCCTGTTGAAAAGAAAAAAAATAAGGGAAGAAATAACAGTCTAAAATAATTCAAGAGACCTGGCTTATACTCATATCTCAGTCATTGTTCTCTTTTTAGAAAGCCACTTAACCGTTTGGCCTCTGTATTTTTAACAAGTTCCTTAATTTTATGTTCTATAGTAATTGGCTGCTGATTCATGAAATGTCAATATCCTTAAAGAGGACTATAAAATGCAAAACTACCTGTTCATAAATTAAGAGATATTGTGAAAATGTCACTTGTTTAAGAATGCTTGCTTCTCATATTTTTCCAATGAGGGAAACATTTTCAGATACTCCACATATGTATTTCAAATTTAATGAACATTCATTAATGGCCTGAAGCTTCGATATGTTCTATTTCCTTCTGTAACTTTGGAGCTTCATATGCTACCAGTTTTGTAACTTGATAAAGTGGTAATAGATCACCTCACCTAAGAAAATGGAGACCCATCTGTTACATTTTAAGTGCATCTGTTCATCTGCTAAATCCATTTGTCAAATTCATTTAACTTAGCAGATATTCCCTCTAAGTACATGAAATGATACACGTAGGGGAAAATAAAAGGCTTGTTTGACTAGATACGAAGGTGGAGGGTGTAGGAAGCTTACACAGAGCCTTCTATTTAAGCAAGATGCTTCTGATATAACTAAATTATATCCAAAATTTTTAATCGGCTTTTGAAAATTTTCCTCAAATATGTTAAAGTTAGATCAGATACACTTGGCGTAATAAAACTGCTTTTGAATTTTTTACTTCTAAGCACACTTTTAACTTTAGAGAAAAAAATGATATATTGGTACTTATGCCATCCACCTGCATGTATGCATGTATGCATACATACATATATACATAAATGTACTGAGGGAAAGTATTGAAGGAGGGGGTCTAGTCAAAATTCTGTAATCTAGCCTTTCACTAGTCTTTTATTTAAGAATAAGTGAACATTTTATTATTGAAAATAAAAGTAAGGTTTATTTATAATGATTACTACTAATTACTATTAAGCTTTGCATTTGAAGAATGGATGTACATGTACAGATGTTGCTAGATTTTCCTCTAACATTAAAAAATTCACCCTTGTTATTACTATGAAACAATAACTCCTCTTCCTCACTGTTGGACTATATGTAACAAGCTCCTTTTACCATGGCTAACCTGTCATGATGGACCTGCAAGCTGAAATCAACCCTTCCCTTCCTTAACTTACTTCTGGTCAGGAATTTCATCCCAGGAACATGATTGTAAGCGATACTGTATAACTTGCAGCTCACACTTCTACTGTTGTTCTAATGCTGCACTGTTCATTTTCTATTAGGATTACCTTTTCTCAACATTTTTACCATTGTTTCTACCTATAAACTTGTCATGTATACCTATTGCTTCTGGTCAAAAAGAGTTTTGTAAAGTCATTCTCCCCTAACCACATTGAATCACCTACTCCTTCCTTTCTCTTTTTTTGCCTTTCCTGTGGTGATTCTTCCTTTATGTATATCTATATCTCTCCATGATGTGTGAAGTGTCAGATGACCATCCTAATTAACCTGCACATCCCCAAAGTCCAGCACTTAAAATCTAGTCAAACATGAGCAGGAAATATGGCTAAGTGGTTATGGCATTTGCCTGTGAAGACAAAGGATCAAGGTTCGATTCCCCAGAACCAGATTCACAAGGGGCACATACATCTAGAGTTAGTTTGCAGTGGCTAGAGGCCCTGGAGTGCCCATTCTCTCTCTCTATCTCTCTATCTCTCTCTCTCTCTCTCTCTCTCTCTCTCTCTCTCTCTCTGTGTGTGTGTGTGTGTGTGTGTGTGTGTGTGTGTGTGCTTGCAAATAAATAAAATTTTTAAAAAGTATTCAAACAGTAATTTCTGAAGGAAGGAAATAATGAATTACTAAGCCATTTTCCTCTTGTTTGACATATTTTCTGGACTTGGAACATTATCCCTACATTTTAATATGTGCCCTTACTCACTTAAAAAAACAAAGTCAAATGTGCTGCTTGCTCTTTTTTTTTTTAAATAAGAAATGAAAACTCCTCTTGTGTGTGCACTACGATTTTGCTTTCAAGTGTCATTGTCATTGCTGTATTTGCCATCTGCCCTGTTCCCTCTGTTCCTGTTTTTTCAGGTGCTGTATTCCAACAGATAGGGTCCCAATTCAAGTGTAAAATGGGCCAGACAAGCATGAAAACAAAACAGAACAAGGTGATGTCAGAATACTTAACATTCGTGTAACTTTCCTACATTCCAGACAGTGGAATCTATTAACTTCTTTGTTTCATATCAACTCTGTGTGACAGAGGATATGTTTAACCTATTTAAAAATAAACTTCTGCTCAGAGAACTTCAGTCATTTACTGAAGTAGAAGATGCAAAATTTGAGCCAACAGGCCTTCCCCAAAGAAGCACTCTTAAGCACTGGAATAAATAGATGAGGCCATGTGTGACATAGGAGGGTAAGTAGGGATGTGGGCTGCTGAGGACGAATGATCACAGCCCTTGCTAAACAATACCTAGAAGCCCACTGGCCCACCGTGACTAGTGACAGTTGTGATTAATCAAGTCTACACCATTGGAGTGGCTCAACAATGACTTCTTAACCTCCTCCAATTTGACTAATACACATAAAATAATATCCTGTGAAGAAAAAAATCCCTATCCTGAACTCAGTCCTTTAGGGTAATTTAAGAAAAGCACCAAGGTGTGGCCATGAATAAATGTTCCCATATGTTTTATCAAACATGCCATTATGAGTTCAAAATCTATTTATTCCCAGGAGTGATTGTGTTTCTTCTATGTTGGTCCAAAACCTTTGGATTCAGATAAAGGAATAAAATGTTTCCAAGTGAATAAACACATAATAAGGGAACATTTTTTGTTGTTGTTGTTTTTTGTTTTTTCAGTTTTTCAAGGTAGGGTCTTACTCTGGCCCAGGCTGACCTGGAATTCACAATGTAGTCTCAGGGTGGCCTTGAACTCACTGTGATCCTCCTACCTCTGCCTCCCGCATGCTGGGATTAAAGGTGTGCACCACCACTCCTGGTGAGGGGAATATTTTTTTAAAGTTATTATTTTTTAATTTTTTGTTCATTTTTTATTTATTTATTTGAGAGCGACAGACACAGAGAGAAAGGCAGAGAGACAGAGACAGAGAGACAGAGAGACAGAGAGAATGAGCACACCAGGGCCTCCAGCCACTGCAAATAAACTCCAGACACATGTGCCCCTTGTGCATCTGGCTAACGTGGGTCCTGGGGAGTCAAGCCTCGAACTAGGGTCCTTAGGCTTCACAGGCAAGCACTTAACCACTAAGCCATGTCTCCAGCCCAAGGGGAATATTTTTAAGTGTGAAGTGTTGCTGATAATTCATCTCAGTTAAAAATCCTTTTTCAAATCCCAGCACTTGGGAGGCAGAGGTAGGAGGATCGCCGTGAGTTCGAGGCCACCTTGAGACTCCACCGTGAATTCCAGGTCAGCCTGAGCTAAAGTGAGACCCTACCTCGAAAAACCAAAAAAAAAAAAAAAAAATCCTTTTTCACTAATTGTTACTATTATTATACAATTTATAAGAATATACTTCAGAAATCAGAAAAACTATTTAAAAATATTTTATTTATCTATTTTGAGAGAAAAACAGGAAGAGGTAAACAAAGAGAAAGAATGGGCATGCCAGAGCCTCTAGCCACTGCAAATGAACTCCAGATGCATGCACCACCTTGTGCATCTGGCTTATGTGGGTGCTGGGGAACTGAACCTTGGTCCTTCAGTTCACAGGCAAATGACTTAACCACTAAGCAATCTTTCCAGCCCAGGAATTATGCAGATAGATGATAGATAGATAGATAGATAGATAGGGAGATAGAGCTGTAATTCATCCCTTAAAAATGCATAGCACCTGGGCATGGTGGCACATGCCTTTCATCCCAGCACTAGGGAGGCAGAGGAAGGTGGATCACCATGAGTTCGAGGTCAGAGGCCACCCTGAGACTCCATAGTGAATTCCAGGTCAGCCTGAGCTAGAGTGAGACCCTACCTCAGAAAACAAACAAACAAACAAAAAAAAAGGCATAGAAATTACTTTACAATCTGATGAAAAAAATTAAAGCAAAGTAATTCTCACTAACGTTTTATTCGAAAGTATTTTCTGGTTTCTTTTCCAATTCTTTGCATGTGATGTGATTGTGTATGTGTGTATGTGTGTTCAGGTGTACAATGACCTGTGTGGGTGTGCATGCTGATGCCTGAATGCAATGTCAGGTCTTTTCCCAATAACTGTCCACCAGATTATTCTCTTTCTTTCTTTCTTTCTTTCTTTCTTTCTTTCTTCTTCTTTCTTTCTTTCTTTCTTTCTTTCTTTCTTTCTTTCTTTCTTTTGAGATAAGATCTGTCACTGACTCTAGAGCTCACTTATTCTGCTAGAGTAGCTAGCCAGCTAGTCCCTGGATTCTTCTGTCTCTGCCTCCCTATCTTGTGATTACAGGCTTTTTTTCTTATGGGTGCTATGGAAGAGAATTTATGTTCTCATGCTTGGATAGTAAGCAGTTTACAGACAGGCATCTTCCTCAATCCTACATATTCTTTTCTGAGCTGACAGATGTCATAAACAGCCAATGAATCTTGATAATGAATTCAATGGCTTGAGGGCAGTATCTCCCATAATTTCTCTCTTGATATTGGGCATAGATTTATCAGTATTCAAGAGCTTCTACATGTTTTTTTATTTAAAATATTTAAGGAACTCCAATTTGAATTACTGTCTCTCAATAATTATCCTGAAAACTACAACAAATGCAAATACATATTTGAAATAGTCTGTATAATACATAATGAACATCTTTAATTGATTTTTTCAGATCATTTTCTGGTTATATAACATAAGAACATAGTTTTAAAGTCATGCGTGAATTCCCAAGACAAATCTGAATGGTATATTTACCAGGGGCTAGACTTATCAATTTTCCAAGGACATTAGTCAATTTTGTAATTGGAGTTGTGATTTCCAGTTGAAACAGAGGGCAAAATAAAATCTCACTATGTGAAAGAAATAGAGGTAACCAAACACAAACAAAATCTCAAACAATATAAATCAATGTAATTTGCATCTCTTCATGCAGTGATGAAAATGAAACAGGGCTGAGTCTGAGAAGCCGCAGGAGGGCACAGGGAGATAGAGAAAGCGTGAAGGGACATCAGGCAGTAGAAAGGTGTGGCTGTTTCTCCACCGATCCATTTAGTGTCCTTCAAGCTGTGATGATTTTTTATTCCATTTTATTTATGCATCATTTAGATATTTTCCATAAGAATGAATGGAGTTAATTTAGTTCTTGGGCCTTGTTTTTCTTTAATAGTAAAAACTGGAAGGACAGACTTGCACAACACTTCCAGTAAATAAGATTTTTCTCATTCCAAAGGTGAGTGTGTGCGTGGGGGGGACCAAAACTGGTTAGCAACACCCCATTATCTAATTTTTACCCCATCCTCTTTCAGTTACCTGAGTCTGAGCAGCCATTGGTTCTGTCATTCAATTTGTTTTAAAATTATTATTATTTTTGACATTTGAAAGGAAATAAAATGCTTTCTGTGACAGGTCTAGAAACTTTAGTACACCGTTGTGTTCTGAACTACCCTGCTGTTAAATCTTACCTAATACACAGCCTTACATCTCTACACCTGACCTCCTGACGTTTTTATCTCTCCATCTGCTCAGAGGCACGGTGCCCATCAAACACTCTGCAGTGAGCTGCCTTAGGGTGTAAGTTCCCAAGCAGCTCCTGTGGGGTGGATGAGGATGTCTTTGGGGAGCGGATCAGCATTTAAGTTGTTGTAAGGAGACACGCAACAAAAATTCCAGCCATCCATCTCCAAAAACGTTATGCCTCTTGACTCTACTTCCCATAGCGATGTCTTTTTGCTATTAAATGGCTGCACAGCTGGGGAAAGCATGACAGGTTTTATCAGTCCTGACAGCTGTCTAGAGAAAGCAGCAGGCAGCCTAAGATTTCCATGGCTGTGTGCGGCTATCTCCTCAGGTCCTGCCACAGTTTGCAAATTTGAGCGTGATCAGCACTCGCACAGAAGCCCCCCCCCCCTCCCTGCTGAATGCGTCCTGGCTTCTTTAAGGCAAAGCTCTTGTGTGCGTGGCAACGGATGATGGCAGTGCTATAATGAGCGCTGCCTGGGTGATAACATTGAGAACTATTAAAACAATCAGTCCAAATTCATCGTCATCCATATTCCTACCGGGTCCACGTGCCTGACACTGGAGTACACACTCATGGATGTAAATGGACAAATGGCACCCAGGCCTAGGACCAGCTTGGAGCACTGTATCTCTCTCTGTATATCTATCAATTGCTTCCCTCCAGGACAGACATGAGTTTCACCCTCTCTCACCCCTACCCCTAGTCTTCTGGGCTGTTCTTTTAAATCCAACCACTGCTTATTATTTTCTCCACAATTTCTTTTAAAAAGAAAGGGAATAGAGTGAATGCCCACACGTCTTCACCACTTATGTTTACAAACTTCGAAACTGCCCATTGCTTCTGCCATGCAATAAAAACGTGTCGACTTTGAGAGATGTTCATTTTCCAAGCCAAAGGACTCATTTATCTTATTTACTTAAGAATATGTCTTAACTCTGGGGTCCCTGGTCTCCTGGTGTGTGAGACAATGGTCTCTCTAGCTTTGATTAACAGACATGGCCAAACTATGAAGAAGGTAAGGATAAAGTCATTTAGGATTCCTTTCTTTCAAAAGTCACTGTGAATATACTGGGACCGCATTTTAAATGTCTAAGTGTGTTCAGAATGTGCCATGCTGTTTCTAGGTTTGCTTGTGTTTTTGTTTTATTGAATAACTTTGTTCAGTCTTTCTCCCAGTCCCTTTGTTTCCCTCTCTTCTCCTCTTCCTTCTCTTTCCACTTTTCCTTTCTCCTCCATCCCCTCCTACCTTGTCCCCTCTCCCCTTCCCTTCCTTCTATTTTCATTGATATTATCTATTCCATATTCTTTTGACAAACAAAAATATCATCAAAATAGATTGTGAATGCACTACCTTAAAAAACTATTTTATCTTTTTTAATTCAAAACTGTTGAGAAGATACAAAAAAAGTACCAAAGAATTCCATATATTCTTTATCCAGCTTCCCCAAAGATGATAGCTTACATAACTATAATAGGATGTTAAAAACAAACAAACAAACAAAAAACATTGGCACAGCAGAACTCATTAGATTCTACCTGTTTTTCCTTGTTCTCTAAACACTGTTATTTACATTGGTCTGTAAAATCTGCAAAACAGAATTAATTCATCATTACTTTCTCCCTATAGAAGTAGTATATGAGAATTACAGCCACTGCCCTAAGTCCCATGACCTACCTGTTGGTGGTTACACTGTACAACTCCTTGCACACCAGCATGGGATGTCCAGACTCTGGAAGCAGGGGTCTGGTTCTCCTTGCTCTTCCCTACCTCACTGACAACCTCACAGACCTTCTCTTTTATCATTAGAGTAATTGGAATAATATTAAAACTTTCCAAATTATAGTTTCTGATAAAGTTTAGATGATGTATTTTTAAATACTTTATTTAATTTCAAGAAGAGAGACAAAGAGAGAGAGAGAGAAAGTATGTCAGGACCTTTGGTTACTAAAAGTGAAAATGTATGCCACTTTGTGCATCTGGCTTTTACATGCATACTGGGGAAACCCACCATGGCCATCAGGAGATGCAAGCAAGTGTCTTTAACTACTGAACCATCTCCCCATCCCTGGATAATATTTTACAGTACATAAAATGGTGACATTAAGTAAGCACTGGATATGCTAGCTCTTATTATCTTTATTGTGCCTACTACTTAAAAGGATATTGTAAATGACAGTTTGTATTGATATTTTATTATCTTTTTAAAATCTTAGTTTATTAGTCTCTGCCCTGAGCTATTTATTTATTTAATGCAGAAAATTTCCATAAATTCCACCTCCTCACAGGATTAATGCACAGAAATTATAATTCTAGTTGAACATCAAGGAAACGGATGTAAGGTACAGCGTTAACTGTTAGTTAGATTGTGCTATTAGAATACCATATGCTCTGTTTTAAAACAGTCATTGATTTTTGCACAGTTCTGGATCCTGGGAAGTCAAGATCATGGTACAAGCCTGGCTGATATGTAGTAAGGGCCCTGTCACAATTTACACTTGGTGACCGGAAAGGCAGAGACAGGGAAAAGTAGAGATTCTGCTCTTCTTATAAGACCACACTATGTTAGATTAGGCCCTACTTACACGCCCTCATTTAATTGCAGTTATGTTCCAAAAAACCCTATCCCCTACTGTCACTTTGGGAATTAAGACTTCAACCTATTGATTTTGAAGAGATACAATCCAACTCAAAGAAAGTGGTAAACAAGATGCTTTTTGTTCAAAGAAAATAGTTTTTCCATTATCAAGTTATAGATTTTATAAGCAAACTCCAGCAAGTTCAATAAAAAAGGTCTGGTATCACAGATACAGTAAACTAAGAGCATTCACTATGACCACTACTGATGTGATACACCACTGTGGAGTTGCGCTTGACCTTAGCTGTCAAACTTGGCTGCTCCTTCATGAGGTATACTGCACAGTGCTTAAACATCATGAGCAAAAAAAATTCACCTGGAAAATGTCAGAGATTAATGCTACAGCTATGTGATCATACTCTTTCATTCTTTGATCTCTGACTCTTCATTTTATATTTGTAACTGATGTATAATCCTAAGTAAATTTAGCTTTCAATTTAGTTATCTTAGGTTCAGTTTTCCCCCAAATGGGATAGAGAGACAATGACCTGCAAGCAAGGATTTGAGCGCTCCATTAAAATTGACATGTGAGACACGATCTTCTGAATACTTTTATTTGCTAACAATGCTGACAAGAAATGCTACGTAGAAAACTTTTAAGTGATGTATCATTAGGGAAATGGGAATATAATATTTACTTGTGGTTTGACAGTGAAGTTGTTTAGCGTGAAAAATGAGAGAGAAACAAGAATCCTGTTGGTTGATTCTTTAAAACAGTAGTCTCATGCAAGCCACCAAGCATCTGAGCAAGGAGAGCCTATAAAATTATAAGACATGGCTAAGGGAAATTTTGCGGAAGAGGGGGCAGAAAGAATGTCAGAGCCACATGTTGGGTCATGATATGCAGAGACATTTATCTTACTCATAACTGTGGGCTTACTCCACAATGCATGACCCATATATCTCAACAAGGAGGGCCCAAGGGGAGGGGTAGGTCACAGATGAGCCTAATAATGGTACCAAACTGACTGTATTTGCTGAATACAAAACTAACTAATAAAGGAAAAAGAAAAAACAAATGAACAAAAAAGAAAAAAAAATTATAAGACATCCTGTGGCGTAATTACATAATGGTTAAAGTAATTTTAAACTTCTTAGTCTTGCAAAACTAAGGGTTGTAGTTATTCTTGTTATCACATAGGTAGAAGGAAATTGAATGCAGATAGTCTAATATGTGGACATTTCCTATCCAAGGCAAGAAAGCTTATGCATTCACCCTGTCTCTCTATATATGCTTCTGAAGCACTGGACTATAGAACGTCAGTGATACTTACAGTGTTTTACTTATTGTTGAACAAGTTACTATATGTATCAAAGAATAAAAGCATTCTTTTTTTTCTTTTCTTTTTTTTCTTTATTAGTTATAGTTTTGCATTCAGCAAATACAGTCAGTTTGGTACCATTATTAGGCTCATCCGTGACTTACCCCTCCCCTTGGCCCCTCCTTGTTGAGGTATATGGGTCATACATTGTGATATCAATATGTATAAGTGGATAGTGATATCTAGGTTTGACCTAATGACATCCTTTACTATCATACTTGTAAATCATTAAGTTCAACAAATTATATTTTTAGACTACATTCTAATGCTTAATTAAATTGTGGGAACATAAGGTCATACTAATAATAAACATTAGTTTTCCATGCTTGCAAAATATTTCTAGAGGTTAGTTTATATTTTAAAAAAAAAACTTCTCTCTTTATCTTTGTTGATAAACAAAATTGCAAAAATTATCAATAAAATACTTGGAAACAATGAAAGAACAAATCAAAAATATCATTTAACTTCATCAAGTCAGCTTTATTTCAGAGATATATGGATGGCTCTACATACATACATCAGCAAATGTAATATATCACATGACAACTCAAAGACAGGAAGCACATGGTCATCTCAATAGATACAGAAAAAGATTTTGACAAAATTGAATATCCCTTCATGCTAAAAGCACTGGAGATACCAGTAATGGAAGGGACATATATTAACATAATAATGACTATACATAATAAATCTCTAACCAACATTATGCTAAATGGAGAAAATGGGAACAGAAATAATGAAAGAATGTGACAAGAAAGAGTATTTTGGGACAGTCTCTTCTGGTTCTGTGTCCATTCATTCATGACTTCCTATTGGCTACTATGCCTCTATAAGACCTCCATAAATGCTGAACTCATCAACATTTGACATACTTCATGGAGGTTGGCAAGAAAAGTCATTAAAATAAGATCGACTACTTGGAAAGAAGAAGTTCAGTGGAATGGAGGAAGGGGAAGGGGACAAAATAAGGTATTGGGAAGGGATTATAAACAAATTTTATTTTGTTCAAATGTGAAAACTGTCATTTAAAAAAACTTAAGTTAAATAAAAATAAGGGAAAATGCTAATGTTCATTTAGAAATTAAAACCTCTTCATTAAAATACCTTTACTTCCCCCAAAAAAGCATTTCTCTTTACCATTCAGGTTTTTTTGTTTTTTTTTTTTTTTTTTTTTTTTGCCTCATTGGAAGGAGTCTGGAGAAGTATATTTTAGAAGGCAGAAGAGAAATAAAGATAAATATTAAAAATAAAAACATTTATGAGGAAAACTCTTATAAATGTTCAAAAGTTTGAAATAATATGTTAAGACAGAAAATACAAAACACATCTAAAACAGCACATTGATTGAGAAACAGAATTACATTGATTATTGTTGATTAGGTAGTTTCATTCTGGATTAATTACATGGTAATTTCAGAGTCATTTTTCAAGGTTATTTCAGTGGAATACCACAGCAGGAAGAGCAGGGGTATTCACACTCTGCAGACATTCCACAGTGACTTGTTGCATCAATATGCCCCAGGATGTTCCAGACAGCAGTCACATAAAGTCTGAAATTTGAGTGGCAGTTACACTCAAGAGGGCAAGGACTGCATCAAGCCAAATCTTGAGAGACTGGGTACTTATAAAAGGCATAGGTTTCTACAGAATAATTACATGGCTGGAATGATGAGAAATTTTTTAAAATATTTCATTAATTTAATTAATTTGTTTATTTCAGAGAGAAAGAGAAAGTGGCAAGATTGATACACAGAGAGAGAGAAAATGGGCATGCCAGGCCCTTTAGCCACTGCAGACTAACTCCAGATGCATGCACCACCTTGTGCATTTGGCTTATGTGGGTCCTGCAGAATCAAACCTGGGTTCCATGGCTTTGTAGGCAAGTGTCTTAACCACTAGGCCATTTCTTCAGCCAATTATGAGGATTTTGACAAATACATATTAAAGAAACAAGCATCTTCTAACAAAGTCTTATCATTGAAACATGTCTGTGAATATAAAAGAAGGGGCGGCTAGAAATAAGAAATTTGATTAAGTCAGTAATCAGTACTAGCAGACAATTTATAATCTGAGAAAATCATTTAAAAATATTTTTTAAATTTAATTTTATGACTAAATATGATTAAATTTATGTGATTGCAAGGCCAATATTTGATGCAGGTGGCGCACACATCTGGAGCTCATTCACAGCAGCTGAAAGGCCCTGGTAGGTCCATTCTCTCCCTCTCTCTGCCTCTTCCTCCTTCTCTCTGTCTCGCAAAAATGAAATGAAATTTTAAAAGTTTCAAGTATGACTCAGAAGACCAACTGTATGAAATTTATTTAGGACACTTTTAAAATGAAAGAAATTACAATAATAAATGAAAAGTGGGGTAATAAATTATTTTTTAATTTCAATATATTATATTTAAATACTGAAAAGCTTTAATCATAAAATAAAGAGTTTTTATTATTGGGGAAATAGAACATGTGTTTTTGCATCAACACAAAATAGCAAGTACACACACACACACAAACAACACATCTGAAAAAAAATGAAAATCCCCAGGTCTCACAAAAATAAAAATGTCATTGAAGGTCTTCTGAAACACATCGAACTAGCTTGAGAACAGGGTTGTAGAATCTTCTCCACTTCAAGATTTCTTCTTTTCCTGTGTGGAAAATTTCTAAGCCAGAAACAGTCTGCTTAACATGTGGTTAATCAGATTTTTCCTTCCTTAGTTAAGTAACTATTTTTTTCCCCTATCAGTTTGGCTAAAGAAGAATCTATTAATATAAATTAGATATCACTTGCTCAATGAAACAGAATACATTTGTAATACTTCAGGTCAATTTTGTCTGGATTCATTTTGGAGACGAAGTTAGTTTTCAGAGGAAGAAAAACCTAATTTGGTCAGACATTCTCTGTCATTCTGGTGAACCTACAGTGACAAAGAAAGGAAGGGGAGGTGGATAGGGGACTTCCCAGAAGCTCATTGGCCAACTAGCCTGGCAGAGAAAAACAAGGGCCCCTGCCTTAAACAAGGTGGTAGAAGGCAAGACCAACATCAATAATGGTCTGACCTCCACCTGCATTCTGAGACATGTGCATTTGCACTCACAGACATAAATTCTCTCTCTCCACACGTGCACAAACTTCATATGCACACAGAGAAAGAAATAAACAGTTAGACAATGACTAGTTACAATATAATATACAGTGTATCCTATACATATACACATATGAGCTAATAAGTTAGTTCAGCTTATAAATCAAAAACAAATATTATTTTAAAAGTGAAAAGCCTTTCATAGGTCATTGCAAGGACAGCTCATATAGTGAAGAATATCTTCACATTTAATGAAAGTAGACCATTGTCCTCATAGGAATTGAAGGTTGCCACAAATTCCCATTCTAATACAAAAAGGTAATACTCATAATGATTTGTTAAATATTTAATTTAATTAATTTATTTATTTGAGAGACACAGAGAGAGAATGGGTACACCAGGGCCGCTAGCCAATGCAAAGAACTCCAGACACATGTGCCACCTTATGCATATGGTTTTACATGGATACTGGGGAATTGAACCTGGGTCCTTTCGCTTTAAGACAAGGGCCTGAACTTCTAGACCATCCATACAGCCCTCATAATGAGTTTTTATGTTTTCTGCATCATTAAAGATTTTAATAAATTTGCTTTTTTTGCCATATTTGATATGCAATCTTGCCCAAATGGAGGTAGATAGATTAAGTGAACTCACATATACATCTGTCCAATGTATAAACCGAAAACAATTTTATTTTTTTTTAAATTTTTTTAAAAGATATTACTTATTTATTTATTTATTTGAGAGAGGAGGGTGAAAGAGAGAGAGAGAGGGAGGGAGGGAGAGAATGGGCACGCCAGGGCTTCCAGCCACTGCAAACGAACTCCAGATGCGTGCGCCCCCTTGTGCATCTGGCTAACGTGGGTCCTGGAGAATTGAACCGGGATCCTTTGGCTTTGCAGGCAAACGCCTTAACTGCTAAGCCATCTCTCCGGCCCAGAAAACAATTTTAATTGCTAAGGTATGAAGGTATACTATTTCTGCTTTATCCATGGAAATGTGGGAGTATATTTCAAGGTTTCTAGCTATAATTTGAAACCATGGAAACTAACAAACCTTATATACAATATGTTTTTATTATATAAAAATATGTTTACTAAAATATAATTTTAAAATTAGCCATTAGTTTGTCTGTGGTTATCAGTAGTATGTTTATAATAATGTAGGTAAAAAATAATGTGAATGCTATTCTTTCCATTCATGTATCTATCTAAATTACTATCTGTCCATTGTCTATCTCTTGACTACTTTTAAAAATATTATTGCCGGTCATGGTGGTGCACATCTTTAATCCCAGCACTTGGGAGGCAGAGGTAGGAGGATTGCCATGAGTTCGAGCCCACCCTGAGAGTACAGAGTGAATTCCAGGTCAGCCTGAGCTAGAGTGAGACCCTACATCACCCCCCCAAAAAATTATTTATTTATTTATTTGAAAGAGAGAGAAAGATGCAGAGAGACAGAGAGAGAAAAGGGAATGTCAGCATCTTCAGCCTCTGTAAAGAACTCCAGACACATGCATCACCTTACATCTGGCTTACTTGGGTCCTGGGGAATTGAACCTAAGTTGAGTATGGGTAGGCTCTTCCCTCTGTTCATTAACCTGTATTGATTGTTTGCCCAGCAGCAAGATGACCAGCAGCAGAGTTAACCCTTCCTTCCATGCTTTTGGCCCTTCTGCTTTTTCTGTACTTTGCTGAATATAGGCCCTAATGGAATCTTCTTCCAGAACATCCCATTTTCATATCAAAATTGAACACTTTTATGGGGTGGTTTATCTAATTACCTAACCTTTTCAACTTAACAGCAATGTGGCAGTAGTATCTTTAGCAGATGCAGCCTTTTTAGTAATTTTCATATTGTCTGTGATGGTTAAGTCTTGATTGTCAGCATGACTAGATGTAGAACCATCAGTGAGACCTGTGGGAGGGTATTTCCAGAGTAATGTAACTGAGAAAAGAAGATCTATTCTGAAGGTGAGAGACACCATTTCATAGGGTGAGGTCACAGACTGAACAGAAAGGAGTGGGCAAGTAGGGCACCAACGTTCATTTCAGACTGGACTCAGTCTGACCAGAAGCCTCACATTCCTTCCACAACTGTTAGTAACTCTCATGGCCACAACTTCTGTACCATAATGGACTGAACGGTCAACGCATGAGCAACTTCAGTTGATTTTACTATGTATTTTGTTATAGCCACAAGATAAGTAACTAATATGCTGTGACATTTTATTTTTCTTTTTGAGGCAGGGTCTCATTCTGGACTAGGCTGATTTGTAACTCACTCTGTAGCCTGGGCTGGTCTCAGAATTTTGGTAATTCTCCTACCAAAATCTCCCAAATCCTGTGATTAAAGGTGTGAACCATCACACTCCACAATGACAGATATATATTTATCCTCAACTCGATCAGATTAGGAGTAAAGTAATAGATAGGCCTTTTGGGTAGGTCTGTGAGGGTATTTCCAGGAAGGATCAATGGACAGTCCTTCTAGTGGTTCACTACTTATAAAGAAGGTGTAGGAGAATATAGTAGTGCCTTTTGCCTGTCTGTCCATGCTACTCACTGGTGTGTGCACCTACCCTATTGTTGCTAACCTTCTTGGACATTGGAATTCAGTGTCATCTGTCTTCTCATGTGGACTGAAGATCAGTGGCTCTCCAGAAATCTAGTTCCTCAGTTCCAGATCAGGACTATCGAGGCATCCACCCTCATGTATGGAACAGGTACCAGGTTCTTTGACTCCCCAGACTGCATGCAGCCTCATGGACTGAACATCTACTGTGATCTTCAACTCTCCATCCTGCAGATAGCCATTGTTGGTCTGCACAACAATCCTTAATCTAATATAATAAATCCCCATTATAATAACTATTCATTGTATCTGCTGCTTTATTTCACCAGAACTCTAAAGCATGCACAGAGGCATTCTATCCCTAACCTGTGTCACCATCTTTACTTGCAGCAAAAATCTTGGCATTGCTCATGTCAGTGGTTCCGTTGCTGAAGTTTTCATCCAAGTTCCTAAACACAACACAAAGTTGTCAAACCATGTTTTCTGTCTTTTACCCATATAGTTCATGGCTTTTTCATATATCTTAGCTAAGCAATCAAAATTTACTGTAACTTCTGCAGTTTAGGGTGCAACAACAAAACTACCACAAATTTCTTTTCCACTTTTCACAATTTTACAGGTAATAGATTCATTATGTGTAGTTCTTGGCAGCCTCAGCACATTTTTCTTCGTCATTAAGTGAAGAACTTTTACCATTTCACTTCAAACAAGCATTTATAACTTCTCTTGTACTTTGAGGTTATATTAAGTAAAATAAGAGTTACTAGGACAGAAGAATTGTGGTACCCTGGTAGAAATCTAGTGAATATATATAGGCTGAACACATAGGAAAATGGTCAGTCACATCTTAGGTTGGACAGAGTTGAAATAACTTCATTTAAAATATCATAGCATTTTGTTTTATTTTATTTTATTATGGACATACATAGTATGGACACAACATCATGTGTTGTTGCCATCCTTTCCCTCTATCTTGTTGCCATTCCACTGGGGGCCCTCCTCAGTGGGATTTCAGGTATCTCCATAGGGTTGTGGGTTATGTGGGAACAGCAGTCAGTTATTGGGGGGACCCTAGTCTAACATTGCTGGAGCTCCTCATTTTGTTGTTTGGTGGTGTTATTTTGTGTTATAGTCTCCCCATCACAGTGTGGGAATCTTATTTAATTTAGGGGAAATCAATAGTTTGCCCTTGTAATATCCTCCGTTGAGAGTTCCATTTTATGTTTGAATAGAATAGGCTAAGGGTGGCTTTGTATTTTGGGATGTGCAGCCTGCAGGCCAAGGCATGGGCCAGAAGCAGTGGGGAATCTTGCAGGAGACAGGGGAAGTGCACTGGCCATCACAGACAAGTGGGCCAGGAGTTTCTGGGAGACAGGGAAGACATGCAGGCCACCAATAAATGCAGTGTGACTGGGTCACTAACAGATGCAGTGGGAAGGTGGGAGGAGTCTCCGAAAGACAGGATAATGTGCACAAGCCACCAACAGATATGGAGCGTGCAGGTCACTGACAGACGCAGGGGGGGGGGGCTCTCCAGGGGATAGGGAAGCATGTGGGCCACAGACAGAGGCAGTGTGTGAGGATCCCAAGCAGACGCAATAGAGGGAGAGGCCTCCAGGTGACAGAGGCGGCATTCATGTCACCTATAGGCACAGTGGGGAGGCCTCCAGGAGACAGGGGAGGTGCGTGAGTCACAGCCGCAGAGCCTGAAGGTAACACAGCAGAGATTCTGATCAGGATGTCAAGGGGCTCAGCAGCTGGGGCTTGTGGCTGGGGTGACCTGAGGGTCCAGTGAGCTACCAAAGAGTGTGAGAATCAGGAGATTCCCAACTTTGCCCCTCTGTGCCTGCCCACTGTAGGTCTGTTAAGACCTACTCAAACTGGAGGTCCACAGATCTTGCCTGATGTGACCTTGGGAGCTGAAGCATGGTTAGGAGGACACCATCCTGAACGGAAGTCGAAGGGGATAAGGATTTTTGAGAATAATTTCCTTGTTCTGAATATTCATTGCTTATTACAAAACATTACAAAACATTCCCTTAAATTTTGGTTCAGTGTTGTTCATTATCTGAATTCATCCATTTACAAATCATCTTCTCACAGCTCAGTGGATAATACAAGCTTGAAAACCTGAGTTTTGGTGTCCAGAACCTATTTAGACCCAGACTCAGTTGCTCGGTCTGTAATCCTTTTGCTCCAAGGCTACATGGGAGACAGAGACAAGAGAAGCCTTGGAAGCTAGCAGCAGGTCAGTTATCTGAGCATCCATGGTAGAGACCAGCAAGAACCTGCCTCAAACAAGGTAAAAATGTTAGAAACATCAACTGGCATCCTCTGATGTCTTCACATGCACTGTAGAATGAGTGTGACCACACTCATACACAGAAACACGTACATGAACAACCAAACATGCACAAAGACTTTAAAAACCTGTTGAGATTTTATAGTGGCTCGCTTGAATTTGATGTCAATAAGAAAGATAGTGATCTTTTAACAATATTGAATTTTCCAATCTATCAAAACTGCACATTGCTCCTCCTTTATATCTTTTAAATACTCAACACTATATTTAATTTTTCATTGAATGGAAACTGTGTACTTATTCTGCCAAATGTATTGAAATTCACAAACTATATTGGTTTAATTATTTGCTAGAAATGATAAGGAGGTACATTTTTGCTTCTATTGAATATTTAAAGTAGTTTATATAAAATTGGATTATGTTTACTTCAGTGTCTGATAAAATTTCCCTTTGAAGCAATTGACAATAGGACATTTTGGAAATATTTTAAAATTCAATTTATTTATTAACTATAAAGTTGTCTAGATTCCTATTTTATACCTTTTTTATTTAATTCAAAAAATTTAATATATAAACATACTTTAGTTTTATCACATTCCTATCTTATTGCCCTGTTTTTTTTTTTTTTTTTTTTTTGACCCTTCTTTCCTTTCCCTGTTCCACCAAGGACCCTCCTCTTCCTAGGTAGTGTTTCCTCTGTTTTGTTGCCTCCTTCCTTTTGTTCTCCTCTGTCCTCCATGTCAAAATGTTGATGGATGGGCTCAGAACAGTGTAGATCTTGTGGGGGTATCAGTGACCATTGTGGTTTGGTGAATGTACCATTCAGTTCATGTCAGGAATTCTTTCTAGATTTTATTCTATTAGAAGTTTGCCATTTCATTTATTTTGTTGATTACCAAAAAGATATTTATATTATTTTGTTATTATAATTTTAATGTCTAGGAATAAATATACAAAGCAAAATTACACAACCAAAATTTATAAAAGCTTGCGTAAAATCCAGTCACTAGACAAATCTAGTAATGTACTGCATACAGAGCTTTAGGTGTATTCTGCTAATACACAATGACTTCTTTGAAATATTTTACCATTTTTACTAATGATAAAATATCATGGAAATCAGAGTAGAAGTATGGACATACTTCTTCTCACAAGTATTATTATAGACAATGTTAAAAGGTTATTACTCAACTTTAACAAATAAAATATCAGCTGCAGTCACTGTATATGGATGAAGTAAAACTCACATGCCCTATCATATGACGTATGAAATCCCTTATAGAAAAGAAAAATATGTCTTGTGGTTGGTTGCGTATATTGGCAGCTCATGCTGAAATTATCAGTTTTTTATCTTTTCTGAACACATGGAATGAATAATTGTAACAGGTTTAGATTTGTGTTGTGGTCCATGGGTTTGTAATTTCTATTTTCTTGAGAGAAAGCACCTGAACATCTAGGGACCATTTACTAGCTATTTCCTGTCATCATGACAGCCTTTGGAATCGGAAAGCATTAGATAAAAATGAATTAGAACATGCGAGAGTCTAGTGAAACAAATGGGGACTTTGATGGACTTCTGTCAGGAGAACATGAAAAGCTGTGCTCTTGTTGTAAGAATTCTCCTAATTAGTTTCCAAGCAAGTTGTGACAGGTGACTCAGTTTATAAGCCACATCCTGATGATATAATTGATAAGCATAACGTCTTTTGAAAACTTAACTGCCCCCAAAACATTATAGGCCATAGCCGAGGCTTTTGGTTTCCTACCAGAACTAGATGGTAAGATCCTACTGCTCAAAGACTCCACTAGTTTTGGCTGCAGGTCACTAAGAAATCAAGCTGGAACTGATCTGAAAACCTCTTCCCTGTGGATCAGCTGACAGAAAGAAGGAAAAAGATATGCTGCAATCAGCCCTATGGGAGAGAGGAGTTATCAATGGTAATAAACAGCAGTGGACATTGCATGCCTTAAGATCTGCCAGCCAAATGTGCCAACTGGTTCAATAGTGGCATGCCAGTTATGGGGGAAACCAACCACTCTGTAATTAGACAGGAGACTCAGAATATAATGTGGAAAACATGAATTGGCCATAATCTATTGGTTTGGAAAGTGAAGAGTTGCTATAAGCTTGCTACACAAAGCAGTATTGTATGTTCCAAAATGTTAGGGGGAATCTCATTCATGTAAAAAAAATAAATAACATTCAACCTAACAAGTTTCACAACAGCATACAAACATTTATACTCTGACTTTAAATTTCCTCATAGCCACATCTTAAACAGTGAAAAAGCAAAGTCTTATCATATTACTATATTGCATTAATGTATTGAAGGTATTCAATAAGTAAACATGGTCAAAGGCTACCACATTGGAAATATTAATCTTATCTCTTGTATACTTTGAGAAAACCTGTAAAACAAGGCTCTCCATAGTTATAATTGTATGTGCTTTCATTTTAAGACTTTCTACAACCAATTCCTCAGGAGGGGTCATCTTTGCTACAGAAGCTTCTATCCAGTACTGAAAATAAAACATTGTGTGTGTGTGTGTGTGTGTGTGTGTGTTTAATCAAAAAGATGAGGGATGAGGTTGTGAAGTTCTGCTGAGTTGGCAGAGGTATATAAACTAAGAGGATTGGCCATGAATTTTCTCCCTTCTGCTGTTGGTTTTCCTCACAGAACCATGACTGGCTATGGGATATTCTTTATAAATGCCTTAAATCCATCCTGGTAGTTATAAGAATATGTATACTTACACATATACATTGCATAACATCAAGTGTAACTGATATCAATGGCCTTTTGTTTCTCATGACATAACCCATGTGTAGTTCCTGGGAACATGCCTAAACAAAGTATTACAGCTAACATAACAGGAACTACAGGCTCCTAAGGAGATACTGAGGAAGAAATGGGGACATCCAAATGTCATTCTCTCACACATCCTGACCACAGTGTGAGATCAGGCAAGGAGAAAACACATCTGCCCATCTCTGGCTTCTCTTCACAAAACTTCTTAAAACAAACTCTGCAGGATGACCCAGGATTTGGCAGTGCACATAGCTATGTTTGTGACTCTTAAGTCACATCTGAATGCCTGATATTTAACTCTCAGAGGGCACATTTTTGTTTTTGACCTTCACAGAGACAATGTAATAATACTCAGTGTTTGTTCGTTTGTTTCATTGAAGGAAAATTAATCTCAGAGATCTAGAGATACAACTTAGAGGAAACCCATCCACAAGATATGCATTTAGTCTTCATTCAGTTCAGAGGAAAAGCTGAGTTAATTTCCTTCCTATTGTATAGGCATTAGCTTATTATCATATGTATTATATAGGCTTTGGTTTCAGTATGTGTATATTTTATTACCTAAAATGTTTGAGTATCAATCATGTAAAATCAAAGTGGATAATCTCTCTTTCAGACTCATATGAGTTCCTGTCTTGTGGGTACATGGGCAAGTCACATGGATATATTGAATTTTAGTCCTTCATGGGCAAACTAGGAATAATTTGAAATTAAAAGAGCTTTTTGGGGAGATTAGGTACATTTTACACTCACTAAATTTCCTATGGGACACTGAATACACAGGGTGTGTGTGTGTCTTCCTCAAAAGCTAATTTCTCTAGCATACAGGCAGTTTGTTATAGTTTTCCAACAAATAGTCATTAAGTCTTTATCAAATGTCATTCCCTGTGACTTTCATGAGGAAAAAGTTACTGTAGAAGCAAATATTGTATTTTTCTTCAGAAACTATATATCAAAGTTTAGCCACAGAACTACAGGCTCTATATTTCTTGTCCATATTTTGTAGTCCTGATAGGATCTGTGAAAGGTCAAGGGTGATATAAAAACCAATCAACATAAGGGAATAATGTAAAATTCTGTCATTTTCACCACACCTTCATATTGGAATTCAGTGGGAAGCTTAACAAGGTACTATTTGAAGTGGTTTTTTTAAGGTGGTGGCATTACTGCTGGTATTACGACTTCCACAGAAGCACATCCAAGATAAATCCAGGCACGCCCTTTACGGTTTATATAATATATGCTTGAGAAAGTTAAGATGCTTTTCCTGTTATAGGATTCAAGAAGTAATTTTGTGCCCTGACCATCATCACTAAACAACGCCACCAAGAAGAAGCTCTTCCCAGGTGGTTCATTGAGATGCAGCCACCTAGATCCAACAGTGGGGAATAAGATGAATGAAATGCAGGGAGACATTGAAGTCTAGAATGTACTAGAATGACTACAGCAGGCATGCCCTTGATGTCCACAAATGAAGCTGAGGAATGTTCCATCATGCCACTGCTTTTCATGATGGATTTCTCAGAGGTTTGCGGGCTGACCCATCGCATTGGGTCATACAAGAATATCTTCCTTGCTGATTGAGACTTTGAGTGTGATTTTCCTTACAACAACAACAAAAAAAAAAACCCTATTTATCTAATGCTTAACAACATGGAAATCTACGAGAATAGACGATTTTCATCTCTTTAACACATTCCAAAAATTCTCTGATTTATATGGTAAATGCACATCTTGGAGTCAGGAGAATCTTTTGACCAATCTTTTGTTGAATTTGTTAATTATTCTTAACTTAAAATTAGTGACAGGAAATTACGAGCCTCTAATTAATGTAATTTAAGTTATTGTGTAAACTGTTACAAGTGAATAAGAATACCCACGAGCATGGATTCTTAACTGTCGAGAACATTTATGTCTGTAAGGGTAGGCATTCATTAAGCAAACACTCAGACTGTCTACTCTGGAGTATCTCCAAGGTGGGTGTGACTTGCTCCTTAAGTCAAGCTTAATTATTTAATGGGGCAATTAAAAATATTGCATGCTTTAGAGCGTGATTTATGAGGTATGAAGTTACTTTATTCTGTAGCTATGTATCTTGCAAGGTTTCTTTATGTCCATGGAGAGTGATAAAATTATTATGTAAGTTCTCCAAAAAAACTTTGTTGAAGAAGATGTATTCTGTGCTCAGAAAATTGAAGTCATTTTTATCAATATTTTTAAATGTTCATCTGTTTAACCTGTCATTTTTATCTGTAGGCAGCTATAATCTCTCATACTTAAAAACATATCTTAATTAAGATATGGGAAACAAATGAGTGACATAACTCTCTGATGGCAAGCTGAGTGACAAATTTACTTTGAAATTGAACTAAATACCAAACACCAACGATTTTCAAAACATTTTTTGTATAAAGATATTATCTGGTACAATGCATGACAGACTACTGATTGACATCTCATTTTAAATATTGAAACTTATTTTTCACACAAAAGTAAAAGCATGTAAATATTCTTTTAAACTGACCATGCAGAAACAAAATACCCTTCTCTCCTCAGTCGTTGCTCACTGTCATTCATTGCTTGTATTCCTCACTGTGCTTCCTCAGGGTAAGGGAGACGGTCAGTGTAGTTAGATAAAGTCTTTTACACATGTGAACTCGATATCTTTTACTATAAAAAACTTGAGCAAGTACAAAAGAAGGTTACTTCTGTAATAACGAAATAATTTTGTCACATTTTTAGTTGAGTTCTATTTTACCAAGACGTTTTTAAAGGCTAAGCACAAATGTGGCATCTATAGCTGTTATGGTCACATTGCTGGTTCAAAACAACCCAACAGAAACAGCTTATCTGTAAAGAAAGGATTTATTTTGGCTTATAGCTTTGAAGGGAATTTTCAAGATGGGGAGAGCATAGCAAAATAGGATGGCTAAGCATCACATCTTGCAACATCAGCAGCAAAATTATGAGAGCAGAATCTGGCAAGTCGGGGTGGACTAAGCAAATCTCAAGGCCAATAACAGTGACGCATCCTGTCCAGCAAGCCTCCCTCTTCCAAAGGCCCCATCAGATGGGAACTAAGTATGAGAATACGTCACAAGTACATCACAAGGCTGTGGGGCCTTTAACATTCTGACCACCAGAGCCTCCATGTGCTCTCGGTCCTTTGCATGTGAAACTTAATTCTCTCATTGCTATGAATTGGGTCCTACTGTCATGAAAATTTAGAAATAGTAAAATTTAGGCCTAAAGGAGCCAAATAAAAACCTTTCCCTAGAGGAATTGTGGGAATGACTCCTAGGGACTGAATGTTGCTGGTTGCCAAGCCTCCCAGGAACTAGATCCTGGAGAAGCTGCATTGTGAGCACGGGCATGAATTAAGCTGCAGCTTGCTGCAGGGTCGGGTTGCTGACAGAACTGCAGAGTTTGGGCAGCAGGGAAGACCTTGACAGGGTAGTGCTTTCTCTGCATTGTTTACTCTTGGTTTCTCCACTGGGGGGAAAAAAAAAATTAAGGCTTGTGACCGTTGATAAAGGACACATTCCAATAAAGGGCCCAATTCCACTTTCAAAAGAATAGCAGTGAACTGTGGTGGATTTGTCTAAACTCGTAACTGGCCCACTTGTAAATGAAGTTATTTTGTAGGTATCTCCACAACTCATATCACATTACTCTTTGTGATGATAAACAAGAAGGGATGAATCTAAAGTTTTGGAAAACAATTCTACTGGCCATGGGTAAAGATCATGAGCATAAAAATCCCAGCACAATTTTAAATGCATTAGGTCAAAGACCTCATGATACTATAGGAGTGCCTAGATGCAGTCTTTCCTAGAGACATTTTGCCGTGAAAACCTTACCATACCCCATTTGTTCCGTTGTTTGAGCAGAATATCTGCCATTTGAACTGATTATTCTCACTACCACAGACAGCTGTTTTATTACAGTGAGGTTTAGTTTTCTTGGATCATTCCCCTGCATCTTCCTTACTTTGAGGTCATGTCAAAGAAGTTTAAATTCTGCTGCTTCCACTTTTTGCTAGTTTCCCCAAGTGACTTTTCTATTTCATCTTCTCTAAAACAGATTAATTGTTGTCAGAACAATAAATCAAGTTGGTATTCAAATAAAAATATTATTGCCTGATTACCTTTTCCAAATTCTGTGTGATTGCATTGTAGAGAAAAATCACTTCTACAACTGTGGTATTAAACCATACTCCTCCAAGTTTCATGTATCAAACAATATGGTTCAGGCAATTCAGTGACTGTAAACCGGCCTAAAGGAAATCACTCAGTTCTCATCACACTATTTATGGCTTAGTCCAACCTCTTCCCCATGTACTGACTTTAATTGTGAAAGCTCTGGCAATAAATGTGCACCCTTCCCTGGTGGCTTCTTAGTGTGCTATATGTTTTCTCACTGTTGACAAAAATCTTTTAAGTTGTACAAAGTTAGGAATTAGAAGCCACAGTGATGAAGCCCATATTTGTGTAAACCCTTTTTTCTGAGGATTTTATTGGCTCTACAAGGTCAAATAATCCTGGAGAAAACTTTTGACCTCTTGTACCCTTCCTGTCCACAACATACTTCGTGATTTCCTCTCATGATGTCGCCAGTGTTTTCTTTGCCTCTCTTGTACCCCAACCTCTGCCACTGCACATCCATAATGTCATTACCATATGGTTCAAAAAAAGTGCTCAAGCTGTCTTTGTGCATGGACAGTTCTTGATATTTAGACCAACTCACTGGGTTTTTTCCTCATTTCCTTTATGGCACTGGAGGAGTTTTAAATTTCAGGCAACATTCCCAAAGTACAAAAACCCTATTGCCTTTTATGTAGTTAGCCAATCTAACTTTAAACCCTATGAAGTTGCTTTCTTTCCCTCACTCTTAAGAGATGCTTTCAAGGAAGGGATTGATTTTTAAGTGTTTAGAATGGCTTCCCTTTACAATTTCCTGGCTGTGTCTAAGGTTGAGATGTTTTGACAACTATCTGATAGTGTTTGCCTTTGCAACTACATAGTAGTGGCAACAAGTCTCTGCTTTTAAAGATAAGGAAAAGTACTTACTGGATTCTTGAGTAGTGATAAGAAAAGAAAAACAATAAAGACTTCAACAACTCCCACAATTATTTTTCTCTTTTTTGCTAAGAGTATTTTCTATACTTCATCCAACTTATATGAGGAGAACAAGTAAAATACCAGATAGTTTTCAGACAATAAAAAATATAAGTTTAAATTACAAAGGAATATAACTCGAATTTCCAAATTAAAATGAGCATAAAAAAACACATCATTTTAAACCTGTGTATACATTTCCAGTGATGCAATCATACATTGGATAATACATGTTTTCTAAATTCCATTTTACAATATTGAATTTATGAGTAAATTAGATAATATGGTCACTCTATTTTGAAGTCTATTTGCTTGTGTTTTATTTGACTAAATAGGTTTTCTCCTTAATTATTTGGCAGGATGGTTTTAACCAAAGCCTATGAAGGCATTAATCTGATAAGAAAGCTAGTAAGAATGAATTTTCTGCTTTCAGCTAATTCTTATCATTTGTGCTTTTATTTTATTATTATTTTTTTTTTTTCTTTTTCGAGGTAGGGTCTCACTCTAGCCCAGGCTGACCTGGAATTCACTATGGAGTCTCAGGGTGGCCTCGAACTCACGGCGATCCTCCTACCTCTGCCTCCCGAGTGCTGGGATTAAAGGCGTGCACCACCACGCCCGGCTAATCATTTGTGCTTTTAGAGTTCTGATCTTTTAATATCTAGGATAATGAGTCAAAAAAGTACATATGCACTAGACTTTCTTTTTCTAGCCTAGCAATCATGCCACACATCCTAGAACTCACCCTGAAGTAACAACAGGATGTCAGTGAAGAATGAAACTGAAAAACAAACTCAGGATTATCCCAAAATTATGAACAGGAAATTTAATATGTTAATAGTGGTATCAAAACTTACTTAGATAATACATTTACCAAGTCAAAAAGAAGTTTGTATTTATTGTTAATGGAAAAAGTATCCGGGAGTATGTTTATTTTATTCATTTGAGAGAGAAAGAGAATAGGTGCACCAAGGCCTCCAGCTCCTGCAAATGAGCTCCAGATGCATGTACCACTTTGTGCATCTGTCTTACATGGGTCCTGGGGAAATGAACCTAGGTCTTTTGACTTTTCAGGAAAGTGCCTTAACAGCTAAACCATCTCTCCAGCCCATATCCTGGAGTATTATTATTATTATTATTATTATTGCTACTATTTTATTATTACTTATGTACACAGTGTGTATACAGCCATATTGGTACCATCATTAGCCTCCTCCCTGTCCTCCCCCCTCTGAAGATACCCTCTTTGCTGGGGAATGTAGGTCATGCATTGTGGGGTTAGCCATCAGTTATGGGGAAGAGGCAATGTCTCTGTGCATAATGTCCCAACATATGGCTCTGATAATCTTTCTGCCCCCTCTTCCATGAATTTCCCTGAGACATGCTGGTTTTTTTTTAGGTCTACTTCAGTGATGAGGTCTTGGTAGCCTCTGTGTCTCTGGATATCTGGTTTGGTAGGAATTGAGTGTTTTCTGTGGCTATCTGACAAAGAGAAGCAAATTCTCCAATGGAGAGTGAAGTCAACAACAGATGCATGGGGTAACCACTATTACTTTAGAGATAATTTAATAGGTGTAGGCCCTCTTGTAGCCCACGATTAGTGGGAGCTTGATAGTGGAGAGTGGGCTCATTTTTTGGATATCGGTCTGACTTATTTCCCAGAACAAGCTGTGGGTTCCATTCCACTGAGCAGATAAGTTAGCCAAATCAAGAGCAGCTGGTTACCCACTGTGGTTGTGTGACACTATTGTACTTGTATGAGCATCACATCACATTGTTTGCTGTTGAGTAGCTTAGACCATGAGTTTCTTGGACAGATGTTGGTCATTTTCCTTTAGTCACTCATGTAACACCTTCTGGCACTAGATGAGCTAACTATCTGGGGACTGACTCTCTGTCATATTACAGCCAGGTCACTCCATGTCCCATGCCAACAGCATATGATGGCTTCAGAAATAGGGTCTTACCACTAACCTTTGATGGATTGTCAAGTACTCTGACAGAAATCTTTCTTCTTTTGGGAAACATTGTAAGTCTTTCTGATCAACAGCTCATTGTGGATATAAACCGCATCCTGGTGCTGGGAGTTACAAGCCAGTGACAACTAAAAGAAGGAGAAAAATGATAGGTAATATATACGAAAAAGCTGGAAGAGAGAGAAAATGGAGAGAGAGAAACAAGAGATTAAGGTTAGTCTTTATCATACCACTTTCAGGGTCCTGTTGTTCAGGTTTTCCCTCTAAGGACCTTATGAAGGTTCAACCATTTAGTCTGTCGTTTAGGATATAGAATTTTATGGTACCATTGTCATTTGTGTCCAGTTTTGTGTCTCCCTCTCCACTACCCTTCCCTCTTGTCCCACCTTCCCTATTGTCCAGTACTTGAGAAGCTTATTAGGTATGTCAGCATCTAGAGCAGATTCAGGTTAGGGAGCCACAGATGAGCGAGACCGTGTGATGATTATCTTTCTGTGATTGAGCGAGTTTGCTGAGAATGATCTGTTCCAAGTTCAGCCATTTTTCTTCAGATTTCATTGTGTCATTTTTTTGTTTTTACTGCTGTGTTGAATTCCATAATGTAGATATACAACATCTTGGTTATCCATTTGCCTAATGAAGGGCATCTGGGTTGATTTGAGCTCTTAGAAATCATGAATTGAGCAGCTATAAACATGGTTGAGCAAATCTGTCTGAACTGAGGCATAGAGCTTTTAGGGTAAATGCCCAGTAAGGGAATAACTGGGTCTATTGGTAACTCTATAGTCAACCTTTTAGGGAGTCTCCATATTGCTTTCCATAGTGGTTGTACCATCTTACATTCTCACCAACAGTTAATGGGGGTTCCTATTTCTGCACATCCTCACCAGCATTTGTTTTCATCTGATTTTTTAACGTTTGCTATCCTTACTGGAGTAAGGTGGAATCACATAGCTGTTTTATTTTGCATTTTCCTGATGATTAGGGATGATGAAAATTTTCATAAGTGTGTGTTTACTTTTTGTATTTCTTCCTCCAAGAACTCCCTGTTCAGTTCTCTGCCCCATTTTGTGAGTGGTTTGTTTGATTTTTTTATTGTTTAGGTTTTTGAGTTCTTTTTTGATTCTAGAAATGAGGCCTCTGTCAGTTGTGTAGCCAGCAAAAATTTTCTCCTATTCTTTGGGTAGTCCATTGGCTCTGATTATTGTATGTTTGTCTGTGAAGAAACTTTTGAGCTTCATGAGATCCCAATGGCTGAGTGATTGTTTGAGTTCCTGAGCTACTAGGGGTTTGTTCATATAGTCTTTTCCCATTCCTATATCATGGAAAGTTCCTCCTATTTGTTCTTCCAGTAGTATTAGAGTTTCTGGTCTTATATTGAGGTCTTTGATCCATTTGGACTTGAATTTTTGCATGGCAAGATGTGTGGACGGAGTTTCATTTCCCTGCATATGGTTATACAGTTTGTCCAGCACCATTTGTTGAAGATTCTGTCATTTTTCTAGCCTATAATGTTAGGGCCTTTGTCAAATATCAAGTAGCTGTAGTTAGTTGACCGAAAATCCAGGTCCTTGATTCTGTTCCATTGGTTGATAATCCTGTTTTTATGCCAGTACCATGTTGTTTTTATTACTGTGGCTTTGTAATATAGCTTTAGATCAGGTATGATGTTGCCTTCAGAGGTGTTTCTTTTGCTAAGGATATGCTTGGATATCCAAGGCCTTCTACCATTCCATATGAATTTTGAGATCAGTTTTTCTATATCTGAAGAAACATTTAGGGATTTTTATTGGTATTGTATTAATTTATTAAATTTGTATATTGCCTTTGGTAAGGTTGCCATTTTCACAATGTCAATTCTGCCTATCCAGGAGCATGGAAAGTCGTTCCATTTTCTCAAGTCCTCTACAATTTCTTTCCTGAGTGTTTTTATGTTTTCATCACATAGGTCTTTCACACCCATCGATATTGTAAAGGTAATCAAAAGCTTCCCCAAGAAGAAGAATCCAGGACCAGATGGATTCTCAGGTGAATTCTATCAAATCTTCATGGAAAAACTGAAGCCAATTTTTCTCAAACTGTGCCACAAAATCAGAGAACAGGGAATGCTTCCCAACTCCTTCTTTTTTTTTTAATATTTTTAAAATTTTGTTTATTTTTATTTATTTATTTGAAAGTGACAGGCAGACAGAGAAAGAAGCAGATATATACATAGACAGAGAATGGGTGCGCCAGGGCCTCCAGCCACTGCAAACAAACTCCAGATGCACGTGCCCCCTTGTGCATCTGGCTAACATGGGTCCTGGGGAATAGAGCCTCGAACCGGGGTCCTTAGGCTTCACAGGCAAGCGCTTAACCGCTAGACCATCTCTCCAGCCCTTCCCAACTCCTTCTATGAAGCTATTATCAGCCTGATACCAAAACCAGGCAAAGATGCCACAAGAAAAGAAAACTATAGGCCTATTTCCCTGATAAATTTAGATGCAAAGAGCCTGAACAAAAACCTCACAAACCAAGTTCAACAACACATCAAAACCATTATCCACCTTGATCAAGTAGGCCTCATCCCAGGAATGCAGGGGTGGTTCAACATATGGAAATCTGTCAGTGTAATACACTACATAAATAAGCTTAAACACAAAAACCACATGACCATTTTAATAGTTGCAGAAAAGCCCTTTGACAAAATACAAATCACTTCATTATCAAACAATGGAGTGATAGGCATGGATGGATTATATCTCAATATAACAAAGGTTATATATAAAGCTACTAAAGTCCAAATAATGCTTAATGGGGAGAGACTTAAGAAATTCCCATTGAGATCAGGAACAAGATTAGGTATCCCCTCTCACCTCTGTTCTTCCACATAGTACTGGAAGTCCTAGCTCAAGCAATAAGACAAGAGAAAGAAATAAAAGGGATACAAATTGCAAAGACAGAAGTTAAGTTAGCCTTTGTTGCAGTCATGTTAGCATTGCTGGTAGAAAGCACCCAACCAAGAGCAGCTTCTGAGAAAACGAGGTTTATTTTGGCTTATAGACTTGAGGGGAAGATATATGATGGCAGGGAAAATGACAACATGAGCAGAAGGTGGACATCACCCCCTGGCCAGCATTAAGTGGACAACAGCAACAGGAGAGTGTTGCAAACACTGGCATGGGATACCGGCTATAACACCCATAAGTCCATCCCCAACAATACACCACCTCCAGGAGGTTTTAATTTCCAATTGTCATCAGATGGGGAACCTAGCACCGAGAAAACCTAAGTTTATGGGGGACAACTGGATCAAACCGCCACATTCCACCCCTGGCCCCCATAAAGTGACAGCCATACATGATTTAAAATGAAATGCATTCATCCAATTTTAAAAGTTCCCATAGTTTTTATCAACCCTAATGATGTTCAAATGTCCCCATAATCCAAGGTCTTTTAAATGAGCCACAATACTAAAACATCCCCCCAAAGCCACAATGGCACAGAATAAACATTCACACTGCAAAAGATGGCATTGGGCATAATAAAGAAATATTTAATCTATACAAGATTTCAAACAACCAGGGCAAACATCAAACTCTGTAGCTTCAAGTCCAACAACTCCAGCCATGACACATCTCCAATTCTGATAATTCTAACCAGCAATAAATCTCTGGTGTTCCAATTCTGCCCCTCCACCTAGGCTACTCACAATCCTGGAAAACTTCATCAGGGCCGGCAACTTTCCTTAGCAGCCATCTCGTGGTCCTGGCATCTCCACTGGGTCTATACTGCAGTCCATGGTTCATCCTCAGGGTCCCATGGGGTCTCAATGCAGGCATACAGCAAACCTGCTTCACACTGCCCATGGTCATTTCCAAAGCACAAGACCATGTTACAAACTCAATGGCCCTGTTTTTCCTGCATTTCTTATACTCCACAATACCAGGTAGGGTGCCAATTTGTTAATCCAGGGGGGAATAAAGCAGACATTGAAGAAAAGGACACTTTTGAGCACTCAGGACTCTTCAAAAGAGTCAATGTTCTTTCTGTTGCCCCAGTGCAGGTCAGCTGGCCCAATCTCAAAGTTTGTAACCTCTCCATTGCTGCTGAACTGGCAGCAGTTTACCCAAAGACTTTTCTTTGCTCACACCAGTTCATTTCTATGCAAAGCAACTCTGCACAATTTCTCAGGATATGGGCATAATAACAAGCTTTTCATACAAACTGCTAGCCCAGTCCAAGCAAAGCTCTTTCTTACCCTCATAAGCCAAACCTCACAGTCCATAGTTCTTACTGCATTCAGGTCTTTCAACTCTGACCAGATTTGTCCATTAAGCTGTACATACAGCACTACAAGGTATCTCTTAGGCCAAGGTTTCAAATCTTTCCACACTCCTCTTGAAAATCAGCTCCCAAAGGCCAAAGCCACAGTGAGGTGTCACAGTGAGTGTGAGCAGCAATCCCACTCCTGGGTACCACTTTACTGTGGCAGTCAGGTTCGCATTGCTGATAGAAATCATCCAACCAAGAGCAGCTTCTGGGAAAAAGAGGTTTATTTTGGCTTACAGGCAAAAGGGGAAGCTCCATGATGGCAGGGAAAATGGCAACATGAGCAGAGGGTGGACATCACCCCCTGGTCAACATAAGGTAGACAATAGCAAAAGGAGAGTGTGCCAAACATTGGCATGAGGATACTGGCTCTAATACCTATAAGTCTGCCCCCAACAATACACCACCTCCAGGAGGCTCTAATTTCCAATTGGCATCAGCTGGGGAATCTAGCATCCAGAACACCTAAATTAATGGGGGACACCTAAATCAAACCACCACATCCTTATTCACAGATGACATGATTCTATACATAGGAGACCAGAGAACCGCCATCTCAAAACTCTTAGAGGTGATTAACTCCTTCAGCAAATTAGCAGGATACAAAATCAATACACAAAATATCAGTAGCCTTTCTATATGCAAAAGACAAAGATTCAGAGAAAGAAATAAGTAATATTGTCCCATTTTCTATAGCAACAAAAAATAAAATACCTCGGCATATCCTGGAGTATTTTTAAGGATGATAAGGAATTATTTTTCAAGAGAATCATTGTACTTGGAATTTGATATAGTCAAAGTGGTTGGTCTCAACCCAAATACAAAAATAAAATGTGGAAATTTATAGCCAATAAGCAGGATAGGAAGTAGGCGGACATAGACTTACTAAGAAATAATGTGATTCTTGGTAAATTGACCTAAAAAGACTTCCTGAAGACAGGCCAAAAGAATGGTTATAGGTATGTTGAAGGTTCATCCACATGCCTCATCTGTATCAGGATAACTATTAATGCAACCCAACATGTTTGTATCTGAAAACATCATATTTCTGTTTTAAAAAGTTAGACACTCCTGATAGAGTACTCTTGCATCAAAGGTGGAGTACTTCTACTTAACCAACACAGCAGGATTTTTCTTAAAATCAGACATTACATAGATAAGTACAAACCCAGAATCTAATGCCAAGGTCTTGAAGAGAGTTGAGAAGAGGCATTTTAGTGCTTAGTCAGGAAGATGATCTTTGTTAACTATTCACACTTTGTAAAAATTTTTATTTATTTATCTGAAAGCAGAGAGAGAATGAGAAGAGAGACAGACAGAGAGAGAATAGACACGCCAGGGCCTCCACCCTTTGCAAATAAATTCCAGATACATGTGCTCCCTGTGCATTTGGCTTATGTGGGTCCTGGGGAATAGAACCCGGGTCCTTTGGCTTTTTAGACAAATGCCTTAACCACTAAGCCATCTTTCTAGCCCCATTCATACTTTTTAAGATACATTTTTATTTTTTTATTTATTTGAGGTAGAGAGAAAGAAAAGCAGATAGAAAGGGAGAATGGATACACCAGGGATTCCAGATGCTGCAAGTGAACTCCAGACACATGTGCTACCTTGTGCATCTGGCTTTCATGGGTCCTGAGGAACCAAATCTGAGTCCTTTGGCTTTGCAGGCAAGCACCTTAACTGCTTAGCCACCTCCCCATCCTCAATTTTCTCTTACTTACATAATTTACTCTGTCATAATTTCCCACCAACCAAGAATTCTCAGGTCAGTCTTAATGTCACTAACTTAATATTTTTGGTAAGGTAATTTTGAAAGCCTGTGAAAATAATTAAAGTAATTCACACAAATATTCCTTCAGAAATTTTTTTTTGTTTTATTTACTTTCATTTCTTTCTGTTTTACTCATTTGCTTCATTGTATTACAGAAAACATGGCAGGCTTAATGGTATATGGAAACATCATTCCAACATACACTTGGTCCTCAAGGACCTTATAATCTAGCAAGTGCAATAAATGCACATAGTGAAGTATAGTACTAATTAGAACTAATTTGAAATTATGTATGGAAATTGAAAAACAGTTCTCTAGCATGGGTTAAATCAGGGGATTCTAACTGAAAGAGTTAATTCCATGAGATCTCAACACTTAGTCATATGCCTACATGAAGACAAGACATTCCAGGTGCAGGGAGTCACAGACTATAAATCAGGTAGAGAGATCATTGTATTATACTCCTGGAGAAGGATTAGATCATCCACAAGGTGGAAACCTCTGAAAGTGCAGACTCTCTTGTTTGCTATCCATCATTTATTTAATGAAAGAAGGTATGTTAAGATAGGAAAGACAGATTAGGCAGAATGTAAAAAGGACTGAGTGTTCACCCAGACAGTATGGTAGGTGAAAGAGATATTACTGAAACTTTTATTAGCCATGAAATGTCACAGTAAGCTCATTAATTAAGAAAGATTCATTTGAGAACAATGTGTAAGATATGAAGATGTCAACAATCCTAAGTAGAAACCATGGACATAAATTTTAAGGTGTTGGAGAACAAAGTTGCTTGCTATTAAAGCTCTAGATGTTCACATTCAGTAGGTTGCTTTTAATGTATGAAAGTGGATGGAAAAGGGTCAGAAAATGTTTTTATTTTAAAATAGCATTCTTTGGCTAGAGAGATTGCATAGTGGTTAGGGCACTTGCCTGTGAAGCCTAAGGACCCAGATTTGATTCCCTAGTACCCACGTAAACCAGCTGCACAAAATGGCTCATGCATCTACAGTTCATTTGCAATGGCTAGAGGCCCTGACATTCATTCTCTCTCTCTCTCTCTCTCTCTCTCTCTCTCTTGTAAATAAATAAATAAATAAAATATTTAAAAAGCATTCTTCCACCTTGTGTCAGATAAGAAACATAGATATAGGGCTGGAGAGATGGCTTAGCGGTTAAGCGCTTGCCTGTGAAGCCTAAGGACCCCGGTTTGAGGCTCAATTCCCCAGTACCCACGTTAGCCAGATGCATAAGGGGGCGCACGCATCTGGAGTTCTGTTTGCAGTGGCTGGAAGCCCTGGCGCGCCCATTCTCTCTCTCTCTCTCTCTCTCTCTCACTCTCTCTTTCTCTCTCTCTCTCTCTCCCTCCCTCCTTCTCTCTGTCGCTCTCAAATAAATAAATCAACAACAACAACAAAAAAAATTAAAAGGAAAGAAAGATAGATATAGAGTTAAAAACAAATACTGTGCCCTTGTTCTGCACTTTTCACGGGGCATCCGGTGTACTAACTCAGCTACTCTCCACAGTCCCTCTATGAATTAGGAATTAGTACAATTTTTACTTTTTATGGATGGCTAAACACTTTTAAAGCTGGTCATAGCCACAGAGAGAGCGACTGGCATGAGCCGTTTCTTAGGACTTCATACTGAGTACAGGGCAGCTTATCTGCATCTACTCATACTTTTCATCACTATCCTCAACCTTGACTAATTATGTAAATCTTCTGCGTTGAGTTTATTCATCTGAAAATAATGGAAATCGATTACATAACCTCATATTTCTTATGTGTCTCAAATTATTTATCATTCCCTCATTCTAAGTTATGTTAGTTAGCTTTCAACATTATTATAACATGTACATAAAAAAAATAAGAAAGAAGGAAAATACAACAGGGTGTCTCAGAGAAGGGGAGGACAGAGTAGGAAGGATGATGGGAATCAACAAGAATAAATTGTATTTGAAATCGCCACACATAAAAATAAAATAATTAAGAAAAAAATATTCTGACACACAAGAAAAAAGTGAAATTATAAAGAGAAAAGATTTATATTTCTCACAGTTTTGGAAGTTCCAACCCTTGACCATTTGGCTCCCTTAGTTTGGACCCAGGATGAAATAACACTGTGGCAGGATCAAAGCTTTCCACTCATCTCATCATGAGTCATGGCGCAAAACAAAGCAATATAGAAGCTTGGGTTAATCAGTGTTCTCTGAAGACATATCTCCCAATTACCTAAAGACCTCTTATTGAACTCTCACCTTGTAAAGGTTCTGTTATATATCTGTTATAGAGTCACCATGGATCAAGCCTTTAATACTTGATCTATAGAAGACATTCAAGATGCAAGCTTTATCATGTTACAGGGGACAAATTGTGATTAAAAAAAGAAAAGTGCTTCTCTCCTGGCTTAATTCACTTATAGGTTGTGCCAAGTAAGTGATCTCTTCAGTCACTCCAAATTTTCTCAGTTTTCTATTCTCTTTCAGTACTTAAGTAGAGGAGATGAAAAGTGAAAACAGCAAATAAATCAAAACAGAAAAGAGAAGAGAAAGACCTAGAGTTGAAAAATACAAAGGAAATGCTGGTAAAATAAAGAAAAACACAAGATAGCTGCCACAGACAAAGTAGCATATACATAACCTCAGAAGCTTTGGCGTGTTCCTTCACAAGCCCTGGGGAAGAGCCACAGCGAACAGACAAAAATTAGTCCTTCCAGAAAACTCATAGGTCCCTGGCAAGTAATTAATCACCTATTTCTACCACCATATTATTATCAACCTTAGAATCATCAGCATTACTGTTATTACCTTTTACTTTGGAGATCTTTCCAGACAAAGATTCCTATTTCATTCACCCCTCTTACATGTTCCTGATATCTACTATTTCCATTCTCTCTAACCTCATAGTTTTTTTTTTCTAATTTTGTGGAAATTGGTATATGCATTTTGAGTGTGTTTTGGCTGATTTAAATCTATTTTGTTTAATTTCAAGATTTCTTGTTTTATATTTTCTAGGATGAACCTTTACTCACTCACGAATTTGTGAATCTTGGGTCTATCAATTCATGATTCCTGGTTTTGAATGAAGTGATTATTTCTAAAATGGGAAAAATAGAATTTAATACCTTTGAAAGTTCTTTCTTTTCCCGATGTCCCTGCATCTTGATCTCTTAAATTTTGGTTTTTCTGAGCTAAATACCTATCATCTCTGAAAACTGTAATCACATTGTAAAAATGATAGAATCAGAAGGCATAAAGAATCCCAGATCACCCAGTAGGGCTGAGCCATCTGCACACCACGCTGCAGACACTCCCCAGTTGTACCCTTTCTCATTTCCTGAGAATTGTCTCAGGCTTCAAGAAACTATTTTCTGAGTCCAGCCCGCTTTCCATAACTCGGATCCTCTGGGTAGTTTACAAACACCCAGGCTCCTTGCTTTCATTCCGAGAAATATCCACGGATAATCCCACGCCCCCCCCCCCTTAAGCTTTCCCTCCTTCCCCTTCAGCAGGTGTCATCCCCTCAAGCAGTTTCCAATAAGTTTGTGTACCAGTGTCTGCTTTGGAGTCAGTTTCCTCACCAATTTGTCAAGCAGAGTTTGAAGATGCAGATCTATCTTTAAATTTTCTGTTTTATATTTGCTTGTGAAGGAAAAACCACAGAGATCATATGCCACAGGGAAACTGTGGTGGTCTGACTAAAAACTACCAGTAGGCTTTGAAAAGAAAAACTTCAGATGTTACGCGATTTTATTGGATAAGCTTTCTTGTTTATTCCAAATAAGATCTTGAAACATGCCAAGTCATCTGAAAGAAGTTTGAAATATAAGAAATTTTAGTGCCTACTCATCAGGAATGCAGTATTTCATAAATATCAGCATTGAACATATCAGCTCTCTCAGTGGAGGTTATTAATGAGAGATTAAGAGGGGAGAAAACACTCCTGCTGAGGGTGACAAGGATCCTATAGTGATCTGTAGTCAAATAACATAGCCTCAAATTGAACCCAGACACCTTGACCATTGGTGACTTTCATCATAAGGTTTTGATTAATTTTAGTTTTTTTTTCTTTGAGATGCACAATATAAGGGCTTTTACTGAAGAGACCTTTGCAGCCATTGGACCAATGTGAGTAACAGATACAGTTAATCTGTTATATGTTGAAGTTTAAAGATGATCCCAAAGCATTATCCCTGGGATTATTTTTCTTTCCATAAAACTCTTAGAGATTTGATTCCTTTGTGCTGGAATCATATAAATACATGATACTTGTAAAACTTTTCTGAGTTCACAATCAAGAAATCTGAAGAAAATTTTTTTCAGGACACTTACCTCTTGCTGTGTTTCCATCCATCTTTTAAGGATCTGTCTTCTTAAGTCTGGACTACTTCCATGTCCAACTGAAAGAGGGTTTTCATTTTTTACTCCTAGAGGTGGAGCCAAATGTGGAAAATGTTTCTTAGAAATCACTAAATAAAGTATGTAAAATATAAAAAATATTTTAAAAATCACAAAGGCTTATATGGTCTACAAAAATAAGATAGATACATTGATGATATAAAATGATAAAGATACTTTGACCTTCTCTAAAAGATAGCGGACTCAAAACTAACCTTATGTGAGCATTTTCAATCCAAAGAAATGGGGGAAAATGTATTCCAAACTGGTGTTCTATCTTAACCATTTTGAACACACAGATAGAGATCCCAATCTGCACACGCAAGGAGTAACCTAACAACCATTTCAAAAATGTATCTGCGTGCCTAGGTAGCAGACACATAAGATTACAATGAATTATGTGCATGACATCATTTTTTTCTCCAGCTCCTAGTAAAATGTTTGAAATATTAATACCAAATTACTGGGATCTTTTTACCTACAAAGTATTCCTGACATTGTGTTCTTTGTCCCCTCCCCTTCCCCAGACTAATTGTTTAAAGATATAGCCCTTTCTAAAGAAAACGAACAAATGTGGGTAAGGCCGTGGTGAAATGAGTTTCATGTAAAACAGACATGCTATTTCTAAGAACAGGAATCTCACAATTCTCTTCACGGAGCTGCTGCCAGCAAGATGCACTAACTAGTCTACGAAGGAGGAAATGAAGGAGGCCATAGAATAATGTGGTGTTACACAGACAAGAGTCAATACCATTATGCCAAAATGGATTAGAGCCAGACCTCACCACTTCTTACAGAAGGACCCTGTACCCTACATATGTAGGGCAACCCAGGACCCAGAGCTGTCTGGGGAAGACTTCCTGAGTCTTTGTACACAGGCATTCCTTTGTCCTCTGAACCCTGGGGTACCAGCTGATGAGTTATGACAAGGTCCCAGTACAAATACAGTCATCCAGGAAGGGTATCACCTCAAGTGACAGGACTATTCATATCACATTGGCATTTATTATTGTCATTTAAATGTAATCTCACTTTAGAAGGAAAAGGAGATTCCCATTTTGCTGCTGACTTCAGCTTGAAAAGGTAATTGAAATAACTTCTTAAGGCTTCCAAGAAGCAGTTCTAGGTATGTAAGCTGGCAGCATTGCAGAACAGAAGCATCCCGTTCCTTACTTTGTGCCCCATTAAACTCCACATATACATGTACACAGATGCATATATGCACATGCATACATGTGTGCATATGTACACATTTGACCACACAGATACAAGACTGAAAGAATGACAAGTCTAAGTTCAGATGGCAAGAAGCGAGTTCATAACCACTTTACTAAACATCTACAAGAGACTTGTGTAACCCTAGCCCAAGCCCTACTGATTCCCTTCTTTATCAAAAGAAATCTAGGGAGCAAAGTGGAAAATAAGAAAAGGCCAAGTTTTTTATTGTTTTGTTTTTTGTTTTATTTTATTTTATTTTATTTATTTTCAGACAGAGAACCTGTTAAAATTGACCTATTGCTAAAACACTTTCTAGATCATTTTTCACCTCCATTGAAAGAGTAATAGTTACTTCTTTCCTTTGTGACAATGTAGTGAAATAACAGCAGTGATTAGATACATATGAATATTGTAGTAACCATCTTGCCAGGGTTAGAACTGTCACTACAGGGAAAAATTGTGGTTTTACTAGGCTATACCACTTTTTTTGACTGAATTTTAAAAGAAAGTCTGGGACCATATTTCATGCAGAACAGTTGTGGGAACCTGAGATAACTTGAACAATTGGTTCTTTTGTCTTTCTAGGGAGTATGGACCATCTTTAATATTTTTAACTGGTTCAACTGTTTTTAGCATATTATTTCTTTTTCTCTTTAAGGAAATGACATGTTATGACCAGTCCTCTAATCACAGAACTACATCTCTTCAAGGCTGAGATTTGTAGGGTGATAGGAACTCAGTGACAGAGTACCTTCCTAGCATGGATAAGGGCATGGATTCAACGTTCATTACTGCAAGATGATAGAACACTTTCATTTTCAGGCATAACAAGGGTAGCTTTTCCTCTTCTTTTGCATGCATCCAAAACTTAGATGCTCTTGCATTTACATTCCTTTTCAAAAGTCTATTTAATGAACATTCTATGAGATAAGACACATTTTGAAATTGCAAATAGCAAACATATATTAGTGTTAACTAACATTTATGGCACAAAGCATTTTCTAATATTGGCCAAAAGAATAAAGCAACTAAAAGATGTTAAAGAATGGTATGAAAATGTCTCTGGGGGAAAAGGAAGGTGAATTCTTACTTCCCAGAACCTTAGAATGTGATCTCAAGGTAAAATGGTATCATTGAACAGATTAAGATGTACTCATACTGAACTAGGAATGGCAGTTAAGCCAAAATAATTTTCTGTCCTTTAAAATAATATGAAATGTGTACTAAACATAAATTTTAGGTAATAGGCAACCTTCCATTAGAGAAAATAGCTAAATTCTAGAGATTGCCATTATAGTGCAGTGGTATAATCAGAGTATTGCAGAATTCCAATCTCCATCCCCTGGGCAATTGCCAACTCACACAAATGTTGCCAGTGTCACAATAGGAAAATTCACTAGCATGTGATGTGTATTTATGAAACAATTACATCACATCTCTCACTGTCACATTCACAGGTAGGTTTTTGTTGGTGGTGGTGGTAGTGGTGTGGTGTGTGCATGTGTGTGTGTGTTCCCCATATAATTGCAAGTAGACCCAAGCAATGAAGAGCCTCAGGCAATGTTATGTGACAGGAATGACCTTTGCTACTCCTTAGTTCTCCCTTAAGGTTGAGGGTTGGCTTTTGATAGCTCTCATTTTTCCTCTACCACAGGAATTTCAATGTGCACCACAACGTTTTTTTTTCTCTCTTTTCTCCCTAAATGCCAACCTGCATCAGATATGGAATAGTGCCCAAGTTGGTCCTGGAACAACATGAAATATGAATGCCAAATAAGTCTTTATAGTCTGCATAAAATGTTAAGCAATAGGCTTCATAAAACATATAACTAATCAATCCATGTCCTATGTGCCAGGAATTTAGTAAACAATCTTTTAAAAAAAATGTTTTCACTTCATGAATTACTTTCTATAAATTTTGTTTCTCAGGAAACTTAGGTATAGCTAAATTATGTTGTATAAAACTACACAACTAGAAAAATGTTAAAGCCAAATTTTAAATCAAAGGATATCTGATTCTTAGATATAAGCTTTTTGTCTTTTTTACTAATAATGAATAGTGATTAAAAATAATGAGAAGAAATAGCCTGAAGATGCTTTTGTGTAAAACCTGATCATACAAATGCTGGTAAAAGCGGAGATATTGTGGAGTCATTGCTGCCCTTGCCAGGTTTTATGAAGGAAGACCTCCAGTCCCTGCAAAAGTTTTTTGACGGATCCCACCAGTCTAGGCTTGAGATCAGCCTGGGTGGCCACAGGCAATGGTTGTTTGTTTTACGGCATGTTAGAACATTGCCAGCTAACATTTTTAAACTTTTTCTTTCTCTTTTAGTTAAACCAACTCCAAATGTTTGAAATGCTAAATTGTGGAAAGAACTAAGAGTAGCCAGAAATAGCTTTTTTTTTTTTTCCTTTTAAGAAACATAAACATTTTGGAGAAAAGCAAAATTCATCTTCCATTTTACTAGGGAATGCAAGTCATTATACAGCCCAGGCATTTTGGTTTAGAACCACATTTGTTCCTAACATATTCAAGATGCCTAAGATAGGTGTAACTATATTGTAGGCCAAAGTCACAATGAAGTGGCCTGAAAGTATATTAATTAGAATTCCTTCTAACTTGTAAAATCAGGAAATCAACTGCTTTGATAATGTAGTTGTTTGTATGTGTGGATCCACATACTTTGGTTTGAATCTTGAGTCTCTAGTGGTCAGAGTCCTACTGGAAAAAAGTATGTCGCTGGGAGCAGATCTTAAAAGTCCAGCCCTGGGGTGTGTTTGTGAACAGATCTCAAGTTCATCCCTAAGGTATATGGAGAGTATTTTGGAGCTCTGGCTATTTGTGTCCTGGTTGTTTGGCCTTTGATGCCTGTTTGAGGATGTCTGTCTGCCATGAATCTCTGGAAGGGAGCTAGTTTCCCCCACCATTGATGGTGGGCCCCTGGAATTAGTAAGCCTGAAATAAACCCTCTCTTCCCATAAGCTGTGTCTGATGGATATTTGTCCCAGCAATGAAAAACAGATTGCTACAGTTATTGGTTCCAAGTTTGGACTGTTCCCTGTATCATATACCCTATAATGATACACCCTAACTGTGTGTGCAGTAAACTTCCATAGTTCTTAATTTACCCAAAGGACATGCTTTGGCCCATAGAATAATGTCCTTATTCTATGTATGTATTCTGTACATTTTATATACTAAAAATCTGAGATCTTGTCCTGTTGAACTGTATCTCTTTCCCTCTCTTACACTTTTCTTTCCTCTTTTTCTCTTCTATATTCTTGAACTCAAAATGTACCATGACTAAACTGCTCATCCCAGCAGAAGGCAGAGGAACATGAGAGAACATGTGCTCTCTGTCCCTACAAAAGCCCTGCCTAGATTCACTCACCTTTGGCTAACCTCTACACTGCTGACATTAATAAATAATGATAATTGTTTACTCTGGAGACATCATCGCTATTTTGTTGTAATAGATAATGGATAAGTTAGTTCAAAATAGCTCCACCCAAAAGGGATGTTATTTTTTAGAACACTGAAGAAGTTACTCACCGAATCATAGGACCAATGAGAAAATGGTCCTAGGAAAGTATGGAGGCTGCAGCCTGAGCTCTAGCAGTAAAGATGATGGACACTTTGTACAGGATGATGCCATTAATATGCCTTAGTGACCAACTCCCTTTCTTTCTGTCACTCACAGCTTCTCATAAAAGTTTATCTGTGGATGAGGACAGAAAAATTCCACAATCCACTTTCAGACCTGTCCTTTTCCAAGCAACTGACTTGGTAACAAGTCACTTTGCTATAATTCCAGAATCATAGTAAGTTGTCAAATTAACAGGTAAATTTCAGATATATTTTTTAATAAATGAGGGTAAGTTTTACTCTACATCAACCCCTGCCCAAGAAGATGATAAAGCTCCCAGAAAAGGGAATTTCTAGTGGAAAAAAGAATGAAGCGTCTGGATTCACTGTGAAGGCAGACTCTAGGCCTACCTAGTGGACTCTGGTGTCATGTGAACTAACCAGACTGAAGTCTAAAGTTTGCATCAAGGTTTCAGAGTACAGGATGGGGTTCTGTGAACTTGGGCTCCAGGCCAGACCTTGATAGGCCAGTACTTCCACAGTTCTATCCTAATGGAAAGGAGTCATAGGCCACAGAGACAAGAGCATTGGGATAAGCCACACAGTGGGCAGGGTGTGGGAGCTTGCAGTAGGTGTGGTCTTAGGCACTACCAACAAACCCATGTAGAATTTCTAGGTTGACTGATAAAGAAATTTCATTGCCAGATTCTGTAAGGACTACTTCAAATTGGGGATGAGGGTCAACCTTGTGGGGACTGTGGGCCATGCATTATGGGGCAGGGAGAGGCAATGTTTCTGTGCAAAATATCCCAACTTGTGGTTCTAACAATCTTTCCACCCCCTCGTCTGCAAAATTCCATGAGCCATGATGGGAGCATTTTAAGTCTACTTCAGTAATGGGCACTTAGGAGCCTCTGAATCTCTGGTTTGGTAGGTAATGAGTATCCTCAGTATCCATCTCCTTGTGCCAATTTCAGATTCATTAAGAAAGCAGCACCTCTTGTTCATTTACTCAATTCCTCTGTGGCTTCAGAAGCGGCCAGGTTGGTGTGCACTGGGTCATTTATCTCCTCAGGTCCAGCTCTCATCTGAAAAAGAGGAGCAGATTCTCCAATAGAGAATGAAGTCAGTACTGCTTAGATAGGATAAACATTGATGACTAAGGGGTGGTGTATTTTGTCAAAGGCCTTCACTGAATGAATTGAGATGATCATGTGGTTTTTATGGTTCAGTTTATTTATGTGGTGTATTAGATTGACTGATTTCCATATGTTAAATCATCCCTGCATCCTTGAGATGAAGCCTATTTGATCAAGGTGGATAATGCTTTTGATGTGTTGTTGAACTTGGTTGGTAAGGATTTTGTTCAGGATCTTTGCATCTAAGTTCATTAGGGATATAGGCCTATATTTTTCTTTCCTTATTGCATCTCTATCTGGTTTTGGTATTAGGGCGATGCTAACTTCATAAAAGGAGTCAGAGAGGATTCCCTCTTGTCTCTGATTATATGGAACACTTTAAGAAAAATTGGTTTCAGTTCTTCAAAGAAGGTTTGATAGATTTCAGCTGAGAAGCAATCCAGTCTTGGACTTTTCTTTTTTTTCTTTGGTCCGGGGGGGGGGGGGTATTTTTGATTACCTTTTCTGTCTCCATGGATGTAATAGGTTTGTTTAGGAGATTAATCTGCTCTGGGCTTATTTTGGGTAGGTGGTATGTGTCTAGAAATTCATCATTTTCCCCAGATTATTTAATTTTGTGGAGTAGAGGATTGTAAGTATGCCCTGATGATTCTTCCAATTTCATTGATGTCTGTTGTGATCTCTACTTTTTTATTTCTTATTTTGTCAAAGTGAGAGTTCTCATTTTTTTGTTTGATCAGTTTGGCCAGAGGTTGTCAATCTCGTTTATTTTTTCAAAGAACCAGCTCTTTGTTTCATTGATTTTTTTAAAAGTGTTTTCTTAGTTTCAAATTAATTAATTTCTGATATAATCTTGATTATTTCTTTCTGTCTGAAGCTCTTTGGGTTGGATTCTTTGTGTTTTTTCCAGTGCCTTTAGGTGGAGGGTCAGGTTATTGAATTGGAATTTCTCTGTTTTTGTAATGAAGGCATTTAGGGCTATGAACTTTCCCCTTAGGACAACCATCATTGCATCCCATAAGTTTTGGTAGGTTGTGTTTTCATTATTATTCAATTCTAGGAATTTTACAATTTATTTTTTGATTTCTTCCATGACCCATTCATTGTTTAAAAGTGTGTTGTTTAGTCCCTAGGAACTGGTGGAGTTCTTGATGTGTCTTTGGCTTTTAGTTTCTAACTTTAAAGCACTGTGATCTGACATGATGCAGGAAGTTACTTCAATTTTCCTGACTTTATGAAGGCACACTTCATCATTAAATATATGGTCAGTTTTGAAGAAGGTTCCATGGGCTGCTGAGAAAAACGTATATTCTGTAGAGTCGGAGTGTAAAGCTCTGCATATATCTGTTAGGTCTAGTTGATCTATGATGTTGTTTAGCTCTATTATTTCCCTGTTGATTTTCTGCTTGGATGGTCTGCCTATTAATGATAGTGGAGTATTGAAGTCTCCAACTATGATGGTGTTGTTGTTTATTTCTGTTTTATTGTAGAGTAGATTTTGTTTTATAAAATGTGGTGCACCTGTGTTTGGAGCATATATATTTGATTGTGAAGTGCTCATGTTGGAACATTCCCTTGATGAGTAAGAAATGGCCTTCTTTGTTTTACTTAACTTTACTTTTGATTTGAAGTCTGCTTTATCAGATATTAATATAGCAACACCTGCTTGTTTGCTTTCTTTGGGGGGAGGGGAGTTCTAGGTATGGTCTCACACTAGCCCAGGCTGACCTGTAAGACACAATGTAGTCTCAGGTGGCCTTGAGCTCATGTCAATCCTCCTACCTCTGCCTCCCGAGTGCTGGGATTAAAGGCTCACACCACCACACCAAGCTTTTTTAAACTTTCTATTTGCTTAGAGTATCATTTTCCAAACTTTCACCCTGAGGATGTGTGTATCTTTAGTGATGAGGTGGGTTTCTTGAAGAAAGCAGAGAGAAGAGTCCAGTTTTTTGATCCATCCTGATTACTTGTGCCTTTTGATGGGTGAGTTAAGACTATTAATATTTGGGCTGGAGAGATGGCTTAGCAGTTAAGCGCTTGCCTGTGAAGCCTAAGGACCCCGGTTCGAGGCTCAATTCCCCAGGACCCACGTTAGCCAGATGCACAAGGGGGCGCACGCATCTGGAGTTCGTTTACAGAGGCTGGAAGCTCTGGTGCGCCCATTCTCTCTCTATCTCTCTGCCTCCTTCTCTCTGTTGCTGTCAAATAAATAAATAAACAAACAAAAAAAATTAAAAAAAAAGACTATTAATATTTAAGGTTATTACTGTGAAGTTTGAATTAATCCCTGCCATGATAAGGTATTTTATGGGGTTTGGTGCTTTCTTGTGTTTTGTACTGTTTTGAGCCTGGTCAATTTTGGTTACTGTGATCTTCTTCTTGTTGGCTCTTGAGATTGGTTGTTTGACTGTTCTGCATGGAGTATTCCCTCAAGTATTCTCTGTAGGTTTGGCTTTGTTTTCATATAATCATAATACAGTTGACTTTTTAATGGAAAGTTTTTCTTTCACCATTTACTATGAGAGATAAGTTTGCTGGGTAGAGTAGCTTGTGTTTGAAGCCATAGATTTTTAGATTTTCCAGGGCCTTCTGGCTTTCAAGGTTTCCATCCAGAAATCTGATGTAATTCAGATGGGATGGCTTTTGTATCTTGCGACTTATTTCTCTCTTGCTGCTTTTAATACTCTCTCCTTGTTTTTATTGTTAAGAGTTTTAACTCTGATGTGTCTTGGAGAGTTTCTTCTTTTGTCTTGCCTGTTTGGTGTTCTGTGGGTTTCTAGTATCTGGATGGGCCTCTGTTTAGAGAGATTCAGAAAATTTTCTTCAATAATTTCAATGAATATGGTCTCTATGCTTCTGGCTTGGATTTCTTCTCCTTCTGGTATACCCAAGATCTGGATGTTTGGTCATTTTAGGGTGTCCCACAATTCCCTAATATTCTATTCACTTGATTTTTTTGAACTGAGCAAAGTTTATGGCCTCCTAATCAATTTCTTCTGTCTTGTCTTCCAGGTCAGAGGTTGTGACTTCCACATGAATAACTCTGTTGGTGAGGTATTCCAGAAAGGATTTTGTAATTTCTATTTGATTTTTGTTTTGTGTTGTGTTATTTTGCATCATGTCCATCTCTTTTTTGAGGTACAATTTCAATTCAAATTCTGTTTTTCTTGATGCTTCCTAGAGTGCATTCTTGCATTTGATCAAGTCTTCATTAAGCTTAATCAACTGGTTGTTGAAATCTTCCATTTCTTGAGTTACATTCAGTTTATTCATATCTATTTGTAGGGCTATAATGTTTTCTTTAATCAGATTAAGTCTACTGTTAAAAGCTGAATGCACTAGGAGACAATTCTGTTCAATTTCATTGATATGATTGTTGGTTCCTTGATAATTTGCTTCTGTTTTTTGATCAGGGTCTCATTGTTTGTTGTGTTTTCATTTTGGGGATGCATTTCTGTTGATTCCTCTGTGATTTCATTGGAGATTTAAATTGTAGGATTAGGCATCCTTGGTGGAGAACTCTGTTTTCTGACTTTCCTTGGCTTTTTTGTATTATTGTCTACCCATTTTAGGAAGACTCTTTATTTATTGATTGATTTATTGATTTTTTTTAGGAGGAAGCAAGTTTTTTCCCCACCCTTGTGGCCCAAGTACCCTCTGCCTCAGGTGAACAGTGATATTGGTACCCAGTGGCCAGTCAGGATACCAGAGAAAAAGGCCTGATTCCACAGCTCACATAAGCACCAGGGCTCCCCAAGAAAGAAACAATGGGACCTACCAGAACCAAGGTACTTGGAGGATCAAGAGATCAGTGATCTGGCTTACTTCATGCAGTGCCCTCCAGAAAATAGACCAGCACAGGAAACCCTGACCAGGGAGGTGGGAGGAGTCCAGAAACAAGGGTCTGGCTACTCACTCCAGACTGCCAGGCATGTCTGCACCCTCTCCAAGAGAGGAACCCAGAGAGGGAAAATGGGAGGAGCCTAGAAACAGGGGTCTGGCCTACTCACTGGAGACCACCACACCCACCCACACACTGTCCAAGCAAGGAACTCAGAATGGGGAGGAGAGGTGGGAGGTTCCCAGAAACAGGGGTCCGGCCTACTCACTCCAGACCACCCACAAACTGTCAACACAGGCAACCAGACCAGGGAGGTGGGAGGAGCCCAGAAACCCAATAGTATATTTTTAATGAATAAGAAGCATAACATTTAAACTACAACAGCCCAACATGCAATGTGTGTGGCAGGGTGGAAGTCTCATGTCTCTGTGTGCAATGAAAGTTAAGCTTTGTTTTAGCCTTATGTAGACTGTGTAAGAAAATTAACAACACTGGCCCAAATAACCAATGGATCAAATAAAAAAACAAAAATTGAAAAAAAAATTGAGTGGGTAAATGAATGAGAAAATAAACACACAAAGGGAAAAGGGAGCACAACATACGAAAACTTGCCGGTCTCAGGTCAAGTGATTATAATGAAGGGAGTTAATATCAGCAAACATCTACATTAAAAAGGAAGTGAGAGTCCATTAAGCAACCAACTACACTAGAAAACAGAAGACCAAAGTAAGCACTAAGTAAGAAGGACATTTTGTGAAGTTATAAGCTTTATAAACCTGAGACTAAGTATGTGAAATACTTAATTGAAATTATAAAATAATAAATTTTAAAATGTAAATGAAAAAGTGGGCACTGAACCTGTTACCGCAAAAGTATTATTAAAGAGAAAAAAGTCTTAATATAGGGAGAACTCAAAAGATATCAAATAGCCATAGCACTCTTGAGAAAGAAGAGTGAAGTTTGGAAGACCATACTTCCTGATTTCCAATTACGTCCCACAGAGTTGTGGTACTGAGGACCATATATTATTGACATACAAACACTTGGCAAAATGGAGTGCAATACTCACAAATAAACTCACTTATACACAGGCAACTACATTTCTAAATGATACCAATAAGACACAGTGTTGACAAAAATATTCCATCATATTGTCCAAGGAAAACTACATATTCATGTGTATAAAAATAATAATGGAGGCTGGAGAGATGGCTTAGCAGTTAATGTGTCTACCTACAAAGCCAAAGGACCTCGGTTCAATTCCCTAGTACCCACGTAAGCAAGATATACAAGGTAGTGCATGCATCTGGAGTTCATTTGCAGTGACTGGAAGCCCTACTGCACCCCTTCTCTGCCCCCCCCCAACTCTTACCCTCTCTCAAATAAATAAGTAAAAATAAAATGTTTAAAAAATAATAAGGAAAAATACTAATAATGTGCACATTATACACTGTACCTCAGAACCTTAAGTGTGTGACCAGAAGCCATCAAATTCCTAGTAGAAAGCAGATAAAAAGCTCATAGACTTTGGATATGACATCAAGCCACAGGCAAACAGAGCCAAATTAGAAGTTGAGAGATCACATCACATTAAAAATCTCTTGTCCAGCAAAGTAAATACCCAGAAACATAGAAGGAAAACCTACAAATTGGGAAAAAAAAATATTTCCAAACATTTCATCTTGTAAGTATGTAATATCCTAACTATGTAAAGAACTCACAAGACCCTTGTTAGATTCTCATCTAAAAAATATGTTGATTACTTTCAGTTTTCCAATTGTTGATTCTGGCAAGAATTTACCTCAATGTGAAAGAATATTGAAGGCATCTTGGGTGAGGCACTGCAATCAGGGCCTTTTGTTCATTATTACGACATTTATAAGAAGTATTCAATGTGAGTTTGTACATAACAGTATCATCAACAAAAAAAATTGGAGCACTTGATGTTAGTCATACCATTCTTATTAACAACAGAAACCATTATGTAAGATTGCTATGAACCCAAGACTAAGAATTTTAAAGAATTATCCTTGATAGAATCTAGGGGCTGTAGAAATGGCTCAGCAGTTAAAGACACTTGCTTTTAAAGCCTGACAGCCCATATTTGATCCTCCAGTGCCCATATAAAGGCAGAAACACAAAGTATCTCATGTGTCTGTAACTTTTTCCAGGCTCTAAGAAGTCTTGCCATCAGCTGGGGAACCTAGCTTCCAGAACAACTAAGTTTATGGGGGATGCCTGAATCAAACCACCACATTCCACCCCTGGTCCCCATAAACTGAAAACTATACATGATGTAAAATGCAATGCATTCAGTCCAACTCTAATAGTCCCCATAGTTTTTATCCCAACGATGTTCAAATATCCCTATAATCCAAGGTCTTTTAAATGGGCCATAATACCAAAACATACCCCCCCAAAAAAAACACAGAATAAATACACTGCAAAAGATGGCATTGAGCATAACAAAGAAATATTAAACTAATATAAGATTTTAAACAACCAGGGCAAGCATCAAACTGGGTAACTCCAAGGCCAACCACTCTAGCCAGTGACAAATCTCTAAGTCTAATTATTCTTACCATCAACAAGTCTCTGGCATTCCAATTCCACCCCTCCAGCTAGGCTACTCACAGTCTTGGAAAACTTCATCGGGGCTGGAAACTTTCCTTAGCAGCCATCTCATGGTCCCAGCATCTCCACTGGTCTCTACTGCAACCCACAGTTCATCCTCATGGCCCTATGGGGTCTCCATGCAGGCATCCAGCAAACCTGCTTCATACTGCACATGTCCATTTCCAAAACACAAGACCATGTTGTAAACTCAATGACCCTCTTTTCTGCATTTCTTATACTCCACAATACCAGGTAGGGTGCCAATTTGTTAATCCAGGGGGAATAAAGCAGACTTTGAAGGAAAGGACACTTCTTGAGCATTCGGTCCCCTTCAAAAGAATCTACATTCTTTTGTTGCCCCAGTACAGGTCAGCTGGCCCAATCTCAAAGGCTGTAATCTCTCAATTGCAGCTGAATGGGCAGCAGTTCACCCAAAGACTTTTCTTTCTGTGCCATATCCCTCTAGTCACACCACTTCATTTCTATGCAAAGCAACTCTGCACAACTTCTCAGGACAGGGGCATAACAGCAAGCTTCCCACTCTCATAAGCCAAACCTCACAGTCCATAGTTCTTACTGCATTCAGATCTTTCAACTCTGGCCAGAATAGTCCATCAAGCTGTACTTACAGCACTGCAAGGCATCTCTGAGGCCAAGGTTTCAAATCCTTCCACATTCCTCTTGAAAATCAGCTCCAAAAGGCCAAAGCCACCCAGTCAGATGTGTAGCAGAAATCCCACTCCTTCATACCACTTTACTGTTCAGTTAGGTTTGCATTGCTGGTAGAATCATCCAACCAAGAGAAACTTCTGGGAAAAATAGATTTATTTTGGCTTACAGGCTCGAAGGGAAGCTCCACGATGGCAGGGGAAATGATGGCATGAGCAGAGGGTGGACATCACCCCCTGGCCAACATAAGGTGGACAATAGCACCAGGAGAGTGTGCCAAATACTGACATGGGGAAACTGGCTATAACAACCATAAGCCTGCCCCCAACAATACACTGCCTCCAGGAAGCATTAATTTCCAATTGCCATCAGCTGGCGAATCTAGCATCCAGAACAACTAAATTTATGGGGGACACCTATATCAAACCACAATATATATATATATATATATATATATATATATATATATATATATATATATATATATATATATTCTTTAGAGGGGTATAAAAGGATGGTACTATCATTGTCTCTTGTCTCTATCTTTTTTTTTTTTTTTTTTTGGTTTTTCGAGGTAGGGTCTCATTCTAGCCCAGCCCAGGTTGACCTGGAATTCACTATGGAGTCTCAGGGTGGCCTCGAACTCACGGCGATCCTCCTACCTCTGCCTCCCGAGTGCTGGGATTAAAGGCGTGCGCCACCACGCCCGGCTATCTTGTCTCTATCTTTCAAAATAATAAATAATTGAAGAATAGGGTTGAATTACTTCATAGCTAGTAACAGATGTATTTTCTAATAGAGTAGGAAGTTATACTTTAGATTCCATATATTTAATCAATGACAAGAAATACAAAGGCAGAACAGTTAATAAGAAAAACAAATGGTGTTGCTTCTATGGGCATGTATTGACCTTTCAGTATATAGGGTTGATATTCTCTACTGAAAGTCAAATTACAAGGTTACAGGAAAGTACATTCCATAGTTTTAATTTGGGAAGAAAATAACATTTCAAAGCTTAGGTTTCTGGAGGGAAATGTTTTGAACAGATCTACATTACAATGTACAAGTTACTGACTGACGTTCATTGAAATAAGTAGATGTGGTGGTTCTGGTAGCCAACATTCTCTCTACTCTCTCCGCAGTGCTTCCCCTCCATTCTATTAACTGTCAATTGTAGCCTTACTACATGTGAAAAAAAATAAGTCACATTACGTTGAATATGTATGGATAATTTGGTCCATAATGCATGCTATATATGATGTATTGTAACTATTTTTTATAATGCAGTTTATACTTACCCATATATAATCCTCATTTAAATTTTAGAATATTTTACAACAGTGATCTTTTCATATTATAGATGACACAATATTACATTGAATTTCTTTCATGATGTGGTGGCAATATTTTTCTAACCTCATGTCCTGGTATGTACACCAGCACTGTCAATAGAAATCCAAGAGAAAGTAACCATTGCAGCTTGTTGCTTCCAGACATGCTGTGTCTGCATCATTTCCCATGACCTGAACCCTGATGTCTTTATGTGAAAACTCGCAGTCTATATTAACAGATGATTTTAACGTGGGATTGCCTATGAATCCTCACAATGTGACAACTCCAGGAAACACTTTATCTTGTTCTAATTGATAGTATAGTTTTTATGTCAGGAATAGTGTTCAGCAAACAGAGTCTGTAACCCATGAGAAATTGCCCTTTGATTTGAACTTTAGAGTTAGTTCAAACTTTGCTGGTCAACAGGGTCCGAACAATGCTCTCATTTAAAAGTGTATGCTCTTGTAATTTTACAAAGAAACAAAATGCTTCCTGGCTTTGTGATCTCACCTCTCATGACACTTCTCTGATCAGTAGGGCGTTACCTACAATCTAGGAAGTATAGAAAGAAGGGGGGACGTGTCATTTGGGAGTACTAGTTCTTCATTATATGGTCCTTGAATTCCAAAGGCTGTTTGTAGGAATAAGATTCACACCTGAGGCAGGTGGAACTTTGTAAGAGAAAGTACATCTGCATTAGACCTTCATGCGCTTGCTTCATGATGCTGCCTAAAGGTTCTGTCAACTAAGTGGTTCCTTTGGGGTGACGCTTCTCCCACCACTGTTTTCATTCTTTATAGCATATGCTCCTTCGCACTACTTAGATATTATTTTTCAACCAGCATAGCTCAAAGATGCCACAATTATGCCTTTCTGCCCTTCCTTTAAGAAAAGTTAGTACAGGGCTGGAGAGATGGCTTAGCGGTTAAATGCTTGCCTGTGAAGCCTAAGGACCCCAGTTGGAGGCTTGATTCCTACCTAAGCCGGATGTACAAGGTGGTTCACGCATCTGTTGTTCGATCGCAGTGGCTGGTGCCCTGGCATGCCCATTCTCTCTCTCTCTCTCTCTCTGCCTCTTTCTCTCTCTGTCAGTCTGTTGCTCTCCAACAAATAAATAAAAATAAACAAAAAAAAATAAAAAAGGAAAAGTTAGTACAATGTTTCCTTGATTATGAGAATCCTAGGTTTTTACTGCAGAAGGTGTTTAATTTCTCCCTAACAATATGAAACTGCTAAGGTTAGGCAATTAAAATTATTTATATATTTGTGTGTTTGGGGGTGTGTGTTGCCTCTGCAAATGAATATCTGCCTTGTTTACATCTAGGCCAGCAGACTTTGCAAGCAAGCCATTACCCATGGTAGGCAATTAAAAATAATATATAGCTGGGATGGAGAGATGGTTTAGTAGTTAAGGCGCTTGCCTAAGATCCAAGGACCAGGGTTCAATTCCCCAGTACCCACACAAAGCTAGATGCACAAAGTGGGGCATGCATCTGGAGTTCATTTACAGCTGCTAAAGGCCCTTGTTCACCCATTCTCTCTCTCTCTTTCTCTCTCTCACTCTCTCTCTCTCTACCTGCCCCCTCTATCTCTTGTGCAAATAAATAATAAATAAAGTATATTTAGCTTGTCTTATTTCTCTTCTAGTGGTAAGGGATGTTGATAAGATAAGGTGTAGTTAATATTGATAATTTCATCCTTTGGCATATGCTCTTCTACAAATAGCACCAAATCTTATTTATTTCATGCAACCAGAATAAAGAGGAGGGGCACAAGATAAGTTTTCTGGAATGTAGAGAGAAATGAAAAAAATGAACAGTTGCTTGGAGATGCACTTCCCAGATATGAGTAACCTAAAGAAAATGACTTTACATAAAGTAGAGTTCTCCTGCCAGGAAGCAGGAACATTTGTACTGACTGAGTCTTTACAGACCTTCAATTTTGTACAAGGAATGATGAAGCTAATTTCCTTGCCCTTCCCCCCCACCTCATTATGTTAGTTACAGCTAGACACGTTTATGGTACTGAATAAAAACTGTCCTCATTCATCACCGAGGTTTAAAAAAATGGATATTTAATTCATTGTTAATGTGTCCCTGGGGCATTATTCACCCCGACGGCGTTGCATATTTGGATATGTTCTGAGGAAGTACAACAAAGAAAGGTTTATAAAGCAGCTCTGCTTATATAAATGCATCTACAACCACACCCAAACTACAGAGTATCGACCCTGCAATGATCATGATCAATCACATGCTTACAGAAAACCTTACCTATGTGGCAGTAAGTTGCAGTAATGTAAGCTGCACAGATATATATTTTCTAGCAAGTTAACCATTTATTTCAAAGTACTTTATCATTCACGTGAAGAAACTCCATAGTAACCTTTGCCCCATGTGACTCCTTTATGTTTTAAATATGTTTCAATTTTCCGGGCTTGAATATTTCGCTTTGACAATAAATAAGCCCTTTCTATGCCCATTACTTACCTGAAGGCATTTGCCTATGCAACGCTGAAAAATTACATCACTGATCTCTGCGATAATCTGATTTTCTGGGAGAATTTTGTCTTACTTGATTTTGCTTTGAGAACAGGAGGCTTTTGATCATATTTTAATGATTTTTTTCAATGAAATTTATGGCTTGAATAAAATGAGCTCACCCAGTGGGTGCTATGCACGTAGTTTCCTGTGAATTCTCATGGCCAATTATTTTCAATGTAGCACTAGATCATAAATCTCAAAGATCATAAAGTGTTTCTGGTTTAGGTATCCTGTAGTCTGTAAATTTCAATGGACCTAGCTTACATCTGAAGTTCTATATGTCCACTTCATCTTGCTTTTATATTAATTATTAATGAGGAATTTTATTTGATAGCTCAAGTGATGCTAAATTTTTAAAGTTTAAAATAGATACATTGTTGAGAGTGAGCTGTATCCCAAATTGCTTTCTTAATATCTTTAGGCTTTTTACCCCAACTTTTCTGCAATCCAATCATAGGGTTTTACTTGTAGTCCACTTAAGACTCATTGAAAGAAAGTATCTAAAAGACCATACCTTAGAATCGAGGACACTGCATTCAAATTCTACTCTATTTTTGCTGAATCTATCTATAAACTGTTATGTATAAAATATTAATGCATGCCTATGAGTCTGGAAGGCTAATTTGTATGTTAATATAGCTTGACAGATAGTAATGACTTTGACCCAGGTAGCTTAATCTTTGAAAGGGCACATTCAAGAAGGAAGCAGATGTGACTAACCAGCCATGGGACAGCACAGGGGAGAATCTGTAGTTATAACCCATACCAAAAGAGTCCCAGTGAGTAAGTAGGGGCTGGGCATAAGATATTTTATTTCTGCAGGCTTTGTACTTCAGGCCTCAGGGTTATAATTGACAGATATGTTTCTCCCTGTAACTTCCCAGCTGCTTGTTGTTTGATTACACAGAAACTGAAGATTATCAGAGTCACCCGTAGCATGTTGTACAAGTATTGAAAAGAATCTCCCCAAATAAAAGTCCCACAGGAACCAGAGACATCCAGGCTCTGTCTTTTATTATGGATGTATGTCTCTCAAAGTTTCTAACATCTTATAAATTTAAAATAGTAATAAAAACACAGTTTGAAGATATTACTTGGAAAAAATCTAAGGATTTACTTAAAAACATTGTCAAAAAATATGATCAAAGATTTTTCATGAAGTAATTAGATATTAAATGCATTTCCCAATATGGCACATCTTTAAAAGGTATTTTAATGGAAATTTTCAATCTCAGGGTAGATTTCAGGCATGGAAATACACAAAGGCAGCAATTATTCCTCTCCTCTTATTTACTTTATTTCCACTTAACTAGTTATACTACAATAAATAACTTCCAGTTTTCCAATGAGGATTATCTAAGGCTTTTCTCTTTTTAATAGTTAGATTCCTCAGTGGTAGTTCATATGAAAAGTGGGTTTAAAAATGAAGCAAGAGTATTTTTATGATGATTTTTAATACGTAGCATTAAAAATAAGTTTCTTGTAAGTAAAGAGTCTGGAAAATTCCATATAGTGTTAGGGATTTTCCCTTAAAAAACAAGAGAGCAATATAGTATAAGAGTATAGCATGTCATTATTGGTTGGATTTTCCATTTGTTATACTTGTTTTGGCACTGGAGGTGAAAAGAGACACTTGGGGCATTTGAAACCTATGCATTTTGTGCCATTTCACCACATTTGATCCATTTAACTATACTTGTAGTCTTTTCATTGTTGAGAATATGAGGCAGTTACCAGTTCTTTCCAGACTTCTAGTAGCTGGTCATTCAAATGATGATTACAGAAAGGAAAGGGAGGAAGGAAGAAAACTAAACAAAAAAATAAACTCAATTCTCACATCTGGCCCGATGGAGCTATTCTGCTTTGTTTGGCCACCAGCAGAGAAGCAATGTGGAGCCCCACTGTGTAAACTATGAACTGCACCAGGCTGGGCCACTCCACTCACTAAGCCCAAAGCTGTTACACCCTGGCTAATAGCACTCCACAACCAGCAAGTGGAAGGGCTCTAGACCAATTGGAAAGAGAATTCCTGATGCTTATATCTAAAGTCTGTATATAAATTGCCACCTTATACATCAGACACAGTGACAGTAACTGAGCAATATAAAGAAACATTTAAATAACAAAAAAGCTTTGCTATTCAGAGGCATATACACATCAGCAATCTTAGTTCACGTTATAGGCTATAACTGTGAGTTAAATATATGGCTGTACCTAAACTTGAATTCAATGAAGGTGCAGAATGAAAATTGGTGACCATTTTCTCAATTTTAGCAGATGCTATGACAATTGCAAGGAGCCCTTTCCTCAAAACACTGAATTAGGTAATAAGGTCATTTTAAAAAAGGCAAAGATGGATTTGGTGGCTCTCAAGTTCACAGTGAACCCAGAGGAATATGTAATTATGAATTAATGGAATGTCCTTGAAAGATAATGGATTTTATCCAACTCTTGGAATTATAGGTTTGGAGTGTGAGGATATTTGTAAGTCTTAAATAATTCTTTTTTTTCCATGCTACTTTAGCAAAGCTAAACCTGTGTTAAATGCCTACAATGAACAAGAATTTTTGCTTCAACTTTCATTACATTAGAGCCCGTAGTTCTCTTGCCATTGGCCTCTAAATTCAGACCAGGACTACATCACAGCTCACGGTGGCTTCAGAAGTCTTTCCACTCGGACAGCATTGTATCACTGGCTTCCTGGTACAGGTGGCTGAACACAGTACTTGTCAAAGCTGCCAGCCCATGTTTAATTTTCCAGTATCTGTGTAAAGCCAGATGCACAAGATGGTAGGTGTGTCTGGAGTTCCTTTGCAGAAGCAAAAGACACTGTCTCCCCGCTCCTCACTCCCTTACAAATAAATAAAAATAAATAAACATGAATATAAAGCAATACTATATTGAGGCCTGTAGGCATGAACAGGGAATAACTTGGTAACCCAGGACAGTACTTGGCTTGACAGTACGCGTAACCTTTCCTCACAATACACTCAGCAGTCTGATGGCAGTCTACAGTTCTACCTATATCAAGCTGCACAGTCACCCTACTCCAAATAAGTTTCTGTTCCCCTGGGAGTCATTAATTAGACCTTTTGTGGTCCATTTCTATTAGCAAGTTTTTATAAAGCTGGGCATGGTGGTGCACGCCTTTAATCCCAGCACTCAGGAAGCAGAGGAAGGAGGATTGCCATGAGTTCGAGGCCATCCTGAGAATACATAGTGAATTCCAGATCAGCCTGCGCTACACTATTATGCCTAGAATCATCCAGCCTGTCCCAGTTTGGGATTTTTAGAAAGGAAACTTTTGTAGGTGAACTCTTTGGAACAATTCTCTATTTACTATCTTATTGTTATGCATGATTAAGAATATATATTATTAAAAACTGATGTATCATGAGAAGAGAAACTTATATAACTCAAGCCTGTCAATACAAACAGACAACCACCCAAATGGCACTCCATACCTCCTTCTTGTTGATTTCTGGATAGTAACCTCGAGTACTTGAGTAATTTCCTACTTGACTGTCCCATTGTCCCTCTTGACATTGTGTTATTTCTTTGCCTTTATGTGTGGTTCTTGCTGCTTTTGTTTATTTTCATATTTTTTCAATTATTTGAATAAAGTGCCAAAACATGGAAATAGCTAGAGATTACCAGTAACTATTTGTCAGTTTTTTGGTACCTTCACATTCTTAAGATTGTCTTGTGTTCATTATCAAACTCAGTGCTAGGAAGAATTCTCCAAAGACAGAATTACTAAGGTACTACCTATTTACCATCTGTCTGTTTTCATCATTATCTATCTTATCTCTATCATCTATCTACCTACCTATCAGATTTATCATAATCTATTAACTGTTTGAAGAAATTTACTGTGCCGTTATGGAAGCTACCACGTCCCACCATGGAGCAGATACACCTAGGATTCTGCTGACACAGCTCAGTCCAACTCCTTAAATGTTTCATAACCAAGGAATCTGAAAGTTAATTCTCAATCTAAAGCCAAAAGCCTCAGAACTATGTTGGGAAGACACTGGCATCAATCCTATACTCTCAAGGATTGAAAGCCTCTGCTCTTAATATCCAAGGCCCAAGGAGGGTTGTGCCCCAACTCCAGGAGAATCATCAAAACCTTCCTCTCACCTTTCATTTCTTTCATTCAATCTGGGCCCCTAGCTGATGGGAGGGCCACCCGCTTGAGGGCCAATGACCCTACTCAACACACAGACTCCAATTCTAACCTGTTCTGCAAATATTCACTAAGAGAGAGCAAATTCCTGGAGTTCCCATGAAACAAGATGGGATCAGGCAAGTTCACACTGAGTATTAACCATCGCAGCACTGGAGTGGGCTTTGACTGAGTCACTCTTCTTCCTGCTCAGGAAAAAGGCTGTGAAGTAGACTGCAGCGCACTCATTTTCACTAACTCAAAAAAAAAAAAAAAAAAAAAAAAAGTTTGATGTCTTTAACAAAATAAGTGATTACTGGTTTTGGCAGTAAGCCAATTTATGCTGCATTTAGACATCTGGAGAATTCTTCAGGGAAATAGAGCATGACACATACTGTAAAACTGTCCTCATTTCCCCAAATGACCACTTGTTACCTGCTTTATAAGGGTTCCTTGTTAGCACAGCAACAAGTCAAGGGTCAGGCTATAGGGTCCTGTCAGCATTTAGCAGAGGGAGTTTTACATTCAGGTGAGAAAATTTCTTTGGCAAAAAGAAACACCTCTCTGATTTTAAAATACTTCTTGAAAATTGTTCTTATTCTCAAAAGAAAATCCAAAGTTTTCTCCTAAGAGAAACTATGAAGAATTTGTGTATTTTTTTTGAAGTTAGATAAGGAAAAGCAAAGTTATTCTTACAATTGTCCAGAAAGAAATACAAAAAAATTCTTCTGCATAGACATAGCAACTGAATTTTCATAAAGATTTAGTTAGTAATTCCTCTTTCCTTTACCTTGTGTTTTTATCTCTCTCCATTTTCCTACAAAATATCTGAAGGAAAAAAAAAAAATCCGAACCACTCAACAAACCAGTTTTTCACCTTTCATGTATAAATGTAAAAATGCCTGTACTGGCCAAGATGAAACAGTGCATTCCAGATTTAAGAGTCTTCAGATTTTAGAATATCTGGAGATATTTTCTTGAAAACACAAGTTATGATAGTCGTTGTTCTTCTATGTTAAAATAAATGAGTTTATGGGCAACTTCTCAAGTTACAGGGATGTATATTGTATAGAGAAATGAGAATAAAGTACAAATGTCACTTATGATTTTATACCCTCACAGTGTTCATTAAGCCAACACTGCAGTCTTAGCCTAGTTTTATAAGCCACTTAAAATATGACTATGTAGTTTCTATGTTGTTTATAAGTACACCGTTATCAGCATCATCGCCATACTGGTCGTCTCTATGCATTGCTTCATTTGCAGTGGAAGCATGTAACCTACACTCAAGGACTTTCCCAGCGTCTCTCACTTTTCACTATGAAAACTGAATCCTGGAGTAACTTAGATGGTGGCCCCTGTGCTTTAGAATGGAGCTGAAATTCAAATACAAGCAATTTAAGGTGGAGCCAAAATTCTCTTTCGCAACTTAACATACATTTCCAACGTGAGTTTGAATTGAAAAATGAGATAGATCTAGTTTCAAATTTATTTCAATCTACTCTCATTGTTGTGGACAGAAAAATGTGAACCTTACTCCTAAGTATGTCGTCTATAAAATGGGTACAGAAATACCAACTTCTCGAATTGCTTGGAGGGAAAAAGAAAGTGGATTTAAATGGTCATTCCACAATTTTTAGTACACAGGTGTATATTCTAAAGTAGCTTTTGTTACCAGCCTTGCTAATGGTACATCTCTCCTGAATGTCAGATATTTCTTTTCTTAACAAAGATAAATATGTCTTCAAATAATTTCAAGGGATGAGCTTCAAGCCTTCAGATTGAATTCCCATCTCTTCCAACAATCTTTTTTTTATGTATTTACTAAATCTGTGGCATATGATAGTCATTTCACGGAGTTATTTCATAACTAAAGATAATAATTTCAGTTACTTAAATCTGAACTCTTTGGCATGACTTATCTTTGCTTATGTTTGACTAATATTTGCTCCTATGTAATGTACCTTTATAAAATTTCTTCACAAATAGCTGTTAGCTATTCTACCACAGGAAAAAAATAATAAATTTGGATTCTCTAAAGTTGACAGAGGGAAGACTTAAGACTCCTAAAACCAAAAGAAGCTTTATTATACGCTATGTTCACAGCCCCAGAGCACACAATATAGAGAAATAAAACTTTAGAACACCATCAAATATATCCCAAAACTTACAATTTATGAAAAAAATATATGATATGCATCTATGTATATGTAATAAATATAAATAATGATCTATTAAAGAAAAATGGGAAATGCTTATGTCACCATGAGATCAACCACTGTAGCAGAAAGTCGCTATAATAAAATCCCTGTGTTATTAAGTTTAAAGTTGGGTACAGGGGGCTAGGGAGATGTCTCAGTCATGCAAGGTCTGCAGGCCAGAGTTTGATTCTCTAGTGGCCACATAAATCCAGATGCAAAAAGTGGAGTTATTTTACATAAGTAAGAGGTCCTGGCATGTCCATAGCTTTTTTGTTTCTCCCTCTCATAAATGAATTTTTTTAAAATTATTTAAAAAACAAGCTCATACATAATATTATTTATCACATGATTCTTGAATGTATCTTGACATATCTGTGAACCTATAACTATGTGCTAAATAATGAAATGTATGAAACTTTCACCTATGAGGATTAATGAATTAATAAAATGACATCAAATGAAAAAAATAGAATGTAAAATGCCTTTCATGTAATGTGGTGCATTTAGTAGTACTCAAATAATTCTATTTCTTTCTGTTTTCTCTAGATTAAGCAAAACAATAGAAAGGTAGACATTGATCTTATAGACACTTATAAATGACTGACTTATTAAACACTTATTACACTGGACTTTCTGAACTGTATTTCAAATCTAATAGCAATACCCAGATATTGTTTAGCTAAACTATAAGTTATAAACTACCACTTAGTACTTTTTGAGGCTCGTTAAAATGTATAACCACAATAAGAATACATTTAGACCTTCTGAAAAATCTCTCTTCAAAACATTTTCTGGGCTGTAGTGATGGCTTAGTGTTTAAGGCACTTGCCTGCAAAGCCTAAGGACCCAGGTTCAATTCTCAAGGGCCCACATAAGCCAGATGTTCAAGGTGACACATGCATCTGGAATTTGTTTGCAGTGGCAAGAGGCCCTGGTATGCCCATTCTCCCCCTCCCCATGTCTTTTTTCCTCTCTATCTCTCTCAAATAAATAAATAAGTAAATAAAAGATTGAAAAAAAAATCCACTATGTCTCACAGAGTTCCTTAAACTATATGTATAAATTGTGTATGTGATTTAATGGAAAGGGGCTTAATCTAAAGAATCAAAATAAATGTATTTATCTGACTTGAGAATTATGCAAATGGTGATAATTACAAAGATAGGAGCTGAAAAAACTAACTTAGTAAATCTCATTCAGCACACTGATCTGTAGCAAAGAGCAGCATTAGTAGTAGACAGCATAATGCAAAGGTAAAGGCTTTAAGCTGGGGGAAACAACATGTTTCTACAACTGTGCTTTGGGTTGAGGGTCCTGTGTTAGAAGTTTTAGAAATTAAGTGCTCAATGAGACAGTGCAGAGGTGAGATATAGTGAAAGGTATTTAGAATTTTTATTCTATGTTATTTTTGTTGTTGTTTTTGTTTTTTTTTTGAGGTAGGGTCTCACTATAGCTCCAGGCTGATCTGGAACTCACTCTATAGTCTCAGGCTGGCCTCAAACTCATGGTGATCTACCTACCTCTGCCTCCCAAGAGCTGAGATTAAAGGCATTCATCACTACACCCGGCCCTGTTTGATTGTTTTAGTCAGCCACTCATTGATGGATTGCTGAAACGTTTTCATGGGGACGGATAAGCTATTACAGGGTTCAGTCTCTTTTTCTCTCTTTCACAAGAGTCATCTGGACTATCCCTTTTTTATCCATGCATAGAGTTACCATAAGCCCTCACTAGAAGCAAACGAGAACCCAGTGCCATATTCTTGGACTTTCTAGCCTTCAGAACCAGGACCCAAAACAAATCCCTTTTCTTAATAAGCTACTGTTTTGGCTTTTCACTATAGCAATAAAAAGCACTCTAACACAATCAGCATGATATTTCAAGAAATGTTTCCCAATCTAATCATTGCTGTCCAACAAAAAATGAACCTGGAATTTTACCTCACACATGGGAATATTCTACAGTTGCAAGTAAATACAAATAACCATTGTTCTATTCATCTCACACTTTTTGAGAAAACTGAAAGAGGCTCTCTACACTATGGTTTCCTTTTGTCAATTAAATAAACTTATTGAACAGAACTTCACACAATTCTGAACTCTTTCTTCAGGCATCAATCAAGTAAGTCTTTGGTAGGAAACTCAAGAAAGGCACTGTACTTTCTTTTCTTCCTCTAGGCCCCAGTGTGGAATGTTAAGACTTTAAACTATCCCTGTCATAAATTGTTAAGAAAAATGAACATGATTTAATGCTCAACTGAAAGCCATCTCTTGTTTCAACTTCCTGTTAAAATTACCTATTTGTTTTTGAGTCTTGTAGAATCAATGGGTCTTTATGATAAACCACTTGAAATCATTTTTCATGTCAGAGAAAAACATGTTAAAATAAATAGAAAGAATTATAGATTATTAGAAAGTTAAGAAAGGAACAGTGTTCCAAGTCATCTAGTATCATAGTCACCTTGATTTATGAATACTTTCTAAAACCTCTTAAGTTTGTGGTAGGGAAAAGTCCCTGTCATCTTCTTTATTTTGTGTGTCCCCATAGAGCATGAAGTTCACAGACCTTCAAGCAAAGGAACCTCAATAAATATTTCTGACAATTGTTGAAATATATAATACATAACCTTGTTAGACGCAACCTGTCAGTGCCTACTGGTGAACGTAATTTACTTGCCGTGCTGAGTCCCCCTTCATCTCTCACTGTTGCAGGCTGATGTTCAAACCAGGAGCAGGAGTGCCTCCTCAGAATTTACTGGATCATGGAAAGTATGTTGAGAGCAATAATGTTGCTTTTATGCAGGAGCCTGAGTGTTAATATGATATATCTCTACTATTAATTTTTAAGAGGTTTTAGGAAAAATGTCTTTTAGCAAGAGTTAGAAGATATTTTATTACATCTGGTTTGACATTTCAACAAATATTACTCATAAAATACTGTAGTATACTCATGAAAAACTATAGAGAAATGTATAAATGTATTGTTCTATTCAGATCTGTATTATATGAGAAATTTATCCAAGACTAAACTTGTATGTCCACATGTCAAATTTTACATATATATGCATATATATATATATATATATATATATATATATATATATATATGGCTTAGGTGAATTAAATAAGAAATGAGGTTAATTACAAAAAGGAGAAGACATGAATATAGAAACAAAAAAATAAAAAATAATAATTTTACTATAAAATAATAAAAAGAAAAAGAATGAAAGTCATTGCAATTCATGTACAATAATTCCTGTCTGACTAGGAAATGAAAAGACATCCCATATTCTTAGATTTGAACAATCAATATTTTGCAAATGTCACTTTTACCAAAAGCAATCTACACGTTTAATGCAATTCCAATCAAAATTCCAATGGCATACTTCATGGAAATAGACAAAAACATGCTAAAATCCATTTGGAAGCACAAAAAAAAACCCTCTAATAGCCAAGACAATTTTGAGCAACAAAAATAAGGCTGGTGGTATCACCATACCTGATTCTAAGATTTACTACAGAGCCATAGTAACAACATAGCATGGTACTGGCACAAAAATAGATATGTGGATCAATGGAACAGAATAGTGGACCCAGATGTAAATCCAGGCATATGATTTTCTACAAAAAATATTCATTGGAGAAAAGACAGCCTCTTTAACAAGTGGTGCTGGGAAAACTGGATATATATGGAGAAGAATAAAAATAGATCCTTATCTCTATCCATGAACAAGAATGAAGCCCAAGTGGATCAAAGACCTTAATATCAGGCCGGAAACTCTGAGACTTCTAGAGGAAAAAAAGCAGAGGAGACAATTCAACATATTGGCATAGGCAATGACTTTGTGAATAATACTCCAGTTTCTCAGGAAATAAAAACCACTAATCAACCACTGGGAGCTAATGAAATTAAAAACCTTTTGCACAATAAAAGGCACTGTGACAGAGCAACCCACAGAATGGGAGAGAATCTTTGCCAGCTATACATATAACAGAGGATTAATATCCATGATATATAAAGAACTCAAAATAAATAACTAAATAATAATAGATCTAAATAATAAGAAACCAAACTCAATGAAAAGAAAGCAAACAACTCAAATAAAAGAATGGGTTATGGGGCTACAGAGATGGCTTAGTGATTAAAGCACTTACCTGTGAGGCCTAAAGACTCATCTTTGACTCCTCAGACCCATGTGAGCCAGACACACAGGTGACACATGTGCAAAGTTGTGCGTGCACACTAGGTGGCACATGCATCTGGAGTTCTATTGCAGTAGCTGGCGGCCCTGCTGTGCCAATTATCTCTCTCCCTCTCATAAAATTTGAGCTATGGAAGTAAATAGAGAGTTCCCAAAAGAAAAAAATACGAATGCCCTATGAATACATAAAAACATGTTCTATATCTTAGCCATCAGGGAAATGCAAATTAAAGCTACTTTGAGTTTCTACCTCACTAGTATCAGAATGTCTATCGGCAAGAAAACAACTGACAGTGAGTGCTGACAAGGATGTAGAGAAACGGGAACACTTCTACATTGTTGGTGGCAATAGAAACTGTACAGTCATTGTGGAAATCATTGTTCAGGTCCCAGAGATAGCTAAAAATAGCTTTACCATATGATCCAGCTATACTCTCTTAGACAGATATCCTAAAGACTCTGATCATTACCTTAGAGATACTTTCTTAACCATATTTATTGCTGCTCTAGTCACAATATCATGGAAATGAAACCAGCTTAGATGTCCCTTAACTGATGAATAGATAATGAAGAAGAGGTATATTTATACAATCGAGTCTTTCTATTCAAAAGTAAAGAAAAATGAAATTATAAACTTTTCAGGGAAATGGAAAGGATTATTGTAAGCAAGGTAACCCAGATCCAGAAAGCCAAATGCCACACTTTCTCTTTCACATGTGGATCCTACCTACAAATGTTTACACTTGTATGTGAGTTAAAGTAAAAGTCAGTACCAGAGGCTAGCAAGTTAGAAAGGGGCTATAAGGAAGGGAGGAGAGGAGAGGACTTAAGAAAGCATATTGTATATATGTAAGTAGATGAACAAATTACTGGGGATGCAATGGCCTAAGTGAGGTCAAGGGAAATAATTAAATAAAGAAAGGATGGGAGAAGGGTTAATCAAAATTTAAGATGTTATGTATAAGACATATGGAAACCCACTTTTTTGGATAATGATACATCTAGAACCCATAGATTGCTATTAGAAACCTTTCTGTCACAGGGATGAGATACATTACAGTGAGTTGTTGGCCAGGGAAGTAATTGATGCCCCTAAAACATTACAGGCTGCTGTCTAGGCTCTTGGTTTCCCACCAGAAATAGATGGTAAGTACCTAAGGCTGAAGACTCCATATGGGCTGCAAGGTCACTGAGAAATCAATCTTGAGCTCAACTGAAAACTTCCTCCCTCTGGACCATCTGACAGAAAGCTGAAAAATACTACACTGCATGCAACCCTATGGGACAGAGAAGTCATCAGTGGTGATAAACAACAGTGGACGTCACAAGCCTTAAATTCGGCCAGCTAAGCTAAATGTGCCAACTGGTGCAATAGTGGCATGTCCATTATTGGGGGAATACACACATAGTACTGGAAACGTAGCCAAAACCACTGGAGGGAGGGTTCAAGATCCCTAGGGGAGGAATACCTGTTTTTGTCTGTCTAAATGCATATATTATGCTCACCAAACTGTCCTGTAAGCACTTTTCTTAATGTCCATACCCATATATCAATGCTACTCTCACTTTTGGTTAGAGAAGCTTCTCTTTTCACATGGTGGTGACCACTGGGATGACTCAAAAGATACCACAGTGCTGAGAAGAAATGACAGAGGGGTGTTCAGCACTCAGTCACTTCTATCACATCTTCCAAAGCTCAGGGTCCATCATGGAAGAGGTGGCAGAAAGAATGTAAGAGCGAAACAAAGGCTAGCACTGCTTATTATGCAATCTTCCACACACAAAATGGCCTGGATGTCCATGACCTCACAGTGTCTGGTACTATATACACAAGATCCTTAAAATGTGGGGAAAAGATAATGACATCAAAACAAAATGGTGATTAATTGGGAAGGGGAGGGGATATGATGGAGAGTGGATATGTGAAGGGGAAAGTGGGAGTGGAGAGGGAATGGCCATGATTTATTACCTAGAATTATGGAAGTTGTCAATATAAAAGGTATAAAAATAATAATTCCTGTCTGGAGCAGCACAACCATTAACAAAAACAAGGAATATCTCCCATTGCAAAGCTATAGCAATTGCACTGTTAGATTTCCAAATGGGCTAAACTGAGGTCTACCTACATAAAGAGAATATAAGAGTTCAATGTTCATGAATAAAATATACTTTAAGTGGATATACCTTCAGAGCATTGTTTACATCTTCAAAATATTCTTTGTGGAGAAGAGACAGTAATTGATCTTTTGTGCTGACTGATAGAAAGTTCTTTTTTTTTTTCTTCAACATTGAGTTAATTTGCGATTATTGACTCACTGCTTCTTAAAAATGGAAGACATTCCTATACTACAAATTTATGTTTCCTCAGAATGGAGATGAAGACTCCACCACAGCTTACTATATATCAATAATTTCAGTGTTTGATTCCATGATCCCAGGGTCAGGTACATTTCTTTATAAAATGAAAGAAGCTGGACAAATTCACAACTTCAGTTTTCACACCTGCAAAATATAGACAATAATGATCACTTATGTAGCTATTTAAACGTTACCACATAAAATGCAATGTCATGGCACATTGTTGGCCTACAATAATGATCACCTAGGTAGCTATTTAAACTTTACCACATAAAATGCAATGTCATGGCATATTGTTGGCCTATTTTTAGACCATAAACCCTGGCTAGTTGAGTTACTGTTACTAACACTTAATGGGGACTCTATTTGAGAAACATCCCCTAATTGTTGGTATATAGATATATTCCCATTGTTTATATCACTTTCAGTTAAGTATTTGGGATAAGATCAACCTGGATCCTGACAGAAGAAATTGTTTTAAAAACTGAAGAACTTGGAAAGTAGGTGAATGGTAGAAAATATGCAAAACTCTGGGTTCAATGTTAGCGCACAAAAGGAAAAATGAAGTAATAATAGAGAAAGAAAAGAGGAAAAAGGGATGGAGGGATGAAAGGAAGGACAGAGAAAAAGGAAGGAAGGAAGGAAGGGAAAGAGGGAGGAAGGGAGAAAGGACCATATTTGATTGTAGTTTGTCTTCAATTTCAAAAGCAATGCAGGTTACTTTTTTTTTGAATGAACATATCCTTTGATTACATTGGAATGATAGTAAACATCCACACAAATTTGAACTTATGAGTTATAGTTCCCTATCTTCCATTTTTACTTTATTTCAAAATTCCAGGTTCATCAATAATAAAATGAGAACAGAAATATTTAAACTACACACCAAAGGGGGTGATTTTGAAGATTAATGGAGAGCATACTGATAAAGCCACTCTGAATATATAAAATGATCTACACTTGAAGCTTCTAACTATTACTCAAGATAAACTGATCAGAAGCTATAAGTTGAATGTATTATTTGCAAGTATTTAATTTTATCATATTAGGTTTACAGGACTACTTACCTACCTGGATTTTTATTTCCACTGAGCACATATCATTTATTGATTAATTACTTTATGAAATAATGGGTTATACAATTTATATATGTAAAAAATATGCAGGTAAAATAATTGAGAAAAGGAAAACTTTGAAATCATATGCCATATAATCATAAAGTGGATGAAATGGACTATTCAGAGATTTAACAAGACATTCAGCCTATCATTGTAAGGTGTCCAAATTGTGGTCCCTTTTATATCCAGAGGTATCCACCTGGGAAACTCTTAGTAATAAAATATCAATATCTATTATTTTCAGTGTTTGTATTATGGAGGACTTTACTACATATATAAACAGTATATGCAGATTTCCATTTTATCACTATTGTATACTATAATCAAGAAAGATGGGGGGCTGGAGAGATTGATTAGTGGTTAAGCACTTACCTATGAAGCCTAAGGATCCCAGTTCACGGCTTGATTCCCCAGGACCCACATTAGCCAGATGCACAAGGGGGCACATGCGTCTGGAGTTTGTTTGCAGTGGCTTGAGGCTCTGGCATGCCCATTCTCTCTCTCTCTCTCTTCTCTCTCTTCTCTCTCTCTCTCTCCCTGTTTCTCTTTGTCTGTCACTCTCAATTAAATAAATAAAAATGAACAAAAAAATTTAAAAAAAGAAAGATGGTATTAAACATATGCTCTGTAAATGCATTTGTGAAAACAGTTAAAGCTGCAAAACCTTTCATTCCAAGACAAAAAAGGCCTACTTTATGAGAGACAGTACCAGCACTTCTATCTTGTAGACAGACCTGAAGAGAGTGCCACTACACACCTTCCCTGGAGACTTCATCTGCAATGTTTTGGAGGAAATTGTAGCTCTTCACCTAAGGGATGTGATGGGAACCACGAAATTAAATTGCATAATAACTCCTTTGGTTATTAATTCTGTAATAAGTAAACACCTTTCTTATGTATTACATATTAGCATGGTCTTCATGACAAATTGTTTGACTCTGATATTATACTGGCAGAAGGAGAAGAGGACAGAAAGTGAAGAAGATAAGGAAATAATAGATCTGAAGAAAGGGAGCGATTATAAGATGGGGTGAGTGAAATAGAAGGAGAATAAAAAAGGGAGAGAAATGAAACATAAGTTGCAGGAGAGAAAGATGGGGGAGAAAAGAAAATTGACTTGGCATCAACTCCATGGAAAGGATGTTCTTGTTACGATGAGGAGGCAGCTCAGTGGGTATAGTGCTGCTCTACAAGCCTGAGGACCTCAGTTCAGATACCCATTGAAAAGACAGTCATGGTGGCACATGCCAGCAATCCCAATAGTGAGGAAGCAGAGACAGGAGGATGTCTGAGGCCTGCTGATTATCTTGTCTAGCTGAATCTGTAAGCTCTAGATTCAGTGAACCATCATGTTGAATTTCTTTTCCTTAGGTTAGGCATTTTGAAATGAGTACCTTTTACACGTATTCAATGTAGCAAGATATTTCAAGATTCTTCAGACTGTATAATGTACAGAAGGGCAAAATAGGTTTTCTTCTCTATTTATTATGTTTTTTTTTAAAGTTCATGTGTTTCTATTTATACAGTTGTGCTTTAATGACGTGGGAAAAATATCCAACATAGAATTCTGGCCTCTATACCCTCATACCCCTAAATTCACACTCACATATGAACATACACACACACACACACATACACATAGGAGCTGAAAATGAATGTTCTTTGTCTAGCTTCCTTAAACTTATACTATTCATGGCACTTTTGTCAATGGAGAAAAAAATCTTGGCTTAGAAAACATGTTCTTCACCACAAACATTATTTTTAAATATACACATAAATGGTTTAAGGATTTTAAAAATCCTTAAAATAAGAAATGACATATAACACTGAACATAAATGTTTAAAATTCCCCCACATAGTAAACACCACTTGAATTATCTCACAAGACGCTATGTTTATCAGTTGTATACTACCTTGATTTGCTCCATATTTCCAAATGTGTATCCCTGTAATGTGACCAGGAAACTGGCAGAAATTTTGTGTCCCATAAACACATAGGAAGCTGGTTTGAGTTATATTAACATTGTCTCATACCTTGTCTGTCACATGTTTCCATCTTCAAAGTGAAATATATGGAAATCATCTTACAGTAGCAGACTTTATGGATCATGCTCATCATGCAGTAAATATTTTCATAGTTAAAGGGGACTCATATTGAAAGATTCCAAAGAGAAAGCACAGTTTGAAAAAAGTATGTATGCAGACTGACTGTTAGTGTTAGACAGTTAAAATTCTAGAAAAACTTGTCTGGGGATAGGGCGTAGCCTTTAAGGCACTTACCTGCAAAGCCTAAGGACTCAGGTCTGACTCTTCAGAACCCATTTAAGCCAGATGTACATGGTGGTGCATGCCTCTGGAATTTGTTTGCAGTAGTTAGAGGCCCTCATGCACCCATTCTCTCCCCTTTGAAAATAAACATTTAAAAAAAATTATAGAAAAAGTGAGTAGGTATCCTGATATTGGGACATGAGATGAATTATTTTAAGAAATTATTTTGGCATAATAATCATTTTAGTTATTTTTATAAAATACCCATTTTACTCATATCCTTGGCATAGAATGCATTTGTTTACATTTTAATGAAAATTGATTTCCCTTTATTGCTGTAATGATAAGCAAAGAAACATATCCAGCATTGTTATGTAGCTTATTACTACTCCAGTTGCAAATGTGTCCTCATATTGCCATACTAGCCTCACCTTGCATCAATGTGCTGTGTATTTCCTACAATCTGATTTATTTATCTCATAGAATTGGCAAATGAGATTGCTAATTAGTTTATGCATTAATTACATTTCCATCTGTGTTCCCTTTTAGAGAAGCAGGTATGGCAAAGGCAGCTCATTAAAACTAAGGATGGCATATTACCTCTCCCCACTTGAATTTTTTTCTGATCCACATGCTCCTTTTTTCTAGAAATATGTGGTGAAACCAGGCCTTGAAGGCAGTTTTATTCAATCTCAGTAAAGGAAACCTTAACCCTGATTGACAGTTCCAGATAATTATTTTATACCTATAAAAATAGGGATAAATATCAAGGAATAAGTCCAAACATAAAGAAAATTCTTTTATAAAAATTCACTAATGTTCCCTCTTAAGAAACTTATTCATATATATATATATATATATATATATATATATATATATATATATTCAATTATAAATACATTCTATATATTCAAGATAAGTACTGAAATAAGAAAAGTATAAAATTTCAATAAAAATATTATCAATAGACCCATTCGCTTATATCCAGGTAATAGATACATAAATGTGATATGCATCTTCTGGAAATGTCATGATATATGCACAAGAAGATAAGTGGATGTAAAAGAATGCACCTTTCACTAGTGTGAATTTGTACATGTACATGCTATTAAACTGCATTGCCCAATGACTACCAAGAGTCACTCTGCACTCGCAAAACATTGGAAATGTTGGGAGTCGAGGCATGGAATGCAGAGCACCTGTTGGACCCACATGGGCCACCTGACAACCAGCAGCATGGAAGGGGCTTTTGAGTGATGTGTGCTTCCATAGGAAAATCTGGGAAGGATCTGCAGGAAGTGAAATTGGAATAAGGCCTAGAGTAGACACAGTCTCTGAGATGGGGCTCAAAGTGTGATTGATCATCATGCAGTAAATATTTTCATGATTTCAGAACCATGACTCATGGTTCTGAAAACCTGGGAAAGGGAAGGTGTGTCATTCACTGGTAATCACACTATCCATGCCAAAAATCATTGAGGGCAAGCCTGGGAAGAAGCAGACACTTGCAGAGAGAGGGAAATCACATGGCCTTCTGAACGCCAATGAGTGGACTTGGCAGAAACATTCTGTGATGGTTATGTGCTTCCATCTGTATTTGTTTCTTCACCTACTCTCAGCTTCAGATTTTGGTTTGTATGATACATATATATGCATACATATATATACATATAGGTGAATATAGTTGTATATGTGTACATAAATAACTTGATGAATCTATATACATATATATGTGTGTGTATATATATATATATGATTTAATATATATATTCCTTCCTCTTCCTATATATGTAGCTATAATTTACAAAATAGGATACTAGGTATATATACATCTACATATTTACTTTCTGGGGTGCAAGCATGTTAGAGATAGGGTCTCACACAAGCCCAGGCTGACCTGGAACTCTGTAGCTACAGATTGGCCTTAAACTCAAAGTGATCCTGCTACCTCTGCCTCCTGAGTGCTGGATTAAAGGTGGGCATCAACACACCTGACTGCACATTCACTTTTTGTATTTAGCAATCTAATTCACAGCACATAAATCATATTTTAATGGTATAAAGTATCCCAAAGTAATTTTGTAATTTCCCCACATTCTATATCCTTAAACAATTCAACAAGAATCACTTAACAATTTTTTTGAGGAATTTATTTTTTGAGATGCTTAGTATTGAATCTAACACCCCCCTGAATGCTAACAAGGGCACTACCACTGAGTTATACCAGGTGCTGATTCAGTATATTTTGAAAATAAGTTTTGAATATATATGAAACTTCATTTGTATCTCAAATTTTCATTATTCTCAAAATTTTCTAGCTAATGTACTACCACCAAAATCTATGTAATTGACTCCTTCTATACATCCTCACCCTTAATGTATTCATAAATGCTAAATACGTGATAGTCTATTATGTGGAAATGGCATTTTATTACTATAATTTGGATCACCCTGACCACTAACAAAGAGAGTACATTTTCATGTTTATTATGCGATTATTTGTGTGAATTCTGCAATCACTTCTGCTTTATAATTTACTAATTAAAACAGTTTCACAGAAACAGTGCAGTGTGCTCATTACGTTAATAATGAGGAGTGGAAAAAGTAAGATGACTTTAGATTAAAACCCAGAATTCTGACATGTGTTTTGTATTCCACTGGCCACTATTCAGGGTGGTGATATTTGTTTGAAAGACACAGAAGGATGCAGTTGTCCCTGGGATTGAACTTGTGCAGACTCCTGGAGCTAGTTTTGTGCAGTTTTTGCAAAGCTGAACTGATAATTGACTGTACATAAAAAGAAATCAGAGGAAAAAATTTAAAAAAAAGATAAACAGAAATTACTTTGGTAGTTAAATACTTCAATAATTGTCAATGTAGATTTTACTTATTATACATTGCTATGGTATATCATCCTATAACACTAAGATTGTTGTTGTATATAGCCTGTTTAAGATTTTCTGAAAAGAACAATGGACAAGACATTCTCTGAGCTTTCAAGGATGGTAGATTCTTTATGTCTTGGTGACATTTAGTATTTACCTTAAAAATTTATCAGATTTAAGCAAAACATTTTGCTTTCCAGAGCTAAAAACATCTTTCTCCCATGGACAGTTTTTAGGTATTTCACATTTCACTAATCCCATATTTCGTTTCAAACCTTATTTACTATTCTTAATCTAATTTCCTAAGGCACTATTTTTATTAACTTATGGTCTGAAAGTTTTTATTTTAAATTGGCTCACATTGATGATTAATAGTGAAATTTAAAATGTTTAGAATTGAAATTCACTTCTGGTTATTAGTTGAAGACCTTATTCAATGTTTACACCATCTTCAACAATAGATAGGCAGAACTTCTTCAACATTTTCTGTTTTATGATGTTGCCTTTTATTGATCTGAATTACATTTCAGATGATAGTTTAAACTTAAGGTTATCTTAATGTCAATTGAATTTAACATATCTTTATTAATCACTCACTCTATTTATAAAAGGGATGGATATTACAGATGGTTACATTTGTTCTCAAATGTAAACTGGCAAGCAAAATTTTACCAAAGCAAAAATAGCTGGAAGGTCAGTATGGAAAGGGCATCTTCCATTGAAGTTATGGAATTGACATTACAGTTTATCCAAAGCAGGAGTAGATGGCTCTGGGCTGGAAGAACTAGCAATAATGGATGCACAAGTATGTATTGGTCCCTAAGTAAAACGCTATCAGAGAAGGAAATAGTATAAGGCATTCATTTTTTTTTTTTTTAAAGTGGGAAGTGAACTGTGTTGCATTCACTGAACTCAAATAGTTAACAGTATGGTTTGATTGAAAATGTATATTTATGGAATATGACAAACATGTGTTTAAAACAAGTGCTCTTCTCTTTAGATATGTGACATTAAGAAACTTTTTTAAACATTTTTTTCTTCTCAGTACTTTTGTGTGAAAAAAGAAAGAGATGACTTAAAACACATATGTGAATGCAGCTCTCATTTACTGCTAGGGAGAGCATAAATTAGCATAACCACTTAAGAAAACTGTTTGGCAAAGTCTCCTAAAGTGGATAATATTCATATTTCCTGAGCCAGTTAGTCTTCTTCTCAGATATATAAACCAATACACATAATTCTGTATGTTTACAATGAATAATTGTGACATATAAGATGAATGTATTAGTACTACTAATAATAAAATGTGGAAACAATATTTTAAACAGGTAAAGACATTGTGGTAGAGTCATATCATTTAACATTTTCCAACAATAAAAATGAATGGACTGTGTACAATATGTCAAATCTTGGATTAATCTCATAAGGACATTAAAATATATACAAAGCATTCCCTTATACATTATGTCATGGTGTACCATAACACAATATCTCAATCAACTTATGTGAAGTCCAAAAGTTGTTGGAAGGACAACGTCAGGAGTTGGAAAACTTGGGTGTGGATTCCCTGGAAGTGTGAGTTCTTGCTCATTTTGGCCAGGTCTTAAGAGTTCTGAGATTTTAATAATATCACATCTCCTGCTCTAAGTGTTGATCACAAAGTATGCTATGTGAAAAATCATTAAACTACACTTATGGTGATACATTTTTATATACATATTTATATTGCATGCTACATTTTAGTGTGCCTATTACAGAAATTTTTAGCAAGCATTTTGAGTGCTATCATTTTTGTATGTCTTTCCTAATAAGATATGTAGATATCTTATTCTTATTATATATCTTAGCATTTCCTAATAAGATATGTAGGTATCTATATAAGATATATAGTTCATTTAAAGAGAAACAGTTTGGCAGATCAGTATTCTTGGGCTTTTATTCCAGAGAAATAAAGAATATATTCACATCAAATATGTGTATTAATGTTTAGAGTATCATAATTCTCATTCTATACTGAAAATAAAAACAAAGAAAATAAAACAGATATTTTAAAGCTTCCCTGAAGTTAAAATAAAATAAAATAAAAAACTTTATTACATGGAGCAATCACATGCATCTTAGTGGCTAAATATAATTAGTGTTAAAACAGCCAATCTCATAAGTTATAGTATATTTATGAATAATTTTAGTGTGTCTAAGTCTGTTCATATGCTTGTGTATGCATATATAAGTGGAAGCCAGAAAGAAGATAACCTCAGGTGTTATCTAGAGGACTGTCAAACACAGTTTTATTTGTTTGTTTGTTTTTGTTTTAGACAAAGTGTCTATCATTGGCCAGATGTCACCAAATAGGTTAGACTGCGTGGCCGCTGACCTCCATGGATGCTCCTATTCCTGCTTCCCCAGTTCTAGGATTACAAACACATGCCACCACATCCACCATTTTTATGCAGATACTGGAGATTGATCTCTAGTCCTCATTTTGCAAACGTTATTCAAAATCAGGAACTAACATATATAGAAACTCTACTGTCTTTCCAAATGTTCTGTATGCCTTAACAAAGAAAGCTTGTTTTAAATAATAATATGGTAAAAATAGTGTTGGGCTGGAGAGATGACTTGCTCAGCACTTAAAGTACTTGCCTGTGAAGCCTAAGGACCCATGTTTGATTCTCCAAGTCCCACGTAAGCCAGACACACAAAGTGATGCATGTGCAAGGTCACACATGCACACAAGGAGCACATATATCTGGAGTTCAATTGCAGTGGCTACAAGCCCTGGCTTGCCAATGCTCTCTCTCTCTCTGTCTCTCTCTCTCACCCACTCACTCACTCTCTCACATTAAAATAATAATAATAATAATAATAATAATAATAATAATAATAAAGCCAGTCTGTTGGGCTTGCCTCAAAAAAAATATTGTTGACTTTTCTAGAGTTTTATTGCTAATAATATTAACATAATTTATATAATTAAATTTTATTAAATTGTATTTTGTGATTATTTACTATGATATAATTCAAGGCTTTAATAACATTATTTTATCCAGAATTTGAAGTTTACTTTTGAAGCACATGCTTCTCAAACTTACATTTCTAAGCAAATTCGTAGATATCTTTATTATCAGCTTTATAACGTATATTCACTTTGGAAATAATAAAATTTCATTGCTCTATTTGTTGACCAAGTAAATAATGCTTCAATTCATATTCAAAGTGTCTACCTTTTCATTTAAGTGACAATTCATTGAAATTTTTATGGTATAGGTGGGTTTTGTATTCTGGAAGATGAATTCCTAAACTATTTGTCAAGCTTGTATCCTTTTTTTTTTTTTTTTAATTTTCATTTTGAGAGAGAAAGAGAGAAAGAGACAAAAAGAGAGAACGGGTGTGCCAGGGCTGTGAATGAACTCCACATGCATGTGCTCCCTTGTGCCCATGTGGGACATTGGGTGCTTGTGTAATTACGTCTGGCTTATTTGGGACCTGCAGATTCCAACGTGAGTTCTTAGGCTTACTGGCAAGCAACTTAACCACTAAGCAATCTCTGTATCTTTTAACTTCCCTAAATGGAAAGTATAGTCATTACTCATTTGAAATCATTTATTATTTAATCTTTACGAGCACATAACAATTACTTTTAAATGGCATAGTATTAAATTTGTGTGGGGTCAGTGATAATGAATATTTACTTAGTAACTCTTAATTATACTGCTGCTCCTCATTCTTAAACCAGGTCCATTTCACCCAATCAGGCTGTAATTGTTTTTATTTATTACATGTTGAATGGAATTTGTCTAGATTTGTATTTGACTTGCGGAACCTCTTATTAAGGGAGTCAGCAATTCCAAAAGTGTCATTTAACAATCCTGCTCTGTTTATCTATTAAATCCATTTCTTGGCTTATTTTAGAGAAGGTTCATGGTTGCATCTATTTTGTGATTATTTTATTGCAAAGATCTGTGTATATTTCCTCTAATGTTGATATGCTTTTGTTTTTATTCTTACATTACATGTGTATAAGATGCCAATGTCACACATGCACTAATTGTTATGCTTTAAAATATTTCATTACTATTCTTGCAGAAGAGGGGGCGGAAAGAATATCAGAGCCACACGTTGGGTCATGATACACAGAGACATTTCCTCCTATGTATTATTGATGGCTAACCCCACAAGGCATGACCCATATTCCCCAACTGGGAGGGCTCCTGTGGAGGATGGCGGAGGGACAGGGAGGAGGCTAACAAAGCTACCAACTTAACTGTATTCATTAAGTACAAAACTAATAATAATAATTAAAAAAACATTCTTACCTTCTAGAAAATGTTATTTTTTCCCACTGCTTGTAGTTTGTGCAAGAGAGTTTCATTGTGAATAAAACAATCCTATCTTAAAGATAATTAAATTAAATAAAATATTTCATTAGTATTCTAAATACTGATTTATTTAAATGAGTCATAAATTCCTATTGCCAAGTTCAAAAACATTACACTGTGATTTTTACTAGATTTGCATAAAATCTAAAAGGGGAAAAATTGGTTTATCATATTCAATTTTCCCATCTGTGGACTTGATATGTCTCTCCATTTTTAAAACTTTTGCAGCTCTCAGCAGAAAAAAAAAATAATCAGAATAGTTCAGTTCAAAATAGTTGCTGTTAATAATCTTCCCAATCATTTTTTATTACTTTTGTCATAGACAAACATTATTACCACACTATGACCATTATTTGAAATGTGGTCATATAATTCATGAATCAGTTTTACACCTTTACTATGTATGTAGGTAAAACCAAACTTTTATCTTGGTTCCAGCAGTTTGATCCTCTCAGATATTTCAGAAAATAGCTCTTACAGTATGTACAAATTTTGGGTTTTCCTAGATATAAACCTTAAATGTTATTTCATTTTCCTGGCTTACTACAATGCTAGACAGATGAAATAATAATAAGCATCCTTTGTCTAATTTTAACAGAATTATTGCTGCACATTCAGAAATGTAAGTGATCTTGTATGTGTACTTCATCCATTACACAGAAGTTTATTCTGTGCTTTTCTCTGTTTTGTAAGGATGATAAAGTGTGAGAATTCAGTGGAGGGCTGAAGCCTGAAAGGACTCGCTCTACAGAGTTTCATAGTACTGCAGAAGGGCTCATCAGTCCTAATGTCCTGGCACTTCTGTGTATACTACAACACTGCAGGAGGGCAAAGTTTGCTGTTTTGTCTTCACTATAGAACCCAAGTCAGAGGTAACACTCTCGGAATGAATGTCTAGAAAAACCCTTTACAAACTTTGTCCTAGGAATGTCCATAAGCCAATGACAGACGACATGCATGTCAATAAGATACTGTGGTCTTATATTATCCACTTAGCTCCAAGGGGAAAAAATCTGACATAATATTAAATAAAGTTTAATTTGAAATTAGCCACCAAGACTTTCACTTACCTAGTTAACCTACTATCTCTGATCATTTAAAAATAAATTCGATTTTGTCTGTTTAATTTATATAACTACAAGATTATTGAAACCAAATTAACTTTATTATTTTTCCAAAAATTAAATCAGAAAGTCTTACTATATCTTTAAAAATTGCTACTTCAACTGTGGGCATGACAGTCTATAGAACATTCTAAACTGATCCACTTAATAAGAGTTTGGGACAGACAATGCCATGCAAGAGAAATTGATCCAAAGCTCTGACCTGCAGTAACCTACTCTGGGGCTGAACTAGCACTAGAATAAGATTTTCTTATGCCAACTGAGCTCATATATGAGTCTCTCAACTTAATCTCATTTTTGTATCCTAAGTCTTTTTAGAACAAGTTAGATTTTTCTGTCAGCTAATGGGTGCTCAACTTAAAACTCCTGAAATACCTTTTTTTAAAAAAACTGTACTGAGTCTTTTTAGAACAAATTAGATTTTTCTGTCAGCTAATGAATGATCAACCTAAAATTCCTGAAAAACCAATCTTTTCAAGTTGTACTTTCATATATTCATTTTGAATTTGCTACTGAATTTTTTTTTCTGATTAACTTATTCTGTTTCTTCTAAGCTATTGCAGAACTTAGTCAAAATCTTAAATCTTTGCTCAGGTATTTTATTCTACTTCCTCTCTAAAAACAAGAATAATCCTGTTCTGGAGGACATTTCTGATCATTCTCTCTTGAATGTGCAATCTTTGTGTGTTTTACATATGCTATCTTTCCAAAGCTTCGGTTCTGCACTCTGACTACATGTGGGATCTTGGTTATTTCCTTTGACCTGGAAAAGAAGCTTCATGGGAAGAAGAGGTTTGTCACGTTGAATCAGAGTCATGCTCAGTTCCAGTCAGCTCTGTCTCTCTTATTGGAACAAAAAGATACATTATCTTGGCAAAAGTGAGGCTCAGACAATACAGCATATCTTTCAATATGTGTAAGGCTGTCATAGGATGCCTAGAACAGGGTCCTCCTCTGGTTCTGAACAGCTGTTGCTCAAGATGAGAGTTACAGGAGACAGCTTTTCTCTGACCATACAAGTGAATAAGAGCTTAAACTATATAAAAAGGCTTCTTGCTCTGTGTATTCCAGGTAAAGCCTACGATCTATTTCTATGTGGTTCTTGAGCTCGTTTCTTCAATCCTTTGCTTCTCCTGGATTGATAGGTGACTGGTTAATTCCCGTGGCTGAGGAGGAAGGAGTGTGGTGGGACTGAGAGACTCCAAGGGGCAAGTCTCACAGCAAACATGTGTTGCGTAGGTGAAGACTGCTCAGGAAGGTCACTAAAGCACAGGCAGGGCCCATTGGGAGAGGAGTGACTGAAAGAAAATAAGAGCCAAAGGAAGGGGAAGAGTGTTTAGGAATACCATCTTCCTGATAATAAGTGGACATTGTGTTCATGACCTCACAGTGCCTGATGCTGTCTGCACAAAATCTTCACAATGTAAGTGTCCTTCTCCAAAAATGACATCAAGATATAACAGGGGCCTGTTGAAAGGAAGAAGACGTTCAGTGGAGGGATGACAGAAGAAGAGGAACAAAAGCACCTTTGGGGATGAGAGTTATGAACAGGGTAGATAGTACATGTGAATAAAGGTTATCAATAAAAAGTTTAAAAATGGAAATTAGAAGGTAAAACTGCTTTCAGGTTTTACTTCTCTATACTAGATGTTAGCTGAAGCCTGAATGCTTATCTTCAAATTGTGAAAGTCATGCGGTTTGGTTCATACACACAGTTACTGGACCAACAGAAACACAAAATCATGAAAAGGATTTAACAGTTGCTTTTTCCCACAAGGAAATGTAGTGCTTTATTTGCTCTCAAGTGAACAAATGATTGAACAAGATATGATACTATTTGTAAAGGTTTAAGGCTTTGGGAGACATTTCATGGCTAGAGAATTATAAAGGTCTCAGTACTAGAAACATGACTCGGGAGTGACAGGCTTACCGGGAAGTGGCCAGTGTGTGTGTGTGAAACAATATGGTTAGGAAAAAAATTACAGAAATCCAGAAACATAACTGCAAAAGTTATTCAGCAAAATGTGTTTGACCATTTTTTTAACAGACTATTAATGTAGATATTCTTTTTTATCACACACATTCTTTGTTCTTTGGAAAAATGGCTTTAATTTGTATGTTTAGAAGGCATGGACTGGCTGTGTCTATATAAGCAAGATATTTTTCACCATTCTTTAAACTATAAATTCAATATCCTTCAGAAACTATGAGATTTGAGAATGGAGTCTTAGTTTTCTGGGTTGTTTTGTTTTGTTTTGTTTCCTTTTTTTAGTAGTGAGCCTATGAGATGACTTTAAAATACATTAAGAAAGAGTCATGCACAAAACTCTATAAACAGTTCATCTCTGTATTATGCAATGATTTGACCAGGGTTACTCTATCTAAGGGTAACTGGGAAGTCTCCGGAGAGGAGGGGAAGCTGTAATACTGACGGCAATATACTTAATATAAGTGCTGCTGAATACAAATTGATTGTTTTTAGGTTTTTAATCCTGCTGGAATGCTCATGATGGAAAGCCCAACTCACCATCTCAGAGACTTGGATGGCTCCAAGGAGCAGTGTAGCTCATGCCAAACCTTCTACCCTGTAACTGGACTTATTTTGAACAAAAAGATTCTGAATCCCAGAATAGAACAATAGTGCTTACTTAAGCTGTTACCACCAATTTTATGGTAAGCCGCTTGGGGTAAACTCTGTCTTCTTCACCGAGACATATAAAGTAGCTCTAAACAAGTCATTTGTTGACTTCTGTTTTTTCCTTATGTTTTTCTCCTGAAAATTATGTCAATGACATATTCATTTAATCCACAATGACTGAGGTTGTTCTGGTTTGCAACACCACTGTTTTCCCAGAATTTACAATTGCCTTGAATACGGAGAAGGCTTGTAATGAATAATTTAAAAGAATGAATAGCAGACATGGATGAAAAAATGCTCTATAAAAATGGACATTTTCATCTCTAAATCCTCCTCAAACAAGTGCAGGAAAGTCATTGAAGGGATAGGAGATTTATGGGAGTTTACTATATATATATATATATATATATATATATATATATATATATGGGCAGATGTTTTGTTTTCTCTCAAAGTTCATACTAGATGTTTATTTTATAAGTCGGAGATATGAGAATTTGACATTTAAACATTCATTATTAAACTAATTTTCCTTATATGAGACTTGCATTAATGTACTTGAATTTATGAGTGTAACAGTCATAACCTATCCAGGTGACAGTGTCTTCTCATCCTATTACCCATCCTCCTGCTCTTACATCCTTTCCTCTCCCTCTCCTATGATGTTTCCTGAGCATTGGAGGTGGTGACTTACATATCCTCTCTGTGGCTAAGCTCACAATAGTTACTTATTGTCAACAATTTTGCCATCGATACAAAATTTCTTTAACTGCCAATTGGCTTCAAGAAGTACTAAGCAATGGAAACAAAAATATTGAGAACACAGTTTGACATAATATCGATTTAGTATAACCACAGTGGTAGGTTCCCTCCTAGGGACTGTGTCCTAGATACAGGTTTTAACCAGTTTTAAATCTCTCCTGTGGAGTTCATGACAATCTTACTCAGAATTCCAAAGTTAAGCTTTTGGGTTTTTTTTTTTTTTTGCATTGTTTTTAGAAGGAAAGAGAAAGAGAAAAAAAAAAATTGGCCTCAACCACTGCAATCAAACTCCAGACGTTTTGCCTCCTTGTGCACGTGTGCAACCTTGCACTTGCAACACCTTTGTGTGTCTGGCTTACATGAGACTTGGAAAGATAGCAAACATGGGTCCTTAGTCTTCACAAGCAAGCACCTTAACTATTAAGCCATATCTCCAGCCCAAAGTTAAGTTTTGATTAAAGCTTTCTCTTCATGACTTGCAGATGTCCATCGTAGGATGTTTTAGCCTCACATCCTCTGTTGATGAGTACCTCTGAGAAAAGAGCCAGTGATATCTCCATCAATTCTTGTAAGAACATTGATTCTATTCAATCAGGAAACCTCCCCCAACTCTTTTGACCTCAGGTATCCTCAGCTATCTTCTTATATATATATTCCTTCCTATAGGGCTATCTATATATATATATATATATATATATTCCTATAGGACATCATGAATCACAGGGTGAAAGAACCTCTCTAATGTGATGAATTATCATAGACCCAGGGATCATAGCCAGTCTAGTACTTAAATTTCTTTTGTTTAGTATATTTAATTCATTTATTTGTTTATTTGAGAAAGAAAGAGAGAGAGAGAGAGAGAGAGAGAAGGCCTCCAGCCACTGCAAATGAACTCCAGATGCACACACCCCCTTGTGCATCTGGCTTAAGAGTATCCTGGAGAACCAAACTGGGATCCTTTGGCTTTGCAGGCAAACACCTTAACCTCTAAGCCAACTCTCTAGCCCTAGTACTTAAATTTCTTAACACAAAATGAGGACATTGCAGAGTGGTTAAAGTCCCTGCTGTGAAAGCCCAACAACTGTAATTCAGAAACCCCATGTTGTGGTTTGAATATAAAATGCTCCCATAGCCTCATGTGTTCTGAGGAAGCCTATACTTAATCCCTGGCTGGTGGTGCCTTGGGAGTTGGAGCCTTGGTAGAGGAGGTGTGCCATAGGAAAAAGGCCTTGAGGTTTACATAGCCCAGCTGGATTATTGTTGCTGCTACCTCCCTTCTGATGTGAGAGGGTGTGAAGCCCATCCTCTCCTCTGCCATTCCATGATGAGACTCCCCATTGAGACTGTATTCTGAAATGAACCCTTTACTTCCCTATATGCTCCTTTTGGTTTGGTGTTTTGGCCTAGCAGTGAGAAGGCAGCTGCTCTACCACATTAAGCCAGACGTGTGCAGCACATGCATCTATAATCACAATGTGACTAAAGCAACAGGAAGTAGGGGCACAGGAATCCTGAAACTCATAGGATGGCCACTGTAGTATTCAAAGTGACAAACAATAAGACAGACCATGTCTCAAGCGAGTAGGAAGTCAAGGATGAACACCCCGAGGCTGTCATCTGACCTCCACACTTACACCATCATCTGTGTGCATCAATGCATATACACACACCATACACATACACACATAATATACACAGAGACACACACCAAAAAAATTAAGTGACCCAGTGCAAACCATTTATTTTTATGTGCAGATTAACCTCAGGAATTTGTTTCAGCAATGAAATATTGTTTACTACTGACAGGTACTGAGATATGGGATTGCAATTTTTTCTACATTGAGATAATATGATGGTTTTGGAAATGGCTTATGGGAGGAATTTTAAAAATTTGAATAATTATGCTTGAGAAATCCTTAAATACATTAAGCAAAAATTAATGAGCAATTCTGCTAAAGGCATGTAAAACTAGATACTAATTGAAATGTAGGCACCAAAGTCTAGGTTTATGGAAATGAGGACTTAATTAGGGAACAGACCAACAGCCACTTGTGGACTATATATATATATATATATATATATATGTATATATATGTATGTATACAGTTATACTATACTTGTATCATGGGATTTTGTAGAAGGTTGACTTTAAAATTAATAGACAAATTTATCTGATAGAGAAATTTCAATGCAACAAAGCATTTATTTAGGAAATGGCATGGATACTGCTGCTTATTTTTTAGTCACATTTACAGTGAGAATCAGAAGCCAAGGTAAAGAGCATTGAAAAACCTGAAAATTCACAATTTGTCAAGAAAAGAGGTGTGTGTAACAATGCAACTAAGCTCAATGCCTTTGCCTAATGGATTACTGCCATTAAAAGTAACCGCGGAGCTTTCCACCAGAACAATATTAGGACAGATACCTGTGTTAGGACTTGCTGCTTCTCCTTGCAGATTCTGTGTTTTGGAAAGACAGTTCTGTTTTGGTCACAAACTAGTCTCTACTAGCTTTCAACTCTTCTGAAATTTCCTCAGGTTTCTCAGTCTTCATATTATTAAACAGAATTATCAACTTTATATACAATAAGTTTTCATTTAATGGAATATCATGACTGATTTGATCTCTTCCCAAACCAATCTAACTCTATAAACAATAAAATCCTTTGACTTGCTTATTATTTGTGTACTCACTGAAGCATCTCTATTAGTTTCTTTTAAGAATTTTTACCTTTGTATTCACAACTTGACTCACTGGCACCAGAGGGCTATCTTTCTAGCTGGTAATACTAGCAATGTCTTCTTTGCCAAGGTTTGCCGCAGTTTCTCATATCAAATCATGCCTACCTTTTGATATAAAATGAGAGATGTGCAATTCCTTCCACTGAACTCAAAGGCCATTTCCCGGTCATTACCCAGCCTAGCTTTAACATTGTTCTGTCTCAGAGAATAGAGAAATGGTAGGAAACTAGCTGATATTCCATTGAGAACACACACAGTATCTAATAATTAAATTCACTTTCCTTTTGTAAAAAAATTATTTATTTATTTGAGATAGAGAGAGCAAGAGAAAGAGACGCAGATAGAGAGAAAATGGGTGTGCCAGGGCCTCTAGCCACAGCAAATAAACTCCAGATGTATGTGCCACCTTGTGCATCTGGCTTACCTTGGTACTGGGGATCAAACCTGGGTCCTTATACTTCGCAGACAAGTGCCTTAACCACTAAATGATCTCTCCAGCCCAAATTTGTTTTCGTATACGGACTCAATTATTCCACTTGCAAAACAATGATAATATTAGCATCAGAGATCCCTAATCATAGGTTACCATAGAGATGTTATAACAATGAAGCATTTGAAATATTATGAAAATTACCAAAATGTCACACATAGGCATAAAGCAGGCACATTCTGTAAGAAAAACAGGTGATGGATTTGCTGAATGATGAAGTATAAATTCTACAAAGCATGATGAACAGATGCAAAATAAAATGAAGGATGCATATAATATTAAATTCACATGAAATCTAAGTGTTTCTGTTAACATAATCTATACATATTTGTAACTTTGAATTTTTATGACATTTAATTTTTAGAACTTACAAAATACTTGTTAAATACGTGGTTCCTTATTAGATGTGTAATTGGTATATCTTGTTCCTGCATGCATGTCTACCGGTAGAAAAAGCTCCAGGCTCTGTTTTGTTAGAGACTGAGAAAAGGTTCCATCGAGGTTAAAAATAAAGTGTGAGCAATCGCAGTGGTTTAGAATAACAGAGAAGCCTGAACAGGCAAGCAACACTTGAAGTGGGACCTCAAGGAAGATCCGGATCTTTCTACATTTTAAAGTTTTTGAAGACTGTTTCTGGTTGATGGCACTAAGACGTGAATACCTGAGAGAATGGCTGATACATGGAACCTGAAGTCATTGATGGCTAAAAATAGAGTCTCGGTCAGTGGACAGTGCTAGACACCATACCCAAAAATGTCACTGCAGGAAACCAGAATAAGCTGTCCCAAAATATGCCTAAGTGCCATAAGGATCATCTTGAGTTTATTATTTAAGGAAAGTATAAACACAGGAGGGGGTCTGAAAACAAGTAGATTATCCTTCCCTAAATTAAATTCACATATATAAAAGTAATCTCCTCTTTTAGGCTGGAGAGATGGCTTAGCGGTTAAGTGTTTGCCTGTGAAGTCTAAGGACCCCGGTTCGAGGCTCGATTCCTCAGGACCCACGTTAGCCAGATGCACAAGGGGGCGCACGCGTCTGGAGTTTGTTTGCAGTGGCTGGAGGCCCTGGCGAGCCCATTTTCTCTCTCTCTCTCTCTCTCTCTCTCTTTCTCTCTCTTTGTCACTCTCAAATAAATAAATAAAAATGAACAAAAATAAATAAATTAAAAAAATAAAAGTAATCTCCTCTTTTAAGATTGTCTTTCTGTGTGTTCCTGGAAGCCAGAACAAGTCGAAGGTGAGAAATCACTGTGGAAGGCACAGATTGGAGCTTGCCCGGGGCCACTCTTAAAGGCTGTGCTTTTCCTGGTCATCTCCCTACTACTCTAGTCCCCAACAACTTCTTTAAAGTGATGGATAAAAAGGGAAATCTGACAACGTGAAGTAGGAATAATCAGTTGTGCTTCAGATGATCCTGACAGTCAAAAATAAAGCTTAGAATACTGATGAAGAATACCTTGCAGAGAAAAAAATGTCAATAGGTATGACTGATCTTTCAGATGAGAGATAATAAAGGCCAAAAAATTCTAAATCTGAAAATAATTAGCATCTCAAAAGATCTTACAGAACTCTTATTCCTAGACTTGGTTAAAAAAAGAAACATGGTACAGATAATTGGAATATATATATATATATATATATATATATATATATATATATATATATGTGCGTGCGTGTGTGTGTGTGCGTGCGTGTGTACGTATTCTCTTCTCCACATCCAAACCTTGCTGCAGAACTTATAAATAACTTCCAACAGGGTGATATTTTAGATGAAATTCTCTGCATCTATCAAATTCCCCTGACCAGCAGTTCTCACACATTAGCATGTATCAGAGTCACTAAGAAGGGCTGTTACAATACAGTTTATTGGATCTGATCCAAGAATTTCTGATTGAGTACTTCTGGATTGTTGGACTGAGGATTTTTTCTCATTAACAGATACCTATGTGGGACAGAGGCTGTTAGTCTGCAGATCAAATTTTGAGTAAATATAAATTTTAAAAAGAATTAATCATGGGCATTAGTGCATATGTAGGAATATACTAAGATTCTAGCCTTCAAAGAGTTTTTCATACAATAAAATAATGAAATAATTTACCTAGCTAAAAATACAGGATTTACTGAGAACCATGTACCTATGACTGAACAATAAAAAAAAAGTTTTATTACAGTACTTACAGAGAAACTACTCTTTGATAAAATAGAACAGAATCTATCAATCTTTTGAAATAAAAATATGCTTATATACATATAGCTAGGAAGAAAGAACCCAGATGTTAGCAGTGGTCTTCCAATGTTGTGGAGTTATGACATACTTAACATTTTCTTTAGATTTGATGTGTAGTCCCTTAACATATCAATAATACAACTCATCTGGGGCTAAAATATTTACATGACGTAAGCAGTAGGATTGTGGACTTCCTTGGCAGGGAGAGTAAGAAAACACCTGAAATCATAACCACTATTTTATCTGGAAGTAGCAAAGCTTTTTTGATTGATCAAATATTGTCCCAAAGGAGTGACTGTGAAGATATTCTCATTATCAACCACTTGAGGTTGCAGAAAGCCTTGAAACCCCTTTTGGGGTTTCCCATCTATACAGCAGGATGGAATCCTAGAGAATCATCAGGAATATGATTAAACTAAATGCATACTTACGTTATGTAGCCAGGAGCAGTGTACATTACTGTGCAGCAAAAGGTGACTTACCACAGGACAAAGGAACCAGACACCCTGAAGGAAGGCAGAAGGAAACACGGAGAAAGAAAGATATGGATAAGCAAACTGTTCTAGAAGAGATTTAAGGTTCTTGTGCCATTTCAAATTACGTTAGCTTTACTTTCATACACGATTGAATTCAGCTGCCAAAAATGAATCCACTATTTCTTCTATTTTTTTTCAAATAACATTAAATTTATTTCAACTGGCTGTCTGAGCTCCTCAGCTTTGTTATGAGCTGATGAAAATCCATCATCAGCCAATGACACACCTTGCCTTTTCCTCACTCCAATTTCAAACCTGAATACAAGCAGCTGCAGTACTCCTGCCAAAAGTCAGACACATCAATGACAGACCTCTCCCTCTACTAAGATTGAAAGCTTCTTCCTGTTACCCAGTCCCCAAATCACCCTTCAGCAAACTTGCTCTCTTACCACCTTCCTGAGAGCCATTCATTCCATAAGAGAGACTCCTCAATGATAATCTCCACTGCCAGGCACAGTGGCTTCTGATCTCATTTGTCCCCACAGGCTAATCAAAGCTACATGTGAAATGACTTTGACCAAAGGGCCATAGGAAACGTAGTGTACTCCCCATGACTCATTGTCTGTGTAAGGATGGTTCTCCTTGTTTGCATGCAGAACTATAGCAAATTTCTTCCAAAACGCCCCATGCTTCAGCCCACCATAACCTTGTTGTGCATTTGTGTATCTGCTTTCTTGAGTCTGTAGAGAACTGAAGTGCCTGGACCACCTGACTAGTGAACCTGAGTAGAGATAATCTGATAGAGGAGCCTCAAATTCTGGGGCAGAGGACAGGGCCAGAAAATCTAGAATCTGAAAAGGATTCTGATAAAATTAATTTCTAACCCTTACTGACAAATGGTTAAGACTCTGAATGCCCAGTTCAGGCAATTGCACAGCTTGCTTGGTTCTTATTAGGTTTTCTTTTTGTTTGCTTGTTTTTTTGTAATTTGGAAAAAAATCGCTTTCTCAGAAGCGCCATTACTTCATGTATAATCTCAAGGTAATAATACTAGAATTTTTACATTATTGGGATCAAACCACATATAAACCACTGTGACACATAGCAAATGCATTATTTATAGTGTTGGTACATAATTTTGCAATACTGTGGCATAGTAAAGAAAAAAATGGATTTTGGAATAAACATACATTGAAATGAAATTATGTCATTTATATTTGGGAAATCTAAGCAACCAGGCCCAGTTAATGTGTGTGTGTATATCTATATATCTATATATCTATATATCTATATATCTATATATCTATCTATCTATCTATCTATCTATCTATCTATCTATAGATAGATAGATAGATATAGATATCGATATAGATATAGATATATATATATATATATATAGAGAGAGAGAGAGAATGGATTCAGTGGAGGGAGAAAGAATTTGGGAAGGGGAGGTAGGAGGTGAATATGTTATATTGTTAATATTTATGAAAGTTGCCAATAAAGAAAAACATTTGTAGCAATTGCTTTTCATCAACTGAAAATAAATTTGTACAGTTTGAGTCAAGGCAAACTAACTCAGGATTCTACATAATGGCATTATTTTCACTCATTATACATATTCTGACAATACAGAATACATTTAGCATAGTCTTTTCTTTTTTGAGGCAAGCCCAACAGACAGCCTTTTTTATGCTAGAGTGAGAGAGAGAGAGAGAGAGGAAATGAAGGAGAAAAAGTGAGAGAGATAATTGGTGCACCAGGACCTCCAGCCACTGCAATCAAACTCTAGACGCACATACCGCCTTGTGAACATGGGTGAACTTGAGCGCTTATGTCGCTGTGAGTGTGGCTTATATGGGACCTGAAGAGTTGAGCATGAGTCCTTAGGCTTTGCAGGCAAGAGCCTTAACCACTAAGCCACCTCTCCAGCCCACATTTAGCATATTCTTTTTTGGGGGGGGGGTGTTAAAGGTAGGGTCTCACTCTAGCTCAGGCTGACCTGGAATTATCTATGTAGTCTCAGGGTGGCCTCGAACTCACAGTGATCCTCCTACCTCTGCCTCCCAAGTGATTTAGCATATTCTTATTAACCACTCCTTTCTGTTACTGATGTTAGAAAGATCTTCCCAGTGAGGTTTCAGTGTGATTTTCTAAAAGAAAATTTATAAAAATATATTTAAATAATATTGGACAAATAATCTGCTTTCACATGTTTTATGTTCTAAATAATACATTATATAAAAGCCTCTTCCTAGTAAATACAGATAATGACTCCTTTGGATGGAAGATTTATAGTGTGTTTTAATTACATTCGTGTGTGCATTTGGACATTCAGATATATTTGGGCCCATGAAAACTCTGTTTCATATGCTTGCCAATGGGACCTGTGTGTGAACACACACACACCTCCCTAGAGGAGATTCTCACCTCTGGTGTTCATTTCTTTTTCTGTTTTGTTCTACAAAAGCAAGTGTCATGTCTGTCTCTGCTTGGCCCCACAGACTTTACTAATTAAGTTATAAATGATGTCCATGTGGCGCTACCTCCCTCCTGGGAGGCAGTACTATTTGTTTTGATGCTATTTCCAACAGGGTTAAAAAGGGCCACCAGTTTTGCATAAACACAGCTTAATTGTTTGAACAAAGGAGAGCTTGTCTGCTTTTCTTTGCATTCCCTACTGTGTTTCTCCATAACTGAAGTCTGTGTATACTCACCAAAAGACTTGAATAGTCGAGCTAAATATATTTGTATACATCCTATAGAGTACTTTAGAGGGCAAAGTGGCCAGCCAGCTATGAGAACATAGGAAACATAAAATTTCTGTTGATTTTGGCAATAGAAATTTAAATTATATATATTATTTATTTATATATTATATACATATTCATTTTTCTCTCATACTCTGCTACAAAACTATGGCCAGCCTTTGGTCTCTCATCAGATCTAAGCTGGTTAACCCTGATTAAAAGCAAATAAGCAAGAAGAATATTTAGTATTTGAGGACAGTTAGTGCATTCGTTTTCAAAAGAAATAGATAAGAAGTATGGCTATGCTATAAAACAGCTGGGAGGAGCCAGAATGCAAGTGATTTAATCCTCTTTTCTGGTCTTCTTTGGCCAAGATACATTTATATACTCCAACAAAGTACTCAAATGAACCTTCAGAGAACAGCCATTTCCATGATTCTGAATTGAAAGGTGGACTTCCAGTACAAAAGTAGGTGACACATATGTAAGCCTTAATTTAAGTATGGTAAATGATAAACTTGCTCTTCAATGGAGGAAGCTTAATGTCTTTTTTCTCAAATTGTCACACTTGGTTTAAAACTGGGCTATTGAAATACCTAGAGAAGGAACATCCTGAATCTTTTCCCAAATGACTTTAAAAAAATATTTTATTTTTATTTTTATTTATTTCTTTATTTGACAAAGACAGAGACAGAGGGAGGGAGAGAGAGAGAGAGAGAGAGAGAGAGAGAGAGAAATGGGTGTGCTAGGGCCTCCAGCTACTGCAAACAAACTCCAGATGCATGCACCCCCTTGTGCATCTGGCTAACATGGGTCCTGGGGAATGGAAACTGCTTTGTAGGCAAACTCCTTAACTGCTAAGTCATCCCTGAAGCCCCCCAAGTGGCTTTTTATTATAACTTATTAGCAGTTTCTAAAAATTGACATCCTGTAGTCAAAGACACTCACTGGGGAAAAAATAAAAGCAGATGTACCATAACAAGAATTACTGTACCAGAACAAAAAAATAGATTCTGCTGATCTTTTTGTGTCATTTATAGTACCTGTACTGGGGCCAATATTACAGAAATAATCAGACAAAATGCAAACATTAAAAGAGCATGCCTGCATTCATTTGGATTTAATTATCATTTATTTGAAAATCAACTCTTTCACTCCGTGATTATTTTCAATGCTTGTCAATGAATCTTTAGAGAAAATTAACATGTGTGGATAAAAGTATTCACCAATTTGATTTGGAAATGTTTTACATTCGACAGTTTTCATATGCAGAAGTTGAAGCTGTCTATCAAATGTAACCCCTGGCCACAGAGATGATAAATTATAACAGTGACAAATACAATATAGTAAATTTACCAAAGTCATATATATAGTAGGCTGATATGCTCAACACATGCACACACACACACACACACACACACACACACACAAGCAGAACACCCTACAGGTTGTGTAGTACTGTTTTGAGCTTGGCCGGAAAATAGTTATATATGATAATGAGGAGTGGTCTAAACAGTTAAGTTCCTGAATTATTTCAAAGTCAGGGATAATAATAGAAACTTTAACTTTATTTACTTATTTTGAGAAATTAACATAAAATATTTGGAGTGATAGTATTAGATGTATGAAATTATTACAAATACAAGTCTCTAGTAGCTTATTAATGCTATAGTTTTCAAATTAAAGAAGTTAATTGTCTATAATATACAAATTCTGCCAAATTTATTCTTTAGGCCTATCTTACATGAATAATACTTTTCATCCTCTCCCTCCATAACAGTGAGTGGTCCTCATTATTTTGATGGGTTAGCAGTGATTAAGGCAGGAAGGTTTGATCTTCAATGACAAATAAAGGTTTTAAAATCCATGTTATTACAGCAGGAAGGTTTGATCTTCAATGATAACTAAAGGTTTTAAAATCAATGTTATTGCAGAAATGTTAGTGCTGTAAATATTCTGATACCTTATAAAGTATAATATTTAATTTACACACAGCACCAAATATACTCAACATGACCGCAATTTCAGTGAAATTATATGTCTCTGGGATTTTGTTTAATTCATTTTGGTGGCTTCCAGTGAGATTATTAAAATTCCAAGTTAGTTTGTAAAATAGAAGCAAAAACTAAGCACCTAAATCAAATTACTTCCTTGGATTGGAGGTCAATATAAACTGGGCAAAAAAAATAAAAATTTTTTAGGGTCTCACTCTAGCTCAGGCTGACCTGGAATTCACTATGTTGTCTCAGGGAGGCCTTGAACTCAAGACGATCTTCCTACCCCTGCTTTCTGAGTGCTGGGATTAAACTCGCGCACCACCACGCCCGGCCCCCCGGAAATCTTAAATCATTAAACATTTCAAAGAGGTACAAAGATTTTGTTTTTAGAGTATCAATTATCTTGAAAATGTTCTGGAGAAGAATTTTTCATTGTGTTTCCTTCTCATTTAGACCAGTGATGTCCTGTCAGAGAGTCAAAGGAAGCTGACTTTGATCTGGGGCCTCACAATCAGTGAACTCATCCTGTGTCCTATAAATAAAATTCAGAAAGTAAACAAAATAAAAATGAATATATGGAGCTTGAGGGATGGCTTAGCGCTTAAGGCATTTGCCTGCAAAGCCAAAGGACCCAGGTTCCATTCCCCAGAACCCACGATAGCCAGATGCACAAGGGGGTGCATGGGTCTGAAGTTCGTTTGCAGTGGCTGGAGGCCCTGGAGCGCCATTCTCTCTCTGTCTCTCTGTGTCTCTCTCTCTCTTTTACTCTCTCTCTCCCACCACCCTCTGTCAAATAAATAAATAAATAAATAAAAACAAAATATTTTTTAAAAATGAATGTATATTGTGAAGGTGTTAGTCATGCCTAGCTTGCTCACTTTTTTTTTTTTTTTTTTTTTTTGGTTTTCCGAGGTAGGGTCTCACTGTAGCTCAGGCTGACCTGGAATTCACTCTGTAGTTTCAGGGTGGCCTCGAACTCACAGCAATCCTCCTACCTCTGCCTCCCGAGTGCTGGGATTAAAGACATGCGCCACCACGCCCAGCTTGCTTGCTCACTTTTAATAAATCTCACTGGGATGAATGTAAGAGATCAGAACACAAGTGAAAGAATTGCTCGTGTTCTTTCAACTTTCTTTTCCCTTTAAATGCTCAAGCCCTGATTGTATTCTCTTTTCTCTTATAGGGATGATGACAGAAGGTAGTGCCCCTCATCATCATGATCAAACAGGGCCCTTGTGGTAAGGAAGAATGATATAAAGTCATAGTGGCAGGTGTTGGCACAATTCCCATTGTTAAACAATGCAAAGTGGAATATTTCCTATTATCTCAGCTAATAATATAAGAAACAATGAATACCAAGTTAGATGTCAGTGCACCAAAGCATAGGAGAGACCTGTCATAATTATTCATAAAATTAAGCTTGAACAAAACCATAGTTATATAGTGACCCTATTTATGCAATGATTTTTCATTTTTTACTCACTGTCTATTCTCCAGCTATGCTATACGGTAGATAGCAAACATTATACACCCTAAGAAATCAGAGAGAAGAGCATCTTAGGAGAGAATTACTTGTTTGTTTTATGTTTCCTCTCTCTAGATGGATAAAATTCTGTGCTTCCTCTTTACTTTAAGCCAACAAAAGTAGAGAGGGAAGAGAAGGTTTAAAAAAAAAAATAGTTCAAGCCAGGTGTTGTGGCACTAGCCTTCAATCCCAGCACTTGGGAGGCAGGTGTAGGAAGATCACCTTGAGTTCCAGGCCACCCTGAGATTACGTAGTGAATTCCAGGTCAGCCTGAGCTAGAGTGAGACCCTACCTTGAAAAACAAAAAAAGAAAAAAAAAAAAAAGAAATTAGTCAAAAGTGGTTTCATGACTCTGCACAATCTGATGTCTAATCATTATTACCAGCAATCTAAAAGCAGAAGTTATATATATCAGGAAAATCCAAGAGAAAGAATAAATATGTCAGGACAACCTTCTTATGAGACAGGGTTCCTTTGGGAAAAGAGAAAAAAAAGCAGAAACACCGAGAAAGCCACAAAACTACCCACCACCCAGTACTTGGTCAAGAGATCCCATTGCACCAGGCATGCAAGAACTTATCCACTCCTTCCCTCAATGTGTACCTTCTCTCCCCTGTGGTACAAATTTGCAAAGATAAACCTACTGCTGCCTATGGTGGCACACACCTTTAATCCTAGCACCTGAGAGGCAGAGGTAGAAGGATCACTGTGAGTTGAAGGCCACCCTGAGACTACATAGTGAATTCCAGGTTAGCCTGGGCTAGAGCTAGACACTATCTCAAACAAACAAACAAACAAACAAATAAAAAGATAAACCTGCTTTACTGATGCTTGATATATAAAAGTATTACAGGAAGGTTACTTAAATTCCTCCCTCTTACACTACCCATTTTTACAGTTTAAATATATATTTCTGCTGCTAATCAACTTTTCATCATTAGTGCTGCTCTTATACTAATGCACTTTTATCTTCTAGAGAGAACCATTCTATTATCATCACTGAGTCCTGCCAGAGGACCAGTAGCTGTTTCTCTATTCCAAAGCTGAGTGATGTTTCATGAAAGCTTGAATCTTTAAGAAAGGTCTAAGCTTCATTGTGAAGTAATTGATCTTAGAAATTGAATTGGAATTGAAGTTGATGAAGGAAGTGGAGGAGCCTGAAAACATTTGTATGGTTGATCATAATTCCCTGGTGAGCAGCTTCTCAGGGCTGGAGTGATGGGTACCAGTGCTTATGAGGAGGCAGGAATCACAAAAGCCCCTTTGAGTTAATAAGGAACTTGACCCTGTGATGTTTCAACAACAATCTGAAACCTCTCTCTCTCTCTCTCTCTCTCTCTCTCATTTTCTGTGGATATTTTTCCAGGTCCACTTCTTTGTCAAAGTATCTTAGTTAAGCCATCATTTGTAAGTATTACCTGAAGGAATAAATGGACCGATGTAAATCTTTGGAGGCACAAGGCCTAGGCGCAACATGACTGTCTCAAGAGACAGACAATTGTTTTAAAGACTATGAACCAGACTAGAAGAATCACCCCTTGCTCATAAAACTAGGAGTTTTTAGATTATCCTCAAACTTGTAGCTAAAAGGTTATCTGTAAAAGAATGCCAATTTAGCACTGTGCATTGATTGTTAATAATTACTTGATGTATCCATTCTGTTTGGAACCAGAAATTTTATATCCTGAAACAAATTTTTGCTTTTTTTCTTCAGACTATAAATATCATGAGATGGTTGGTATAATTAGAATAGATGTTCCCCAATGGATTCAGTTTTAGTAAAGCTTAAGATCTCCAGCTGCTTGGATGGAGGAGGTGCCACTGAGGGTGCATCCTAGAGCCCAGCCCTAAGGTGTGGGGGTGGATGTGGAATTCCAGTCTAAAGATATGCAAAGTGCTGGAGCTTCGCCTGGAGTTCCTGTGGTGTGCTTGGTGCTGCTCCTTGTGGTTATTTTTACTCTCAGAGTAGGCCTTTGAAAGGGGGCCTGCTTCTCCTGCCTCTATGGAACTTCCCCTGGATCTGTGAGCTTCAACGAAATTTTATTCCTACTGTAAACTGTGCCTGGCTTGGAAGTTCATGCCGGCAACATGATGATGTCTAATACGATGGGTACCCAGGTAATTAGCATAGTATATTGTCTAAGAGTTAGGGCTCCAAGGAGAGTCTGTCTGCATTCACCCCCTGATTATTTTATATTACCAAGTGTCCTTGAGAAGCGATCTTCTTGAGCTTTGCCATCCAGTATAGCTAGTGATAATACTAATTTATAGCATTTTGTGGTACATTAATAAAATATCATATTTAAATGCTAGAACTCCTAACACTAACTCTGCTCCTTATTTGACATTTAAATATTATTTTAACAAGCTATTATCTGGCACTGTATTTTTCTCTTTGAACAATATATCTATTGGATAAGAAATATACTCTAGAGGTAGCCAGACCCAGTTCTCAAAAGCTGATGTTCCTACTAACTACCTTTTTAATGTTAGGGTGATATTTTGTGATATTTTTAAGATATATTATCTCAGTTCCTACCTCAGGAGCTGATATGAGACAACCATGAAAGAATTCATATAATTGAATATTGCAATCACTAGTGAGGAAAAACTCAGTGTGCCACTCTCTACCCAGTTATCATGACCATATCCATTTCTAAAGAATCCTGGTAAAAATCCCAGGTTCTTAACAGAAAAGGAAAGGTGGGCTTGTTATGATATTTGTGACATACAACCAATTCTGAAGGCCATTAAAGAATCATGTCTCAGAAGTCTCTATGGTTATATTTCTGCAAGAAATAAGAGTCATTCCTTGAAATTATACACAGCACAAAAATGGCCATAATTGTCATAAGTCTCTCCCTTGATTTTACTTTAGGTAATGAGTTCTTTTTATTACTTAATTATTCCCCCAGGGAAAATGATTGGACTACTTGAACTCTCCAGGAGATGAAATGATGATAGAACTCACAATATGATTGTGACTTGAACACTCAGGTCTATTTTAAATAAAAAAAAAAAAAACTAACTTCAAAGACAAGTTTAAAGTTCATGTTTTGTTCTTGGGTCATTTAAAAGTCAGATAGGGAAGTGGTCTGGGAGAACTTTTCTTCCAATCTGACGTCTTCAGCAAAGTAGTTTCTGGTTTGACCTTGGATAATCCTTACTTATACCTTTACAGAGGTTTAAAATCCATGCAATCTTTTGTCCTTAGTAATAGTATCTAAATAAAAACTTATATTTTGAGCCTCTCTTTGTCTTGACAGGTTGTTAACAAATGGTGAGGAGTAGCTGGATGAGAGTAGACAAAGCTATTCTGCGAGAGGGTGATGAATAGACGGCGGGTGCATGTTTTACCTCCTTAGCTAACTCCTTCTCATTCTTCTTCCACAAGTCAGTTGGCATAGCTGGAACATCACCAGTCAAACAGCAGCCATAAGGGCTTAAATCTACAAATGCTGAGTTATAGAAGAGACAAGATACTGACTGGATAAGGAGTCTCCCTGTTTGCCCTTGACTGAATACCTTTGGATATCTTGCATGAGAGAAAGGAATGTAAATGTTTTATTTTTTCTTTTCCCTGTTAATTTCTGAATATCAGAAGACAGTGAAATTCCCCATTAATACAAGTATTTTTATGTATGTGTTGGGAGATGTTATAGCTGAAGCTTGTTTAGGATATTTTTAATGTAGGGACATAAGGTAGGAACAATGGAGTACAACTTTCATCCCGACACAGAAGACAGAGACCATGTTTGAGTATGACTACATTCCAGAATAGCCTGAGCTACCAAATGAGACCCTCACTCAAAAAATAAATAAAATAAAAACAAAGGAAGGGAAAGAGAAGGGATGAAGTGAGGGAGGTTGGAGGAAAGAAGGAAAGCACAAAACAACATAGGGAAAACTAAAAACTATCCATACAAGACACCACATTAAGGTGTTCAATGAGTTTTACATGGGATACAAATCTAGGTAGACAAAAAAGTGAAGGAATGAAGCTGACAATAAAAAACGTGACTACAGCCAGGCGTGGTGGCGCATGCCTTTAATCCCAGCACTTGGGAGGCAGAGGTAGGAGGATTGCTGAGAGTTTGAGGCTACCCTGAGACTATACAGTCAGTTCCAGGTCAGCTTGGACTAGCATGAGACCCTGCCTAGAAAAACAAAACAAAACAACAACAAAAAAAAAGTGATTACATATAAAATCTTCTGTAGAAAGAAATAAAAATAGAGCTTTGCTTTGGTGTTACAGATTAAAAGAAGACCACAAATTATTTGAGACACATTGTTTGAAGAAGAGAGTGTATATTTCTTCCACTTCAATCTAGGCTTGTCTTGTGGTTTAACTGATAGAAGACAGTAGAAATTAACCCTTGCAGTTCTGGGCCTCAGACTTCAAAGTCAGGTGTTTTTCCCCTTCTCACCCTAGACATTTGCCCTCGGGCTTAATGGAGAACATCCACCTGTGATGAACATACCACATGAGGAGAACAAAGGTGATGTAGGGAAGAAGAACGCCTCACCCGACCTTCCAGCCAGGCAGCCTTCCCTGAAAATGGGTCTGGTGAGTGCAGATACTGTCTTACACTTCCAGGCCGGCACAGACGTGAGCTGGATGCAAGTACAAGACCCTCTGGAGCAAAACTGCCAGGAAAAAAGCCCAAGACGGCTGTGTCTTAGGCCACTAAGACTCGCGGCTATTTTTGTGAAGCATGAGAAGCCCAGAAAGCATGCCAAGCAAACCAGCAAGAGCTCAGCCTTGAGACGCAGCTTCAGCGCCCCTTGAAGAGACCGCTCCCACTGCAGCGTGGTGAAGGGCGAACGCCATATGGTGGGCGAGGAGGGCGGCATTATCAATTCAATCCACACCAATGGCAAACACAAGCTCAACTCTATTTAGCTCACATTTGTTTTGGGTTTGCTTTCCACAGTTACACAAAATGCCCAAATTATACTATGAAAACATTTATAAGGAAGCATCATCTTCTTAAGCTTTTTTTTTTCAGCTCTCTCTTTTACTTCCACTGAAACTGATTTGTACACTAGTTTTTTTTTTTCACATTCTATACAAGAAGGTTAAAATAGAAAATGTAAAACACTTGTTTTTAATTTCATGTGTGTTTTGTCATCTCTAGGAAGGAATGAATAAGTTGTCATTTTATAATTCCCTTGTAATAGTAGACTCATCTCAGGAAACAAAGAATTTGGGGCTGGAGAGATGGATCAGCTGTTAAAGGTGCCTGCTTGCAAAGCCTGATGGCCTGGGTTCGATGGACCAGATAGAGCCAGATGCTGAGTGGAACATGTGTCTGGAGTTCATTTGCAGTGGCGGGGGCCTCTCACACAGCCACTCTCATTTATTCTCTTCTCTGTTTGCAAATAGCTAAATGAAGTGAATAAAATAAAAAATAAAATTTCAAAACCACTTTAATCTAAATGCAAAAAACAATGTGTGTGTAAAACAGTTATTTGTTTATTATTTATTTATTGGGGAGGGTTCAAAAACCAAATGACAATCCTCCAACCTCTGCATCCTGAGTGCTGGGATTAAAGGTATGTGCCTTCACTCCCAACTTTAATTTTTTGTTTTTATTATTCAAAATAAATTACTTTTGTGCAATTGCTTCAGCTTGAGGCAAATATGATTCCAGAGTTATTTACCTCACCCTGATGCAGTTCTGCAAATCAGTTCACTGCTGTTACCTTTGGCACCAAAGTTGTACCCATGAATCAGCTGTGCTCTTGTACTTGGAAAAATGCCACAGTCTGTGTCCTCTGGGACTTTCATGTGGTTCTAAGCAGGCATCTGCTGAAATGTATCGCCTTCCTTTGTTCTGCCCATTGATTTATTGAGCAAAGGTTAAAGAGATGATGTATGTGCGGTGCATCGGTTTAAGACTGGAGATGCTTCTTTGACTTTTGAACATGAAAGTTCCTGCCAGCCATAATGAATATGTTCATCCCATCAGTTCATGTTTAGTTCACATGGCGATGTCTAGTGCATCGACACCGGCAACTTGAGACCCTCAGAGGCTGGGAGAGGCTGCAGAATCCTAGAGCACAGAATCTATAACGCTGTACTTCATCCCCAGCTAGGCAACAGTTACCACTTCCCTTGCTCTTTCATTTGATAATGCTTGAGTTCTAGCTGTTTTTTTTGTTTTGTTTTGTTTTGTTTTTTTGAGTTCTAGATGTTAATTTTTCTGAATTTTAGCCTACTCATTTTGTCCATATCTAGAGGACCAGACAGCTGAAATGTGAACTTTACCCTTTTTGCTCTTTTATTTTCCTTTCTTTATGCAAGGGGAACGAGGGGGGAGCTAGAAACATTAATAACACGTGTCTCAATGATTTTGATTGTAGACCCCAGGGAAAGGATGTCACTGTGTCTCCTTGGGTGGCGTCCACAGTTCTTCAAAGTGAGAGGAGTGCATTCTTTGACTCTGGCAGAAATCTGAGCCGCACGCATGCAGGCAACACATCACCAGGACTCATGTTGGGTGCAAACTTCTGAATAAAGCTGCATGCTGAAAAACTGAACATTTTTAGGAGCTCATCTTGATATTATGAAAGCTTTAGCTCTCTCAGTCTCTTCTTTAGAACTCCTAAGGTCAGGCTGAATTTAGAATTGACAGTTTCTGAGAGTACATGTATTGCATGCATATAACATCCCATAGAGTGCTTAGCAGGAACATGGTGAAGAACATTAGTAAATTTGCATATGTGACTATTCATACTAAGTAAGGCTGACAAGGATTAAAAACATTCTGACATCGACTGCAGTCTAGTTCTCTTCAAAGTTCATTCAATCTAAGTAGGTTTTGTTTCTACCTGGACATTGAATGTTTTATGTTAAGAATAGTTTTTTTTTTTTTGATTCTTAAATTTTAAGAAAGAAGTTATGAGTCTACAATCACAGATTTCTATACCTAATAGGTTTTCACAAAATGCTTGTGAAAATGACTGACTGAATGAATGCATGAGTGAATAAATAAATAAATAAATAAACAAACAAATAAATAAAGAGGGTAAAATCTATTATGATCTAATAGGATGTTTACATGTTAAGCAGATTTTAAGGAAGAAATTTTGTGAAATGCTTTATAATTTTTTTTGTTTATTTTTATTTCTTTATTTGAGAGGGTCAGACAGACAGATAGAGAAAGAGGCAGAGAGATAAAGAGAGAGAGAATGGGTGTGCCAGGGCCTCCAGCCACTGCAAACAAACTCCAGATGCATGTGCCACCTTGTGCATCTGGTTTAAGTGGTTCCTGGGGCATCAAGCCTCAAACTGGAGTCCTTAGACTTCACAGGAAGCACTTAACCGTTAAGCCATCTCTCCAGCCCCTCGTCATATGTTTTTTGGGAAACCGTTAAACACGTTTTCACCTCGGAAAATGAGATGTTTAGGGAAACCGATGACCATGGTATCAGGCTTGTCTGCAGAGGTGAGTTCCACTGATTTGAAGAGTATTCCAGTGCTGATTTGCATGAAATGCCTTTGATTCATAAAGTTTGAAAACTCGTCATATCATTTATAAGTCAGGTGCTTGCCAGGCGTGGTGGCACACATCTTTAATCCCAACACTTGGGAGGCAGAGGTAAGAGGATCACCATGACTTAGAGGCCATTCTGAGACTACATAGTGAATGCCAGGTCAGCCTGGGCTTGAGCAAGACCCTACCTCAAGAAATTAAAAAAAAAAAAAAAAAACAAGTCAGGTGGGGAGCATTCTGCATAGTTATACTGTTGCTAAGTTCTGAAGACGTAATTTAGAGTATGTCTGGTAGGACTCAGGGAAAGAATAAGACTAGAGAAAAAGAGTATGATGGTACAACTTACGTTTAGTACAACTTGATGATTGTTTTTTGTTTTTGGACTACAGACTTTATACCAGAATAGTTATTCACAAAGCTTTCTCCTACCCTCAAAAGAATAATTGTTTGTATACTTTCATTAATATAATAAAATATGTATTTTTTCATAATTTTGGTTAAAAAATTCACACTTTATCTCAAAGTTAGTTATTTGACACATGTTTTATATTTCTGCTATACATTAAATTTCATGGTATAGGCAACATCTATCTTGTATAGAATGGATTAGCAAGTGATTTTAATTGGGTTGTTAAATATATTCCTTCCTCCTTCAGTAAAATGACATCTCTCTTCACTTCTGTGTCCTCCTAAAATATTCTAAAATGTAGGATTTCTTTCCCCATAAAAATAAAGCCACTGGAATGCCAATATGCATGCATAAGTTCCATGTGAGAGAAGAATTGCACACTCCCAAATGATTGCATCGCTGAGACACATGAAAAGACATCTTCTTTCTCATCAGCTGGTATATGCCAGCAATCCCATCATCTGCCAAGGTTAACAGAGGTGCAAAAGGCAACTGTCTAACACTGAAACTATTTATTAAGGAAGAAGGTGGATGACAAATGCTGGGAAGATGTTGAGAAGCAAAGTTGCTTTATTGCTCATAGATAATAAAATATGTAACATCTAAAAAAGATAAATATTTTTCATTTTTATTTGCAGGCTTAATATATATGTTTATTAGTATGATAAATGAATAAAATTATCCATGGTGGGTGGAGGGTCAGCAGCATAGGAATTTCTTCTAAATAGAAAGAAAATGATTTTGCCTGCTAAATTGTTAGTCACTGTCATCAATCATGTCATCCATATTTCACAAATAAAACTGGACAATGACCCAATGAGTAAACACTTTCAGATTCCAGAAACACAACCATTTACTACTAAATGGGTTAATCCCTATACATAAAGTGGTAGGCAGATTAACTATATGAAACTTCCCATTATAACCAACTATAACCAATAGAATGAGGCTTTGTCCAAAAGAAGGGAGTTTCCCCAATATGCATTCAACTGGATGCTTTCCAGACCTCAACACCTCATATTTGGGTCCAGTGGGATCTGAGGCAAATGCTGGCTAACAGCGACTGTGCTATTAACCACTGTGCTGTAAGAGTTACTCTATCCTAGCTCTTCACAGACCCCAAAGGTTTCTCATTACACCACAGCCACCAACACACCGAAAAAGGTGATCAAACCCAGCAGAATGCAGCCTTATCCCAAAGAGGAGCCTGTCTTCTTATGCAACATGAGTTAAAAATAATGTATAAGCTTTCCTGGGGTCACAAGAATCACATGCCTTTAGACCTGAGTGGTAAGATACACTGGAGATAGATTGGCCCATCATTACCAACTCAAAACCTGGAAAAATGATTTTTCAACAGTGAGGCAGAAAAGCTGAGGATGTACCTGTGCAGTACAGTGCTGGACAGCCATGGACAGAACACTGGGTTCAGTTCCCAACCCTGGGGAAAATAATTCAAAAGAAATAGAAAAATATATTTCAAGAAATTCCCAGATATATGTTGCTCTGAGGTTTATATCTTTTGGTCCAAGTCATTTTAAAAGAGGAAATAAGGTAAGAATAGAGACTTATGGACTCAGCTGGCTCCAAAACTGTTTTCCATTTTACTAAAGCACTATTGATAATTTCACCCCACACTACCACATTCCAGATGGCATGGAGGGGGTGTTTAAGCACCAATCTCATGAATATAGCAAGTAATCAGAGCACCAGGAAGAAGAAAATAGTTTTCAAAGTTAAAAAAAAAAAAAAAACCCACAAAGGTAGCCCCTGCCTGTAAACAAAAGAGAGCTAAAAAAAAAAAAAAAAAAAAAAAAAAAAAAAAAGAATAGGATGATTTTCTCTTCGCACACAGCAGGGACATTATCGAAGAGGATGTCAGAAGTATGTAAATGTGATTGGGTGCTGAATACAAAAGACTTTCCTCTGCAGAACTGGTGGCCAGAGTCCTAATGAAGCCCTGGTGGATTCAGAGTTGAAGACAGAGGAGCAGCTTTAATATTGTGCAGGCTGGGGCTGGTGTCAGGAGGTCCAAGACACACAGGAGCTGGTCTTTTTTTCTTCTCTGGTTTGGTTTTCAAGGAGATTGTCACTTTAGCTTAGGCAGGCTTGGAATTCACTATGTAGTCTCAGGCTGGCCTTGAACTCACAGAGATTCTTCTCCTCTGCCTCCTGTGTGCTGGGATTAAAAGTTTATGCCACCATGCCTGGCTCCAGAATTTTGTCACTTTATGTTCCCCTTCCCAAGTCTTCTCCAGAAATGTAACATATGAAGGTTATGTATCCTTTCCCTTTACAGATTGCTGTGCAAATTGTCCATCTCCCTTTATTCCATTGAGTACTAATAATATGCTGCACCAGAATGCACTGCTACCTGTTGTGTCCTGACTTCTGAGGAGAACAGGCTCTGAAAGAGGGACTTTGGAACTTCATGTTGGGGTTCAGTCAATTTAGGACACAAACATTGAATAAGAAGGTGGTTTAGAGACTGTTACCCTTCCAGTTCTCAACTGAGAGTGATTTTGCACCCCACTTTCATTGCTGAACATTTGGCCATGCTGGAAGTATTTCAGGGTATTATAATTGATCAAGAATGATGCTAGCATATAGGGATAGAGTCCAGGGGTGCTTCTCAACATCCTCCATGCACAGGACAGCCCATCACAACACAAAACCAACCCATGGTTGTCAGGAGTGCCTGGGTTGAAAAGTTCTTGTGAATGCTTTTATTTTATAAATGACTATAAGGGTGTCACCAAAGTTATGTCAGATGTGCAGTAGCCCTGGACACATGCTTCTCTTGACTTTTCCTCTAATGCCTTTTCTTTACAGCAATTATAGCTACAATAGTCCTTGTTAATGTTTAAGAATGGTTCAATTTTTTCATTGATATAAACCTCAATATTTTCAAGAGTAGAAAATTTGGATTAGTCTTCATTTCTTAATTATTCATTTGCCTTTAAAAAATAATTTAAAGGAGGGCTAGAGAGATGGCTTAGAGATTAAGGCATCTGCCTACAAAGCCAAAGGACCTAGGTTCAATTCCCCAGTACCCAGGTAAAGCCAGAAACATAAGGTAAAGCAAGAGTCTGGAGATAGTTTGCAGTGGCTAAAGGCCCTGGTGAGCACATTCTTTCTCTTTACCTGCCACTATTTCTTTCTTTCTCAAATAAATGGGTAAAATGAAATAGTTTTAACAGCATTTAAGGATATTAAGAGGATTGATTCTCCCATTAACATCATATGATATTGGATACAAATATGATCAATGGGTAAAATTAATCCACATGTCTAGGGCCAACAATATGCACATAAAGCTTAATGAAAGTGGATTGAAGTAAATAAACCTCACTACCTCAACATCATAGAATAGAATGTTGATTCAAAGTCAGTCCTTTAGTTTTATTATTTTGTTCTGTTTTTCCCCAAGAAGACTCCTATGGCATCCTATCCCTCCCTCCTTATCTCTTTCTTGGCTCTCTGTGCAAGTAAGAAAAACACACATCTAGTTCCCATCATCAGAACTTGCCTAACCACTCTTGTTTGACCTACATATAACCCCCAAGCTACATGAATCATCACTTGTTCAAAGACAGTGTCTCAACAAAATTGTGCTGTTAGAAATCTCGGAATAGCTTAGTCCATGTTTTATATTACCTGGATTTGGGTGACATTGTACTTTCAATTACACTAAAATCATATACAACTAAAAGCAATCCTTCTGGAAAGATAGAGACAATGTGGTTGGATCACATTTGAATATATACACCTATTTCTTGGCTTCCCCTGGTCTAAGGACTTCCCAAGTATAACTTACTGAATTTATGACATGGAATGTGTCTTCTTTTCTTTTAATTTCTTTTCTTCTGGGGGTAGCACCTGGATATCCTCAAGGCTTCTTATTTAAAAGAATATTAGTGAGTGCCTCTTGATATCTTTGTTCAGCTTTTAAACAAATATGCTGATCATACACCCCAAACACTAGTCTCAAATAAATCTATTGATGAATGTTTTTATGAAAATGTTATCTATAATCAATTTTTTCTGCTGGTTTATATTTGATTTTTCACACAATGACCTTCATGAGGTTTCCATATTTCCTACAGTTTTGCCTTATGAATAGTGAGCTCTGTACAGTTTTAATAAATCTCTTTCTGTTTCAAATGAAGATGTTTCCTATTAACCAAGAATCCAGAGAGATAATGTAGGTTCCACTCTATATCAAAACACATAACTGAAGCATGCATTCTCACAGTAGGGAAATGCACGGTGATAATTATCTACTTATAACCCAAGCATAGACTTAAGAATACATGTCTGTATTGATGAATTATCCTCAAGGAAGTTTAAATAGCTTCTCTTAACTGAATATTGTTATGTTTGAAATTCACACAAGATTTAGATCCCTAAATAACCATTCTGGGTTAGAATAAGTACATTTTCAAATAAAGTTCACCAAAGATCATTTTGACTATAAACTTCATATTGTAAGTAATATTCATATGTATAACTTGTGATAAAGCTGTAAATAATTGTTCATTTACCTAGCTCAGCTTGAATTTATTACTCCAGGGAAATCTTCCCTCACCACTGTGTCTAAAATGAACCTTCACCCCTTCCTTCAGCATTCTGTTAGGTCATCAACCTGTTTAACAATTTTTCCACTATTGATGGACTTATCTATCTGATGGACTAGTACAACTAAGTTGCCCAACTCAGAGCAGCATTCAATATATTATTTTGTATACATTTGAATCTTAATGTCCCATTTGATGTCAGGCCCTTAGAGAACAAACTTGGTATTTGTCACTATATGAATCTTTAATGTAGAGTACATAGATCAGTAAATATCTTGTGCACTAGTAATAGTGTATAAAGCAAATTTTCCTAATTAAAAAACAAATAAACTAGTTCTTAGGAGCTTCTGGTTTCCAGTAATCAGGAATTGCTTGTAGTGCTTATTTATGGAATTAAAATCATCAAACAAACATATACATTATCTGTAATGAGTTTGCAAATGTTATATGGTATTCATTTCTGCAATTTCTGGCCACTAGGAAGTCTGAGATTGGTTTAACATTATGGGGTTGGTGGTCCTTACAAGGGCCTTTTCCTTGCTTTCATGTAGTTGTCAATTTGTACTGTCTTATGTGGTAGAAACACAGAAAGAGGATATTTATGTTGGTGTTAATTTTTATAGAACGTATAAAACTTAACGGGGTGTGGTGGTGCATGCCTTTAATCCCAGCACTCAGGAGGCAGAGGTAGGAGGATTGCCATGAGTTCAAGGCCACCTGAGAGTATATAGTGAGTTCCAGAACAGCATGGGCTAGAGTAAGACCCTACCTCAAAACAAAACAAACCACCAAAACAACCTACAAAACTTGTGGGCATACCCCCTTCCTAATCACACTGAGAATTAGGCTTAAATGAATTTTAGGAAGATAGAAACAACATCCTGTATAAGATGAAGGTGTGCGTGAAGGATCACTGGAGTGTGAGGATCAAAGCTGGTGTGCATTCATAACTGTGCCCATGTGATGATACAGGTTGTAAACTGGGAGGAGGGTAAAGCAAAGTAGAAAGTGTCATCAAACACACTATCCCAATGTTTAATCATTAATGGTTAATAGGAGAAGAAAAAGTCATTAGTGGAGTTTCTTAGATTTTTAGAAGGAAGCACTTTAAGAAAGAGTTATTTTCCAGAAATATCAACAGCTTTTATTACAACCCATATTTAATGAAAAGCTTAACCAATCTCAAAATCCAATTTCTTTTTAAAAAATATCTTAACTAATTTGTTTATTTATTTGCAAGCAGAGAGCAGAGAGAGAAAGAGAGAAAGAAAGAGACAGAGAATGGGCATGACAGGGCCTTTAGCCACTGCAAATGAACTCCAGAAATATGTAGCCCCTTGTGTGTCTGGCTTTACATGAGTACTAAGGAACTCACACAAGTCATTAAGCTTTTCATGCAAGCACCTTTAGCTACTGAGTCAGACCAACCCAATTTCGTAACACCTATTAGTGAGCCATATCATAAATTTGGTTATAATATGCTAGGAGAAATATCATTAGCTGCATGTTTTTGTTTTTTTAAAAAAATATTGAAATATGAAGTAGACACATTCATTCATCCCATAGCTTCCAGCACATATTTGCCTCTATCATTGACCATATCCACAGACCAGATCAAAAGAGTCACTGTGCAGATTACCAGTTTTCTCTATTCTAAAGATCACCTATTATTTGTTTTTTAAATTTTTATTTTTGTTTATTTTTATTTATTTATTTGAAAGTGACAGATAGAGAGAGAGAGAAAGAGGCAGATAGAGAGAGAGAGAGAATGGGCACGCTAGGGCCTCCGGCCACTGAAAATGAACTCCAGACCCAGGCGCCCCCTTGTGCATCTGGCTAACGTGGGTCCTGGGGAATGGAGCCTCGAACCGGGATCCTTAGGCTTCACAGGCAAGCGCTTAACCACTAAGCCATCTCTCCAGCCCTCACCTATTATTTTTAATAGCTTTTTTCTTATGAACATAATAATTTCATAGATCTGCGTATCTAATGAATATTTTAGGCCTATGAAAGGATACTAGTGCTTCTTCTGTAGCTCAATTGTTAGAGCATGTAAACGCAGTTCTTACTTTGACTCAAGTATTTACCCATGGAAATTGAATGCATCTCTTGAAATTGAGGTAAAAGGTTTAGACAAATAGCTATTGAGCAGTGAAATGATAAATTCTTACAGCCTGTGCATTGATCATGTCTCTGGAAGCTGTGAAAAGTCTGATTCATATGAGATACTCTTTCATTTAATGCATGGCTTGGCATGTAGTGAGGCATCCCTCTATACTCTACTACTTAATCGTTTTGAAAGGTTTTAAATGACAAGATGGAACCAAATGTAAAGTACAATTATTTTTGTCAGTCAAACACTAATGGGAATGTGAAACCATACAAGGATTTGGACAATATAAGTTGTATGTAAATAACTATTAAATATAACATTAGAGTAATTATATGAGAAAAACAGTGAAAAGAACATTTGGGGTGGTGGGAATGTACCTAGCCGAGACTTGGTCTAGAAGTCACACTTGTGGTTGGTGAGTATTCTCTATGTGGAGATTCAATGCTTGAAAGTGTGGCTGATATTCACTGAATGATAAGGAAGTTAATGAGGTCAAAACATTTCCAAATTCTAGGAAAGTACAGAGAATCCTGTTGTTTCGTGACTTTATAGGGTCAGAGGCTGTGTACTGGTAGCCAAACAAGGGAGACTGGGACAGCCCCCTGCACTAGGCTAATTAGAGACAAATAAATGCATAAAAGTAGAAAATGGCACCAGGCATGGTGGCACATGACTTACTTAAATCCTAGCACTCGGGAGACAGAGGTAGGAGGACTGCTGTAAGTTTGAAGCCATCCTGAGACTACATAGTGAATTCCAGGTCAGCCTGGGCTAGAGAGAGTCCCTACCTTGAAAAACCAAGAAAAAAAAAAAAAGTAAAAACTGATATTTATTCAATGTCCCTGCCTACATTGGGAAGAGAAACAAGGAGATACAGTGACCCCTCTACAGTCCATTTTCAGGTTCCTGACATGAGATTTAGGTTTGAAGAGAGCCAGAGGTATGTAATTAAGAAGTTCTAGTCACGGTGTAGTCCCAACCACCACAATCATCTCAGTTGCAGTCTCTCATTCAAGGTAGACTAACTAACCAGTTGTAGAATTGTGTGAAATCTCTTCTGACAGATAAGGTCCACCTCTAGCTAGTGTCATACTTCTGTATTTTACTTCTCCAATTATGGTGTTTCTCAGCAAATTCAAGTTTCTTGGGTTTCTTTGTTTCAATAGTCTGAGAGCTGAACGAAGGACAGAAGTATCCCTTTAGAATACATTTCTGGCCTCCAGAGTGCTTACAATGTACGGATTCAGGAAGCCAGATGAACAAAGGTGTAACCATGGAAGTCTTACAGCAGCAATTTGCAAGATCCAAGACACCACGTGCATGTTGTCCTTTGGTGAGAGATCCACAGAAGAGAACTCAATGGTCTGGATTGTGTCGTCTAGAAAAGAGGAAAATGAGCTATGCTGACCTGATGTAAGAAAATCAAAGAATATAAAACTATAAGAATTTGCCTTTAATATACATTATGTATGTTCATAACTCTTATTGCACAGTCACTTTTCTTGATGAATACTCAGGCACACTCAATAAATACGTTCACTTCAATAAGGTTCCTCGATGTCACTGAAGGGAGAAATGTGAAATGAGAAGGGCAGGGGCAATGTGGTTGCTAACTGAAGTTGATGACTGATGAGAAATGCCTATAGACGTACCATGAATTTTCACACATTGTATGGATTCACTGTTAGGCATAGTCAACATATAGTTACTGTTAAATACCTCAAGGCTTTGGGGTGATGATTAGCCTGCCATCTGTCAATATTTTTTTATTTGGGACTAGAAATTAAAAAGGTCTTTTCCAAACATCAAAAATATATAAACACAGAGCCACATGTTGGGTCATGATATGCAGAGACATTTAGCTTACCCATAACTGTGGGCTAACTCCACAATGCATGACCCGTATACCTCAACAAGGAGGGGCCAAGGGGAGGGGGTAGGTCACGGATGAGCCTAATAATGGTACCAAACTGACTGTATTTGCTGAATACAAAACTGACTAATAAAGAAAAATACATATATATAAACACGTGGGGCAGAAATCTCACCACTACTACCTGGTACATGAGTACTGTGGAGAAACATATGTTTTTCACTAATAATATTTTTTTATTTTAAATCATTTGCCATTTAGATTTACCTAAGGGTCAGCAAGTATTCCAAGCATTAAAAAGTATCAAGACAATGTCTTTGCTTTATAATTGTGAAATCAGTGAAGGCGTGGATACACCTTGTATTACTATTGCATAACTATGACAAAAATAATTTAATAGAGGGAAAATTTATTTTGGCTTATGGTTGCAAGAGTTCTGTCCATAGTGGCTTGACAGCATCTGATTACAGTAAAATACTATGGCTGTGGGAGAGCTTGGAAACCAGTTTCTTTCCTCATGGCAGGCAGGAAACAGACAAACAGCAAACAGAGAAACAGAAAAGAGTCAGGAACAACTTAACATCCCCCTCAAAGGACTTAGTCCTCTTCCACACACACCATGAAGTACTCTCTCTAACTAGGCCTTAATTCTTAAATTTCCCTGTACTTTTCAATCCAGTACCAACATCTCCCAGCACAAGACCCTTTAGAAGAGGCATTTCATATGTATCTGAACCTCAAATAACAAATTGCTTCAGTTGTTTTGCAGGGAAAGCCTCTAAAGCCCATTCAAAGATGGATCCATGGAAAAGGCAGCTCCACCAGTCAATGAACTGTTGATAGCACAAGAAGCAAATCTTCTGAGTAGAGTGCACTCCATAGAAAAGAGACATGCAAAAGGAGGAAGCATGATGATAGTCTGCTTTGCACAAAATTCCCCTGAACAATCGCCTCCCCACATCCAGTTAGCAATTCCTCCTCTCTTCTTTTCTATGAATTTCTATGATTGACCAGAGAAGCAGACCTGAGTTTAGAGTATCTGGTTTCTCTACCTCTTGACTATAAAATAAAGGTCTTTATACTTGCAACAAAATGATATGATAATACTTGGCTTTTATGTGCATCAAATAGGAATTCTGGGCTCAGTTTCAAGAGTACTAACCATTTGTTACTCAATGCAATTAATGATACTTTATCTTTCCTTTTTTTTCCATTTTAAACTTCATTTCTCTACACTGTAGTTACCTTCCTTTTACTGGGACAAAACACTCAGACAAAATCAGCTGATGGGAATTGAGAGTTTATTTGGTTTACTGTGTCTTGGTGAAGCTTCATGATGTCAGGGGAAGGATGGTGAGCAGAGGCTGGACATCATGTCTTGCCACAGCAGCTGTAAGATAGCAGCAAGAGTAAGCTTAATTCCACCAAGAGGAAAGCTGGGCTAGAACACCCCAAAGCCTGCCCCAGAAACACATCTGCTCCACCAAGGTTTTGCCTCCCAAATTGCCACCATCTGGAGACCAAGCATGAAACAAGCATGAACTCATGGAGAATATCACATTCAGTCCTCTGTACTCTCCATTGTAACCTTTAACTAACATATTCAGTATGTTTAAGTACCTATGCTTTTACCTTTACACCTATGTATTCAAGTAAATTTAATTAAGTACTTTTCACATAGTAATTTATAATATCTTCACAATATTCATATAATGGTAGGTAATATCTACATATCACCTATAAAACAACTGAGGCAAAGAGAAATTATTAATAGGCCTATATCACACAGGAACTGAGTTAATTCAGTATGACTTACATTCTGAGTTTGATTATCTTTGGGTACAGAATTCTTGCCCCTAATTACAGAATTTTTCTTATTGAGAGACAAATAAAAAATAGTAACATGTTTTAGGGATCTTTAGATGAAATAACAATAGGTTATATAATATATAACCTTTATATATATATATATAATATATACTATATTATATATATTATATAAGTATATACAATATATAATATATAATATAATATATAATATACAATATATAATATACGATATACGATATATAATATATAATATATAATATATAATATATAATATATAATATATAATATAATATATTGAGAGGGAGTCAGGTAGTTTGTTAGGTTGGTTAGAGTGACTGGGTCCCAAAAGTAAAATGCAGAAATGTCCTTAATTCTGTCCTTGCATTCTCTACCAGAGATCAGAGAAGTATCTCTCCTCTCCTTATCTCTTTACTAAAGGAGTTACCTTGATCTGTTTTTCCATAAACAACCTGAGCCCCTCCTGGGAGGGTGTTCCCTTTTCTTAGAATTTAAATCTGATTCTGTCATTGTAGTTGCTAAAGCTTAGCTGCAAAACTTAGCTTCATGGCTGGCCTCTTGTGCCAGCCCCTAGCCCAGACCAATCAGCCCTCACCATGGCTCACCTAAGGCAGAAGGTAACACCTACCACAACACTGTTATAAGTAGACACTTACCAGTGGGCAGGTCTCTCTCTCCTTGCTGGCTGTTCTCTCCAAGACTTTCAGGTTCTTGTACTGTTAATCCTTCCCGCATCTCAGCCCTATGAAATGAGAACTCTAAGCTCCCATGGGCTCTCTGCTCCCTGCCTCCCACATGGCAGAAGCTCTCTGTACTTTCTTCTTTTTACTCTCTAAATTCCTTTCCATATTCCAAGGCTCATGTTTATTCACCCACATGGGCTCATGGACCATGTGGGTGCCCCCATTTTCCCTTCCTCAGAGTGCAGTCTCTTCCCCTCCCTCATATATTCCTTAATAAGATGTAACATTTTATAAATTTTCCTTCTCAATATGGTTTATCTACTTCTTTGGTTAAAAGCAGACATGAATTCAGAATTTGGGGTTCAAGGCCTTTTCTTGGAAGGTGTTGGCAGTACTGAGAGTGAGTTCTCCCTCTTCAGTTTCTGTCCCACATAATGACCCTCTCTGTAAATACCTTCAGAAATGCATAGGTATATTTCAACAGTGGTAGACGTCCAAGACCAAAAGCCATGTAACATCACACACTCCAGTAAAAATATGCACTTAAACATTCTACTTCAAAGATTCTGGTTTTTACATAGTTGTTTTGTTTAGATTTTCCTAGAGATTGCTCTATGCTTATAATTTGGTACATAGGGTCTATCTGAATGTTTGAATAAAACCAAACCCATAAGTACATATCAAGAGCATTTTTTCTTTTTTCCTTCAAATTTTGTAATATTGAAGTCAGATTTGTGGCAAAATTTAAGTTTAAACCATCAAATATTGATTTGATTAGCTACTTAATGCTTGACTTTTTGTTAAAAAGTAGAAATCTCAATAGACTTTGGAACAAATTCATCTCTTCAATTATTAAGCTAAATCAACAAATGGAATTGTTCAGTATTTTACTTAAGAGGTTATTCATCAAGACAGACATTCTCTGATTGTAAATTATATAGAAATTGTTTGTATACCCATATAGCTATGTCTTTCTATCTACCTATCTATCTGTTTCTAAAAGGAAGCTAGGGAATGACAGAGCTAATCAATGTAAGCAATACATGCAAAATAAACAAGTGAAAAGTGATAATAATTACATTAAGCCAAAAGAATCTTTCCAGGCAGGAAATATCCTATTCCGTGTTAGAGCTGAAGTTGAAGGCAGACAATCAAGTTCAAGGTTAAATGAAGCTTCTGTGTTCATATGCTAAATTTTCTTCAAGTATTTTGTGTGTTTTCATTTTGACATTAGGAGCATCAGATGCTAAATATGTTGCTATGCATCATTGAGTACTCTACCAGCAATTCACAGAAGAGAAGGGAGTATTAAAGTTAAACCAAATACTTTTCCATTGTATAAGACAATGTTCTTTAATAGGCCTGGACTGCTTGCTTTTTTAGCAAGGGTGTAATCACTAAGTAACTGACCTAAAGAAAATATAAGCCATAGAACAGACAGATATTACTGAATAGCCTGCTATTTCCTTCTCAAAATGAGTAATTGTAGGCTTTTATTAGTTTAGCTTTCCTCTGTTTGAGAACTCTTCCCCACTTCTTTTTAGTTGGTTTGTTTGTTTTAAAGACCAGCACCACAGGGACAGCATGGAAGCATGGCTGCTCTGAAAAGTCTTTTGTGCCTGTTCATTTTGGCTGAAGAATTAATCCCAGACCTGTCTGTTTATATGACAATGTTGATATCTGATTCTGTCACTCAAAAGAAAATAGGAAACTTTCTCTTGACAGCAATAATTCCAGTTTCCCTGGCTTAGGTAACATACAGAATTTATTCTGAATTGTATTCTTTCCTAGAAAGAATGGTTAGCTGGGATGATTTAAAAATCCATGTGTCATTATCATACTTTAGATTATTTATTTTACAAGACTCCAGAACTAGGTCGAATTAGCCCCTGGAAGCTTCTGAATCTGGTCATCTAATTAACATTTTGCATTTCAAATTGTATTTGTTACTCAAATTTTGCAATTATGTTTCACACTTCTTGTTTCTCCTCTTCCTAATCTGCATCTATGCTGTTTTAAAGTTATTTATTTAAAAGAAGTCTGTTTTAAACAACAGTATCAGGAATATAGTTGAAAAAATAAAAGGTGCAAATAAACAACTCACTTTTATCCCAAAACAACTTTAAGTATTTCATTAGTGACTTTCAAGATAAAAAATTTAGTTCAAAAACTCTTATCTCATTGTCATGGCAACCTGAGCACAACATGTGAAACTCAGAAATAGCTCACAACATTTGTATTGAAAGAAAATGCTAGAAGAAAGTAAGCTATGTTTGACCATTGCATATCCAGACTTGTCACTTTATAAAACTCATTTCTTTTATCTTATCCCATCTAAAGACCACAGAAGGTTTTATGAGAAGTAATATAGAAGCACATTTTAAGGTATACAATGTTGCATAAAGCACAACAAAGTTTTTAAAAAATATTCAGCATAGAGGTGGACATATTTGCTACATAAAGAGGATGATATAATATTCCTTAATTGCAGTTTAGTTGTGAAATATATCACATTATTCTATGTTGGACAATTTTTCCAATTTTTTTTAATTTCCAGAATTTTATATGTTAGGCTTTTTGAATTCAGATGTCAGGTCAAATTTAATACTAGGTTATGGCAATTAGTCAATTAAAGGTATGTTTTAAAAAAACTGTTCTCTTTTAAAGTATAACAGCAATATATCTCTCTAAGTTCTTTAATGTTCTGTTGTGGAAATACTGGTCCACTAGTATCCTATTTAGGTCTTTCCATGCTTATTACTTTGTGTATTTCTCTTATCAGAAAAATGAATAGGAGTAAAATTTGGGAGATAGTACAGAAGGAAAATGATGAGTTAGCAAAAACAAAAACAAACAAACAAAAAACTTCAGGTTCAGTAACAGCGTTCACTGGCACAATAAACCATCCATGAATCAGGCAGCACTCAGAAAGACATCTTCATGCATGTTAGGCTGAATACAGAAGCCAAGTAAATAAATGACTTACGGCTAGGCAGTTGCCTTACCTGTGTATGATCTAGTGGAAAGTGCCTAGTTAGAGGTTAGTTGGCAGTTTCAGATTAGCTAAACTTAAAATTTGCTTAATTGGGATTTAGTCTGCTTACTTGGGAAGCCAAGGTGAGGTTGTCATCTTAGCCTAAAGGCCTTCTAATTAAATATCTTAATAGTACAGAATAGATGCCTATCAAATGAATACTTAATGCTTCCTAACAGATTTTCATACTTGTTAAAAGCTGTTCATGATAGTACCTCCCACTTACTCCATCCTTTTTATGTACTATAACTTAAGGGGTGAATGAGAAGGTGGGTTGGGGTATATACATAGAAAATCGAAAAGACTCGGTCCTGGAAAAGAAAGTTCCTCTAGAGATCCCATATATGGCTGGATATTAATTTTATATTCTCTTGGTACTCCTGGACTCAGAGTTCCTCTTATATTCTCTGGACTTCTCATTAGCTGTGTTTTGTTAGCTTATCTGCTTTGAACAACCCCATCCAGTGATGTTCAGTGTTAAATCACATGGCCCTAAAATGAAATATACCAGTATGCCTGATCATTGCCTCCAGTATGACTTACAATAGTTAGTTCTCCATTTATTCTTAAAAGATCACAAAATTCTGACCTATGAACCCTGTTACTCTCAGACAGTGAACCCTTCTGAAGGTGCACCTCTTTTTCAAGTCTAGCCTTCTCATTTCCAAGGTTAAGTCTCCCAAGGGTCTACTATAATCTCCTGGCTTTAATCAGAGCTTAATTTTGTAAAACTCATGAAAATAGCTCTAAAACCTGCACCCACATCCTAGAATTTGGAGAGTAAGCACCTTCATAGAGCCCCAAGGATTGTTTGTAAATTAAAGAATGAGTGTGATAAGAAAGACTAAAGAACAGAGATTATTTAGCCTGGGAATGAGACATCTAAGGGACATTTGAATAATGATCTCCAATTATGCAGAAGGTTCTATTAGCCTCCTTGTATAGCAAGTTGCAACCAGCTGTTTTTAATCTGTACTGAGGACAGAAATCATGGATATGAGCATCAATTATAGAACAAGAGATCAGAGTTAGTCATAACGAAGAATTTCCTCACAGAATTTACTTGTAGCTGCCTCAATACAAACAAAAACAATATGGAATAAGACTAATTCAATCTGCTTTGTTGTACTTCAGTTGAGAGAATTGGACTATTAAGATTTGAATGACTCCTATTTCCAACCTGCGCCCAGCAACAATGTTCAAGGTCATATGCTTTCCCGGCGATAAGAATAACGACTGAAGCAGACATGGACATCCAAACTTTTCCTGTCAGCTCTTTTAATTTCTCCATGGTTATAACCCAGCACTTTCATTGTGCTATTTTTTTTTTTTCTGTTCCAGTAACTGAGTTGGGCTGAATATAAAATAAATGGATATGGCCAGATATCTGTTGTTGGGAGCAAATAATATGCTCTTTATTCTATAGCTTCTTATGTCAGAAAATAACAGGTTAAAAGGGAAAAACATGTACTATGATTTTTAACTTCCACTCTACTTCTGAAGACATTCTTCAAACAAAACATAGTGCCAATCACTGTTCTCTTAATTCTAGATAAAAATAACAGTTATATGAAATTGTGGTACTGTCACTGTTCTTTAATTAAAATGTGTTATTATCAATACATTTTTACTTTATATGAATATGTTAGTATTTATTAGGAGCTTAGATATGCCTGGTAAAAAGAAATATTTACCTATAAACTCTTTTTTGGCTGAGGTCCTATTAATTAGATGAATGATAGAAAAATTAATAATAGAAAAATATATAAATTTGTTCAATATAATCTTAATGATACAGGAAAGCTCATAAGACTCCCATACCCAAGAGCCCTACGTGTTTTATCTTTTAAAGAAAGAGCTAGTGAACAAGAGAAAGCAAGAGAGAGAGAGAGAGAGAGAGAGAAAATTGGCCCACCAGGGCCTCAGTCACTGAAAACCAACTCCAGACTCTTGCTCCACTTAGTGGGCATGTGCGACCTTGTGTTTGCCTCTCCTTTGTGCTTCTGGCTTTTGCGGCAAGAACCTTAACTCTACGCTATCTCTCCCACCTCTTACATGCTTTTATACTCTGTTTGATAAAGAGTGAAGAGTCCTGAGAAACTACTAGGAGAAAAAGTTTAGGAACTCAGCTCAATAAACTTGGGAAGCACCACAGGCTCATGCAAGTTTCTTAGCATCCCTTCCAGGATAAGGATTTTCTTTCTTCCATGTATAGGGGCCCAGAATCAGGCCCTGTGATTTATTTCATGGCACCAATTGAAGAGTAGAGATTCTTGTAAGTGCCCAATGTTCCTCAAAATTCCCCAGTTTAATTGTGGGAGAAGAAACTGAAAATGTGTATGTTCAAACTTAGTGATGCCATTAAAAGGAAAGAGTCATGAGGGCATACTTTTCATGAATAGGAAAGTGATTTTATAAAAGAGGTTGAAATAAGTTCCCCTTGAAAGATGCATTTTGGAGCAGAGACTGGGCCTTCAGAAATTTCACAATGAGCTTTCCATCCTCTGAGAGTGAGAAGAAAATTTCCATTATTTATCAATTATTCAAACTCAGTTATACTTTTTTGTAGCAGAATGTTAATAAAATAAGATGCATTTCTTTTTCAAATAGTCCTCACCTCTCTGATGGGCAAGACAGTTTCTGAAAATGAACATCCACCACTGAGTCCTCAGAGTGGATCTCAGTTCTGACTCACTGGGGTTCAGTGTGGGCCCACTGTGTACACACTGGGATGGATCAGTTCCATCTGGATATTGCCTTCTTAGGAGAATTCTTTTTCTTACTGGCTTCTGTCTTGATAACTCTTGTTTTGAATCATAACTTCACTACTTATTAAAAATCTTATTTAAGCCCATGAGAAGGTTACAATTTTTTCAGAAAATTTGTCATCAAGCAATAACCACAACTTTTTAAATAACTGAATTTTTTTAAATAATATTTTTAAAATTTTTTTTTTGTTTATTTTATTTATTTGAAATTGACAGACAGAGAAAGAGGCAGAGAGACAGAGAGAGAGAATGAGCACGCCAGGGCCTCCAACCACTGCAAATGAACTCCAGACGCGTGCGCCCCTTGTGCATCTGGCTAACGTAGGTCCTGGGGAATGGAGCCTTGAACCGGGGTCCTTAGGCTTCACAGGCAAGCGCTTAACCGCTAAGCCATCTCTCCAGCCCCTTAAATAATATTTTTCTTACAGGATTTTTGCCAGTAAATAGTTCCTGAAACTTGAGAGCCCCCCAAAATGTTACAAGTTTCCAAGGTGATTCTGGTGGACGGTGCAGTTTCAGAAACTGAAGCTAAGGAAATTGTTCTCATTCAGGTATCCACTTTAACACAACCCAATTACTACTACTTTTTCAAAAATGACTGCTCCTTTCGTTCAGTTGAACATATAAACATGTCCATCTACTCTTGTGTTCAAACCTGGATGACCCCTTCACCATCCTGACCTCTTCTATGCCTGCTATGGAATACTAAGTGTTTCTCTGAACCATCTTGGCTATAAGTAAGCATGACTCTCCCTGAGCTTCATCTTGGCTACATTTCAGGTAGATTAGCTGTTAGCGTTCTACCAGTCCCACAGTGAACAAAATATTCCACATAAAATGTACCATTTGCTGTCACTTTGACAAAAATGTGAAAATATTTTGATATTCAATGTCGGGCAAAATTAAGGTTAAAAAATCAGTAATATATATATATTTTTCTCTATACTGCATGAGGCCTGAAATCTTAAAAGCATACATGATACTTTCTTTGATGCTCATAGTACACAAAACAGTAATTGGCAGTTCTAGCCAACCAAATTGTTGCAATGATTGCATACAGCAGATCAACTTTATCAGAAATAATATAGGCACTTTACACAGTGTCTGTTATTAAAAGTAGATAAGTGAATATTCACATGGGTCAATGGACATGATTGATAAATAATTTGTAGAGATAAGGCTATTTAATTGTAGATTAAGAAAAAGACCATTTTGAGATCCCAGTATCCTTTCCAGAAAAAGTAAAATTCAATGGAAAAAAAAAGTAGAAACTATTTGGAAACAAATTAAAATATAATTGTTCAAGTCAATAAATGAGAATGTAGCTAATTTCTTAAAATATATGCTGTATTATTAATAGAAAATCATGACAACTTTTAATGTATTTGAATATAAGGTGAAATTTCCAGTTACAAAGTTGCAAAGAGAGTTTTCTTGTTTTCTGTTTTATTTTTCCTTGTTTTATTTTCCATTGCGCCACATTTTACATTTGTTTTTCTTAATGTTTTTTTTTTCCTTGCTAATGCATTCTGACAGAGTAAATATTTTAAAACATCACTGGCCAGAGTTCACAATAAACACAACCTATATAAAGCAACTGAGAGAGATGTCACAGTAATGGGTTCACTGTTTCACTTAAATGCATATTCCACTTGCAAGGAAAGGCCATCCAAGTGGGATAATGACATTTCGCAAAAATAATATCTTGAGCTATTTTCACTTAAGTATGTGCTTCTGCATGTGGTAAGGAAGAGGAAAAATTGTGGTTCCAAAAATGCCAGTTATGCCGGGCGTGGTGGCGCACGCCTTTAATCCCAGCACTCGGGAGGCAGAGGTAGGAGGATCGCCATGAGTTCGAGGCCACCCTGAGACTACAGAGTGAATTCCAGGTCAGCCTGGGCCAGAGTGAGACCCTACCTCAAAAATCAAAAAAAACCAAAAAAAAAAAAAAAATGCCAGTTTTACCTGCTGAACATACCCAGAACACTTACAGATGCAGTAAAGAGAAGAGCAAACAGGAAAAGAGACCTTTGACAAATGGCCGTAACTGCTGAGCAGCTGTTGGGCATTTTTGAGAAGTGGCAGTTATATACTTTGCATGTGTGTGTGTGTGTGTAGAGAGGATACAAGGTGTGAGGACTCAGAAAAACACCATTTTACTTTTCTGCATTTGTTTAGTATAAAGAAATATTTTCCTCTCACCTTGCATCTATTAAGGAAACTGAAATGCTTGTCTGGGAAGACAGCATTTAAATCCTCAGACTGCTTGCTTTGTGGGCCAGCATGGGGAAATTTTATAATTTACTATAGTTTACATATTTTCATCATGAAAAGCATCACTTAATCAGTGACATGATTTGCCAATTAGGTCATTAGACATGAAGGTACTTGTCCTGAGATAACCACATACCAGGGATGTAAAGAAAGCCTCAGAGCCCAGCCTGACCATACCCAAGTAAGCAGGCGGAAGAAATGAGGACTGCAGTTCTCTGCTTCGGAAGTTGGAACTGCAGGCCTGCCTGTCAAAGCTCTTGCTACCCTGACTTACTAAAGTGTGAAGACCTCAGGAGTGGCTGGCAGGGCAGCCACAGGTCTTGGACAGATCATGATCAGTACAGAGAGCAGAGAAAGAGCTCATGAAAGAACTGAGCAGCCCAAACCACAGGACTGAATGTGTGCGCTATCACCCCACGTGGCCCAACTGCTGATAATGACAGATGACAAACCCCAAGGCAGCTGAATGCATGTGTCAAACTTAGAGGCCTATCAGATCAAATCAGCTGATGGTTACTAAAAATATATGACATTTATTAAGGCATTCATCTCAATAATAGTATACCTGCAGCCATAAATAAGCATATGTATGTATACGATGCTATCAACACATATGTCCAACACACAGTCACATAGAACCATGAAAACATAGGCCAACAATGAACAGTTACCAAAGCCTTGAACACTGTTATCAATTACTGTAGAACAAACTTAATTATCACTACTAGTACCATTAAAGCCTCTTTATGTCTACAATCTACTACATGTTTACAAGTGCAAACACAAGATAGCATGCACACAGTCATCTTAAACCTGCCTCAAAGTGCTAGTGTAGTATTCTTTCTTAGCCATTCTGATATGTGGTCTTATTTACAAACTGTTTACTCTGGGGACAATCGTAGCAATGTCAGAACACACATACACACACAGAGGAACTGGGGAGATGAGCAAAAGTATTGCTCATTAGGTGAGCAAGACAGACGCTGAGGACATTCAATATTTACCAAAGCAGAAATCAAGAGGCTTCTGAGAGCTCATCACTGACGAACACTTAAAACACACACCCCACAGGTAAGAGAATTCTGAGGAAGAGGGCAAAGATCATAAGAGCCACAGGTGGAGACATCATACCCAGAGGCATTGCCACCCCCCTGCACAACAACTGACTGCTGTTCTCACAAGGCATAACCCACAACCCCATGGGGAATACCAGCAACTCCAACAAGGAGGGCCCCCAGATGAATGGGGGCTGGGAGGAGCAAAAAGATGGTACCAACACATGATATCCACACAAAGTATGTTCTTAATTAAGAAAATAAATAAATAAACCTAAGGCAGGATTAAAAAAAATAGAAAATTATGAAGAAATGGAAGCGAAAATGTCCCTCACTCCAAAATCTAACACCTTATTATAAATCCTTATAATTTATATCTTACTATAAATTAAAGTAATCTTATGAATACTGTAGCTAAAAAGCCACAAAATCATATCTATCTATCACTATCTACGTATCATCCTTATCTATATCTACTTACATATCTATATCTACCTACTATCTAGCTATGAGAAAGAGAAACACATTGTAAAGTCTTATTAGTGTGACTCTTCCTCTTAAGAAACTTGGCCCCATGGCTTGGGTGTATACTGACTTTTCTTAAGTATCTGTCTAAATGACAGTACTTAAATCCAAAGCATAAGCTATCTCTTCTACTTAACATACTCACCCTCTTGATTCACTGTGACTCATGCTAAAAAAAAAAAAAAAAAAAAAATTTCTTTTTTTCTTTAACTTAATCAAGGATCCAGCAGGAGCTCCTGAGACTGCTGGAGACTGCCAGTGCTGAGCTTCCAGTTGCAGCCAGGGCTGGAAAATGACAAGAATACAGTGATACTCCAAAGCTGCAGTAGTGCCTGGGCATTCAGGTAAGAATCATATCTTCACTTGGAGGCACTTATGACTAAAATAATAATGCCATAAGCAACCACAATTTGTATTTAGAAACACTATTTGCTTTACTATAGATAATGAAAAATGGACAGTGTTGGAGAGATGGATTAGTGGTTAAGGTGTTTGCTTGTGAAGCCTAAGGACTCATGTTTGACTCTCCAGGTCCCACATAAGCCTGATGCACAGTGAGACAAGCATGCAATGTCACACATGTGCATAAGGGGGTGCATGCATCTACAGTTTGATTGCAGTTGCTGGATGCCCTGGTATGCCAGTTCTCTCTCTCTCTCTCTGTCTCTCTGTCTCTCTCTGTCTGTTTCTCTCATACACACACACACACACACTCACACACATTTTTAAAAAGAGGCCAGTCTTTTGGACAAAAAGAAAAGAAAGGAAAAGAAAAGAAAAGAAAAGAAAATGTAAAGGTGAATGTTAGTTTGTGGCTCTAATGTCTTAAGAATCCTGAAATATTTTATTTCAAGTCTGGGATTAAATATTGATTTCAAAAACTTTTCTAAATACATTGCATATGGATCAGCAATATGTAAAGTTTCAAACTGCAATCTAGTGGCATAAAACCACCATTGACCAAGAAGTCAGATGTAAGTTATTGATCAAACTATGTCCTATGTGTTTTGTGCCTGACACCACAAACTTAAAATTTGATTAAGCGCTCATCTATGTACAAAATAAGTCATACTTATATGTCCCTTTCCTGTCCATATACTTTCTGCCTATTTAAAATTCCACCTCTCTCACTCACTTTTTCTTGCACACATCACAGCTTTCATAGTTATTTAGAAAGATAGATATACATTTGGATAAAAATGTGTGTATAAAACAATATGTGCAATAAATATACACTAGTAAAAATAAAAAAAAGCAACTATTTTAAGAGCCAATATTTTTACACCTAACTTCTGTTACAGTAGATAATTAGTCATACAAAGCCAGTGGGACCTCATGATCTTATGTTATTCTTTTCTGAAGTTCCTGAGTGAATATCACATATCATACAAGGATGTTTTCACAGATGACGGACTGGTACTGGCTAAACGATAATGATCTGTCCCAAAAATCTTTTGGGTCTAAAGAAAATTAATGGACAAACCACCCCAGAAAATACAAATGGAATTTGCATTGTTCAAATGCTCCAGTCTTTGAGCATTCATCCATGAGATTTCCAAGAGTGATTTGAAGAAATGGAGAATGTGGACAGAGATAAGAGAGGAAGCTACTGAAGAAACTGGTACACACAGCAGCATGGGCACAAACATTGAAGTAAGGACAAAGATTTGGGGAATCATTATTTGTTACAATTTGCATACTGGGGAAGGTGAAATCCTGTTCCACCAAAATTAAGATAAACTGTCACTCTCTTCCTTTAGTTTTACATCATGTTTTTAACACAATCAAGAAATATTTGGCATTGAAAACTACTTTTCCATTGTAAGTAAAACACCTATGGAAACTATTTAAAATATAGATAAAATGAGAAATAAACCCAAAACTGATGAAGTCCCAGGGAAATGAGAACTCCATAGTGTTGGTGAAGAAATTATAGCAAACCCTATATTTCTGGAACATACTATAGAATATACCAAGCTTCTTTAATCCATTTATGTTCTAACTCAGATAATTGCATTTGTGGGGTTTATTCTTCAAAGCAAAAATGTCTCAATTTATATACAAAAACTTGAAGTACCATGATGCTTATGATAATAATTAAGAGTGTTTGATTAGCTGGGCAGAGTGGTGCATACCTTTAATTCCAGTAGTTGGAAGGCAGAGGTGGGAGGATCTCTGTGAGTTAAAGGCTACCTTCAGACTACATATTGAATTCCATGTCAGCATGGGCTAGAGTGAGACCCTGCATCAGAAAACCAAACGAATAAAAACTTAAAAAACAAATAAATAAAGCATTTGACAATGCATATTGTTTATGCAAAATATAATATAGCCATTTATTGAACATTAAATGTCATTAAACTATTTCATGAAGTATTACATATTTTAGGAAAGAAATATAACCGATTAACTTACATGTTTATAATCATATACTCACAAGAAAAGGCTTAGAATCATTAAATTTAAATGTTAATAGCCATTAACTGTAGAAAAAATGTGAGAAGTTTTTGTTTTTTCTATGTACATACTCTTTGAGTCAGGGTCTCACTGTGGCCCAGGCTGCCCTGAAACTTACTTTGCAACTCAGACTGTCCTCAACTCATGGTGATCCTCTGACTTCAGTCTCCTAGTGCTGGGATTAAAGTTGTGAGCTGCCCTTCTTGTCTTTATGTGCATATTTTTATAATTATTCCACAATCCCTTACAATCTATGCACTAAAACACTCCAAAAGTGAAAATACATCAACTTAGGCATTTATACCATGTTTTAACTTTTTTTTTAATTGTCAGCTTCCGTAATTCTAGACCATAAACCATGATAACTCCCCCTACATCCTCACCTCCCCCTCACAAATCTACCTCTCCTTCCTTCAATTAGTCTCTGTTCCGCTTTGATGTCATCATCTTTTCCATTAGGAATTATTACATAATACTTGTAGGTAAATAAAAATAAAAAATGTCATGTGCTCACTTGTTGAGATTGGTATCTTTCTTTGTTCTTTTTTTTTTTTAGTAGTTTTTCCTCTTGAACATCATGCTTTGTGTTCTGTGCGCACCTTGTCAGTCCTCTCTTGTCAGTTCTGTTGCTAAACTGATCCTTGTTCCAGTGTGGATCCTTTTATGTGGATGTATCCTCGGGGGTCTGCTCTGTACCACATAACTTACAGCTACCCACTGTTTCTTTTTAGAGCTCTTCTTCTAATACTATATAATGATGATGTCTAACATCTCAGCTCTAGCTAGATTTGCGAATCATCTCCGCTTGGTTCTTATCTACTGACCAAAATTCTATGAACTCTGAGCCAATCAGAATAACCCAGATACCAAATCTCCTGTGACTACATTTTGGGCCGTGACCAGTAATCCAAAGCAAGGAAGAAAGTTTGGCATCTCCACTATCTTCTTCTTCACACTATCTTGTTCTTCTCCCTTAACAGCCAAATTCTAGTCTATTACTGGTCACATTGCTTTTCTCTCTCAAGTACATGTGGAATCTTTCTCCTTCCCTTTCCTTCTTAAGCACAGTGGTTCTGATTGCACTCACATCATCACTTCCATGAGCTGTTGCAGCAGCCTCCTCCCCGCTGTGCCATTTATATCTGTAGCCTTCTTCCTGATCACGTTCTAGCTACAGTGACTTGCCAGAAGATCATGCCTCAGGCATAACTCTGAATAATTCATTCCCTAGCTTCAAATCATTCAACAACTCCCCCGTGGCTTAGAGGATAAATTCTAAGCATGTTGAAGCAATGTCCGGGTCCTTTCCTACCATCCTCTTTCATTCTGAGAATTTCACCTCAAATTTAAACCCAGAAAACATATATTTTTGTCCCCAAGCATGTCCCTGTCTTCATTATCTGGTCAGGTTACTCTCAGTGTGATTATTTCCATTTCCATCTAACTAGTCCATTTGACAGCTGATTCCTACTTCCTGGTACAAATCACCTGCTATGACCTCATCTTCCCAGAGAGTGTGCTTGACTCTTATGTTTCCTTGTACAGCCCCTACCCTGTGCTGTCCTTGATCCCACAGTGCTACCTGCTCCTTGGTGGTGTCTACCTTCCACATAGACTGCGATCTCCTTCACATGAAACATGACTCTGCTTCTCACCTGTCCAATTCCCTGTCCAATTATGATATTAAATATTTTATTCATTTGTTTATCTGAGATGGTAAAGAGAGAGAAGGGCAGATAAGGAAAATTGGGTCAACATAGCCTGTAGCTACTGAAGATGAGTTCATCTTCAGTTGCATGGGTGCCGGGGAATGAAGCTTGGGTCCTTTGGCTTTGCAGGCAACTGCTTTAACTGCGAAGGCATCTCTCCAGCTCTCTAATCAGGATGATAATGCATACCTCAAAGTCGTACTCAGAGGTTCAAATGGTAAAATGGCAAGGCACATTGAAAGAGCTCATCAGATTTTAAAGGCAGTACTGTTAGTAAGTGGGAAAGTAGAGAGGCTGACAGTCATGTGTAGGTAAAGCAGGGTTGAAAAAGCCGCAATCCGTAAAGGTCATGAGAAGAGCGGTGATAACTCTGAGAGCTTCTTTTTCTCAGAAATTACCAAATCCTTGGGGTCTCACCTTGTGACAATCCATAGTGTGTCTTTCTCTTGATGTTCTTTGGCTTTCTTATGTCTTTCTATTTAGAACTTGTATTTGACCTGACAATGCTTTATTAATATTTTTTGTGTGTGTCCGTTTTGGTAACTTCTTGGGCCCTGTAGATATCTTTTGGTTCCCTAGAATCAACTCCTAGTATTCTTTCTTTTTTAATGTGTGCGTGTGTGTATGATGGGTTATGTGTGGAGGAGGGGGCAGGTGTGTGATATCAGCAAACAACCTCCAATACCATGCATCTCCATGCCTAGTATTGGTGTTGATCTCCTCCTTTCACTTTACTTAAAACAAGGTCTTTCTTGTTTTCCCCTGGGATAGCCAGACAAGCTGTCTGCTGAGCTTCAACATTCTCTTGGATCTATATACCTCTTTGATCCAGGCTTTACAAGGGTGCTTGGGAACCAAATTCTGTTCAGCGGGCTTATGAAGCAAGTGCTTTTAACCACTGAGCAATCTCCCCAGTCATATCTTTGGGACATACTTACATGCAAAATGGATCAGAGACTAAAAAATGTAAACTTCTCAAGCTTGATTTCCATCATGTTTAGTAGAGACAAAATGAAGTGTTGTGATTTTCGTTCTTTGAATTGGTGTTATGGCTTGGTTTTTTGAAGACAACATTATGACTGGAACTAAAGAGCTCAAATGTGTTTAACCAATTTGATTATGGTATATTAAAGCAACTATGTGAGAACTGGCAAAGAAGAATGAAATAAGAGTTTCAAAATATGAAAGTATACAATGTTCTGTAGGTAATACAGTAATGGATGACATGGTTGCAGGCATCTAAATAACCAGGTTACTTTAATTTCCAAGAGATATTTAAATTTCAATTCTGCTTCTACATTACAGTCAAATATAATATATAGGACTTTAGGGAACACAGAATTTGTTCTTTTTTAACTAAAGTTTTCTATAGAGTTCCTCCTTCGCTCACAGTGTCTATTTTATATATGGGTTGACTTGTAGCTCCCTAATTTTTACTAAAGTCCATGTATTTCTTTAGGTAATCCCTAAGCAATTACAAAGGGTAAAACAATATGGGAACTTTTTGCTAGGTGCAGGAAAATGCCAGGGGTAAGCAGAGTTGAGGGCAAAAGTAGACATAGGCAAACCAAGAAATGAAGTCTCATTTATTCAGAATCTCTGGCAATACTGGGGTCATGGAACTAGTGCATGATCACCCCTCAATATCAGATATGTAAGTCTAATTCCCATTTTATAGGTATGAAAATCAAGTTTCTGACTCAGTACACAGCATAAAGTTACTAAAACTGAGAGAGAATTTTACCTTGGATCCTACTGTAAAGGAATCATTATAAAGGACCAGTAAAACGCTTCCAGAATCAAACAAAACATCCTATGTTCACATGAGACCATATGTTCACCTCTATGGTCATGTGGAAATTCAAATATTAGCCTGATATCATCACAAGGATTCACTAGCAGGCTAAATAAATAAATAAATACAAAGAAAGAAATTAAGCGACTCTATTTGCATCGTGAGGAGGGAATGTAAAATATTCAGAATTTATTTAATACAGTTCAAAATGAAGACACCCCAAGATCTGACTTAACCCAATAACTCCAATATCAGCTGTATATCTTTCCTCCACTTTAAAAACATCCAAAGAAATATATATCTCCTTGTAAAAATTTGGAAAGAACAACGTTGCTTCTAAAAGTTGCTTGTAAAAGTCCATACTGACTCTACTCAGAGTTAATAAGTATTGTTACATAACAAAGACAGAGGAATTGTGAAGTGTAAGTTGAAGCCTGGATATTTTAATTTTTGGAATATCAATCTACTACAAATGGAAGTCCCACTTTCTTTAACTTCACTAAATGGTTTCCCACAAAGACTCTGGGATCATAGTAAGATCTTCCATCTTATGTAAATTAGTAGTTAATGTATATAAAAACCATTAGTCTTCACTTATGTTCTATAATTGCATTGATGTAATTGATTTTAAAGTTCAGAGTCACTCCACTTTTCCGTGAAGCATCTAGAGGCTTTTAAAATGCTGATATGAGATATACTACCCTCCCTCCCTCTCCCTCTTCTCTTTCTCTCTCTCTTACTCTTGAATATTAGTTATCTTTTTCCTCATTTTCTTAGTGGGCACTGATATGTAACTCCCAGTACCAGCATGGGGCTATCATCCACAATGAGCTTTTGATCAGAGAGACCTAAAAGGTTTCCTAAAAGACAGACAGATTTCTGTCAGAGTACTTGATGACCCACCAAAGGTTAGTGGTAAGACCTTACTGCTGAAGACACCTTATGTGGTTGACATGCAAAATAGAATGGCATGGCTGGAAGTTGGAAGAGAGTCAGTCCCAGATAGTCAGCACGTCTAGTGCCAGAAGGTGCTACATGGGGGACTGGGGGAAAATGACCAATATCTGTCCAAGCAACTCATGGTCTAACCTACTTAGCAGCAAATAACTTGTTGTGATGCCCACACAAGTGCAATAGTGACACACAGCCATGGTGGGGAACCAACTGCTCTTGATTTGGCTAACTGATCTCCTCAGTGGTATGGGACACAGAGCTGGGAAACAAGTCAGAACCATATTCAAACATAAGCCCACTTGCCAATATCAAGCTACTATCAATCATGGGCTACAAGAGGTCCTACACCTATTAAATTCTCTATTAAAAAAGTAAGGGTTATCTCATTTGTCCTGGTGCTAAGTTACTCTCCGTTGGAAAACCTGCTTCTCTTTTTCAGATAGATGCAGATCCTAAGGAGAGAGCCACCCCATCATACCTGAAAAGGGCCCCAGCTGAAACTAAGAAAAATTGGCGAAACAAGCAAGGGTGCTGTTTTCCTGATGAACCGGATACCCGCAGAAGGGGGAAGGAGATCAACACAGAGAAAAATCAACTCCTATCAGATCAGAGAGCCAGAACCTCAGAGGCCCCAAACACCTCGTCACTGAAGCAGACCAAAAAGGAATCCAAAATGGCTCAGGGAAATTTTGCGGAAGAGGGGGCAGAAAGAATGTCAGAGCCACATGTTGGGTCATGATATGCAGAGACATTTTCCTTACCCATAGCTGTGGGCTAACTCCACAATGCATGACCCATATACCTTAACAAGGAGGGGCCAAGGGGAGGGGGTAGGTCACGGATGAACCTAATAAACTGACTGTATTTGCTGAATACAAAACTAACTAATAAAGAAAAAAAAAAAAAAAAAGAAAAACAAAGTGCTGATATGGTATCATTGTAAACAAGACCATAGGCTTGGTAAGAATTTCCAGAAGAAATGAAAAGACAGAATTTACCAAGATGAGAATTCTGAGTAACTAGTCTGAAATCCTGCTTTTTTCTTAGCCTTAGTTCTGACCCATTGCGGAAAGAAGTAAGATATATAAAATAGAACATAATGAGTTTCACGTATATAAATTACACAAAATCTCCATTCTTCCATCAAACCCCACACAGGAAAAATCATGTATGTGCTATCACATGTTCAGTAGCTTACATAAACCAAGTTGAAATTTCATTTGAGTCTAAGTAGAAGTATTATTGAATTGTATTCAATGAGACACAGTAATTCTTTCTGAATAATGACTATTTCTGCTCCCCCACTGGGACTTCTGGGATCTCTGCCCTTACCTCACAGTTGTAGGAGCCAAGTGGTCACATGCTATAAAGTCATCACTTTCTAAGGTCATCAGATATATGGAACAAAGGCCAAAAAGCCTTCTTACCAAAGCCTTTAACCAGAAGGTCAATCAATTTACTAAGAAAGAGGGACTTAATATGCTATTTCTCAATAAAGCTTTCCTATGAATTAAGATCCAGTTTAATTAATAAAAGGAGTACTGCATAATTTAAATTGTAGTTTTCTTTTTTAATAGATGCAATTGATTTTCCTAAATAGGTACTCTTTCTCTGGTTTAATTAATTATCCAGAAACAGCAATCACATTTTTAAACACTGTCATCACTTTTAGATTAGATTTCTAGCTCATCTCCTTCTCATTGCCTCCAGCCTACTGAGGAGCAAAAAGAATAGTGAATTAAACTTACAGAGTTCAGTGATCTGATTACCTTCAGAACAGCCATAAAGTCATTGTGTAGTTTCTGTAAATTCTATATAATTTAGAATAAAATCTGAAGGGGGGGTTAGGGGAAATATTCTTTCTTTTTATGAACAGTTCTATGTATGTATGTAACATATTTTTATTATAATCACTTTCCATTTCTTTAGTGTAAAAAACTGTACTAGCAAATATATATATATACATGTTACATTTTAACTACTTTTACTCAAGTTAGGGGTCCTATTATTACTAGAAGTTGTTACTTAGTCATTTTCTAATAAGATCTGTACTTCAAGTTACAAGCTCCAAGGACCCTCACCCGTTTCTAAATGGCTAGAAAAATGGGGAAAAGAAAGCCATCAATTAGAAATATATTTAACAAGCAAAGGTAAGAATTTTATTATCTGTCATCCGTTTCGGATACTGACTGGGAAATTTACATATGCATATACATACCCCTGAGACTGCCTCAACCCAACCAACTGTTCAGGCCCTGATATTAGTTGCAGGCATGCACTGCTGTGCCTTAAGATTTAGACTACACATTGGTTTTCTCTTTCATTTCTGGCCAGCACCCAAAGCCAAAAGACAGTTGCTGCCTAGGGAATGTCATTCTCTCATATATTGTAACATAACATAGAGAGACAATGGTGTTTCCTTTAGATATTGTTCGTTTGTCTTGCAGAGTACATTCCTAATAAGATGGTGTCTCAAAGCTCAAACAATAGTATATATGCTTTTTTTATTCAAAGAAAAAATACCAATTATGTTAGTTTTGCTTTGGCACTGAACTTCAGTACTGGGTGACAGTGGGCAAGAAACTGCACATCTTCCTTCTGCCTACACAGTGGAGAAGGAGGAAGGTTCAGGCAGAGGTCTCCCAAAGGTGGGCTTCTGTATTCCTTTGCCACTTCATAGAATGACACTGTAATTGCTTTCCTAAATAGGTTGTGTGGGAATGATATAAAGGAGAAAACAGCTTCAAGGGAGTACAAGGAATTAGAGTTCAATTCCAGTGAGTGAATAGAATTTAAGAGCAGAATAATGAATTGTTGTAAACTAGGAGAACCACAGAGAGGAAGGCAAACTCGGTTATATACCATCACTTTGAGATCTACATATTAGGATTTAAGTACTAGTCCTGGGTCTATCAGTGTCATGCTTCCCTGAGAAACTATAAAGCATGTGTCTCTGTGATGTTTCTGTCTGACTTTGATTTGAAACGGAAACTGACTGCTCCAAAGAAAAACAATCAGTTGGCCTATTTGTCTTAGAAATGCTTTTCTCACAAGCTACATCATAATGCCTATACCAGACAATGTACAGTTATAAAACTCAAAGACAAGAATTGCATGTTCAATTAAAATAGTGGCTTGGATTGTTTTGACTTTATAGATGTATTTGGAAGAAGTCCCTCTTTGGGATTGAGCTACGGGTAAAGCACATAATCCAGTAATGCCTGAATAAGACATGTGTTTTACATAGATTCAAAAACATGTCAATTCAGACCATGCCCCTCTGAATGGATTTAACTTGCATGTAATGAAAATATTTTTAAATCATTGCCTATAGGAGCTTTATAAGTAATATTCCTAATGCAGAATATCAGCATTACCTCCCTCTCTTATGTGAATCACATCTCTATAATTATTCTTTCTTCTTCCAATGGATTATGAAAGAATTTGAGCCAGGTGTGGTGGCTCATGCCTTTAATCCCAGCACTTGGGAGGCAGAGGTAGGAGGATCACCTTGAGTTCAAGAAAAAGAAGAAGAGGAAGAGGAAGAGGAAGAAGGAGAAGGAGAAGAAAAGAGAAGAGAAGAGAAGAGAAGAGAAGAGGAGAAAAAGAAGAAAAAAATCGAGCAAAAATTATGATGCCCTTTTTTATTACTCAGCCTCTTAAAAGTATCTTCCCTGCATCTGCCTTATTCCTCAGATGTAGCCAGTGGTGATGAGGAGCCCAAGCACCTGCTGTACCATGAGGCATTGTCTTCAATAACTCATTGATCTTTGAAGCTCAACAAGATAATTGCTCTTAGATTTTTAGATGAAAAATGTTATGGTCACAGCAGTTAGGAAATAGTCCCCGGTTGGTCACAAAAGTGGCAGATGTACCAGGATTTGAGTCAATGTCTATTACACACAGAAGCTTACATTTTTTTCATGACATATTTCCTTCCTTTAATATATTAATTGTCATGTACTCGTGAATGAAGCTATTTCTCTATGTTGAGACTTTTTTCAGTGTACAAAATTAAGCTAAATAAAATTCAGTGTGTAATAAATCTGAGATTGTTTGGGGATTTAATGAAACTTGCCAGGTTGAACAGCCTACTCTCTACCTTCTGGGCAATAGGTTTGCTGTGCATATTGAGTCTTTGAAGGTTCGGGATTCTTCATATTTAACAAGCTGTGATGTTCTATACAAAAGTAAGAAGACACATAAAAGAATTCTGTGGCCATTAGAAGTCTCATAAACAGAAAAAAAATAATTTCAGGTATCTTGGGGTTTATTACATGTGCTCTCTGAAGCCTTAAATTTTATGTCATCTATTCCATCATTTTGTATAATTCTCTTTTCTTTCCTCCTGTCATTTCTCATTGGGAATGTGTTTGCACATCTGGTAAATTTGAAACTCATAATACCATCTCTTTGTTCAGGTTTTAAATTTAGAACATAGCTCCATTTTAGCTACTTTTCTTAAACTCCTTGGATTGACAAATTAGGCTCTGTGTCCCACGACAACAGCTTTTCTCAAGAGATTTCTGGTACTTTCTGATTCTGGTTGGACTGGAAATACCACAAAAACAACTTTCCTTATGGTATTTTGGCACTTCGACCATCAGGACCAGATGGTACACAGAAGAGCAGAGGAAGCATTGGATATGAATAATACTACATTTTTAAAACTCATTCACTCTTCTCTAACTTTACTGCATTTTGGATGAAGGTTCATGCAATTTACGCTCTGCTCTGAACACATTCATCCATTTCCAAAGGAGAAAACCTATGTGACAGGTTGATAAAAATTGAAACAATGTGTCCTATAGAATTGAATTCTCAGAACTTTTGTGTGGGGTGTGTGTGTGTGTGTGTGTGTGTGTGTGTGTGTGTGTCAATCTGGCAATTCCCATATGTAATTAAGAGGAAAGTGGACAAAAAGTTGTGTATGGAGTATTCAATCACACTATCAAGTTTCAATTGATAGAAGCACTGCTTTTGCTTTTGAAGACAATCATGGTTTGATGATCAGTGAGCACTAAATAAACCACACACATGCCTAGACATATTGCAATATAGTCTAGAGATAAAGAGATAAAAACCAATGCTGGTCTTAGCTGTGATGCATGTTACACAAAGCAGGCTGGACTGCTGCTGTGTTGGATATCCTGTTCACGTTTATTCACTTGTTTCTGTATACTCCTCATCATTTTATCCTGAGAAATAGCATCAGCAGTAGGATTGAAAAAAATGTTTCTAGTGACTTATCTAAAATAAACTAGTTTTAAAAGCAATCAGTTCAGAAATGTCTAAATTTAACACCCTCCGTTTTCATCTTTGAACAAATGGTTGAAAGGAAATAGTATCTGGAAGAAAAGATTTAAGATGAAATGAAATTATATATAAAAGAGTAGGCTAGACAAGATATTCTAAAGTAAATTTTCCTAAAACTTCTTTCTTGAAATTCCAGATTAGCTAAGAAACATGGAGAAACTAACAAAATCAGATTTGTTTCTGCTTTTCCCTTATGGCATGGGTATGTGTATTGAACTGTAACAAAATGACAAACTACAATGATTTTCCAAACATAATTAGTATATAGAATCATTTTACAAAGAGTATCTTGCATGAAGTCTCTACGTAAATTCAAGGATTAAAAGAATAACAAGCTTTCAGTGACTCAAGACCACTCTCTAGTTTCATATAGCTGTGTATATAAAAGATAACCGTATTTGTACACTCTTAAAGACAAACCTTTACAAAAACTCTTCTCTTGTAAGACATGCAATTTGCTTCAAGGAGACATTATAAAAATCACAGTTCAGGATCACATTAGAAATAAAAAAAATTCATATTCTCTGACAGAAGTTAAGGAGTGGAGAATATATATAAAACTAAACAAAATATTCCCATATGCCTCTTTTTATATTGTGTTAGCTCAAATTATCTTTGACATTTACTTTTGATATTTGATACTGCATTTTTCCAATGTTTCAGTTACTTAACACCATTCTCTAGGAAAATACTGATTTCTGTCTTTACTTATTTTTAACAGTGTCATATAGTCACAATATAAACAATCTTTAGAAAAATCTTCTAAGGGAAAATGACAAAGTTTCCCTGTTGTAATCTTTGGTATGACAAAAGAGAGGTTTAATGAACAGAAATATCAAAAGTAAATGAAAATCTCAGGGGACATTTTCATGTGAAGTTTGTACCATAAGAAACTCACAAAGCAAATATTTTAGTGGTACAAAGCACAACAGGAAATCATTTTCGGAGAAAAATAATTTCTTAGAGAATAGTAATCCAAAAACATGAGAATCTGACTCTGTCTCCAGTACTGTTTTGATATAAAAGTGTTTTAACATAGATATCTAAAAATATGCTCACTTGATTCAGACTAGGTATAGTAAATAGTTTGATCATTTTAAAGCTAAAATATTTAGAAAATCAAAACTGTTGGAGCCATGCTAAAAGCAGTAGTGTTCTTTGAGCATAACTGACTTTAATAAAGTAGTTGTTATATCATTTGTGACCCTCTAAAAGGTAATAAGTACTAAAAAAAATTAGTAAGACTATAAAGTCGTTTTAAGAAAGAAAAGAATCATTATATGAGAAGGGCATATGCTGGGGGCCCTTAAGATCAACTTCAAGGACTTTCTCTCACATATGTCCACATGGAGATTATTAGACATGACAAGATTTTTGGAGTCTCTTTCTTTTGAGAATGTACTTTTGGTCAAATGTTTTAAATGTCCCACATGATGGTATCAAGCCCTGGATCTCAGACTGAAAAGTATAGACTTTGAGGCCTGAATAATAGTTGTCTGGTGGGGTGGTAGGTAAATCTGTTAAATAACATCCTTTTCCTCTACCCCCTAGTTGCCAACCACTTTTTCCTCGCCAGTGGTGGCCATAAAAATGTCATCAGATAATGCCAAGTGTCACTTAGAGAGAAAAATGGCCCCCACTTGGGAACTACTGGTCTAATAAGTTGTTTTCCCTAGACATGAATTTATAGAGAACCATTCATGGAACCATGCCTGAATGTGTCTTGCTTGCTTGGTGGTTATGAAAGGAAGCCCCAGCAACATTTCTGTAAACATCTGGACTTCAGTTCATACTAAACATTATTCAGCAATTTGTTTGTCTTCATGCTTTGGCTGTCTCTGATTTGTAAGTTTATTGATAAACAATGAGATTTTATCCCACCAGTCTTGTACAATGTAAATTTCTCTAAGAATTTAGAAATGGTTATATTTTTAAATAGTGTTTTTCTAATGTTTAAATTGTATGTCCTGTATTCCTTTGGGCAAATTATGAATTTATAAAAAATAATTATTTGTACATATTTAAAAGTTATCAATAGATTGTAGTCATCACTTAGTAGTTAACTTTGATTGCATGCAGGTCAATGCCCATGTTTTTCATGAGACCTTTAAAATGCTTGGTGCCAAGACCTTGCTAATCCACTGATTCATCTCCTTCAACACCTTGTCTCATAAGTCAAATTCGAGACCTTATCCTGAAATACCCTTTTTCAGGAACAAATGCCTTATCTGATTTCAATTCCAGGCTAGATTATAAAGAAATTAGCTAGATTAAATTAATATAATTTATTTTAATTTGATTATTTTCTCTCAAAATCTATTGTCTTACATGTATATCTCTGAGCCTCACAAGAGCTATAAGTAGCTCTTGGTTAAAAAATATATTTATCCACACACAAACACACAGTGTACACTGTAACACAAGTGAGCAACAGAAACACAACTAGGATTACCTGCATATTTCCTTAATTACATGGGATTCAAGTAAACTGCATTCTAGATAGGTGCGTGTGTGTGTGTGTGTGTGTGTGTGTGTGTATGTGTGTGTGTGTGTGTGTATGTGTGTGTGTGTTGGGTGGGTTGTTTGACAGTTTCAGAGGTGACTCAACATAGGTAAATTCTTAGAAAACTTGAGTGTTCAGGGAAACTATACTGACAGATAAAATAGTTGTGTTAACAAAACATCAACAACAACACAACAAAAGGACAGAAGCATTTTCAAGTGGTAGATCAGATACAACTTCTAATTTGTCTGTGTTGATCTAATGTTAATGTGGAATTTAGTGGTAAAATACATATATGACATTGTGGTCATTGAAACCATTTGCTTCTTTGTTTTCTCTGTCTAATTTGTTTTAGATGTTTTGTAAATGAGATGATTATGCTGCAACAATTGGATGACTTACTCCTATGGGTTGTATTTTATCTAAAGACCAGAGGTATAGGGGGTTTATGAGCTGCTTCTAAGGAGTCTGTAAGTATTTTCCCATCTGCTCTTCTGTGATTTACACAAATTCCATGCAGATAAAGAGAGACTGCTACATCTGACAGAACTCCCCCAGCGTACTCTAAACAGCAGGGAAGGCCACCTGCAACTTGCCAACTTATGTTATTACAACAAAGCAGCCTTGATGGCTCATCCTCATTGGCTGATAGTAGGTCTCCAGTGGCAAATGTCTGCTGAAGTCTAGAAAAAAATAATTACCAGGCGCCAACTACTGAAGACTCACACAATAGATGTAAAACTGAGGGTTAAGGGCATGACAACTATTTAATTTCTATTCATTTATGTTCCATTTCACTCATTTATGTTTCATATTTTTCCTCAACTACTATTAATAATTAAGTTATGCAAGTATATTTTTAACTGTTTTATTATTTGTGATACAACATAATAATTTACTTATGAATAATCTTATACATGTATATATGTTATATATTTTATCATAATCCCCATTCATTAACTTCTATTGACCCCACTCTGCCTGCCCCTTTCACTTAACTTCTTCTGCCTATCTAGTCCCTGTTCTATGTTGATGCATTCTCTCTCTCTTTCTCTCTCTCTCTCTTTCTCTCTCTCCCCCTTTCTCTCTCTCATTGTCATACAGAGATTTAAGCAGCATTAATTCTGGCAATTTTAAAACCAGTTTGTATTGTTGATTTTTTTTCCGTGTCTTCAAAAAGCACAACCAGTCTACTTTATTACTAGACTAACGTGAACTGACAAATGGCACTATTATGTGATGAAGAAAAGGTTTTTAGACAACACTTTGATTGTACAGTATCTCTACTCTTTTTCTCTGTTTCAAAAAATATTTATTTATTTAAAAGAGTGTGTGTGTGTGTGAGAGAGAGAGAGAGAGAGCGAGAGATAGGCAGATCGAGAGATAATGGGTATGTTACGGCCTCTAGCCAATGCAAAGGAACTACAGGGGCAGGTGCCATATTGTGCATCCAGTTTATGTGGGTATCAGGGAATCAAACCTTGGTTCTTTGGTCCTTAGGCTTCACAGGAAAGCACCTTAACAGCTAAGCAATTTGTCCAGCTCCTCTCTCTTTTTTCTACTTATTGTCCTATAAACAAGGAAATTTATTGTTTGTTTTGTTTTGCCTATTTACTATTCTATTCTTTTATTTCTGTTATAGAAACAAGGACCATATGTATGAAGAACTACAAAGAACACTTGGAAGCTGGAATCAAATGTCACTTCTGGACTTGGTTGTCCTCATGGAAGAATGAACAACGACCAAGGCTGCCATCTGCACAAGTCTACTGAGCAGCTCTATTTCCTCAGAGCCAATAGCCCAGCAGCAAACAGTATAAACAGCACACGCACCGTCCCTGTAACAACTCTGAGCTATCTCATTACTCTCATTCACAAATTGATCAATGATAATAACCACTACGGAGATTTAGGGCAGCTTCTTTTCTGCCATAATGTGAAAACAATCTGGAATCATTTTCTACATGCAAGCCATGTTAATGTTTGCAGGACTCACGTCTTTCCAATTACAAGTTTGTGAAATCCCTTGAAACTAAGATGGCATATGCCAAATATAATTTAATATTTATAATCTTCCTTACCGTGGTTGCTCTGTTTGCAAAGTTTATAAACAGTGTTTTTTTTTTTTTTTTCTGCTAATGAAATCTAAGCAGCATATTGACTTATACACTGTAGGTGTGGTTCACTGAGATGTGAAGAGCAGAAACGCCTCTCTATTCTGAGTGCATTGCCCACACCTTCCAAAATATAGGACATACCCTGAATACCCAAATTCATAAGCAAACAAATATTTATAATGGCATAAGGGGATACTTTGGTGTTATAAACGGCCCACCCATTTCTCAAACTCGGTTTACATCCAGTGCTTTGTAGCTCTCTGTTTATGGAGAGCTGGAATCCTAATAGAAACATTTCAGCCTGCAGATGTTCCTGCCAAGTTCAAATCATCTGGATCTCTAGAAGGAAATACAGCTTTGTCTATGTCACAGTCTTTCTTCTGAATTCCTAAGCTGCCTCAGAACTGGCAGTGCCTGCCTGGGGCTATATATCAGTCCTAAGACACTTTGACAGAATTGAGGAATTAGTCGAAGAGGCAGGAGCGTTGGGAGTTTCCTGGCAGTGTTATGAGGGAGAAACTTATACAGTACTTGCCCCACAACCTGGCAAACATCTGATCCTAGTAGAAGTGACGAGTAGCTGGGAAATCAAGAGAGCTTGCATATAAAAGAGAGGGAGTGACAGCAACACAATCAAAAATGCTCAACCCAATAAAGGCCATTAAGACAACTTGATTTTAAGACAACAATTAAACACCCTTAATGGACAGCACATTATTGGACTTGGAAGTAGACACTCTGCCCGCCTCAGGGACGTAGCTACTAGCACTGAAGAAGAAGGTCACAGGAGGATTTTATAACCATGGAAAAAAAAAAAAAAGACTATGTTGCATTTTGGGAAGACTTACAAAGGTGGCCTCAGGAGAGCAGAGGAGGGGCACATTCCTGGAGAGTTTCACCTCTAGTAAGTGTCAGAGGGTCAGCATGAAGGGAGATAGGCTGATAGAGGATTCCGGGCATTTGGCACATAGTAAGGCACTGAATTTCTGAAAGAGACGCAGAGGGAGAACTGTGCCAAGTGCGTTAATTCTTGCCTCATGCATAACGCCAGAGTCAGGGCGTACTGTTTCTAAGTGTCAAAACTCCTTGGATATATTTGTTTGTTCCTAGCCATCCATTTCAGACATTCCAAGAAATCAAGAAATAAGTTGATAGTTGCCAGAATGCTTTCCTAGCCCTCTTGCTTGTTTAATTAAAGGAAGCATAGAGAGAGCAAATTCTAACAGCCTAAGTTCAGATTCCCTTTCTGGAGACAAATCTGATGCTTTGTTTTTAACCCCATGCTAAGCTGAGGAGTTAAGGTCATGTATTTCCCCCGAAAGAATGTGTCTAGTTTCTGAATTAATCAGGGCTTGGCAGCAGTCTCCTGCACCCCATGGAGACTTTCTGGTATTTGGAATGTCTGTTTACAGGGTGTTGTCCTGCACCTGGGACAGTACAGGGGTTAGCCTGGAAGGAAATAATGAGCCAGGCACACACAGGAACTAAGGGAGGCCAGAAGTGACCCCAGTAGCAGTAGAGCTTATCTAAAAACACCCAAAGACAGTTGCCACCTGAAAATGCCCTCTGTCTTCTTTGAAGAAGGAAATGTTGTCACAACCTATTAGTCACAGAAACATTCCCTGGGAATTAGTATGTTTAATATATCAACTGGTAATTAATAGAAAAGAGAAGGAAAGGTCCTTTGATCTTCCAATATTGCTTGAATAGTTCATACATACATGCTCAAAAGTCAGACATCAAGGCATGTTTATTGTAGCTATGTCTATAACAGCAAAATTCTGGAAAGCAAAAAGGCCCCTTATTAAAGGACTGATTAGTTAAATTATGACACATCTGTAGGTGAATTCTGAGGCCATTAAAATAGGCAAACAGGGCCTCAGCAGATACTGGTAAGAGGATGATTTCCAAGATCATTAGTGTAAAAGTGACCCAACAGCCTCCATCTCAAAACTCTTTAAAGTGATTAATTCCTTCATCAAAGTAGCAGGATACAAACCAGCACACAAAAATCTTCTATATGCAAAGGTCATAGATACAGAGAAATAAATTAGTGGCATTATGCCATTTTCAATAGCAACAACAACAAATACCTAACCAATGATGTGAAAGACATATACAGTGAAATCAAAAAAACACTCAAAAAGAAATTGAGGAGGACTTGAGAAGATGGAAAGACCTCCCATGCTCCTGGATAGGCAGAATTAATATTATGTAAATGGCAATCCTGCCAAAAGCAATATACAGATTTAACACAATACCAATAAAAATCCCAACATCATTCTTCACAGAGATAGAAAAAAAATTCATATGGAATGGCAGCAGGCCTGGGATATTCAAACATATCCTCAGTAAAAGAAACACTTCTGGTGGCATCACCATACCTGATCTAAAGTTATATTCCAAAACCATAGTAACAAAAACAGCTGGTATGTCATAAAAACAGAAATATAGACCAATGGAACAGAATTGAAGATCTAGACTTTTAGTCAAGTAACTACAGCTAATTGATCTTTCACAAAGGCCCCAATAATATATATTGGAGAAAAGACAACATTGTCAACAAATGGTGCTGGGAAAACTGGATAACCATATTCAGAACAATGAAACTAGACCCACACATTTTGCCAGGCACAAAAATCAAGTCCAAATGGATTGAAGACCTCAATATAAGACCTGAGACTATTCCACTACTGGAAGAAAAAAAAAATAGGAGAAACTCTACCTAATATAGGAGTAGTGAAAGGCTTCCTGAACAAAACTCTAGTAGCTAAGGAACTTAAACAATCATTTAAACAATGGGATCTTATGAAGCTTAAAGGTTTTTGCACAGACAAGCATGTCATAAGCAGAGCCAATAGATTATGCACACTGGTGGTAGGAAAGTAAGGTTGTACAACCACTATGGAAAAAAATATGGAGACTCCTAAAAAGGTTGAGTATAGACGTACCAACTGACCCAGTAATTCCCTTACTGGGCATTTACCATAAAAGCTCCATGCCTCAGTTCAGAGAGATTTGCTCATCCTTGTTTACAGCTATTCAATTCATAATGGCTAAGAACTAGAATCAATTTGGGTGTCCATTATTAGACAAATGGAAAACCAATATGTGGTATATCTACATGATGGATTCTATACAGCATTAAGGAAAAATGACACAATGAAATTTGAAGAAAAATGGTTGAACATGGAACAGATCATTCTCAGCAAACTCACCCAGTCACAGAAAGACAATTGTCCCATGGTCTCATTCCTCTGTGGCTTCTAACCTGAATCTTCCTGAGATGCTGACATATATAATAGGCATCTTGAGGACCAGACAACAGGGAGGGTGGGGCAGGAGGGCAGGATAAGGGAGGGGGAGCACAAAACTGGACACAATTAGATATGGTACCATAAAATCCTATATCCTGAAAGACAGACTAGAATGTTGAATCTTCATCAGGTCCTTAGAGGGAACACCTGAATCAAAGGGCTAGGGAGAGGGTATGATGAAGATTAACCTTAATCTTCTCATGTTTCTCTCTCTCTCTTCTTTCTTTCTCTTTTATATTACGTATCTTTTTCTTCCCTTCTTTTCCCTTGGTGCTGGCCTGTAACTGTCAGTATCAGGATGTGGTTAACATCCACAATGAGCTGTTGATCAGAGAGAACTATAAGGTCTCCAAAAACAAGACAGACTTCTGTCAGAGCACTTGATTACCCACCAGAGATTAGACGTATGACCCTACTACTGAAGACATCATGTGCTGTCAGCACAGAACATGGAAAGATCTGGCTGGAATCCAGAAAAGAACCAGTCCCCAGACAGTTAGCCCATCCATCTAGTGCTGGAAGATATTACATGAACTAACAGAAGAAAGTGGTCAACATCTCTCCAAGCAACTCAAGGTCTAACTTACTCAAAAGCAAATAACCAGACATGATTCTCACACAAGTGCAATAGTGGCACACAGCCATGGTGGGTAACCAATTGCTCTTGGACTGGCTAGTAGATCCATTCAGTGGAAAGGAACACATATCTGGAACTGGGAAACAAGTCAGAGTCGTATCCAGACAATGATTTTGCTTTCCAATATCAAGCTCCCACTAATCATGGGCTATAGCAAAGTCTACACTACTAAATTCTATATAAATTAATAGTAGTTATCCCATTTAACCTATGATAACTTCATTCTCCATTGGAGAATCTGCTTCTCTTTTTCAGACAGGAGCAGGACATAAGGAGATAAACAACCCATTGCACTTTACCTGGCCCCAGCTGAAACCACAGAGGAATTGGGGAAATAAGCAAGAATGCTATTTTCTTTGTGAATCTGATATCAGCGCAAGAGTGAAGGAGATGGACACTGAGTACCCTCAACACCTATGAAATAAGAGATCCAGAGGCTCCTAAGAGCCCATCATTGAAGTAGACTTAACGCACACTCAACATGGTTCAGAGAGCTTCAAGTTGGGACATTATGCACACAGACACTGCCTCTCACCCATAACTGACTGTTGCCTTTATAATACATGACCCAAAATCCCCATAGGGATTATTTGCATCCCCAACAAAGAGGGCCCCTTCAGAAAAGGGGCATGGATGAGTACGTCCATAACTAATAAAAATAAATAAATAATTTAAAAATTGTAAAACAATGTGAGATATGTAGATATACCTAACATTATTATTATATCTGTATATATAGATACATCTCATATTACCATATTTAATTAAAGTAAACATATATGCAATATTTATTTAGATACATATATATGTATATATATGCATGTATACACATATACACACATATATAATGGAGGGTCATGGGATTAATGTGATTGAATTATATTGCATACATGGGTGAAAAGTGTCAATAATTAAATCCATTAATTTTGGTTAGTACTTTAATATTTACAAAAAGAAAAAAAATCCAGGTTTGGTGGCACATGCCTTTAAACCCAGCACTTGGGAGGCAGAGGTAGGAGGATTGCCATGAGTTAGAGGCCAGCCTGAGAATACATAGTGAATTCGAGGTCAGCCTGGACTACAGTGGGGCCTTACCTCCAAAAACCAGAAAAAGAAAGAAAAATATATGCTATATTTTCATAGACATATATTGAAATAGAAAATAATATATAACACATATATATAAATATATAAAAGGAATATGTGTATATAAATGTCTCTATATTGTATATGTATATATATACATATATATATGTATATATATACATATATATATATGTGTATATATATATATATATATATATATATATATATATATATATATACAGAATGTTCCACAGCTAATTGTAATTGAAATCTGCTGTCTTACACATTCAGTGAAGGGCTCCTCTTCTTTGCGTCATCAATGGATGTTTCCTACAAACATTCCATGTCTCATAATTCTTTGGCAAATTTCTTTCCCTGTGCTCTTCTTTAGTTCCAAATCAAGGAAACATCCTCTTAACCCCCTGCATAATTCATTTGCATCTTGCAAAAGAAGAGATTATGGATTTTCTGCTATACTGTGTGTTTTAGTTTGGTGTGTTGTAGTAACAAGCACTAAGTACTGAAGTGGTATGAATCAGAGACAATAGAACTGTCAGTAAATTGTGATTTTATGAGTGAGTTACCAGTGTGAACCCTAAGACCTCAGCCTCATTGGGTAATGCACAGAGAACCCATAAGTACAAGGCCTGCATTCAGTCCATGAGAAATGGTTCAGGCTGGGTAATTTATCTCCCAACTTTTATGCCCCATTCGTGGAATTGTTATCAAGGCTGCATGATTCCATGCCTTTTTAGACTTCAGCACTGTTGTGAGAAAAAGAAAATATGACAGCAGAGAAGAGAACAGACAACCTCAAACTTGGAAGTGGCCACCATGCTCAAACTTTCCATGGGATCTGGTGAACTCAGCAGGCAGGCATAGGACATCAGTGGTATTACTACTATGGCATTCTCTGTACCTTGAAGAACCATGCTTTGCTGGCTTGATCAAGGTGTAGACCAACTATCTTATTTTCCAAGGATATATATATATATATATATATATATATATATATATATATATATATACACACACATACTTTCTGCAGGAATGATAATTGCCATCTTCTTTCACCATTAAAATTGGATATCAATGAGAGCAAAGGTCAGTGATAGGTACCACTTCATAACTTTGGAAGATGAAGCACAATTTTAGACTCAGAAAAGGAGGGTAATAAAAGGCATTTGGATGGATGGGTGGGTGGGTGGGTAGATGAATGGAAGGTTGTATACATGCATGCATGGGTGGATGCATGGGTAGATTCATGGCTGGATAGATAGACAAAAGTATATATCAATGGATAGAAGGATGGATGAATGTATGGAAAAATGTATGGATATATTGGTGGATGGATTAATTATTCATTATTTGTTTATTAGCTAAGTGTTGGGAACAGTACACAAATCTTGAAATTTTAAAGTAACATTATATTTTTATTGTAGCCTGGCAGCGTGCACAAAAGTAAGCAATATGAATTTCCTCATTCTTTAAATCCATCCCGTGTCTCTAGTTCTACATTTGATGCCTTACTTTTTGTCATTTTCACCTCTTCTCATTCCCACAAAGTGCATATAATTTCTATGATCATTTAAACATCGAAACTGACCTCTGTTCCAACATATTATCTTGTGCTGATTTTTCACAAATAGAATGAGGACAATAGATTTGAATAAATTCCAGCCAGCATAAATCAATGACACTGGGAGAGCAAGGATAAACATAACTGCTCAAGTTGTTCACAAATGTCTGACCTAGTTCACCATCCTGGGGATTGTTTACTTTGAAGCTGTAGTAACTGTGTCTTAGAAGTATCTCACAGGATCTGATCAAAGTTCCTAACACAGAGACACTGAGCTTTTCCTAAAACATTCTTGGTTTTCCAAGCAACCCACATATTTGGGGTCACAGTATCCACACCTTAACTATGAGAAAGAAATCTTTGGAAAGGGAGGTGAGATGTCTTGGGTGAATATGAAACAGAGTGTCATTAGGATGGACAAATGTGAAAGAATGTAACACCCTGCTGAGCCAGCTGCACCAAGAGAAATGAGAGGCTCTGAGCTAGTACTGAAGACATTCGTTCAGAATCTCCTTGCTTCCCCTCTGACAAATTAATACCTTTCATAATTCAGACCTGTCTTCATCATGTTAAAATACATCTTCACTTTGTGTGAAGTCTTGACTTCTTTCAGAGTGATCGGCAACTCCCATCTACCCGTGAATTCCCTGTTTACTTGTAGCAGCTACTTTCTCATTGCTGGGTCAAAAGTCATGACCAAAAGTTGATGTTGGCAAGAAGTGAGAGAGATGCTATAAAATCCCCAGGCTCAGACACAATGACACACATCCCTCTGCAAGGCTTCACATCCTGAAGCAACACCAGTTGGACATTAAGTATGAAAATTAATCACAAACATATGAGGTCATGGGAGACATTTGATATTCAAACCATCACTACTGACTTCTGGTATGTGTGTCCCTTTGGGGAAGGAATCAGGACAGAGAGAGAGAGAGAGAGAGAGAGAGAGAGAGAGAATGAATGATATAGTCCTCTTCCTGAAAATGACTTGAAGCAAGTTGAAGTAAAAATTTGAAAGGGACAAGATTAATTCCTAGTCACCAACTTCAAATGATATCTCAAAAGAAAAGACTATTCTTCCCTGGTAAGAACTAGCTGATTATACAAGCTTAGAAGATTTGGAAGAATCCAGGAATCAAGAATTTACAGGGATTAAAAGGTCCTGCATGCTTCCATGCAGGAATATTGGACTTTTCATGGGTAACATAAGTTTGGACACTGACTACTCTAGCCCTGTTGTTTTTGTTAAGAATTTCACAAGAGTTAGAGACATGTTCATTCCATCATTCTTATAACTACTATTGTCCCTGTTATTTCAACTATGATGACTGCTTTTATACCTTCCATTTCACATTATCCCTAACCAGAGATGAATGCTTGGACAGTTGGGATGCTATGGCATCTTGGAGGTTACAGAAACTCCTTACTCAGCAGAAAGATCATTATTGAAATTAGTAATCCATTTCAAAATCTGATGCTAGAGTTTTGCTTTCAGTGCTGTGTGTTCACTTCTGTTCCTTGGGTTCCCTAAAAGAAATGCAAGATGGTACAGCCACTATGGAAAGCAATATGGAGACTCTTAAAAAGGTTGACCATGGAGGTACCAACAGACCCAGTTTTTCCTTTACTTGGCAGTTGCTCTAAAAGCTCCAAGCCTCAGTTCAGAGAGATTTGCTCAGCCATGTTTATAGCTGTTCAATTCATAATAGCTAAGAGCTGGAATCAACTCAGATGTCCATCATTAGAGGAATGGATAATCAAGATGTGGTATAGCTACATGGTGGAATTCTACACAGCAATAAGGAAAAATGACACAATGAAATTTGAAGAAAAATGGTCAAACTTAGAACAGATCATTCTCAGCGAGCTCACACAATCACAGAAAGACAATTGTCACACTGTCTCGCTCATCTGTGGCTACTAACCTGAATCTGCCTGTGATGCTGACATACCTAATAGGCATCATGAGGACAAGACAATAGGGACGGTAGGTTGGGAGGGTAGAATAAGGGGGGGGCCACAAAAATGGACCCAAACGGAAATGGTACCATAAAATCCTATATCCTGAAAGACAAACTAAATGTTTGAATCTTCATCAGGTACTTAAAGGAGGGAACACCTGAAGCAAAGGGCCCTGAAGAGGGTGTAATGAAGACTAACCTTAATCTTCTTGTTTCTCCCTCTCTCTCTTCTTTCTTTCTCTTCTATATTACCTATCTTTTTTTTAAAGACTTTTTTAAATTGTTTTGTTTGTTTCTTTATTTGTTTGAGAGCGACAGAGATAAGGAGGCAGAGAGAGAGAGAGAGAGAGAGAGAGAGAGAGAGAATGGGCATGCCAGAGCTTTCAGCCTCTGTAAAGGAACTCCAGACATGTGCACCCACTTGTGCATCTGGCTAATGTGGGTCCTGGGGAATTGAGCTTTGAACCGGGGTCCTTAGGCTTCACAGGCAAGCACTTAACCACTAAGCCATCTCTCCAGCCCTTATTACCTATCATTTTATTCCTTCTTTTCCCCTGGTGCTGGTCTGTAACCCCCAGTACCAGGATGTGGTTAACATCCACAATGAGCTGTTGACCAGAGACACATACCAGGTTCCATCCCCCACCCCCCAAAAAAATACAGATTTCTGTCAGAGCACTTGATTATCCACCAGAGGTTAATGGTAAGACCCTACTGATGAAGCCACCATATGCTGTTGTCACGGAACATGGAATGACCTGGCTGTAGTCTGGAAGAGAGTCAGTCCCCAGACAGCTTGTCTAGTGCCAGCAGTGCTACATGAGTAAATGGAGGGAAATGACCCACATCTGTCCAAGAAACTCGTGGTCTAAGCTACTCAGCAGCAAACAACCTGATGTGATGCTCACCCAAGTACAATACTGGCACATAGCCATAGTGGGTAATCAACTGCTCTTGAATTGGCTAATGGATCCGCTTAGTGGAGTGAAACCCATAGCTGGAACTGGGAGACAAGTCAGAACCATATCCAAATATTGTGTCTGCTCTCCAATATCAATCTCCCACCAATCTAGGGCTACAAGAAAGCCTACACCTATTAAATTCCCTGTAAAATAATAATGATTATCTCATTTATTTGGTGCTAACGTCACTGTCCATAGGAGAATTTGCTTCTCTTTTTCAAATGGATGCAGAACTTGCGGAGAGATTCAGCCCATCATACCTCACCAGAGCCCCAGGTGAAACTATACTATTGGGGAATTGAGCATGAGTGCTACTTTCTTGGTTAATCTGGTACCAGCACAAGAGTGAAGAGATAGACACAGAGAATACTCAATTCTACCAAACCAGATATCCAGAGACACAGAGGTTCCCAAGACCTCATCACTGAAGTAGACCTTAAACAAACCCAACATGGCTGAGGGAAATTCATGGAAGAAGGGGCAGAGAGACTGTTAGAGCCCCAAGTTGGGACATTATGCATAGAGACATTTCCACTTTTCCATAACAGATGGCTACCCCCAACTGCATGAGCCACAATCACCAATGAGGTGGGTCCCTTTGGAGGGGGGAGGACACGGAGGAAACTAATGATGGTACCAACATGGCTATTTACACACTGAGTATGTACATAACTAATAAACACCAACAACAAAAAGAATGCCTGAGGAAAAGGGTTGTTCCTCTTATTCCATTCCAGTGTGAAACCACAGAAAAAAGACATGAATGTAGGTGATATGTTGGCCTCCTCAGGCAAATATAACAAATATCCTTGGTGTCTATGACACAGTCAACAAACATTTTGTTTTCTCAGAAGTCTAGAGGCCAGAAAGTCCAGCAGGTTCAGTCTCTTACAAAGGCTCACTTCCTGATTCACACGTGGTCACTTATGATTGTGTTCTCACATGGTAGAAAGGGTGAATAGATGTTCTCAGGTCTCATGTAATGGCACTAATTCCATTAATGATGGATCCACACTTAAAATTTATTTCTCTTCCCTACAAAAATTACTCCAAACTCTTAACCATAACCATGGGAATTAAAATTTCAAGTGTGTGTGTATGTGTAGTGCATGTGAGAGTGCATGTGTGTGGATAGAGAAGAAGAGAGAGAAAAGAGAGAGGCAGGCATGGTTAATGAGGATACATGTTCAGTCTATATGAATAAAGAAGGGGTACAGAGTCCTTTAAATGCAAGTAACTGTTCTGCCATATGGGGGTTATCATTGGTGAAAATACACATTTCATGTTAAGACAATCAGTTCCAGGAAGGAATAGAGGAGAAATCTATTCAAATACTAAATTATGTTAAATTAAATTCATCCCTCAGTGTTTTAAAATCCCCTTTCCCCTAACCACACAGACGTTTCGCAGGCTTGAACTGTATGCCATTGTGACTTATGTTTCAGGGTCCTTAAGAAGGTGACCAACTGTTTCAGTGAACCTGGAATTGGAGGAATTCCTTCACTGAGGCACTTCTGTGAACAGCTGGACATTACTGAGCAAACCAGAACCGTGAGTCATAAAGTCATGCGTGAGAGGAGTGACCAGTATCCGAATCTGGACATGATTGCCTTATCATTTTATGAAATTATTCAGAAAATAGCCAATCTAGCCTTTTCAACAGGCCACAACTACAGCAAAGACTGATGAGTCTGAAGACAAATAGAATAGAAGATACGTCTGATAATTAAATTGATTCATACATTATTAATATAGTCTTATTTTTATTACATCTATCTTTTATCAAAATCTTATTTTTACTCTAGCTAGGAAATATCGATGTTTAAGCCATAGTATAATAATATTTTTTCTTGTCTTTCATCAATTGACATAAACATTTCTTTTTCTTTTGGCCAATTTAGAGTAGATTAAACTGCTATAACCATATTTTAATGGAAATTGGAAGATAAAATTTTAGCCGGCTATATCTTGTTGTTTCAAAATTATATATTTTATCAAATATTATATTTGTTTATTTATGACAGAGAAGGAGATAGAGAGAGAGAGAAAGTGGGTGTACCAAAGCCTCTAATGATTGCAAACAAACTCCAGACACGTGCCAGCTTGTGCATCTGATTTATGTGGGTACTGAGAAATCTAACCTGGGTCCTTAGGTTTCACAGACAAGCACCTTAACCACTAAACCATCTCTCTAGCCCGTAAATGATTTTTATTTATATTTTTAAGTTTTTTTCTTAAGTATTTACTCATAAGGAGACAGAGAGAGAGAGACAGAGAGGGAGGGAGAGAGAAGACACACTAAGGCCTCTTGCCATTGCAAACGAACTTCAGATGCACATGCCACTTTGTGCAACTGGCTTCAAGTGGGTGCCAGGGAACTGAACACAGGTAAGAAGGATTTGTATGCAAGCACCTATAACCTGTGAGCCATCTTCCCAGCTTGCTTTAAAAAAAAAAAAAAAGCAGGAAAACAAAGAAAACAAATCTTGACAAATGTAACTAGAAAAATAAAATAAGAAAGCAGTGCCCCGGCAGCGTACACAACAGCAGGAAAGGATCTACGTGTCTCTTCCTGAAGTTCATGTAACAGTATGCTTTATATGCATGTAAATAAAATCACTTGAAGGTCTCATGGCAGAGATTACATATGATTTGCAACATTTGGCATAACTTCTCATCTGTTCTGGAAATACCTTACAAATGAGTTACTCTCTCAAGAGTGAGCTCTCACTTCCCAGGGCAGGAAGCAAGCACTCCTGGAATTTATATAATTGAAGAAGCTTAGAGAAGTGGCAACCAAAACTAGATTCTCATGGACATTCAGCATGATCCATACTAATCCTAATTAGAATTATGAACTTACTTCTTCCATTTACTTTGCTCATTTCATTTGTTCCAGAAGCTAGGCATATATACATATATAATGAAGGGCAATGTTGTGTGATGGATGTATTCTTTTGTTTTGCTTGTCTACTTTCTAAACATTGTATATAAGTTTCCCCAAAATCATAATCAGCTTTATGTTTTACAAAGGGTGGAAGACAAATTTCAAAATCCATTGTTTTCCTTTTTAAAAATTCTTTTATTTTTATTTAATTATTTGAGAGTGACGGACAGAGAGAGGAGGAGGCAGAAAGAGAGAATGGGTACACCAGGGCCTCCAGCCACTGCAGACAAAAACCAGATGCACATGGCCTCTTGTGCCTCTAACTTACGTGAGTCCTGGGGAATTGGGTCTCAGGTCCTTAGACTTCACAGACAGGTGCTTAACCACTAAGCAATCTCTCCAGCCCTTCTTTCCTTTTTAACTCCAAGATTTCTTTGTAATATCTACAACAAAATCCCATAGTGACATCAAACACTTCTTGAAGGCGAGAAGTAGACTGCTGTTATTCAAAGAACACAAGATAAGGTATATGTTGTGGGATAAATAAGGTCCTCTGTTTTGGTGAAGGGAGCCAGATTTGCGATAAAATATTTGCTTATGGAATAAGTTTAAGATGAGGACAGACTACAATAAGGCATGTTCAAGATCCAATGTTTGGTCTTCTTACAGGACACGGGGTAAAGATACGTATATAGAGAGTGCCATGTACAGAAGAGGTTGACACTGGAGTGACATCTCTACAAGCCAAGGGCCACCAATGACAGTAACAACCACTAAAATATAGCAGACAGTTCTAGGAGAATAAATTCTCCTTGATAGTCCACAGAAGATGCCAACCCTAATGACCGCTTAATTTTGTCTTAGGCTCCAGAATGGTGAGAAAATATTTCAGTTGTAATATACTCATTCATTGTGATTTGTGAAGGTAGTGCTATGAAATGAAATATATGTTCATAAACCCGAGTTGCTACTAAGATGCCTGCTCCTCAGCATCCATGGGACTTGGGAAAACCTTTCCCTTTCAGAGCCCCACTGTGTTCTCCTGCACTGTGACTGAGGTGTTTTGAATGAAGGATCTATTACAGCTCATAGAGTCTTTTACTTCTCATCAGTGACTTCAACAAAAAGAACATAATATCTCTGTATCACATTTTCTTTTTCTGCTGGAAAAAAAGTCACAAGAACACTAATGGTTAGAAAGGTCTTGAACAAAACTGGTAAGAAATCCTATGAGAACAGGAAGTTACCCCAAGGTCTGTATTATTTATTTTTAGGTGAATGAATGTCCATAAAATGACTAAAATAGCTGTCTTTATTGTGGCTATTGAATCAGTGATTCCTTTCCAGATCTTTCACAGTAGCTAAGAAAATTACTAGACATCAGGTTAAGAAAAAGTTTTATTACAGACATGCTGATGAGCTACCTTGATTTCCCAGGTCTAACATTATGAGAGTCACTTTTGCTCTTGAGCATTCAAAGAATTGAGTGAACTTTGTACTGAAAAAGGCACATCTGCTTACAAAAATATCCCATAATTGTGAATGGTCTCACTGCTCTAACTGAGGTATAAAACAATTGTAATAGAACTCTGGTTAACAACAAAATCTGCCCCCATCCTTCACTCTGAAGGTGACATCTGTGACTCTCTATGCCCCACACAGCATTCAGAGGGAAACACTGGGAACCAGTGGCCTATGAAAAGTAGTGCAGTGCCACAACTCTGTCTGCAATCCAACAGGCCATCAAAGGTTTTCCTTTATAAAATGGTCCTGAGCATATCTGAGAGAAAAGACAATGATGTCTCCCAAAGAAATGTCGCATTACTGACTTGCCTTGCCAAGAAATATATAATGTGCCTCTCCATGAAAACTTTATTTTTGACCATTTCTACATAATAATAACTACCACTCTACTGATCAAGGAGTCTGATCTCTCTAGAGAAGCCACAAAGTTGCATAGAAATAAGAAAGTGAAAGTGGAAAGCGAAGTTAAATAACAATGTTTAGGCGGTCTTTATTCCTGTATTAGCTGATGTTGAATGACTTGCTAAATCATATTTCAAAAGAGAAATGCAGTGAGGAAAGAAGATAAAGGAGGGCTGGAGAGATGGATTAGAGGTTAACCACTTGCCTGTGAAGCCTAAGGACCCCAGTTCGAGGCTTGATTTCCCAAGACCCACGTAAGCCAAATGCACAAGTTGGAGCATTCATCTGGAGTTCGTTTGCAGTGGCTGGAGGCCCTGGAGTGCCCATTCTCTCTCTCTCTCTGCCTCTTTCTCTCTCTGCCTGTCTATTTCTCTCAAATAAATGAATAAAAATAAACATTTTTTTTAAATATAGAGAAGATAAAGGAACATGTCTTTGAATGCCTTTCCTGGGCAGATAAAGAGGAATGGGTTGCCAAGTGTTTGTATGAATAACACAGATCGCTATGGTCCCCATAATTTAAATTAAATAAGTAAATATCCCCAAATATTTCTAAATCATGAAAATAACCCCAATACAGTGTAATAGTCCCACTTACAGATGAAGGAACTGATGATCTATCCATTATAGCAATGATGAGAAAAAGAAGCCTGATTTCATGATGATAAGCCATGTCTCTCTACAGCTCCAAAGCAACAAAGTGAATTCATATAATTGTTACCAATTCGTGTTTATGATTCTCCTTCCCTACAATTCATGTTCCAAACACATAGAAATTAAGGTTAATTTTAAATGAATAGTTACCTTTGAGTCATAACTAAGAGGGGCTAACACATTCTTCATGTTTTTTGTTTGTTTTTGTTTTTCAAGGTAGAGTCTCACACTAGCCCAGGCTGACCTGGAATTCACTATGTGGTCTCATGGTGGCCTTGAACTCAAAGTAATCCTCCAACCTCTGCCTACCAAATGCTGAGATTAAAGACATATGCCACTACGCCCAGCTTCATTTGTCTTAAGCAATATTTATATTAAGTACTTCATACAAAATAATAGCCTATCTTTCTAGTTTATTTTGTGGAAAGGATCAATCATTATTTAAAGATATACAGATCAGTGAGTTATCAGTATGATTTAAAACAGAAATACTTGAGGGATTTTTATAAAATGATAATAACTATTGTGATTCCACCATAGGTAAAACATGATTCCACATTCTCTGGGTATATAAATCAGGAAGATATAGTCATGGATGTCATGCACTTTAAATTCTAATGAAGGAAAGAATGAAAAGTGAAAATAAAATAATTTCAATAAAATGTAATTGATGCCAGGCATGGTGGTGCATGTCTTTAATCCCATCACTCAAGAGGCAGTGGTAGGAACACCAAAGTAAATTCAAGGCTATCCTCAGACTACATAGTGAATTTCAGGTCAGCCTGGGCTGTAGTGAGACCCTACCTTGAAAACCCCAAAATAAAGCCTGGCTTGGTGGTGCACGCCCTTAACCACAGTGCACTTGAGGCAGAGGTTAGGAGGATCACCATGAGTTCGAGGCCACCTGAGATTACAGAGTGAATTCCAGATTAGCCTGAGCTAGAGTGAGTGAAACCCTACCTTGAAAAACCAAAATAAAAAGAACCCCCCCTCCCAAATAGTAATTATCGCAGCTGAAGAGATAGCTCAGCAGTTAAAGGTGCCTGCTCAGCAAACCTGTTGGCCCAGGTTCAATTCCCCAGTACTCATGTCAAGCCAGATGCACAATGTGGCCTATGCACCTGGAGTTTGTTTGCAGTAAGAGGAGGCTTGGCGTATTCACACTCCACTCTTTCTTTTTGCCTCTTTCTGTCACTCTCTCAATAAATAATTTAAAATAAAAATATTTTTTAAAGAAATAAATGGTACAAAGTAACCAAATCTGTTCAAAATGGTCCTAAGTGGTAAAGAGTGCTTCCCGAGAGAGATGACAAAAGAAAGCAACTCATGATGACATTTCACAGAGAGCAGAGGGAACCCAGGAAGCCAGTGAGCCTGGGCCTCTGCGAGGGCGAGGAGCGCATCCAGCACTGCGAGCTGCTTCAGACTAAGCAGAAAGGCCTGCCCTCGCGGTCTGAATCCCGCGAGTGAAGGAAGTGAGACTGAAGGGTAAGCGATCACCTTGGATCTTTGGTGATGGATTATGCCAGAGAGGAAACTCACCCCAGGAGCTCTGGGGAGAGTGTTGACAGGGGCGATAGCGAAAAGCTGCCAGGTTTGGCTCTGCTGAAGGTAGAGGTGGCAGGTTTACATGATGTACTAAGGCAGGTTTGAAGAAAAAGACAGTAACTCCCAGTCATTAAAACAAGCAATAGACTGCTTGCAATTTTTAGGTTTTAATCCTGATGAGCGCATGGAGGAAAAGCAAAGATCAACGAAACAAAACAAAACTGGTTGTGGGGTATATTGGCTAGTTGCTTATCAAGAGAGTACAAAAACTCAAGCCAAGGCTGAATTACTTATTAAATTTACAAATGGAGTGTTCATGAAACTGGCATGAAATTAGCCTTGAATGTTTCCTAGGAATCTGTTTTTTTTTTTTTTTTTTTTTTTTCCTAGGAATCTGGATTTTTAGCACACTCTCATTTTGGGAAACAGTAAGTTAAGCGCATTCTCACACATGGTAACACCCACTCTGTACACTGTAGTTAAAAAAAAAAAATCTTTTTTTCTCCCTTCATAAATTTACCTGATGGAAATCCATGCTTTCTTATCAATTTGCTTAAGGATGATGTAATTAATAATAAAAAAAATTCTTATTCCCATGTATTAAATCTCATGGAACACTACTTTGCTATTTAGGTTCTTTTATTTATTTATATCCCGGGACTGGTAACATCCAACACTCAGGTAGCCTGATTACAGTCAGTGTGCTTCGCTTTATTTATGTCTGTCTTCCTTCTGTTATTACTAATAGAATAAATCCAATACCAGTTTGTTGTTGTTGTGTGTGTGTGTGTGGGGGGGGGTGTTGCTGAGGAGTGTAGACACAGCAGTCCGTTTGCAAGGAAATAGCTAAAAAAAAAAAAAAGCATATGTTGTTGGTTTTGCTGTCTTCTGAAATGAACTCTCAGCTCAGAGATCCAGATATTTGAAACCTTATGGCTATGGCCTTGCAAATAGTTTCACACACTCATTTGGCTGATAAACATTTCATCTGTCCCGAGAAGCCTGCATTGGCTCTGTATATGTTTATCTATGTCACTCAACCACTTCATGTTGCCATAAACCACATGCAAATCTGTGACTCGTTATGCACCAAATAATTTCCCAGATAAAATGGAAATAAATGTGATCCTGACATGACATATATATCTTTTTGATGGAATCTACTGACTTAAATGCATGCTTGCATGAATTTTACTAAATTTTCTTACAACTTGTACCTCCTGCCACTCATTTCTGCTTCTTTTTAATTTAATTTTTATTGTTTCTAAGGAAACAAAATAAACTATTGCTTTTGCTTTTCTGTTTAATTTTCCTTAGAGTGTCGGTATTTGTGTGTGTGCGTTCATTTATTTGTCAACAGTGCATTATTTTCCTTATCTGTACATTGTGCCTAGACTTTTGGGTTCTACTTCAGTCAGATAATCACAGAATTATTTATTCATCTGGAAACTGTCTGTACAAGTGATTATCTCTGCAGTCTGGTAAAGTTATGAAGAAGAAATGAGATTTTATTCACTCCAGTGAGAGCTAAAATAGAGATGATTTGTTTCCCCATAGCAGGGGTACTGTGGTGGTATGGCACTGGGTAACTAGAGGTAAAACCATTCTTAGTAGCATTTGAACCCAGCCGTGGGAGAGGAGGTAGGCTGTTGCAAAAGTCATGGCATATAAAGAGCAATCCATGTTTTATCACAACAGGGAGCCAGTCATGGCTTTGATGCAACCAGTGAAAGATAAAATATAGATGATTAATTTTTCTCTTGTCTACTTAACCACACAGCTCAATTCTGAGATCATAACAAAAGAGAAGACTGACAAAGTATCATCAATGCAGAAGTTCTCATATTTTAGCTATAAGAAAATAAACCAAGGGTACTGATTTTATGGGAGAATATAAGGGTTATGAAAAATAAAATGGGATCTTCTAAATATTTTGAAATTAAGTTTCTCTCTCTTTCTCTCTATCTGTCTGTCTCTAATAAATAAATAATTCAATAAATAAATCTTTCAAAAATTAGAAAGCATTCACAGACTTTGACCATCCAAGGCAGATACATGATAAATGAAGTCATTCAAAGTCAAAGTTTAACATCACATTCTATCTGTGTTAGGGTTTGAAGATAAAATGCTGTCTTGTAGGCTGATATTTTGAGCTTATGACCCTATTTTGGGAGACCATGGAAACTAAAATGCAGGACCTGGCTGGAAGAAGTGTATCATTCCCTGCTTCCTGTCTGTGTTGATGTGTACTGCTCCAATAATACGTTATTTCTACTATGATGCCCTGAGCCCTCTGAAACCATGAACAGAATAAACTTTTTCTTCCTGAAGATTTTTTTTTCCTGGCAGATATTTCATCATAGTGTCAATAAAAATAACCAAATCTGTTTATTTATATTTACTTGATTACAGGTTGTTGCTTTTATTGTATCCAACTACTAACGTATTGACTTTAATTTAATCATTTTCTTAACTATGCTTATATTCTAGAAGTAGGGAGATAACTATATATGATATTCCTCTTATTTGAAAATATCTCATAGGATTAATTAAAAGAATAAGGTAAGAGAGTAATCCTTTACATTTTTGTTCTCCCCAAACCTCCTATGGAGAATAGTTATAAAATAGAATAGAATAGAATAGAATAAAATGTCCATGGTGGAATCAGAGATCTTAAAATTAATAACATATATCTTATCAAATTGTACTTGTTTCAATACAATGTAAATATTTCAGTGGTTTGAATACACTGATGCAGCCTTTACTTAGGGCTGTTTTGGAGTTTTCAATTTTTACCTAGAAATCACTTTATACATATGTCACCAAATAACATATTCACTGATACCAACAGATACAACTTGTCTCTGATTTATCAATAGCATTCACAGCATATTGAAATTTAAGTCACAATGGAAGGAAAAAATAAAAGTTATTTTGGTTTTAAGAACAGTCATTATGAGGGTTCAAGAATACATTCTTACACATGCTTCAAACTGCAGATTTACAGTTGAGGCAATGACTGAACCTAATGACTGTACTTCACCAGTTCCTCACTATACCTAAATGTGTTCTCAACTTGTCAGCTGAAGGAGACGGGCAGCAGGGATCAACATCAGCAGCTCCAGCCCTGGATAAGTAACTCAATCATCGGAAATATTTAAGAAAGCCACTTCTATTCCTTTACCAAAAGAAGATGCTATACTCTCTTTCCAGTTCAGGCGAGGAATCCATCTATAGCTTAGAGTTCAACGACATTATACAGACATGGTACTATGTCAACTTCCGATCTTAAAACAGATAAAATGATGAAAGGCTATGAAGATGTCTCTAATACCTCACGATCTTAAAAAGCTTAACTGTGGAGAATGAATCATAGAAGGGAGAAACAAAAAGTGAGGAGACTAGTCATTTGGCAGAGGTGAGGCTCATTGAGTTTGGTTCCCACGTATCTGTACCAATGGACTCTGAAATTTAACAGAAAGAAAAGTGTGAACCTCCAATGCAGGGAAGGAATGAAACAAAAGTGAGGAGTTAGCAGCACTGACATAGAAGAAATATAACCATCCCAGGCTGTTCAAACTAAGGCAGCATTCACAAACACCACAGTGGAGGCATAAACAGTCCTCGTCTACATTGTACGTGCTAAACACTGTCTTCCCAGTGCCTTGACAGTGTGTTCTTTAATTTACATAAGATTTCTAGGTCAAACAATTTTCATTTTATATAACTTTACATAATTATAACAGTCTTTTTTTAGCCTATAACTACAGGCCATATCTGAATCAGAGGACAGAACTCACATTGTTTTAACATCAATGAAGGCACTTACATTTTGTAGATTCTGGCTGCAGAGAAACACTTAATGATAGAAAGTACTTTATAGGAAATATGAATTTGAAACTGTAATGGCACTGAAGGGTTTTCAACAAGGTGTATATAAGAGCATTAGATCATAGTTGGTGTGGTGGATTGGGACAGGGAAGTTCTCGATTCAGGTTGGACATGGAAACAAACATTGAGCCCCTTCTTTGAAACAAAGAGAGGGTAGTTTTTTTGTTGTGGTTGTTTGTTTTTTACTTCTATTTATTTATTTATTTTTATTTGAGACAGGAGGGAGAGAAAGAGGGAGAGGGAGAGAGAGAGAATAGGCAGACCAGGTTCTCCAGCCACTGCAAACAAACTCCAGACGCATGTACGACTTTGTTCATCTGGCTTATGTGGGACCTGGAGAGTCAAAATTGTGTCCTTAGGCTCCTCAAGCAGATGCCTTTAACCACTAAGCGATCCAGCCATAGGATGTTTTAATAAGTCTTATCATTTAGTTCTCTTCTAAATATATGATTACCTTAGTCATTTTGGCTGCTATCATGAAACACTATTTTATATATATATACATTTCTTATAAGTTCTTATCTTTAATCACCAATATTGCTTATTTCTGTTAATAAATTTGCCAAGTTCATAATAATCAGAGCCTAAAATCATTCATGCTAATACCATCTTTATTTTGTCTTTTGCTTAGTGTTTCTTTCTTTAATATGTTTTATTTATTTATTTAAGAAAGAGGAAGAGAGAGAGAGAGAGAGAGAGGCACAGAGAAAGAGAGAAAGAATGGGCATACCAGGGCCTCCAGCCACTGCAAACGAACTGCAGATGCCTGTGCCCCTTGTGCATCTGGCTTACATGGTCCTGGAGAATCAAACCAGGGTCCTTTGGCTTTGCATGCCAATGCCTTAACCACTAAGCAATCTCTCCAGCCTGCTTAATGTTTTGTTAAGTGTACTTTTTATAGGTAATTTTTTACTCAAAACATCTAGCACTTCCCTATTGTTTAGAAAGCTTAGTATAAACTACTGTCATTCTGAGCATCAAAGTTCATAAAGTACTCTACAAATAGGACATAAACCTCATCTCCATGTAAAACTTTCCTTATTCTCTGTCCTTAGATAAAATGAATTATCTTGTAACTTCCCACAGGAGTTAATTTTCACTACATAATATGCGAGGTGTGTATGTGTGTGTATAAGAGTGCATGTGCTCACAAGCATGCGTGCTCATGTACATAGACAAAATTTTCCAGTATGTTCTCTCTTTTAATCAAGCAGATTACCTGAATTTTGTCCTGGAAATAAATGGATCCCAAACCTTAATATGTACAAAGTCAGTGGTATGCTTTTTGCCTATATTCTTCTATCATGGGGCTTTGCTATATATCTTCTTCCTTTTCAGAACAACTTAACAGATAAACTTCCATTTAGAACACAGCATTCCTTGGGCAGAGGAGACACAGTGGGGTGACATGATCACTCTGAAAGTTTTTTTATCTTGGAAACAGCACATATTTGATTAGCCAAAATCAGTCATTTGATGAAATCTATCACTGGGGAGGGAAGGCAGTTCTTCACCTAGTCCAGCAGGGAGAAATGGTGGGGATTTTCACTGTAATCCCATCTATGATCTCCATCATCAAAATGTCAATGATTCAGGAAGCCCTACTTTCCATAGAGGCTTTTCTCCATCTCCCAGCCAAAAATGTGTTTAGAACACAAAACCTTTACTAGCCGTATATTATGACATCATTTAAATTATTTTAAAACAGGGCTGGAGAGGTGGCTTAGCGGTTAAGTGCTTGCCTGTGAAGCCTAAGGACCCCGGTTCAAGGCTCGTTTCCCCAGGACCCACATTTGCCAGATGCACAAGGGGGCACATGCATCTGGAGTTCATTTGCAGTGGCTGGTGGCCCTGGCGCGCCCATTCTCTCTCTCTCTCTCTGCCTCTTTCTCTCTGGCTGTTGCTCTCAAATAAATAGATAAAAATAAACAAAAAAATTTAAGCAAACTAAAAAAAATTAAATATATTTTATTTATTTATTCATTTGAGAGAAAGAAAGAGGCAAAGAGAAAGAGAGAGAGAATGGGCACACCAGGGCCTCCAGTCACTGCAAACGAACTCCAGATGCATGTGTCCCCTTGTGCATCTGCCTTATGTGGGTCCTGGGGAATCAAACCAAGGTCCTTTGGCTTTGCAGGCAAACGCCTTAATCGCTGAGACATCTCTCCAACCCTGACATCATTTTTATTTGCTTTTTCAGTTTTCCTTTCCTGAAATTCTGTCAACTAAATGCATGGTCTACAAAGGTCTCTTAGTCACGACACTTAACCCACAGCATATGGTCTGAAATGTAGTAAATAGTGATGATTGCTTGTAGAATTTAGTTGACTTTCATCTCATAAAAAGGAAAAGAAGAAATTGAATATCTTCATACTAAGAATAAGTACAAAATATATTTTATTTCAAGGTTAGTAATGTGATAACTGGGCTCATGCTTGCTTCATTTTATTTTGTGAATTATGTTTTTATAATACATAAGGAGCTTAGAGTTCATTGTGCTTATCTTTGCTTGGTATTCATCTGGTTCAAATGGCTTTGGTTTAACTCCCAAAGAGTCAATACAGCAAAAGTAAAATTTGTCAGTAAATGCCCATTGTTGGTAATGTGATTGTTGCAGTCAGGTTCGCATTGCTGGCAGAAATGCCCGACCAAGAGCAGCTTGTGGGGGAAAAACAAACAAACAAACAAACAAAAAACAAAGAAAGGTTTATTTTAGCTTATAGACTTGAGGGGAAGCTTCATCATGGCAGGGGAAAACAATGGCGTGAGTAGAGAGTGGACATCACCCCCTGGACAACATCAGGTGGACAATGGGAACAGGACAGTGTGCCAAACACTGGCAAGGGGAAGCCAGCTATAATACCCATAAGCCAGCCCCCAGCAATACACTGCCTCCAAGAGGTGTTAATTCCCAAATTGCCATCAGCTGGGAACCTAGCATTCAGACTATGTAAGTTAATGGAGGACACCTGAATCAAACCACCACAGTCATATAAAGAGGACTTTACACTATGCCCACGTCTTTTGAGTTTAGCATGCACTATTAATATATGTGTAATATCTGGTTTGAAGCTGAACATATATTCTCAAAAATCATTCAATAGACAAATGAGTGACTGAATATGTGAATGGAAGTAAGTTGATGGGTTCATACATTGGTTGATCAATACTTGATGATACTAACTGAGTAATTGATAACTGGATTTAAAGACATTGAAAGAATGGCCTTGTGTTAGATATCAGACTTCTAGGCAAGTTTTCCATACATGATGTTTACAAAATGCTTCTAAGAAATATCTGGACACTTTAGATAGCAGCTTATTTAACAATCTTTCTAGAGAATACTAATTTTAAATGAGAATACCAATACGTAAGTATAAATGCATCCATGGGCTCATGATATTTTTCTTGAAAATACAGATTTCATGAAAGAAAACAAATTAGAGCAAAAGAGACAGTGGTCAACTAATTCTATAAGAGGGTCTCATAGATAAGTGAATAGTATGTACCAGAGTTTTCAGTTCACTGTCCATGTCTGTAACCTAGTGAAAACTAATCCTGAGTTCATTTAATGTCACTGTATCTAGAATGAGCATTCTCTTTTACTAGACCTGTCAAATCAAGCATTATGGGGACTGTTGCAACTGAATAGAATAATTCATATAAAGTAAATCTATTTCAAGTATTCAGTTAGAAACAGAACAACAGTCAAGTATATGACCAAGCCCCAAACTTATAAACAATGGATCAAAACAAAATAAAAATGTTGCCTCAGGCTGGAGAAATGGCTTAGCAGTTAAGGCCTTTGCCTGCAAAGCCAAAGGATCCCACATCGATTCTCCAGGACCCACGTAAACCAGACACACAAGGGGACACATGTGTCTGGAGTTGTTTTGCAGTTGCTGGAGGCCTTGACATGCCCATTTTCTCGCTCTCTCTCTCTTTCTCTCTCCCTCTCTTTCTCTCCCTCTCCCTCTTTCTCTCAAATAAATAAATAAATAAATAAATAAAATATATTTAAAAATATTGCCTCACTAAGTTAATTTTAAAAAGGATGTCTGTAGAAAATTTATTGTCCAAGAACTTTGTGGCTATCCCATGCTTTTACTTTCCTTTTAAATGCCAGTTTCTCAAGTAACAACCTTCCCTGTGTCAGGAGACTGGCCAAGGACAGCAAAACTAGATAAAAATACTAGTGTTATTTATTAAACATTTATTTTTCTTCTTAAAACTACAAGGAAATGTTTAAGGAAGTATTTATTCTAATCTGTTCCTTAAAATTAGGAAATTGTAAAAGTCCAAATGACATCACTTTTATCGTTGAAAAGTCTAATTTCAGAAAATGATCTGTATAGATGTTAGTGTCAGTGCATTAAGGAAAAGCCTATCTGATACTAGTTTTTTTTTTTTTTTTTCTCTCTAGAGATAGTCAATTGACCAATACTTTGGCCAACTAAATTGTTTATGCATTCATAACTGTGACCAGAGTCATATATAACAAGTCCTAAAATACAATAACAACCACTATAATGGAAGAAAAAAGACTTATTTAGCATTTACTAGAAGCCATATCACAGCTTTTGCATTTTTTAAAATTGTCTTTAATCTACATGAAAATTTATTGGAGTTTAGGTGTTGCAAAAATTGACGCAACTCAGGCTGGAGAGATGGGTTAGCAGTTAAGGTAGTTGCCTGTGAAGCCTAAGGAACCATGTTCAAATCCCACGCAAGCAAGCCACACAAAACGTAAGGCAAGTGCAAGGGTGGAAGCCGTGACTCCAGCCCCAAAAACACCATCAGCTGCTCCGGTACCGGCCACAGCGGCTTCAGGGCAGCGAATCCAGCAGCGGAGGCTCCAGCGGCTTCAGCGGCAGAGGCGGATCCCGCAGCGGCAGCACCAGCGGATCAGAGGCGGAGGACCCAGCAGCGGCAGCTCCAGCGGATCAGCGGGGGCAGACCCAGCAGCGGCATCTCCAGTGGCGGATCCAGCAGCAGTGGTCCCAGCAGCGGCAGCTCCAGTGGCAGCAGCGGGGATCCAGCATCAGGGGCGCCAATCTGCAGGGCCACAGTTGCCAGGCTTGGTTTGCCCCACAGGAAAAGCCAGTACCCAGTTCCAGAAAGCAGAACAGCGGCCCAACATCCCAGCCAGCAACTTGACTGAGACCAAAAGCATCCAAAGAGGTAACTGGGATTGAACCAGGGAAGGGTCTCACCTGGTCACAAGCTGACTTGGATCCCTCAACAGACCAGAAATCTTAACTTCTTTGTTGATAGAGGATCTGGTTTTTATAATACCTAATCTTGCATAAATGCTCGGTGCTGTTCTTGACTGAATGTGTATAGGGTTTAGTTAAATTTTAGAATATACCTGTATTTTATTCCACTCAACCTATTTGAATACCCCCATAGCAGGCAAACTTAACCCCTAGGACCACGTGTCTAGATACTCTGAGAGTGGTAAGAGCCACACCTAACATCTTAATCTCCTACATAGAAGATATACAATATCAGATCAATAGATACAGCAAAGGATACACAGCTAACTGGAAAATCTAAGCAGTAACTTAATCCAAGATGCAAAAATATATACATTATAACACAAGAAACACCAAAAACCAAGGCAATATAAATCCACCAAAAAGCATCAATGCTTCAGAAATGACCTCTAGTGAAAACGAGTTAGAGAAAATGCCTGAGAAAGATTTCAAAAGAATGATTGTAAATATGTTCAATGAACTCAAAGAAGAAATCAAAGGAATCAGAGAAGATACAGGACACCAATTTAACGAAATAAAGAAATCAATACAAGACATAAATAAGGAAATAGAAATAATGAAGAAAAACCAGTCAGAATTACTAGCAATGAAGAACACAGTTAATGAAATAAAAAACTCTGTAGAAAATCTCACCAGTAGAATGGATGAAGGAGAGGACAGAATATCTAAGCTAGAAGACCAGGTGGCAGATCTAATACAATCCAACAAAGAGAAAGACAAAATAATAGAAAAGTATGAATGGGAATTTCAAGATATTCGGGACACTATGAAAAGATCAAATATAAGAATTCAGGGTATAGTAGAAGGAGAAGAATTTCAATCCAAAGGTATAGTAGGCATCTTCAACAAAATCATAGAAGAAAACTTCCCCCAAATTGGGAAAGAGGTGCCAATGCAGATACAGGAAGCATTTAGAACACCAGCCAGACAAAACCTGGAAAGAACCTCTCCTCGCCATATTATAATCAAACTACCAAACACACAATCCAAAGAAAAAATATTGAAAGCAGTTAGAGAGAAAAATCAAGTTACCTACAAAGGCAAGCCCATCAGGATCACAGCAGATTACTCAACACAAACTTTCAAAGCCAGAAGGGCTTGGAGTGAAGTATTCCAAACTCTGAAAGATAACAACTGTCAACCAAGACTACTTTATCCTGCAAAACTATCCATTCAAATAGATGGAGAAATAAGGACATTCCATGACAAAAGCAGGCTAAAGGAGTATTTGAAGACAAAACCAGCTCTACACAAAATACTTGAAAGAATCCTCCATGCCGAAGAGAAAGAAAAACACACATATAAGGAACCTGGAAAACAGCAAACAACACTCAAATACTAGTTAATATAAGAGAGCAAAGGTAGAACCAGAACCACAAAAAAAAAAAAAAAAAATGGCAAGCATAAATACACATCTTTCAATAATATATCTTAATATCAATGGTCTCAATGCTCCAACCAAAAGACATAGATTTGCAGACTGGGTTAAAAAGCAGGACCCTACAATTTGTTGTCTCCAAGAAACTCACCTTTCTACAAAGGATGGACATTATCTTAGGGTGAAAGGTTGGAAAACGGTGTTTCAAGCAAATGGACCCAGAAAGCAAGCAGGGGTTGCTATCCTAATAGCTGACAAGGCAGACTTCACTCCAACATTAGTCAAGAAAGATAAGGAAGGTCACTTTATATTGATTAAGGGCACACTCCAACAGGAGGACATTACAATCCTAAACATATATGCACCTAACATGGGGGCTCCCAAATTCATCAAACAAACACTGTTAGAACTAAGGTCACAGATAACACCAAACACAGTGGTAGTTGGTGACTTTAACACCCCACTCTCATCAATTGACAGGTCATCCCGGGAAAAAATAAACAGAGAGGCATCTGGACTAAATGAGGTCATAGAAGGAATGGACCTAACAGACATATACAGGACATTTCATCCAAATGCTGCAGAATATACATTCTTTTCAGCAGCACATGGATCATTCTCTAAAATAGACCATATATTAGGACACAAAGCAAATCTTAACAAATTCAGGAAAATTGAAATAATTCCTTGCATTCTATCTGACCACAATGGAATCAAACTACAAATCAATAGCAAGAAAGGATATAGAGCATACACAAAATCATGGAAACTAAACAATACATTACTAAATGATGAATGGGTCAATGAAGAAATCAAGAAGGAAATCAAAAAATTTATAGAGTCAAACAATAATGAGAACACAACATACCAAAATCTCTGGGACACAATGAAGGCAGTTCTAAGAGGTAAATTTATAGCTTTAAGTGCCTATATTAAGAAATTAGAAAGGTCGCAAATAAATGACCTAATGCTTCACCTTAAAGCCTTGGAAAAAGAAGAACAAGGCAAACCAAAAATCAGTAGACGGGAAGAAATAATAAAGATTAGGGCAGAAATTAATGAAATAGAAACCAAAAAAACAATACAAAGAATTAATGAAACAAAGAGCTGGTTCTTTGAAAGGATAAACAAGATTGATAAACCCTTAGCAAATCTGACCAAAAGAAAGAGAGAAGAGACACAAATTAATAAAATTAGAGATGAAAAAGGTAACATCACGACAGATGCCAGAGAAATTCAAAAAATCATATGGACATATTATAAAAACATATACTCCACAAAGTATGAAAATCTGAAAGAAATGGATGATTTCCTTGATTTATATGACCTACCTAAATTAAATCAAGATGAGATTAATCACTTAAATAGACCTATAACAAGCATGGAGATCCTAACAGTTATCAAAAATCTCCCAACTAAAAAAAGCCCAGGCCCAGATGGATTCACTGCTGAATTTTACCAGACCTTCAGGGAAGAGCTAACACCATTGCTTCTTAAGCTTTTCCATGAAATAGAAAAAGAAGGAATTCTACCAAACTCCTTCTATGAAGCCAGCATCACTCTGATACCAAAACCAGGCAAAGATAGAACAAAAAAAGGAAAATTACAGACCAATCTCCCTCATGAACATAGATGCAAAAATTCTCAACAAAATATTGGCAAACAGAATACAAGAATACATTAGAAAGATCATTCACCCTGACCAAGTAGGCTTTATCCCAGAGATGCAGGGATGGTTCAACATACGCAAATCTATAAATGTTATACATTATATAAATGGGTTGAAGGACAAAAATCACATGATCATCTCATTAGACGCAGAGAAAGCATTCGACAAAATCCAACATCCCTTCATGATAAAAGTCCTACAGAGACTGGGAATAGAAGGAACATATCTCAATATAATAAAGGCTATTTATGATAAGCCTACAGCCAACATATTACTAAATGGGGAAAAACTGGATGCTTTTCCACTAAAATCAGGAACAAGACAAGGGTGTCCACTGTCCCCACTTTTATTTAATATAGTTCTGGAAGTCTTAGCCATAGCAATAAGGCAAGAGACATGCATAAAAGGGATACAAATCGGAAAGGAAGAGGTCAAGTTATCATTATTTGCAGATGACATGATTCTATATATAAAGGACCCTAAAGACTCTACTAGCAAACTGTTAGAGCTGATAAAAACCTACAGTCATGTAGCAGGATACAAAATAAATACACAGAAATCAGTAGCCTTCATATATGCTAACAACAAACACACAGAGGATGAGATCAGAGAATCACTCCCATTCACAATTGCATCAAAAAAAATAAAGTACCTTGGAATAAACCTTACTAAGGAAGTAAAGAATCTATACAATGAGAACTTTAAAACACTCAAGCGAGAAATTGCAGAAGACACTAGGAAGTGGAAAAACATCCCTTGTTCCTGGATTGGAAGAATCAATATTGTGAAAATGGCAATCTTACCAAAAGCAATCTACACATTTAACGCAATCCCCATCAAAATTCCAAAGGCATTCTTCACGGAAATAGAAAAAACAATCCAAAAATTCATTTGGAATCACAAAAAACCTCGAATATCTAAAATAATACTGAGCAACAAAAATAAGGCTGGTGGTATCACCATACCTGATTTTAACCTATACTACAGAGCCATAGTAACAAAAACAGCATGGTACTGGCACAAAAGCAGACTCGTAGATCAATGGAACAGAATAGAGGACCCAAATGTAACCCCATGTAGTTATAGCCACCTGATATTTGATAAAAATGCCAAAAATACTCATTGGAGAAAAGACAGCCTCTTCAGCAAATGGTGTTGGGAAAACTGGATATATATCTGTAGAAGGATGAAAATAGATTCTTCTCTTTCTCCGTGCACAAGAATTAAGTCCAAATGGATTAAGGACCTTAACATCAGACCTGAAACTCTGAAACTGCTAGAGGAAAAAGTAGGGGAAACCCTTCAACATATTGGTCTTGGCAAAGACTTTCTGAATACAACCCCAATTGCTCAGGCAATAAAACCACAGATTAACCACTGGGACCTCATGAAAATACAAAGATTCTGCACTGCAAAGGACACGGTGAAGAAAGCAAAGAGGCAACCTACAGAATGGGAAAAAATCTTCACCAGCTATACATCTGATAGAGGATTAATATCTAAGATATACAAAGAACTCAAGAAGTTAAATAATAAGGAATCAAACAAACCAATCAAAAAATGGGAAATGGAGCTAAATAGAGAATTCTCAAAGGAAGAAATACGAATGGCATATACGCATCTAAAAAAATGTTCTACATCCCTAGTCATCAGGGAAATGCAGATTAAGACTACATTGAGATTCCATCTCACTCCTGTCAGATTGGCTACCATCATGAAAACAAATGATCATAAATGTTGGCGGGGATGTGGAAAAAGAGGAACCCTTCTACATTGTTGGTGGGAATGCAATCTGGTCCAGCCATTGTGGAAATCAGTGTGGAGGTTCCTAAAACAGCTAAAGATTGATCTACCATATGACCCAGCTATAGCTCTCCTAGGCATATATCCTAAGGACTCATCTCATTACCTTAGAGATACTTGCTCAACCATGTTTATTGCTGCTCAATTTATAATAGCTGGGAAATGGAACCAGCCTAGATGTCCCTCAACTGATGAGTGGATAATGAAGATGTGGCACATTTATACAATGGAGTTTTACTCAGCAGTAAAGAGAAATGAAGTTATGAAATTTGCAGAAAAGTGGATGGATCTGGAAAGAATTATACTAAGTGAGGTAACCCAGGCCCAGAAAGCCAAGCGCCACATGTTCTCCCTCATATGTGGATCTTAGCTAGAGATGATTGGGCTTCTGTGTGAGAAGGAAAAAACTCAGTAGCAGAGGCCAGTAAGTTAAAAAAGGAGATAGAAAGGGAAGAGAAAGAAAGGGAGGAGGGCTTTTATTAGGTTGGTATTGTATATATGTAAGTAGAAAGATTGAGATGGGGAGGGGATATGATGGAGAATGGAATTTCAAAGGGGAAAGGGGGGAGGGTAATACCATGGGATTTTTTTTGTTATCATGGAAAATATTAATAAAAATGGAGAAAAAAAAAAAAAAACGTAAGGCAAGTGCAAGATTGCATATGCCTAATAAGTGGCACAAGCATCTGGAGATCAATTGCAGTGGCTAGGCCCTGGTGTGAAAATTCTCTCTCTGTCCCTTCCTCTAATATTAAATAAAAAAGACACAACTTGATTACAAAATAAGTACCATAGTCAAGATATTAATCCAAGTGAGCTGATTATAGAGGGAAAATTCTTTGCTATTATTTATTTTACTTATTATATTTATTAGAGAGAAAAAGAGACAGGGGGGGGGGAGAAAGAGACAGAGACAGAGAATGTGTGTGCCAGGGCCTCCAGCCATTGAAAACAAATTCCAAATGCATGTGCCACCATGTTCATCTGGCTTATGTGGGCTCTTGGGAATCAAACCTGGGTCCTTAGGCTTGGCAGGCAAGCCCCTTAACTGCAAAACCATCTCTCCAGCCCTAGAGGATGCATTCTTAACTCCAACACTACCATTATCTGCCTCATATTTATCTGAGTGAACAAGCAATTGAGAATTCTTTACTCCTTTAATACTGCACTATACAGGGACACATTGCTATAGTGACAAGGTCTTTGTACCATTGTAATCTTGGTCCCAAGATCCCCACCCACTAATGCTCAGGAGGCAGAAAGAGGCAAGATTTCATTGATATCAGTTCTCCTTCTTCACATTCAAATTATTCATCAAATATTTGTTCCGTATTTTCCATGTACCCACTGCTAAGTAATACAAGGGTTTTCTCTTGGTGCTACAGCAAACTGCCACAAAATGAATGGCCTTAATCCATGCGACTTCTACAGCTGTGGCAGTCCAGTGCCTAAAATCATGGAGTAGACTAGTACCTGGCTCTAGAGGCTAGAGGAAGGAGTTTACTGCTTGTCTATTTCATTCTTGACAGAAAAGGCATTAGAGTCCAGGTCTCTGCCTTCACAAGATATACTTCAAACTCTGGTATGAGCTTTTAATCCGAGAGACCTAAAAGGTTTCCTAAAAGAAAGACAGATTTCTGTCTGAGTACTTGATGACCCACCAAAGGTTAGTGGTAAGACCCTACTGCTGAGGACACCTTATGTGGTCAACACGTAAAATGGAATGGCATGGCTGGAAGCTGGAAGAGAGTCAGTCCCCAGACAGTCAGCACAACTAGTAACAGAAGGTGCTACATGGGCGACTGAGGGAAAATGACCAATTTCTGTCCAAGCAACTCATGGTCTAACCTACTTAGCAGCAAATAACCTGTTGTGATGCCCACACAAGTGCAATAGTGGCACACAGCCATGGTGGGGAATCAACTGCTCTTGATTTGGCTACCTGATCCTCTCAGTGGTATGGGACCCATAGCTGGAGCTGGGAAACAAGTCAGAACCATATCCAAACATAAGCCCACTCTCCATTCTCAAGCTACCATCAATTGTGGGCTAAAAGAGGGCCTTACACCTATTAAATTCTCTACAAAAAAAGTAAGGGTTATCTCATTTGTCCTGGTGCTAACTTACTCTCCGTTGGAGAATCTGCTTGTTTCTCAGATAGATGTAGATCCTAAGGAGAGAGCCACCCCATCATACCTCAAAAGGGCCCTGGCTGAAACTAAGAAACATTGGCAAAACAAGCAAGGGTGCGGTTTCCCTGGTGAACTGGGTACCAGCACAAGGGGGAAAGAGATCAACACAGAGAAAAATCAACTCCTACCAAATCAGAGAGCCAGAGACCCAGAGGCCCCCAACACCTCATCACAGAAGCAGACCAAAGAGGAACCCAACATGGCTTAGGGAAATTTTGCAGAAGAGGGGGCGGAAAGAATGTCAGAGCCACATGCTGGGTCATGATATGCAGAGAATTTATCCTACCTATAACTGTTGGGTAACTCCACAATGCATGACCCATATATATACTTCAACAAGGAGGGGCCATGGAGAGGGGGTAGGTCACAAATGAGCCTAATAATGGTACCAAACTGACTGTATTTGCTGAATACAAAACTAATTAATAAAAAATTTAAAAAAAGAAAATACTTCAAACTCTTGTTCTTTTGGTACATGTGATTTTTCTCTTTTTGGACCAATTACATGATATTTCTTAGGGCCCTTTTAAATAGAGGAGATAATTTACAGTAATATTCTTATCTGAAGATTCTTCTTCCCCCCCTCCCGAATGAAACTGGCTTTAAACTCACTATGTTGCACAGGTTAACCATGAACCCATGATCCTCCTTTTTAACCTCCCACTCAACTGCTGTGGTAACCGCACATGGCTCATCTTAAATTCTTCATGATATTGGCCAAGACTTTTGCCCAGAATGCAACATATTAATACATTCTGAGGATTAAACTGTAGAAGTGGCAGATAGTGTCTCTGAATAGGAAAGTCTAAAGAGAAATGCATAAAACAATCTAGAGGTTAACTTTTGTATGTTCAAGCAGCTATTCACAGATGAAATTGGGGAAAGACAAAATTTGATAATAAGACAGTATTTTATCAGCCCCAAAGATCACAGCTCACGGGGCCAATACTTTTGAAAATACAGGAAGCTTGAATTAATGTGACTGTAAGGATAGAAAGAACGATAGAGGCCTGTAGATTGCTTAGAAGATACAGGGAAATTTCAAGTATTAATTGTTCCTTAATATCTGCTCTTCCACATTTGTAAATGTTTTTTGTTAAAAGGTTTAAAACATTTACTAAAGTGTGGGCTGGGAATATATAGCTTATTTGGTAGAGTGCTTATCTAGCATGCATAAAACCCTCGATTTGATTCCCAATACTGAATAATGTTGCATTGCTGTAATCGCAAGACATGGGAGGTAGACGAAAGAAGACGAGAAATTCATGATCATGCTCGGTAAATTAGCCAGGTTGAGGCCAACTTTGGATACATGAGACCCCCTACCAATTAATTAAATATATTTTTTCACACTTTTAAATTTAAAAGAATGTAAAGAATACTCTGTAGAAGAGCAGTGGGACAGAATCATAATTACATATTTATTTCCTGTAAAATATCAACCTTCTTGTCCTAAATTGAAACAAGACAATTCACTGTTCTTGCTGATCTCACAGCTGTCCATAAATTTAGTTCAGTAGCCCTCATTAGAATCATGTGGTGATATTAGATTTTTAAAAAAATTGAAATGGAGGATGTTGATGGGTTTCTGGCCCTTTAATATGAAATATGCATCTCTTGATTATGTCTGGCTAGGAATATATGAATTTCTTCCATTTAGGACACTTGCACCTTCCTAATGCAGACTTCCTTTACTGCAAAAATTAATACCACATGTAAATGCTCATTCTGACTCAGTAAATGGTCTGTTTCTAACCATTTCTGGTATTTTTTTTAAAGCCAGTGCATACCAGGTGCAGTGCCTTATTTTCATATAGTTGCCCATTCAGTAGACACCATTCAAAAAGCATGATAAACCATTCATGGAATTTCATTCTAAAGGGTTGATTTCAATGTTTGTGCCAGTGGAGGGAAATTTTGAATTAGTAGAGAAGAACTTGGGAGAACTGTCAGATGGCTGGTAGGAAGAATTTGTTTTGAGCATTTTGGACCAGATCTGAGCCAGAGTAAACATAAACCAAATATCCTTTAATCACATTAGTGTTGTTTATTTTGCATAAAAATGTAATCTATATGCTTATGTGTACCCATGGGATTCATTTACACTTAAAAAACATTGGAAGGTTATTTTAGAAAGAGAGGATTGATATTAAAAATACCAGCTAAGCTTGGCCACGTCTGAAAACCTTCATGAGAGGACAGCAGAAGGGAAGCAAAGAAATATTCCAACATCTTGTTACCAGAATTTCCAACTTAGATGCAGAGAAACCCACGTGCAACCGGCGAGTCTAAACACCCATGTTCCAGGAGCGCTCTAGAAGTTAAAAATACCATATTTTGGGGCAGCAGGGACGGCAGAGACAGGCTGCTGTTACGACAGCTACATTTTGCTGTAGCTATGCTTAGTAGACATGTTTCTGTAACCAGGTTCCTGCCGTGTAGAATGTCCAGTGATCATCCTTTTACCAGGGCACTTCTACCATGCAAGACTCTTGAATTCTCTTCTTGTTTATAGAAGAGATCACTCTGTGAGCAAACAAGACATTGAGGGGCATAAAATGCTCTAGTTTCAGTCATTTGATTTACTTCATTGCCCCGAGGGTACTCAAGTCTGACATTGTAACTCTATTTCAAGGTAATGTCAGATTCCTGCAGGAAAGGCCTTCTGAGTTTTCACGTAATTGGTCATTTCTACTTAAGCTTCCATATTCAGTGGCCATGAAAGTATGCAAAAATGTATTAATAATTTCAGAGTGTTTAAATATTGCACTACTTTACTGCGTATTGAGTAGACTATTATGAGGCCATTTTATCTACTAAATCACCACATTAATGGTCTTTGGATATAAAACACCCATTTGAATGTATCAATTTTATTGATGCCTAATGCTCTTTCAATGCTCACTGAAGAGTTTGAACATATAGAGAATGCTTATTAGGTTAAGGGGTTAGCAACTTTCAAAATGCCAATGAAATTTAATTCAACCACTAAAATTATCTTTGTGATATGGGTGTGCAATAACTTCTTTAAATACAACAGTGTCCTTATTTTTATCCAAACAAAATACATGTATATATATGGCTGCAGAGATGGCTTAGTGGTTAAGCTGCTTGGCTGTAAAAACAAAGGTCCCAGGTTTGATTCCCCAGGACCGATGTAAGCCAGATGCAAGGTGTCGCATGCATCTGGGGTTCATTTGCAGTGTCTCGAGGCCCTGGCACACCCATTCTCTCTATCTGCGCCTCTCTCTCTTTAATAAATGAAAATAAATATTTTTGATTTTGCTTAAGTTATATGTGTGTAATAGTGATATGAAGAATAAATCTGGTTTCACAATGTATTGGATATTGACCTAGAAGCTGGGCTATGAGTATCCCCACCCCCTCCCACACCCTCCTCACACACTCACAGTAGCAGTGTATTAATAATGAAAGAATAGTGGGTCAGGATCAAATGTTTCTAAGTGTACTGTGTAAAATCAATTGTAAACCATGCTGATTAATTTTACATGTTGTAACTATAAATATAACTATTGAAACATATATTTCGTACATTAAGATTTATGTTATTCCATACATATAAAATGAAAGAAAAAGATGATGGAGCTGCTTACAGGGCCCTTCAGTGACTATTTAAGTATATCTGAAAATCTAATCTAGTCCTTAGGTCATGAGAGATCATTTCAGAGTGTATGATTTCCTATTTGTTCTAATTAAAAACACTCAATCTTCCATGGACAGATTGTTAGATGAACTGTGGTATAATTACAAGGCATAATATTCAACAATGAAAAGGAATTAATGACCTGTATGTACAATATGAACAGAACTCAAGGATTGTTAGAAACTCAGACCTGCCTGCAACAACTTCCAGGATGGGACTGTTGCCAGCATATGTATGGTAGTCAGTGGGAATCCTTTCCTGTGGACTGGGAGTGCCAAATACAGAGCAAGAGAAATGTTTCCTGATGCTTTAAGGTTTTAGAATTTCTCAATCTGTCACTCCTTTTAGTCTTTCCTATTTCTCTCTTCAAAATGAGAATACCTTTGCTCTTATTGCATAGTAGCAATATATAACTTGTTTAATTTCGTAATCTCTCAGCTACAGGGGAATTGGACTCAGGATAGACCAATCTTGAGTCTTACTCATAGACTTCTGACTTAGGAAACATTTTAATGACACTTTTTAGCTTTAGATTTTCGGCTTGATGTCGAAATAGGTTCATAGTTTTGAGGAAATTAGCATGGAATGAATCTATATTTCATATAAGAATGTTAATTTATCCAAAGCCAGAGTTAGAACACAATTAAATGAATGTTAATCTCTCTTGGAAATTCATGTGATGTAATCTTTTTTAAAAAAATATTTTATTTATTTATTTAAGAAAGTGAGAGAAAGACAGAGGGAGAGATTGGGAGGGGTAGGAAGGGCACACCAAGACCTTTAGTCACTGAAAATGTAATCCAGATACATGAGCCACCTTCTGTGTCTGGCTTTGCGTGAGCACTGGGGAACTGGTCCTGGGTCTTTAATCTTCACAGGCAAGCACCTTAACCGCTAAGATATCTCTCCAGCCCACATGTTGCATAATTAATTCTCAGTGTGATTGTTGTAGAGGTGGGATCTTTGAGATATCATTTATACATGCTCTGTAGTCCTCACGAATAGAACTAGGGGCCTTGTAAAAGAGACCTCAGAGACATCTTTCCCTTTTTCTTACTGCACAGCAACAATGAGAAGATGACCATCTGTAATGAAGCAAGGTGCTGTAGTTTGGATATGACATGTCCTCCAATGGAACTATATGTTACAGACTGTGTCTCTTGTTTGGCACTACTGAGGAGCAGTTGAACCTTTAAGAGATGTGGCATAGTGGGAGGCCTTCAGTTCATTAGGCGATGCCTTCATAGGGCATTGTGGGAATTCACCCTCTTCCTTTGATTTGCATCTAGCTATGAGATGAAGTTTTTACTCCACCACAAGCTTCTAATGTGGCATTCTATCTTCCCACAGGAGCAAAGGCACACAGCCAGATAATTATTAACTTTGACCCCTGATACAATCACCAGGCACTATTCTTGCTGACCTCGACCATGGTCTACCCAGCTTTCAGAATCATGACAGGGCTAGAAGGATAGCTCAGTGGATAAATCACTTACAACATAAGGGTGAAGAAGTGAGTTTGGACCCCCTGGTGCCCATGTACATGGAGGACAAGCATGGTGCCCATCTTGTAATCTCAATGGAGACACAGAGTCCTGGGGCAAAGGTAGCTGGCCAGCTTAGCTGAACGAGAGAGTTAACTCTAGGCTCAATGAAGGTTCAGGAGGAAAATTATTAAGGAAAACATCAATCTGTGGCCTATACATAAGCCCACACACACGTGAGTCCTTACATGTGCAAGCATGTGCACAGGCACACAAACCAAATGCACACAAAGTAAATACATTAGTTTTGTTGTTAAGCCATCAATTCTGTCATTTTACTGTAGCAGCCGAAAAGGCTACAATGAAGACACAAATGAGATCTTCATGTCTGCTCCATGGCAATATACACACTGCATGTAGGACAAAGTGCAGCTCTCCTCCCCATCCCGTGCTGCTGCCTTTTATTCTCTCAATGGTACATTCAACTTCTCCTCTAATTCCCTCCCCTGTGCCTTTGATCAACCAGTCTCAACATCAGCGATTTCCAAATCTTTTCTGAATGGCCACTCTATCAGCTGAAAGGAAAGCATAAATACTCATGTATATTTATAAAATTTAAACTAAATATAAACCATAGAACTAAGCAACTATTATAAAAATTTATCATCATATATTACCAAAGGAATGACAATGAATAAATGAAACTCGAATCTCTACTGTGAAGACTCATTACACATTAAAGCCAACTGGTCTTTAGTGCAAACCTCCAATTGGAATCATGCTGTCTGAAATAATTTCTGACCTTTAGTATGTCTGGTGTGTCCATTCATAATCTGTCACGTTGTATATCTCAGGCTTCTCTGGGTTTATCACCTCCTATCACTAGATCTGACATATTTCTTTGAAGTTCAGAGGATAGCACCAGGACCTTGTACATAGTAGGCAGGTATATTCCAATAAGCTTCATGACCAGCCTGTTGATATTTAATAACACAGAATGATCCATACATGTTAAAGAAATCATGAATCAATGTGTGTATGCATTTATATCTATCTATCAATGTATCTTTCTATATGTAAATTGTTTATGGATTTAGTATTATTCATTCCTTTTATTACATAAAATTAATAATTTCAACATGATTTCTTAGCTCTGAAGTCACTGATTTTAGTCATCATACCCATAACAGTACCACCTTTCCCAGTGAGCTTTGCCCTTCATATCACAGGTATCATTGGGCCTTATCAGGCATTCAATTCTTGTTTGAAAAAGTAAAACTTTATGCAGATTGTTCTCTCTGAGCATTATACTATATCAATACAAAATAAAACATATCTATATAACTCTACATTGTCTACATTTCTGTATAGCACATCACTTTAACATATATTAAGTTAAATTGTTTATTAAATTTACTAAATCAAATTGCATAGATTTATTTTTGTTCTTATTGAACAGAACAATGTGTTTATAACTGCATTTTCTCCAGTTTTTCTTCTTCATTCTGAGTTGAAATTTATTTGTTTGATCACCAGTTTATAGAATGTGTTATTTAAATACCCCTTAAGTATCCTTGTTTTAATCTATTACATGCAAATTATGCAGAAAGCTTTACCACACCCAATTTAGTATCACTGGAGAAGAGCCTGGTGAAGGAACCTCATCAGTATGACATCGTTTTTAATTTCTTTACTTGCAAGCAGAGAGAGATAGGGAGAACAGAGACAGAGAGAAGAATGAGTGTGCCAGTGCACCTAGCTACTGCAAACGAACTCCACATGCATATGCTACTGTGCATCTGCTTTTATATGGGTACTGGGAAATTGAACTTGAGTCATTTTGCTATGCAGGCAAGCACCTTAGTCACTGAGCCATCTCTTCAGTCCAAGATTTTTTTTTAATGAGTAGTGAATAAGTAATTTATATGTATTTTAACATATCTAAGTTACAGTGGACTACTTAAACTGTAAGGTAAAAACAACCTAATCTCTCTCTCTCTCTCTCTCCATATATATATATATATATATATATATATATATATATATATATTATATAGTAATATAATATAAATCTCTATCTCTACATATAATTTTTTGAGGTAGGGTCTTTCTATAGCCCAGGCTGACCTGGAATTCACTATATATAATTTCAGGGTGGCCTCGAACTCATGGCAATCCTCCTACTCTGCCTCCCGAGTGCTGAGATTAAAGGCACGTGCCACCATGCCTGGCTGATTTATATTTTCTATGTTCAGAACTTTCTTATTTTTTCTTATCTATATCAAAGCATCAGATAAATGTAAGGAATGTATTTATATTGAAGAATCCAACTAGGCTGTTGAAAATCCAAATTTAAAAGTATTTACTTAATAGTTTATGCTCTATAAATACAATAACCCATTACAAAACAGCACTGCATTTGGTGCTAAGTTTTTAGTTTTATTTTTGTTGTTTTTCGAGCTAGGTCTCACTCTAGCCCAGGCTAACCTGGAATTCACGATGTAGTCTCAGGGTGGCCTTGAACTCCTGGCAATCCTCCTACTTCTTCCTCATAAGTGCTGGGATTAAAGGCATGCACCACCATGCCTGGATAAATTTTTAAACTCTTAACTTAAAGTTTATTATTAGAACTTCAGCTTAAAGATTATTATGAGCATTAAAAATGTGTTAGATTTTTGTCCTTGAAAGAAGCAATGATATATTGCCTTTATTAAATATTATATTCTCTTTATTGTTTATCATGTCAGTCATGCTTGCATTGAAATCTTGATTATCTAGCTTTCAGGCATATAGGGAATTATAGGTATAGGACAAAAGGGGAGAAGGCACTGATAGAGGCTAAAGTCCATCTTATAATTAATATGTGACCTCTACTACCTCAAAATAGAAAAGAAAAACAATCTCTGCTGATTTCCACATACAGTGAGGAGAAATGCTAGTATCTTCACTAATGGGCTGGCATCATTTTTTTTTCTAAGTTTCAAAAGTAAAAGCAATCTTTCTTAAAGCATTTCTTCTGCCTTTCCAATGTTGTTTGCCACACAGGAAGCCTGTGTGACTTGATTTGTAAGTAAAAACTGTGCTTTTCACCCCTATTACTAGCATGTCCAAAGCATAGAATATATATAAAATTATATATATCTGAGGAAATATCATTGAGTTTCTCAAGTTTATTATATAGTATCATTAAATACAGATGCAAAAATTCTATAAAGTCATAGCCTATGTAGTCTTTAGTTCAAGGAATCATATTACTAATAAAATGTAACAGATCATTATCTTGGAATATTATAAACATTATATTTTAAGAGGAATACAAAATATGGGCATTATGAGCCTCATATGGAAAATTTTCATTGTTAAAATTCTATCTTGATTAAGGGAGATTTCAATGAAAAATAATTCAAGATTCCCAGTATCTTGTAAAGATGTATTTCCTAAAAATCAATGAAAGGAAATATTTTGGATAAACCTATAAATTCAAATCTTAATTATTTTTGCAATAAATTAAAATGTAATGCTATATATTTGCTGACATTCTATATATAGGCTGATCCCTCATCATTAGTATAATCATATATAAACAGCCCATGTTATGAAACTCTAGGTTGGATCTTCTATTATCCCCATAAAATGAATCTGAAATTAATTTATATTTAAATTTTTGCATTGTGGCTACCAAGCAGCTCAGAGTAATACAATAGCAAGCGTTCAGTCATTTCACTACAACTGCTACTTCTACATTAGCTGCTTGAAACTCAGAACCAGATTTTGGGTCCATTTCAAATAAAATACAGAAAAAAACTACACATACAATTTGAATCATAGTCTTTTCCCTGTTTCTACTTTTCACAATCCTTATTGGGTCTTTACTCAAATGTCTTCACTTATTTTAATACAGTTTACAGAACTGGATTCTATAAAGAAATAAGTGTTCAATATTTAATCACATACAGCTAAAGATCTTTATATTTTTGGTTTCTCCAGGTAGGGTCTCACTCTAGTCCAGGCTGACCTGTAATTCACTATGTAATCTCAGGGTGGCCTGGAACTCATGGTGATCCTCCTATGTCTGCCTCCCGAGTGCTGGGATTAAAGGCATGTGCCACCATGCCTGGCCTAAAGATCCTTATTAACTTGCATGTTTTCTTTACATCTCTCTGGCCCTCATATTCCATTTGCATTTTTATCAACCCAATTAAAGCATGCCATCTTATTGTATAATACTCAAATCATTTTGACAGCAAGAGAGAAAAGTATCAAGTTTGTAAAATATATAATGTTCAATATTAAGAGATAAAGGAAATCAGGAAGTATCTGAAATAGTAATATACTAAGGAAGGAGTCTGAATGCATTTTACAGTCACATGTCTTCTTGCAGCCAGAAAAAAATATTTGCTTTAACTTTGTCTTGACCACTTCCTATCTGCTGCGCTCTGAAGTCTTGAACTTTAAGCTTAAGCAATGACTTTTTTTTTCATGTCAGAAAATTAATGATATTTCCTCCACTTGTCCAATTAGCATACTTAAAGCAAATATGTGACCTTCACTTACTGGCAAGGAAGTATGTTTGTTACAAAAGTAAAGTTGCAATCCAAAGATGAGAAGGTGCCGAAGATACATTTCCAGCGATCAAGCATTGCCACTCATAATTATAAAATCAGTAGTACTGGTCATGTTCTGTGGAGATATAAAACCTTCACATAGTTAAATATTCATGCTCTTGTCTTCTTATAAATTCCTACAATATAATTCCTGTTCTTGATCTTGGTCTTAGGTGTTTTAATTTCTTTCCTATTAGATAAAGAATTGTCTTTCATCAATGCAGATGCACAGTGACTTCCTTAAACTCATCTTCTCAATAACCTTATGAGAGTTGATTAAGACAGTCAATAGCAATTTTCAATACCCTGGCTCTAGAAATGCTGATTGCTGACTCCTGTGATATACTGTGATTACAGATTCTTCTAATCACTTTAGCTAAAGGTATGAAAACTCCTTATTTAAAAATTTCAATCTGCACTTGGCCTAATGAACCAAAAATGGTCAGACAAAGGATATATTTATGACTGCGGTAAGACTATAGCAAACACAGATTCCTCTGCCTCCATATCGGTTCTACCCAAGGTGAAGTCGTCTCTGTCTACTCATAGGCATTTCGTAAAGCATAACCAAGTCACAAACCACAGCCCATCTTATTTCTGTGTATTAGATTTTCATTAAAAATATCTTATTGTGTTTTTTTAAATTTGATTTTCTACATGCCTACTTCCATTTTTTTTCACATGCTCCACTAATTGCAAGAATGTGTTCTTAGATTTTCTAGCAATCAATTGTTCCAAGCACTCAATGAACTGTAATTTATTTCTAGGCAGCCAAATTCTATGGACGTTCTTTGGGTAAAGAGCTTGACACTTAATTTCTTGTTTTTCAAATCTCTCTCTTGTGGTCTCCTCTTGTTTATTTATTCTGGGTTTCCTCCCTCATTTTCCTGTAGCACCTACTCTCAGTATTTCTTAAGCCAAGAAACACTGTACATTGAGTGATTTTGTCTCACTGTGTCTAAATATGCCACAAGATTTAGTTATACTTGCTTTATTTAGAACGGTTTAATCATTTAGTTAGCTCCAAATTCTTGATTAAAAGTTGTTTTTAGATTTTTATAGGCCTTACACATTTTCTTATTGATCTCAGCATTGATCATGCTCAAAGCTATCATGATTTTTATTTTAATCACATATGATTTTGATCTTATGATTTTGAGTGAAATACCTGTTTCTAATCAATATTTAAATTTACAACACTTGGTATACATATAAATTCTATTTTCATCCATTTGATGGCAAAATTGATTAAAATGTTGATTAAAGTATAAATTTGAGAGCTAATTATAGTAGAATTTTTACACATATCATCAATAATGTTTAGTGAAAGAAAAAGCCATATAAGATTCACAATGATCCCTTAAGCAAATGCATCAATGTTTTTGTGAAGTCTAACTCTGTGCCTATGGATTATAAAAGTATTTTTTGTGATTGTAAGGGGTCAGGAAGAACTTCTTAGTGAGTCATGAACTGATGTTAACTTTTATCCTCAACTTCTGATTATAGTTATTTTAGGAAAAGTACATGGATGTCTACCTACAAGTATTTTGACTTCCTGAGAAAGTTGAACACTTACACATGGAGAACTGGGCATAAAATAAACTATTCTGGTCCCTGCATCAATTATAGGGTAATTCCCTGTTTTCGTTATCAAGGCTCCATCTACTCAGAGCACCTGCCTTCATTTAAAGTTAGCTAATTGCATTAGATATTTGTGATAAGTTAGAGATAGTATTAAGATTTAATTGTATAATTTTTATTTAAGGCAACCATCAACTGCCAGTCAAGTGATATATTTATATATATATATATTGCAATAGAACTCACATTATACACTTGATGATTAAAAGAAGTATAATTCAATATCATTGATGCCATACATGTCATGAAAATTTTATAATAAAGCATATTCTGTGAATAAACTCAATAAGTTGATGTTGACATATCTCATACATTAAGTAAATATGAAATATCTTTTAGAAAATAAATTGAATTCAATGTGTGGAGCTACATTCCAAAACTAAAAAAAAAAAAAAAAAGAAAAGAAAAAAAGAAAAAAAAAAGGAAACACTAGCAGGACAATTTCTAGAATGAGTGCAGAGTCACCTACAGATACAGAAAAAACAAGGGCTAAATGTAAGAAGAAACTGGGACCTAAGGCATGATCTTAGCGTGAAGCAAGAAGGATCAGGGTAAGAGGGCTCCTGCCACTCATCACCCAAGGCACATGGAGCCTGCTCATTCGTTGCTGATGCTCAGCTTCCTCCTCTGCCAACTCTAGGATTAGAAGGAAAGTCTTTCATAGACTTCTGTCACAGTAGCTGATAGAGTCCACAGGGAACCATCTGGAGTCAGATGACCAAACAAGAGGAATTTGTGTGGCTTTGAAAATGACTTTAGCAGGCACTGGGGATGAAGATCAGAGATAAGACGCAGGCCCCAGAGGTTAGAGAAGAAAACCACAAAAGAAGCCAGGTTTGCAGAGAAAGACAGCTCTGAGAAATTCCTGTGATAATAAGGGTAAAAGATTTCTCTTAAAACGTGTACAGTTTTATGTTTTAAGCTGCTTGTAGCTTAGCAATGCAAAACCCTTGAGTTATTTCAGTCTTGGGAGCCTGACTGATAGTCACATTTTTGTTTAGGGAAATATTCTATTTAGGATATAAAGTGATTAGACAGGTTTCTTCATTTTATTTATTCTATTTTATGTTACTTTTTGTGTTGGAGATCAAAACCAGGACCTTGTATTTAGTAGCAAACACTCTATTCATCAGCTACATTACCAGCCAACCCCCTGCCAAAAAATTAAATAACAAGTGTTAAAACACTACCATCTTATGTTACAAAGGTGATTTTTTTAGCTACACATGAGTTGCAAGGGTAAAAACTCTAAGAATCTTCTCCAGTATTCTTGTATAGTATACTTGTGGGAAGGTAGATTGTAACAAACTTAACAGATTCACAGTAACATAGTGATTGTATTCAGCATTTTAGTTGAATGAAATTAATAGTAAACCTGCAGTTCAACATCTCTGGCACTTACCATGTATGAGAAATAAATGATCATAGTGATAAGGTTAAAAATACTTTCTTTCTATCAAAAATTGCTTCATTTTGCAGAAAATGTTTCTCAACATTCTTGAAAATCAAACCTACAAAACCAATGTTTGATATATACACCATACAGCTCACATATGTGCATTTTCTAAAGCAGAAAAATTGTCCAACATCACGTTTGATCTTCAGTAGGCTGGAAGAAGAACTGAGTTTCACTGATTCTTGGTTCTTCATTGGCATTTGATGTTACGTACTCAGAAATATAATGGAACACGTAGTAAATTGTGTTCATTTCTAGAAGTTATAACGCCATAATCTTAGAGTATTGAGGTCATTTAAAGGTAAGTATGCTGTACAAAAATATGTAATAAATTCAGTGTTTAAAAAAAACCACAAGTACTTTCAGTAGGTTTCTATAATCATAGGTTTAAGAAATCGCTTAAAGAAGCCAGATGACAGCCACAATTCTGACAATGATGTATGCATTGATAATAATTTCCTGAAAAACCTGCTGGTGCAGCTCTCCTCAGTGTCACTGGTGACATGTTAGGGAAAGGGTTCTCCTCAGTGTCACTGGTGAGGTCTCACGTGTTAGGGAAAGGGCTCTCCTCAGTGTCACTGGTGAGGTCTCACATGTTAGGGAAAGGGCTCTCCTCAGTGTCACTGGTGAGGTCTCACGTGTTAGGGAAAGGGCTCTCCTCAGTGTCACTGGTGAGGTCTCACATGTTAGGGAAAGGGCTCTCCTCAGTGTCACTTGACTTTTCCTTTCAGAATGATTCAATTCCCATAAATTATTTGAGTCCTTCAACCTGACTAAATAAATTTTGGCTAATAGCCATTCAAACATGTAAACATAATTTGATCCTCTTAATGCAACAGCCCCAAACATAATGTTTAATTTTTTCAATTAATCATTTTGTGAAAAGAATTAAAGACTACGCAAATTTTATTCTCAAAGAAATTAAGATTATCATTATATTGAAGGCAAATGAAAAAACAAATTAATGAATAGAGTGCAATGGTATTTAAACAGCTCTCATTTATGTAATTTTACCATAAAAAACTGCTATTCATTAGTCATCATCGTGTTTGTCTAAGTTTACTCTGTTTTGTTTGTAGGATTCATAAATTTGATCTTTCTCCCAACTGTGAGTTTGGGCCTATCTGCTAAACTCATTGTCTCGGTTTGCTCAGCTTAAAAATAAAATGATAGTCTGATGTAATTTTGAATTGCAGGTGCATAACAGTAAAAGTGGAAGTATTAATTATGGCCACAAGATTGCATGCAGTAATATTCTTAATGGTATTACACATGCCTTGTTTGTGAGTAACCCACTCGACTGGCAAAAACAGATCACAGGAGTATTTCATGATCAGAATGTTAGGGGGCAAAACGTCTTCATAATAGTTCATCCTTGGTCTTTAAACATTCCTTGCTTCTCTTGGAAAGGAGGAAAAACAATTGTGTTTGACTTCTCCAAGATGCTACCAACAAAAAACCTATGACTTTAAATGCTAAACACTCAAAGACTTCTTAATGGAGATTAATGCAGTTTCTTTTAAAATGTAAATCACTGAGTTGAAGAGCATACTTTTTTTTTTTTTTGTTTTGTTTTTTTGAGGTAGGGTCTCACTCTGGTCCAGGCTGACCTGGAATTCACTATGTAGTCTCAGGGTAGCCTCAAATTCATGGCGATCTTCCTACCTCTACCTCCCCAGAGCTGGGATTAAAGGCGTGCACCACCATGCCCAGTTTAAGAGCACACATTTTGATAACGATTAGACCAGGTATTTAATTTTGATACACTTTGCAAACAGCCCAATTCACATTTTTATTGTCATTTCCACATTTTCTTAAAACGTAAATTCTAGGGTGTTCATGTAAGAATGATTTAAGTCAATTTAGATTCAGTGTATAGCCTTGGATGAATTTTCAACAGGACACATTTTTAACAGGTGATTGCATTGATTTTTATTGCACGTAAAGTGAATCTGGAATATTTTACTTCTTGTCCCATATCACTATAATATTCATAAGAGCAATAACATCTACATCATCATCTTTGTGTTACTATGCCTAATCATGGACTTTTTACTACGGAAGAGAGAATGAGTAAACCAGAGCCTCCAGCCACTGCCAACGAACTCCAGACACATATACCACCTTATGCATCTGGCTTACGTGGGTCCTGGGGATTGAACCTGCGTCCTTAGACTTTGAAGGCAGCACCTTAACTACTAATCCATCTCTTCAGCCCCACATGTTTCTTTTGTTCACGTATTTGTTCTGCTCTTTTTTCAGTTACTGTCCTTGCACATGGGCCTTCCCTTGCTGGATCATCCCAGCACCTGCATGCCTTTCCTGTCATGTTCTGACAGTGTCTTAGCCTCCTTCCTAACGTTATGCCTCCATTCTGCAGGTAGTAATTTTATGACATTTTTTTCTTCAAATCTTTCAAAGCTCATCCTCTTCTATTCACCTGTTTCCCTTGATATTTATTCCTGAAGTTGTTATATTAGAGGCCATTGAACTTACACTGAGCCATTTCAATTCCTATATTGGGACTTATGCAGGAGCATACACCAAGTCTTCTTCAAAGATTCCCTAACCTTCAATCAGGTGCATATCATAGGATGGCACTCCATAAGGACTTGCAGAATGGAAATTCTAGGGAATTTTGAGTGACCTCAGCTTACTTATTACTATGCCCAGAATTGTTATGCAGAGAGTGAGTATGAAGTTATTGTTAGTGGAATATGTGGTTGCATAAATTCATTAAGAATAAGGCTATTTTCTATTTTTCTGCAAAACTTATATGAATATTTATTGTGAATTTTTGGTATCAAAACTTTTGGAATGTCTCACATGCTTTTGAATCCTGAGCTATTCCATTTTAGGTTAGGATGAAAGGTGTAGGAAGAAAACGTAATTTCTGTGCATACTTACTAGTGGCATTTGAATTAAGAGTGCTTGCTAACATTAATGTCTGTCATCTTCAAGATGTCGGGGGGTGAGATAAGAAACAAACAAAGAAATCCAGTGGCATTGCAGACATTCTTACTCTTGTGTTCTGCACACACTACTTCAAACATTTCTATTAGATCAAAATGCTTATTAACTATTTATTGAAATTAAATATGCTTCAGTGCAGTGTGGTTATGTGTGATGATGAGTGCAGCATAATGCAGGGATATCCCACCAAAATACTTTAGAAAAAGAGCATTATGTTCAGAGGTAGACCTGTGCCCCACTCTCACCTAAATTTGTTAACTTTTATAAATTATGCAGTGTTTCTTCAGCAATATAGTTTGGACATTACTAGGTTCTACTAGATGCCACTTAGACTTATTTAAGAGAAGAAACACTTAAGTAGTATTATCCACTTCAGGTAACTAGATAATATGGTTGTGTTGCTGCCAGGTATCTTCCATGTGCATGCCCCAAGTGTTGGGGGGCAGAGGATAAAGCTGGACTGTCTTGACAGATTAGCATTCATGTATCAGCATTAGGTGAAAATGCACATTCACCTAATGATAAGTGAAGAAAAAAAATAACATGATGATAACTAAGGAAAAGCATGGGATATTTTTTGGCATTTGACTTTTAAATAAAATTGATCTATCACCAAACAAAAAAAAATTAAAACCATAAATGTGAGGTCTGACATGCACAATGGCTTCCTGTTTCAAGATGGAATTTCTTTCTCAAGCCTCCTCCCCATGGTTGTGTTGTCATCATACTGTACATCTTCACCATATGCTGAGTCAGTAGGACTGTAAAATCTTGGGCTTTCAGCATCCAAAACTGTGATCTAAGTGGATCTGTTTTTTTTTTTCTTTTTTGTACAAAGATATCTTGCCTCTGACATTTCATTATAGTAACAGGAAACACACTTATAAAGTAGTGTAAAATGAAAAATAATATGAAATTAACATCATTATATTCCATATTTTATTCTGATTTCTTCATTTAAGTAGGTCTTCCTTGTGTGTTTGTATTTAATTTTGTCACAGATATTGCTTTATGTAAACACACCATAATCAGTGCTTTGAACTACACTGTATGGCTTCTATGGATCCCTGTGCATTGGGTGTGATTTAATCCACTCCTCCTTCATCATCCCTAATACTGAGTAGGCACACATCTTTCTCTAATTAGGGATGGGAAGACAGGAGGAAATGAGGGGGGCCTGTTTTCTAAAAGCAATTGCCTTTTAATGAAATAAATTCAAAATAAAATGTCATTCTCTTCCGCACTTTCTCCTTACAATCAGTAGTTTAGTTTCCAGGATAAAATAGAAATTAGCTTTAGCATTTGACTAACTTTTTCTTTCTCTACTAAGGCTACTACAGAGGGTGGTATCACTCTTTTGGGACACATGACTGGAAGCCTCTGCTTTGCCACCCTGGAAATGGAATCTACTAAAGGGGAAACTTGATGAATAGGTCTTTCCCCAAGATTATGTCTAGTACTATACTCATTACCTTACTTATTCACATCATCACTTATGCCTATAGTTTTGAATATACACATGCAAAATAACATAGGCAGGTATACCTTTTATTTACTATGTGTCGTAGTTTGATTTAGGTGTCCCCCATAAACTTAGGTGTTCTGAATGCTAGATCCCTAGCATGGAGATTTGGGAAGCAACGCCTCCTGGAGGGAGTGTATTGTTGGGGGAGGGCTTATGGGTGTAATAGCAGTTTTCCCATACTAGTGTTTGGCACACTCTCCTGTTGCTATTGTCTGCCTTATATTGGCCAGGGGTGATGTCCACTCTCTTCTCATGCCATCGTTTTCCCCTGTCATCTTGGAGCTTCCCCTCGAGCCTGTGAGCCAAAATAAACCTCTTTTTCCCAAAAGCTGCTTTGGGTTGGGTGATTGCTACCAGCAATGCGAACCGGACTGCAACACTATGCTTTGCAGATAGTGCATAGTTTTCCTTTTTATTCTTACTGATATTGCTCAAACTCAGCATCTTTGTGCATGTAAGTATCATGCTCGACCACTGAGCTATATAACCAGGACATGTAGTATTGCTATTGTTATTTATTATTATTACTTATTTTACAAAAGAAAGGTTTATGGGAAACACACAAAATAAATCTGCTGTGTTGCAACACATACACTTCATAGCTCAGTCTCACATTCTGTTAATTCTCAAAAACATTTTGAAAAGTATGCATTATTATTATATCTGTAGCTCCTTAACTTGTGATCACTGATCTTTGATGCACTATGCTTATGAAGAATGTCCTTAGGTTTAATGATAGAGTACCTTTAAGAGCCAAGGTTCCACCCCTGGCAGAGAGAAAGAGAAAGAGAAAATTGAGAAATATACTGTGATGCTGACTAGTCACTGACCCACATTCCTGCACTTGTCTCCTCTATAATCCTTTCTATTCATTGAGTCACAATATTGATACTAGACCAATCTATAACCCTAAAATGATATTTCAGTATTCGAGTGATGGACATAATCACAGTTTTCTAATTTTAAGTCAAATGTATGTAGAAATGATTACAGTTGATGAAGGCGGTATATTAAAAACAAAGATAAAGTGAAACCTAGGTATGCAAAGGAAATACCTTAGAAGAAAATAAAAAAAATCTCCACCTATGAACAGATTAATGACAAAGAAGCAAAATAAACTTACTACAGAAATCTATATACATACACACACACACACACACACACACACACACACACACACACATATATACATATACATATATATATATATATATATATATATATATATATATATTGCTTGAAACTTTTCAAGTACAGGCTCTATTGGTAGAAACTAATGTTCAGTAGTGAGTATAATGGAAACAATGTTCATTTAACACACCAAAAACCTAGACTACTTAAGGATGACACAAAATTAACTCTTTTTAACATTTATTTATTTATTTATTTATTTGAGAGGGAGAGGCAGATAGAGAGAAAGAATGGCCATACTAGGGCCGTTAATGACTCCAAATGAACTCCAGATGCATGTGCCACCTTGTGCACCTGGCTTATGTGGGTACTGGAGAACTGAACCTGAGTCCTTAGGCTTTACAGACAAACATGGCTTAACCACTAAGCTATCTCTCCAGCTGAAAAGTTAACTCTTTATATCGTAATTTAGTAAATATTTTAAGCTTACTATTGAAACATACTGAAACAAAAATAACAGACTTCAAAATACACATATTCACTAATAATGTATCTTGTCTATGTAACACTCTAATGGAGATGAACTATGAGATTAAACTTGTTTTCATGCCTACTAACACAGCAGCCATTCTACAGCCCATGGCTGAAGGATTTGTTTTGGTTTTCGCTTTACTTTCACATTTTATTGTTTAAGAAATATATTTTATTTTATTTTATTTAAGTTTTTTATATCTTATTCGTTCGAGAGAGAGAGAGAGAATGGGCACAACAGTACCTTTTAGCCACTGCAAACAAACTTCAGATGCATGTGTATTCTTAGGCATATGACTTTATGTGGGTACTGGGGAATTGAACCTGGGTCCTTTGGCTTTGCCAGCAAGTGCCTTAACCATTAAGCCATCACTCAAGCTAAGAAATACATTTTATAAGGTCTTAGCTGCAATATACAATGATCCCTCTGGTAGACCTAAGCAAAGTAAATTATGAACTTTCTGGAAGGAATAACCATTGTAGATACTATTAAAAATATGTTTAGGGATGGAGAGATGGCTCAGTGGCTAAGGCACTTGCCTGCAAAGCCAAAGGACCTAGGTTAAATTCCACAGTACCCACGTAAGCCAGATGCACAAGGTGGTACATGCATCTGGAGTTTGTTTGCAGTGGGTGGAAGCCCTGATGTGCCCATTATCTCTCTCTCTCTTTCTCTGAATCTGCCTCTTTCTCTCTCTCTCAAATAAATAAATAAAAATAAAAATATTTTTAAAAATAATACGTTTGATTCATGGAAGGATGGAAGGAGGCTAATTCTCAACATTAGCAGGCCTTTGGAAGAAGTTGATTTCAGTATGCAGAAGTAATCTTGTGGAGTTCAACATTTTAGTGATGAAAATTACTGAAGATATGGTAGTTGGAGGTTAAGATATGACAGAATTTTGAAAATCTGAATGTCAAATCTTTAATGAACAAGGAACTACTTCTGGTGTAAAAAAAAATGCAAAGAAAATCATTTGTTCCTGGTGAAGATGTTGTGAACAATGTTGGCATGGCAGCCAGGGGTTAACACTTCAGAACATTACTTTAACTTACATGAAGCAGTGGCAAGATGTGAGGACTGACTCCAATTTGGAAGGCATTTCTACTGGGAGTAAAGTGTGGCTGCATTGAATACTACAGAACAGTCTTCCATGAAACAATTAGTGTATCAAACAGATGAGAGAAATTATCGTGGCAAGTCAACTGTCAACATTAAGCAAAACCCTACAACAAAATAAGAGTATATCTCACCAAAGTCTTTTTGGCAAAGGTATTAATATTTATGCATATTAAGCACCAATGTACGTATACCAATAGACTATGTTACTATGGTACAGTATAAATATAACATTCTTAAACTATTTTTAAATTTTTTCCCCAGCTCCTATTTTTAACTTTTTTTTTTAAATTAACAACTTCCATGATTGTAAACAATGTCCCATGGTAATGCCCTTCCTTCCCCCACTTTCCCCTTTGAAATTCCACTCTCCGTCATATTCCCTCCCTTTCTCAATCAGTCTCTCTTTTATTTTGATGTCATGATATCTCCCTCCTATTATGATGGTCTTGTGTAGGTAGTGTCAGGCACTGTGAGGTGATGGATATCCAGACCATTTTGTGTCTGGAGGAGCATGATGTAAGGAGTCCTACCCTTCCTTTGGCTCTCACATTCTTTCCGCCACCTCTTCTGCAATGGACCCTGAGCCTTGAAAGGTGTGATAGAGAAATTGCAGTGCTAAGCACTCCTGCCACTTCTTTCCAGCACCATGATGCCTTCTGAGTCATCCCAAGGTCACTACCATCTGAAAAGAGAAGGTTCTCTACCAAAAGTGAGAGTAGCATTAATATGAGGGTATGAACATTAAAAGAAGTGCTTACTGGTCAGTTTGATGAGCATAGGATATACATTTAGCCACACAGCAGCAGATGTTACACCCCCTAGGGCTTGTGCTACCCCTGTTTTAAGTTTTCAGTATCAGGGATGTATTCCCTCCCATGGAGCTGGCCTCCAGTCTAATTAGAGGGCAGTTGGTTTCCACCATGACAGCGTGCCACTATTGCACCCATTGGCTCATTTGGCCTGGCTGGCCAATTATAAGGCTTGCAGTGTCCACTGTTGAGTATCTCCACTGGTGATTTCTTTCTCTCCCATTGAACTGCATGAAGAATGGCTTCTTCCAGCTTTCTGTCAGCTGGTCTACATGGAGGAGGTTATCAGCTCAGTTCTAGCAGGATTTTTCAGTAGTCTTGCAGCCCAAGTATGTGGAGTCTTCAGCAATAGGGTCTTACTATCTATTCCTGGTGGGAAACCAAGGGCCTCAGCAATGGCCTGTAATGTTTTTGGTGGCGTCAGGGAACTCCCTGGCCAACAACTCATTGGAAGGTATCCCGTGCCTGTCACAGAAAATTTTCTATGGCTACTGAGTGTTCAGTTGTCCAAAAAAGTAGGTTTCCATATGATTTATTAATATCCTTTTAGATTTTTATTAGCCCTCCCTCCACCTTTCCTTTACTCAGTCTCTTCCCCTGACCTCACTGGGGCCTTTTCACTCTCATTAATCTATTCTTCTACTTATATATATATATATATACAGTACCATCCTATTAAGTACCCCCATCCCTTCTTTTCTCTTCCCTTTGTACCTCTTCTATAGCTTACTGGCCGTTGCTATTGAGTTTTCCTCCTACTCACACAGAAGTCCAGTCATCTGTAGCTAGGATCCACATATGTACCTGTGTATGTTCATGTGAGGGAGGATGTTTGGGCACGTGTGTGTGTGTGTGTGTGTGTGTGTGTGTGTGTGTGTGTCTGGAGGCCAGAGGACAATTCCAGTTGTACCCAAACTCCATTCACCTTTTATGAGACAGCGTTTTCCAATGGCATGGAATTTCCCCATTAGGATGGACTAGTGAACCCCAGAGATCTTCCTATGTCCACCTCCCCAGCACTGGCATTATAGGTACGTACCACCAACTTGAAATTATATTGTAGGCTGTAGAGATTGAATTCAGAGCCTCATGCTTGAAAAGCAAGGACTTTACCAACTATTTTATTTTCTCACCCCTAAATCTAACTTTTGTATACATTGGAAAACCTAAAAATTCAGATAATTCAATTTATTATTCTATTTCCCTAATTATGATGATAGATATGTGGATCCAAAATATCTCTGATAAGGGCATGTGTGCACAGACATATAAATGTGCATATATATGTATATATAGTATATATTCAAATATATATATATATATATTTGAATATATATATATATCTTCTATAGTGTTTCAATATAAATATCTATCTGTGTCTAGATATGGGTATATATGTAGTTTGGCCCAGAAAAATAATCATAGCAATGGCTTTCCACAATGTGAATTCTAATTTTCCATGCTACAAAATGTCTGGCAACACAATTAATTTTTGACCTTAAACTCTTTTCATCTAAAGTGATAATAATAGTGTTTACTTTGTCATCTTATATGAATCAAGTGAAATGATGCATGTAAATTATTGGTTTATGTACAAGTGCGATAGACTCAAGACACATGTTGTTAGGGATTCAGTTATTATATTTGTCTTTGATTTCAAATGTGTCATTACCAATGCACAAAAGTATTGATACTGAGAACTTAGGAGAACATGATTTATTGAGTTTTAGTTTATGTAGCAAATATGAAGATGAACAAAGAAGGGGTCTACCAAATTGAGGCCCTTAGATAAAGAGAGCTAAGGATAGGGAGCTAGGGAACCGAGGTTAAAATTAAAGGAGGGAGGGAGGAAAGGAAAGACAGCGAGTGAGGGAGAAGAGAGACAGAGACACAGAGAAATCAAGTTCAAGGCAAGTCGTAAACTCTCTCTTACCTAGTGGTCACATAAAACAACATTTATCTAGGATGTAAAGAAAACTGAAGTACACAAACCACTGGGAAACTTCTATGATTTTCAGAAAAAAAAAGGAATTTGCACTTCGGCTTTCTCTCAATTTCCATTACCCTTAGCTTGATATACAAAGCACTGCATGTTTTTATCTAGCCTCCTAGTGTGTGGAAGATTAGGACAGCTAACGGTGTTACAGAAGGAAGAAAGAGCTCATGAAGATCAACTGTTAGAATCCTAAACAAAAGAAGCTGTAGGGAATTGGGATAAGAACAGTTGCACGTTGCATATCCCTTTCCACTTTGTGCATCAGCATACTATAAACAATCTAATCACTGCTTCTGGAAATGATGATTTGAGTCATCAAGAGACAAGTTAAATTATGTTTGCTGTCCCTTTTAACAAAATTGAAGTATAAAATGTATTGTGCATTGTTGAATGATGCCATTAAAATAATTAGTATTTCCTGCAAAGTCGATCTGAATGGTTACATAATTGTGGGTTCCTTACCCTTTCTGAGTCAAATTTCTTTATTTAACACAGGCATATGGTACTATGCACCTAGTGAGGTAATGGTAAACTCTAAGCAATATAATAATTGTAAGCATGCCTGGTACCTTATCTGGCACATAAGACTTGATTGATTAAATTCTGCTTTAATATTCCTTATGTTAGCTATTTGTAAAATTACCTTCTCATGAATTTTCCTTGGTGAAAGTTAAATTAGCAGATATTTTTCTTTTGATAAAAGCCAATAGTTAAGTTTAAAGAGATTAGTTTATGGTTTAGGCTATTAAAGTATAGATTATTGCCCTGTCACAGGGGTTGTTTCGAAATTCACTATTTCTCTTTCAGTTGAAGACGGGAAGAAGGGATCATGAACAAATGTTCCATCTATGTTTTATTGAACACAATGGGCTGGTTTTATCACCCAACTACGGGAAATCTCTCATCGATCATGAAGCCAGAGTAGAAGTTTCAATACACAAACACACATGTGCATATGCATGCACACACACGTGCACACAAACCACAGCAGTACTGTCTTATTCTGCATGAAAAATATAGGGAATAAACATTTATTTAGAATGAATCATGGAGCCGGACATGGTGGTGCATGCCTTTAATCCCAGCACTTGGGAGGCAGAGGTAGGAGGATCGCCGTGAGTTCAAGGCCACCCTGAGACTACATAGTTAATTCCAGGTCAGCCTGAGCCAGAGTGAGACCCTACCTCAAAAAAACAGAAAAAAAAAAGAATGAATCATGGGCTGGAGAAATGGCTTCGCTGTTAAGGCACTTGCCTGCAAAGCCTAAGTCCCAGGTTCAATTCCCCAGTATCAAGGTGCTGCATATGTCTGGAGTTCATTTGCAGTGACTAGGGGGTCTGGTGTGCCCATTCTTTCTTTCTTTCTCTCTCTCTCTCTCTCTCTCTCTCATTCTCTGCCTTTCTCTCTCTCTGAAATAAATAATAAATAAATAAAATATTTTTAAAAGAATGAATTATGTTACTAAATAGCAGTTGCTCAGAGTTTTGAAAGGAAGAGCATCTTTTATTTTAGATGTGGAAACCTTTAGCCTATGTAAAACTTCATTCACAAATGTTATTTAGTCCTTCCCTGAAAGTCAGATAGTGAAAATTGAAAATCATTTCTACTTTCATTATATCTCTTCAATTCCACTTCAAGGCAGTATTGCCCAAGCATATCTTTATTCTATCCATTGCCCTATCAACATTGTGTTTCAGCAAAATCTTTCACAACAAAGGAACACAGAGTACTTGAATGAATTTATCAATGTCTCAATTTCCTCCTGTTAAAGGGGAGGCAAGAGAACTTGCTAGGGATAGATAAAAAGAGTGTACACTATAGAGCTCACTACAACTGTTCCGTCTCCAAGCTCAGGATATTGACAAACCTAGTTGCTGACATTGTCTGGGTTTCAAGATGTCAGAATGGGCAGAAAGTTAATTCATATCTTTAGCAGCTCACCTTTCTTCACAACTAATTCTATAGCCTCTCTCTCTCTCTCTCTCTCTCTCTATATATATATATATATATATATATATATATAGAGAGAGAGAGAGAGAGAGAGAGAGAGAGAGAGATAAGGGGAAGAGAAAGAAATACAGAGACAGACAAAATTATATATAGGTTTGAAATACATCAATAACTAGCATCTACTCATCAAGCCTCATCAGGCTGTGTCTTAGTAATCCTGCCAAGACAGTATCAAGTGACCATTTAATATTTGTCCTAATTTAAGGTTCTTAAACAAAAGAATAGAGATTATAAAACTCTAGTATAGGGCTGGAGAGATGGCTTAGCGGTAAAGTGCTTGCCTGTGAAGCCTAAGGACCCCCTTTGCGGCTCGATTCCCCAGGACCCACGTTAGCCAGATACACAAGGAGGCACATGCGTCTGGAGTTTGTTTGCAGTGGCTGGAAGCCCTGGCGCGCCCACTCTCTCTCTCTCTCTCTCCGTCCCTCCCTCCCTCCCCCTCTTTCTCTCTCTGTCGCTCTTAACTAAATAAATAAAAATAAACAAGAAAAAAACCTCTAGTATAAAATAGTGAATTAGGAGAATGAGTCAATGGAATAAGGCTTGCTTTTGCTTGATCATGAATGGTCATTGCAGAAATAATGTGGAATATTCAGAAACTAGGAGGAAAAAGAGAACAAAAACTATTCTTTACTTACTACTTTCACCAGGATTCAAAGGTACAGAGGCAAAGACTTTGAGAATAAGGAGTAAGCAGAGATCTGGGTAGTCAGAGTGGGGGTGAGATTGGACATGAGGAATGAAAATGAGGTTCTAAATTAGCAGCAAATGAAAGATACATAAGATATTCACATGGTCAGAAATGGTTTATCTTGCACCCCAGTTCAAAGTAACCTAACATATGTCATACTAACAATACAAGTTTGATGCCCCAGTACCTGTGTAAAGCCACATGCACAAAAATGGAACATGCATCTGGAGTTTCCTTTGCAGTAGCCAGAGGCCCCTTTTCTCCCTCTTTTCGGTGTGGTGACACACCTTTAATCCCAGCGCTGGTAAGGCAGAGAAGAAAGAAAAGTAAACATCTTCCTCTAAACACAGAACTATACAGTTTTCTGGAATGTAAATGGATAAAAGATCAGAAGAATCCTGCACTTCCTTGTGAACAAAATATATAAACACAAAACACATTCTAAGAATGTGCAGCTCAAAATCAACCTAGAACATAAGTCTGTTCCACTGTTAGCATTTCTGCCAAACTTGAACTTAGATTTCCCCCATCGTAGTAATTATCTCAATATCCATTTTTTCTAAAGATTTGTTTTTCTCCTATTCCTCTCACACTCCAGTTTAAACGTGATCTCCAGAGGTGGGAAATCTTAACCCTGAGTCTGCAATACCGCTTGCGTATCCAGCAGTTTTGCTGAAGCGGCTTTTGTTTGTCTGTTTTTTGTTTTGTTTTTCGAGGTAGGGTCTCACTCTGGCTCAGGCTGACCTGGAATTCACTATGTAGTCTCAGGGTGGCCTCGAACTCATGGCCAGCCTCCTACCTCTGCCTCCCCAGTGCTGGGATTAAAGGCATGTGCCACCACGCATGGTTTTCTGAAGCAGCTTTTACAGTAACAAGCTCATCATCCGGAAGAAATTCACAAATCCTGAGACAATAATAAAGCTAAGTGACCTGAATAGTGTTCCACTGAGTCAGGGAAATGAAATCACAAAGGGGGTGAAGTGACCTAAAGGTACCATTTCAGAAAAGCTGGTTGTATACCTACAGGAAGTATTAATTGTACATCAAATATTATTTCCATTTAGAGTAGAGGAGAGAATTTCTTTTGTTTCCCTGACAGTTGATGACATAATCTTCATGTATACTGTGAGCACCTGAAAGGAATAAGAAAATCATCTTAACTTAGCATCCCTGGAATCATTTATAGTAGCTATCACAAATTCTATATTACAATAGAATCATTAGGATAGAAGATGGTTAAATTTTAAAAAAACCTAAATTTTCAAACCAAGTACTTAAACAGATACCTTTGAAATAAAACAACTGCAGTTGCTCATGCTTGTAATTCCAACACTAAGGAGAAAGTAGAATCAGGAGAATCAGAAGTTCAATGCAGTCCTTAGCTGCATAGCAAGTTCAAGGCCAGCCTGTGCTATGTGAGATCCTGACTCAAAACAAAGCACAGAACTTAAATGCGCTTGGCATAAAAGCAATAGAAATATAGTGGAAAGTATGTTGAAACCATCCAATTAAGCAATAAGAATAGAGTGAGACTTCACATATATTTAGTTGAGACTGGTTATATTTTCTAAAACAACTTGATGACAAAACATAACCACCACAAAACAGTATCTAGGTTTCAGCATCTAGAATATGCCTAATATATATTCTCTTTTATTTAAATATCTTTTTCCAACTACAGGTTACTTCTTAGCTCCTCTTCACAGGAAATCTCAAGAGATGGGTTTTATTACTGTTTTTGCTAGTCAACATTGCCTGCTTCTCACTTACACTTCAACCCTTTCAAACTGCCTTTGTCCTTCACTCAACTGCAAAGGCTTCCAACTAGCTCAGCAAACCTTTACGTTTTGCCCATTCTCTGCTGTATTAATGCCAAACAACCATGATCTCAAGACAGATTCTGTACATACGTTCAAATGTTCAAAATGTACCTGAGGTGAATTTCTAGCAATCCCCTATTGCATGTTAGATGATATCACATTACAATTAGCAAACATAAATAATTGAAAATAATAGATATGTGCTGGGCGTGGTGCCGCATGCCTTTAATCCCAGCACTCAGGAGGCAGAGGTAGGAGGATTGTGGTGAGTTCGAGGCCACCCTGAGACTGCATAGTGAATTCCAGGTCAGCCTGAGCTAGAGCAAGACCTTACTTTGAAAAACAAAAAAAAAAAAAGAAAAAAAAAAGAAAGAAAAGATTAGATATGAGATTTTTAAACAAGATTGATATCTACCCCTATAGACCAGTGTCAGTGCCTGTAATTTTACCTTGCTTGAGGTTTTCCAACTTAAAATCTTAAAAATCTCTTAGTCCAATATCTTTAGCCATGCACATCAGTCCCTTACTAATTTAACCTTGATTAAACTCTCTGGGCCTGGGCAGCAGGACACAGCCAGACCTTATGGCAGTAGCCTAGTTCCAACAAAGTTCTCTGTAGTCTTTCTTTCCCCTTAGAAAGTTTATAAGCCAAGCCTCAAAGTTCAATACTGTCTGCTCTTAGCATTCTCAAACTCTCATCAGAATAGTCAGTCCATAAAACGTGGCTTACCACTCCAGAAGGCATCTTCAGTTGCAAGCGCTAAGTCCATGCCTATTCCTCCAAAACAAAGGTTCCAAAAGATCAACATCCACATGTTCAGGTCCATCTCAGCCCACTCCTTGGTACCAAGTTCTGTAGGAGACAGCTTCAAGTTCACTGAGATGAACTTCCAGACCAGGCACAGTTATGGAGGAAGGGATATTTATTGAAGCTTGCAGATCCAGCGGAAGTTCCATAATGGCAGAAGAATCTGGCCTGACTTCATAGGACCAAACACACACAGAGAGAAGCACAAGCCCAAAGCCAAAAGGCACACTTCAGGAACTCCTGCAAGGCACACTGTGTATATCTTTAGATTGAAATCTGAAGCCCAGCACAACACCTGAAGATCCATCCAGTGACACTGCCTCCATCCAGGTGGCTGCGGATGCAAACTACAAACTAATAAACAACTGAATATATTGGGGGCCATCTATTCTATTCAAACCACCACAGGTATATAGTGCTAGAAAAATACTGGTTGGCTTCTGTGGGAGAAAAATTCTCAGTAGGGTTACTCAACTATGGGTCCCCACTGTATCTTTCACAATGGACTGGCTAAGCAAGAGGTGCCCCTGGTGCAATGGTGACATGGCTGTTACGGGGATAATCATCAAGAGCACACTTCAAGGCTTCAGTCCCTCCCTCCCCCCAGCAAAAAGCCCAGTAACTCTCCCAAATTGCCACTGGCTAGGACTGAGTATTCAAAACACATTAACCTATGGGGGACATTTCTTTCAAGCCACCACACCTGTTAGGGGAAAAGACTACACAGTTGTCTGTTCACATAGTCCCTAACCCACCGATGTCTAAGAATTAATAGGAAGTAGACTGGTTTAGGTGCTAAGGTGTTCCTATGTATATGTGGCATTTTGTACCCACACTAGGAAATATACCTAACTATTCCATGTGTAAGAACAAGACTCAACCCATTCATCTCCATACCTCCCTTGCCCCTGCCAAATATTACAGAGTTATTCAACCTATGCCAGGATATAGTCTTCTCAGAGTGGCCCATATGGGGGAAGAGTAGTAAATTATTTAACCAGACCCTGGCTCTTTCCCAGCATATATTCTAGCAAGTGTTATATCCTGAAGAGAATGACTAAATTGTTGTTTTATCTGATATTATTGACATATCCGTTACATCAGAGCTACATTTTTTAATACTGCACGCAGAGGTCTTCCACATTACCTAGTACAAACTCTCAGAACTGGGCAGATGCTAGATAAGTATTTCTTTTGTGAATGAAACGTAGTTATTTTTTCACAATAGTAATAATATTAAACTTTCATATAGCATATGCTGCCACTCTTCCTCCTCTAAATAAAGCAATTCAAATTAGCTTTCCATGTGACACACTGTACAGCAGCAAAAACAAACAAGATTGAATAAATTAATAAATTTTGCCTTGACAAAGAGCATTTCCTGAATACCTGGTGATGAAACATAATGTAACTATTCCCTTTAATGATGTTTATGTGTAAGGATAACCTCAATGATATTATTTAAATGACTGATATGTGCACAGTACTAGTCATGAGCCAATCTTCAAGTCAGTTTTGAATGTGAGATCACACCTCTTAAAATAGTAATTTTCTGTAATACAGTTTCTGTTTACCATAGAATAGTATTAGCTTGATCTTTCATGTAGGATAAAATTGGATTTTCATCCAAAGAGACAATAAATAGTACCTTCTCAGCCATTCTCAGCAGGTCCATGGAGTTGACCTCAATCCTACAGACTATTTCTGTAGTAGGATAATACAAACACTTCATTATTAATCTTGTCTTTTCTCATAAGCAAGTTAAGCATTTTGTTTGTATGTGTGTACAGCCTTGCTCCTTATCACATACTTAAAGGATAAACAATACAATGTAGTGTGCAGTTAAAAGCTAGAAAAGTTGTCAAGGTAAGCAGGGCAAGCACGTATGAGATTAAAGTCATCAAGTCTAATTAGCTCTCAATTCAAAGTCAATTCCAGCATCAATTCAAGCTGGGTAGACCCCTTTGACCCTTTTCTTTTAATTAAATCTTTGTACATTCTTTGTGATTTATTGTCTTGTGTTTGTAGCACATGAGTGGTGTCTGATCTTGTGTGTGTGTGTGTGTGGTGGTGGGTGGGTGTGTGTATGCTGATGTGTGTGTCTTATGAACACATGTTCGGAGGTCAGAGGAAAATATTAGGTGTTCTCTTTCAGCTTATTCACCTATTTATACTTGCGATGAGCCTCTGATTCATCCTCCAGCTGCACATATTCCCTTCATTTCTTTCTGAAAATCCCACTGATTCTCCTGTCTCAGTGCCCTCCCAGAACTGAGGTTACTACCTTAAGTGACCCACCAAGCTGTTTACATGAGTGCTGAGGAATGGAATACTGGCGATCTCAAGCCATCTTAGGCCCTCTAGCTTGCAGCAGTAAGCCCTCCTAACTGCTGAACCATCACCCCAGTTGTCTCTAATCACATATCTAAGCCCTAAATAACACAATGTAGTTTTTTCCATGCCCTAGTAACACCGCCAGCTGGGAATGAAGCCTTCATTACATGAGCTTTGAGGGAACACTTAAGACCCAGAGCACATCAGTGCCCCATTTTGAATGTGAAGAGAGAGAATAATGAAGCCATTAAAAACATAATTGACATTATGACACACATAAAGCTTTGTCTCACTACTTCAGTCCATAAGCCTTCCTAAATGCAAGTGTGAGAAGGATTACCATTAAGACTTCCTTGTGGGCCTCAGATTATCTCAGTGGCAGAGTGTTTGGTTAGGATGAGCCTTCATTTCATCAAGAATAATATCATCCACAAATTCCAATAATTTATTATGGATAATGATTTGTCTGTGACACTCTGTCCGTGGACCGAAATGCATGTATGTCTTTGATCACAAAGTAGGGAGTCATTCCACTAGACTTCATTGATTCACTTGACAGTGCCACTTTATTGTCAAAAGGTGAAAAGTCACAAAGTTGTCCACAATTAGCACCCAATGCATTCATAGTCATGTACATTTCACAAGTGTTTGTTTCTAATAAATACATTCTTAAAGCAATATGTAGCATAGATTGGATCATGGAACAATATAAACATATTAGTAGAAATACTGAGAGCACTGCGTGTAGCCTGCACTAAGTAAGGTGGTAGTATTATAGTGCTGTAAGTTTTTTTTTTTTTTTTTTTTTTCTGGCTGGTGTATAGTGTTTATACAGTATGTTAACAGTAGGAGAACCTTGACAAGATGTGTGCAGTACCTTTGCATTATTGCAGCAGCTTCTCATCATTGAAAATTATTTCAAGTTAAAGACTTGAAAATATATCACTGAAACCTTATAGAGATGAACTCATGAAATTATTATGATGGTGAGAAAGCAGCAAGTCCCCATACTTGTGACAGATTTATTATCTGAAAATATGCATCAGTTAAAAGAAAGACTAATGAATCCCCAGTCCAACATTACAATTTTTCATAAGTTTACCTTTACAGTTGGCATAGTGTTAGTGCCTGTTCATCGCAGGCAATGTGAATGAAGTACTTAAAGAGAAAACAAGTTTCTCTCTCTTTCTGCTAGATAATAATGCCTACCATCTATCTTGCTTTTGGGTCAATGCCAGGAACTATGAAGGAGTCTGGAGGCCAAAAACAACATAAAGATCAATATTAGGTATTATATGTTAGCCACATTATTCTTACTGATCTAATACTGTAGATGCAGAACAGGTATGGTGACATCAATGTAGAATTCTTTTTCAAGATATGCATTTGTGATTGTTTCCATGTAACAAGATTGCATTTCTTCCTTCCCAAGAAAGCTCTGCTGCATTACAAAGCATGTGAATATGTGTGAGTGCATGCATATCTATTCTGATGGTACAAAGGGTTGGTGTGCTTGAGATCTGGCAGGAAGTCAAAATATAGCATAGGAGAAGTGAAAATGGTATTATCTTAATGCTAGTGCACATAACCAACAAAGGCAAATGCAGTTGCATGAAGTCTAAACCCCACATGCACAGCACTGGGAATTCATGCATTATTTCACTAAGCAAACATTAAGCACCAACTATGCATGTGCAGAAAGATATTAAAGGGGGCTGAAGAGAAGGCTTAGCAGTTAAGGGGCCTGTCTGAAAAGTCAAAGAACCCAGGTTCATTTCCCCAGGACCTATGTAAGTCAGATACACAAAGTGGGACATGCATCTGGAGTTCCTTTGCAGCAGTGGCTAGAGGCCCTGGAATGTTTATTCTCTCTCTCTCTCTCTCTCTCTCTGTCTCTCTGTCACTATCTGCTTCTCTAACTCTCTCATAAATAAATACATATTTTAAAACAAGGATGTAAAGGGAAAAATATAACACAAGGTACAAAAACATGAAGAGGCATATACTGAAATATTGATCTATTTCTTTATATAGCTCACAATTCTCACTGGCATTAGTAGCATTTAAGAATGATTATAGAATGAAAAATGACCCTGCATTTTTAGTTGTGTCCTAATCTTAACAGATTCTGCTGAGCTTAAATGCTGTTACATTATTCACAGCCTTCCAGGAGAATCATGGCATCAGGACACTTGAAGAATGCTTGTATCAGACCATGTGTCCTAAAATTCTACAATTCTTCTCAGTATGCTCACATCATATATGGAAAGAACTTCAAGATAATGTACAGAGCAAGGCATTAGAATTTCAAGCACAAAATATGCTTTATATATTCAAAGAAAAAAAAAGAAACTTGTTCTCAATATCACAGCTTGGAAACATGCAGAAATATGCCTTTAAGTTTTGTCCTTGGAAAGGATTATAAAGTGAATGTGAATTCTCTAATATGCACTTCTAATACACACTCAACACTTCATGTATATGAGTCACTGTGTGCACAAACTCAGGGCCTGAGCACTTCCTGTCAGTGCTATGCTTTAAAGCCATGATTAGCCTTCCCATTGATTACTAAGCTTCCCTACAGAGTCCTGAAGTCATAATGACTTAAAGCCAATGACCAAATGTTAAATAGCAACTAAGGGGACCTGTAGTTCCAAGTCAGGCAGTGTGAGGATAGAGTCCACAAATGTAATCACTCCTGTGAACAAGGCTGCCTTCTTAGTTCAGTAATTTAATTAGAATGCCAAAATTACTTTGCCTCTAAAAAAATAAACGAAATTATTCTAATTCAATAGAGCTTTCTCTCTCTCTCTCTCTCCACAAAAGAAGTAGTTTTTCTACTCACAGCGATGCTCCTACCCCAGTCTCCTGAGTACTAGGTCAGCCTGAGACATTCCAGGTCAGCCTTGGCTGGGGCAAGACCCTACCTCATAAAAACAAAAGAAAAACTACAAGATATCCCAGCCCCAGGGGCCATGAAGAACAACAGGAATCCAGCAAAGTAAGGTGTACAAAAGTTGCAACAGAGAACCAAAGAACACTTTGTTTGAGCAAGAATGCTCACTAAACAACATTAAGACAGGCCCTGGCACAAACATAGAATATTCCAGGAAGCAAAGTAGTCCTTTCCTGAGGCTGGGTGTTGATGATTTCTCTTGGGATTCATCTACTAAGCAGGCAGATTTGAGAATCTAAGGGGGATTGATTTCCAGATTCCTCCACACAACAGCTACCTAAATAGAAGATGCTCAAATCCCTTATATAAAATAGTGGAGGGCTGGAAGGATGGCTTAATCGTTAAAGCATTTGCCTGCAAAGCCAAAGGAACCAGGTTCAGTTCGCCAGGACTCATGTAAGCTAAATGAACAAGGTAGCACATATGTCTAGAGTTTGTTTGCAGTGGCTGGAGGCCCTGGCACGCCCAATCTCTCTCTCCCTCTCTCTCTCTCTCCCTGCCTTTTTCCCTCTCTCGCTCTCTTAAAAAATAATAATAATAAAAGAGCATTTAAAATAGTGTAGTATATGCACATCTTTTCATATACTGTCAATTATCTACAATTGTGTATATGAGCTGATTTAAACTATATGATATATAAATGATTACTGAACTATGGAGGATTTAGGGAATAATGACCAAAAGGGAAAAAAAAAGGTACACAGGTACACATTTTTAGTGCTGAGAGGATATTTTTCTAAATTGTTTGATTGTGATCTTTTGCTGATTAAATTTGAACTGTGAATTCAGAAGACTGACTATCCCTGCAACATGAGGGTAGTGATGAGGGTTAAAGTGTCCAGTGGCAAGTTGGCACAAGATCCAAGCTGTTCACTGGCTGCTCACTTTATAGCAGTAAAGGAAGTTTCTCTATTCACTTCCCTTGGCCACAAGGAGGTGGACAAAGCTGCCCCTCAAAGAAGAAATGATAGAAAGGCAGAAAAGCAATCAAAAGATTTTTCCATATAAAAGAAATTGGTAGAGTTTGGATCTGGAAAGTCCCTCGAGGTCCTTTTGGTAAAGACCATTCCCCAGAACGATGCTATTGGCAGCTGATAGAAGTTTTGAGAGTGAGGTCTGCCTAGTGGGAGATCTCCCAGTTACTGTTCTTGAGAAGAATTATAGGGCCCTAGCCCTTCCTTCCCCTTTCTCTCTTCTTCAATTTGGTCTGTGAATTGACCATTTTTTCCAATCACTGCCACCATGGCGTGTTGCCTTGGCACAGGCAAAGGAATCATAGCTCTAACTGATCCTGAACTAAAACCTTCAAAGCAAGAGCCAAGGCAAACCTTTTGTCTTTACAAACTCATTATCTCGGGACTCTATTCTAGTACCTTGACACTGGATTTCCCAGTCTCCAGATATGTGAGAATCAGATGTTTATTGTTTAAGCCGCCCAGTGTATGTCACTCTGTGACTGCAGCCCGAACTAATTAAGGCAGCTGGCAGCCTGAATATCTTTGTTCCCATCTCCATTGTGCTAATGACAGTTAACACATGTAGAATAAAATAATTCTAAAATAAATTGGGTCTATTCCCTTTAAAGTAGGAGTTCTCACACCAAAGTTATTTTAGTTCTGTCATTTGCTATGTGACATTTTACATGGTAAGTATCTAGAAACAGAGGCTAAAGAATGGGGACACTGCAGATGCTAGTACATCAGGACCCTCTGTCCTGATGATGTTATTTATAGCAGAACTTGGTTGAAATACCCGGAACTGCTTTTCTTTCTGTGAAGCTGATGGTGAGAAGAGCTTCAAGAGGCTCACAGCCATCTCGGAGCTGGCTGGGAGAACTGTACAAACAGATCTTGTACTGTCAAAGTCCCCATCTGGGTGTGCAATGTGGATATATCCTCTGGCTGTGCCTGTTTGCCCAAACCGAATGTGAAGGTGTGAATCTAGAGCATGAATGCCAGTTTTTCCTCTCTTAAGGGAAGGACAGCCTGTGGGGATGGATGATAATGGCAGTGGCTGTGTGCATGTGTGTGAGAGCTGATAAAACAAAATCAGGGCCAGAGAGATGGCTTAGAGGTTAAGGCTCTTGTCTGCGAATCTTAAGGACCCAGGCTGGATTCCCTAGGACCCACTGAAGTCACATGCACAAGGGGGCACATGCGTCTGGAGTTTGTTCTCAGTGACTAGAGCGCCTGGTGCACCCATTCTTTCTTTATCTCCCTCTTTTCATCTCTCTCCTTTAAGCAAATAAATAAAATACTTTTTAAATAAAAAACAAAATTATAGCCAATATTTCTGATAGTAACTCTGTGACTCTGCTCTTTTATGTTATATATTATTATATTTATAACATTATATAATATATATTGTTATATATTATAATATTAATTATTATACTATATATAATACATATAATTAAATGTTATCTTGATGATAGGCAGCTGTCACTTTCATATAATCTTTTGCTGTTATTGTCCCTGTGATTTCAAATAATAGTTAACTGCAACATATTCAGCATATAGGTTCATTTATTTGGCACCCTTTCACATTGCTATGGAAAGATATAAAGGGCCTCAGAGTCAAACCCGCAAGGGTTCAGGCCCTGAAGCTTCCCTACTGTCAGTCATTCAGCCACATTTACTGAGTACCTGTGAGGTATCAGGCAAGGAAAAGACATAGCTATATGGTCTTGGCGCCATGGTATTTACTATACAATGGAAGATAGAATGCAAGGAAAGACAAAGTGAGGTATAAGCAAAGAGTAGAGGTCTCTGAAGTAAAGGAGGATGAGGATTGACCGTGGGAGGATGCTGGAAATGTGACACGAAGCAATACAGAGCGTGCAAGAAAGGGCCTGGCAGGAAGAGCTGGAGGAAAGTGTCTGTGCCAGGAGTGGAGATGGCTGATGAGGAAGGGTGAGGAGGCCGATGAGAAGGAGCAATGAAGCCAGGAGTACAGACACAATGAGTTCCCACTGGCAAATTAACTGCGACCTTTATTGTCAACTACATATAGAAATAATAATAATGCATATTTTGAGGAGTTTGCTCTAAGAATGGCATGTACAATACCAGTGCTTCCTCTGAAAACATGTTTTACCTCAATGAAGTTTCATGTATTTAATCATCATGAAAAAGTATGTTCCTAGATAGCTACTTTTATCCTGAAGTGGTTATTTCACTACTTCATAAAACTTATTTATTTTCAACCAGATAGTGAGAAATTTAGATGATACAAAAGAAACACGTGGGGCTTGGAAGTTACTCTGTAGGTAAAGTGAATACTATTAAGCACAAAGACCTTTGCTTGGATCCCCACAAGCCATATCAAGTGTCTTGTATAGTGGCATCACCTTGGAGTACACTTGGGGAGGCAGAGAAATAGAATTCTTGACTAGGCACTCTAGCCAAATTCGTGAGTTCTAGGTTTAGCAAGAAGGTGCAGGATGAATAACGGACTCCTTGGTGACCTCTGGCCTCCACACAGATGTATGCAGACTTGCATGTACTCTGCACACATACATACATACACAGACACACACACAGACATACACACACCTGCCCACATGCATATAAAGATGCATATTCTCAAGCCTGCACAGTATACACACTTACACATGCAAAAGTAAAAAAAAAAAAAAAATGATGGAGGCGGAAGTGGAAAGAAGAGGGAGGGTGGGAGAAAGGGAAGGAATGAGGAAAGAGACAGAGATGAGAGAGAGATATCCTGTAGAACCCCAGACCTAACAAATAACATTCCTCCTTTCTAAGGAAGGCACAGGAAATAATTTAATCAAGAGCATTTCTAATCTTCACTTCTTATGCTATTAAATGAAGGGCAGAGTTGACTACCAAATAGAAAGCTTTTATTCCATTCTGTCCTTGTATTGAATGCTGTTTCTCAAACTAAGGCATAATGCTTTTTTGATAAAAATAATTTTATAAAAGTTAAACATATTAAATTGTACTAAAATTGATGCTACCTGGTTCTGCCCAGCATTGGCAAATTATTCTGTGAATTCTTTAAGAACTCAAAGAAGGCTAAGATTGTTTCCTTTCCTGTGACTTCATTTTAGTGCCCTGCTGTGCACTGTGGGGTTGAGAAGACTTCCCGCAGGGAAGAGAAAATAAACCAGATCATCAATCAGATCAATCAGATGCCTGAGGTGATGTGTCCTCCACTTAGTTTAACCCAGGAATTCAAGTACTATTCTGCCACCCTTCTTAAAAGTGACCTAGTGATGATGAGAGGACACTGTCTAATGCTGCAAACACTGATAGTGATGACAAACGATGCATAAAGCTATGTCTACAGTTTTGATCACTTCACTGTTCCTAGGATCACCCATAGCGTTAAGAACCATTACTTCTCTAGAACACAGAAATCTGGGCTTTGGTGCAAAATACCTTCTCTGAGAATGCAAAAAGCTTTGGTCCAATTGCTGGTAACTTTCTGGGCTTAAAACACTGTAAAGGTAATTTCTCTACAGACAAGAGTTTAGGAGGGGAGAAATACTGGGGTCTAGTGATGATTTAACTTATGCTGCAGAAGAGACAGCTTTGGGGAAGTAATTTCTTCCTTAAGCTAAAAACTGCAAACATTGCATTTAGCCCCTTCACAAACCAAAAATATTAGATAAGTTGTGTCTGTGTAGGAGCCTATTCAGACCTGGGAAAACGGGGAACTAGGTGACATTCATTTTAGGTTGCTGACTTACTGGTCTCACTATAACCGGCAGGCATCTGCCTTAGATTTCAGAAACAGGCAGGAAGCCGTGACAGCTGGTTCAGTAGTCTGAAGTTCTTCAAGTGCATATGTTTGTTATTGCAGATGACCTCTGCTCACTTTGACATGGCTGCAGGTATGTGTCCTGAATCAGAATTGCACAGTCTCCAAGTTCATGATTTAAGAGTTTTTTTTCAATTTCCTATGGTGAATTAGGGAATTTATGCAGTATTTCTTCTCAGAAGCACTCTCTCTTTCATTCTTTGTCCTTCCCCCCTCTTCCTCTGTCTTTTTCTCTTTCTCAGTGTGTGTGTGTGTGTGTGTGTGTGTGTGTGTGTGTGTGTGTGTTTGTGTGTGTGCACGCACGCACACATGCACACGCACACACATGCCTTTTGTGACTGCATCTCACTCTGTAGCCCAGGCAGGCTGTCCTAGAACTATGTAGCCCAGGATGATTGGACTTCATTATGTAGTGCAACCTGCTTTGAAGGAACAGGAATCCTCCCGTCTCCGCCTCCCCAGTGCTGGAATTATAGCCATGAGCTACCACATCATAATAGAGATGGTTTCTTTTTATCTGTTACATCTTCAGTACCATGGAATGTCAGAAATACAGTAACTAATCAAAAAATGAATCATCCATTCTTGAACTCAATCACTGATAATTATTACATCTCAAAAGCTTGCCTGGGTCTTGGGGTACAGTAGTAAACCAAGGCACAAACAAACATATAAACAAAGAATGCTGATGCAAATAAATAAATAATATTGACTACAACCCTTTCCCTTGTGGGGCTTCATTTCTAGTGAGCAAGAGTAAACATTAATGCCTACCTTGGCTTATCCAGAGGCGCTGTGCTTTAATTCAAGATGTCCAGTTTCTCCTGTGTAAACCAAGGCAGGTTTTTACCCATTCTGTTCTGTATTACATCATTTATGAAACAAGGATCGTCACAATTCTGACTTCATTGACCATAGTGATAATTATTTATGAAAGTTTGGCATGCATAATTCACCCAAATTAACGCGATTTAGAATATTACCTGGCATGTAGTGAATGTTTAATGCTATTCCTATTGTTGATGAAAATTTCTACATTTGGATCCTCATTTGCCCATAATGTCATCTATCTACCTTCTGACTTGCTCTGTGTATATAATGTGTAAGATAACATAACCTTGTCTATGCATGCAATATAAACTAAAAAGTCAATCTACATACATCAATTCCATAATGTTTCTGCTATAATGTTTACATTATTATGAAGGAAGACAGATAAGAAACAAATAGATAGATGCAATGTGGTAGATCTATGAAGACAAATTAGGTAAAATGATGAAGATCTTTTTTCAGGATTGGTCAGGATTGCCTCTCTAAAAATATAGAGGGATGAGGGATCATCCTACGTTCTTGGATTCAATGCAGTCCAGGCACAGCAGACAGGAAATTCAAAGATCTTGAAGATATGAAGTGGGATTGTCAGACAAAAGTAAGTCCACTTTTACAAAGAGTAGGGGATCTACTTAGAGAATTGTTCGTGCCAAACTAATTTCTTAAAAGCATTTGCAGACTAGAATCAGGTTTGTTTTTCCAGTGACTTATAAGAAATGTAATTTAGTGATTGCTGAAACATAATATTCCAAAAGATAGGATCTTGACTTGCAAGCAAGTGAAAAGTGATCCTTTATCAGAGATTATATTTAATTTTTTATTAATAAAAGGAATGGTAAGATATTAAGATTAATTTAGGGAATATGTTAGAGCAGATATATAGCCAATTTAATTAAAAGTAAGGATAAGACTGCCAGAGTAGACACAATGCTGGTTGCTATCTTACTGGGTAGTAATCTATAACTTTGTTGTTAAATATGCAAAAAGTATACATATCCCCAGAGGATAAGCATCTTCATGTTAACATATAGCCTTAATAAACTGAAATTTTTTAATTGATAGTAAATACGTTTAGAATTGTTCTGTTCTCCATATAACATTAAGATATGTTGCACACTTTTTGCTTATATTCTTGGTTTGGAAAACTTTCTCTTAATGCATCTTAAATTCTGAAGAAGTATCTTTAAAAAATAATCGTATATGTGTGTGGTTGCTTAGTCTGTGTTTGCTGTTTTGCAATTTATGGAGTTGAAATTCATGAAACTTAGAAAAATAAAATTATCTTTACCTATTAATAATCCTTTTGTTACAGCCGTATTTTGTTTTGCATAAGCAGGGTGGAGTTTGGATTTGCTTCTTTCACTATAATCCTAGTCCTCTTTTCACAAATCAGAGCTCCTGGGAACAGCTATGTGAGTTCACTGCATTCCAGGATTTGACTCAGTTCTTGCCAGGAATAATTGTTTCTTATCCCAAAGATATTATTTGACCAGTGGTTTTAAATAAATAGATGTAATTAATTCTTCATTGAGCCATTCATTCCCAGGAGATTCTGATTCTCTATAGAGACTATACATAGGAATTTCGAAATAATGGTTGTCAAAAATCCCAATTCTTCACAACTTTGCAAAGCAGGTAGAGAATATACATGGGTTAATCTTTTAAAATGAAAGGGCATTTCCCTTTCTAGCTGGTAGGATACCTGCCTCTGATATTTCCTGGATACCAGTAATGAAAGGCATTTTCTAACTTTTTCTTCTCACGGGTCTGAAGAGGTCACAGATAGACAGTGTCTTTCATAATATCACTGAGAAAACTTCCTCTCTGGCTGTCTTCTCTTACTTCATCAGATGCCTGCCTCATAACTCATTGTCTAGAGATATCAAAGACAGGAGGACCATAAGGAAACAATTACCTTCTGTGACAAGGGGTGGTAGGAAAGCTTTACACTCTTAAAAATGAGGGTTAGAATTAACAATTAATATGACTGGAGAAGCAAGTTTATTAGTGTCTCTCTCTACCACAAGGACTTACAAGTTCCTGCAAACTAATCAAATTAAGGATAATGGCCAGTTTCAGCAGCACAATAAATTCTATCAGGAGAGTAATTCTAACTTCTCTTCAGACACACTAATTCTGTACAACGCAGGGTTAGATGTCTACCCTGCAGCACAAGAACTGTTCCTGAGGCAAAGTTACAAGCGAGGCCCATGCCTTTGACCAGGCTGCTCTGTGAAGTCATTTGCAATCCATTTTCTTTTAATTGGAAACAAATTAGTGCTGTCTGGAGAGAACAATGTGTACATTGAACCACAATCTTCTGGTGGTGCACACCACAAATAGTAAGAGCCACTTTCTTTTTTTTAACACTTCCCTTTTAGCTGCAAGTTTTGAGCCTCCTATTATTTCATGGGGCCTCTAGGGTTCCACTATAAGCAAGCCATTAATGCTAATGTGAAAATCTTGCAATGTTTGGAATAAATTAAGCACATGCTCTCCCTTAATTATTTTACAGGTATTACCGCTTTGCTGGAGAGGTTGTAAAGAGGAAGCAAACTGGAAACTTTTCTTAATCATCTGGTAGACATTAAGCTGAAAAGATCCCCGTCTATGCCATTGCTTAAACTTCTGTTTAGTAAACACACAGCACACAGCTAACTGCTTTGACTTCTCTTTGAAATGAGTATATAAATAAAAGGCCACCACTGCTGTGTGTATTTCCATTGATGAAGTTTCTAAGCATAGGTTTGCACCATCACTAAATGTGTGGGCTGTGGAAGTGACTTCTCTCAGGATCGATGTCAATTAGTGCCCATGGGACTGAAGATGAGTCAGCTACCTACTGTCTTCAGGAGCGTGATGATTGCTTTATAGCTTTTCTAACCCAGAGATTATTTCTCAAAGGAAGTAGAGTTAGGTAAGCGATCAAAACTTGCATTTACTTAAAAGCCAAGCAATATTCTAGGGAAAACTCAGGGACCCCTAGCTTCAAAATTATTCAAATTTCCTTGTTAGTCATACATAGTCCTAAATTTAACCCTATCCCTGACCACCTGAGTCAGAGCTTCTGTAGATAAACACTAGACTCTGCATTGTTAAGCACCCTTGGGTGACTCTGATTCACAGGAGTGATGAAAATCTGATTCACAGATTCACTGTTAAGCTGTGAGAATCACTGGTTGAAATCTTTTTCTCATCCTATACTCTCTACCTACACTCCCCTAGGACGTGTTTGTTTCCTATACTTGACAGGGGAAGAAGCAAGTACAAACTTCATGTCCATATTTAAGACAAATGTTTACAGGTAATTTCAATAAGACTGATGGCTAAGACAGCTACTTATATTAAAGTAGAATTATCAGCTGAAGTTACTGAATCACTGACAGAGAATTAAGAGGTGAAACATAACCTGCAGGAGAGTAGTTGTAGTGATCTAGCTAGTAATCTGAATGGACTTCTCCCTTTTGGCTTATTATACTGTATGGCTGTCATACATGCTATCATATCTTGTATTACCAATATTTCAGAGACTTTTCCCGAGTAGGACACTGACTCAGGAAACTCACTGCATACGTACTGTTGATTTTCATTTCTAACATTTCTATGCCAGGAGGTAACTATCTCTACCTTGATCACCTGACAATTTTATGGCCCTCAATTTCTTTTAAATATTTATTCTTTTGAGAGGAGAAAGAAAGAGTGAGAGTTGGGCATGCTAGAACAAATTCCAGACATGCATCACCTTGTGCATCAGGCTTTACATGGAAATTGAACCTGGGTGTTCCGTATTTGCAAACAAGTACCTTTAATTGCTGAGCCATCTCTCCAGCCCACAAACCTCAATTCTTTTTCAAGTGGACTACTATTTAAATTTTTTGCTTCATTATTATTATAATAGGCATAATATTTGTTGTGTAAAATATTTTTCCTTCACATGTTAAATTTCCCAAAAATCTCACGTTTATACATCCTTTAGTAAGTGATAAATGCTTTTGTTTTAATTTCCAGTCAAAGCATGGGAGACAAGCATCCTGCCTTCTTCAACTACTAAGATAAAAGAGCCCCTTCATCACCTACGGTCATTCAGTGTTACAAAAATTTTACAACATCTTTCTTTCAAATTATTTTATTTATTTATTTATTTAGGGACTGAGAGATTGAGAATGGGTGCATCAGGGCCTCTAGCTGCTGCAAATGAACTCCAGATGCATGTCCAGATGCTAGCTTTGCATGGGTACTGGGGATTCAAACCCAGGTCATTAGTCTTTGCAGGCAAGTACCTTAACTGCTGTACCATCTCTCCAGCCCTATATTGTGTTTATAAACTAATCAAACTATATTATGAAATGCTCTTGTGATTTTATACACTATTCTTTATTTGTGACATACAATTTATTATTGCAGCAGATTAGCTCCAGTAAGTGAAGTTAAAGATATTGGTTTAAATTTTGTTTTAAAATTCTTAGAAATTTCATGTGGCATTAGAAATTTAAGGATATGTACAAAACTTCAACAGTGTAAGTTTCAAAGAACAAAAGCATAGATATGATTAACTTCTTTTAGAAGATAGAACAAGAAAGTTGGCTTAATCTTCAAGAATTTCTGTAAAAGGGTTACTAAAAGAAAACCTCCTTAAAGGAGTAATAATGCATTTGTTACTTCATTATGCAAACAGATGGGGGTAGACTCATTTGTTGAGTCTGACATTAGAATCCCTCCTTGGGAGATTATCAGGGAGAAACTTAATCCTCACTGGAGGTTTTATTTTTTAAAATGACAATGATTTCTAAACAAACAGCATCAGTAATTGCAGAGGTCACAATGAGATGCTCTAAATTCTTTTAATCCAACTTAAACAAAATGTCTGAATTCATGAATGCTATTTTGATAAAGGAAGCAACGTGAACTAGCCCTGAGTAGATACTGCTGTGAAGTGAGCTCACCAAGCAATTAGAGTCCACATTTTACATTATCTTTTTGAGGGTACAAAAACAAGGTATTTAGATGATAAGATTGCTGTGTATATGTATGTTAATTAGAAACATGTTTTATCAAAAAGTCCATTCTTTATTGCAGAAATCACTATTAATGTATACTGTTTGTATGTATGTATATGTGTGTGTATATATATATATATATATATATATATATATATATATATATGTGTGTGTGTGTGTGTGTGTGTGTGTGTGTATGTGTGTGTGTGTGTGTGTGTGTGGGTGTGTGTAGGCTTCTGGTTAATAACAAGTTTTAAAAGTAAAAAGTGAAAGAAGGACCACATATGAAGTGAAAACACAGGCATGCATTATGTTACAGTCATCAAGTCAGTTTGCAAAGCAGTTCAATTCTATACTTCCCTGAGTCAGTGTGACACTGTAATTATAAGAGTGGGAAGACCTTTCTCTTTCATAAGATTTCATTGAGGTCTTTTCTCCCCGCTAATTAAAACAGGGAAAGAGACAAGGAAATATCAGGAAGTGAAGCACCTACACTCTTGCCCTGAAATTTATTTTCATTCTTCCTGTGTTATGATCTCTCTTTACTTGGGGAAGCTCAGGGCTCCAAGTTTCTCGACCCCTGCCTGGCCAGCCTCTGGGAAAGGAACTGGCTTTCATGATGTCTGGTGCCAGGATTTCAAACGCTATCTGTTTTCTTTCCCTTGAGTCCAATAAATGCTGTCTTGTTGAGTGCTATTCCCTCTCTTACAAAGGAGCCTCCGTTTTCTTTAAGGGTGGCACATCTAAATTTCTCCAGCTAATTTTGGTCTCCAGTTCATGGGTGGTTACTCTCAGACCAAGCTTGCACTGCCACACCGACACCTAATTCACAAATGTCTTTTCTTCCTAACCCTTGTTGCCTAGACTCTCAGTTTATTGTTGCTGTCAAAAGAGATAAGCATATGTTTGTCAAGATTATTTCCTGAAAAATGATCTCATTTTGAACTCATTAAATAAATTGTGACTTTGAAAAAGTAGAAGATAAAGATTATTTTTGTTTCTCTCTTCCTTCAGAAAATGGTTTGCATTAGTAGAGTTAATAACAGCCAAGGTTGTAATGCAACTTTTTTTTTTTTTCTAATCTTGTGTGATTTGTATGATAAGGCCACTTCTGTATTACACTTCCTTCTGGTGTCCAGACTTCTCATTATCATTGAATCACAGTATGATCTCTTAACAAGTTTGAAATTTAATTACAACCACAACTGGCTCATTATAAACTCTGTGGCCCAGGTCCTTTCTTTCATATCTGATAGTAGCTGCTATTAGACTTTAGCTTATTTCGATTATTTTTTAAGTATTTCTATTGTTGGCACCTAGCTCTAAGTCCATCAACAGAAACTTGCCGCAATTTAATATGTAACAAGAAATCTAACCTTATGAGAGGAGAAGGATACAAAAAGATTCATTAATTGATCTCAAAATATAAAAATTAAATAGACAAAACTATTTTAATAAGGGATAGGTTATGAGGTTTTTCTTCTAAAAGTAACAGAAATTTGTACATAAATTTCCTTTGGCTGAGTGAGAAAAATAATTTGCAAAAATGTTGAGATTGATTAAGTAGAATTGTGATCTACAAGTATTTGAATATATGGGATCAGGATCGTGAAGGCCAGAAGTAGGATAGGAGCCAACGCCCTCTTCCCCATAACTGATGGCTACCCCCACAATGCACTACCCACAATCCCCAAGGGTATAATTGGCATCCCAAATGAGGAGGGTTCCTTCCAAGGGGGGAGGACAGGGATGGGGGTAAGGATGGTACCAACATGTGCTGCTTACACACTGAGTATGCACATAACTAATAAAGAAAAAATGGTGAAAAACAATTAGAAAAAACAAAAGCCAAATAGAGAGTAATCCTATTTTTCTTTTTCCAGATTCAAGTATGTCAGGATCAAGGATATAATACTTAAGTATTAAATAGAAGACTAGCATGAAAAACAATGAGACACTGGTTGCAGAGAGCATCACCATCCTCAACAGGAGACACGAGTCCCTTCAAAAGAAGCCTGTGTGGGAACCACTGAGAAAGCCTCCCCAAGAGGCACTGCGGGTTCAGGTTGCGATGCCTTCAAATATCATGCATGAGTTATGCTGCTCTCACAGATGACTCCAGCAGGAAACAGCTTCCAAGATAGCAAAGTATATGAAATTTATGGAGGGCGAGCTGAAAAAGAAAAGGACACCCATACCATTAGCATGATTCTTAAGACAGCACACCACTGAAGGTGCAAATCATCCCCACAGGAACAAAAGGAGGGAGCCAGCTCTCCAAAGTCAGAGCAGCCATGTTTCTGTGCAGTCCTGTCACACAGTTGCCTGGGTAGAGCAGGACTGAGCAGACTCTGAAGGCCGCCATAGGCTGTGGGCTGACCATGTGCTCCACAGCAGGTGGTCTCAAAAAGGCATTTGACTGGTCTGCTGCTTGGCTACCCCTTCCTTTAACCAACTTTATGAGCAAGGCTAATCACTGTCAGCAGGCATAAAAGGGCCTCTGCATACTGTCTCCAGATCACTTTCTCAAATGCAGACAATCTAATCTCTCCCTGCCCAGGTGGTTTGAAAAATGTTCCTTGTTTTCCGCAGTTCAGGACATGGCCTATGTCTATAACTTCCAGAAGCCAGCTGAAAGATCCTTGCAACGTATTGGCTTTTGCCTACAAAAATCATGATCCCAGTTTGCCACTAATAACTATTTCACTGAATTTCTACTTGAAATGAAACTGTACAATTGTATCAAGCTTAGTACCTCTGAGGACATTGTTATAACTAAAAAGAGTTTGCAAGTTGTGTGTTCTCACAGTCTTTGAGTTTTGGGCCAAGATTTATTAGGAGTCAAAATCAAAGTTTAGCATCTCCTCTTCGTCGTTTAACACAAAAGCCTTAGGATCATGACATCAAAATAAAAGAGAGACTGATAGAGAGGGGTAGGGGATATGAGGGAGAGTGGAGTTTCAAAGGGAAAAGTAGAGGGAGGGAGGAAATTACCATGGGTTATTGTCTGCAATTACAGAAGTTGTCAATAAAAAATTAAGTTAAAAAAATTTTAAATGTATTATTAATGTGGGAAAGTGCTACAATTTAAGGTAGTTTATATAATGATTATAGGTGCTTTCAAAGTGCCTACAGATCAGAAGATCCTAAAAAGACATTGGTTCTGAAAGATGCTTCTTAGATTGGCACATACTGAAGTGAGATGTCACTGCTTCCAACCATGATCATTTTAACTAAAGTATCTCTCTTTTTATTCATCTTAAGTTTGTGGATGTAAGATTATACATACATACATACGTACATACAAATACATGTGTGTGTGCATGTGTGTGTGTCTCAACAGGTGTAACACACTTAAAAGTAATTTATAAACAAAAAGAAAAACAACAAAATCTCTCAAAGTATCTTATACTGAAGAACTATCAAAGGCAAATATATAAACCACTGTGATGGGTAATGCATACAAGCAAGGAAAATAAAGCAAGGGAGGAATGAAAGGGGGTATGCAGTTCAGGGAAGAGCCATATTAGCTTTCATGTGGTTTTGACCAAATATTGACATAGCAACTTAAGGGAATAAGAAAGTAATTCATTCAACACATATTCATTTTTTGTATTTTTATTTATTTGAGAGGAATATTGATAGAAAGAAATCCAGACATATACACAACTTTGTGCATCTGGCTTGACATAGGTATTGGGAGAAAGAATCTGGACCAACAGGCTTTGCAAGAAGTGTCTTTAACCTCTGGACCATCTCGCAAGATTCCTTTGCATTTTTTTAATTATTAAATTATTCTACTGATTCATTTACATCAATAAGTACTATTTATTCATTAAACAACATCTATATACTGGGCAAATGCTATGGGTAGTTAGGATATATAGCAATAAACCAAACAAAGAAAGCTTCCTTTGATATAAAGTTCATAGTTGTTACAACTGGAAGAACATGATAAAATACTTTTTTACAATAGACTGTTTGAATGTAGGTGTGACTGAAATTCTGTGCAAAAATATTAAGTCAGGGCTGGAGAGATGCTTAGTGGTTACGACACTTGCCTGCAAAGCCAATGGACTCAGGATCAATTCCCCAGGACCCATGCACAACTAGATGCACAAGGTAGTGTACATATCTGGAGTTCCTTTTCAGTGGCTGGAGGCCCTGGCATGCCCCCTGCCCCCTGCCCCTCCTCACTCTGCCTCTTTCTCTCTATATCTCTCAAACAAATAAATAAAAACAATAAATTAGAATATTAATTCAATCATTTTAATGTTTCTTTCAGATTTTTAAGTTTTGTTTATTTTATTAATTTATTTGAGAGAAATAGACAGACAGAGAAAGAGGCACAAAGAGAAAGAGAAAGAGAGAGAGAGAGAGAGAGAGAGAGAGAGGATGGGTGTACCAGGGCCTCCAGCCACTGAAAATGAGCTCCAGATGCATGTGCCACCTTGTGCATCTGGCTTATGTGGGTATTGGGGAATTGAGGCTTGAACTAGGTCCTTAAACTTCACAGGCAAGCGCTTAACCGCTAAGCCATCTCTCCAGTCCCAAACCTGGAAGATTTTAATTACATAAAAATGACTGGGCTCCATAAAGTGACTAGGACTCATTCCATCAGTTAAATTCCTTGATGGAATAAAAGACAGCTACCCCCCAGGACAGAAGGAATTCTGCAGCAGGTAGAATTTGGAACTGAACTTCAATACTAACTTTTCTCTATCTCTTAAGCTATAGGTATGTCAAGTTTCACTCTGTTATCATAAAATTTCAGTCAACTCCACTAAAAAAAAAAATCTTCTCTCCTTTCCTCTTTTCCTCTCTCTGTCCCCTATCTTCTCTCTTGTTGCCTGGAAGATTCTTATTGAAACAGATAATGATGAGGAAGACAAATTAAAACTAAGAAGGAATAGGTAGGTGATTATGCAGTGGCAAGTGAGAATCTTATATAACAGTGACAGCTTTACAGATGTGAATATTCTATCAAGGTTGGAGACATGACGATAGTGGTTTGAGTCAGATGTCTTCCATAAACTCATGTATTCTGAATGCTTGGTATGCTGATGATGACAGTTTGAGAGGTGGAGACTTGCTGGAGGGGAATGCTGTCAGGGACAGGCTTTGAGGTATATCATTCTACACAGCACCCTCTTGCTGGGGCTCAGTTTACTCTCCTGCTACTGTTTTCCAGCTGTAGTTGGCAAGGACCTGATGTCTGGCCTCTGCTCTACCATCTTTCCCCTGCCATCACAAAGCCTCCCTTTAAGACTGTAAGCCAAAATAAAAACTTTTCCTCCCATCAGCTGTGTTTGGTTGAGAGCTTTGTCCCAGCAATGCAAAGATTCTGACAACAATCATAAAAGACAAGGGTCAGCCAACATTTAGATAAAATACTGAAGAATAATTTTGGCTTTGTAATCCATAAGATCTACAATTACTCAACTTTGGGAAAGAAATGAAAAACAGCTATAAATAGTATAAATGAATGTGGTTGTATTCCAACAAAAGTTTATTAATAATAGTAGGTAAGGGTAACAGTTCATCCTAAAAGAATGAGACCAAAAGTGGTCATGGTTTTGCAAACTTTCAGGTTTTTGTTGTTGTTTTTGTTTGTTTGTTTTGAGGTAGTGTCTCATTTTAGCCCATGTTGACCTGGAATTCACTATGTAGTTTGAGCCTGGCCTTGAACTCACAGTGATTCTCCTAACTTGGCCTCCCAAGTGCTGGGATTATAGGCATGTGCCACCACATCTGACAAATTTCCAGGTTTCGGAATGTTTGGTTATACATTTGGAGAGGTAGGGATGTAAATATAAATTCGTTTATGTTTCATGTCACTTTATGCACATACCCTGGAGGTGATTTGATATGATATTTTAGTGAATTTGTATTTGAGCTGCCATTCTTCTTATAAGGGCAAGTGTGATTTTTTTTTTTGCTTGTGGCATTATATTAATAATTAAAATTTTAGAAGTTTGTTCCATTTTCAGTTTAGATTTTTTGTTAGGAATGTTCAAACCCTAGTATTTGATAGACCATAGCCTAGGGAGTGAGTAGACCGAAGGCAGTGCTCCTGAAAAGACAAAAAAGTCATAATGGAAGAACGGCCCATAAATAACAATAAAAAGTGAGGAAGAGAGCCTGGAGAGATGGCTTAGTAGTTAAGGTACTTGCCTGCAAAGCCAAAGGGCCTAGGTTCAATTCCCCAGTACCCACACAAAGCCAGATGCACAAGGTGGCACATGCATCTGGAGTTTGTTTGCAGTGGCTGGAGGTCCTGGCATGCCCACTGTCTTGCTCTCTCTATCTGCTTCTTTGTCTTTCTCTTTCTCTCAAAAAAAAAAAAAAAAATATATATATATATATATATATATATATATATATATATATATTTAAAGTTAGAAAGAGAACCAATAAGTGAATCAGAGCTAAGAGAATAAGAGAATGCGACGCCTCAAGGGGAAGGCACATAATGTCAATAAACAATGAGCCAATGAGTTTCCAAATCTGAGGTGGCTAAAAAGTGAAGTGAATGAGAAGTGAGGCTTCCTCATGGGACTTAGCAGTGCAGCTGATGTTAGAAGGCACTCACTCCTCCTGGAGCAGGAATTGTCAGCACTCCACGGAGCTCCTCTCTCCCCAGCTGACCTAAGTGTCCCTTAGCTAGTGTGAATTTCAACCACCCACAGCACTCAGTTTTCCTGCCACTGGGAAATGCCCAAAACTAGAGGAAGCCTCAGCTGAAGTCATGACGCCACCACCCATAAGAGTGCCACAGTGATGTGAGGACATGAAAGAGAGCCTTTTCCATTGAATTTCAGGTGACGATAAAAAGCCAACCCAGAAGAAAATGTCCCCATAGCGTGGGCTGCATTTAGCCAATCTCCACATGAGAAGTCAGGTTTCCATCTGCCCAATCCTACTTTCTTCACTGCCTTATAGGTACGCTTCCTGGAGTTCCCTTCAATCCCCTCAGCCTACATAGAATTCTGTGTCTTTGTGTTTGTTTCTAAGACAAAATGCTTATCACGGATCATGTGTTGGTGCCTATTAAAATGGTGACCTTTTCACTCATGCCTTTCTTGTGTGCAATGAGCCTTATAAGCACCCTAGCCATGGTCTATTGTCACAAGAGCAATTTGGTGTTCTAGCAGAGGCATGAGTCTGGTTGAAGGCTTAGAAGATTTTAAGAGGAGAGAATGAGCATAGATTAATTGGACATTAGAGCACTATGGATTACATGTCATAGTATTTCTCTATGCAGGTCATAATAAACCAAAGGAGTGATGGTATCAAAGGAGACATTGTTTATCTGGGAGGGCATGCACTATATAATTTTACTAATAGACAGAAATAATCTTGTGAAGATAAAAAAAAATCAGTGTTGCAGGATTGATTAGAAAAAAAAAAATAGCTCCAACAATTCCTTGAGTAGGTAGTTAAGGATAGGTTTCAATTCATAAGTGGAAGGGTTGAATCAAGATAGGTCTGTGGACATGGAAAGTTCTATTTATGATCAGTCCCCTGGCCTGACCAAATTGAGAACTCTATAGATATAAGGTCTTATAATGCTCCCCCAAAATGAATTTACACATCTTTTTTTTAAATTTTGTGGAATAATATCATGGAAGGATAATTTTAGAAGCCATCACTTCTCTTGAATTTTTAATGAGGTAATTTGTGAAAGTGGTTTAGTACAATGTCTAACTCACAGAGTATGTAAACTGACAGAATATGGCCATGGTGACGCCCAGGCCTGCAGTTTCCTGTGTTTTTCAAAAAGTTTGACAGGGCTGGAGAGATGGCTTAGCAGTTAAAGTACTTGAGGCATTTACCAATGAAGCCTAATGACCCATTTTCAACTCTCCAGATCCCACATAAGCCAGCTGCTCAAAGGTGAGGCAAGTGTAAAGTCACAAATGCCCACTAGCTGGTACAAGTGTCTGGAGTCCAATTTTAGTAGCTGAGGCCTTGGTGTGCCAATTCTCACTCTCTCTCTTCTCTCTCTCTCTCTCTCTCTCTCTCGTCTCTAAAATAAAGATTTAAAAAATAAAAACTTTGGTAACTCACTGCTCTTGCACAATTCCTCTTGGTCATCATTCTGGCTTTCTGAAATTTCAAAGACAGAAATAACCTATGTTTAATTTTTTTTTTTTGAGCCAATTGCTTTCTTCTCCTTCTTGAGACTAGTTGAACTCAACTTGAAACTTAACTTTTGTGTGTGTTGTATGTGTATGTGTGTGTGTGTGTGTGTGTGTGTGTGTGTGTGTGCATGTATGATGTGTTGGTGCCCTATGTGTGTGGTGTATTTGTGTGTATGTGTATGTATGTATGGTGTGTGTATCTGCATGTATGTATGGTATGTTTGTGTATGTGGTTTATGTATGTACATATGTCCTTGGACATCCCATATGCTCATGTGTAGCACAGAGGGTTCACCTGTGGTAGCCAGGGACAAATGTCAGGCTTCCAGTTCCATGGCTCTTCTGCTCAGTCCTATTTGAGCTGGAGCCTCTAATTGGTACTAGAGGTAGCTGTGTTTTGCAAGCCAGGTGATCCCGTGGTCTCTTTTTTCCTTTGCAGGGCTGGGGTCACAGGAGCATGTCACCATGGCTAGTTGTTTATGTAGAATTTGGATATTCAAACATGGGGTCTCAAGCCCTCATGCTTGCAGAAGAAGCATATTAACTATTGAGCCATATTTCCAGCCATTAACTGTTTTTTTGCTGCCTTCACCCAGAAAAGAAGCCATCACTTCTCTTGAATTTTTAATGAGGTAATTTGTGAAAGTGGTTTAATACAATGTCTAACGCACAGAGTATGTAAACTGACAGAATATGGCCATAGGTCACGCCCAGGCCTGCAGTTTCCTGTGTAAGCTACCGGTTCATATTGATCAATTGAAAGTCTTGCAAAGCCAACATAGTGTCTCATGGATTTCCCCTGCTGAAAGCCTACCAAGTATTTTAACCACAGAATGCTGAAAGTTTATCTCATGATTTCCCTGAATCAGTATCTTTCCTGACAATGAACAAAATAATGACTGGCCCACCTCCCAGTACCCATGTTACGATGCTTAGAATGTGTGGTTATGATATACGTGACAAAAGGAGCATTAAGGCAGCAGATGGAATTAAAGCTTCTAATTAGCTGACCTTAAAATAGCAGGATTATTCTGGATTTTCTGGTTGTACTCAATGAAATTAAACATATGAATACAAGTGTAAGACTATTGGGGGAAAAAAAAACAAAAACAGAATCTGGGGAGAGTGAGTCAGCGCCAGTCAGACACAGTTGACTTTGACAGTAGAGGAAATTAACCCTCCACCAAGAACATTAGGTGGCCTCTAGAAATTTCTAGTGGCAAGTGAAAGTACTTCTCTAGAAAAAATCATATCCCTATAGACATGATTTTAGCCCACTTGGTCAGTGTGGAAGATCCCATCTTGCAAAGTACAAGATAGGGGCAGGATTTTTCAGTGGATAGGAACTGTTGACACTTTAAGGTTAGGGTCTGTGAGGGCCTGAGTTCAAACCTGAACATTCATGTAAAAAAATCAGGCATGGCCATGCTTACCTTTAACCCAATGCATGAGGGGGCAGAACAGGATAGTCACTGGCCCTTCAAATGAGCCACTCTCATTGAAAAATGCAGTTCTGGGTTCGGACAGAGACTCTGAAGGAAATAATGTGGAAGAGTCACCAAGGAGGATATCCTACACTGTCCTGTGTCTTCTGACATATGCCTTGGGTATGCATGCATTTATAAACATAGATGCATATACTACACAACATAAATTGTGAGATAAATCTGCGCTATAATGTGCCAAGTTTGTGTAAACTGTTTACAGTACAAACAAGAAATAAATATACTTTAGCCCATGGTATTTATTTCTATCAGCACTCAAGAATGCATTTCATTTACTCGCCTAAGAAATTTTCAGAATAGATGGAATGACATTTAAGTTCCTCAAGACTCTCTCCCCATCCTGGTTTTCCAATGAATTTTATACCAAATGTTTCACCTACTGATGAGTGTCAAAGTTTGAATATAAAATGTCTCCTGTAGCATCATGTGTGTGTAATTGAGCCTCATACTTTAACCCCAAGAGGTGGAGAATTTGGAAGGCGGAGTCTTACTGAGGGAGGTCTGTCACTGCGGGGGTGTGACTTGGGACTTTATAGTCCAGCCCCCTTCCCATCCCTAGCTGGTTCACTCTTGATGCTTTCTCCCAGCTAATGTGACAAAATGTGGTGCCCTTGACGTTTATTCTGTCATGCTTTCCCTGCAATGATGAAACTTCCCTTTGAAACTGTTTGCCGAAATAAATCCTTTACTTCCATGAGATGCTTCTGTTTGGGTTTTTTTGTTCCACCAAGAAAAAGTAACTGTTATAATGAATTTGCCCCCTACAACCCTTCACTTAAAATCAATTATTCTCTCTTTATACAGATGCCTTTATTCTCACTCCAAATTATCACTTATAAAGGAAGCATTGACTGAATGAATGTGCTATTTGCTTGTACTTGTTTTTAGAGTTGTATCTTCATAGCTATTCAGTGTTACATTTAATGCTAAAGATTCACAGCTCCTTGACATGTTTATTGCTACTAGCATGATCATGCATGTACATCTCTAGCTTGTATGTAAGTTGAGAATCTTATAAGGTAATGTGACTGGATTAAATATCTGGCTTTTGTTTATGAAAAAGTAAATGTAATATCTTAAAATGAGGAAAGGCCTATATTGGCATATTGTTTAAGAGTTTTTGATTCATGGCCATTTGATTCCACTATTTCTGGGCAATTATGACAACTAGGTATGAGAGAGAGAAAGAGAGTAGGAGGAAAGGAAAATATTATTGGTATGGCTGCAATGACTTTATTCCTGAATTGAAACATCAACTCCTAAAGTTTCCATCACCCCAGAATAGTAGTACTAATTAGAGCTCAAGATTTCAACACATGAGCATTTGGAGGACGCAAAATATTATTTTCATGTTTATCTGGTATTTAAATGATAAGATTTAATAACTTTAATATATTTGTTTAAGTACATGCTATTATGAATAATACTAGACTCACAAATAAAGCATAATATTTTTTAATATCAGAAAGGATTTGAATCCTGAGTCATTGGAGAGGTAGTGGCACAGACAATGGTGAAAGTGAAAGTGAACAAAATAATTAAGGTATGCAAAGTGCCAGAATAATCTCTGTGGAGTCCCATTTACATTGGCAGGAGCTAAAATGACTTTTCCTTTCTGTGAGCAATACCCACACATCCCAGGGTGGTTAATAGAAATCCAATTATCATGATTGAGTTTGAATTTCAAGACATTTTGCTTTTGTCACTGCTAATAAACTCGTGTTAATTTGTGTACCTTCATATATTTTCCTCAGCAGAGAGACAATGTGTACATTCCTGGATGTGGAAATCTGATAGGGAACGTCATTTGGAGTAAATCTAATCATGGGATGGTTGCAATGACTGGCTGAGATATTGCTCACGGCAGATGTCGTGCTGTGTACGCGTTACGCCCCTCTGCTTAGGGCACTGGCCCACCTATCTTGTTAAGCCATGGGGGAGAGACAGCCTTATCCATCATTCCCTTAATTAGTTGATAATTAGGGAAGCCACAGGACAAATGTGTAGTGTCATTCTGTAAGCAGAAAGCTGAGACTTCAGATAAAAAAATGGCAAACTTGGCTTGGTTATACTCCTTCTTGCTCATCAGGGTCTGTTTTCTCAATGTCCCCTTCATTTGACCATTCTGTGACATGATGTAATATCATAATGGGGTTGATGAGTAAGAAAGGACTACAGATCAGCCCTTCCTCAAGCAGGCCATCCTCTATTAAAGGCAGCCAATTTGTTTATAAAACCATCATTACCACAGCTACTGTTATCATCAATACTGCTACTAGGATTTACAGATTACTTACCTCATGCCAGAAACTCTTCCCTAAACCAGATGAAACTTGAATGATTTATTCTGATAGAAGCAGGTATGAACTGTAAAAGGAGTTTCTCATAGTAAAACTAGGTGTCAGACTTGGGAACATGCTGTTATTTCAAATGCTAATTTTATACTTTGTACTCTAGCTATTTAATTGGAAAATTCAACTCCTCTGTGACTCACTGTCCTTATATGTAATGGAATAAGAAATATAGTTCCTCATAGGCTTATTGTAAGTCTAAAAGAGGAGTTGTATAAATTAACCAGGGTGTCTTACAAATATGAAATTTCAGTAAATATTTCCTAAACCAGAATCCAGTTAGAATCCCTGTATTACAAGAGATACTCAGTATTCTTAAATGGATGGCAGACGTGATTGGTAAATACTAAGTAGATAACAACTGATTAGTGTGTAAAGTGGGATAATTATTGTTAAAAATCAGGACTATGTTACCCTGAATGAATTGTGAATGTGACTAGGTAAGAGATCTCTTGATGAGATTTACTTTGATCAGCAGGTGGATCGACGGAAATCCCAGCAATCATCAGTCAAGGAAAGCAGCAGGTCGCATCCAAGAAAATATAGGACTCCGGAACTGGAAATTTAATGAGCTTTGGAGAAGAAGTGTAACTGGCAAGCAAAGAGTATAAAGCACTGTTATTGGTAGGACATCACATGTTCTCTAAGGACCCTTAAGTGCCAGGCTTGGTTTCCAGTTCCTGCTGTTTTGGGGAGGTGGAGGAACATTTTGAGGGTGGGGCCTAGGGAAAGGAAGTAGATTATTAGGAATGAACCTTTGAAGGGGATATGGAGATTCTGATCACTTCTCTTTTCTCTTCTTCTTGCTTTGGGGCCATCATCAGGTAAACAGCTCTCCTCAGCCAAAAATTCTCCATCACAATGTTTGACTTTTATACAGGCCCCCAAATCAATGAAGCAAAGGCCATGAAATAATACCTCAGAAACTATAAGACAATTTTTTTTTATTATCTCCAATATTTTTTTTTCTGGTGACCAAAATTTAACTATCACAGAAATCTCTAGAATCTAGAAAAGGAAATTTGGGCCTGAAGAACAAATACATATTTTAATATTTAGATATTAGAAGAATATGACCTTGAGAAAAGTAAGATAATTAATCTCTGTGTTTGAAGTAATAAAATTGGTGATAATTGGGTAAAGAATAGACTTGTATTTCTAAGGACCACTCATAGATAAAGAAGAACCATTTACTTCCAATTCTCTATTGGGCACTCTATACATCTCCTGGCCTACACACACACACAAAAAAAAAAAAAAAAAATTAAGGTTGCTTTTGAGAATCTTTTGATTTAAGAACTATTTTTGGTCTGAAAAAAAAATACTACATGTGGTTTCATCTTGTCTTTTAGGTAGTTATCTATAATTGTCTGAACTTAACATATTTAACAATTTATGATGCAATTTTATCAACTTCAAAGGGAGGTTCATTGTGGGAACAAAGGTGCTAAGGCCAAGGAAGCTGCTAGCTGGTGGGCAGCCCTCCTAGGGGTAGATGACAGCTGACACTTTAGGAAGAATTGGATGACTGTTGCAGTCAGGTTCACATTGCTGGCAAAAATCACCCGACCAAAAGCAGCTTTGGCGGCGGGGATGGTTTATTTTTGGCTTACAGACTCCAGGGGGAAGTCCTGTGATGGCAGGGTAAATGATGGCATGAGCACAGGGTGGACATCACCCACTGGCCCACATAAGGTGAACAATAGCAACAAGGGAGTGTGCCAAACACCGGCATGGGGAAACTGGCTATAACACTCATAAGCCCACCCCCAACAATACACTGTCTCTATGAGGCTTTAATTCCCAAATTTCCATCAGCTGGGAAGTTAGCATTCAGAACACCTGTTTATGGGGAACACCTGAATCAAACCACCACATTCTGCCCGGGGCTCCCATAAACTGACAACTATACATGATGTAAAATGCAATGCATTCAGGCTGGAGAGAAGGCTTAGCGGTTAAGCACTGGTAGGTGAAGCCTAAGGACCCCATTTTGAGGCTCAATTCCTCATGTAAGCCAGATGCACAAGGTGTGCCCATTTTCCCTCTATCTCTCATAAATAAACAAATAAATAAAATTTTAAAAATGCAATGTATTCATCCAACTTTCAAAGTCCTATAGTTTTTATCAATTCTAATGATGTTCATACACCCCATAGTCAAAGATCTTTTGACTGAGCCATAATACCAAAAATCCCCAAAAAACATAATGGCACAGAATAAATATTCACACTACAAAAGATGTCATTGGGCATAGAGAAGAAATATTCAACCAATACAAGATTTGAAACAACCAGGGCAAACATCAAGTCCAACAAATCTAGTCAATAACAAGTCTCCAAGTCCAATATTTCTAACCAGCAACAAGTCTCTGCAGTTCCAATTCTGCCCCTCCAGCTCAGCTACTCACAGTCCTGGAAAACTTACTTTGTAGTTTTGAGATAGATACACTCTGCCTTTCTAAATGTAATCTGAAAAAAAAAAAAATGGAGTGTGTCTGGTTTGTCAGTGTGCTTAAGTGAATTGAAACCATTATCCCCAAAGCATTCCTTTGGAAATCTTATCTTTCGAGGTGCCTTTAGAATGAATTGCTAAGGAACTTGATGTGATTCATTTCTGCAAAGACTCCAATATATTCGACTTTTACTGACTCTCAGCATGTTTCCAGGCTGGTGAACACGGGGCACATGACCAAAAACAACTAAAGGATGATCTTCTCTCTTCCTACCTACCTCCAGTTCCAACATTCCTTTTCCCATCAGTTTGGTTTCACACAATGCTGGAATTTTTTATTATGTGCAATCTTAAATCCCTACCCTTTCTCATTTAACAAGAATCAGAGAAGCAGTCATCCCCTGTGCTTCCACTGGCTATGCAAGGATTTTTCTCAAAGGGAAACAGATAAGTTTTACTTCAACTAGAAAATTGAGGGCCCACCCAAAGGAAAGACTTGCACACTGGCATCAGAATCACTCCTCTTACAAATATAAGGCAAGAGAACCTCCAAGGCTTGATGTTGATTTTTCCAAGATGCAGACCTCCTGAGTGTGAAGTCCTGAATGAATTGATGGCTGATGTGATTCCTGTGACCAACAATGCAGCCTAACAACCTAGTCTCTGCAATTCCCTTAACTGGGACAGTGAGCAAGATAAAGCTGGGCCTTAAGGAAGAAAGCCAGGACAGAAATGGCTCATGGGACATGCTGCACATGTCTCTTTGCACCTGCAATAACATCCTTTACACTGCATTGTCTTTGTACTACAGATATCCCCTTGACTAGCTTTAAGTCTTATAACAGAGTTTTCAAAAAGTATTTATTTATTTATTGGATATATAGAGAAGAATATATAGAGAAAATGGTCATGCCAGGGCCTCCAGCCACTGCAAAGAAACCTCAGATGCATGTGCCACCATGTGCATCTGGTTTATGTGGATACTGGGAACTCAAACCTGGGTCCTTGAACTTCACAGGCAAGTGCCTTAACCACTAAGCAATCTCTCCAGCCTAAAATTATTTATTTATTTATTTATTTACTTACTTATTTATTTCAGTATTTGAGAGAAAGAGAAAGAGAAGGAGAAAGGGAAAGGGAAAGAGAGGGAATCAAACAAACTCCAGACACATGTGCCACCTTGTGCATCTTGCTTACGTGGGTACCGGTGAATCGAACCTGGGTCCTTGGGCTTTGCAGGCAAGTGGTTTAACCAGTAAGTCATCTCTCCATCGACCAAGAGTTTTTTGTTTTTTTTTTAAGAGATCCAAATTTTTTTTTGCGTTTTCTTTCAATCCACATCAAGGGTGAAAGTCCAACTTCATGGTCCATGGTAGAAGGGCTAAGTCTAAGTCATTATTTCAATTGGGACCCATTTTCTCACATTCAGGTGAAATTTATATATGCTTTTAAGAATAGACCTGTTGTCTTAGTCTTGAGATGCTGTGATTAAAGGCTCAAAAACAGGATCTTGGTATCTTGATGAAGCAAAAATTACTTATTTTGACTGACTACTTTGAAGCTAAAATGTGTCCGCTAAGTAATCATATGTGAGAGGGACTCACATTTCATCATAAAATGTAGATGGCCTTATAGTTCATGTGCATGTTTAACAGTAATAACAGAGTGCAGAGTGCACAAAAGAAGCCAGGCCATGGGATACCCTTATTCTATCATGGCCTAATGTGGGTAGTAACTAATCCTGTTCCTGGTGACGAAACCCATTCCCACAAGAGGAATAGTAATCCCTTCTGATGATAGTGTCCCATGATTTAATGATCTCCCACTAGGCTCCAGCCTCTTAAAGGTTTTATCCTGTCTCCAGTAGGATTACATCCGGACCAAGCTTCTAGCACATGAACCTGTGTGTGTGTGTGGGGGGGGGTATGCTGTATCTAAACCATGACCTTTATCAAACAGAGTCAGAGCGAAGCTATGTTACATGGTTTATTTAAGAAAGGAAAAGGGCTGGAGAAATGGTTCAGCAGTTAAGGCACTTACTTGGAAAATCTGACAGCCTGGGTTCAATTCCTAACTCCCCATGTAAAACCAGATGCACAAAGGGGCACATGGCTCTAAACTAACTAAAGAGAAAGAAGCCCTTGCATGGCCATTCTCTCTTTCTGTCTCCCTCTCCCCCTCCTCTCTCTCTCTTTCTTATTGCAAATAAATAAATAAAATATTTTTAACAAGGAAAGAAACAATCTACTTCATTTCTCAAACATAAGGGATGCCTTTGGCGACCAGTGAATACAGATGATATCAGATAAGACGTCAGCTTTGGCCTCAGAGCTGCTCTTAGGTGTTGCTGTGTTGCCTGATAGCTTTGTGTTAGGAAACAGTTATCTAAATGGTCTGCATCTCTGTTCTCTCACCTGTAAGGTGGGACCCTACTGACCACTATTTTGATGTATAGTGTAAAGGTAAAATAATGGCTGTAATGTTTATAGAACAAGAAGTTATGAAACACTAGCTAACATTCCCATCAGCAGGCAGAAAGGCTTGTAGCCATGCACAGCCTTTGTGGACTTTGCCTCCCTGTGCCTTGTCTTGACGTCATTTGGGTTCTGAGAACTGCATGTACAAGTTACAATGCACACGTCCTTTAATACTGCTTAGCAAAAAACCAGAAGGATCTCATATTGTCAACTTCATACCATTCTAAAACTTGAGGTTGACTTAGAAACAAACCTAGGAGAAATCGAGTAAGTATGTGGCCTGTTCTACCTCCCATCTGTGTGCCTGCAGTGTAATGGTGGGAGCTGATCAATCCCTCCTTAATTGGGTTACTGAGTGCCCTGGGCTCAAAGAACAAAGTTCACAAATGAAAATTGAAAATGTTACATCTGGTCCTTTCTCCCCAATATCTTCCCTTACGTCTTAGAAGAGATTATATCAAATTTTGAGATGCAAATAACCTGCACACGAACTAAAATGCGTTTTATAGTGCAGCACTGAAAACATAATGAACTTAGTTAAGTCCCAGTTCACCTAAGGCTCACTGAATGCATTATGTTAAACTCATAAAAAATCAGTTTATGGCATTAATCTCACAGTCAGCTCCCAGTCTCTTAGTGAGGTCGTCAGGACTTAAAAGGAACTTTCTTTACACAGTTCTGTGTAAAGATGAAGACATAAAACGTCAATGGATTTATTTATAATTCACATTTTAGGTGTGTGTTTAAAACCACATGCTTTACCTTCTCATGAGACAATTAGTTTTTGCCATATTACCATGAATCATGACAACTGAATCCCTATTGATGAGTCCAGAGTAAGATGATTTCTCCTTTTTGAAATGGAAGTCTGAGGTCACAACAAAGAAGTTTTTTGTTTTTTTTTTAATATCCAATAGAACAAGAACTATCATTGGCCTTTATGTGTCTTCATTTTGTAAATTCATGCATATTATGGCAATATATGTTAATTTTTATGTTTTATTTTTTTATTTCCTGGATGAATATATCATCCCATTTCTGTAAGCTCAAGAAAGAATTGCAAACATAAATAGGCAGTCATATGGATAACCAGCAACTTAGTCCCTTCATCCTTTTATTTATATGGCCATTTACTTCATTTAGAATAAACTTTAAGCAATTCTTGAAGTGATTTTATTCCATCCAAACTGTATTTTAATTTGATAATGTTGACACTATTTAATTCTTTATTTTCAGAGAAATAATGAAGTTAGGAATGTGACTATTAGATACAGTGGGGCATTCTGGTAAATAGAGCAACTAAAACTATTCTAGCTCAGATTCTTTCAGCTATGAGTAACTCCAGGTTAGTACCTAGAGGTATGTACATTACAAGCATACGACACTATCCTTATGATATTTATACCATTGAGTATACTACTAAATGTGTAAAAAAATGAGAAGTAATTCGCTTCAGTAGACATTCATTGACTGCTAACTATGTGCTAAGCCCAGAGGATACTGGAATATCATTAGGTACTGACAAGTGGGGAAGGGTGGGAACAGAAAGAGCTGTAAGGCTTAATGTGAAAATCAACATGAAGTACTACACTTATTCCTGGATATTCTAGAAGCCCATGAATATCTTATGCTTTATGGAAATATGTTATAATGTACCCATACATTTTTAGTTTTCTAGTATAGGCAATAAAAAGTTAGCCAAGAGTTTAATACAGTACATACAAAATGAATGTCACACTAATAAGACAATAACTCTGGCTAGCTACAACAAAATAAAATGAGTATTTGGTCCTACGTGTATATAGAAAACTTAAGGATTTTTTTGAAATAATAATCACTTGGTATTCCTTTTAAATATTTGGAGGAATATAATTTCAAAAACTTGGATGAAAAACCTTAAACAAGTAGTCCTTTAGTGGGAAAATTCCTTTCTCATAAAAAATCACATATTTTTTTCTTCCCAAGTGGATTATAGCTCATTTTCAGAGTCGATTCTCAAACTCCCTCAACAAAGTTATCAAAGCAGATGAATTACATTTCCTTGATGTTTCTGATTAACAGATTGTTCAGAGATAGGATTACCACCCCTTTTTTCCAGACATGAAAAACATTCTTGCAAACTGGATTAAACATCCAGATAAAATAATATTACTAATAATATTTTCTGCATCAAATTAGTGTCTTTGCTGTGCTATCCATTATCTAGCCTGAATGACAGCCACCATAGATGAAATACACTAGAAATGAATAACATATGTGGGCTGTTTATCTCATGCAAAGTGGACCAGAAGCACTGGAGTTTACTGTTATGACTTTAATAGAGAGTTCCTTACATAATGTTACATGGGGTGGCAGGGCTAAAACACACAGGAACTTAAGGAAAGATAGATGGAAAAATAAACTCTCCTGATGTTATATATTAGATTCCACAGGGTCTCAGGGCATGTCTGATGATCTTAATTCATTTAGTGTGCTGGAGCAGTCCTTAACCTTGTATCTTTCTCCATATATTAGCCTGTACTACTGGCTCATGTTAAAAAGGAGTCTTGTAAAATGTTTCTTACAAAAATAAATAACTTCAGTATACAGATATGCAACAGCTTAATTCTCAAGATCTGACATATATGAGATTCACATATTTTGGGCTTTGAGCCTGAAGTAAAAAAAGAAAGCATTTCTTTACAGTTGAGACTTCTGAATATATAACTTGTGAGCAGGGCTTGAAGGATTTCCTTTGAGAAACACTGTTAGGCAACAAGATCATTGGAAATAGACATTCAGATTCAACACAACTTATATACATTTAAAGTAGCTCATGTATGGTCATCGTTCATATTTTCAGGCTATGTACTTTTCATTTTTTTAATTACTTATTTATTTGAGAGAGAGAGAGATCGAGAACGGGCACGCCAGGGCCTCCAACCACTGTAAACGAATTCCAGAAGCATGCACCACCTTGCACATCTGGTTTATGTGGGCCCTGGGGAATCAAACTTAGGTCCTTTGGCTTTGCAGGCACCTTAACCACTAAGCCATCTCCCCAGCCCCCTATGTACTTTTTATAATTGCTGTTGTTACTTTACCTGATTCCAATTTGAAAGTAATATTTTCATCATCACAAGAATACACCAAAAATTCCATTTCAGGCATATAAAGGCTTATTAACTACATTTTAAAAAAATTGTTCTGAGTGGATAAAACAAATGTTGCTATCATACTAGCTTAGAATGCAATTTTATTTTTAAAAGATTCAAATATATTCCTCATAGTTTAAACTTTTGTTTTTGTGTTTGTAGCTTATACAGCCAGTCTTTTTTTATTTATTTTTTATTAATTAGTTTTATACTCTGTGAATACAGTCAGTTTGGTACTGTTATTAGGCTCATCCGTGACCTACCCTGTCCCCTTGGCCTCTCCTTGTTGAGGTATATGGGTCATGTATTCTGGAGTTAGCCCACAGTTATGGGGAGGATACATGTCTCTGCATATCATGACCCAACATGTGGCTCTGACATTCTTTCCACCCCCTCTTCCGCAAATTTTCCCTGAGCCATGTTGGGTTCATTTTTGGTCTGCTTCAGTGATGAGGTGTTGGGGACCTCTGGGTCTCTGGATCTCTGATTTGGTAGGAGTTGAGTTTTTTTTTTTTAAGATTTTACTTTATTTATTTATTAGAGACAGAGGGAGGGAGGGAGGGAGGGAGGGAGGGAGGGAGGGAGGGAGAGAGGGAGGGAGGGAGGGAGAGAAAGAAAGAGAAAATGGGCACACTAGGGCCTCTAGCCACTGTAAATGAACTTCAGATACATGTGCCCCCTTGTGCTAACATGGGACTAGAGAATTGAACCAGTGTCCTTAGGCTTCGCAGGCATGTGCCTTAACCACTAGGCAATCTCTCTGGCCCTACCCAGTCTTTTACTTTGTGAAGAAATAAAGCACTTGGGGAGTTTCTTTGGAGTGTCAAGCAAAAGAAGAAGAAAATGAGAATATATTTATTGTATGTTTATACTTCACTATGGCTCTGGGCAAAGCTAAGGAGAAAAGACAAGTTATCCTCCACCCATCAATGGATTTCCCTCTCTTGTCTGGATACTCTAGACAACCCTCCTTACATGTTTCTTTTTTTTTCTTTCTTTTCTAAAATTTGTTAGATGACATAGGACGTGGTTAAGTCTTTCAAAAAGATGGATTTTTAAGGTGGTGAACTTATTTTACGTTTTTCCTTTTTGGTGATTATGCCATGTAGACCATGACCAGGTAATAAAATTAATCACATGGATGCAGTGCAGTGGAATCCAATTAGAGAATTTCTTCTATATAGGTAACATGCCTATCATAATGCATTCTGGATAAAGAATGAAAAGAGAGAAGAATCTGTGAATGACACAAAGCTGTGCAACTCACAGAATATGAGGCACTTGTCAATATTATGACACAGGAATCAACTGTATTTTCAGATTCTGGCCTTTTAAGCATCAATGTCTTAATCACTGTTTGTATTCATCTAGTAACTTATCTTCAGGATCAAAGTGGTCATGCTGACATGTTTATAAAGGCCATTCATTGTGGTTTTCTGTCTGTCATACATATGTAGAACATGTTCTCAAATTCACACTTGCCCTTTAGCTCCCAATGCAGGAAGTCTGCAGCTAAGAAAAACTTGTGGAATGTTTATGACAATTAAGTTTCCTTATGTAAGGAGAATGAGCTATAAAAGTTGCATGCGATATCCAGCCTTTGGTCTAAGAGTCTCATATTTGACCTTCTAAAATGTTTAGTTTACAGTTGTTTGACTCCCGTAAACCATTTGATTTTATTTGTAATGTTTGTTTACGTTACCAAGTACCACACCAGCAAGGCCATCGATGGTGTTGCTTACTGACAAGACATGTGATAAATATGACCTGCATGCCATCTTACTCAAGAACATCATGTTGAAACATACAGAGGACTTCCCTACTGTGTGAGGTTAAAAGTCTTATTGTTTAGGACTACAAACTTTTCAGGAGAAACTATGCAAAATGTCAAGTTAAGAAGTGCATACTAGGTTCATATGCCAATATGCAGTTCTTGGAAATTAGATCCTTGTTCTCACCAGTCTTTGTGATTCATATTTATATTTATTTGTAACCAAAGAGTGACATGTAATCACATGCTTAAAATAAACTAATCTGAAGGGTATTTAAAAAGATCTTTATATTTTAGTGACATTAATTTAATTTTAAAATGTCTGTGAGAACCCATAATGTTGCTGTAATTTAAATGTAGTAAAGTTGTGTCCCTCAACGGTTCATGTGCTAATGGCTTGGTTCCAGGATGTCACTTTCGGGCCAGTGGTGAAACCTTTTAAATGGCAGAGAGCAGTGGAAGATAATTAAGCCACTGGAAGCAGAAAGAGGAGTTCACAGAAGCCCTGAGCTGTCACAAGAAGATAGCAAGGCTGGCCCCTTTCTTCCCTATTGTGAGCCATTCTAGTTATAATCACCTTCTTGCTTCTCAATGTGCTCCTACCATCACTCTTCACAAAATGAAGTGAAGTGGCCAAGAAGCCACCCTAGGCTTGAAACATGCCATTTAGGTTTATGACCTACAAAATAGAGGCTCAGCACACTCAGTAATCTCAATAATAATAATAACAATGCATGAGGTATGTTCTTACAGTGGAAAACCACCATCAGAAACAAAGTACCCAAAAAGGAATAGGAATAATTCACTGGGAATCATGAAGTGTGCTCATGTCCAAATGGAGTGGTAAGTGTTACTGGGAGAATGCGGGGTAGACAAGGTGGCAAAGACATTTCCCCTGCTGGGTTTTTTTTTTTTTTTTTTTGTAAATCTTTTGTTTGTTATTTGAGAGAGAGGGAGGGACCGAGGCAGGGACCACGGGGAAAATGGGCACACCAGGGTCTCCAGCCACCACACAGGAACTCCAGACGCATGCCCCAACATGTGCCTCTGGCTTACGTGGGACTTGGAGACTTGAACTTGGGTTTTTAGGCTTTGCAGAAAAGTGACTTAACCACTAAGCCACCTCTCCAGCTCCACTCTGCTGAATTTTTTTTTGGGGGGGGTTGTGAGAAAATACTCTCAAGTTTTCCGTTTTCAATACTGGCCATGACTATGATTAAGAAAACAAATTTAAGAAAGAAGACTGAATAGGAAAAATGAATGATTCAAATTATAGTCATTTAGTGGTGTCTTTCCATACATACTTGCTTTGTGACTAAGATTTTATTTAGCCTTCCTGATGTCCTATGGACTGATTGCCACCTTGTCCCTGATGGTAGAACTGTAATTGGGTAATGCAGCTTGGCAAAATTCATGTCATTATCATTAGAAACATGACATTCCAAAAATCTTTTAAAAAATAAATTTATTTTTAAGCAGAGAGACACAAAGAAAGTGATAAAGAATGGACATGTCAGGGCTTCTTGTCCCTTAAATAAATTCAAGGTACATGGTGCTACTTTGTACATCTGGCTTTATGTGATTACTGAGGAATTGAACCCCAGTCTAACAGACTTTGTGAGGAAATACATTTAACCATTAAGCAGTCTCCCCAGTGCCCTCAAAATTCTGTTTTGTTTTTTACATTTTACTTATTTATTTAAGAAAGTGAGAATGAGAGAGAATGGGAGAGAGCACGCATGGGCACACCAGGGCCTCTAGCCACTGCAAACAAACTCCAGATACATGGGCCACCTTTTGCATCTGGCTTTACATGCATAGTGTGGGATGAAACTTGGGTCCTTTGGTTTTACTTACAAGTGCCTTAACCACTAAACTATCACTCCAGACCTCAAAATTCTTATTCAGCTTGTATTGAGGGCTTCAAGTACTAGGTTATATTTGATTACTAGTAAATACTAATTAGAAGAAAATAGAGTTCCATATCAGCCAGTGGTCAGGAAAGAAACCAATGAATTAGAAAGGTAAGTAAAGATGGAATGAAATATATTGGACTTTTAGGAGGATCTGTCCTCAAAGATTGTAGTAGCCAAGAACCATGCATATATTCAAATAGGCTGTTGAAACCTATCTCAGAGACCATCAGAAAGAACACAGTGGATTTCCAAAGCAGAAGCATGATTCTGCAAATAGATGAGCTGGTTCTGGAGACTTAGGACTGATGATGTTCTTAAAGGAAGACCACATAGGGAGGAAAGGCAGATTTGGATCACTAAAAATGTTCCAGTGGGAAAAAAAAAAAAAATGTTCCAGTGAAAGAGCCTTCCAGAACCCATTAATCAAGAACCCATCTGTGTGTGCTGGTTCTTATTTTGTTATTGTAATGTTAGCTTTAAGGAAACATAAAAGCAAATACTTCAAAAGGTATTGAGATAGAGACAAAGTTCAATATATTTTTGAAATGAAGAATGGCTCCCTTAGGATTGAAATGTGTATAAGAAAGTATAAACTAGTCACTTTCACTAGGTGTTGGGAGAGTCAAATGTACTTGGAAAATTTGTCAGATTCACACTTCTCTCTTCCCAGTTAACACAGAGCTACTCTCTCTGTTTGTCTCTCTCTCTTTCTGTCTATATATATATATATATATATATATATATATATATATATATATATATGTATGTATATGTATACACACACACACACACACACACACACACACACACACACATATATATATATATATATATATATATAATTTTGTTTTTTTTACTTGAGAGAGAGAGAGAGAATGGGCACGCCAGGGCATCCAGCCACTGCAAATGAACTCCAGATGCATGCTCACCCTTGTGCCTCTGGCTTATGTGGGTTCTGGAGAATCGAACGGAGATCCTTTGGCTTTGCAGGCAAATGCCTTAGCCGCTAAGCCATCTCTCCAGCCTATATTTTTTTTACTTTTATTATTATTAGTTATGTACACAGTGTGTATACACCCACTTTTTTTTCTGAGTTAGGGTCTCACTCTAGCTCAGGCCTACCTGGAATTCACTGTGTAGTCTTAGGGTGGCCTCAAAGTCACTGTGATCCCCCTACCTCTGCCTCCCGAGAGCTGGGATTAAAGGCATGTGCCACCAGGCCTGGCTTTTGACTTTGTTGTTTTTGATGGTTGTGTGGGAGTGTTAATATATTCCTCATAGGCACTGAAGAATAGTAAAGTATTAAGAAAATCCAAACGTTTAGAAAATACTTAATAAGCACAATGAACGGTCTTGGAATTGAGTGCTATCTTTGGCATCGAGGAAAATTACATTCATAGAGAGACACTGATTTTATTTGAGAGATACAATTATCTAATCAGTGGAATGGTATGTTTCAATGTTACAATTCACTGCAAGCCAGAACAGGGACGAGCATAAAGAAAACATCCAGGAACAAACAACGTTCATGCCTTCTCTGGATTCATCGTCCCCTTCTTTGGAATTCCAAGCACCTAGGAAGGTCAAGTAGAGTAGACCTCCTAAATTCAGTAAAGTAGCTGATGATTATGGAGGGTTCCATGTCTAAGTGCTTAATAGGCCTGAGGAGTCTTGTTTGTATTCAAGCTTCTATGATTCTGTGAATGCAAAAGGTCGGTGGGGGGGGCACAGATTTGGGACGATAGACGATAGACGATATACAACGGGGTTTCTCTGCTTGTCACACTGTCTTGCATGAGAATAATGGGTGAGAAATATACTTCCCAGATGTACCAGTGCCAGTGCTTGTGCATGCACCAAAATCTGTACACAATGGGAAATAATACAAGACAATGTGGCTGATGCTTGAATGAATCCTCAGAGTCTAGATATTCTGAGTCCAGGTTACCTTCTGTTACTAAGATTTGCTCTGAGTTGGATGCTAATTTGTTTATAATTAGCCTACATACTTCTTCTTCCAATCTATGAGTCTTTCCATGGAAAGCCAAGTTTTTCCAACTTTTACAGTGTTGAAATTTTTGGCCAGATAATTTGGCTATGCCAGACCTCCTGTGCAAAGTAGGGTGTCATGAAGCATCATTAGATACCAAGAGTGCTCATTTTTTATGACTCTCCAAACTATCTTCAGACGTTTGCAAATGTCACGAACACAGTACTACTCAACTACCTGTGGAAACCACTTCTTCAGTGTGAAGAGTTGTAAACATTAACATCTGAACGACCTTGCAAAAGTGGTCTGAACAAAAGTAGCTGTTCTGGGAGGGCATGTAGGGAAGGAGCTGGCAATGATGGCTGGCGAGTGTCAGGAATGGTGTATATCAAGTGTGAGCAGAATGGCCACAGAAGTATATGTGTGTAGACACAATTTAGAATGGAAAGCAGATTAGTTGGACTCAGTAAATAAGAGGTTAGAACTGGACCATGTTCTTCCCAATGAAGTTAAAACCCAAACTCCAGGAATACTGATGGAGTAGAATCCTTGGGTGGATTCTATCAATTAGGTGTTTGTCTAAGGAAGCAAGGTGTGCTAGACAACCTTCACTGATCCTCTGAGATCCAACCTCACCTACATACCACTTCATTTGAAGCTCTTGGCTCTACACAAATCCATTTGCTTCATGGCCCTTATGGCGTTGAGTAATTGCCATAGGCTGGGAAAATATGAGCTGAGTCCATCTTATTTCCTATGTGTAGAAAACAAATTGGCAGAACAAACTTAATATGCCAAACTAGAAACTGACAAGGTGGAGCAAACAAATGGTCAATTTAATGGCAAAATCAAGATTGAAAATTCTGTCTTCTGGTTTGATATGGACACTGGACTTCCCATCTTTCTGAGATCAAATTAGTCAGCTCTCGTAGCTGTTTATTTCCTTAGCAGTAGTCCTGTTACTTGTATTAATTTACGGGTTTTAGCTTCTTTTTAAAAAGTGTGATTATTTTTAAAACATTTCATCACAATAAAAAATTTTCCATAATTTATCACGTAAAAACCCTCAACAAAAATCTGATATTTCATATTTTCATTGGTACCACATAAGTGTAAAAGTGTTCTTTATTATCATATAATCTTCTTCACTTAAAGCTATCAGGGTGGATACTTAAAACATGGTATATTTCTCAAAGGCACTGGGTGATATTTGTTTTATATATATATATATATGTATAGATTTGTATATATATATATATATGGAGAGAGAGAGAGAGAGTTAATTTTTGTGTGTGTTGCCTTCCTAAATTGAGTTTGAAATAAATACTATTTGATGGGAGATTACTGCAGCGAAATGTTCTTGCAAAGAATGCATTTATTTCACTTGAAATAGCCTTCTCCTATGACTTAAAAAATCAAATTAGCCAATTTGAGGTAGAAACTGCATTTTATAGGATTGTCGATACCTAAAGCTAGTGCCTAATGGACATTTGTGGCTCCCTTGCTTGTTAGGCTTAAAATCAGTCTGGTTTTTACTTTAGCTTCCCTGAGCGGTTTCATCAGGAAATCAAAAATATCATTTCCATGAGTGTGTGATTGGTGATGTATTCCTTGGGTGGGAGCTCAAATGAGAAATGTTCTTGAAGGGCCAGGCAGAGGCTTGTTTTGCAGAGGATCTTTGAACATCCCAGTGGGTTTGGCTTCCTTTCCAAAGGAAAAACATGCAGCTACTGTGGATTGATTTATCAGAAATTCTGGGCATCAGGCAGAGGTGACTCACCAGCTGGGACAATAGAGATAGTCCTTCTGAAAACTAAATGTGGTCATCGTATTATCACTCATGTGCAAAAACAACCAAAAGCTACAATGTGGGTAAAAATCATAATACCCCACTGCCAAAAAAGAGAATAAACTAAGATGAGATATCTAAAGGAAAGCTGGTTTGTTGATAGTTTTAACCAATATAGTCTTGTGTGTTTCACATCATTAAAAGCATTAATTTAGGGCAAGTAGGCATAGTTATATAAACTGGACATAGATTTTGACATGGTTTCGCCATGAAATAGTTTTAGTCAATTATTTTATAAAGACAAATATGCAAATTGCTCCACTAATTAAGACTTGTTAGACTAAAAATAAAAGCTATTTAAATAGAGATCCAATATGATATTCATCTAATATTGTACTTTATTTTAATGAGACAGGTAAATTCTGCTTGACTGAAATAATGAATGAAGATTAAATGAACTATATCTCTCATGTGTAAATAATTTCTTGGGAAGTCTGTGTTCATTGCTATTAGAGGTGAGAAAATCCTTTTACAGGAACCCTGTGATTTGGATCAAGAGCTCCAAAGTTGGTAAAATAACAGTGAATATGCTTACTGACTGCTCATGTGTTTGAAAAATTAAGCAGTAAAATATATTTCTGTTCTGCTTGTCATGTTTTGTTTAGCATGTATCATCATCATCATCTTCCTTCTCCTCCTCCTCATCATTATTAGTGTGTGTGTGTGTGTGTGTGTAAGTGTGTGTGTGTGTGTGTAAGTGTGTGTGTGTGTGTGTGTTTGTGTTAATTTGGGTGTCATTCTCACGAAAACTATCCACTTCTTTTTGGAAAAGAATCTCTCATTCAAACGGCAATGGTACCATAACTTTCTACTTACTAAAAGACAGACCAAATGGCTGATCCTTCACCAGGCCCTTACAGGGAACACCTGAACCACAAGACACTGAAGAGGGTAAGATCAAGACTAACCTTAATCTTCTACATCTTCCCTCCCTCACTTCCCTTCTCCCTCTTTCTCTCTCTCTTATCTCTAACTCTTGTATATTAGTTATCTTTTTCCTCATTTTCTTAGTGGGCACTGACCTGTAACTCCCAGAACCAGCATTGGGCTATCATCCACAATGAGCTTTTGATCAGAGAGACCTACAAGGTTTCCTGAAAGACAGACAGATTTCTGTCAGAGTACTTGATGACCCACCAAAGGCTAGTGGTAAGACACTACTGCTGAAGACACCTTATGTGATTGACAAGCAAATTAGAATGGCATGGCTGGAAGTTGAAAGAGAGTCAGTCCCCAGACAGTCAGCGTGTCTAGTGCCAGAAGGTGCTACATGGGCGACTGGGGGAAAATGACCAATATCTGTCAAAGCAACTCATGGTCTAACCTACTTAGCAGCAAATAACTTGTTGTGATGCCCACACAAGTGCAGTGGTGGCACACAGCCATGGTGGGGAACCAACTGCTCTCAATTTGGCTAACTGATCCCCTCACTGGTATGGGACCCATAGCTAGAGCTGGGAAACAAGTCAGAACCATATCCAACCATAAGCCCACTCTCAATATCAAGCTACCATCAATTGTGGGCTACAAGAGGGCCTATACCTATTAAATTCTCTATAAAAAAAAAAGGGTTATCTCATTTGTTCTGATGCTAACTTACTCTCTGTTGGAGAATCTGCTTCTCTTTTTCAGATAGATGTAGATCCTAAGGAGAGAGCCACCCCATCATACCTCAAAAGGGCCCCGGCTGAAACAAGCAAGGGTGTGGTTTTCCTGATGAACCGGATACCAGCACAAAGGGGAAGGAGATCAACAAAGAGAAAAATCAACTCCTACCAAATCAGAGAGCCAGAGCCTCAGAGGCCCCCAACACCTCATCACTGAAGCAGACCAAAAATGAACCCAACATGGCTCAGGGAAATTTTGCAGAAGAGGGGGTGGAAAGAATGTCAGAGCCACATGTTGGGTCATGATATGCAGAGACATTTAGCTTACCCATAACTGTGGGCTAACTCCACTATGCATGACCCATATACCTCAACAAGGAGGGGCCAAGGGGAGGGGGTAGGTCACGGATGAGCCTAATAATGGTACTAAACAGACTGTATTTTCTGAATAGAAAACTATCTAATAAAGAAAAAAAAAGTATCTCTCATTCATCTTGAACTTACCAAGTAGGTTAAAATCTCAGGGATCCTCCTATCTCTGCCTCCTCAGTAATGGGGTTATAGGCATGAATCACCATGGCTGGTATTTATGTGAGCACTGGGTATCAAACTCAGGTCCTTATGTTTGAAAGACAAGAACTTCACCAATGGAGCTATTTCCCCAGCCCTTTGATTTCCATTTTTGTATCTACTCCACAGTAATTCACCCTTTATCCATGACTTTACCTATGGTTTTAATTAAATATATACATATATATATATGGTGGAAAGTTTCAGAAATAGTATGTTTTAAATTTTGCATCCCTTTGAGTAGGACAATTACATTTCAGCCTGATTTACTCTGAACTAGGTGAGACACAAACCACTGTTCTGTTTCCTAGCCATGTAACATTGGCCACCTATCTATCAGTCATTTAAGATCTCTAGGTTATCAGATACACTGGTACAATATCACATGTGTTGCTTGTGTTCAAATGTCCAGTATATTACTTGTTAATCACCTCAAACTCTAAGCCAGAATCTCTCAGAGATATCTAGGGGTGAAACATGGAAGGGCTGATTAGCAATGGAAGTAAATGGCATGCACATTAAACATCATGTTAACTACCACAGTGTAAACAGAGATCTAAACTAGATACAATTCCATGACTCTACTGACACTCATGGAACATATAGCCTAACATTAGATGGAAATGTCATAATATATTGGTGTGTGTATGTACACATAATCCACATTTACCTATGACATTGGAACCACTAAACTAATTTAACTTTCTTTGCTTAGTGGTTTTCAATAATATTCAATGGGCACTATTTCTTCTTAACTGCCCACAACGAAAACATGATAATATTTAAAGTAGAGTGAGGTTTTGTGGAGGTACATATTTTCATCTTCTCAAATGTTGGAACTCTTCCTCTCCTCAGCCCTCAGCTAGTCATAAAAACCCCGGAAGTGATACTGTGCATGGCTGTGCTTTCAGAGAGCATGGAGCTTGTCATCCAGACAACTTCATGCCACCTTGCAAATGAGATTCCTCCAGACTCAGGATTCTGCCATAGAATTAGGGTGAAGAATGTCTCTTTCATGCCACAGCTCATATTCTTATGGTACAAACTACACAAGGCCTTGCTCTTCTGTATTTGATTTAGTTTTAGACAAAAACTATCATCTCCTTTTGATAAATCTTTCCTTAAATTCCATATTTTGTCTGAAGAGACAAAATATTCCAGTCATGTAGTAAGACAGCTGTCTTCCAGAACTTGGTGAATGGATCCTTATGTACAGCAAAAGTTTACACATTGAGACCAATAATTTATATATTGAAAGTTTTTACTTGTTATTATTAGAAACACGATAAGATTTTTCTTGTAACAGTAACTTGCCTCTAACACTAGGAACTATTCATAGTGGTTATTATCTTTCTCAAGATGTAAGTAGAAAATATTGATTTAGTCCAACTAGGAAGCTCCTTGGGATCACAATGACAGATGGAGACAAGTGATACACATTGGTGAATGTTTCTAGGAGCAATGTAGAACTTTGTGTATCATCTTTCCATCCCTCTAGTTCATTTTATTAGATGAATGAATCCATAATTTCTCCCAGCATCTGTACAGTGACCCGTGGTTCCACACCCCACACAGTGATGAGATCCAGCAGTGGTTTTGCTTTTATGCCAAGAAACGTCAAATGTTTCATCTATCATCATCACTGACCATGACAATCTGTTTGCTTAGGAGCAGAATGGCTCAGATGTATATAGCACCATCAAGTCTGTCTGAAGCATTATTACACCCCCTGAAATTCACATGATGAATGCCAATACGTCACAGTATGATTATATCTAAAGGTCATATATGGCACTTCAGGATAAATGAGGCTATAGGATGAATCCCCATTCAATTTAGTAAGTCTCTTTAAAAGCAGGTATAATAAGGATGCAGATGTAAACATGTGGAAAAGATGGATGCACTGAAAGAAAACCGAAAAGACCATGATCTGCATTGCAAGCAAGGAGTAGAAGCAGAAAGGCATCAACCCTGAGACACTTTGATCTAGAGCATACAGCCTCCAGGTTTGTAAGAACATGAATGTCAGATATTCACACTGAAGCATGCAGTAAGTGTGTGATACTTTGACATTGTAGCTCTCATTGACTCACATATTTTACTGAGCAGTGTGAACTTGCCATCTCAGATAGTTATCAACAGATATATTACAAAAATAATAGAAATGTTTGCAATATGCCTTTCCCTAGAAATAATATCCATTAACATTTTCATGGATTCTCTTGTCATTTAATACATTTAACCCTTTATCATCTTTCAATATTTATTAACATTTTCTAAAATAATAATTATGATTGCTTTTCACTGTTATGACATACTGAGTAAAAAGACTGTTGAGTTTATAAACAATTCATCCATAAATATATTTAAGTGGAACCCTAGTACTGTATGTTCAGATGAACTTACTTATTATGCAATAACAACTTAGCCATTAAAATCCATTCATTGTATAAACTCGTACTAAAGACTGTTTATTAATATATTTTACTAGGACACTATTATAAATTAAAATTATATAAATTAAAATATTTTCTATTGCTTTAAAATGACATACCGATTTATGCTTATAGCAGCAGCTTAACTTAATACCTGCCACAGTCACAAAAGGATTATTTCCTTCCTTCTTTCTTTCTTTCTTTCTTTCTTTCTTTCTTTCTTTCTTTCTTTCTTTCTTTCTTGATTTTGTTTATTCCAGGTAGGGTCTGACCTGGAATTCACAAGGTAGTCTCAGGCTGGCCTTGAACTTACAGCAATCTTCTTGTTCATATTATATGTATGTAATCAAATTCCAAATATTGAGTAGGGACAGAGGTAGAAGTGAATGGGGATTTGGAAAATAGATTTTCAGGCAATAAAGACAGACAGTGGTTAATGTGAGCAAACAGCATGATTGGAAAGGCATCAGGAGCCACAAACTGAATTGAAAACTGAAACTATAACTTCAGAAGAGGCCAGAGACCAAGAAGCAGAGAGTCCAGCAGCAGAAACGTCAGTGACCATCTGATTAGCACACCAGCACTTGAGTGAGTAGAAAATCCCCTAACTGTGTATTGTTTCATGTTCAGTTCACACGTACAATGATTTAAAGTCTTGAGGCAGAGAGGCCAGGGGACATAGCACATGACTGTCTGCAGAGGAGGGGGAGGAAGAACCTGGCCCACAGTGCCAGTTGCAGCTACTGAAGATCTCACTGGCTTAAATTTTGCACCATGGCTACAGACAGGCAGAGAAGAGAAAAGGATTCTCTTATAGAAAGGGGTAATGGGTATTAGGATGTCAGGGAAACAATGAAAGTCTACCTCAGATTAAAAAAAAGAAATCACCAGTACTAAAAGAAGTACTTGCCAAAATTGTTCTCAAAGGTGTCATTATACTTCTGTCAAAGACATTCAGTTCAACTGATACAAGTGTTAGATGCCTAAAAGCCATGGTACTGAGACTTACTTGGGGTGTCTTAGGTTTCTTGGGAGGAGAGATGCAGTCATTGCTTGACCTCTGGGATCAGTTCTGAATTAAGCTTTTATGCTTAATAGAGGACAGCAATTAAGCATCTAATGTGAATAGTAGTTGCACCATTATACTTGATGACACTGGGCAGTAATTTGTCCTTTGGGGCTGAGAAGACATTTGCACAGTCAGCACTGTGAGGGATCTGGAGCTGCTGCATGAAGATGAAAGTGAAGATGAATGTGAAGACCTGGAAGGACCACCATGGAGGGCACTGAAAGGGTCTCTAGTGTCTGTATCTAGAGCTCTGACTTCAAACATGAGGAAACAATTACATTAACATCCACAACTTATTGTGAGCTAGTACACCAAAAAAAACTCAATTCTTTAAAATTAAATTTGTTTCAAATACTAAGAGCAGCATATCTAAATGAGAGGTGTTATGATTTTACGCAAGTGAGTTAAAACCTCTATATGATCCTTCTGTTTCTTAGATTGAAGAAAGTCAACATACTTCATGACACAAGTTTTCAGCAACATCCACTTCTTGCCAGTAATTTCCATGACACATGAATGTTATACTTAAGGAAAAACAAGGCTTCTTCACTCCACTTTAGTGTTAAGTGCTTATCGATATTGAGATGTGGCTTTTAGCAAAGATAAATCCAGGAGAAAGAGATATCATGTACAGATTATACTATGCATCAATTCTCTATGGGTATTCATTGGGTACTAATATATTAACAGGTTTTATGTCAAATGTGAGGGTATGAATGTATGTTTTCAGTTCAGCCATGAAGTCTAAAATGCAATTTGTTACTTATTTCTGATTTAACAAAGATACTGATTATTTTTGTTGCTTTGTTTTGCTTTGGGGAGATTCAGTCAATGAATCTAGTTCATATAATGCATTGCACACAGTTTATAATCAGATCTATAACAGTAGTCCTAGGACACTCATAATAGATATTTGTGAATACTACAGATTGCACAACAACCCATGCGAACAAGTCCAGTGGGCATTCTGTAGCAGTCGTTTCTGTAAAGATGGATCCAACATGACATGTTGGGCAATGAATGCATGGAGGGCATTATGGAAATTTCTCACATTTGTGCCTTCCTTTTACTCCCTGTATTGATAATTTTGTAAATTGAGTCAATAATGCATATCTGTTTATTTCTAGGGCAATGGGTCGTCAAGAATAACCTGCATTTACTGGAAAATTCAATAATAATGCAGAAGGCTTGCATTAGAAGTCATTGCTCCATAGAAGCTAACAAGTACAAAGAGAATTAAGTTTATTTTCTAACCAGAAATTCAGTTCTGAATATATAAATATAACCTGCTTCTTGCACATATACCTCCTGAATGTATTTGAAAGATTATACAAATGGTATTAATTGCATCAGTAGATTTAAGGCACATGACAGTTATGGTCCTTGCTCTCAACTCTGGATACTTTTCTTTAGAGGGGATACATTTCATTCACTCTTATGAATGCATACCAAAACCACCGTCACAAGGTAGGTTACTATGGATAACATTAAAATGCTTAAAGTAATTAGTGCTCAAGAATTATGATTTTTGGTTCTGTGGAGCATAGATTGCTTCAATCTTGTTACTGTGGCTTCATGGTAGAAGAATACAAACCTTATTTAGAGCCAGCCTAGATTTCCAATAGATTAGCTCTACCATTAAACTATTATTTCATTGATACTTAATAAAAATCTCATGAAAATAACCATGCCAATTCATCTTACTAATTTCTGAATTGGGACAGCCCTTCTCTTTGGTTGACACACAAAATCTTATCTGAATGTATAATGGATCCTAGAACTAAAATTCCTCTCAATTGATGAACTGCATTTAAGATTTTAAATAACCAATTTAAAATAACATAGAAAATCTGTCATTTTAGTTAATCAAAACATACAAAAGAATGATGACTTTCGCCATTTTCTTTAGGAGAGGCATCCCAGTAGCACTCTCTTCCAAGAAATTAGTCTCTGGATTTGATAAAGACCCTGTTTGCTGTGTCCAATCCCACACATATAATACAACTCCTGATTACTAGTCTTTATGCTATTAACTCTGAAGGTTGTTTTCCAAATTATGTGTGACTTTTAATATTAGACTATATTAGTTTTATATCTACATATAAAATATTAAGTAGAATAGATTGACTAAGGAGAATAGTAGCTACTTTGTTATTGAGATGTAATTCACAGACAATAAAACTCATCCATTTGAAAATAAAAACCTGAAGGTATTTCCTTCAAACCATTATGTGCTTATAAATGGAAAACAGTTTAAAATTAGGGAATACAGCCAGACTTAAAAGTGCTTCTGTATTGGCCTAAATAAACAGCCATCAAGACCACACATGCTTTTCTCCTGGTTATAGGACTTGGCTTTTGTGTCTAAAGTCAACTGTTAATCAGGTGTGGTAAAATTTCACTAAGCACATGACTGTTTATCCTAAAATAATAATTATGAAGACTTCTTATCTTTTAATCAAACAGAAACCCCATTAAAACATTAGTTCATGTAAACTTGCTGAACCTGTAATATTTCTTTTTTACTGTCTTGGTTTGAGTTAGCATTTTATATTAAACTGAATAAATATTTCATAGCATATTTCCTGGAACCTGGTATTATGATTATGGTAGCCATTACTAAGGTATAATATTAGTATTAAAATGCCTGTCTTCTACATTTGGCATGGACAGATCACTGGAATTTACATGTACACTAATATAATTTTCCCTCTACCATAGCGTTTTCATGAGTCCTCAGAGAGATAACATCATGGATACATGATTTTTATGTAAAATATTACTATCATTATTTTTAATTACAACATTTTATAGGATAAGTGTTTTCCCTGAATTAAAATCCAGAAAATTTACTGAGCTCTCTCTGATTTCTAGAACACCTGTCACATATGGCCTCAGGGCAACAATGTACATTTGCCTAATTATTATACCCCATGAGCAATCCAGGAGAAGTTGTTAAACCTCACATAATCTTTTTCAGCCATAAAACAATTATTGTACTTTCAGGAAAATCTTAACTAGGAAGAAGAAACATATTTTATAAGAGGAAATCAGTTGACTGTGTTATGGTGGCTCACGCCTGTAATCCAAGCATTTGGGAAACCAGACACAAGGATCCTAACATCCAGACCATCTTAGGCTACACAGTAAAACCCTCCTGTCTTTTTTCAAGCAACTCAATAAACTTTCTTTTTTTAATTAAAAAAATATTTTTTCATTTGAGAGAAAAAGAGGCAGCAAGCGAGAATGAGCATACCGGGTCTCTAGCCACTGCAAACAAACTCCAGACACAGGTGCCATCTTGGGCAACTTGCTTTGTGTGGGTACTGGAAATTGAACCTGGGTCCTTTGGCTCTGCAGGCAAGTTCCTTAATGGAGAAGCAATCTCTCCAGCCCTTTAATTCTTTTTAATTATCTTTCTACTCTCTATCTACCTGTACATCTACCTACATGTCAATCTATCTACATTGTGTTTTGCAAAATATCTTAATGAATTTTATAGACTATGGCTGGAAGATACGATAATAGTTTTAATAGATTCAACTAACAATCCAATCTGGAAAGCCACACATTTGAAAATAAATGAGCTGTTTTAACTATTAAATGTCTGAAAATGTAGTGTGTTTAACAACCATCCTTGCCGGGCGTGGTGGCGCACGCCTTTAATCCCAGCACCCAGGAGGCAGAGGTAGGAGGATCCCGGTGAGTTCGAGGCCACCCTGAGACTCCATAGTGAATTCCAGGTCAGCCTGGGCTAGAGTGAAACCCTACCTCGAAAAACCAAAAAAAAAAAAAAAAAAAAAAAAAAAAAAAAACAAACAAACAAAAAAAAAACAACCATCCTAACATTTATTTTATTTCATTAAATTGTTTAAAAATTTATTAAGTTAACTAGAGCAAACCTTAACAGCACATATTGGTACCATCTTACCCTCATCCCTGTTCCCCCTTCGAAAGGAACCCTCCTCGTTGGAGATGCTGGCTATCTCCATGGGGATTGTGGGTCCTGCATTGTGGGGTAGCCATCAGTTATGGGGAAGAGGCAATGTCCCAACTTGTAGCTCTAACAATCTTTCCACCCCCTCTTCAGTGAGTTTTCCTGGGTCATGTTAGGTTCATTTTAGGTCTACTTTAGTGATGGGCTCCTGGGAGCCTCTGTGTCTCTTGATCTCTGATTTGGTAGGAGTTGAGTGTCCTCTGTGTCTATCTCCTTCACCCTTATGCTGGTACCAGGTTCAGCACGAAAGCAGCACTCTTGCTCATTTGCCCAGTTCCTTTATGGTTTCAGCTGGGGCCTTATGAAGTGCAATGGGCTGATTCTCTCCTAGGGTCCTGTGTCCATCTGAAAAAGAGAAGCCAATTCTCCAATGGAGAGTGAAGTCAGCACTGGTGAAATGGGGTAACCATTGTTAGAGAGAATTTAGTAGGTGTAGGCCCTCATCTGGGAAACAAGTCAGAATAATATCCAAATAACGAGCTCACTCTCCAATATCAAGCTCCCATCAAAAAACTGTTTTAAGTGAAATTGTTTAAGCCATATATGGAAAAAAATGAAGCACCAATGAGAGCTGCCATTCAGCAAAGTAGTACGGCACCAATGACTTTCACCTTATCAGAGCATTGGAATTCCCTGGAAGCTCTTATAGATGAATCTTTGAAATACATGTCCCAAAAGTTAATATTTTTTGTGTTTTAATTAATTTGCTTTAATTTAAGTTAATTTATTTGAGAGGGAGAAAAAAAGAAAATAGGCACACCAGGGCCTCTAAGCACTGACAAAGAACTCCAAACACATGTGCCACTATGTGCATCTGTCGTATGTGGGTACTGGGGAATTGAACCTGGGCTTCCTTAGGCCTCACAGGGAATGCCATAACTGCTAAGCCATCTCTCCAGCCCCAGTTTCACACTTTTAAACCCCATCAGAGACTTCTGAGGACCAGGCAGGTGAAACGTTCAATGCAGTCTTAGTCCTAAGAGACTGACCCGAACACTAAACTTTGATGGTGACCACTGCAAAATCTTCATTCCCTTTAAACATCATTCAAGTTCCATAACATCAGCTACAAGGAAATGAACTATATCTAAATGTCCAAAAGGAAAACTGTTTGCTTTTAGAGGATGCCAGCTTCTGAACCTGCTCTCATTTTTTTTTAACGTCCTAAAAGGATAAGGAAAGGAAACATCTTGTAATGGAAAAATGATTCAAAGTAAACCAGCATGTAAATCTTCAGGATAGATCAAGGCTGGTATTTGAGCCAATGTGAGTTCCCACTTAGAACAGGTTGTTTTGGGAAATAGCATTCTCCATCATTGCAATTTGTTTTTGGGTTTGCATCTGTGGAGTTGCCATATAGAAGGCTCACAGGTAGAGCATGGGTGGTCTCTTAGGGCTATAACCACTAGTATTTTTCACTTGACTAATCATCAGAAGCCTCTTCTGGAGTACAAATATGTGGAATATTTTCTGACCTACAGGTTCTTACCAAACTAGCAATTCCTATCCTAAAAGATTCCAAAGTGTGCCCCATTTCCTCTCAATATCACTTGCTGTTCTAAAATCCCAAATAGCTACATGTTTGGAGGATATACATGAAGAATGAATATTCCTGGTATTTGTTGAGAACCTGAAGTCATAGAATAGGATCCCTAAAACCTAAAATATATATTGGATTACCTTTGATAGAAGCTGTGTAGACCATGTAGTGTCAACATGATTTCAGATGGTGACACTATTCAGGTATTTGTTTCACAGGCTAAATTTAAGAGATGCCAAAACTCACTAGTTGAAAGAAACATGCCACTTTAATATTTTAAAAATCAGTGGTAATGAACAAAGAGCACATTAAATTTTAATTACAATTAGGATCACTGATACTGATTTTTCTTTTTATCTCACTTGCACATTGAACTTGATAAGCAATGTGACTAGATCTATTCATTTTATTTTATTTGAGAGAGAGAGATTGAGAGAGAGAGAGAGAATTGGCATTCCAGGGCTTCAGCCACTGAAATCAAGCTCCAGACACTTGCTTCACTTAGTGGACATGTGTGACCTTGAACTTGCCTCACCTTTGTGCATCTGGCTAATGTGGGATCTGGAGTGTCGAACATGAGTCTTTAGGCTTCATAGGCAAGTGCCTTAACTGAGAAACCATCTCTCCAGTCCTAGAACTATTACTGATACACTTATTGTTTGTCTTGTCATAAATGCTGCCTCTAAAACAAATGCCTCCCTTATACCAGGGCTATAGCCAGCAAAACAGAGGTCAACACAAAAGTAAACAGTTCACTCATGTGTGTACACATATCTGAAAATGTTTGTGCAAACAAGCTCTGTATATTAAAGCCAAGGTCTCAACAAGTTATAGATCTCTCCTTCGTGTTCTAGCCCTTTCTCTTTATAACTGAGAATAAGTTCAGATTCTATGAAGTCATATTTGTAAAAGCTCCATTCTAGTCACTGGTTTGATACCAAATTATCACCTGTCCATAGTTGGAAAGAAAGAAGTACCCAACTGCTGAGTGCTCTTGGGTAGTCACAACAAGTCAATACACTTAAAGGCAGTTGAGTGGCTAAGGAGGGAGCACCAAGCCTTGTATCAAACCTCAAACTAAATGCTCTTGCATAGAGAACAGACTATGCAAAAATCTTACTATTTGCTACTGGCTAGATTTCATTTTGAAAATAAAACATTTCAGGACAGGATGAAATTGCTGTTAAGTACTGATTGTAGAAAATTGTGTGCATGGATGTTCTGCTCTTGCATTAGTATTTACTGGGCTTCTCCCCAATAAAGTGGGCTGTTTATGTCCTATTTAGTTTAAGTATTCAGGGTTTGATTCACTCTCTAGAATTTCAGAAGAACAGGAGTGTCAGACCACAGTTATGGAAAGGTTCCTCATAGATGCAGCTGCTACCCAGGCAGAGGTTAAGGAAAATAGCAATTCACTCTTGGTTTTCCTGCTGCACTATTTCAGGTATTTCTTTGCATCAGTAGTAAGTTTCTTCTCTTTTTATGCATGGAAGAGTATCCCTCTGTGCATTCTCTTTCTTATGTTATTGCCTCCAATGTGACTTTATTTTTAATTACTAAATGTACATATAACATGTTTAAAAGCCTCCATCTCCACTATGGCAGAAACAGACAGCCCACCAGCCCTGTGGGCTCCAGTTCCACTTTCGTGCATGTGACTTGCCCTTTGCAGAGGTTCCCGGTTAGGCTGACAATTAGGAAAGAGAAATCTACTCCTGTGTGAAGTCAGTTGGTCCCATAGCCCTGAACTTTGTACGTATAAGACCTGTACTCACTTCCTCATGTCATGGTATTTGAATCCTATTTCCCTAATTCTCCCTCCTTATTTTCACTGTTCTAATCTCACTGACTTTTGTTTCCATCAAAACTACAAGACACGTGCAACCCTCTGGGCCTTGGCTGTGCACATGCCAGCCTTTCAGCCTGAGACATTATTAGTCCAAACCTAGTTCTCATAATTCACCCAGGTTTCAATAATCTCCTCCTCAGTAAGATGTGACCTGAATAATCTATCCCCAGTTAACACACTATTCATATTTCTTATTCCTGTTCTTTGTTTACATTTTTATCTTGAAATTTAACCATACATATATATTTTTTTTCTTTATGTAGTGACTTTGATGTTTAGCTCCACTGCATACACAAGAATCTCCATGTCACTGTGATCAGGATTTTTGTCTGTTTGTCTTTCACTTCTCTATTATAATTCATTTTCCAAGACCTCATGCCTAGTAAATGTTTAATTCATAATTATTTTGATAAACTAACCTAAAATATATAATTTATTGAGCATTTTGGTAATACCATGAAATAAAACCACCTTCAGATATACTCTCTTTAATTGGTTGTATTCCAAGTATTCTGAAGGCTAAAAGTATAGTATTTTCTATTTCATGTTTTGTCTTCTTATACTGGACATTGGTAATTGCTCATACTCCTCAGTCCTTCAACATCCCATGGTCTCTGCACTCACACAGTGTTGCTTTAATCTTCTCCTTCTACAACTACTTATATGTAATAGTTGGGATTATTAATACATGGAGTTAAGAGAGACAGCATTAGATATTACCAATTTAACCTTTCTGTTACTTATCTACCTCAAAAGTATGAAATTGGGGCTGAAGAGATTTCTCAATGGTTAAGGTACTTGCATGCAAAGCCTAAGGACCTGTGTTCAATTCCCCAGTGCCCACATAAAGCTAGGTGCACAGAGTGGCATATGTAGCTGGAGTTCCTTTGCAATGGCCAGATGTCCTGACACACCCATATCTCTTTAAAAATAAATGAATAACATATTTAAAAATGTATAAAAATAGTATTTCATAGTTTGTTATAAGAATGTTCTGTTCACCAACAGAATATCATCAGAATAGTACGAAGGACTATGTTTTATATAATTTTGAAGTGTTATATTTTTACCATTAGATATTGCATAACTATTGAATTTATTAATTTGTTATAATTATGTACATAAAATTACCTATTAGCTTGCACTTCTGTATGACAGTTTCAAGAAAGTCATCATATTTGTTTCCACAAAGGATGTTTGATATGTTAGACATTTGATCCTTATTTTTTTTAATCTGGAGGCAAGGAAATGAAACATAAAATATAGACCTTGTGTTAGCAAACCTCTACAATGGCTTCCACTGATTCTTGCTGCCTGTTATTCACTTTACTGTAACTCTCACCAAGATTGAAAAGGGCAGCCCGGAAATGAAACAATATATTGAAGAAGTAGAGATATAGATATCCTTCTAGCCTAATTCAGAAAGATAGTGTGATTTCTGCCTTGTTATCATGAATTGCTAGGATAACCCACTGTAATAACATGAGCACATCATACAAGTGCACAAGTTCATGTGGTAAATAACTATCTCCTTTTATAATGCATGAGTGCAAGCCTTCTGCAAAATAGGCCAGCATTCAAATGACTACAGTTTTCTGGCTCTCATTTTCATTGTGATTTAATCAGATATGCTGTTTCTAAATGACACAACGAATCAACTCCTGAATGTTTGCCCCATCAAAACTGTGAAACAAAATTATTTATCATTGTCTTAAGCATGCTCATTTGTGGTATCTTGTTATATGGTCATATAAAATTTATGCAGCCCTAATACACCAAATATATACAGTTAAAAAGTGATGGGAATTAACAAGACAGTCAAAACTATCAAATCCATAACCTCAGCAAAAACTACTTGGTTTTATCACATTTGTGTATTAAACTATAAATGGAAAAACAGTATTTTATGATCATGTGTGAAGTGCTGGAAATATGGCATCAAATAATAAATTAAAAATATGGTATATAATTTGGGATTGGTCATTCATTTTTTCCTAATTTTGAGAGCAGAAACTATATCAGTTAGGGCACTTTTCTTAGAAACAATAGAATATGAACCTTACAAGTTAGAGTAAAAGTAATTTTTATTGGAAAGTTACTAGGGTAATTTAGGGAATTATAGGAATATTTATAGAATTAGTTCTGTGAAGGAAAGGAAGCAGTCTGCTTCCTCGGGATCTGGAGGAAAACATAAGTAGCTACGTTTGGGAGATGGCCAAGAGCTGAACTTCTAAACATTGATGGGAACAAGATGGGGCTTTCACGGAAATGCTATGCTGATTCAAGGAATTTTAGGTGAAGCCTGGGACACTAGGTGAGATCAATGCCACTGTCCCATTGAGCTGCACTTGCCAAGAAAGAAATTCACACACACCCAGCCTTTATTAATTGAAATTTTTATCTCTTTCAGGTCTCCATTAGGGTCTTCTCTAGGAAGGTTTCCCTTGCCTTGTTCATTCTCCCAGGGCCCAGTGTTCCTGGCCCTCTGCACCTAACATCTCAGCTCCCTCCTATTTTGGTATGTTTGTAATTTCTGTCTTTCTAAGTGCACTATGTGGGCCATGATGAGTGGGACATGTCTGGATTCCTCACTGTTGTTATCTCAGTACCAAACAGGGCACATGCGCCATAGTTCAATGCAGACTATAGATTTGATAGCAAACATTTCACACCCTGGTTCTACCCCAGGCTCCATAGATTTTTAAAGAATAATTTACAAGTATTCCTTGATATATAAATCATCAGGAGATCCTTTAATAAAATTCTCATTGTGGGCACCCATTGCAGACCAATTAAACCCAAAATGTTAGGAAAGGAGTTCAGGCTTTCGTGTAAAGAAATCACTGGGGCCGGGGGGGGGGGGTGGACTTGAGAGATGGCTCAGCTGTTAAACGTACTTGCTTACATAGCCTGAAAACCAGGTATGACCCCCCAGTACCCATGTAGAGCCACATGTACAAAGTGAAAGTGGCACATGTGTCTGGAGTTTCTTTGCAGTGGCAGGAAGCCCAGACACTCCCATAACTCATTCTTTCATTCTCTCCCTCTGTCCCTCTCATTCAAATAAATAAAAAACAATTATTTTGAGAAAATCTTTGGGTATTTTTGAAATACACACACACACACACACACACACACACACACACACACTTTTTCTCGGACCTCTTAATAACTTAGAAGTTTCTAAGTGACTTGAATATCTTTTTAAAAATTATTTTTGTTTATTTTTATTTATTTGGGAGTGACAGACAGACAGAAAGAGGCAGATGTATATATATAGATATAGATATAGATATAGATATAGATATAGATATAGATATAGATATATACATATATTTAATATATACAATATATATAATATATATAATATATATATATGTATATATCATAATATATATAATATATATAATATATATAATATAGATATCATAATATATATATATATATATAGAGAGAGAGAGAGAGAGAGAGGGAGAGAATGTGCATGCCAAGGCCTCCAGCCACTGCAAACAAACTCCAGATGCGTGCGCCCACTTATGCATCTGGCTAATGTGGGTCCTGGGGAGTCGAGCCTCAAACAGGTGTCCTTAGGCTTCACAGGCAAGCGCTTAACCGCTAAGTCATCTCTCCAGCCCTTGAATATTTTTTTCTTAATCATAATGAGCTCCATTTGCACATGCCTAGATTTATTTAATGAGGTGACAAGGCCTCAGACATATCTAGAATATATCTGACATGAAAATATTTGTTTATAAAAGGTTTGTATTTAACTGGATTTAGTAGAAAAGGTACTTCTGGATCTTCCTTTAGTCATGTTTTCATCTAAGTAAGGAGAAATAAAGTGGGCACATGAAATGTTATGCTGGCGAAGACCAATGAAATTTGCTGCTGTATTTGGTCAAAAAGGGCTGTGTGGATAATCTTATTGTTAGATTAGATCTCTGGAATAAAAATGAGGAGGATAAGTTGAGATAGGAAGCAAAATGTTCTTTTCTTGCTATCATAAAGCTGAAGATTTTACCTCTGGTCACTGAAATGTGTGAGTATTTCTCCCATATGCAAACAAATTAATTTTGCATATTCTCTTGAAAATAACAGTTAGATGTCATTTTCTAACACTGTCAACCTGGAAACACTATAAGATCCCTCAGGTCAAAGGCTCAGTCACATCAGCTTGTTTCCACTCCAGATGCCATGGAAAAAAAGCACAGCCTTGGCCCAGGGCTCTGACAGATCAGCTGTTAATCAGGTGTCCCAGAAGCCCTTTCTTTGGTTCAGTTAATTTTCTGGAGTGGCTCACAGGGCTTGGCAAAACACTATTTATGTTCATTGTTTTATGTAAGAGTACTTTACTAAAAGATATATGTAAAAGACATAGGGCCACATGTAAGATAACAAATAATAGAGCTCTAGAAACATGATGCATCGTCTAGAAACCACATGCTTAAATATGAGGAAGCTCATCAAGAGCAAATATTTCAGAATTTTTCAGAAGCTTCATTGCATAGCCATGACTCATTGACTATATTACCAGCCATTGCCAATCAACTCAACATTCTAACTTTCTCCTCAGAAATCTAGGGAAGCAATGCTTAAAGTTTCTACCCTCCAATCCCTTTATTAGTTGCCCTGGTAACAGCACTTATCACCTCATCCACAGGCTCCTCCAGGATGCTATCAAAAGTTGGCTCAGTTGAACAAAAGATGCTCCCACTGTGGCTGAAGAGATGGCTCAGAGGTTAAGGCACTTGCATGTGAAGCCTAAGGACCTAGGTTTGATTTCCCCAGGACCCACATGAGCTAGATGCACAATGTGGCACATCCATCTCAAGTTTGTTTGCAGTAGCTTGAAGCCCTGGTGCACCCATTCTCTCCTCTTCTCTCTCTCTCTCTCTCTCTCTCTCTCTGTGCCTCTTCCTCACTCTCTCTCTACACCTCTCAAATAAATAAATAAAAGAAATATAAAAAAATGCCCCCACTACTCAAGATACCCAAAGGTATTTAGAAGTTCTATAACAGAAACCAAGGCCAAAGATCAAAAAATAATATGACATATTATCCTTCCCAGTCTTTTTATTTTTACAAATATATCAGGAGATAACTCTCTTAGACAAGAAAGACACCAAATATCAGGAAATTAAAAGAATTTTAAGATGAATATTCCAGAGACTGGAGTAGAGATGAATTTGCATCAATCTCAGTAGTTCCCTGTCCATAGAGACTTGGAATATGAATTCGGGAGGCACATTTAGAAACTTGTAAACAGCTTGGTTGGATTTAAGTGACAGAATCAGTTGTGTGAAAATCTTAGGCTTCACTAATCTTTCAGGATCAGATAAATAGCAGAAGTGCTGTATTAATTCTACTTTTAATGGGATTGAAATGGAGAATATAGTCACATGGATTTAAAAAGGAAAATGAAAAAGTAAGCATCTGGAATGATTGAGTTTAAGATATTTTTTGATGAAATAGAAAGTCAAATCTCACCTGCTGGACCTTATTACCTGCTTGGGGGGAGAAATAAGCAGAATCAAACTTATTTTGAAATTGCGTTGAGAGTCTGTCTCATCATAGCTCCCTTAATGATGATCCGCAGTTATTAGTTTTATGTATGCAATTGGAAATAAGTCTTAATACCATTGTAGCTTAAATTTTCTTAACAAAGAGGTTTCTTTTAGTCTTTGTGCATATGTACTATCCAAAACTCAAAGAAATAAAAAGCAAGAAAAGAGCAATGGAATTGTATCCTTAATCATGCCCTCATATGAAAAAGACATATCACTAATTTTTAATTGATTGGGCAAATTAAGGTATTTATTTTAGCTACATTAAGGTATGAAATCAATAGAAAAATACAAATTAAGCCAATTGTCCTTCAAAATTATTTTAGAGCCATGGTCTTTTAGTATAGGTCAAAAGTGCTCAATACACTAATGCCATTCTTTCATAATATTCTGGGAAATTTTATTTGCAATCAGAGACTGCCAAAAATGATAAATACCAGATTTGATATGGTGAAAATCACTCTCTGCTTATATAAGGTTAAAATTATAGGCCGAAAGCTGTAATCTTAATGTTCTGAAACCCTGTATAAACATAGAAAAACATGGAAAAGCCGGGTTTTCCTCTAGGAAATGTGATAGTGGTTTTAATTAAGACTAGGAGCCTACGAGGGAATCCTAGGTTTATAAGCATTTGGCTACAATGAAATTGAATCTGAATTGAAATTGAACTGGAGAAGAAATGCACCACCATTTTTTGTCCATGCTTACTGAATTTTTAGAACATATCCTCACATACACCAGGACATAAGATGAAATTCTACAACATTAATGGTACAATTTAAAACATAGCCATTAAAAAAATCAGTGAAGTATTTACATGAAAAGATGAATGAATTTTAAATATCTGGTATTCCATGGCAAATGGAGATATTTTTAAAGCAATATATTGATAGTAGTAGCAATCATCTAGAATGGAATGAGGTTTTTTAACTACCCATCTTAGCACTGATGAGACAGAAATGTGACTTTTCTTAAGCTTTATAAGGAACTCTAGCCTTATTTTAAAGTTAAATATTACAGCTGAGCTATTAGGACCCTCACTACTTCTATTACAACTGTGCAGCAACATGTCCAGAACTTTGACTCAGGTTCTAGAGACTGAACTCAAGTCTTCATGCTGATAAGGCAAGCACTTTACTGACTAAGCTCTCTCCTATCACTTCATGCATTAATGTGAAGGTTTACTTGATGAATGGAGAAACTGGGAGTTCTGGAACCTTTATACTCTAAGAGCACGTACCTTATTTGATGGATCTTTCTCTAAAACTCATATTATACTTGCCTCAATACTGGTAATGTCTGTGTCTTCTCTGCAATGGCCATTCCTTAAAGACCATATCTGTAGAGGTTTTAAAAACCACTGTGCCCACAGCTCCACATAAAGCCAACTACATCAGAACTTCTGGGTTCTGAGAACCCAGAATTTTATTTACTTGTTTTTAATTTATTTGTTATGTGAGGCAAGGTTTCACTGTGGTTCAGGCTGGCCTGGAACTCACTCATAGCCCAGGCTGGTATAGATCTCAGGCCAGTCCTCCTACCTGAGCCTCCTGAGTGTTGCAATTAAAGGTGTGAGCTACCTCACCTGGGTTGTGTATGTCTTAAAGTCCTGAAGATCATGATGTGCAACTTCATTTTCCTGTTCTTCATTATTTTTGAAGAATAAAGTACCTTACTGCTAAAACATAGAGTATTATCATCCTCATGTTCATAAATGAAAAGTAAATTGCATTATTTTCTAAAGTAATATAGCACACAAGTGGAAAAGCTAGGACTTAAACTGTATTTTTCCAGTTCCAAAATTAATGTATGATTTACAGACATAAACATACTTTGATTCTAAGAAAATTAATCTGTGTTTCTGGATATTAATGATCCTTTTAGATTCTTTTGTTGATAAACATAAATAGTTTTTTCAGTTTTTCTAGATTTCAAAAGTGTAGTCAGAAAGGATCTATGTATCAATCACTCTTGTACTATATAATGGACACATTTTTCCAAGTTGAGTCATGGCATGTTACAATATTTTATTCTTGAGTATACTATTTCTAAATCTGTTGTACAGTTTTTTTTTTTTTTATCTCTACTGGAAAAATCCCAATTGACTAAACTAAAACATTGTCCTTCTACAAGATCAGAGAATTATGTTGTGCTTTTTTTAAAAAACAGGCTATTGATTTTTTTTTTTTTACCAGTAAAAATGTGGTATCTCATTTATTTTATCTTGTAATGTACAAACTCTAGGCATTTAATTTTTTATGGCTAATAGGCTAGGGAAATAGGGGGAGGCTTACTTTTTGCTTGGGTCAAATAAAGTGTATTTTCAATCAAGCATTATAAATTTCAGTTGTCCTGTTAGAGCTATTAAGAGAAAGGATGTGAATCAGGGTTATAAAGTTAAGTATTTCTTCTCATCATCCTGAGAAAATGCAAGCTGCATCTCAGCCAAATGACGAAAGGCCACAGTCAAGCAAAGTGCAACACTGCACCATTGTCCACATGGTTCCTCCAATTTGTGGCCAGGCACCCCTTAACTTCTTACTATAAACTCAGTGGTGCTTTTGCCAATGGTGGTTGGTGAGGCTTTGCTAATAGGAAGTGTAGACTAAACCAAAATTGTAAATGCTAAGTACTACAGAGAAAAGCAAAACTCATTCCTTCAACTTACAATCAGAGTGATGTGGAATCAAGGTTTGGTGGAATATTAATTGGATCATTTGTATTCATAACAGTAATGATCACAATTGCTTTGTTTTTGGCACCATTCTCACTCTTCAAGGGTACAAACCCTTGCAAGTCAGAAAGATGCAATCTGCCCAGTGAAAAGGACCTTGCATACCTCTAGTTCACCATGTATCCACATGTTAGATGCTTGGTGCATATTGCAATATACCATAGAGCAACTTTGAAACTGATAATCTAGGTATTATGCTATTTATTATATTCAACTACTATATGCATTTCTCTACTCTATGGACACAACCTGGTCAGAATAATGTTAAGAATTTGAACACATATATGTGTCCTTAATAATCAAGAAAAACTCCATTTTAACTGGCCAGCCTCAACATATTGGCAAAATGCACAATACTAATGTGAAAGGAATTCTTCCTACTAAGAAAGGTCCATTCTGTACAGAAATAGGTCTTTTGCCATCACACATTCTTATAATGTCTCCAGATAAATAAGCCCAAGATAGGCCCGGGAGTCAATGTAACTGTGGACTGGTCAAGAATCTATATGCAGTTGCTTCCCATAAGCAATCTTCAGTGGGTAGAATCATGGGGAGGGTGCTCTTCTGATCTGCTCAGTGAAGAGTTGGGCAACCCCAACCTCACTGAGCAGAATAACTATAAAGCATATTTGTCTTTGACAAAATCATTCTCTTCTCTCATTCTCTATCTGCATTTTAAAAACAGATATTTCTCTATAATGAAATGAGGACCACAATGCTAATATTTGGCTCCAAGGATTGCAAAAATGTCATATAGTACTTTACCCCTGGCATTGTTCCAGAACCATGCATTTAGGAATTAGCTACCTGCTGTCCTAATCACTGGACATCCATAAGTTAATAAACATGACCCCAGCTTTTGAAAATCTTACTGGTTAAGAAGCAGAAAGAACTGTAAACATATCATTAAAATAGAATGCCAGAATAGATTATGTCCAAAGCACAAAATGAGCACAAAGGAAAAAAGGATAAACATAGGGAGCCAGAGATACCCTCAAATAAAAATCTAGGATGAGTTCTTTTATTAAAATTCCAAAAAGGCATTATCATGAGAGTGACTGACAGGATGAAGAAGGAGACAAACTAATCCCTTGTTGGAAAACATTTTCAATGAGAAGTGGCTATAAAAAGATTCTTCTGTGGTTCCCAAACCTATAGCTGTATGACATACTTATTTTTAGCAATTTAGCATTTGAAAACAAATAATATTTTTTGGGTGTGATTTAAAGCCTTTAAAAAATTGATTTAACAAGACATAATTAAAAAGTAGAAGTTGCTTCTTCCCTACATATGTAAATATACTGACTCTTTCAAACTACCAAACTCGAGTAGGCCCACAAGTATTCAGTACTTATTTACAGGTTTTAATCTGTTGCTGCCTTCCAAACTGGTTTGGGTATTATCATCAAGAAAGTTAATTGTTCAGGTGTCTTTGAATTACAAAAAAAAAAAAAAAAAAAAAAAGCTAATCAATAACAGAATAAAACGGAGAATAAAAGGATTCACTTGTGTAACAGAGAAAGCCACATCTAGATCTCGTTAGACACATTCTGGCGGGGAAGCGGGTTGATAAAGGACTGTGGGAGAAAGAGGTCTGTGGAACTCACTGACATCTAAGTGAAAATTGGAGAGTAACGTGGGCCAAGTGGAATACATTAAACTCTTGGTTAAATTGCTTGCATTGTTTGGATAAAAGCAATGGATCAAAATATCATGGTCTCAGGAGGGCTTCAGCAGGTTGTTTTCTTGGAGCCTCAACAAAGGTCAACAGAGTGGGAAAATTTGTCAAACTAGTTATTTGAGTATGTGAAAAAAAAAAAAGTCTTCAGTGTTCCCAGTTGTGATAGCATTGTGGCCTCTCTACCCAATCTCTCCTGTCAAGCATGGCCACTTATCTGTATCTCCAGTCTCTATCCAGGAGGCTCTGGGGACAACTGCATTGATTGTTTTGCTTCTGTGCCTTTCTTAGTTTGTATTTCCCTGAAAGTTCTGTTATTTTTCCCCCTCAGGTGGTTCTGACATATAGACGAGGGCAGGGACAAGGGAAAAGAGGGTACCAACACATGATGTAGCCATACAAAATATGCTGTTAGTAATTATAAATAAATTAATTAATTAAAAGAAGAAGAAAAGACATAAAGTTGTAAAATATTAGGTGAAGAGAATGAAAATTTAGGGTATTTTGAACAGGATTAACTAGAAAGCATTTTCTCAGTTGTTGCAAAGGATGGTGAGATAGAAAAGGAGGAAAGAATAGAAAGTAGCTTATGATTTCTCATAGTAATCAATAGTTATTTTCCTCTATCAAAAAGTATATTTGAAGTTATACTTTTAAAAGGAGCCCATTGTGAAATATTTCCTTTGACATATTGATGAAATATCACCTTGAAGAAATTAAAGACACCTGGCCACTGGCATTGCAGTCGGGTACACCTAGCCAGCTTGACAGGAACCAGACATACAACACTGAAAGATTTCCTTTCTCCTGCATTTCAAAGGTTCTAATCTACTCCATAACATGATTCAGATCCAGCAAAACAATAGTCTATGGGTGTCTACTTGTTTTTGTAAGTTTCATTATAAATTTTGCCATACTCATTCCCTCACATATTGTCTGTAGCTGTGTTCAGGTTCTAAATAGCAGAATCATATCTGGGACTTGGGAACATAGAAAAAATAGAACTTTACAGACATTGACTGGCCCCTATGCTCGGTGGTTGTCTGTAGGAAACAAGGACACTCATCATTGAGAAGAGTCACCATGGCAGAGTCTATGTGATTGACAGTTGTTTCTTCGACCCGTTCATCTTGCCTGTCCTTCCCTCAGTTGGTGGCACCTCTTCTGAGCAGCAAACATCCTCTGCTCTGTCTGGATTTGTTTCTGTTCTGCTTTCTAATCCAATTCTACATTGCCTTTCCTCAGCTTCACTAAAGGTCAGCTGTCCTATGAAGCCTTGAATTCTGATGCTCCCAAGTAGAGTAATCTCCACTTTCCAGTCAGTACTAAAGCAATGTTACAACATGAAATTAGTCCAATAATGGTGTATTGTCATTTCCCTTTGATGGTTAATATCAGATCCTTAGAGATAAAAATTCTGTCCTATCCCTCCCATGGACGTAAGCAAGGTGCTCAGTATTTAGAAAACACTCAGTGATACCAGGTACAATAACCTAGAACGATGCATGGAAGTTGCAATTGAAAGATACTTATGACTTCTTGGAAAATAGGTCCATGTGGGCTGGGGAAGATGGCCCAATGAGCAAAGCACTTTCTCTGCAAGTGTGAAGACCTGAGTTGCGGTCACCAGAACCCATGTAAAATGCTAAGCATGATGAGACACACTTACAATTTCAGCCTGAGGACTCAGAGACAAGCAAATCCCTAAGACTCACTTACTAGCTAGTCTAGGTCCAATGAGAGACTGTCTGAAACAATATGATGGGGAGTGACTGACAAAGACCCCTGCCATCAACATCTTGTTTCCACATACAAGTATATATACACGTATGTATCCCCCAACACACATGGGGGCCTGTATCCACACAGGCATGAGACCATAACATACAGACATGCAAATAAGAGGAAACAATGGATATATGTACCCAATGGAATGAGACTAAGAACATATAAATGATACAAAAAGAAGGAAGAGATTGAAAAACATCTGGAACACAAAGGACCTTCAAGTGGCTTAGCTCTTGGAAACAGGAAAAAGAAGCTAGGCCAGGTTAAGTAAGCCAACACTATGATTTCAGTGTCCTACCTAGCTCCAGTCCCCTTTACCCTAATTCCTGTTCACCTACATCCATTCTATCCCTCTCAGTGTTCCTGTGTGGTCTTTTCTTAGTCCTAAACATCCTTCCTACCACACCCTAACTACTGCTCTTTCTTTCTCTTCCACCCTCCTTTCCTTATGTCACCCTTCTCTAAGCATGAGACTAAGGTGGAATTTCTCATGTAGAACCAGCTCCTTCCTTTCTCCCACTCATTTTTTAAGTGGGACAATACCCTGTATTTTCCTGGGCCTCTAATTTAAAAGGAGATACAGAAATCAACATAAGCAACATGTGCACTTGTGGGGCACACACACATGCACATACACATACCACAAATAAAAATAACCTGCCATAGAAAACTGAAGAATTAAAAGGTTATGGGACTATGTATGTGCTTAGCTGGAAAAGTGAGAAAGTGGAAAAACTTTCCTGTATATTCTGTTCGGGAAGAACATTTTTTACAAAAACGAAATTAACAATCAAAAAAAAGTTGAAAGTCCCGTTATAAACAATTGACCTTTGAGGGCTAACCCTTTACTTTCCTCCTATCCCATCTCCCCTGAATTTTGGAAGCTCTGCTGTGTTTTTGATTTATTGATGAGAGAGAGAGAGAGACAGAGAGAGACAGAGAGAGAGAAACAGGCAAAGAGAGACAGAGAGAAAGAGAAGGAGAATGGGTGTGCCCAGGATTTCAGTCACTGCAAACAAATTCCAGACACGTGTGCCTTCTTGTACACATGTGCAACATTGTGCACTTGTATCATTGTGCGTCTGGCTTACATGGAACCTGAAGATTTGAACATCAGTTCTTAGGCTTCACAGGCAAGCACCTTAACTGCTAAGCCATCTCTCCAGCCCATTTACTGTGTTTTTATTTGTTGGATTTGAATTCTCAATTTGGGACTCTTCTTAAATGACTATTAAAGTCTCATTGTCTAGGCAATTTTCTTTGAGTTACTGTGTCATTAACATTAGCTGCCTTTAGGTATCTGCTCCCAGAAGAATAGTAAACTGAATTCCCTTTCTTTTCTTTGGCTTCCATTGTCCTCTCCACTGTTTTGTGTTGCATGCAGTCCATTGTCTGAACTCCTGATTCTAGCTAAGTGTTTTAGGCAGTGTTCTTGAGATACACAGAGCCAGAAGAACACATGGAGTTATTCTCACTTTTATTTTTTTCAAGCCTTTTGTTTCTTCAAAAGTGACTGTCACCTAAAATCAGCAGTTAGGCGATGATGACCTACTTAATGTTTACTTCTTGAGCCTGCTTGCTCCAGACTCCTTTACACCTCTTCAGGGGCCACTGAGCCTGCAGTTCAGTCACTCAAGAGTCTGCAATTATGCTATATTTTGCTAACTAGCACTTGGGGCCTGAAACCCTCGGCAAAGTTCCTAAGTGTGTCTTAAGCAGGTGCATAGCCTTCAGTCTCATCTGACTGCGATTTCACCTTCATGGATGGCTGCTTCTGTAATGCAGAAGTAAAAAGCAGGCACTTCTTTAAAGAATTATTTAAGAAAATAATACTGGAATTAACTTACTCTTTGGCCAAAAGATCTTAAAGCACTGATCCTGTCTAAAGAAACATTCCCTTTCAGCTCTTAACCAGTCACCTGTGTAAGGTATGCACTCTTTCTCTTCTTGTATTATTTTCCTCTTCTCAGAAAATAAGTTCTTTTCTTTATAAGTGGTTATATCCATCTGTGTGCTGAGGTATAAGCACATAAGTTTCCTTGTCTTTAGCTCATCTCTTAAGGGACATCGGACTAGAAGACTTAGAACTGCACAGAAATTGAGTTAGAATATGGTACAGCCATATATGTGTGTGTGTGTGTGTGTATCAGTTTCCAGGTGTGGGGCTGTTGAGGAAGGTTTCTGTATCCTTTCTCACTCAGAAAGCAGACATAAGAGTCATGTGAACACCAGCCACTAATAGCTGTGACTTCTAGTGCTGCTGAGCAGAGAAATGGCCTAAGAAGGAAGATTTAAAATGAAGAAAACAGAGGAGGGAGGAAAATCCATAGAGAGAGTGAATGAACGAGAGAGAGCAGAGGGGTGCTGATGACGTCACCTGCCTTTTGGATGCAGGAGTGCCTGGCCTGGGCAGTGTGCCCAGAGTCCTCACTGAGATAGAAAGTGGTCGGGTGATGCATCTGCCACTGACATCTGAGCAAATAAGACCTGATTTCTTCTGTTAATTCTGGCATGTTTGGGGCACTTTGAAGTAGGGGTTGGAATTGTTTGGATACAATTTCTGTTAAAAAAAATTAATAAATATGAGATGATAAAATGGAAACTGTCTTCATGCAATGAGACATGTAGTTATTGATTTAAATAACTGTGAATATATTTGTGTTTTGACTAATGAGAAACTACTGCATCATGATTTTTCTTAACATCTTGAGATTTCAAATACGTATTTGTGGGCTGGAGGGATGGCTTAGCTGTTAAGGTGTTTGCCATCAAAACCAAAGGACCCAGGTGTGATTTCCCAGGACCCAGTTAGCCAGATGCATAAGGGGGCGTCTAGAGTTCCTTTGCAGTGGCTGGAGTCCCTGGCATGCCCATTCTCTCTGTCTGTCTCTCACTCCTTCTCTGTCCAATAAATAAATAAATAATAAAATATATTTTTTTAAAAATCTATACTTACAAATGTGTACATGAAAGTTGACCAAATGTTCTTTGTAAAATTTCATGACTTCTTCTGATATGATCACTGATGGTTACATATAATTATATAAATAATTAAGCTTATATCATCTTATATCATAGGCCTTGTTTTGATTACTGTTATTCAGTTTTTTATGATTTTTCCTTATCCCCATGTCTATGCATTTTTAGTCATTAAAACAAAAATTCTGTAGTAGGATCAATGTAATGCTTCTCAGAGAGTTATGTTACTCTGTGTATATATGTAGGTTTTATTTAAATATAGCAAGAAAAGATGTATTTTTTCCTGTCTTCTATCAGACTTTGAGTTTGTAACTAGTGTCCCCAAAACTTTAAGCCTACAGAAAGAGTTTTTGGAAGATCATTTTTATTCAATATAAAATATTGTTAAACCTATTGAGAATACTACTACATAGTGCTTCAAATATAAATTTCATTGAGAATAAATGACAAAATACTTTATTAAATATGAATAAAATAATTCTCGCAAAAGCATTTGTGTGAAAAAGAATGTGAAACAACATCTACTGATAAAAATGTTTTAAATATAGTATTTACTGTAATTAAATAAGGTGACAGAAGGGACAAGAAAAGTTCTCTTCCATCCTGCACACAATGGCAAGCTCATCTGCACGCACACATGGATGCATGCAACACACACACACACACACACACACACACACACACACAAAGACTTAAACAAGCCAGGCCTGGTAGCATACACCAGGGCTCGGGAGACAGTAGTAGGAGGAAATATACTTGATGGTTTAAAAAATCTAAGCAGGGAAATTGACTTCACAATGTTATTGTTATAAGAAAATAAAAGTACTAAGATCATAACTTCTGCTTCATCCATTAAGTGACATATTAATCAAAAATTTATGTTTTTATCAATATAAGATCCTGAAATAAAAATTTCTTAAGTCAAGAAAGAAGTCCTCGCCAGAATCCAAATCTATTGGCCACTTTGTCTCTATATTCCGGACTCCAAAACAATGAGAAAGAAATTTCTGTTTCTCACATGTGGAAGAGACAATGGGAGAGTGAACCCAGGTTAAGCATAGGCATTTATTTATAGGCAAGATTTTTATATGTTTGGTTTATATTATATGAAATGCAATTGTCTTTTCACACACCTGAGCCTTCAGCACCAGTGACATATATCAACTGGCCATGACACACAAGGGGAAAAACTATTACACGGTAAAGACCAGGTGTCCTATACCGAGTACTACTGAATATCCCAATAGACACGGCACTCTCCTAGTGCCCTCATGGAACATGACACAGACAGTCCTGCCCTAATATCCCTCAGGGAACATGACCCAGAGAAGGTACTGCTGTGGTGTCCCCCAGGGAACATGACACAGACACGGTACTGTCCTGGGTCTCTCAAGCAACATGACTGAGACACAGTAGCACCCTGGTTTCCTTCAGGGTACATGACACAGACATGGTAATGCCCTAGTGCTCCTCAGGGAATGTGACAAAGACATGGTACTGCCCTGGTGCCCTTAGTAAACATGACACAGACACCATCCTGCCCTGGTGTCCCTCAGGGAACATGACACAGACACAGTACTTCCCTGGTGTCCCTCAGGGAATATGTCGCAGACATGGTACTTTTCTAATGTCCCTCAAGGAATGTGACACAGACATGGTACTGCCGTTGTGTCCATTAGGGAAAGTGACACAGACATGGTACTGCCCTGGTGTCCCTCAGGGAACATGACGCAAACATGGTACTATGCTAATGTCCCTCAGGGAATATGACACAGACATGGTACTGCCCTGGTGTCCCTCAGGGAACATGACGCAAACATGGTACTATGCTAATGTCCCTCAGGGAATATGACACAGACATGGTACTGCCCTGGTGTCCCTCAGGGAACATGACATAGCACAGTTCTACCCTGGTGTCCCTCACGAAACATGATGCTCTTCTTTTGCCATTCACTGAGTTCACTTCAACATAGGCAATCTCATCACAAGACTGCAGGAGACTACAGAGTGTATCAGAGCAAGATAATATTGCTCCCTTTGCTTTATATGTTATAGACATAATCAATCTATGATGAAAATAAACACAATTCAATTCCTTGATTTAAACCAAAGCAGAACCGTTCAGCCAGTGGAGTCCCAGAGAAATTTAATGACCTGACAAACTATTGAGCCAAACATTATAAGGACCTTGGGTTTTTTACACTAAATCCAGCTTTCTCTGTCAGTCTCTCTCTCTCTCTCTCTCTCTCTCTCTCTCTCTCTCTGTGTGTGTGTGTGTGTGTGTGCATTTGTCAAAAAAAAATCAACCTATGTTTATGATTCCTCACACACTATCCACCACCACTTTTATTTTTATTTTTTAATGATTTTCACTTGCATGTCTTAATTGTGCATGATGGGTTTCATAATGTCATCCACACATGTATATATTTTGATCATGTTAACCTCTCATTACTTTATTTTGTTCAGCTTCCACTTCTGCCTTTGAGACAAAGACTCTTCTTTTCTTATAGAACATCAATTATAGTAGACTGGATAACCAGTAAGCTCCACGGTTTTGTCTGTCTCTGTCTCCAGTGCCAGCATGAGAAATGTCCACCAACATGCCCAGCTTTTTCTCCATAGGTGTTGGGGATAGGAACTTGACATGCACCTTACCAAATGAGATTCTTCCCCACTTTCAATCCAGAATTCTAATCGAATATTTTTGTCTGAAGTGCACTCAGTTGACAATTATGACTTTAAAGTGTTCTATTTTTGGAAGTGAAATGAATATTTTTCTGAAGTTTCAAGATTTGAGAGAAACCTCCTGATAATCATGAGAGTCAGGAATGAAACGTTGACACTTTACAGAAGTGACTCAAATGTGTGAGCAGTGCTAATAGTCACTAAAAATGTTGGTGACAAGAGTGAAAAAACGAAGTCCTCTCACAGGTTTGCTGAGAAAAACCAAACCATCCATCACACTTTACCTCATCTCACTTGTATATTCAAGTAGAGAATACGAATTTTACACTTGATGCATTTTCTAACAGAGCCTCTGGAAAGTGGCATCAACAAAATAGCTGGTGATTAAGAATAATACAAACACTTTCTAAGGGGGCTGATAACATAGTGACTGAGAATACTAAATCCTAGTAGCCAAATGAATTTCTTAAAATCTGTTATGACATTGATATTTGGCCAAATAATTCCATCTGAAGAGTGATTCTGGCTCTAATTTTTATTTGATTTAGCAAAGTTTGCTGATCCTCTTATGATATTTATCAAATCTGCACTTCAGTTCTCTCTGCGTGGATGGCATCTTAGTTCACATAGCGCCTTGTTTCCTAGTGACACTATGGGAGATATGATTTAAAGTTAGCTCATTCAAGTGCCCCAGGAATGCTCAGGTATTAATGCACATGGTTCTAATCTGTTTTCATGAGCCACAGTTGAATTAGTATCTCACATCAGAGTATTATCTTTTCACAGTTTACCTTTTTCCAATCAGTATGCTGCTTCACCTTGTTACTTCTCACAGATGCGAAGCAGAGATGTCAAAAGCCATTGAATAAATGTAACAATATGTCATGTGTGCTTCAGAGGACATCAAAATCTAATTCATTTCTGTGGGTACTGCCACTGTTCAGTTTATAGGCCATAATTAGAATCAATGTTGCTTTTTATCTGCAAAGTTTTACCGTAAAGTAAATGCTCATTTTTAAAGTAATTGGGGGAAACCTCTGCATTTAATCAGGCTAAACAAGGTCTTTAGACAATTTGTTCTGAAATGTCTCTAATTAAAGCTTGCCCTCCAGGTAGTGTGATGATCTGATGTACCAGTGGGTATAAATTAAGGACATCATGTAGTTAGCATGGAGACCACAAATGGAAATAACATATGGGTGGTGGCAAGTGAGGCATATAAATAGCTCATAGGTGGTTCCTTAATGCTAAGGAGTAGGCCTTGTGTATCAAGGTGCTGTCGCACTGCATCCCGTTGGTTCTACTAAAGGGTATTTTCTTTTCCTAAGCTTATGTCAGAAAGTTAAACTTAAATAGCTTCAGAAGTTTTGCAGATAAGAACATTCAGCTTTAATTCAAATATGACTCTTGATTTCTGTTCACTTGAAACTTCTTGATTGTTGTTCAAACTCATTTCATATGGATGTCAAAACATGAGAAGATCAAGCAAAAGACATTTCTGAGCTGGCAAAGCATCCCCTTAGGGGAGCTTAAGGGAAAAGGCATGCGGCTGTTCAGATAGGAATCCTGAGGAGTATAGGGCTATTTGGTTCTTTCTCTCAATCCAAGTTTGAAAATTACTTTAGAGAAAAGTGCATTTGGATTTCTCATATATCTACTTTATAATATTTCTCTATAAGCTAGGTCTTACCTATTTCTCCTTAGTCACCAGCATGCTGTCCTGTTCTGTCTTATTAATTGGCTCATTTCAACTCAACTATCACTGCTTAGACAAGGTAAAGGAACACATGATGGTCCTTTGTGACTTCTTCCATCCCTCTTCACCTCTCCTGTCACAGTACTTATTCACACTCAGTGTGTAGAAGAGGCAAGCCAATTTTCTAGAGGAAAATCCTCTTGGAGGATGCAACACACAGGGGAACCTGGGTGTAAATGGTTTCCCAACAACACCTTGCTGTTTGGTTGGGAAGCTCAGATTTGAAGAATTCTATGAGTTTAAGTGGATTTGATTGCATTGCCAAGGTAGAATGTTCCTACGAGCTAATAAAATAGGTCAGGCTATATCAGGAAGCTAATGAAACATATTAAGCCTTGGCCATTATCATCTACTAGTTAGAATAGAGGAAAACGTCAGATATTTTACAGGAGGAAAATGTCATACAGTTGATTACCACTGCATTGGGTGAACAATGCAGAAATACCATAGTTCAGAATGCATGAAAGCTTAAGTCTCTCTGAGCCAGGTTGAGAACCTTGAGCTACCAACCTCTCACCCATTGCATTGGGCTCATAGCCAAGTGTAAATCTTTTAATCAAGAGCATGCGCTCACCTGCAGACCTGTGAGTTCATCACTAACACTGATGGAATTTAATTTTCATTGAGAGTCAAAGTCCCATCATAATGGGTTTTATTAAGTTGCAAAGAGATTACTTAAACACACTGGGCCCTGTTCTTTGACAGAGAACATGTGCTTTGGTCTGATTTACAGAACTCCTTCTCATGCACTGATGAAGATGTGCTACAGTGAAAATCAAAACAGGATCACTTCTCGGCACTTTGGCTAAGATCAGCTGAAAATCAAAATGGGTATGACTGAGAAAATTCAAAAATGCATTCAAATCCATCACAAATTGTTACTAATTTTAAGGTAAGTTATTTATAATATTCATCTTCATCATTTCCTTTAAGGAACTTTAGTGTATGAACATTTGCTGATTTGTACATGCTCCCATTCCATTATCTTGTTTTGTTCCCTCTCCCCTGCTACCATCATACCCTGAGTACCCTTTTCTTTCAAGGTAACCCTTCCTCTGTTTAGTTTTCTCATTTCTCTTGTCCTTATCTATCCTTTATCGTAAAACCATGCTAGACTTGAGGGGGTATAGGTAACAACTGAGGGTTCACTAATCCACCTGTTAGTTACAAAGACCACCCACCCACCCTGTGGCTTTTACATATTCTTTCTGCTCTTTCTTCTGCAATGTTCTCTGAGCCTTGTAGGGCATGAAAAGTGTTTCCATTAGTGTTGAACTCTAGGAAGACTCTTATCTTCTTCTTTGATGAGGTTCGAGACCCCTCAGTGTCTGCCACCATCTCCATATAGAAGATTGTCTGGCTACAGTCAAAACAGCACTCATATTTAATCTGCTACTTCCTCTGCAATATTTCCTGTGCCCTGATGGGTGTGATAGAGATGACTCATTTTATTAAACATTTATTGTTTATTACTTTGAGAGAGATAGGGGGTTGGGAATTTGTGTGCCAGGGCCTATTCTCACTTCAAATGAACTCCAGATACATGCACTAATTTGTGCATCTGGCTTTGCCTGGGTCCTGGGGATTCAAACCAGGCCAGCAGGCTTTGCAATCAAGCACCTTTAACTGTTGAGCTATCTCTCTATCCCTGACTCACCCACTTTTTTAAAATCATTTTTATAAATTAATTTTAGAGACTGTGATTGAGCTTAGGGTACTTTGGAAACACCAAATTGAAATTAAAATTACAATCCCTGATCCTATCCACTGGTCAGCATGATGATGTAGGGTGGCAGCCCTCTGGGCCTCTGTCACTCACTGGTCGACAAAGGCATGGTGACGGAGAAAATGAAGAACATTTCCAAATTTTGTACATGGTTGATACAGTCAACTGGAGTGCTGTCCGAGCTATGACAGCTTTACTTTTGTTGGACTCACATTTTAATTTCAGTGTGTAACTTAGTCCTGTGCCCTCACTGAAAGTCAGTATTAAAAAGATGCTTATGAGAAGCATTAAAAGATTTAGGAATTTGAATGAGTTCATGTAAAGACTTTTGGCCTTCTAAAGTCATCCCATAACCCTAACTCATCCTTGCCATGAGAATCCATGCTAGAATTCATTGGGAAATTTACATAGAGCAGGAACATATTTCCCACACTTCACAAGTTTGAGAACTTCAAGATTAAAATGTTGCTAGGTTCAGTTTTCTGGATGAAAGCTGCTTTGTGTCCCCCTGATGTCATTTTGCTGCTGTGTCCACGCAAGAGAAGGAACACTGTGTCTTTAATGATACAAGGTAGAATTAAAAGTGAGTTTGAGAGCTAGAAAAGACCCTCTGATAACGGGGTGAATTCCATTCACAAAGAAGAGGGATTCGTGGCCTAATGTCCTCCTAAAGCTCCATCTCTTGGTACCATCATACTGGACAGTATGTTTCAACATGTAAATTTTGGAAAGGGCACATCCAATCCAGTTCTTTATATAATCCCATTTATCTTAGATAAAAAGATGTACAACAATTTTTATGTGAAGGCATAATAATTACCAAAATAAAGGTAATCAATGACATGTGAAAGGAAGGAGACAAAAATATAATTCTTATCTTAGGGAAGTGTGGTCAGTTCATAAATCCCTAATATACTCCTCAAAGGCAGCAGGGTCAAAGTTCTTCACTGTATTTAGCTTTGCACCATGTCTACAGAACTAGAAGAGGCTGAGAACCAAGTCCTGCAGTGGATTCCCCAGTGTTCATTGTTTCAATATAAACAAATGAGAGCTTGAAGAAAACAAGGGAAGCTGTGGTTTATGACAGGCATGAAAGGTTGTATATGTTGGGAATATTATAGACTAATAATTATTGAAAGCTCATTAAAAAAATAACACTACATTTAGTATCCAGAATCACACTGATAGTCTCATTCCTAACTACCTGCAACATTGTTGGAAAGAAGAACCAAAGGACACAGTATTTTTAAACCCATGTGTAAGTGTGCTCAAAGGTTCAGTACATTAAGCACTTAGCCAAGAGTACCTATTTGATTTTGGCAAATTCAAATATATTAATAGGTTATTTCACACTTTTCTTGTGGTTTCATAAGATAACTTTAATAGTGTCAAATTCCTAATGCCTGGTTGAATATGTGATAGGCATGGCATCTCAAACTCAGTATGTCCATAAGTAAATTACCCCTTTCTTAACCTGGTCCACTTCCATCATGGAGAGTTCCTCTTGTACATTCCTTTCACCTACTCAGTCCACTTTGTGGTTTCAAAAGTACAACAACCATCAGGTCAGATTGTAACTGCTGAAATCCTCTTACTACGTTCCAGAGAAATGCAGGTTCATTGTGCACTGCCTGAGCTTACCTATGGACAAAAATTAAAGCATGAGCACTACTGATCAGAGGGCTTCATACAGGAAGTGTCTTCTCCAGAGGGCCACATACATGAGTCATTTTAAAATCTGCTCAATCAGCACACAATCAAATGAAATTGTGTAGATGATCTGTGATCTCCATGTCTTTTTTGAGACAAATTTGCAGTAGCCGTTTTGTCTTGAATGGTAACATGGCTTATCTATATTTTAGGCCATATTATATTGCGAATATATGTAATACATATGCTCATAATTTTACTTCTATGTGTGATGGTTAGAATCAGATGCACTACATGAACTCAAGTGCTCTGAATGCTTGGTCCCCAGCTGATGACAATTTGCAAAGTGGTGCCTTGCTGGAGGAGATATGCTGTTGGGGTGGGCTTAGGGGTGTTATAGCCAGCGCCCCTTTGCCAGAGTTCAGCTCACTCTCCTGCTGCTATTTTCCACCTGCTGTGGCAGAGGTGATGTCAGCCTCTGCTCATGCCATACTTCCCCCCACCCCACCATCATGAAGCTTTCCACTGAGACTAAGCCAAAACAAAAAAGTTCCTCCCATCAGTTGTTTTGGGTTGGGTGCTTTGTCCTAGCAACAAAAAGGTAACTACAATATATATCTATGTGGTTTTGAATAAGAAAGACTTACTTATAACAACCAAAAGAAAAGGGTAACATTTAGATAGACAAAATAGTACAATGATTTTCTCTGCCATGTCTGCCAAATAAAAGTCCTATCACATATTTTGTCTTGTATGTTGGTCTACAGACATGATGAAAATAATCATTCTTGCTCATATTCCTGTACAATGCCAGCACTACTGAATAGCAATGCTGCTTAACACTGTTCTCAAAATTGGGCATCAGTGTACACACAAAAGCAGCACAGTTATTTTTCCGCCTGCAACTAGACTTTTTGCCAAACTCGGAGATTTTCAATTCTCAATCATTCCCAAACTATTCCTCCTGAAAGACTGCACTGTTCAGTTTATGTATTGAAAAGTCAACTTGGTTTTCATATGGAATGAGGAAATTTTCTCTAAGATTTTCTGTATATGTTAGCAGAGTGAAACAGGAGAGAGAGAAGGCTGTTTAGCTAATGGTGCTTGAACCATACTATCCCAGTTCATCAATACAGGTTTTCTGGCCTCTGCTTTATGACTTTAGACCAGTGAATACTGTAGAAGTAATGTTTGTGCTTTTCTGACCAATGCTTTAGGATCCCTTGCAGACACCACTTTAATACTCCTGCTGGTTGGGACTATGACGTGTAAAATCCAGAGTTTGAACCTTGACAGGATGAAATTATGGAGAAAGAACTGAAAGACAGCTACAGACTCCAAACATGCCTACAAGACTCTTTGAGCAGCTTTTATTTTTCCCTTTGGTGTAAAGTAATACTGTACAAACAGCCAGTGTTCATGTTGATAGAAACTTTTCTTAAAAATGTCTTTTGAAAGCATGACTTTGCTGGATTCTTTGTGAAGCAGCTTTAAGTATCATTATCTCCATACAACCACCAGAATCTGGTTAGGACTTGTTATAACCAGTCATCTTGCATACAAGAAGTTCCATTCTTAAGTGCTTCTGTGTATTCAGATCAAAATTCTCACAGGAAAAAAAAAAGTGGTTTTCCTGACTCACAGTCTCCCCTGCATGGGTACTGGGGGGATGAGAGTGGATCGGAAGTGGCTGTGGTGGGGCCCTGTTGCTCCTGTTTCACTTTGTTCACACTCCAACTTTTCACCTCATTCATCTGGATGTTTCAAGTGATCTTAACTATGATTTTCTACTTAAAACTAACACCTATTTAAAAAAAAAAACCTTGCTTATTTCTCTTTCAGGTAAAGAAAGAAGGTGGTTTCTGGAAGGAAGTATTATAAGATTTTTTTGATGAACAGATTTCTTACCTTTTAAAATCATTGCCATGGAAACCTACAGCCACAGTATCTTCTGAATTTTACCTCGTGCAGTCAGTCAGAAGGTTCCATGGCTATGTGGACTAGCTCAGTCTGGGTATTGTCTCAGTCAGGGCAAAGTACTCATTTGGATTTTGAGGTGTGGTCTATCAGAATGGTTTTAGCTCACCCTGTAGTGCTGCCTTCTCTACTCAACAGACTTAGCCCCACTTCATAGGAAAACTATGAATGAACGTTTTGAAAAGTATGAGTTAGTATTCTTGCATGAGTATTTATACAACTACCCTACCTGTATTAGTACTCAAACAGCTTCCTCACCAGCATGAATACACATTCAATTGCCTCATCTGTCTTAGTACTCACACAACTAACTACCTCACCTGTATTAGTGTTTATACAACTAACTGCCCACCTGTATTAGTGCTCACACAACTAACTGCCTCACCTGTATTAGTGTTTAAACAACTAACTGCCCACCTGTATTAGTGCTCACACAACTACCTGCCCATCTGTATTAGTGCTCACACAACTAACTGCCCATCTGTATTAGTGCTCACACAACTAACTGCCCATCTGTATTAGTGTTCATACAACTAACTGCCCATCTGCATTAGTGTTCACACAACTACCTGCCCACCTGTATTAGTGCTCACACAACTAACTTCCCACCTGTATTAGTGCTCACACAACTAACTGCCCACCTGTATTAGTGCTCACACAACTAACTGCCCACCTGTATTAGTGCTCACACAACTAACTGCCCATCTGTATTAGTGCTCACACAACTAACTGCCCATCTGTATTAGTGCTCACACAACTAACTGCCCATCTGTATTAGTGCTCACACAACTAACTGCCCACCTGTATTAGTGCTCACACAACTAACTGCCCACCTGTATTAGTGCTCACACAACTAACTGCCCACCTGTATTAGTGTTCATACAACTAACTGCCCATCTGTATTAGTGTTCACGCAACTAACTGCCCATCTGTATTAGTGCTCACGCAACTAACTGCCCACCTGTATTAGTGCTCACACAACTAACTGCCCATCTGTATTAGTGCTCACACAACTAACTGCCCATCTGTATTAGTGCTCACACAACTAACTGCCCACCTGTATTAGTGCTCACACAACTAACTGCCCATCTCTATTAGTGCTCACACAACTAACTGCCCATCTCTATGGGTGCTCACACAACTAACTGCCCACCTGTATTAGTGCTCACACAACTAACTGCCCACCTGTATTAGTGCTCACACAACTAACTGCCCATCTGTATTAGTGTTCATACAACTAACTGCCCATCTGTATTAGTGTTCACGCAACTAACTGCCCATCTGTATTAGTGCTCACACAACTAACTGCCCACCTGTATTAGTGCTCACACAACTAACTGCCCATCTGTATTAGTGCTCACACAACTACCTGCCCACCTGTATTAGTGCTCACACAACTAACTGCCCATCTGTATTAGTGCTCATACAACTACCTGCCCACCTATATTAGTGCTTACACAACTAACTACCCATCTGTATTAGTGCTCATACAACTACCTGCCCACCTGTATTAGTACTCACACAACTAACTGCCCATCTGTATTAGTGCTCACACAACTAACTGCCCATCTGTATTAGTGCTCACACAACTACCTGCCCATCTGTATTAGTGCTCACACAACTAACTGCCCATCTGTATTAGTGCTCATACAACTACCTGCCCACCTGTATTAGTGCTCACACAACTAACTGCCCATCTGTATTAGTGCTAATACAACTAACTCCCCACCTGTATTAGTGCTCATACAACTAACTGCCCACCTGTATTACTGCTCATACAACTAACTGCCCGCCTATATCAGTGTTCATACAACTAACTGCCCCACCTGTATCAGTGTTCATACAGTGGCACCATCTGTGTTAGTACTATTATGACTGTGCCACCTATTACTCAATAGCATTAAAATAGAAAGATTATTATTTAAAAAAGTCTACTATAAATATAGATTTTTTAACTTGTTTTAAAATTACACCTTCAGGGCTGGAGGGATGGTTTAGCAGTAAGGTGCTAGCCTGCAAAGCCAAAGGACCCAGGTTCAATTCCCAGGACCCATGTAGGCGACATGAAGCATGTGGAGGATGAATCTGTAGTTGTGTGTGTGTGTGTGTGTGTGTGTTTTGCAGTGGGTGGAGGCCCTGTGTACACATTATCTCTCCCTCTCTCTCTCTCTCTCTTTCTCTTTCTCAAATAAATAAATATTAAATATTAAAAATTATATAATCAAATAATTCATTAACTTAGAAATTGTTTTTATCTGGTATATGTTGATTTATGAGGATTCTCCCTGTCTCATACATCCCATTGACAAACAGGTGGTTTGAAAATCATTCCCAGTGCTTCAAGATGGGTCCTGACTTTTCGGCTACATCATTAGGACTACTAAGGACATTTAATAGGAGTTTTAAAGCACCAAGGTTTAAAGCAGAGCTGGAATTTCAGGTATAGTAAATAGGGTTAGGTGGGAGATTGTGAGCAAATGCCCTTAAATAAGAATTTACTGAAAAGAATGTTTATACAAATTTAAAATCTAGGTCCCAAGCAATTTCACATGCTAAATATAAATGCCAGAATGGATAAAAGCTAACTCATACTCTTCCACGTGCTGGCTGCTATAATCTTGCTTTGTCCTTTTGCTAACAGTAATCAGACTAACACGCATGGCTTATTTTGAGACAGAGTCTCCCCGTATTTCTTGGGCTCATGTCACATGATCCTCCATGTACTGCTATAATTGGCATGCTCCACCATGCCTGGCTCCATGTGTCATGTTTATATTATATTTCTTAGTACTAACAGGAAATAACATTATCGCACATGTGCAAGTAAATGAATGTTTGTTTTATGTACTTAAGAATAAAACCTAAGGCCTAAGGTATAATAACTGTTTTAATTTGGTTTTCTCTTTTCCTAGTCAGCATTAGAAACATGAATACATAAGCAATGTTGAAACTTTTAGACTAATGTTTACAAAATAATTGTTATCCCCTCATATTTCTTACATAAATAACTGTACACATTTTATCCCTACTTAATATTTTAAATATTATTTGTGTACATAAGAAAATTAACTGGGATAGTTTCATGAATTAGGACAAAGGAAACTTTGGCTAAAGCCTCAAAGTGTTTGAATCATGCTAAACTTATTTATACTGTGAAAGAATTTATAGAGAAATACAAGATACAAAAAATTGTATGAAACTAAGTCAAGACAACTCTACTAGAGAAATGTGTGAGCATATAGTTGCAAGTATTCTTTTCTCAACTAAATGTTCAAAAGGTTAAATATTTGAAATCTGATTTTAATTAACAAAAATTAATCTGAATATCCACCCTTTCAAAGAAAAAATAATTTCATAGAATTAATAATAGTTAATATTAATAATGGTACTATTAAAGGTCCAGTTAAATCAAAATTTAATTGAAGACTATAATTTAGCAAAGAGCATCTTACAAGGATCGCTGTATTCTCTAGTCTCATGTGATATGCCATTGTTCTTTCCACAGGTTACCTTTAAATCAGTCAGTCAATGTTTTATTTTCTGATGAGAATGATTAGCAAACAGTTGGTACCATCTAAGGAAGTTAAACTTATATATGTATTACTGGGCTCTTCAAACTTAAACATCACATTGCCAATAGTTAGGCTTACCTATAGTCTACGTTTTTACATCATTATAAATTTGGGTGCACAGAGAATATACACACTGTGACCAATGTATTTACTAATGGACAACGATCACACTATGATGCAAGGAATTATGAAGATGACAAAATTTTTGGTCATTTAAAATTTTAAGGATTGTTAACACAATGGTATATTTTTTAGAATTATCCTAAGTGTACACAATAGTATTCCCTAAATGATGCCTGGAGAATAGGAAGAGAGTGGAGGTGCATTTGTGGTAAACATCATTAAATGTCTAAAATGACCATGATCTCTGTCTGCGATCAGGTTACTTGGACACAGCATATTAACAATTCTCCCACCCCCAATATCTCTTTGGACTTTGATGCACAGCTTTTTCATTGTTTAATTCTAATGAGCTGAAATGAACCCTTCCTCTTTTCAATCAGCCATCATGAAAAAAAAAAAAGCAAAACGTTGCATACATGCATACTAAAGATGGGAAAATGCAGCGATGATTAATTTGGGTGTCAACCTGACTGGGTTGAGAAATACCTATAAGACTGGTAAAGTACTGGTTCTGGGAGTATCTATGTGGGAGATCGTAGTTAAGATCCACATTGAGGTCACTGACTTGGTGAAGCGTAAGACTTATCTTCCATGTGGGAATCAATCCAACAGGCCAAGGGCTCAGTCTAACAGTAAAGGGTCAGAAGAGGGATCTTTGCTGTCTCTTTATTACAGAATGGCATGCTTGCTCCTGCTGCTGCCCGTGGACATCAGACTCTTTATCTTTTGGCCTTTGAACCCTTGGACTAGCACCAATGAGTATCTTGGGAATTTGGGACTTCCACCTCAGACTAGGAGCTACACCATCACCTCCCTCATTCTTCACCCCCCCCCACACTTATTAGATTGAGGCAGGCTATATGACCCAATATGGAATATTTTAGCTTATATGATCATGTAAGCCAATCTTCCCTAAGTAATCCCCGATTAGACATGTGAACATTCTATTTGTTTTGTTTCTCTGGAAAAAGAGCAATATAATATTATTATCAAACAAAGGTGCTGAGTTTTAAGTGAATAGTGAAATGAAATGACAAAAGCTATTTGTAGATTTTCTTCCTCACTTTAGAACAATATAAATTTATGTGATTTTCAATACTTCTTTTTCTTACTGCAAAATATTATTATGAGATTTTTTTCCAGGCATGTTGTATTACAAGAGAAGATTATTTTTAAACAGATCCAATTGGTTATTGGATGAAATGATTAGCAAGCCCTGGGAAAATAAAATGTCAGGTAATAAGAACTTCCCATTTCCCTTGAGTGCGGGCTTCACTTTGTGACTCTGAGAATACTGCAATTATAGAGTCACTTAATCAAAGCGGGAATCACTTCTCAGGCTTCTGTTGCCAAAATTGCAAACACAGTGTACAGGGATAGCATTGCTTTCAGCATTTCAAATTAAATTTACCGTGAAGTTGTAATATGATTTCCCTCAAGTTTTTAAAATTAATATTTAGTATTCTGTGTGTGATGTTGAAATTTGGTTGTAATATAAGCTTATGGGCAAATAATAGGGAAATGGGATGAACGTGTTTGAGAGTTAGCATTGCTCTTGCCCTCTTCTCTGAGTGTGATCTGTGTTACATATTAAAGAAGGCTTGCTAGTCAGCTTTTTTTTAAAAAAAAATTTTGTTTGTTTATTTATTTATTTGACAGTGACAGAGAGAAAGAGTCAGAGAGAGAGAGAGAGAGAGAGAGAGAGAGAGAGAGAATGGGCTTGCCACAGCTTCCAGCCTCTGTAAACGAACTTCAGATGTGTGCGCCCCCTTGTGCATCTGGCTAACGTGGGTCCTGGGGAACTGAGCCTCGAACCAGAGTCCTAAGGCTTCACAGGCAAGCGCTTAACCACTAAGCCATCTCTCCAGCCCATTAGTCAGCTTTTAAAGGAGGTTTTCTGTATGCCAGTGTATGCCTAGCACATGGTTGCAAAGTCACATGTGTCAGCATTTTATTGAAAGCTACAGTGGTTTGAAAAACCAGCTCCAATGGAAGGAGATCTTTTGGTGGCCATCCAGAATCCAGCATAGTCATGTCCCCAACCCCTGACCGCTCAGCTCATACTCCATCTATGACAAAGGCTGTAAATGCAAACATTTCTCTTACTCATAGTTAACATGCATTGCCAGAATCCACCACATTAGGAAAAACTGATCCTGTGAATAGTTAATATAAGAGAAGTTCATTAAAATGCAAAGTTTTCCATCTTTTCATCATGCCACGCTAAATGCTTTTTTATTAAGAAAGCCCTTGGTTTGGCTGATGTGCTTTTGTACTTGCTAACCCTTCACAGCATTTTCCACCTGTGACAGCATAGGAGTTCAATTACTGAGTGGATAAAAGGAGATCAGTTGTTGGACAGTGTGTGCCAGGTGCATGCGGCACAACACACTCTGGGTTTCCATGCAGCTTCTCCCTTCCCCTGGAGGAACAGGAAGGAAAGAGGTGAAGACCATGTTATTCTCTTGGTACTGGTGACCATCTCAGGAAAGCAAAGACTTATTTGAATGAAGAGCTTGTCTTTCATATTTTCATATAATGTCTCATCAGATCTCTGCCCCAGTCTAATTTTGGAGATTTTACTATGCTGTTATTTTTGTCTGTGATCATTTAAGATCCTCCTCCTCTTATATAATAGAGAAAACCCCTTGGTCCATGTTTCTACTTGAATTTTTCTTCCTATCTCTAAGCTTTGAATGATTTCTATAACACAAGAGATTCTAAATAAATTTGCTTCCATTGTTTTCTTGTGAAATGAAAATAAAAATGATTATTACTTTCATAGTCCTACTCTTAACAACTGAACTCTTGTTTTGTTTTGTGTTTGTGTGTTTCTTTGTTCTCTTATCTATTTTATTTTTGGGTTAGGTATCTATGTAGCCCTGGCCGGACTGGATCTCACTATGTAGATCATGATGCTCTCAAACTGAAGTGATTCTGCTGTCTGTGTCTCAGAATGTCGGGGTTACAGATACGAGCTGCTAAACTCCTCTGTTGCTATATATAAATATTATCTTATGCTTTATAAATAAAAATCTTCTTTCTCAGAATGAATACAAAAAAAATGGAGAGAAAGGGGCTGGAGAGATGGCTTAGCAGTTAAGTGCTTGCCTGCGAAGCCTACGGAGCCCAGTCTGAGGCTTGATTCCCCAGGACCCACAATAGCCAGATGCACAAAGGAGCACACATGTCTGGAGTTCGTTTGCAGTAGCTGCAGGCCCTGGTGCGCCCATTCCCTCTCTCTCTCTCTCTCTCTCTCTCTCTCTACCTACCTACCTACCTATCTATCTGCTTCTTTCTCTGTCTGTCACTTTCTTTTTTTTTTTAATTTTTTTGTTTGTTTATTTATTTATTTGACAGCGACAGAGAGAAGGAGGTAGAGAGAGAGAGAGAGAGAGAGAATGGGCGCGCCAGAGCTTCCAGCCTCTGCAAACGAACTCCAGATGCGTGCGCCCCCTTGTGCATCTGGCTAACGTGGGTCCTGGGGAATTGAGCCTCGAACCGGGGTCCTTAGGCTTCACAGGCAAGCGCTTAACCGCTAAGCCATCTCTCCAGCCCTGTCACTTTCAAATAAACAAATAAAAACATAAGCAAAATAACATAAAAATGGAGAGAAAGAGACAGAAAGAGAGTAAGGATTTATTTTCTTTTCATAGTTGGTAAATCCATCTATGATAGGTGAATGAATAAACTCTTATTATTCACTCTTCTTTATCAATATTGTTCTATCTAATTAAATAACTATCAAGAAGCTTACAAGTCAATATGTAAATCTTAGAGAGAGAAATATATGGTCACTGTGAAGATTATTATTGTATTTCATGCACATACTCACAAACACACATACACATACATTCATGTTGCAGGTAGAATTGTTGAACATTATCTTTGGTTACTTTTCATAGGATTTCTCACAGAAGGATATTGTTGGAGTAAACGACCTTTGAATAAAACCCACAAAATTAAACTGTTTCTAAATCTCTTACTTTCTATTTTCATATTCTTAGGCATGCTGTTAACCCCTCCAAGTTTATTTGTTTTGTTTTTTTTTATCTAGAAATCTGTAAAATACTAGTTTATGGATTGTTAGCTAAGACAATGAAATGATGTACCTAAGGTATGTGTTACTATGTATAGAACAAAACTGCTCAATCATTTTAACAATTAATTTTTCATAAGTCATCTGTGTTAACAAGGTGGCATTTTGCTTATGGCTTCCTTGTGAGTGTGTTTTCATAGACATGCTCTAATGGGCTTTAAATTTTACACTGGATTACTGTCAGAGGCAATAAGTTGCAGCCTGTTGCACTTTGTCTTTTATGGGTGCGTGATGAATGAGGAACAGTGTGGGACATTATAAAAGCGGCAGTACAACAGGAGAAAAGTGCATCGAGTTCTAAATCTCCTGTCAGACACCCTTTCATGGTCTGAACTTGAACCTGTCACCTGATGCCTCTTGGTCTGAGTTACTTCACCTCATAAAAGGAATTACATAATCTTACTTGGAAGAAGTGAGGAATCTGGGTCAGACCCGGCATTTTCCTAGTCCTATGAATATGTGAACCTTATACTATCATGAATGACTTGGTCATATTTATTTTTCTGACACCTTTGTAAATATGAAATCATCACAGACCATGTGGAAATAAGCAAGAGTAGTACTTTGCAATAGAATTTTCATTGATAAGGAAAATGTTCTATATCAATAATCAATGTGATAACCACTGATCGCAGGTTGATGGTTGTTGGATATTGACACATTTTTATGGCTACTAAGAAACATATTTTCTTTAACAGAGATTGAAATATCAAAAGCAATATTTTTCTGATGGGTATATGTGGTTTAGGACATCTGAAAGTATAAAAAGACACCAAGTCAGGAAAACACTAAAGATATATATATTGCATTTAAGTAAAGTTGGTAGATTATTATGAAAGTTCATCAATATTTGATATAAAAACTTATGTGAACTCCAAAGAGCAAATAAACAATTTGGAAGGGAATTATGTCATCTGTGATGTAGCTCTGACCTGGAAAATGATAGCTTCCTTTAATTTTTAATGAATTCATAATTGTAAAACATCATACATATACAACATGCTCTTTTGAAATATGTGGAATGGCTAAGTTGAGATAATTAACATATGTGCTACCTAATAAACATATAATTTGTAGTGGTAATACCAAAAAACACTTTTTAAGGATGTTACCATGTTATATAAAAAATTAATTTTTAATTAATTAGTTGCTTCTTAATATTTTTCTACCACATTAAAAAGGAATGTAACTAACAAAAGTCTATTGGTTTGGATTCCCACCCCAACCCAACTTTGAATCCTCTGTGTCTGTGGTATATCAAACAATTGTGAAAGATGTACAGCCAACATTCTCAAAACTGTACAAAAAATAAAGGAAAATTCTTTCGAGTTTTAGTAGACTACATAACGGAGTACTAGAAAAGTAGATGATGTTTTAGTAATGGAGACAATGTTAGTATTTGAAATCCTATGGTGAATACTGTAGTATTTTATTTAATATCATCATGTGTTTACCATACTTAATATTTTATAGTTCAATTATGACAATGCAAAAATCAAGATTTTTGTCCAAAAGCTTCCATTTGTTTTGGCATAACATTTAAAAATTCTATAACAGGGCTGGGGAGATGGCTTAGCTGTTGAGACACTTGCCCATAATGCCAAGGAACCTTGTTTCAGTTCCCCAGGACCCACACAGGCCTGATGCACAAGATGGTGCATGCATCTGGAGTTCGTTGGCAGTGGCTGGAGGCCCTGGTGCAACCATTCTCTCTCTTTCTGTCTGTCTCTTTTTCGCTCTCTCAAATAAATAAATAAATAAAAATATCAAAAAAATTCCATGACAGTCATTTTACAGTATTTTACATTTGAGAAAATACTTCTATGAAGTGCATGGCAGCTGGCTCCCGCAGTGAGATAGACCTATGGCACAGAGAGGAACGTGGTTCTGGTTTGAGTTATGTTATTTTAAGATAATGAAAGTGAAGCTGATTTCAGTGCTCCTATGGTCACGAGAGTGAGGAGCGGAACTGTAAATCCTGTCTTGCCCCGCATCCAACCTGCTCACAGCTCTGATGAAACGCATCTCACCGGAAGAAACACACAGCATGGACAGCACCTCTGCTCTCCACAGGCCTCCAGCTGCCTTGCGAATCACATTTGTTTTAGACTTGTTTTGTTTTATCTTGATTTGATTTGTTTTGCCTCCCCTTGCCTCCAACAGAGCTTGCTTCACAGGGCCCTGTACAATGCAGACTTTCCCTCAAGCTGTATGAGAAAATGTAATTTCCACTGGAGATCTTGCTGAGATGACGTCCCTTCCACAGTGATCCTCTCATCATGTCCACAGAGCCTCGCATGGGGCAGCTGTTATTGACAGTCTACTGGGAATGGGTGTTAAGCTCATATAGCCGTGTGCCTTGCAGCAGCGAAGAGAGTCTGCAGCATGACGTAATGGCAAGCACTAGGAGTTTCTTCAAAATTTTCCTTGTAAAAGGAGCAGGCCTTACCGGAACATCATTCCAAACACATGTTGGTAACCCCAGCTCTGGCGTTGCTTTAGTTTACAGCATTCTGTGTCTTTGAACAGTCTTCGCAGGGTGCCTCACTCAGGAGTCTTGACTTTTTATGTGCACTATATGTACTCACATTACAATGAGGGTATTTACAGTGTGAGCTTTGACATGACTCACAGGGTCACCACACTGGAGGAAATTTCATATAGCCAAGCTATCTCTGGATGATCCATTTCTTCTTAATCTTTTTCTTCATTTTAAGTTGTAGACAATTCAATTGTACAAAGTCATAATTGTGAAAGGGTTAAAAGGGAACAGGAAAAATATTCACAATTTCTAAAATGTAACACAAATATTTTAATATATATTCATTTTGAAAAAAAAAAATTGGCCAAGAGTGTTGGCTGACATCTGTAATCCCAGCAGTTGGGATGCTGAGGCTGAAGGATCATTACAACTTCAAAGCCAGCCCGAGATACAGAGTAAGCCCTGGGTTTGCCTGGGCTAGAAGAATACCCTGTCTCTAAAAGGAAAAAAAAAAAAAAACAAACCAATAAGAAAGCATATATATTTTGGAAACCATGTATTTGTCCACCTAGGTTGAAAATGAAAACCGTAAATATAGGAAGTTTTCAAAGACCGAGGCAAATTCTTTCCATAATGGCATTTGTTCATTTTCTTCATCATCTTTCTTTCTTTATTTCTTTCTTTTTAATTTAGTCCCCTTTGAATTTTTTGTTTTTTGGTTTTTTTGAGGTAGGGTCTCACTCGAGTCCAGGCTGACCTGGAACTCACTATGTAGTCTCAGGGTGGCCTTGAACTCATGGTGATCCACCCACCTCTGTCTCCCGAGTGCTGGGATTAAAGGCGTGAACCACCATGCCCAGCTTGAATTTTTTTATTATTATTATTAATTAGTTTTGCACTCACTGAATACAGTCAAGTTGGTACCATAGTTAGCCTCCTCCATGTCCTACCACTTTCCCCTAGACCCTCCTTGTTGAGGTATATGGGTCAGGCATTGTGGAGTTAGCCCACAGTTATGAGTAGGAGAAATGTCTCTGCGAATCATGACCCAATATGTGGCTCTGACATTCTTTCCCCCCTCTTCCACAAAAGTTCCCTGAGCCATTTGGGTTAATTTTGGGTCTGCTTCAGTGATGAGGTGTTGGGAGCCTATGTGCCTCTGGATATCTCATTTGGAAGGAGTTGATTGTTCTCTGTGTTGATCTCCTTCACCCTTGTGCTGGTACCCAGTTCACCAAGAAAACAGCACCCTTGCTTGTCTCGCCAATTATTTTTAGTTTTAGCTGGGGTCATTTTGAGGTATGATGGGGTGGTTCTCTCCTTAGGATCTGCATCTATCTGAAAAAGAGAAGCAGATTTTCCTATGGAGAATAAGGTTAGCACAAGACAAATGGGATAACTCTTATTTTTTTTTTTTTTATAGAGAGTTTAATAGGTGTAGGCCCGCTTGTTGCCCATGATTGGTGGTAGCTTGACAATGGAGAGCGGGTTCATGTTTGGATATGGTTCTGACTTGTTTCCCAGCTCCAGCTACGGGTCATGTTCCACTGAGCAGATCAGTTAGCCAAATCAAGAGCAGTTGGTTTCCGACCATGGCTATGTGCCATTATTGCACTTGTGTGAGCATCACAGCAGTTTATTTGCTGCTACATAGGTTAGACCATGAGTTGCTTGGACAGATATTGGTCATTTTCCCCCAGTAGTCCATGTAGCACCTTCTGGCACTAGACACGCTGACTGTCTGGGGCCTGACTCTCTTCCAGTTTCCAGCCATGTCATTCCATTTTCCTTGTCAACCACACATGTTGTCTTTAGCAGTAGGGTCTTACCACTAACCTTTGGTGGGTCATCAAGTACTCAGACAGAAATCTGTCTTTCTTTTAGGAAATCTTGTAGGCCTCTCTGATCAAAAGCTCATTGTGGATGATAGCCACCTGCTGGTACTGGGTGTTACAGGTCAGTGCCACTAAGAGAAGGAAGAAAAAGATAACTAATATAAAAGAGTTAGAGAAGAGAGAGAGAGAGAGAGAGAGAGAGAGAGAGAGAGAGAAAAGCTGTACAAGATTAAGGTCAGTCTTCATCGTACCCTCTTCAATGCCTTGTGACTCAGGTGTTCCTTCTAAGGGCCTGGTGAAGGTTCAAACATTTGGTCTGCCTTTTAGGATATAGAATTTTATAGTGACATTGCCATTTGGGACTAGATTTGTGTCCCCCCTTCCTTGCCATCCCCTCCCACCATATTGTCTAGTCCTCTAGATTCTTGCTGGGTATGTCGGCATCTTGGGTAGATTCAGATTAGGTGCTGTAGATGAGTGAGACTATATGGTGATTATCTTTCTGTGATTGGGTAAGTTCACTGAGAATGATCTGTTCCAGGTTCAACCATTTTTCTTCAAATTTCATTGCATCATTTTTTCTTACTGCTGTGTAGAATTCCATTGTGTATTCCCATGATCTGGATATTAGGACATTTAAGGGTATCCCAAATTTCCTTCAGGTTCACAGAAATTTTTGAACTTATTGAAACTTTTGAAGTCTTGAACTGTTTATTCTGTCTTGTCTTCCAGATTGGAGTTTCTATCCTCCACAGGGCTGACTCTATTCTTGAGAGCTTCTAGAGAGGTTTGGACTTGTTCAATTAGGTTTGCATTTTCTACTACTTTTCTATGTATAATTTCCATCCCTCTGTCAAGCTCCCTTTTCACAACATTTTCTGATTTTCTTGATGCTTCTTGGAATCCATCCTTGCATTTCTTTATGTCTTCATTTAGCATCACCAGCTGATTTTTGAGGTCCTCTTTTTTTTTCACTCTACTTCATATTGAACTCCTTCCATTTTCTTATCTATTAGGTCTAATCTAGTGATGGCAGCATCCATATGATTATTGGTCCTTTGTTGCTTTTCTGTAAGTTCTACCAGTAACTTGGTCAGGGTTGCATTGCTCATAGCTTCATTTTGGTGTTCTGATCCTAACGTCTCTTCTATGTTTTGATTAGAGATGTTTATTGTAGGACTGGGTGATCTTACTGGATTTACTTGCATTTGATTTTTCATGTTATTTCTTTTGCACTGTGGTCTGTGCATCACAGTGTATGGGCAGGGAGAGTAGGACCGTGGTCTTGATGGGCAGGGGAAGTGGTGCCTCTTGGGGGAGCTGGCCTGAGCTAGCGGGCAGGCAAGCAGATGGGCAGAATGGTCCTGAGATACCACGTGGGTAGGTGGATCAGCCTGAGCTCATGCACAGTGGAAAGCTGAAGCAGCCTGGGGCTGGATGCCAAAGCAGTCTGAGCCCTCACTTGGCCGAATGCCAAAGCAGCCTAAGCTCCTATGTGGCAGGGGCACCAAAGTAGCCTGAACTCTCATGTGGTGATGCACTGAAGCAGCTTGAGCTGGTGCTCGGAGCGAAGCTGAAACACCAAGCACTGAAGCTGCCTAACTCCTGTGTGGCAGGACACTGGGATACAAAGGCAGTCTGAGCTCGCGCACAACAGGACACTTGAGGGCACGGCAGAGAAGCACGGGATTGCGCCTGAGCTGGCACAGGCAGACAGGCAGAGTGATTCTGAGTTGCTGCGGGCAGGTGGAATGGGCCTGAGCTCGCGTGTGGATGTGCGGCAGCTGGAGCAGTAAGTGAGCAAATGGGCAGCGCGGATTACAGTGTTGACAACCCAGCTTGCAGTTTCAACCCTGCCAGCACAAAGACAATGCAAAGACATTTGAGGCCAAAACTCTGAGTCCTTCACAGTGGACTGTGGCTGTCGCCTATCTTTCTCCCACCTTCACCCTCAACTGCCAATAGCAAGCCATGGCCCACATTCACTGTGTCTTCAGTGTTCTGTGCCTACAATCAAATATGTTGATGGAGTTCTGCGAACAGACTCGAGAAGGAAAGGAAGACAAGGAAGAAAATAAAAAGAGAAGGAAGAAGAAAAGGGAAAGAAAGGAGAGAGGGAGGACAAACTTGTGCCATATAATACTCTAAGTAGCATGGATATGGACAGCTCATGCTCATAAGGTAAAAATATAAAAGCTTGGTAAGTTTAATAATTGTGACCATGTGACACACATAAAATTCTGTAATAATATGTGAGCACAAAGTCATATTTCTAACTCATCTTTCAAGCTACTGTGGACTCCAAATGCAAGGCCTACCTTGATGGAGACACAAAGAACATGAGGAGAAGTAACTTAGAGTGGTGGAGGTTGGTGACGGGGGGAGGATTGGACTGCACGGCTCCAGAGAGAACAGTTTGTTCTAGCATCACTTAAGCCAGTGGGCAAGAAAGAGTTTGTCAAGTTTTTCAAAGGAGCCACCCATGGCCAATGGAAAGAGAAATGCATAGGAATGGCAGTAACCTAAGATGCTGTAAAGATGCAAAGGTCACATTGTCTCATGTCGAGAACTAATAAAAGTTTATGAGCAAGGTAGCCAAGACCACCCTCTGGGTTCAAGGTATATGGGGTGATGACATGAGCAGACTCAGAAGCTTCTCATACTCCATGAGCGCCAAAGTGCAGGGTGACTTTCTGTGGTCAAGATGTTGTAGCTATGCTCTCTAATACTGGGACTTCTAGCACATCCATATCTGAAGTGTGGCCTGCAACTAAGAAGATAAATTATTAATGAGATTTGTGACTGGCAGATCTGTATTGGGCAACACAGATCAGAGGAGCAGATTACAGGTAGAGAGAGTGTGTGTGTATGGATGGATCTCAGACAGATGTCATCATAAACAACAACAACAACAACAACAACAAAAATCTCTGTCAACATATAGACCATCAGTCTTTGTAAGCCCTTGCCACAGAATGGATCTGGATTGGGTGATAGAAAAAGTCACAGCGCTTAGGTCCTTTGCTGGTGAGTTGAGAGACAACAAAGTTCTCATTTCTTCCTTACTTCAAAGTTTACCTGATGTACTTATTTTCTTTCATGTATTCTTAAGCTCACATTTTTCTTGCTTTTACAAGCATAGTTATATCTCCCTCATATTGAAAATAACAAACATCACTAATAATCAAGCATCAACCCTCCCTCAACCTGCCATAGCTCTCCAGTCGCTCCTCATCCATCCCTCCCCCTCACCTTGCCATGCTTCCTGAGCATGCACCATGTGACACGTCTTTTTGCATCTTTGTACTTTATTCTTTCTCATCCCACTGGCCATGGTCACCTTCCTGAAAAATGTTCATCCTAATACAAAAATATTAAGGTAACCCAAACCAAAGACAATTTTTCACATTCTCATCTTAGTTGAACCATGTGTGAGTATGGGCTGAATAAACATCCTTGGACAGAATTCTCTCGGCCTTTTCCTCCTTGCGCTCTGCCTCTTTGCTTTATGCTCCATTTTCCAGCTCATTTTTCTACTTTTCAATGTTGAGGGTGCCTAGGGCTCTTCACCAAGCTTTTGTTTTCTCTAATCACAAATACTTCAAATGTCTCTCACTTAGTATCAATCACTACTGACCCTCAACTTTGCATTACACACTGCATCAAGTCCTTTAAAAGTATTGGCTTATTCAGTGTTCACAACACTGCTCTAGTGGAGATACTATTTGCCTGCATTCTACTGATGAGAAAATGAGGCTCAGAAATGTCAAATAATGTGCTCAAGGTTGAAAAGCTGGTGAGTTTTGAGGCTGGAAATTACATTCAAACCATGTAGCTGTTCGGTCCATATTTTTAAGCTCTCTTCTATGCTGCTTACCTTCTGATTTCAGTTATCACTTACTCTTCCTTCCGACAAATGCATTTGGAGCACATAAATTGACTCATGCCAACCCATCCTAGTAACCCCCATAGCCAGTGAACGCCTTTGGATGAGCATCATTCCACTAACTGTTTATGTAATGGCTCCAATGTTTCTGCAAACGAAATAGGGATAAAATGAAAATTCATCTCCACATCCAACCTCTACTTCCTGGATCAAGTGATGAACATCTCCAACCACTTGAAAGCCCAGATCTGAATAACTGTGGGCATTTGTGATTCCTATTTCAGTCACCATACTCTCCTCTCCAGTTCTGCCTGTTGTGAGAGCTCAGAGATGTATCATTTCTTGGCACATAACTACCACACCTTCCTGTCTGGGAACCTTTCTCAAGTCTTTGCACTCCACCCATACCCTCAACTAAGCCTTAGAAATGTCAGCAGACTCTTGTTTCTAAAACACAAAGCAGATTTTTCTTTTCTATTATTTTATAGTTTTTAAAAAGCTTCCTATTGCACTACTAAAAAAAAAAAATCTCTGCGTGTCTGGGGACATGACTCAGCAGGTAAAAGCACTTGTTACTCAAGCATGAGGATGCGAGAGGGCCTGAGGAGGTCTGAGTTCCATCCCCAACACACACAGAAATAGGAGATTAGAGCCAGATAGGCTTATAACCCAGATCCTATAGGGGCCAAAGACCAAAGAATCACTGGAGCTTGCTGAACAAACAATCTCAGCAAAACCCAGAAGCTCTAGGTTCAGTGAAAGCCTTTCTCTCAAGGAAACACGGGAGCAGAGTGATGATAAATGGCACCCACTGTTATCCTCTGGCCTCTGAACACAAAATCATGGGGCCCACGTAGCTGTGCTCATACCCATGGGCCACATATATGCACACACGCTCATGGGCCAAAAATCTGCACACATACTCACGGGCCATATATTGCCCACATACAAGCAAACACATGCCAAACAACCCCACACAACAGAAAACATACACATACACACAAACACACACACACACACACACACACACACACACACACACGCACACACACCAAAATGACATATTAAAAGTTCTGAATAGCTTAACAGGGAAGATAAGCTCCTTGTCTTTGCCATCCCAAACTTGCCTACCCTGCTCTCTTCATTCAAACCTGTGTGGGGCCTTATTCAGCATTCACGTTGTACTTCTCAAGGAGTATACTGCTGCAGTCTTTCCAATAAGCTAAGGAGAACTTTACCTCTTTGATGCCAGGTTTGACTCATCCAAAAATTCCTAGGTCTTGCTCTTCCATATCTATCCCCATCCTAACATGTATTTTAACCATATGCATAGTATGCTACACTTATACAGCACTGCTCTTCCCCACTGTAAAACAGATGCTTGTAAAGCAGTTCCCTTCAGTGTCTTGCATGACACTCTGTTGTCTAGATACTCAGTATGTGTCAGACTGAATGCATGCATGATATGATCTTTTCAAAGACTATCATGTAGCTTTGAGTAAAAGGATAGAGAGAAGCTTCTGGGGACCTTCTGATGAGATGTTAAAAGACGATTCTCACATCACACACCTATCATTCTAGAAACCCTTCTCTCTAGGCATGTGTTTTCTTACATATTGGGAAGGGAAAGGCCACCCAGGAGATCATTTCCCTTTAGTAAAATGCCCTTGGCAAGTCTTGTGGAGCTGAAGAGAGGAGCCTGGGGAGAGGAAGGACCACACACGTTCAGCAGCAGCACTGAAAATTGTCATTTCTGCTTCATTCCTTACTGCACCCACTCCAAGAATGTCCTTTCTTTAAAGTCTGACAAAGGGATCCATGACCATTCTCGCAAAACACATGGGAACAGCAGTAAATACATGATTCTGTGTGAAAAATACACTCTTTTCCATTTCCACACATTTTCTAATATACAGTGAGAGCAGAAAAATCATTTTCTATTCTTAGGATGATTATGGTAGGGAAAAGTGGAAGCTGTGTTAATTGTCCAGAAATAATTCTCAAACAAATTAAAAGCATATTTTATAGCAAAAAAATATTGTGTATCTCCTATGCAACAGGAGAGCAGTGTGGCATAGTCATCTCCTGAATTGGTTCTCTTTTCAACTGTAGAACAACTGGGTGCAAGGATAGCTCTCCTTGTGTGGGCTGCATGCACACTGACTCTATGTATTAAAGCTGAACACGAGAACAGAACTGATATCTGTTGCATTCTCATGGAGAGGAGAGGATTTATTTTGGCTTCTATGTTTTTTTTTTGTTTTTTTTTTTTTTGGTTTTTTGAGGTAGGGTCTACTCTAGCCCAGGCTGACCCGAGCGCTGGGATTAAAGGCGTGCGCCACCACGCCCAGCTTGGCTTATAGTTTTGAAAGGAAGTTTCATCTTGGTGGGGAAAGCAAGGCAGGAACAGGTAACCAATGTCACATCATGACATCAGCAGGGAGGAAGCAGAGACGGATAGACGCTGATGCTTCCTGTCTTTCTCCTTTTTACACACTCAGCACCCCAGCCCTTGGAATGCACTGCCCACGGTTAGGCTGAGTGTTCCCACCACAATTCATCTAACTTAAAATATTCCAAACAAATATGCAAAGAGATTCCTTTCCAAGGTGGTAGTTCTAAATGCTATCCACTTGACAACCAGACATTAACCATCACAGAACCAATATTATTCTATCCTCATGGATTGCCAGTCATTTTTCAAATATTTCACATGTACCAATCCATAGCTCAATAAATCAAGTATTAATATATGATATATATATTTTACATGTATGTATTTTCCAATAAGTAATCAAATTTAGATATATTTAACACTTGGCATTTTATGAACTGAAAAATGCCTGCAGTGGAGAATAGCCGTCCAAGAAATTCTATACCTAGTAAGTGTCAAGGTCAGAACTCCAAGGTATCCTGTATCATGGGATACAGAAGTGCTCCCTGAGGCAAGACTTCAGCACTGATCATGCTGTGTGACCTGCAAGAGCTCCCATAGGGAGGCTTAATTCCAAATTCTACAGCCCTGTACAAATAAAACCCTTTACCCTGTGACTGAATGTATAGCCCTATGTAGCTACCATTATAAATAAACATATATATATACATATGATTCTTTTCAGTACTGTAAAACATCTCTCAGTCTGGCCCCTGTCAAGACAATATCACTAAATATGAAAGCATCACGTACATGTCCAACTTCCCATTCTGCCTGTTCAAGGCTTTCGTTTTAAGTTCTCTATTAGTCATGAAGCTGCCTTCATGTGGCTGATTAGTGACAGTGCAGCAGAACCACAAGCATAACAGGAGGCCTGTCCCCAGGGGTGTTTGCTGTCATGAAAGTGTTTTTTTTTTTTTTTTTTTTTTTTTTGAGAAAGAGAGACAGACAGACAGACAGACAGAGAGAATGAGTGCTCCAGGGCCTCCAGCCATTCCAAATGAACTCCAGATTCATACATCACCTTGTGCATCTTGCTTACGTGGGTCCTGGGGAATTGAACCTGGGTCCTTTGGCTTTGCAGGCAAATGCCTTTGCCTTAACTGCCAAGCCATCCTTCCAGCCCAAAGTATACATTTTTGTTATTTCTGGAATTGTATTTTTCACTGATTGCCATTATTTTCCTTTTCAAAAAAATGTTTTATTTATTAATTTTATTTATTTGCAGAGAGAGAGAAGAGAAGGGAGACTGACAATAGGTTATCAGGGCCTTTAGCCACTGCAAATGAACTCCAGATGTATGTGCCACTTTGTATATTTGGCTTATGTGGGTACTAGGAAATTGAACCTGGGTTGTTAGGCTTTGCAGGGAAGTGATTTAATCACTGAGTCATCTCTTCAGGCCATGATTACCATTATTTTTGTATTGATAATTTGACTTTTTCATAAGAAGGTTATTTTCCTTTGCCATGCTACTATGAGAAGTACAAGTAACTAGGAAAAATGGAAAATAAAGTGACAGCGTTGAGAAGGCATTGGCGTCAATAAAGACAGGTAAGCAAAGTATGACAAACAGCTGAGTGAAGCAGCAGACGTGTTTGGAGGAACCTAAGACTCGCTGCAGAAGAAGAGCAGACCCAGGGACCTCACTGGGGCCAACCAGTGCTCCTTGGCAATAAGAATTAAACAGAGGGCCTGTTTCCTTCTTAGAAGATCAAATCATATGTGGGATTTCCGCAGAGACTGAGAAAGCAATCTCATTAGCACTTAAACCAGGCTAGATATGCTCCAGTAACTAGAAATAATTTTATTTAGCCCAGTACATAGGAAAATGACTGTTTTTTTTTTTTTTGAGAAAATCTTTAAGAGAATCTAAGGTTAGTCAATCTTTACTGACCATGAATCACATACACAAGGTGAAAGAAATCAAGTAAATTCCAGAAAGTGCAAAATGATTGCAGCAGAGAACACTTGCAATAGAATAAAATGGAATGCGATTATTCCTCCAAATGGCTTTGTCCGCTTTTGAAAATAAAGTGCATGTAGAGTATTAGCCAAGTGCTGCATGGGCCGCAGAAAAGGAAAAGAAAGGCTGAGGACCACAGGAGACTTGGATACTGAAAGCAAAGGCACGCTTGGAGAGGAACATGGTCGTGAGGGAGTTGAAGCAGCTCAAAATCAATTAAATATTTGAGTTTTATATTCACAAGAAAACAAGCAAAATGCACAGGTTCTGTGGCCTGTTCCAGCATGTATGCCTCACGTCTAAAGTCACAAGCATCTGATGCTCTGTATTCATTGAATGTTTAGAACTCACGTTGACCTTACAAATAAATAGGGCATTTCACAAAGATCCAGAGAGCCAAGACGAGAGGCCAGCGTGTTCCATCTGACAGCACAGTGGAGGTGATGCTCTATGATTTCCTTCATCAAACAAGAAGAGCCAGCTGCTTCCCTGCCTTCCAAAATCGGCAGTCCTTTCTAGGTAGAAGCCTCAGGAAAATTGTATCAAAAAAAGGTCTAGTTTATTTTCAATATAAATAGAATTCAGACTAGAATAAAGAAGACCCTTCCCTTTCATTTGTTTAGAGCCCTCTGCAAAGGATGAATCATTTCCTAGTGGGATTCTCATAAGAATGTAGAGAAAAGAAATGTGTTTCCGTTGTAGGAAATGAGAACAGTAGAAGAGGGGATGAGGTGAGGGAGGAAAGGAAAAAGAATAAGGGAGAGAGAAAAGAAAAAAAGAAATTGGAGACAGTGAAGGAAGTACCTATAGGTCCAGAGATATTTTACATTCATTTATTACCAAACTGAGCCTACAAAGTCACTTTGTAGTTTGATTCTACAATTAGAGAAACAGGAAATCAGACTAGGAGAAAGTGTAAGTTGGCCAGATCTCACAGTTAGTAAAAATTAAGTTAGATCTTACACCCAAGTTGACACTGCATTGCATCTCATGCGTACATGTATGATCAAATCATGGGAGTGGAGAAGGGGTGCTAAATTATTCCCATTTATGTCCCATTGTCCTATAACAGACCTGTTGCTACTGAATATAGAACTTACTGGTACTGAGAGAGAAGTGACTTTCTTAGGGGTGAATAGTTTGTAAAAACAAACATTGGCTTAGTGTTTCATATACTACATATGAATAGAGTAAAATATGACTTTAACAGGTACCCAATTTTCTCCCAATCCTCCTCGTACACAGAAAGGTGATTCAGCTGTATGAGGTCCGACATAAGGAGATGAGACATATGTAGGGCATTGAAACAGGAAAAGGAAGGAAGGAATCTTGTAGGAGGTAAAACTGAAGACAGAATGGACTGCCTTTCCAGTGGCTTGCTAGCCAGGAGACTCCATTTCCTACTATTTGAGAATGATTAATGAATTGACCTCCCGTGTACAACTTTGAAAACACCAAATGTGCTTAGTTTGGCTGACTAGTAGAGGAAGACCTATTCACACAGAACAAAATAGGCTGCTGTTTGCCAGTAGCTATTAACTCGTGGCTATATCAACACTTGTACTGTTAACAGTAATCTTATCCAAGAGTCTATTCTTGAAGAACCTTGGGGGTTGAAGAAATATTTTATTGGCATCATCCCTAAGCCTGTAAGTAGCAGTATGCCTTGACAGAATAAAGCCACACAATTCTCACCTAGTCTTGGGTTTGCTTTCTTAGAAGATCTTTGGGAAATAAAACACATACCCCATGCCCAGCCTTCTACAAAGAAATGAGCTTCCCACTCAAATCTGGCTGTTCAAAATTCCTGTAAGTTTTGTTCAGTCCTTACAGTTATTTAAGTAGACAGTTTCTAGCAGAAATGAATCTCCCACATTCACACGTTTTTCTTAAGCCATGCCCAATAGTGTGCTGTGTGGTCTGAAGATTACATGTATCATGCTGCCAACAATGTTGGTTGTTACATACAGACTTTGAGTTTGGGGAGAAGGTGTAAACCTCTACTTAAATTGGAATTGTGTGATCTTGAAACAATGTCCACAGCCAAAAAAGAAGATTGGGTATGGCAGGAAAGGAATCTGTAATAGATAATGGAAACACTAGCCTGGAGCCCACGTAGAAATAGTCAAGTGGGAATCCACCTCTGCTGTCTGGGTGCAGTAGGAAGGGCAAGACCAAGAGAACACTCTTGTGAACAGCCCCTCATGAATCTTTGCATATGTGTTGCCGTTATGCTCTATCAGAGTAATTCCAAGTAATACTACACGTTCCATATGTGTAATGTATTGAACAAATATTCATGTGTGTTTAGAACTTGCTGAGAATTCTGCTAGAATCTGGGTCCACAAATGTTGCAGTTACCTTCTTGTTGCTGTAAGCATCTGACCAAAAGCAGCTGATTGGAGGGCAGGGATGCATTCTGGCTTACAGTCCCGAGGGGAAGCTCCATGGTGGCATGAGCAAAGGCTGGACATCACCTCTGCCACAGCAGGTGAAACATGGCAACAGGAAAGGGAGCCAAATTCTATAAAGGAGAAGTTGGCTATAACATCCATACACCTGCCCCTCTACCACACACACCCTCTCCAGTAAGGCTCCACCTCCAAGATAGCCACCACCTGGAAAACAAGCATTTAAAACTGGTGAGTTTACAGGCAATGTCTACTTCACACTACTACAACAAAATGGAATAGATAAGTTGCCAAAGAAGAATGCATAATGTGGAAGTAGATAAGAGCAGAGTGCAAGGAAGATTCTGAGAAGACAATTCCCATGTTATTATGGGAGCAGAAGCATGAGGGACCTCACCCAGATAATATAGGTAGGAAAGGATGAGAATCTTGTGGTGTCCATTAAAAGATGAGTAGGGGACTGGAGAGATGGCTTAGTGGTTAAGGTGCTTGCCTGTGAAGCCAAAGGACCCAAGTTCAATTCTCCAGGACCCATATAAGCCAGATACTCAAGGTGGACATGCATCTGGAGTTTGTTTCCAGTGGCTGAAGGCCCTGGTGTGCCCATCCTCTCTCTCACTCTCTCTCCCTTTCTCTCTCTCCCTCTCTCTCTGTATCTGCCTCTTTCTGTCTGACAAATAAATACAATAAAAAAGATGAGTAAGAGTCAGAGAAATTGCAACCAGATATGCAGGAAAGATATGTGATAGGAACATTGTAAGACATATTTAATAAAATACAGTGTGTCTGTAGCCTAGGAACAAACCTGTATGTGTTGGTAGTGTGGAGACATTCAATCATGAGGTATGCTAAGAATGAAAGATCCTGGGACAGAAAATAGGAAGGCTTTAAATTGATTGTTGCTTTGCTCTTTTTGTTTGGCTATGTGATCTTAGACACTATTATGTCACAGTGCTCACTCTAATAGCATAGTTATGAAAAGAAGAAGTATATTAATAAGATAAGAAAGATGACTCACCACGTCCCCTAGATGACAGTGGTGGTGATAACTGTAGTGCCTTTTCTTGTAAATTATAGCCCTCAGCAATAAGGCGGTTGCCCCCATCTTCACCCTGACATGATGGTTAGTGGCTGTGGCTACGTGAACCAACATGACACTGGCATTTAATTGTCTCCAACAAACCCTGGCTTGGTGATCCCACTGTCATCTGAATAGGACTGTTCCCTGTGGGTTTATCAAAGAGAAAGGAAGGTAAAGGTTCAAGGTGACAGTTTTAGCAGCCAGGTCATTGTTCTGTCACATTAATTGGCCTTGCAAACATTATTTAATTTGCACATTTGTTTGTGTTTCTGCTTTTCCAGTGACTAGATTGTACATGATTCTCTTTATGATTAATTCAGCTTATAATTACTTTCTTTGTCAAAGGCAAACACACGACTCCACTTTGGTTCAAGTGATAAGCTTTGGTTGCTCTCTGGATATTTGTATAGTGTGAAGGTAGATATTTCTAAAGAAAATGACCTGTAAGATTTCATCCTTTCCCTGGAGTAGCTAAGAAATTGAGCAAGAGCAATGTAGGTTTATAAAATAAGTACCTCCAGGAAGTCTGTAAAGTATTTCCATAAACAAGAGGAGAAATTCATACTAATGGAGAAAGTGGACAACATTTCTCAAATGTAACATTTAAATTAGATATTAAAGAAAAAATGCACCAGCCAAAAACATTATTAAAAGGATATCCTTGGCTCATGGAACTTTTGGAGTGATGTTGTCTATAAAATGAGAAATAGTAGAAATATACTGAACATCTACAAAATGTGAGAAACTCCAGGTCTTTGCTTTCTAACACCTTCATGATAGTCATATGAGATAGACACTGTTATCCCAATTTTCAAATGAAAAATCTATGACAAAAAAAGAGAGTGAATTTGTGTAAAATGTTGGGAGCTGACAAATACTTTTTAAAAAGTGGGTGGAGAGATGGATCAGCAGATAAGCCACTTGCCTGCAAAACATAACTACCTGGACTTGATTCCCCAGGACCCATGTAAAGCCAGATGCACAGTGACACAATCATCTAGAGTTTGTTTGCAGTGGCTGGAGGCCTTGGAATGCTGACTCTGTCTCTCTTTCCTTTATGTCTCTGTGGTGGTTTGAATAGAATACATGGCCCCCAATATATTCAGTTGTTTATTTGTTTGTAGTTTGCATCTTTAGCCACCTGGCTGAAGGCAGTGTCATTATGTTGATCTTAAGGTGTGGTGGTGGGTTTCAGATTTCAAACTAAAGATATGCAAAGTGTGCCTAGCAGGAGTTCCTGAAGTGTGCTGTGCTGTGTGGCTTTTAGGCTTGTACTTCTCTGTCTGCTTCGGCCTGTGAAGGCAGGCCAGCTTCTTCTGCCATTATGGAACTTCCCCTGGATTTTTAAACTTCAATAAATATCCCTTCCTCCATAACTGTCTGGTTTGAAAGTTCATCTCAGTGAACCTGAAGCTGTCTGATACAGAACTTGGTACCGAGGAGTGGGCTGAGATGTACCTGGCCATGTGCATGTTGATCTTTTGGAACCTTTGTTTTGGAGGAATAGGCATGGACTCGGTGCTTGCAACTGAGGATGTCGTCTGGAGTGGTAAGCCAAGTTTTATGGACTATTCTGATGAGAGTTTGAGAATTCTAAGTGCAAACAGTATTGAACTTCGAGGCTTGGCTTATGAGCTTTCTAAGGAGAATGAAAGACTGCAGAGGACTTTGTTAGAACTGGGCTACTAGCATAAGGGCTGGCTGCGGCCTGTTGCCCAGGCCCAGAGAGTTTGATCAAGTTTAAATTTGTAATGGACTGATGTGCTTGGCTAGAGATATTGGACCGAAAGATTTAAGATTTTAAGCTGGAAAACCTCAAGCAAGTTAAAATTACCAGCACTGAGACTGGTGTTAGGTTACTGAATCTGCTATTGTCAAACACATTAGCAATCTTAAAGGAAGATGGTCCAATTGCTTTACTATGGAAAGGATGCCTGAGGAAAGACAATCATAGAAATGCAAACACTTTTGGAAAGAGTTGACTGGAGAAGGAACCTGCTTTTCAAGGTTATGATTTGTTTTGTTCCTGAATTAAGAATATGGCTGTGTCCTGCATACCTGTTATTAGTTTCAGAAGCATGAAAAATGCATGGAGTGGCCGTGAATTGCACATGCTTCCAGGAGCTGCCACTTGAGATGTTGCATGAGGCAGGGCATGATGCCCTGATAGGCTGAACGAGCCTTTAGAGAATGGAGGAGTGGTCATGAATTGCACACGGTTCCAGGAGCTGCTGCTGAGATGCAGCATGAGGCAGGGCATGATGCCCTGATAGGCTGAAAGAGCCTTTGGAAGATGGACCGTGGTTTGCATGAAGACTTCGAGATGTTTTGGATATACCAGGACTGTGCAAGGGCTACCATACAGCGCACTGTTGGCCTGAGATGGAAGTGTTCCCCAGCTACTCTGCCCAGCTAGAGGGGTGGAATTGGAAAATCTGGAGACTGTCAGTCTCTGGTTGTATTGGACTTGAACTGCAGAAGTTTGATATTTGTTTGATGGTGGTTGAGTTTACATTGTTTTAGTCTCTCCTTGGTATGCCTTATACCAGTTGAAAATGTTTACTCTGTGACTTTATATGTTAGAAGTGTTTAACTTGTTTGATTTTACAGGTCTTTATATCTTAAATTGGTCAAGACTGTGGGGACCTTTGAAATTGAACTGAGTACAATTTACAATGTGTGATGGTTATAAATCTATTGGGGGCCAGGGGCGGAATGTAGTAGATGGCCCCCAATATATTCAGTTGTTTATTTGTTTGTAGTTTGCATCTTTAGCCACCTGGCTGAAGGCAGTGTCATTGTGTGGATCTTAAGGTGTGGTGGTGGGTTTCAGATTTCAATCTAAAGATATGCAAAGTGTGCCTAGCAGGAGTTCCTGAAGTGTGCTGTGCTGTGTGGCTTTTAGGCTTGTACTTCTCTGTCTGCTTCGGCCTGTGAAGGCAGGCCAGTTTCTTCTGACATTATGGAACCTCCCCTGGATCTTTAAGCTTCAATAAATATCCCTTCCTCCATAATTGTGTCTGGTCTGAAAGTTCATCTCAGCGAACCTGAAGCTGTCTGATACAGTCTCTCTGCTTGCAAGTAAACAAATAGATAGATAAAAAAATATTTAAAAAATAGATTAATAAACAAATTGTGTCCCAGGCAGGTTGAGTCTATCCTGCAAAGGTCTAAGCCCTTAACTTTTGCCTATTCCAGATATAGAAGACAACATGATATGATTGAAAATTGATATGGTGACTGGGGAAAGATTAGAAGAGAAGGGGAGAGTGAACTCAACTCATCAGAGCCTTAAGGGATGGCGGGAGAATAACATTCACTGTGTCCAGTTGAGGAAACAGGCAGCGTATAAGTGAAACTACAACAAAACTCACAAAGGCCTTAGCTGCACTGACACTACAGCTGCTAAGATGACATTAGTGAGTGCCAGGGGCTGTAGTGACAAGGAGAGACCTTGTGTTTAGGTGTTTAGAGCATTATGTAGAGGCAGAAAATAACTCTGGCTGGAGAAATATGGACACCTAGATCCTAGTATCTCTTTAGAAGAAAATCAATAAATATCCTAAATTATTTCTCTGAACTATTAATTGATAAACCAAAAATATTAAAACCAGAGCCCACACAAAATGTATCCACTGTCACCCAGATTGCAACTGGGAGTGTAGATGTACTTTACAAAATACTTGACTCAATTTTTTTTTTCTTTTTAACCTGGTAAGTAGTATAAGCTTATTGGCTTTTCAGGAAGATAAACCCTATGCTATTATAGAAAATCAAATGGAGAGGGAAGGGCAAGTTAGAAGATTATTGTGCTAGGAAAACAAATGACAAAGGCTTTTCAGAGTATAATTGATCATTAAATCCAGCTGGTAACAAGAAAGGAGTTATCTAGATTAAGCTGGGGCTATCTGGCTTCAGTGATTAGAATGAAGATAGTTTTTTGAGGGAGACAGGAAATTTAAAAAAAAGAGGAGAACATTTCTGCACAATATCAGTTCCATGTTGCAAGAGCTGAAATGGGAGTTCAGAAGCAATCACATGGCCTGGAGCTCTTCGTGGCTTTGGTTCAGGCACACTGCACACACAAACAATTGTTTCTGTGAGGACAGGAAGGGCTCCGAGAATTGTGAGGAACTATTCATTCTGCTGAGGTTTAAGCATAAAATCAGTTATTGAAAATAATAAATAGCAATAAAATTAAAGTGAGTTTCATTTGGGGGCAAGTAGTTGGTCCCGAGGAAATGATGGAAAGCTTTGTTTGAAAACCCCACCTTGAAACTTTCCTTTTCCTGCAGCATTGCTTTTGTGGTAGATGTGCTTCCGCTTTCTGGGAATGTCTAGTATATAACGGTCATACTACAGATATAGTCATTTCTAGTGACTATAAACCTTTTATTTAGTTAATACATTTGATTTAATCAAATATAATAAAGATACAAAGATGAACGAAGTACTAATGTTAAGTAATGTATCACTTTTTTGCTTTCTAAGAAACTTGATTTCATTGATTATTTGATGGTGAGTGTGTATGTGTGTGTGTATGTTATCTGCACCTTTGTTTAAATTGGACTCACCCTATACTAAAAACAAAATTAGAACAATATGATCTGAACCCTATACTGGTGTTGATGGAAAGTAAGTAGGTCATGTCTTATGTTGAGTTTGTATGTTCTAAGGCATATAGACATGTTTATTCAATAAACATTTGTATTTATTTGACATGAAAGACATTGTGCTTCTGTGTATGCAAGAACTGGAGAAAAGACAGTTTCTGCCCACAAGAAGCTCACAACCTGGTGATAGATACATGTAGAATTTTTTAAACTTTTATTTTTATTTATTTGTTTATGAGGAGAGAGAGAGAGGGAAGAAGGGAGAGAGAGGGGGGGAAGAAGGGAGAGAGAGAGAGAGAGAGGGAGAGGATGGATGTTCTCAGATCTCTAGCCACTGCAAACAAACTCCAGGTACGTGTGCCATTTTGTTCATCTGGCTCTAGGTGGGTACTGGGAAATCAAACTCAGGCCACCTGGCATTACAAGCAAATGCCTGCAGCCACTGAGCCATCTTACCAGTCCACAAATAATTTTAAGATAAGGCAGAAAGTAGTAGAGTGCAAAGGTGGTTAGAGGATTCCAATAATTAACAGATGCCTTGTTAACAAACATGGTCTATTGTTCATTCTACAGATATATATATTTGGACTGACCATCTGAACTTCAGCATAGTATCTTTGTATGATATACCTCTGAGTTTTGTTCAATTAGACTGGGAGCTATTGTCCAAAAAGTTTCTAAGCGGTATCAAGCACTATCCTAGGCAACAGTTTTGCCACTCTTGAAAGCAAGTCTTTTGAGAAAATATTATTATTTCCTCAGATACTTCATTTGAAGAGCAATCTGTAGCTCATAAAGCATGCTCTTTAACCCTGACTTTGGCTGTCTCTGATTGGTGCCTGGGATTTCTAACATGCTTACATGTTCATAGATGGCCTTTACTCATCACACTTGAGATTGTAATGTATATGACTGTTAAATTAATGTGCAGCGAGTGCCTAAGGGGAAGAGAAAACCTGCCTCATACAAGGCTAGGGCTATCACCTGAGTTGTCTCTGACTTTACACACACACACATACACACACGCACAAATGGAAAAATGGGATACTTTATTCCCAGAAAGAATAAAAGCATTTGTAAAATTCTCAGATCTTGGGATGGTAAGATAACATAAACTATGTATAATTTATATATATATATATATATATAGAAGAGGACACAGAGACCATTCAAGAGACTCTCCCATGGTCACCTCATTATTGAACAAAAGACTTTAATCAAAGATTCATGGATCCTGACATGAAGCCATGTGCTCTTCTCTTATCCTTATACTTCCTCTATTTTATAAAATATACAGATATCAGCGTACAAGATACCCTTAAATACACAAGGCTATTAATATGAATGAGGAACTCAGCCATGGTGAAGTTTAAATAACTTATTTAAAGTCTTTCAGAAAAGCTTAGATTCCCACCTACTTCATTGGTTCTACATTTGGAGGCAGGGTTAGAGGGAAAAGGTAGATGAGCACAGACCCTCACACAGAGGGCAGAGCAGGAAGGGTCAGGAGGAAGCAAAGAAGTGGCTGTAGGAATCCAAGATTAGCCAAAACTGCAGAAACGCCTCAGGGAATGGATGTGGGAAGATGGCAGCCCAGAGCTTTGCATTCCTGCCTTGGTGATTAATGGGATCTCAGCCAAGAGGTGTCTTACGTAGAATGGCTCTATAGAAAACCAGGGGCAAAAAGTGAAAATCACAACTATGCCTGAATTGGGTACTTGAAAAACTTCACCAAGGAAAATGGGAAGCATCAGTTTTGTTCGTCTCACAGACCAAAGCACAGAGGGGTGGCGTGGATTCTTGCCTTCCTCACTCCTTCCTCTCCCCTCGCTCTGGGCCCCTGAGTGGAGAGAACACGGACCCAGAAGTAAAGGCCTCAGCACCTACTTAGCGGAATGGTGTTTTTCTCTTTAGGATGAAAAATAATGCATTCTTCCTATGTGGAATTGGGCGTTGTAAGATTCTGAACGGACTGGAATTTTATCTTCAAGTGAATTTATGATCATTTATTTCCAAGCATGAGCAACTGAGTGATTACACCTCCCAATTTTTATTCCTTCTCTAAATTAAATTGGACCAAAATTAGTATTAAGGACAGAAATATTATAGACATTCTTACATAATGGTCATGGCTCAAAAATCATGGTAATTTAATCTATCAAGTCAATGGATACACATATCTGTATCAGTAGGTGTACCCTAGTCTTTTTGGTTAATAATTCTGAGGGGAAATGACACATTTAATGAGCAAAAATTCATATTCTTGGGCTGCAGAGATACTACTTGTAGGTTCACCCTGTCACAGATGACTGGATGGGGGTTTATACTTGTGAGATGTATCTCAAGACCACAAATAGCATTGTGGCAATATATTTTTGTTTTGTTTTGTTTTTCAAGATGAGGTCCCACTCTAGCCCAGGGTGACCTAGAATACACTATGTAGTCTGAGAATGGCCTCAAATTCATGCTGATCCCCCTACCTCTGCCTCCCAAGTGCTGGGATTGAAGGTGTGCACCACCACGCCCAGCTTTCTTGCAATAGTTTTGATGGAATTGAAGAACACAGCACCTTAGCGAGCAGAATGAGCAGTGAGATTTAAGCTCCTGTTACTGCTCTATCAGAAGCTACTCCCATGAGTCCAGGAGATATTAACACTTTCCAGGATCAGATTCTTCATGTGTCAATTTGAAATGATGGGGTTCATGTTCAAAGCCTTTTAAACAAATTAATTTCATCTATGACCAAGGAATGCATTCTTAGAAAACCACAACCTGTCTCCTAAGGCAAATGATATTAGTCACCTGTGTTTTTCATTTGAGCTTATCTGAGGGATAGCTCAAATTTTCTTAGAAACGTTGATTGAGACACGACTTACAAATAATGACCAGTTGTACAAATGATCAATATATTTATTTAGCCATATCCACAAGTACCATATCAATGAAATAATTAAATAGAAAAATAGCATGCAAACCCTTTGAGATTTTGTTAAAAACCTAAAGTGATCTTAAAGTAAAGTTTACTAGTAGCAAGATATATTATCACATGTGTGTGTGGTACATGTATGTGTGTGTGTGTGTGTGTGTGTGTGTGTGTGTTTGTATGTAGTTGAATGCAGAGGCCAGAGGTTGTCAGCATGTATATTTTCCTCAATTGCCTTCCAACTTATTTTTATAAATACTTTTTAAGTTTTATATATTTATTTGAGAGACACAGAGAGAGAGAGAGAGAGAATGGGCAATTCCAGGGCCTCCAGCCACTAAAGGAACTCCAGACGCATGTGCTACCTTGTGCATCAGGCCTACGTGGGTACTGCGGAATCCAATCTGGGTCCATTGGCTTCCTCCAGCCCTGATTTATTTTTTGAGAAATGGTCTCCCATTAAATCTGTAAATCATCAGTTCAGCTAGATGAGTTACCCCGAGAGCCCTGTGAATCCTCATGTCTCTGCCTTCCTGGCTGTGGAATTGCAGACATGCACTGCCACACCTGGCTTTTACATGGACACTGAGAATCTGAACTCAGATCCTCATGCTTGCTTGGAAAGCTCTTTACTCACTGAGTCATCTCCCCAGCTCATAATAAGACTTTTACAAATAATGTTCTTCCTGCAACAATGACTGCTAAATGAATAAACAAATGAATAAATATATAAATAATAGATTATAGGGCTGGAGAGATGACTCAGTTTTTAAAGGCACTTGCCAGAAAACATCAGAGACTAAGTTCAACCCCCCAAGATCAATGTCAGTAGCTGTGTATGTCCATACTTGTTTTTAATTTCAGCTCTATATGTTGATAGAAAGGCTGACTCAAGGAAATACTTGGATGAATGATAGAGGAAGTTCACGCAATGTTCTCTGAACACACATGGGCAAACACCACATACACACACATGCACACACACATACCACATGCTTCACATGCAACATAAATAAATATTAAATTAAATAAACAAGTAGTCATAGAAATTCTCTCTGAATTTTGTAATAAAATATCTTGAAAGAAATAATTGAACAGAGAAAAAAGTTTAGGACAAGAATAAAAAGATACCTATTATATCTCACAGCATATCATTTTGAACAATTTTATTATGTTAATCATAATATGTAGGATACAAAGAAAACTCAAGTTTGAAAACAAATAAGGAAGGTTACATCAGAGAAGAAGTGCATGCCCATGAATGGCAGCAATTGGAAGATTATTAATGAAAATTAAAGAGATTTTGCAGAGTTTTTGAAAGACATCTAATAAATATATGCACATCATAGGTAAAGTAAGATAATCAAAGCAGATAATTAAAATGCAGCTATTAGAGCTTCAGCCTTTGAGACCAAAACCAAGTAAATTAGTTTGGCTATAAAACCAAAAATTACAAAATAGTTACAGTAAAAGTGAGTACATGTGGAATCATCACCTTACCCGCAAAGCACACAGGGCTCAGACATCTAACAGGTCCATGAGTCAGACATTGTAAAGAAGAAATCAGGTCCAGTAGCATGCTTTACTTAGGCCCTCTTGCCTTCTGCCAAAGTCACCTAGAAATGTAAATGGGTAAGTTACTTTAAAATGTATCTCTTTCCTTAAAGAAGATAAAAGGTCATATTTGGAGAGATTGTAAGATCCATTTAAGGCAAAAAAAAAAAAAGGACAGAGATAGTAATAACTAAAATTATACAAAGAATTAACAAAAATATATAGGACCATTCAGAAGCAAATATAGAACTTACAATGTTTCCATGACTGCACTTGTAGGAAGATTGTGAAAAAGAAAAAAAAAAAAAAAGTGCTTGTAAGGGTGAGTCACAATATGCTTAGGGTTTATGTGCTAAGATAAAAAAAAAAAAAAGAAGAATTTTAAATCACTAATGTCTTTCTTAAAAGTTGGATAAATTAGAAAATATGTGGAAGATGAACTCATTTCCACAGCACAGATTGTTCAGACCCCAGAGGAAATGTGATTGTGTAGGAAACTGCTCCTCCATCAGGACAGTCCAGAAGCATGGGAAAGAGAGAAACTAGAAGAGTTGATGCCAGGCCCCAAATTTCCAGCTTTAGGTTCCTTCAATAACAGCAGTGCTAAATAATAAATAACAAACAAATAAACAAACAAAGGAGGAATTTGGAATGCAAATCACGAAGCCATTTTCATTGAGAGTAAACATGAAAGAGAGAAGAGAAGGGAAGATAAAAATCAGGACACATCCTACAAACCCTTTGTGGTGTGGTGGACTGAGAGATGAACTGATACCGAAAGGGTATAGAAAGAGAACCTGGATCATTACACTGTTCCAATTCTAAGGAAAAGGTTTTAGAGGAAATTATGTGGCTTCCTATTGGAAAGAAGTCAGCTCAGTGTGCAACATCATTCCACAACATAGAGGTAGGGTGAGCCATGAGGTGATATACCCATCACCCACCTATTGGATATTTTAAGCCAGAGAAAAAAATTAAATAATTTTTTTAAAAAAATGGAGTAAAAGTAAAATAGATAACACAGTAAAGAGAGATCCATTATGTATTTAAATGATGTTTGGGTAAGTATCAAAAGCTGTAAGTGGTGAACATCAATATCCTTATTACTGTAGTTTTGCTGGAAATGTTAGTCTATCACAACACATGATGGTGTCTGCATAGTATTTGCTCAGGCAGTATTTGGAGGATTGTATTTGGTGCTCTGAAAGAAAAGGACATGGCTAACATAATTTTATAAATGTGCATGGATGGCATATGTCAGATAATCCTGGAGCACATGTGAACACCTTACCATAAAACCAGCTGTGTCTGACCCCCATGTGAAAATGGAGCAGACATTAAATTGATGAGAGCTAAGTTAAATCTACTTGCCGGGCGTGGTGGCGCACGCCTTTAATCCCAGCACTCAGGAGGCAGAGGTAGGAGGAGCGCCATGAGTTCAAGGCCAGCCTAAGATTACATAGTGAATTCCAGGCCTGCCTGGGCTAGAGTGAGACCCTACTTCGAAAAACCAAAAAGATGTTTCCTGTAAGGGCCTGGTGAAGGATCAGCCATTTGGTCTGTCTTTTAGTAAGTAGAAAATTATGGTACCATTGCCGTTTGGGTCTAGATTTGTGTTTCCCACCCCTTTGATGCCTTCCCCTCCCTCCCCTTCCGTCCTAGTGTCTAGTCTAGGAGATGCTGGAATCTATTTGTCATGTACTTGTATAGAAAACCTTATGATTTTTTTTCAAAGAAAGCACACATGTCCAATTTAAAAGAAAATCCATATAAAAATAAGGGTAGTAGTAGCAAATGAACCAATGGTATACAACATACTTGAGATTACTCTGTGGAAACCAAAGAGATGTGACCATTTAAAATATTGTGACAGCCAGGCATGGTGGCTCATGCCTTTAATCCCAGCCCTGGGAAGGCAGAGGTAAAAGGATCAATAAGAGTGTAAGGCCACCCTGAGACTACAGAGTGAATTTGGGACAGCCTGGGCTAGAGTAAGATCCTACCTCAAAAAACCAATAAATAAATAAATAAATAAAAATAAAATATGTGACAAGTAGAGAAGAAAATATGGAGAAAAGTACAATGGAAAGTTACATCAACAATGCAGAGGATGACAAATGATGTTTATGTGTTATATTATTCAAATTTCACAACAGACATAAAATATGTCATCATCTTCATTTTAGAAATTTGAAAAGCCAGAATTAGGCAGGTTAAGTAACTTGTCCAAGGTCACACATTCAGCAAATAGAGCTGAAATTCAATTCACTTCCTGTCTAACTCCTAAGCTTTTATCTACACACCATTGCCTTTCAAAACAAAGACATAAAAGTGAGAAATAAAGGGAAATGCAATTATATTGAAGCTGTTTGGTTGAAGGATGGGTGTATTGTCTGCAGTGCGTAAGGCTGCAACAAATTTTTAAAAAAAGCAAAAGAAATGTTGGCATAATTTCTACTCACTTGTCAGTTAAAAGAGAATCTTCTATGATACTATACAGAGGTGTGTGAGCCATGTGCACACTTACGAGCTGAGCTGTGTGTTAAACATCCATGATAACAGCACAGAACTACAATTTTGAGCTAGTGTTCTTGCCAGAGAAATATGTATCTCCAAATACTACATAATTAAAGAGGATTAAGTGTTACTTGACTTCTCTTTTGTTGTCATTCAAATACATATCATTGCCACTGCATATAATTAAACTAGCAGTTATCATTAAAGGATGCAGCACCAGGCACGACTCCTGGCTGTCTTCAGTCCAGAATCACTCTAAGGAGTGGGTGGTGGAATTTTTTCATTCCTTTAAGAATCCTGGAGGTCACATTGGAGGATTCATATTGGAGCATAATACATTCATTCCTTTTTGTCAGATGAAACAGTACCCCTTTGGCTGTAAAGGCTCAATGTCTTCTTTGTTTTGTTAAGTTTGAAGGGACACGAGCACACACATGAAGAGCTGCCATGACCATACACTGCTATGACCCTAGTGCTCAGGGAGAAGAGGCCAGAGACTGGAGAATTCCTGCGGCTCACAGAAACTATAGCTGCATGTGTGGTGACAGATTCTGTCTGAAAGAAACACATTAGTGAGCAAAAAAAAAAAAAAAAAAAAGAGAGAGAGAGAGAGAAAATGGGGCATTCTCCTGTAGCCTGCACACACACACATGGGACTTGTGGATCTGGACACATATGTCCATAATCACACACATTATGCACTGTATATGCGACATGTACAGGTAAAAGATAATTTTCTGGAAATGCCTAAGGGACAATAAAAAGTGCTCCATTCTCTGTATAGAGAGCTCATTGGTTTTATCCAACATTCTTAAGCAAAAATGTACCTGAACCGCTTCTGAGTTGGCCTGGCAAATGATAAAACAAATGAGAGAAGGAGAAAAATGGATCCGTGACTTTTATGCTCCAGTTTCACTCACTTACTTTTTAAGGTGCCATTGAGAACACGATGTCCAGAACAATTATTTATTTATTCTCACCACATGGTCTTGTCCATCTCATCTCAGAATGCCGAAAAGAAAAAGGAAACATCCTTTGCTCCCCTTGCTTCCCTCCTTCATCCTTTTCATTCCTCAGGAAATCCTGAGTTAGGCAGGATGCACCTCTGCCATTTAGGTTAATTATTTCTGTGTTTGGCCTTAAGATATATTCCCACATCTGATTTCTTGGAAACACTGTTGTAGCAATGGAATAAATATCCCCATACAGAAGGATGGATTTGTTTTTACAAAACATATAGTGATGACAATTTTGGTGGAGTAGGAGGAGGGACTGACTCCTATCTTTCTAGATCCCACAAAGACAAAAGAAAAACATAGTAAAATATAGAAATATAAAATATTAAAAAATATTTTAAAATGCCATAGAGTGATGTGATCTATGTAGTATAAAAAGCATATGGTACAATTACACAGTGATGGAATTCAGTAGAAGGTCCTGTAACAGGCAAGAAAGTCCTGCCGGAAGAGCTGACATTTCTGCTATACTATGAGTGCATAAGAGAGTGAGCTTCCTCAGCTATGGGGAAGCGTGGTCCAGACAGGAACAGGATGTGCAAGAGCCCTGGGCAGGAACGGGCAGGGTTTATTCACAGAAATCAGGACATCATGCTCATCAACATAGAACAGGACGAGTAAGCATGGGGGTGTGCAAAGCGCAGGGAGAACAGGCATGGCTCCCATCAGCCACCGCAGCACAGAGTGGCGGACCTCACTACAATGGTGGTCCATTTGGAGCAATGGTGAGAAATCATGCGATTTAAATTTTACCATATTATTATAACTGGCCTTTAAACAACTGGCTGAAACCATGGAAGCCTGTCAGTCATTTATGTACAGTCCTGTTCGGAAAACAAGAATGTGGGTTAGTTTGGGTGTTAACAGAATTGATGTTGAGACCTGGTCAGGTTTGTGTGTGCATGTTCTGTTGCGAAGACAGAAACTGAAGGGGTTGGAAACAGATTTGATGAGGAATGTGGGGGATAAAGAGGAATTATAGCTTCTTACAAGGCTTTCGTTTCATGTATTGAATGTTGGATCTTTACATTGAGGTATCGAAGATATACCCTGTGCATATTCAAAGGGAAGAGGCAGGTGTGTGTGTGTGTGTGTGTGTGTGTGTGTGTGTGTGTGTGTACAGTCAAGGAGAGATCTAGAGATCTGAGAAGAGATGCAAATAAAGGATGCATGGGTGGGGATGGAATGCAAGTTCAGGACTTTGAATGAGCTCACCTCTGTGGGAGGATACATGTAAGAATGCAGAGAAAGACACTGTGACTTGGCGCCCAGTGAAAGCAGTAGAACTTGCCCAGGCCTGCTCCTCTGTGCCAAAAGTTGAGGTTCTTTCACTCTCTGGAAGAGACAGAAGTGGCAAAAGGACCGTGATTTATGAAATAAAATATGTATCATTGTGAATAAATTAGGAATTCAGTGTCACCCAAGGTTGTCACACAACCTCTATAAAAAGACAATTATTTACTCCCATTTTTTTTCCAATATAAATTTAGGCTTGAATATATTAGCATCCTTCCCTTAAGATTTATTTTCAGCAGCAAGCCTCAGTTAATCCTGAGAAGCTGACAGATTCACTTATAAAAACTGGTGTTACAATTGGGAAGAAAAACTGCCCTTCTTGAGTAAGTGCTTTATAAAGGCAATTAAAGAAGAAAGAAGTGTTCATGGGCTTTCACCCTTCCAAGTGGCTATAGATCAAATTTATTAAAAATGTAATTTGGAAGAAAAGCTAGGAATACAGCAATAAAAATAAAAATGAAACTAATTCATCTTAAAACAGGGTGGTACTTTTAGCTCTAACCAACCTAAGACTGTTACCTACATATGGGTAGAAATTAAAAACTATGTTTTGATTCCAATACATCTTGAACTAGGCTGTCTGTCACTAGTGTTCATATGACCACATTGTGGGTTATTTTGACATTTAAGGACAACAACTGCCAATCTAATTTTTATGCTTCTGAAACTTATTATGAATAAAGCTTAGGGGTTTTTAAAACAATCAACACATTGAAAGTATCTGACAACATAAAACAATGTATTATTAAAGATCATATGCATACATGGTGAAAGAATGTGTTTTAATATATTTAAATCCACAAACTTTTTTTCCTGTGTTGCCAGACACTTGCTTTATATTTTTCTGGTAGTTTCCAAATACAAATTCAGGAATATCCACTAGGTTTTCCAGGACAGGAGGAACATTAGATGTTGTGGGAATTGAAATAATAATGTTTTTGTTTTTTTTTTTTTTTTTTTTTTTTTGTATTTCTCCTATGTTAACTTTTTAGAGGAATTAATCCTAATTGAAAAAAAGTATTTGAAACTTATTTTGAGTTCAAGAATATTGTCCCAATTAAGTGTTCTAAACACCAAAACATGGAATCTCAAGGCTGTATAACTCTCTCAGTGCCCTTTAATGAAATAATTTGAATGGGCCTAATTTGGACAAAATTCTTCTGTAGTAAAGGCTGGCAGCTGGCAGACATATAAGGTGGGGTCCTTTCTACTATTCAGAGTTTTGGGGGAGAGAGGATGAGTACACTGAGTTGGACGCTGCTGACATAAGGACAGGTGCCCACGCTGATTTTCTGAAAGGCATGGCTAAGGAGGAAGGACGGCTCTGTTACTGAGGGCAGCTCTGCTCATGGCGTCTTCCCAGCCTCTGCTGTGCTGTGTTCTCACATGACCCACTGTGTTCAGAAATGTAAATCCCCTTATTTCCTTCCTAACCTCCTCCCAACATTCCTGAAGGATTACACTTAACTCTCAGACTAAAACATAAATCAGATTAGCATTGTAGCTTCATTCAACAAGGAAAATTATTTTAAACAGTACCCAGACCAAGTAATGACTCCAAAAAGTCCTTAACATTGATGTCAAATCCTATCTATAAAGGCTACGGATATGGCTGGGTGATAAAAATGCTCACAAAGCAAGCATGGGGGAAAAAGGGGGTCTGATTCACCCTTACTTCAATTACCTAGTACCACATAAACAGTTGGGTGTAGCCACACAGGTCTGTAACCACATTCCTTTGGTGAGCAGAGACTAGAGAAATGCTAAAGCTTACTGGTCAACCTGCCTAACCAAAAATAACATTATGAGCTTAGGGAGAGAGTCCATGACAAGGAAACAGGCAGATATGTGATAAAGACAACTGACATTCTCCTCTGGTCTCTGTACTCACTGGTACAGGGCTCACACACACTACATATCAGCACACACAACAGCACACATACTACTATACATGCATGTATGCATTCATGCTAAAAAACAAATAAAGTTAAAGCCTACCAATAAGACAATCTATGATTTAGACAAAATGTGTTTTAGCAGAAAATTAGCATGTTGCTGACTTATGGAACTTAAGACCATTGTTTTTATAATCATAATCATTAAATGGTGGTTAAAGGTTTTTACGGATGGGATCATCCTTACACTAGATAAAAGTATTCAGAGAGGAAATTAATTTTGATATCTTTCCATATAAATGATCACAGGAAAATTTCATCTAGATACTGAAATTATTAATCAGTAGAAGTTTTCAATGAAACTAAGTTAGAAAACATAATAATCAAAACTTTTGCTTGCTTACAATAATGGTCTAAACTATATGTGAATTTAAAATTGTATTTTTTGGGCTGGAGAGAAAGCTTAGCAGTTAAGGTGCTTGCCTGCAAAGCCTATGGACCTACGTTTGATTCCCCAGTATATACATAAACCAGATGTACAAGGTAGTGCATGCATTTGGAGTTTGTTTCCAGTGGCTGGAAGCCCTGGTGTGCCCATTCTCTATCTGCCTCTTTTTCTTTTTACACATTCTTTGCCTCTTTTTCTCTTTCTCTCTCAGGAAAAAAAAAATTAAAATTGTATTGTGTATTATAAAAATGCAAATGCATATATACCCACTTTATACATACATTGCCAACAGTTTTCCCAGTTCATACAGGTGATTAAGGCCACACAACAAACACTAGTGGTCCTTTCATGGACAAATATTTGCTATTCTACCATGCTATTTAAGAATGGACATCTGAGGAAGGACATTTTAAAAGCAACAAATACCACCCAAGTCCCCACTTAGCTTCATATTTTCAGCTATAAAACATAAAATAAAATCAGAAAGGTTTTATGGGATGTAGTGATTTTCCTTCTTGTGGAAAAGCAAAGAAATAAGTGATTTGCTGTGTGAAATATATTTCACGGATATCTATATAGAATATGACAGTTACCTACTGCACACACTGTATCGTTTTAGAAATCTAGTAAATTTAAAGCTTTTTATGAGACTCTGTTAGCCAGAAACATGGTTGCTTGAAAAATAACAGGTTGAAAAGAAACTTATTTAAACTTCAGTGTCTGTTTAATGGTGCAGACCACCTCTTAGCCTGGTGGCAGTCGGACTATCTAAATAAAAATGAGCTGACAGTGTGCTCATTTCACAATGGAATGGAGTCTTTGGTCTGTTAATTTTTATGTCATTTTTCACATGATGTGTAAATTAAAACAAGAAGATCTCTATAAATATTAGCCTGTATGTTGGTATAAACATGCCCCAATACACTGAGATTAAATATCAGCTATAATATTGTGCTAAAGTTTCTTTTTATATTGTATGGATATGAAGAAATAGATGTAGATAAATTAGATAATACATGACAAACAATAAATGGGATAGAATAGGATGGATAGATAGATATGTATTTATGTGCATATAAAAGAAAGGGAGAGAGCAATAGAGCATTTATATTTCCATTCATATGTATACGTACATAAGAGAAATAGAGAAAAAGAAGGAGAGAGAGAATTTTCAATTTTTATACCTTATTAAGTTATTTGGGAGATAGTCAAAAAGAGACAGGTAGAGAGACTAGGAATGCCAGGGCCTCCAGCTGCTGCAAACAAACTCCAGATGCATGTCACCACCTTGTACATCTGGCTTACATGGGTCCTAGAGAATGGAGCCTGGGTCCTTTGGCTTTGCAGGCAAGCACCTTAAATTTTAAGGCCACCTCTACAGCCCAGAAGGCATTTTTATGTAAAGGACCAAAGCACCTTTTTTTTTTTTTTTAAGGAAAGTAATCTATTTAATGCTTTCATTTATTTTTTGTGCGGGTGGGGCGGAAAGGGCATGCTAGGGCCTCTTGCTGCTACAAATGAACTCCTGACACATGTGTGCATGTACCACTTTGTGCATCTGGCTTTATGTGGGTTTTGAGACTTGAACCCACTCTGTCAGGCATTGCAAGCAAGCACTTTAACCACTGAGATATCTTTGCACCCCACCAAGAGTCAATATTTTGACCCTATGATCTGTTCTGTAGGTGCTTAATAGTTTTCATTGCATGCAATAGCCGTAATTAATATGTAAATAAATCAGCAAAACTGTGTTCTAATGAAACATATCATGTGTACACTGAAATGTTAATTTCATATGCTTTTGTGTGTCAAAATATGCTTCATTTTCTGAATGATTTAGAAGTGCAAGCTCTGTTCTTGATCTCTATTCAGCAAAAGGCTACAGTGTAAATTTGGCCCATGGGCTTTGGTTGAGAAGTGTACATTCTTCTAAAACAACCATTTGAAAGGTTACTTTTCATTTCAGTGCATTCCATAGTTCATTACATGACCATCACCTCACTCTGTTCTGTAATAATCTCTAGAATAACTCTGACTCTGTATAGGAACATAAGCATTAGCTTAGAAGCAGAGGATTCTTTAAAGGAAAATGTAATTTTGTTTCAAACATTGGAATACAGCCAAAATCAAAGCTCACACCTCCACATTAAAAGAAATTGCAAAACAAAACTATGTTTCAGCTAAATGTTTCATTATAGGATGAGTTAAGAGGTATAATTAGTCAAAATAAGATCCCTGTATTTTCACAGTATTGCAAACACTACACAATATTAATTTTCACACTATATTTTATATGCAAACAAATGGGGTTGTCTTTTAGAACGTGTTGCGTTTTTCACAAAAGTTGCCCTTATAATAAATAACAATTCTACTAAAAACTGAAGCTTTACATATGTGACAAATTTCAGAAACACAAACAGTCCACTTAAAGATGTAATACTTCTTTAAATGCATGATTTTATGTAGGAAACTTCAGAAACCAATGCTTAAAGGATTTTGAATGTTTGATTCTACCAGTTTATGCACAAGACTGCATGAGTAAGCAACTGCATATTTCTTCTTCACATTTCATTTGGTCTGTCAATATAGTGTAGACAATGAAGCCAATTCTCTTTGCAATTCAATTACAATTCCTCATCAGAAAGCTGTGGCTATTTCAGGACATTGTTATGAATTTTGTTTCTCATCCAGTCTTTATGTTTATAATATGACCAGTCTTAGTTTGCTTGTTTTGGTAAAAAGTTTTAGGCATTTAGTAAAGACTTAGCTGAGAACTGAGCACTTCCATCTATACTCATAAATTTCTCCTTTTACCAGTGGAAGTAGAATGGGTCAGTGAAAGGTCCACACTTTCTGCAGCATTTTTTGTCCTCCTGTACATATGGATAAACCAGGTATGTGCGGCCTTTTGTGAACAAGGGCAACAGAGGATTTCTGGTCCTCAACAAAAAAGAAAAACGAATGCAAGCAAAAATTATATATATATATATATATATATATATATATATATATATATATATATTCTCCACACAGAAGCAAGGTGCTATTCTTCCATCTTATCCTTTATCCTTCTTCTCCCCTCCAAAAATATGATATTCCTTTGAATGATGAATATACAATTTTATAACAAATTTATAGAGAAACAATATGAAAATGTCCCCTAGAACTATAATAGCAACATGGCTTATAGATTGCACTTTTGAACAGACTTCACATGTGCTTCAAACAACCATCAAAACATGGTATCCATTCATTTGAACATAGGTTGAATGAATTAATATGTCTATATAAAAGAGTCCACTTTTAACAGAGAAAAAAGTAGAAACTAAACACAAGTTATGTCCTTGCCTGAGCATATTTAAATATCTGTTTGTCCTATCGTATACTGAGACTATTAACAATTATCTTATTTTTTTTCTATAAAATTTTCTAAGGCTGGAGAGATGTCTTTGCAGTTAAGAGTACTTCCTATGCAAGCATAAATGTCTAAAGAGGCCCAAGGCCTGAGAGACCAATTCTAGATCAATTCCCAGGACCTGCATGAACAAGTTGGCATGTCTACAAGCGTCTGTAACCTCAATCCCACTGGGGAGCAGAGACCATGATAAAACAGCAAGACCCGGAATCAGTTCAAGATTCCAACTTAAGCAATAGCTAGGAAACCAAAGAGTGAGCGACCACCTGACGTACAGCCACTGCAGGTGAGTGCACCTGTCTGGAGTCAAGTACAAGGAACACCAAATGAACACCTGCACATGCATCTAACACACACATACATGCACACACACACACACACACACACACACACACACATGAAAATATGCTCTGGTATGTTTTGTGACAGTGCATAAATAAAAATATAACTATGAATGAGATGAAAGGATCCCAGGTAAAACTGAGATGGTATAATGTTAAGATATAACATCTAACATAGATTTTGTAGGCTACAGGCTAGATTTAATTTGCTAGTAATAATTGTGACTTCATGTAGAATATCCTCCTAAAACTGGTATGTCATGATCCCTTGTTGTGTGCTGCTTGCACAGCGTTTCTGGCTAAGGTATTGTGTTACCTGCTCTGTGACATTCATAATAGTCTTCAACACCTTGACTCTGACTACATTTTGTCATACAACATAGATTTGGAGAAAGCTCTGTCCGAGGAATTTCATTATAATATGACAGACATATAAAGAGCTTCTCTTGATATAAATACTGCTTACACACTCCTATAAATCCAGTTTTCCCTAAAAAGTGGAGTCTAAGATGCCGACTGCCTAACAGTCTACAAGTAAATTCTTAACAATCAAGCTCGTTTTGGAATAAGCATATTCATGCTCTCTGGAATTAAAGTGGCATGGAATGATTCCACAATAAGGAATAATTGTCACAATAACTGCCACTTTCTTCAAGAGAACATGAAAGTGATTATCAGGCCAAGGTAAAATTTCTTATTCTGAATTTACTAATAGCTATTATTTTGTAAAATGATCCTATGTTAACATAAAAAATCAATTTAGAAATTATGACTCATTCTCCAAATTAAGCACATGTTACGTATTCATTAACATCAATTATGAGACTCTGTAATAATTTCATTGTAACTGATGAGTTTCTGAAGAGGCTGTATGAGGCTTATTTTTCTTCTCCTTCTCCTTCTTCTTCTTGAATATTGGCTACCATCAAGATGACTTCCTTAGTAGTGGACAATGTGCTTGTCATTAGCAATCTAGAACTATCCATGAATTAAGAAGTGCCAAAGATAGAATTGCTTTTGATGTTACTTGAGGTTCTGTTGGAATGTTAGAGCATATCTTACCCTCAGTGGGTATTCCACCACTATCACAAAAAATAATATAATGTAATAATATAATAACGTAAATTATATATATTAAATTATATGTATTATATTATAAATAATATAAGCCATTCATGACTTTTCAAAGGAGCCCAGACTATGAGAGCCTTGTCATGCCTATATTTAAAAAATCTGTGTCTCTCTATCCTGGGCTCATCACTGACTAGAAAGATTACTCCCTACCTGCTGGAAGAAAGAGAAGGAAAGAAGGAAGGAAGGAAGGAAGAAAGGAGAGGAGGAAGGAAGGAAAAAAAAAGAAAATCCTATGGATATCCTCATGTACTCATTGACTCTGAATTGGTGCAAAGTCCTCCAGCTCCCTCAGCCCTCAGTGACTCTCACATATGATACATGGCTCCCAGAGAACTAGTCAAGACCAAATTGCAATCTCTCACAGAACGTTTGCAGCTCACATTCCTTGGCTTCCTCATGACTGTTCCATGTCCAGGAAACACATTCCAGATAAATAACTTGTCCTCTAACCCTCACTTCTGGTTCTGCTTTGCTCCATGGTGAAACCAACCTGCAAAGCAGATCTAATGGAATATCTTGTGAGCTATTTACCTACTAGAAATGCCCTATTTCTTTCATCTACCAGTAGTAATTACTATGAACAAAAGGGAAAAACAAAGTAAATTTTCTCCCATGAAAACAACAAACCCTAACTAACCCCTTTCCTGAAGATATGCACATATCTGGGACAGATGGGAAAAATACAGAAAGTAGAGTGAATTTTATTAAATCCAGTGAACCATCTTCCTACTAGCTAATGCCTTACTAGAAAAAAAGGTCTTCTCACATACTAACATGCCCCAAATGTTCTAAAAGCCAATTTTTGAAAGAATGCTGAGGCAGTGTAGCATGGAACCAAGGCACACCGAACATTTCTCTGACTGAGCACCAGCTCATGGCTAGACAAGTTGATACTTGCCAGGCCTTCTCCACTCCCTGGATCAAGGCACATTTCTACAACCACAATGGAGACTCTGAACTCAAAGTGTAAGTAGAAAGTCAAATGTAGTCAAAAGCTGAGAGTGAGGAATAATGAAAAATTTCACAGAGGAGGTCTGTTTGTTCTCAGGAGGATTCAATAGGTATGCATGCCACTGGGGTGTTTAGCAATAAGCAAGAATAGAATAAAGTAGCCAGTATATTTTGCTGCAGGAATAGGATGAAATGAGGAGGAAGCATGAACAGAGAAATGACAACATAGTATATGAACTAGTGGGAAATTAAGCCATATCAAAACAACTGTTATGATCACAATGCATATAATAAATAAATTCTGAATATGAAGGTTTGGGACTGAAATCACGCCTAGCTTTGCCATCCTTCCTCTTCATACATACAAGAGGCAATCACAAGCATTTCTATATGACTTAACATCAAAATCTGGAAGGAACTAATGAAGATGTGAAGAAATGAAAAAGGTGGAGAATCAGATAAAGAAAGAGACATGTTCTCATCAGATATGCTGCAGCCTGTCAAAAGTTTGCCTCAAAACTTCCTTCTCCATGTCATTATCTACTACAGAATTCTCCATGCCACCACACCTGCACCCCTAACTCAGAAACACAGTTTTTAAAATCATTTGATTTTCTATGAATAGCTATCCATAAGAAATATGAGGATATTATAATGCTGAATACAATTAGAGATATGAAGATGCTTTTGTGATTTTTACTAGTTTCTATCAGCTTATGTGTGCATGTGTGTGTGTGTATGTGTGTGTGTCTATTCAACTACTAGATGTCCACACACACACACCAGTAAATTAACCTGTGCAAACACTGAGATGCAAGCTGCCTCCAAAAGAGTAGGGTCTGATTAATAAAAAGCAGTAGAATATTCCCAAGCTCTGTGTTTATCATTGATAATTATAAATAACATACATTGCATTAGCATATGCTTTATTCTTTCAGCCATATTTCATATCTCAAATCTTCTTTTATCAGTTATAACCTAGTTATCAGCAATAATAGTACCTATTTTTTTCTTTTCCCAAATAACAAAAAGGAATGCCTTCCTCAACCTGAACATCCCAAAGATCCAAGATGACCTGCCTGAACTGATGTAATCAAATGTGCAGAAAACACACAGAATATTTTTCCTCCCTGTGGCACGACTTCATCATAAAACTATCAGGAACTAAGAATGGTTTTCCAGTGGCTGAAAACGAGAATATGGAAGAATATTTACACTCAGCACCTAGTTCCCTTTATCCTCCATCATCTCTCTTACTGCCAGTTTAATTGTCTGCCTGTCTCTTGAGTTTCATACCTTTTCCAAATGTGTTTTCCCCTCTGCCTTATCTCTTCAAAGCCATCAGTCACATAGCAGATTTGTAATGAACTTGCTCCCTGCCAAGGGGAAAAAAAAAAGAAAAAGCAAAAAAGTGACATCATTTTCAAAAAGAAGGAGATGAACACTTTAATCTCAGCAAGATAGAAAATAGAACAAAGGAAGCGTCTGGCAAAACTGAAAGGGAAAGAGACAAGGCTGTGCATTCTCCGTCTGCTTCTCTGTGATTTGTACTCTGCTCATTAGAAACTTGGAATCTGTTTGCTTGCCATTCTCCATGCACCTTGTCAGCTGTGCAGTCTTATCCAGAACAGTTACTAAAAGGGGCATGGGTGTTCTCTCTACTTGTGTGCACTGGGTGGGGTGAGGTGAGTTTTGAGCATTTCAAGATTCATTCTGCAGTTTTGACCTGCACAAAGCGTCTCAAATGTTCATGTAAAGTTCTTCTCTCAGGACTTTGGCCAGACAGGAGTGTTCTAGCTGTTTCCACATTGCAACCAATATCAGAATGAGAAGAGATGTCTGTGAAAAGAAGAAAGAGCAAGATTGTCCTTTTTACATCACCAAAGATCCCTACAGACTAAATTACAGACCTGTTAATTAAAGTGAGATCAATGCAAAGGCTCAGAGGCTAAGATATTACAACAATTGTTCATCATACTTTGGTGTACTAATACCATCATTCTTTTTTTTTTTTTTTACAAAAATATAACATTGTAAAAGAGTATAGTAGAAAGGAAGTACATGTTCTCTGCAGTTACTCTGTGGCCATATGCAGAAGATTATCAAACATGTACAATTTGTCAAAGAAAAGAGATGAATCACCCTGGGTAAAATCAAAGCACACTTGCTTTAAAAAACTGTTAATGCTTAAAATTAGATATGTATGTTGGGTATAAACAGTTCAAGCTACAAGCTTGTGTGTATGCCACCTGAGTTTTATATTTCTTAATATCTATCAAGAATCCACATATTTATCAGTTTTGATATCAGAAATCCTCACATAAGGGCTAACGAGATGGCTTAGTTGGCAAAGTGCTTGTCATGAAAGCATAAAAACCTGAATCTAGGTCCTCTATACCTATGTCAAATGCACAGCATAGTGGCCTGCAACTAGAATCCCAATGCTGGGGAGGTGAAGACAGACAAGAATCTAGAGTTTATTGATTAGATAGTCTAGCCATGTCAGTGACATTTAGGTTCAGTAAAACAACTTTTCACAAACAAAAATGAGGTGGAGAGATCTTGAAGAGATAGTAGATGTTGAACTCTGGCCTCCACATGCTTGAACATGTATTCATGAGCATATACACATGAACCCACAAACATTGAACACACATACACACGCACACAACACATACACATTCCCTGAAATAAAGTAGCATAGAACACTAATCTTATATCAGTTCTGAGTGAAGTCACTTAATTAGATTTTGCCCCATGTTTCTGCATGTCAGTATTGATCATATGACATGCTTTGCTGCTAAAATAGCATACCTGAGAAAGATTGGTTGTAATAAATTGAAATTAGTTTAGTTAATGGTTCTAGAGGCTGAGAAAAATCAAGATGGAGCAGCTATACATTGTGAGGGTCTCCTTGCTACATCATAGCATGGCAAAAGGCAACTCATCATGTGAAAAGTAGTGAGAACAAGAGAGGGATGCACTATTTATTTTCTAAATATTTCATTTTTCTTTATTTATTTGAGAGAGAGAGAGAGAGAGAAGTAGGGAGAGATAAAGAGAAAGAGAGAAAGAGAGATTGGGCATGCCAGGGCCTCCAGCCACTACAAACTCCAGATGCATGTGCCCCATTGTGCATCTGGCTTATGTGGGTCCTGGTGAATCAAACCTGGGTCCTTTGGCTTAGCAAGAAAGCACTTTAAACACTAAGCCATTTCTCCAGCCACACTACTTATACTTTAACAACAAATTCCCACAACATTGACACAAGTCCTTGAGAGCCAAGTCATCCCTTAATCCCATCTGTCATCATGTTGCCTTGGAGATTTATTTCCAACACAAAAGGCTTGGGTCAAATGTTCAAAATAGCACAGTGCAAATTCTATAGATTTCTCACAATTCTCTGTCACTCTCCTTAACTTTCGCTTCTTAATCCCTCATCTGTTCAGCTGTATGCTACTGCCACTCCTGGTTTCCTCCTCTCTTGCTCCAACAAGGTGTATCATTTCCTAAATTGGTACTAGTTATCTTTTCAGAAGTTATCCTGAGTCATGGGCATCATTACTATAGACATCTCAACATCCCTCAGCGTGATGAGGACTCAAGAAACAGAGATGCCTTTATGTTCTCCTTGGTGAATGAAAACTTGAGATCCTTAAAGGACTATTCCTAGGATAAACAGACCACACTTTTCCATTCAATTTCCACCTCATTGATCAGCTACTATGGGCAGGGAACTCTAGTCTAACACAATTCCTCCCCCCACTCCTTTATTTTTTGTTTTACAAGGGAGAGTTTCACTCTTGCAGAGGGTGACCTGGAATTCATTAAGTACTCTCAGAGTGACCTTGAAGTCACAGTGAGCCTCCCACCTCTGCCTCCCTAGTGCTGGGATTAAAGGCATGCATCACCACACCTGGCTTTTCTTCTCTCTTTAATTCAAACAAGGATGGTGTATCTGTTGATTCTAAGTCCTGAGCTGTAATAATGCACAAGGGAGGCTATAACAAAGCTATGGATGCTTTGTCCTGTATTCCCCCAAACCCACTCGCTATTCCCTTTGATGACTCTCCTTTTCTCTCCAAAGCTGGATTGGGTCTCCCCTGAGATAAAGCAAGCACAGGTTACATCCCAGCTGACATATGAAACCCTCCCTTCTCACTATGACTGCTGGTGTTCAGCATCAATGTTTCAAACTGTGACAAAGTGGTCTTTAACAATTGTTGTTACAATAACTTTCAAGATTCAATTTTTTTTTGAAAAGTATTCCTAACTTTTTTCTTTGTAGTATCTTTGGTAAAAGAGTAAGACATCTCAAGAAAATAATAATATGATACCATGTCAAAAATCTTCCTCAATATATCTTTGCATCCATCATTAAAATGAGTGATTCTTGACTAATTATATTGTCTCCTCCAAAAATGAGGGAAGTTGGCACTTATCTTCTATTCACTTGTCCAGAGTCCAGGGTAGTAAGTGATCCATCAGGCAAAACCCTATGCTAAGGTTCTGCAACACTCAGAGATAAGACCTCATGACTCAGTAAACATATGTAAACAGAAGCTGCTCATTGGCTGAAAGGTGTTCTGTGGACAGAAGCCACTCTAGGAAAGGATTTCTCCAGGCAGTCCAAGAGAAACATTCACAGCTTCTCAGGGATCTGCGCTAAGAGACACTCAAGTTAACTTCAGTTAGTAGTAGCCACTTGAGTGAAAAGATCATGTGGAGTCATGCCAAGTGGATACATGTTGAAAACACAGAACACTTGCATGCAGCTGTTGCTGAGTGGAAGGAGAGATGTAGAAAGACACAAAGCAAAAGGAAAATGAAGCTGACAAGCATAATGATCATGACTGAAAAATAGTAGTGAGGCTATGATTTCAGTCCACTTTATTCACATCTTCTTATGACTTTCCTTCTCTTAATTAAATTAAGCCATTAAATTAAGTTTTTAATCAGATTTCAACATCAAATATATTGTACTTCTTAATTTATTTACTGTGAGAAGTGATGTTCATTGTGTTGTAGTCAATAGTATATCTTTATTTCACACAGTAGTGATAAGAGTTTCAAGGAATATCTGTGGTGGGACAAAAGACAAGAAAGAGAAGGAGGAAAGGTGTGAGGGAGGAAGGAAAGGGGGAATATGGGAAGGAGAGTAAGAGAATAATGAAAACTGTGCTGTGATAACCACATTGACTCAACAGCTTCAGCTCCTACTGATATCTTCACTATGATTTTGTCTTCACATGCTGCCTTTTCTTTTTGTTTGCTTGTTTTAGTTTGGTTTTCCAAGGTAGGGTCTCACGCTAGCTCAGGCTGACCTGGAATTCACTATGTAGTCTCAGGGTAGCTTCAAACTCGGTAATCCTCCTATCTCTGCCTCCTGAGTGCTGGGATTAAAGGCGTGCACCACCACACCCAGGTAACATGTTGCCTTTTCTTTATTCAAGATATTTCTTCCCCATGGCCAACTGTACATATAATAGGTTACCCTAGTAAATCTCAAATCCTTTTAGTGATTTCAAGCAATTAGAATAAAAGTATTCTTGTTCCAAGTTTTCCTTAAACTTCATCTAGAAGCTGATTCAGTAGTGTCTATGAGCTTAGGCAAGAGCATGAACAAAAATGTAGATTTTAGTTATAAGCAGAGACGGCTAAACAAATGGCTGGGAAAGGAAGTAGACAAAATGCATCCAGAACAGCTACAGACACAGGGGCAGACTCTAGAAAACAAAGAAAAATTGTCTTTCCTTCTTCTAATGCCATATTTTAAAACACCAGATAGTATCAATACATGTGGCATCCTCCACACACGTTGAGAAGAAACGACTCTGCTTTCATTTCTTGTTCTTAGAATACTGTTTTCACAAAGCCACGCAATGGTCTCCACTTCTGATCTCCATTTGTTCCAGACTTCCACATTCTCTTTGGCTTAGCAGTTAAGGCACTTGCCTGCAAAGCCGAAGGACCCAGGTTCAATTCTCCAGGTCCCACTTAAGCCATATGCTCAAATTGGTGCATACATCTGGAGTTCATTTTCAGTGGCTGGAGGTCTTGGAGTGCCCATTCTCTCTCTCTTTCTCTCTCTAATAAATAAGTAAAATAAAATAAAATAAATCTTTTTAAAAAAGAAAAGAAAAAAGAAATCAAAAATTAAAAGACAGTGTAGGGCTAGAAAGATGACTTGGCTATTAATGTACTTGCTTGCAAAGCTAGACAGCAGGGTTTTGAGGCCCCAGTGCTCACATAAAGCCAGATTCAAAAAGTGTTGAATGCATCTAGAGTTTGTTTGCAGGGTCTAGAGGCCCTAGTGTGCTCTTTCTCTCTGTGTGTATATCACCCCCCCCCATCTCTCCCTCTGTCTCTCTCTGCTAATATGTTAATTAATTAATCAAAGACTGAGTGTAAGAATAGATGGAATGTGCCATCTGACCCATGTCTATAATTCCATCACTCAAGAGGTTGAAGTAGGGGAATAAGATAGTTTAAGCTACCTTAAATTACCTTTAATTAATTAAATTAATTAAATTAATTTAAAAGAAAGAAAGAAAATTCAGTGTCATCCCAGTTCTCTCATTCCTTCTTCAGTTTTTGAAATAAGACCAGCAGAAACTAAAGGGATAATGCAGTCTTCAAAAGGTTTTGTGGAGGATGCTGTCTTAGCTGTCTGCCTACTTGATGAAAGGTGGTATATTAGACATGTAGATAAAGTTATATAGAGTAAGATCAGATAAAGAAAATATATAGCCTTCTACAAAATGTATAAAGGTGGGTTGACAGACACAATAGGAGCCTGGCATTTCTGAAATGCAGAGTAGTGCATTGTGGGACTTACGAGGACAGAAAACCTGATTAAGGCCAAGCCATGAAAACAAAAGGCTAAGGAAATTCATCTTGTAATTTGTTTATTATCTCAGGATTTGTAGAAAGAAGCTCTACCTAATCCACAAGCCACAAGTCTTTATTTTTTTTTTAAGTTTTGTTCTCTTCATATATATATATATATTTTGAGGTAGGGTCTTGCTCTAGCCCAGGCTGACCTGGAATTCACTATGTAGTCTCAGGCTGGCCTCGAACTCACAGCGATCCTCCTACCTCTGCCTCCCAAGTGCTGGGACTAAAGGTGTGCGCCACCGCGCCCGGCTCTTCATATTTTTTTTTTTTGACCTCCTCTTTTATACTTTCAGTGGTAGGTAGTTTTGGCAAGTACTGAATTAAGACTTGAGCAAGTCAGACTCTACATATTTTTGTGCTCTTCTAGGCCCAAAAGTGTAAAAAAAGTAGCATCTAACATTTGTCTGTCAGGAGGCTGAAACAGAAAACAGAGTGAAGAGCAAAGGAGAAGCAAGGCCACCTCATAAACAGATCCTCCCTTAAAACACAAGCATGCACACCACATTATATTCTACTTTCACATGAGTTGCTTTGGGAATTCATTCTTTTCCACACCATAACAAACTCTTCCTTGTTTCATAATGTTCACTTATTGTAACAGAACACAAAATTGAAGTAAAGACTATTTTGTAACAAAAGGTAGAAACTATCAGTCAAGCTTCAATAACGTACTCTAGCACATATGCTCTACGCCATTATAGCATGTGTATGGATTAGCATATGCTCAGCCACTGACATTTATAATCTTTGTGGATATTTACAATTTCAAATGTGATTTAAAGCATTTTTAAATGTATTCTTTACTTATAAAGCACCTATTATGTTCCAATTAGCATTTTAACATTTGGAAGTTAAATGAAGGAAAAGCTCTCACAAAGATTATACTCCACACTATAATGTCACATCAGACCCATGATAGTTCTGTTATATACTTTCTTTTGAGAGAAACCTGACATAAACTCCAATATGTAAATCTTATTGCTGTATACTTTTCACTGGAACATGCCACCTTTCTGACAATGAAATCTATATATAAATGAGGGGAATTACTTGACCTAGATCCTTTACATTAGGAAAGATAAATTAACTAAGAAGTTTAATAAACATGTGTGGTGATCCAAATCAGAAATCTCCCATAAACCAGCATGATTTTGAATATTTGTTCCCCTGTAGGTGGCAGCTTGGGAGTTGGATCCTTGCTGAAGATGGCCTGTGGCTATGGGTAGGCTTAGAGGTGTCATCCCCCTGTTTCCCCTTGGACAGAATTCAGCTCAATCTGTTGCTGCTATTTTCTACCTGCTGTGGTAGAGGGGATATCTCGCCTCTGTGCTATCATAATTCCCCACGTCATGAAGCTTCCCCTCGACACTGTAAGATAAAATAAACTCTTTCCTCCCATTAGCTAATTTGGGTTGGGTATTTTGTCCCAACATTGTGAAGGTAACTTCATCAACAAGTAAGTGGTTTAATGGGATGCAGCATTAATTTAAACAATAAACATAAGCATCCCAATACTCTACCCCAACAGTGGGCAACTAACAGTAATTTGGTATCTTTGCTAAGGAAAATTCAAAAATTGCGTTTTTTTTTGTGCTTGCACTGCTAGTTATTTAATTAATTTTATTGAGCTCCACTCTGCATTTAAACTAGGGTATCACATAAGAAAAAAATGTATATATATATATATATATATATATATATATATATATATATCCATCCCACTAACAGTGTGCATTGGTTAGTGTTCACTTGACTGAAACTTGTTTTTTTATTTATGTCATTAATACGTTAGCTTTCATTTCTTTGAATAAAACTTGTTTTACATTGGTTTAGATTTCAATATTTTTCCAAATATTTGTCATATCAGATTCAAATAAAAACTAATCTAATAAAAAAATCCAGCCTCCACACATTTATATTAACAATAACCCAAGAACAGTCAAGTTACTTCTTACAGCTGACTTAGCTTGACAGATATATTTGGGGTTTTCTGACTATATCTGTAGTTAACTTATTCACATATGGTTTGCCACATGAACATATACATAGATATCCAGTGTAGTAGAGACAGTAATCGGTATGTATGAGATTCACAAACTCATAGAAGAGATGTAAGAAAGCTGATTGAATGTTTTGCCCCTCTGGGTGTTCTGTGCAACACTCATCTCAGTCACCACCACTACTTGGGAACCAAAAAAATCATTATACACACAGCAGACCCTCAACATGCTCAGGGTATGCTGGGGCTCTTGACTTGGACTTCCCAACCTCCTGAACTATTACATATAAGTTACTCAGCCTAAGGTATTTTTTATTATCCTTCAGGGAAAATGAACCACAGGTCTGCACGTTTTGACATGTCATGAAAATATAATCACTTGCCGGGCGTGGTGGCACACGCCTTTAATCCCAGCACTTGGGAGGCAGAGGTAAGAGGATCACCATGAGTTCAAGGCCACCCTGAGACTACATAGTGAATTCCAGGTCAGCCTGGACTAGAGTGAGACCTTACCTTGAAAAAACTAATATATATATATAAAATCACTAATCTAAAAAAAAGCCTAGCTGATGGACAAATAATATAAAATAGTTGCACATGAATACAAGTTATAATTGACAGCAGAGCATAAGGTTTGTCACCTTGCCATGCTCAAATCCCAGATACTCTCCCAACTAATGTATCATGAGAGTCTCCTTGTTTTGCTTCTCCAAGCCATAGGTGATCCTTTATTAAAAGTAAGAGTCCTGTTTCTTGGGCTGGAGAGATGGTGTAGTGGTCAAGGCACATGCCTGCAAAGCCAAATGACCCAGGTTTGATCCCCCAGGACTCACATAATCCAGATGCACAAGGGGGCACATGTATCTGGAGTTCATTTACAGTGGCTAGAGGCCCTGACACACACATTCTCTCTCTCTCTCTTCCTCTTTATCTCTCAAATAAAGAAATAAAAATAAAATATTTTTAATAAAGAGGCCTGTATCTCAAGGGTGTGGAACATTAGTAGTGTAAATGTGAAGAGAATTTAAGTAATACTTGGAAGACAGTAAGTTCTGACCAAATGTCATATCTCATTAATGGCAATACTGCATTGGTATATGTCCTACCTATTTCAACTTCTATAACACTGCTTATAGGACAAATCTAATTATTAGTGTATTATTGTCCGTATCCTTTGAAACATGTTTCCAAAGTGTTTCTGATATGGAAAAAGTCCACAGAATTACATCTTTCCCATGTTATTTCATAGTGTCCAGTCATCAACGCAACACACTTGTATCATGTGGTGCTCTCATAGGTACAGGTTGAGTTACCTATGTTCAGTGACAGAACCTGTAGTCCATAAGATCTCCACCATCACCACTGTCTCACAACCATACTGCCCTGAAAGTTCCTACACTTGGCATTGTTTTACAAAGGAAATAATTTTATGAGACTATACTACTGGCTCTAGCCATAAAGCCCACCTGGTGTATATATAAAATAGAATCTCCTTCCCCCATGGACTCAAATCTCCATTACCCATGAAAGACAGATGCACAAAGTGGTGCATGTATCTAGAGTTCATTTGCAGTAGCAAGAAGCCCTAGCATGTCCATAGCCAGTCCTTCTATTTCTCTCTGTCAAATTAATAAATATAATATTTTTAAAAGCAAATTTCCTTTTCATTTCACTATTACACATTGAATGGGATTATTTTGGAAATTGTATTTTATGTTGAATTTCTATTAGCATTGTGTTATTTCTGTAAGGAAACTTGTTGAAAATAAAAGAATGCTAACAATTGATTTATATAAACAATAATTCTATGTTTTTTTCTCTTGAAAGGAAATTGGATCCGCGTTTTAGGGCTGGCTCAAGGTTAGTGATGCCAGTACATCCCATTCAGCTTCCAGTCCTCTGTCCTCTCTATTTCAACTCTACCTTGTGCATCGTCACTCAATTAGTAATGTTCCCATTGCTGTGACGAAATATTTGATGAAAGCAATTTAAAGAAACAGAGATCACTCTGGCTCATGGTTTGAGGTTATATCCCACCATTGCAATGAAAGATTTAGGCAAGATTTGGGGGAGACTGGTCATCCTGATCATGTATTTAAGGGGAAGACTGAGGTGAATGATAGTGCTCAGTTCACTTTCTCCTGTTGATTCAAATCAAGACCCCACCCCATGTAGTGAAACTTCAGTCCTAGGTTAAACCTCTCTGGAAATCCAGTCCCCCCCCGACATGCCCATGATGTTTTTCTTAGAGGATTCTAATTCAGATAAGCTGGCATTGGAAGCTAACAATCACAGAAGCCCATAAATACTTAGGAATATTTCAGAATTAAAAATCAGAAGGAAAACTGAAATCTAGGGAAGAATTTCATAAGGAACACAACAACAGGTATTAAGCCTACACTCCTGACTAAAAAATAAACTCATAGTAACATTAAGAAATCCATGTCACCTATCTAGGACTATGTTTGCTCATATGAACATCATATATAAATGCTCATAAGTCATCAGCAGATGCCTCTGCTGAGACTTCCCACAGTTTAGTCATTTAATAGACAAAATAAATACTTAATGAACTTATAAAGAATGTTGTAGAAGTACAAGTGAATATAGCTGGAAAGTCTTAGGAAGTTTAATGACATTACCAAGGAAGAAAGATGGGATTTGGATGACTCAAGCACGGACATTTGTCTTCCTTAGAACTCATGAGACCTGGCGAATCCAGGCTTGCCTGTCTGTGAATACGTGTCGACTGCAGCTCTAGCTCACCTAAATCTGTCTGAAAGGTAGAGTCAGACAGCTGAGTCACTCTCTAACAACCGCTAATAGTAATGGCCTTCCAAACAGACAATCACTACGTGGTGGAGGCTTTTCTGTCTTTCTCCTTTTCCTCTTCTTCTTCATCCTTCTATTTATTCTTCCAGATAATCATAATGTTATGAAATATTTCCATGAAATATGACATCAATACTGATTCCAAATACTAGATAGAAACATAGTTTCTTAGAAAAGTTTACCTTAAAGCAGAGGCTGAAACGAAGACTAAATCTTTAGGTAAAGACTACCAAAAGTTATGGGATAGCAGAATATTCACCAACAGAATTTCATAGTTAATCCTGGGCTTGTTGTCTTTTAAATGTGAGCCAAAGAGAGCAACAAGATTTCCATTATAAAAAAACTAGAGGGCACGTGGCCAGAATCACACAAACATTAGTTCTCATTTTCCCACATACAGTTTCTCTGCAATGCCCACTCCTCCTTTCTTGGAGACAAATGTAGGCTCACTTTCTTCAGGGAAGAGTCAGGGCACTGCTTCCATAAACATGTTAACTGGTGGACTTAGAGCACTGCTTACATGTTACTTACTTTGTTTCTCTTCTTTACTTTGTCTTACTTACTTTGTGAAAGGATGAAGTGAAAGAGAACCCGTACTTTAAAGAGTCAGGCTGCAGGCTGTAAGTACTCTTCAAGCCCAACAACCAATAAAAATATTCTAATATTGCATTGCATTATGTTATATTTATATGTAGTGTTATATGTCCATTACTAATGAAAACTTCTATCTGGTATAACTTTACTTTTATCATTTTGAACAAAGGCATTGTTTTAATAGAGATGTTTCATATTTATGAAAATGCAGGCATCTGCAGACCTCCTATAGATAATAATTAATGTTTAACCTAACTTACCTGAAGAATTACTATAGAGGCCAATAAATTACTTCTACTATTACCAGCACAAGAACACTTAAAATAAAAGTGTAGTCTTCAGCTGGGCGTGGTGGCACACTCCTTTAATCCCAGCACTCGGGAGGTAGAGGTAGGATTGTTGTGAGTTCAAGGTCACCCTGAGACTACATAGTTAATTCCAGGATAGCCTGGGCCACAGTGAGACCCTTCCTCGAAAAACCAAGACAAAAAAGAGTTCAGTCTTCATCTACATTAGATAAAATAAAATAATAATTTCAGTTAAGGCTTTATATTAAAGACGTGAGAATTTTGGGAATTGTTTGGAATATTAGCAGAATAAGCAAACTAGATGTTTTCTAAAAAACATAACAACATTAACTGCATAATTCAGTATTTGCTTTTAGACATTCAAAATTTAGCTCACAGTTCATTACATGTGATGAGTTTGTAATATTACATGAAATAAAGATGTGGTATCATAACTAAAGAGAGATTCTGGGTAGCCATAACAAGAGTAAAGGGAATGTAAGCTTGGGAGATAGCTTTCAACTGACACATGGGATATTCTATGTGATCTGAAATTAGTCATTACCACTTTCTGGTTGGAGATACTTCCTTCTCAGTTTAAAGTCACCATCATACAAATCTCATTTATCATAACTGTGAGAGTCAATGTGTTAGAATGATAGGCCATTATCTTCCTCTGGAAGTCTCAAGACCTTGGGAGTTTCACACTTACCTAAACAAGGAAGTGACATGAGTAATCATAACTGTTCCATGAAGGAGCAAAAACTTTCCTACATGCTCAAGGCTAACAACATGACCATACATGTTTTCCACTCTCTGTTCCCTTCACTTTTAAATCCCTTAGTCCCTGGAGTCAAGTAGAAGTTAAGCTTGCTGCCACCTGTACAAAAAAATAATAACAAAATATCAAACAACTTCTCTACTTCAGAAGAACTCTTATAAGATATCGTAGACACAATGCTGGAGGAAGTAACACTTATGAAAGACTGGAACTCTGAGCAGCAACTGACTCCTTTACTGGGAATGGAAATCAGGCAATGTCCAGGTCTTCATGATATAAGTCTTACATCAAAAGAGCCAAATTTAGATTTGCAGAGCATTTTGCAATGGTGTTTTCTTTTTGGATATGATGAACTTTGTCCTGTAAATATTTATATGTTTACGTGCTAATCCCTAAGTTACTGTATTTGAAAATCTGTTCCTAAAGATGGTACTTGGAACCAAAAGAAATCATAAATGTAAGATCCACATAAAATGAGAGAGCACCACCCAGAATATGTATGTACAGAGGAAAGGCCATAGAGTGGCCAAGGAATGGCTGCTAGCCAGCCAGGAAGAGATCTAACCTTGCTACCACCTTGATCTTAGGCTTCCAGTCTTCAGAACTGTAAGAAAGCAGACATGTGTTATTCAGTTCACCCAGTCTCTTATTTTTTTTTTTTATGCCAGCCTGCATTTTGCTGCTTTTTATATCCTTGTCCATTTATAAGAGTCACATTTCCAGAAGTTCATAATTATAATGAAAAGTTCATAAACACTCTTCTAAATACATTGATTTTCTAAAGTAATTTATATCTCCATGCTACAAATAAAAAAGTGCAAAAAACAGAGAAAGGAACTAAATCAAAATATCCTCAATGATATATACAAGTAATAAACAAAATAACATCTTTATAAAATCTGCTACTTTCTAAGGAAAATAAAAGTGAGTTACTGCACATTTGTATATTTGAAAGTATATTTTTGCAAAATTTGGAAAAAAATATTCTACAGTAGAATGAAGGCTTTGGAGTCATAATTTATTTTATAATATTTAAGAAGTCTCAGAAAAAGAGATAAAAGAGCATTCTTAGAAAGATCATTTCACTGAATTATAACCATTAAATATGTTCACCTAAACATGGAGAAATTCACTTAAAAACAACTATAGAATTATAAAATTAAAGGATTATTTTTGTAAATCTTTAATAAAGAAGATAATTGCTATTTCATTTCCTTGTTGATTTTTCACATAGCTCTATTTTAAAGTTTGCTGCCATTTTTTTTTTTTTCTTTTGAATCCCATGATGGGATTAAAGACCAACAAGTTTCCAGGAGGTAGAAAAGCTAGTATAATCTTATTTTTAACTTGTCAGCAACAGGAAATCTAACTAATGTTGATTTTTCTCTGACAGCACTTGCTTGGAAAATTCCGTAGCTTTGATTAATATTTCAATACAAGGCCTTTCAAAGCAAATTTTAAAAGCTGAAATTACTAAAGCTGCAATAAATATAGAAACATGTTATTCTTTATCTTCTATGTGGGTTAGAAAGCATAGGCATTAGGATTAAGAAGCATAGGAATTGGAATTTGTTTCCAATATTCTTTTCTCACTGACTATTACAGATTCATAGCAAGGACACAATGTGGTAACATTGCTCTCTGGTTTCATAGCTGAGCTATATGTTGCACATTGGATATATAGCAATGAACAAGTTACTTCAATGCCTCTAGCTCTCTCATCTTAAAACAGGGCAATGACAGTTATTGACAAAATGAACTTCAACATACTTTAACTAAGTTACAGCATGATGATCCATGACTGAAACACGAGTTGTCCCTACTGGTTAGCTATAAGTACCCTCTATGAAGATGATATTTATACAAAGACAAGCTATTATGGAATCCATGCATTCATTCAAGAAATTTTCATTTAATGAAAATGTTCTATGTCCATGCCATGGCAAAAACCTGACCACATAGTTACATAATTCACAATAATCCAGGAGCTCAAAATCTCGTGGAGTAAACTGACACACAGATGAAGGCTAGGTGTTTGGTATTGAGCTATTTCTGGAATTGGTGCTGTCAATTCTGAATTTTGTATATTTGGTGACTCTAAAGACGGAATCAAAGAGGCCTCTCCTGGTAGAGTAACATGTATGTCAAAGACATAATGGCCCAAGTTTGTGAAAATAAGTATAGCTTGAGTGGGGGGGTACCAGGAAAAAAAATCAAGCTCCAACTGTTGCTATAATGTCTCATCAAAAATCAATTGTCTTGGGCTGGAGAGATGGCTTAGCTGTTAAGCGCTTGCCTGTGAAGCCTAAGGACCCCGGTTCGAGGCGCAATTCCCCAGGACCCACGTTAGCCAGATGCACAAGGGGGTGCACGCATCTGGAATTTGTTTGCAGTGGCTGGAAGCCCTGGCACACCCATTCTCTCTCTCTCTCTCTCTCTCTCTCTCTCTCTCTCTCTCTCCCTACCTCCTTCTCTCTGTTGCTCTCAAATAAATAAATAAAAATAAAGAAAACAAAATTTTAAAAAAATCAATTGTCTTCAGCTCTATTTCTCTTGTATGATGAGTGCTAGAATTCTGATGGGCTGAAGATGAGCTTTCATCAGCTCATGCATGACTACTTCATTTCAAAATTGATTTAAATTAAATGTTATTTCAAAATATTTAATTATAAATAACATTCCATAATTTTATTATATTGCATACCACTCCAATAAATAACTTGTTCAAAATCATTTATTTCAGAGATATTGTTAATTACACAATATTCCAAATATTATAGTTGACTTAGTACACACACACACACACACACACACACACACACACACACACATATATATATATATATATATATATATATATATATAATATATTCATAGAAAACCCAAATATAGCTGGACATGTGTTACTCTAAAAATTATTGTAGTATATTTTAAACTAAATCTCAACCATAAGTGATTCCCTTGAAATAGAACGTGATTTCACATCTGGTTAAAGATCACACCTGTTTTAAGCTATGAAGGTAAGATACTGCAAACTAAGTTTAAAGGCACCTTCACTTATTATCTGCTATTTAAGATCCAGCATATTCTTTCATGCAGGCAGAATTACTAAATCTGTGGCACACAGAAGCTTGAATAACTGGGGAAAGATTCAAGAAGAGAGAAATAGTTAATCATGCCAGTTTTAGTGAGAGATATCAAAGCTATCTCAGTAGGGGGCTACCTCAACAATATTAAAATAAATAATTTACCCAGCTCCCACTTGAAGCTACCTGACTTTTATGCTTTAGGAAAAAAAAATAACGTGGGGCTGTGTAAGTCTATACCCTAATTGCTTGTAATGCTCATTGATCTGGCAACAAAAAGAGCATAAATCTGTTCTTTAATAACAGGGACAACTAAGATGTCAATTACAGAATTACCAAGAAGAAATTGGAATAGGATTACCAAGTCCACAGGATCCAGCACCATTTATTGACTTGCACATAAGTACTTTATTGAAATATTGAAGTATAATAAATAATTTTATAAGATAACTGTGGGACATTTTTATTATTACTACTTTTTATGAAATGGCTGCATTGTTGTACCCCCTCAACCCCGGCCTCATACTGCTGAGGGTCTTCTTCAGTCAGTCACGGGTGGTGATACATTGCCTCAGACTATTGCCACCCACCCTGAGGTTCCCACATTCTTTCTACCCATTCTTCTACAATGCTCCCTGAGCCTTGATAGGCCAGATAGAGATCTGACGTAGTGTTACTTTCCCTGTACCCTATGCTCTGTTTTGGTGATGTTTGAGTGATCACAGTGTCTATTTCCATCTCCCTGGAACTGATTTTCAAGATAACTGTAACAGTCATGTCACTGCTTCCTCTGTAATGTCAATTACAGAATTACCAAGAAGAAATTGGAATAGGATTACCAGGTCCACAGGATCCAGCACCAGACAGGTGAAGTGGAGGTGACCCATATCATGGAAGGCAGTTGAAACTTTATTCTTGATATATTGATATATCCTCATTTTCCCCAGTATACTCCACAATCTGTAAGAGAGAACAGGTTCTCCAACCAAAAATGAGAGCAGTTTTAATTAAAGAGGATATGCTTAGTGATTGGAGAGACTTACTGATGTATTTTCTCCTGTTCCTAAAGAGCACTGCTTTTTCTCTCCAGAGGAGACACATGAGAGGCCCAAAATTGTACAGACCATTTCCAAAACACTTTGTTACTTGCAAGAGCTAAAAGGCAAATCCCTATTGCTGAAGAAACCATAGTCTGTGGCCACAGGCCATCAAGCAATGATATTACTGGAACTGAGAGGGAACCCAGTTCCCTCACAACTAGCCTTCATAGCACTGGAAAGTTCTGTGAGAGATGTTGGAGAATAACAGTTGCCAATAGATTGAATAAAAAGGAGATCCTGCCAAATACAAAATCAACCAGCCGAGCAAGAAGTACACACTTGTGCAGCAATGGCACACGGTTGATGTGGTGAACCACCAGTTCACATACTGGATATGAGATCTACTCACTGTAGGTCTGTGTGGGGAGAACTCATATCTGGCTCTGGCAACCAAGTCAGATTCCCTAGCATAAAGATTTTTTTTCCCTGAGGCAAAAATATATATTTATATCTAGTCTTAAAACTTTACTTAGACCCTGCCTGTTTCTTTCTTCACATAATGAACAAGTTAATAAAGTAAAATTGCAATTTCCAGTTCTGTTGACAACATGTACCATCAACTAGATTCCACCTGATATTCCCTTAACTGTTACAGAAGCTCAATTCAGCAGAAACACCTTTTCTTCTTAGAATGAAAATCAGTCACACACACACACACACACACACACACACAAACACACACATCACATTACTGAGGACAGCAACTACCAACCAATGTTAGCTGAATTATCTAGTCTATCATTGCTTCCCAAAGAAGTTGATGAATTAGCAACCTGGCCATTGGACTGGATGGATCATCATCTATCATTAATAATCACCAAAGCCTCAAGTTAAGCCTTGCTGTGAAAGACTTACTGTCATTAATGCAGTAGACAACATTCTATGTGCTAATCAAATGACAGTGCAGCACTTCCTTATCCCCTTGTGGTTTGGGTCTAGTATTAGCAAATCAGCTGTAAGAATAGTACCAGGCACACTTTTCCTGGACAAAACATATTAGTGCAAGTTCAACACTGGTAAGAATTCTCTTTCATTCTGTTTATGTCTTTTCATTCTGTTTATCTAACTAGTGGCTTTTCTATGAGTCATAGTTGCAGAGTGAATGGGGGGTGGCAAAGCAGTCTTTAGACAAGTGGTAACAATATTTGGAATAATAATGTTGTTATTGGTTCTAGTGTCCAGTATTTGTTATCACTTGCCTTTAGACAACTTTGCCCCACTTCAGGGTAGGTGAAGAATATAGACAAAAGTTCTATACAGCTCCCACAGAGGAACACATAAACCAGGGAAATCAGCAAGAAGCCAAGTAGGAAGGGACATAGTTAAATCCTTATGAGAGAGATGATTTAAAATTTCAGTTTCAATGAATAATGAACTTTGTTCTAAAGAAGAAAAAACTGAAGCTCCAGGCATAAACCAAGTGCACAAACTAAATGCACTTGATATTTTTGGAGAACTTTGGAAAAACTGCCTGGAGTTCAGGGAATATATATATAAAGAAATAATTTGCTCTTTAAAAATGATGACCTGTGATTTAAAAGAATTGGGAACTTTGTCAAAATACCTTGTGCTAATATAAAAGAAGCCACTTTTAGATAAGTGTGCATTTTATTACCATAACATCATTTTTGGATATACAACACAATGCCAATGTCTCTATAACTCACAGGAGGAGGAAACATTGTTATAGTCTCCTTTCTAATACTTTGCATATGTTTCTGAAGCAGCATTTCTTACCATAAACTAAATGCATGTGCTATCTGAAGAGACCTCATTGGAATGTGAAGTCTCTAAAGGAATATTTCTAAGGAATTGTTCTAGCTTTTTAAAAATTCTTATTTTAACATGTGTATTTCAATGGCTTTCAAATGACACTTTTGAGAAAATTCCCCACAGCATTTATGCTGAACTTTCCATGCCCTCTTTAGAAATTTCAATGTCTTTATGCTGACTCCTGGGAAGCAAGGAGACCAGTACATTGGAGTGATGGTCAGTGGAAAGGTATCCGTGTTGAAGGAACACAAGGGCTGCAATTCCACACTGAATATGATCAAATTTATTGATGCATTAGAATGCATTTGGTAAATGTGCTCATGCAACAGAAAAAAAAATACTAAGAAATAGATTGTATCTCCAACCTACCAGGTTAATGAAGTACTTCATTACATCTAAGGGTATCACAAATGACTTACCTACTTACTTAATTATTTAACATGTCAAGGTCAGATTCACAAATCACTTTATAATCTATGTACATGTCAAGTGCTCCTTAACCATCGCATTGAATAACAAGGTATTACCACTACTACCTCAAAGATGAAAAGCTAAATCTCAGTGTGAGTACACGGGAAAAGCAGAATAATCTGTCACAGAATGCAAGAATATATGCTCTCTTATTAGGTGAGTGTCTTGTAATACTTGTGGGTATGATGATCCCAAACCATGAGCAATATTTCTCTACAGCTTGTAGTCCAAATCAGTTTAGTAAACCATTATTTATATGACCAAGGACAGCAAAAATATTTTTAATGATGGATATGTATGAACTAGAATTTTATAATGTGGTTATACTATCGTGTCCATGAGCAAAAAAAATTCAGGAATAGTTCACAGGCTCAAACCCAGTTCCATATATCGTATGGCAGGATTTTGTTTCAATTTCCTCCTTTATCATATGAAGGCAATAATACCACAAGTGATGGCGCACCCATTCTCTCACTCTCTCTCCTCTTTCTCTGTCAAATAAATAAATAAATATGTTTTCTAAAATAAGAAACCTTTAAAAAATATGTGGTAATTGATTGCAAATACTCTATAGCCTATGAAATGATGTCAACCATTCTAAGTAGATTGAATTAAAAATCTATGCTATAAAGTAAGACATAGATGAAATAAAAGGGGAATGCTTTCAAAAAATACAGCAGGACAATATGCAATCTCATGGCTGGACTTTTCGGGCCAACCATTGTACTCATCCTACAGGTAATGAGTACCCTAAGATACTCCAGAAGTGAAATGGTTCTTTAAGTGGCATTAGCATTTTTTTATTATGCAGCATGAGAACTTTCTGTTTATATTTGGGACATATATCTTTGGGAGGACGCTAACAAGATGTTTACATTGTAATCAATGCCTTTCAGCAGAGTGATGAGCACGATAAATTAATAAGACTTCAGACACACAATGTTGCAGTAACTGCTTTACAACTTATACACACTATGTGATGGTAGCTTAGCAGAACAAAATCCACTTTTTAGAGGCATAAATGATGACAATTTCAGCAGAGATCTCTGATTGTTTAAATCATACAAAAGGGGCAAGTCCGCAGGTATTGGATGCTGTCTACAAGGGGCCATTTCTCCTCGTCATCTTTGTTCTTGGTTTGTTTGAGGTAGGATCTCACTCTAGCCCAGGCTGACCTGGGACTCACTTTTGTAGCCAGACTAGTTTTAAACTCACAGTGATCCTCCTACCTCAGCCTTCTGAGTCCTGGGACTATAAGCCACAACTCCAGGCTTTCCATCCCACGACTTTAAAGATATTTTTCATTTTTTTATTTATTAGAGAGAGAGAGTAGAAGATAGAGAGAATGAGTATGTCAGGGATTCCAGCCACTGCAAATAAACCCCAGATGCATGCAAGACCTTGTGTATATGGCTTTACATATACTGGGGAATTGAACCAAGGTCCTTAGGCTTTGTAGGCAAGTGCCTTAACCACTAAGCCATCTCCCCAGCTCTCCATCCTATATTTTTAACACCATGCATATGACTATACCAATGATCTTTGAGCTATTTTATACTCAAAAATACATCTTTTTTCTCCTTAAATTTTCCAAAGGTGGATACAGCTGCATGCAACTAAGAACTAGAAGCATTCAAATAAAATAAAATTAATTATGCAGATTATGCAATAAAGGACTCAAAATTCTATATCTTGCTTATATTTATGTAGATAGAAATAAGCCACCAGAACCAGCACTCCAGTCTAGAAACTTTTGTACTCAGCACAGTAGTAAACACATTGAAGGTGATCAATAAACAGTATATTTAGAACTTGTGTATTATTGTTGTTATTTTAAATATGCTTTCTTGAGGGCCACAGTTTTAAGCCGATGATTCATGAAAATTCTTTCATACAATGCAGTGCAATCATTCAAATAACAATTAGGAAAATTTTGTAACCAGCTTAAAAGCTAAGGAAAAAAATAGCAACATGGGAAACTATTTCTATAGTCTTTGTCTTTCAGAAAAAAAGACAAAAAAAAAAACTACTTTGTTTTAGAAAATAAGAACCAAAATTAAGCAATGGGATGAAAGGAGAATTTTTTTCTAGCTATTTAATGGGCAAGCATCTAATCTTTTCTTTTCAGTAGAGGAATTTAGCAGTCTTAGAAACACAGTGTTTTGTAATGATGTGGTTTGATCGCTGAAAGTGAACAAAAAAGTTGGAGCATATGTTGTTGAAAAAAATGCAACCAGAATGGATTTTGTTTTTCACTTTTTCCTGAAAAACACACCTTTGTCATGATGTCCTCAGACAATTTATAATGGGTGAATCCATTTCCTGTAACATTGTCTTGTAATGGCAGATGATTCCCAGGAGATAGCTTTAATAAGCTGTTTATTATCATCAGTAACACTACATCTCCCTTTCCTTTTCCTCTTTTACTATTAGGAATCTAACATGCTGGCCAGTTCACAAACCCCTGTAGATGTAATCCTACCCACTCAGCAGTGGTACCCTCCCGTTGCTTCACCTGCCTTAGCTTGGCAGTCTCCACAAAATATATGAATTTCTCAGCTTTTACAAAACCAAGAAGGCAAGTCTATGTCCATAACATCTATCCAAGCTGCATTTCCCATTTTGGCTCTGGACTCGGGAAGTACTTGAATTCACAAAGCTGCCAAGTTTACATTCATAAACTTGGGAGTTGAGTTACTGTGGACCAATGTCTATGAAAGTCTCCTTGGAATTTTGAAATCCACCAGTATCAGCAAAAAATAGAGCATGTAGCTATTAAACAAATTAGCCTGAACAATGTGTAGAGACTATGAAGTCATTGTTACACATCTGGAAAAGAAGCACAGGGTGGGAGGGAATATCCAGGGGCTTTCGCCACCCCACCTCACACAATGACTAGCTGCTGGTCTCACAACTCATCACACACAGCTTGGTGGTGGATACCGGCAATCCCACTAAGGAGGTCCCTTGTTGGAGGAGGGGGGGCGGGGGGAGGAGGGATGTAATGGCGCCAACATATGGTGTGTCCACACAAAGTTTCTACTTAATGCAAAAAGGAAATAAAAATAAATGAAGTATAGTGTGGAGGGTGAATCTTGGAAAAGGAAAATAATAATGCATCAGATCAAGGAGAAAATAGAATTAAAAAAAATTAGACTAACTAATTAACTAACATCAGCACCAGCCATTGCTTTGTTTTCAGAAATAGGGAGTGGGAACTTATACAAAAGAAGGCTCTTTTCAAGACACAAAAGTCATACACACTTTTCTACCTAGTTTTTATTCATTCACGGGTTCCCTCCCACCTTTACCTACATTTGCTGCACACCAATACTTACTCTACTGCTACCAGCACTTTAGCCCAGTAGAAATGCCCTCAGCAGGATTCAATGAGCCTTCTTCTCTGGTAGCATAGTCTAATACCTAGAACGAGTTCTATAGCCAGTTGATTCCAACTTAGAGAATGTCTGACATTTACTTGGTGAGCTTCTGTAACTCAGGTGACACTGATAAGAACTTGGGAGGCTAGGGGAGAGTGTAGAGTTGAGAATTAGATCATCTAAATGTAAATTCAATCTCCATCTCTTCACTGCCTATTTCCTTTAGCCTTCTGAACAATAATTTCCTTTTCTTTGAAATAGGGAGTCAGTAGTGAGGTTCTTATGGGGCTATTGTGAACATGAACTAGATGAATGTGGATTAAAGTACTCAGAATGGCATCCATAATCTACGTGAAATATTTGCTCTCATTCATATCATTTTTGTGTTCCATGAGATTTTGATCCCTCTCATCTTCCCTTGGGTGAGAATTTATGAATGAAAAATTGCACTTCCCGTCAGTCTTCACTGTGTTTTGAAATTCATATTAAGTTCTACTCAAGCATTCACTTTGCTCATCAAATGCCTCTCAAATTGCATCATCTTTACTATGCAGGAAAAACATCTCTTTATCTCAGCCTTATGCTGCTTATGTAGACAGACTATAAATGAGTTTGATGGGATGTGGGAGAGAGATGGAAGTGTTCTCAAGCTGGGTTATGATATGCTTACACACTCTATAAATTCACTAAAGTTGTTGGATTGTACACTTACAATGTGTGAATTTTATGGTACGTAAATTATACTTCTCTATAAATACGTAAAAATGACAATGATTGTTTTTAAAATTTCTCAATACATACATTAGGAGGCATGGAGCTATAAAGAGCCTCTGTGGAAATGGACTAGAAGTAAGTTGTATACTCTGCCAGTATAATGTTAGATGTTCTCTCTCTCTCTTTCCTCTCTCTATCTCTCTCTATATCTGTCTCCCTCTCTCCTCATTACCTCCTTCCTCCTTTATTCTGTCATTTTGACCTTACTTTCCCTAGGGATCAATTAATTACCTTAGAAGTTGAAGTTGAAACACCCTTTACTTAGCTAACATCTAGGGCTTAAGAACTGAGGCAGTACAGTTCATCTACTTACAGAGTAAGTGTTTTCACTTACAGAGCAGTGAGCGTAAGGAAAGTATTGGGCACAGATCTGTAAACTATAGAATCCTTTCATAATTTCTATGAATAGAAGCACCAAGAAAAAATAACGGTAAGCATGTAAATAGAGAGGTAGCATATATTCTGCTTTTTAATGGCAACACAGAACCAAGCCTTACACACTTCTGTAACTGCTGTGACATCCACTCAATGAAGAAAACATATTGGATAAGGGAGCTACTTTGACTAGGAGTCCAGTCAGTTTCAGCAAAACCTTTACTTTTCCAATGAATCACTTAAATGGAGATGACCTATAAGCTATGAAAAAAAGAAAAGCAGATAAAGAAAAGACATCCTGGAGCAATAATGAGCTTCCAGGCTCAATTGTGTGAAGAACTTAACTTCAAACACTAATTTTAAGGACAGAGTTCAGCAAATCTCTCTTGGATTTTATATAGCTTTTTGTATTTTGTCAAGTTGTTGAGATGCTCAAAAGACAGCTAACTCTCCTAGAATGTGTGCTTGCAGGATGAGTATCTGCTTATTCTTAAGCAAACTCGATGCTGGCAGGTGGTAGGATAATCTAGTCATGGCCAAAGTCTATCTAATGGCACTTTTGTACTAAGGACAAAAATATTTGTCCCATCTCATCTTGTTTTGGGAACTATCAAAAGGTAGGGTCTTAGCATGTATTTGAATGAACATATAAACTCATTCATGGTTTTACCTTCCTCTTAGAGGCTTGATTTTGTTTTAAGTTAGAGAATCTATATATTTAATCATACATTGTTTCTTTACTACTGCCTTGAAATCAAGACATAGTCTCCACAAAATTCTCTCAGGTTTCTTTTTCTAAAGTTGAAGTTTTATACAGAATACCTGTGAGTTTCCATGAGGGTGACATCAACTTCAGGCTCTGGTCAGAAAGGCCAGGGACACAGATGGCTGCCGGCTGAAAGTATGTGAGGCTGTTCTGTCACCGTGTTTGCTCTGTTAAGAAAACTGATAAAACAGGCCTGTCTTTTCCTAGAAAAAGATTGGCCTCCTTAGGCTTAGAGAAGCAATAGTGCCAAGAAAGAAGATTTACTCGGAGTTAATGTTTACCTGAAGTATTGATTGCCATGTGAGGAACAAAACAGCTGGCAAACCCATTTGTGATGCTTTTTTCTTTGAGTTACAAAGAGTAGCACTATAAATCCCAATCTGGGAGGCTTTCTTTCATTTTTTTTCTACTTGTGAAATATATCTCTTCTGCAGAAGTGACCCTAGGTCATTTGAAATCAATTACTAATAAATCTGTGGTGCCTTTCATTCTCTCATTGAAAGAGAAAGTGGCATTTTAGGAAATATTATTATTTTTTGTGCATGGCTTACTGTTGCCTGAGCTGCATGGACATAACTGCCTATATTTATTCCATAGAATGATTGGATATTAAAAATTTACTGGACACTAAGATGCCTTGAGGTACAGGAATGTTAAACCACACAGTGAGTCAAAGTATTTCAAAAGCTCATGCAGATAATAACAACTGTTATAAAACCACTGAATGGCAAAATAGAGTGTCTGAGATTATTATATCTTTACCTATTTACTCATAATTCTTCTCACAATAACATAGTTTGGAAATGGTATGTAGAATATGGTATATGCAATGAGACTGCTCTCATCAGAATAATGTCAGGAAATTAAAGCCATAAATTGAAGAATGATGTCAATGTTCAGACACTAGGGTTGAAAGAAGTAATACTATCACCCGCTTGATTTTTGAAATTGAGCTTCCTGGCAGCTGAGGAAAAACAAATTATAATAATTTTACCCCATAGAAATTAATACAGCATTTATTTAAAAGAAGTATTTTATGTTGTCATTCCAAAATAGAAGTTCGTTGTTAGTTATGTAGTCCCTATGGGTATACAAATCAGGAAAAAAATTATGCATAAAAACCTCACTAAATACCTATTTTAGATTTCAGAAATATCAGTCCCTGGTATAAAAATCTTGTTGTAATGTACTTTCTCATATGGAATCATTAGTAGGAGACATCATTAGCAATAGAGATTTATCAGTAAGGTCAATTTTACAAACTAACAAAGCAAATGTAAATAATTTTCTATTTATGTAATATTATATAAGGGTATAATTGGAATATTTATAAGGAAGGTAAGCAGCAATTTCATGATTATATATAATAGATACCATGTTGGAGTGTTTTGTAACACAATCCAGATAAGGTATATTTCAATTACTATGTAAAGAACTACCAATATTCAGATTTTGTCTGTTTTTTTTTTTTTTTTTCTTTTGTGTAGTTCGAGGTACAGGGCAAAAAATATTGCCAATACTAGAAATTTAAAAGTCATTGGGTCATTTAACTTAACTATATTTCCTTTACAGACATCTTTAATTTCTCTAATAATCTATGATATCACAGATTGTAAAAAAAATCTTGAGCAGATTTTTTAAAAAAGAAAAAGCTCAATTGTTTCTTTGTTTTAATCAGTAGTTGGGATAAGCTCTTTGGTAACTAACATTGTTAAGGTACAAACCTTGTTACATTTAATATGAAAAAAACTTTCATTTTACTTTATTAGCATGTGTTATCTATAGAGTATAGTAATATGTCTATAATTTGAGATTAGACTATTTTTTCAGACAATTTCCACATGCCCATGAAGCCATCTGTGGTTGATAAAAGTCCATAACTTTCTTAGCTGTTTTGCCCATTGGCCTTACTTTCTTTAATACCTCCTCCCCTGTCCTTTTTCTACTGAATCCCTTCTTCTTTCTCTGAGCTTTAAAATTGGACAATAGATCATATTTTTATGTTACCATGGCTCAAGTATCATTTTGCAAAAGGAATGTGCCATGTTATTGTGCTCAATGTTAGAAAATATATTTTAAAATGTAGGCTGTAAACACTTCTACAATCCTTAAACAACTCAAATACTGTACTGAATCATTTCTATGTTTTGATTTTTATAGAATGCATTAAGAAAACTACAAAGGAATGGGGCATGACATACAGTAGTATTTTCCACTTGTGTAGCACAGTGTTCAATTTTATTTGAACTATCTTACTAGAAGGTATGAATGGCCTTGTGTAGACAAATCAGAGCTTCTTAAAGTACTGGTTAGGGATCTCAAGGGCATGAATGAACAGAGCTTATTTCTTCTTTGCATGCATTGACATGGGTTCTGTCCAACATCACTGCCCTCCTCCCCGAAACAAGGCTCAAAGAACAACCACAATCCAGAAAACTGCAGTTCGCTCCTTCCAGGAAGAATACTTGGAAGTCTCTCAAGTGGCAAACAAATGCTCCACCTGAGAGGAAAATGCATCAGGTTCATTTCCAATTAACTGGACAGAACTAGAGAGTGTTCTCTACAATCCACATGATGATAGAAAATATTATCCTAATATGAGCCATTGAATAATGACCTGTGTTGATTTCCCTGTCCTATGTTTCTCTTAGGAGAGTTTCTTGCCATACAGAACTCCATCCTTTCTTAGAGCTCTAAGTGCTATCGCCCAGAAAAATGAAGCAGCCCTTATAAAAATGTGGTGCTGAACATTCTTGAGGAGGATGTTTGACAGTTGGTGAGGGGAGAACCATGGGGGGGCAGACCAGTGTGCCCCTGTGAAACTGTAGCTTGTGGTTTACAAGAGGCCTCATACCTGCCCCGGGCAATCTAGTTCCTTGGCCGCCTAATGCTTTAAGGGAAACTGCATTTTGACTTCCTCAAGTTGCCTGATCTCTATTGTTACAGTTAGCACAGAAATATTGCTGGGTTCAGAGGCATGCTAGGAAGGCCATGCAAAATACATCAAGCTGAAAGCTCTCCATGGTTTATAGAGAGCTTTAAGTGAAATTGGTTTCTAGCAATATCAAGTACCTCTCATTACCTTCTTCATCATGATCAAGTAAATAATTGGCTAAAATTTTGTTCATGCCCTGAAGATAGACTGCTGGTTGCAGAATAATTGGATGAGAGTTAAGGAACTATTTGAGAGTCCATGTTACACATCAGAGTTTGGGAAAATCCATAGTAATGAACACTGCTTCCCACAGTGAAAATGGTGACCCAACAGTTCTGGGATTTCAAGCAGATTCCCCAGGCTTCTTTATGGCTAACTTCCAGTAATCCTGCAAATCCCACCATTTACATCATTAAAGCCTTTGTCACCTGAGGAAAAGACTTCATTTCAAAGGACAGAATATTCGTCCTTTTCGTGTTCACAAACTTCACTAGATAATAGAACAGAGGAGGTATACCACCTGCAAACACAAGCGCACCTGAGAATCCTGACAACCAGGTACTGAGTACACATTACTCATCAGAGGGAAGAGCTCTGACAAGTACTGATAAAGACTTCACCAACTAGTAAAAGTTCAGTGCTTCCGGTCCTACACGGCTAAGGTACAGCACAAAGTCTGCTTCTTAAAAACGTGTTCTTTGGGTATTGTGGAACCCTAAAAGTGGCCAAAAAAAAAAAAAAAGCATGTGGTCTCACAAGTAACATTAGCAATCTGTAAATGCAATGCCATAGGAAGACACCGGTGTGCTTCCTCTTAAGCTTGAAGAAATCACAAAAAAAAAAAACCACAAAAAACAAACAAACAAACAAAAAAGCTCAGTAGTGAACTTCCTATTTCCATTTGCATTTTAGTTTAATTGTGTTATACATTCTGAGGGCATTGTCACCCAAATCTCTGGAACTGAATCAAAATATTTGTACAGAAGTACAGCTATAAGTCAACTCTAGGAACCCAGATTAAAGATTCATTTTTCCCCCTTGGAGGTAAAAATTTAAAAGCATGAACATGTGAGGAGAGATTATTTTCACAGTAATTTCTAACTGAGCACCTTCAGAAATCGAGTGGACACACTCAAGGATAATTCCAGAAAGGAAAGACTTCATGTGTTTTGAAAGCTTGTGCTCATTCTGTTCAACATAATCATTTTCCCCTCAAATCTTTTGGTTAAGAAAATATTCCTGCTGCCCCTTTGCACCATTTAAAAATGAAGCATTTAATCACTGAGAAGCAAGCCTAAGTTTAAGTGTTTCTTTGAGTCACGATCCTAAGCCCATTATATTTAAACAGGTGTATATCAAACATAGTATCTGGGGCACATGTTTCTTGTGAGCAATAAGCCTTATGAAGAGCAAGTCAGTCCCCAAATATCATAACATTTCCTATTTAATCTACAGTACAGAAAAAAACTAGGACATCTGTAATATTTTCATGTTTCCTTATTTGTATTCAACAACTATAATCACTTGAATAAGTACGTAAACTCCTAGCACTTTTTCTGCTTTAAATGTTTATTCTCTAATATTCTATAGCTGGTATTGCTACCTTTCAGTGTTTGCATGCACACACAGAGAAATATTAATACGGAGAAAGGATTTGTTCTAAACTCCTTTCACAGAGTCATGCTTAAAATCATATTTAATTGGATTCTAAAACAGGTTCTAAAGTAACCCAGCTTCTCAGTTTGGTCTCTAAGATATTATGTACATTTAATAGCCCATCTGCTTCTAAGACTGGCTTCCTGGGAGCTCAAAGTATTGAGTCTATGTCTTACTCACTCACAGGTGGCAATGGAGCCTTGAGAGAGGGTGGACTGTAGATCATAGCAAAAATTTTGATATCCATGAAACTGTGTGCATATTGACCAAACACTCTAGGGGATTTTTCAAACCTGTTCTGTCTGTCCCCAAATCTGGGAAGCACAGAGAAGAACTGGAAATATGGGATAAATAATTCAAGTGAAAGCCCTCCAGTGGTCCATAAACCCATCTGTAAAAGTTGCTGCAGATTCAGAGAGAGAAGGAGCCTGAGTAGTAATGGAGCAGAGATGTACCATAATATCTTAGCATATTTTTTAATATTTATTTATTTATTTATTTATTTATTTATTTATTTATTTATTTATTATTTATGACAGAGAGAGAATGAGCATACCAGGGACTCTAGCTACTGCAAATGAACTTGACACATGTATCACCTTGTCCATCTGGCTTACATGAGTACTGGAGAACTGAACCTGGGTCCTTAGTATTTGCAGGCAAGAACCTTACCATAAACATATCTCCAGCTCTCTTAGAACTTCTTAACATTGAAGAGCTGACTGAATATGAAGTGCTTCTGGACAAGATATACCGGATAAAGCATGAATACAAGTTTCTGACAGAGAAATTAGCATCAATACATGTTTCACCCTGAAGACCAATATTTAGAGATTTTTATATCTCCTCATCAAAGTAAAATAGACCCAAAGTCCAAAATCTTCAATATCTTGTCTATTTTCTTTGCTTTTTCCCCTTCTTACAGTTATTCTTCTGCTGAAAAATGAATGTGCTAATTAAAAGAAAAATTAGGTTCTTGTAAACCACCATTTGGGATTCAGACAAATTTAGTGACAGGGAACACATGATACAAAATGTGATATACTAGGGGTGGGTCCTCAGCTGACAGGGAGTGAGCCACCTATTCTTGTGTTGTTGATATATTTTGGTTGTCTGTGGTTCTTACTGCTTTCTGAAAAAGGAAAACAGGTTCTCCAGTGGAGAGTGAGATCAGGATTGGTTAAAGGCGATAAACATTATTAATTTAGTTTAGATTTTACTGGGTGTGGCCTCATGTTTGGCCAAAGACTAATGGGAGCTGCTCATTAGACTCCAAATCTTTGTTTCATTAGGATTCTGACTTGGTTCCAGCTATAGGTTTCTTTCTGCTGATCAGATCTCTTAGCCAATTAGAGAGCCATTAGTTACCTACCTAGCATGTGTGTCACTTTTGCACAGGTGTGTACATTTTGTCAGGCTGGTTGCTTTCATAAAGCAGGGTCCCCAGCTTGCTCACAATATTTTTTGACAACTTTCCCCTAGCAGTGCATGTAGAGCTTTTTAGCATCATATGGGCTAACCATTTGGGAGCTGGCTTCCTTCCAGATTGAGCCAAACCTCTCAGTGTACTGCATCTGCAGCATGTACTGTCTTCAGCAATAGGGTCATATCTTCCATCTGAGGCCAGTATTCAAGTGCTTTCCAGAAGTCTGTCTTATTTTGGGGACCTCATAGGTCTTTCTGATCAATATCTCAATATGGGTTACAACCAATTTGTTGTACTGGGAATTACAAATCAGAGCCAAATATTTTAGGATTAGGCTTCATCCTACCCTCTTCAGGGTTCTTTTTTTCCAGATGACCCCTTCTTGCTCCTATTGAATGTTATATCTTTTAGTCTGCTATCCAGCAGGAAGTTTTCTATGGTACCAATTCATTTTGGATTTGGTTTTGTATATGTCTCCCCATGCCCTCCCATTCCCCTCCCCACAAACTTTTCTATCGCTCTTATCTGTCACTCAAGTTGCTCAAATCAACCTGTTTCAGTTTAGGAGCCATAGACGAGGGATAATATGTGATGTTTCTCTTTCTGTGCTTCTGTGAGTTTGCTGAGTATGATGTGTTCCAAGTCCATCCTTTTACCTTCAAGTTTCATTACATCATTTTTCCTTATTCTGAGTAGAATTTTATCATGTATATGAACCCCTTCCTCACTATCCACTCATCAAATGACAGATATCTGGGTTGACTCCAATTATTAGCTATTTGAATTGAGCAGCTATAAACATGATTGACCTAATATCTCTGCAGTGAAGAGTGAAGGCTTTAGGGCAGATGCCTAGTAGAGGAATGTCTGGGTCAATTGGCAGTGCTATTTTCATCTTTTTCACAAAATCTAAGTGTTGATTTCCATAGTAGTTGTACCAGTCTGCACTCCCAATACCAGTGAAAGAGGGTTCTTCTTTCCCCATATCCTCTCCAAAATTTATTGTTGTTTGATTTTTTAATGATTGACATCCTTTCTGGAGTAAGGTGGAATCTCATAGTTGTTTTAGTTTGCATTTTTCTGATGGTTAAGGATGTCCAACATTTTCTTAGGTGAGTATTAGCCATTTGGATTTCTTCCTTTGAGAATTTCCTATTCAGTTCTCTGCTCTACTTGTTGAGTAGATTATTTGATTTTTTAATTTTTTTTTTTTTGAGGTAGGGTCTCACTCTAGCTCAGGTTGACCTGGAATTCACTCTGTAGTCTCAGGGTGGCCTTGAACTCATGGCAATCCTCCTACCTCTGCCTCCCAAGTGCTGGGATTAAAGGCATGTGCCACCACACCTGGCCTTATTTGATTTTTTTTTTAATTGCTTAGGTTTTGGAATTATTTGTAGATTCTAGATATTAGGCCTCTGTCAGGAATATGGTTGGCAAAGATTTTTTTTTTTCCCATTCTGCAGGTAGTCTATTAGTTCTGTTTATCACGTTTTTCTGTACAGAAAACTTTTAGCTTCAATGACAGCCCACTGGATAAATGACTCTTTTAATTTCCTAGAGTACTGAGGTATTACTCAGGAAGTCTTTCCCTACTCAGATATTGTGGGGAGTTCCACCTATTTTTTCATGCAGTAGTTTGTGAGTTTCAGGTCTTATGTTGCTGTCTTTAATCCATTTGGAGTTGATTTGTGCATTGTGAGAGGAGTGGGTCTAGTTTCTTTTTATTTTTTTTTCTTTTACGTATTCAATTTGTATAGCATCATTTGTTGAAGATTCTGTCTTTTCTCCACACATTGTTGGCTCCTTTATCAAAGATCAAGTAGCAGTAGTTTCTTCAATTAAGGAATAGATCTTCAATTCTGTTCCATTGCTCTATATGTCTGTTTTCATAGCAGCACCATGCTATTTTTGTTACTATGAATCCATTTTATAGCTTTAGATTGGGCATTGTGACACCTCTAGAGTGTTTTCTGTTGCTGAGGATATTTTTTTCATTCAATTCATATGGAGCTTCTGCTACTCCATATGAATTTTGAGATTATTTTTATATCTCTGTGAAGAATGACACTGGGAGTTTTATTGATATTGTGTTGAATCTATATATTGCTTTTGGTAGAATTGCCCTTTTCACAATACTAATTCTACCCATCCAGGAGCATGAAAGGTCCTTCCATCTTCTCATGTCCTCCTTGATTTCTTTCTTGAGTGTTTTTATGTTTTCATTATATAGATTTTTTATTTCCATGGTTAGTGTTATTCCAAGGTATTTCACTTTTTTGTGGCTATTGAAAATGGAACAGCCTCACTGACTTGGTTTTCTGTGTATTTGTCTTTTGCATATAGGAAGGTTACTGATTTTTATCCCATGTTTTACTCAATCCTTGTTTCAGGATAAAAGGGTTACAGCAAGCTCTTTATTTAAATTCAGGTAGGAGAAGATAATGTCTGTATTTAAAACACACACTCACTCACACACACATACACAAAAGAAACTTTAGGACTCTATTATCCTCCATGTATGAATTCTTCATTTACCAATCTAGCTGAGGGCAATAGTCCTTTCTTCTGATGTTTGAAAACCTCTCAGGGGTGAGGGAAAGTGCTGCAGACAAGAGTTCCCAGCACTTGGAAAGCTGAGCCAGGAGGACCAAAAATCCAGGCCAGCCTGAGGCATATAGTAAGACTTACTTCAAAATAAATAAATAAATATCTTTTGATGACACATATCAGTGTAGGTACACAATTGCCCTCATATTTTTTTCATAAAATAATAACTATTACCCCTGTGCTGATATTATCTCCTTTTTTTAATTCTCTGGTGATCAGAAGATTCCAAAATTTAAAAAGTTAAAATTGTAAAACTATGAATGGATGGGCCAAAGCATTACATTTTTTAGGAATCATTTCCTCAACATCTACTAATTTTAGATTTAGCATTGAGTTATTTTTATTAGTTGGCTAAGTAAATGTTTTAAACTAGGCCAAATGAGGATGTAAAAATCTCATAACTACCAAACACTCTCACATGATTATAAGCGATTCTGCAGCCTGAAAAAGTCATGTGGGATAGGTTAAAAAGTCCTTACTTCCTATAGGAACAAATCCAGCATTTTCAGGATTCAAAATGTGTCTGTATTGTATAAAATCCATGGCTCTGAGAACCCGGGATTTTCCATATGAAGGATCAAAGCCTTCCATCATGTTGGCCTCATTGAATGTCTGGACCTTTTCATAAAGTGCTCCTTAAATCAGGAGCAGAATAGACAAAATGAGATGGAATAACCTTACTCTAAGCAACTTTTAATTTTCTGTGGCTTATTGGAATAGTTACCAAGAAAAATGAAGACTTGGGACTTGTCTGTATTTACAGCTTTGTAAGTCAGAATGTCTGTTTACTTTACTAAAATGTTGATCAGGGGCAGGAGGTACAATGTGGGCATGACTTAACCTTCCAGTAATCAGCAGCAAGTTGTAAACACAAGAAATAGAAAGAAAATGCATCAAAGGTAAAACAGTGAAAGCTTAGACTTAGATGTTGCTGGGGGATCCTTGTTCCTCCCACAAGTTTGAAGCATTTGACACATGACTACCAGTTGCAATCCCTTCCCTTCCCCTCCTTTCCTCTCTTTTTCTTGCTTTCTTTCTTGCTTCCTTCCTTCCTACCCTTCTTTCTATTATCTTTTCTTTCTTTGATTTTTGAGGTAGGGTTTCACTCTAGTCCAGGCTGACCTGGAATTTACTATGTAGCCTCAGAATGGCCTTGAACTCATTGTGATCCATTTACCTCTGAACCCTAGTGCTGATATTAAAAACCTGCACCACCACACCCAGCTTCTGCTTCCCTTTCTTACATATTGTCTTGCATTCTGCCATTGCCAGGATTATATCAATGAATTATCTATGCACACTGTTCTAGAAGACTGCACATTTTTCTCTACTATAATTTTCATGTATATTATTAACTGATCATATTAAAGTTCACAAAGCACAGTCTTGGGCTATGGTCCAAGAATCTACATTTCTAATAGGTGCCCTATATTAAGGTTTATGACACAAATTCATAGTCAAAATAATTGAATTGAGTTCTTAGAATCTGAAGTTAAGAATGTTTTTATGCTCCATGTTCAGTTCCTTGTTTGATCCTCAGGTAACCTAAACCAAAGAAACTAAGATTATCTAAATTGCCAACATACTGGCTATCAAGACAAGTGGATTCCTATTATATTGAACAGAAGTGGGGAAATCTTTAGTAAAAGTATAAATGAATCATGAATCTATAGCAAAGTTAGGGAATTTTAAACAAACAGGATAATTTCAACTGGCATTAGACCTTAATAAAGTTTCAATAATCAGCAATATTTTACAAATTCTTTTACCATTTCTTGGCACAGAACATTTCTAAAACTTGATAGGATCACAGGACAAAAAGATTTGTTGATAAACTTCTTTCATTACACTCCCCAGATGCTGCTGGGTCCAATTATCTTGGTGTTAAAATACCCTCTAATTGGGTGTGAAATGTGTATCAGAGTTAATTACACTGTACAACACTATATGGGCTTGAAATAATTAAAAATGTTTTCATTTCTCAACTGGCCTAGGAAAAAAAAAATGTACATGCACTTCAAGTTTCAATCCATAGAGATTTCACTGAATTCATGAGTTTAGCTAGGTATGAATTTATGCAAATTTATAACCCTAGAAATTTACTAAGACCATAGGTCTCTTATCATAACCTAGATACTTTGATCTATGAAAGTGTAGCTATCTGTGTTTTATGAGGCACATGTGCCCTTTGAAATTTGAGAAACTAAAATATTATGGAAAGGTCTGTTATATTTGTTTTTGGATTATGTTAGGCACTTAAAATTATGAGTCATTTGGAAATACCTTTGGGGTATCTCACATTAACAACAGATATTGGGTTATCAAAGACAAATTTATTATAATATATTTGTGATATGGATAATACTGAAAGAGTTGGAAGATTAAAAACCAAAATGATATCCAACTTTAAAAAGAAATTAATGGAGTCATACTAGAGATGGACATATATACCCAGAGATGGATATCTTTATAATTCTTCTTCAAACCAAAATTGAAAGACTTGTTCCTTAAACTCACTTGTACGTGAAATAGAAAAATAATGGCCCATATAACCCAAAGAATTGAACCATAATTACCAGAGGTGGTGCAAGAAGAGAACAGGGACTTGCTGGTAAAAGTGTAGAAAATCCCTGGAATAATTAGTAAATATTAGATGAATTATACAGCAGTAGTAAAGTAAATGATATACACCACATGTTTCAAAACAACTGAGAAAAAAATATATATTTTATACCTATATCTAAAATCATATTGTGCATATACATAAAAGCAAAACCTATGATTTATAAGTTAAACATAGTAATAATGCTTAAAATAAAATTGAGCAAATATACTTTTAAAAATTAGTTGTTCCTTGAGCTTATCACTTATTTTGCCTCAAATATAAATGAATATTTATATGTATAATTCATATTTTTACTTTTATAGCTACATCATTAGTAACTCTGTCATTAACATGGGTCAATAATCTGTAAGGGTATAGATACAAGGAAGTAGAAATTACTTAGATATCAGCAACTTGTTTTCCAAGGCCTCCGGGTCCACTGTCTGACATTTGAGTATGTATTAACCTTTATTTATTGTCCTTGGTGAACTGACTTGTTATCTGCTGGGTTTCCCAAATGTTATGAGCTGACTTTTCCATGCTGGCACTGGCTTCTCCCACTCCATTATACTTCTCTAGTCATGATTCCTCATCTGCTGTTCTTCTGCTATCTTTTTTTTTTTTTTAAGGTTTCAGACTGCCTTAGACCTTTACATCACACTGTTTTGAGCCAGCATGTGCTATTATCACTCATTCCATGCACAGCAACATATCAAATAGTAAATCATTTTGATTCATATAAAATATGGAATTCTCTACAACTGCTATCAAATAAAGATCACAACCTATCTTACATTTTTCTGTCTGTTAAATCTTTTCTGAGCTCATAAATTCTTTGTAAAGATTTCTTTAACTTGTTTGCTTAATACTAAATCTTTGCTTCTGACATTTCATCTACCAACATAAGATTGATTTTCAGCAGTTTTTCCACACTATTTCAATGAGATAGTTTACTAATACAAGCCTCATCAAATGAATCTGAATGTGGTCAAAGTTATGGATTATTTTTTAAGCTCAGTGTCTTTTTAATCTCTGTGATGTATGGGACAGAGCATATTTCCAGTAGGTATGCTATGCTCAATATATAGATTACTGACTGAATAATTATACTACATAGATCATTAGCAGAAATCAATGTGCTTTTACTTTTCTCAGCTTGTGGGTGGAAATTAAAGCATTTAGAAGGTTTTCTCCCTTTATCATTGTTTTGCAAGCCAAGTCACTATCTAAAACCTCTGTATTTCATTTGCCTCCCTTAAGAAAACAAATAGAACTCAAGTCCAAATGGATCAAAGATCTCAATATAAGACAAGAAACTCATATACTACTGGAAGAAAATTTAGGAAGTACTTTCCATGATATAGGAATGGAAAAAGACTTCCTGAACAAAACCCCAGTAGCTCATGAACTTAAACCGTCACTCAACCAATTGGATCACATGAACCTGAAGAATTTCTTTACAGACAAGCAAACAATAAGCAAAGCCAATAGATCACCCACAGAATGGGAGAAAAGATTTGTGGGTTATCCAACTGATAGAGGCCTAATCTCTAGAATCTACAAAGAACTCAAAAATTTAAACAGTAAGAAGTCAAATACCCCACTCACAAAATGGGGCAAAGAGCTGAACAGGCAGTTTACAGAGGAAGAAATACAAATGGCAAACATACACTTAAGAAAATGTTCATCATCCCTAATCATCAGGGAAATGTAAATTAAAACAACTATGAGATTCCACCTTACCCCAATAAGGATAGCAAACATCAAAAAATCAAATAAAAATAAATGCTGGCGAGGATGTGGAGAAGTAGGAACACTCATCCACTGTTGGTGGGAATGTAGGATGGTACATCCACTTTGGAAAGCAATATGGAGACTTCTGAAAAAGCTGAGTATAGAGATACCAACAGACCCAGTAATTCCCTTACTGGGCATCTACCCTAAAACCTTCAAACCACAGGCTAGAGAGATTTGCTCAACCATGTTTATAGCGGCTCAATTTGTAATAGCTGAGTGCTGGAATCAACCCAGATGTCCATCACTAGAAGAGTGGATAACTAAGATGTGGTATATCTACAAAATGGAATTCTATACAGCAGTAAGAAAAAATGACACAATGAAATTTGAGGAAAAATGGTCGAACTTGGAACAGATCATTCTCAGTGAACTTACCCAATCACAGAAAAAAAAATCGACACATAGTCTCACTCATCTACAGAACCTAACCTGAATCTACCCAAGATACCTTACATACCCAGCAAGCACCTCCTAGACTAGCCACTAGGATAGAAGGGGAGGGAGAGGAGGGCATCAAAGGGGTGGGAAACACAAATCAAGCCCCAAATGGCAATGGTACCATAATTTTGTACTTACTAAAAGACAGACCAAATGGCTGATCCTTCACCAGGCCCTTACAGAGAACACCTGAACCACAAGACACTGGAGAGGGTATGATCAAGACTAACCTTAATCTTCTACATCTTCCCTCCCTCACTTCCCCTCTCCCTCTCCCTCTCTCTCTTTTATCTCTAACTCTTGTATATTAGTTATCTTCTTCCTCATTTTCTTAGTGGGCACTGACATGTAACTCCCAGAACCAGCATGGGGCTATCATCCACAATGAGCTTTTGATCAGAGAGACCTACAAGGTTTCCTAAAAGACAGACAGATTTCTGTCAGAGTACTTGATGACCCACCAAAGGCTAGTGATAAGACCCTACTGCTGAAGACACCTTATGTGATTGACATGCAAATTAGAATGGCATGGCTGGAAGTTGGAAGAGAGTCAGTCCCCAGACAGTGAGCGCGTCTAATGCCAGAAGGTGCTACATGGGTGACTGAGGGAAAATGACCAATATCTGTCGAAGCAACGCATGGTCTAACCTACTTAGCAGCAAATAACTTGTTGTGATGCCCACACAAGTGCAGTGGTGGCACACAGCCATGGTGGGGAACCAACTGCTCTCAATTCGGCTAACTGATCCCCTCACTGGTATGAGACCCATAGCTGGAGCTGGGAAACAAGTCAGAACCATATCCAAACATAAACCCACTCTCCAATATCAAGCTGCCATCAATTGTGGGCTACAAGAGGGCCTACACCTATTAAATTCTCTATAAAAAAAAGGGGGGGTTATCTCATTTGTCCTGATGCTAACTTACTCTCCATTGGAGAATCTGCTTCTCTTTTTCAGATAGATGTAGATTCTAAGGAGAGAGCCACCCCATCATACCTCAAAAGGGCCCCGGCTGAAACTAAGAAAAATTGGAGAAACAAGCAAGGGTGCTGTTTTCCTGATGAACCGGATACCAGCACAAGGGGGAAGGAGATCAGCACAGAGAAAAGTCAACTCCTACCAAATCAGAGAGCCAGAGCCTCAAACCCCCCCAACACCTCATCACTGAAGCAGACCCAACATGGCTCAGGGAAATTTTGTGGAAGAGGGGGCGGAAAGAATGTCAGAGCCACATATTGGGTCATGATATGCAGAGACATTTAGCTTACCCATAACTGTGGGCTAACTCCACAATGCATGACCCGTATACCTCAACAAGGAGGGGCTAAGGGGAGGGGTTAGTCATGGATGAGCCTAATAATGGTACCAAACAGACTGTAAAAATAAATAAATAAATAAAAAATTAAAATAAAAAAAAAAAGGAAACAAGTAGAGGGAAAAAAGGGAACTTGCTATACCTTCTTACTTTTAAAAGCCAGACAACTAAACATTAACAAGTAAAAGATTTAGTACCACTACTTAGATTGAGCTTAACCTTATTAATTTATCAAAAATGAACAAAAACCATAATTAAGGTCATATTTCATATTAAAATTCATTCTTTTTATTTTTATCCTATATTATATTCAAAACTATTGACATCTCTAGTATCTAAAGCCAGTTAAAATCTTAGACTATCAAAGTTAATGTAAGCACTTAATGGTTATAAGGCCATATTTATTTTGTTAAAATAAAAACATTCTTTAATTCACTTAATAAGCACTTATTGTGCATATTCTATATGAAGGTATCAGTGACAAAAGACTGGTATTTTTCATTGCTATAAAAAATACCTGAGAGAACCAATTAGAGGCAAAAGAGATTTATTTTGACCCAGAATTTCAAAGGTTTTATTCCATGTTTACTTAGCAGCATTGCTGTGAGCCTGAGGTGAGGTACTCCCATCATAGGGACAGAGCTGCTCACATCATGGTGGCCACCAAGTATAGCAAGGGATACACAGGGACCCCCCCCCCCCAGAGACACAGCTCTAGTGACCTGTTTTCTTTGAATGCAAATTGTGATTCATAGACTCATGTGACTGAATACTGAACCCCAACTTGGTAAGACTTTTGGGAAGGTTGTGGAGCCTTTAGGAGGTGGATCCTCACTGGACGTAGGTCACTGGAAGGCAGTCTTGAGGTTATAATCTAGGTCCACTGCCTATTCTCTCTCTCTCTCTACTCTCTCCAAAAAGATGTGACCATGTGACCCTGGCTTCCTGCTCCTGCCATGCTTTCCCAGCCCTGCCCTTCCTTGAACTGCTTTTCATTGGGAATGTTGTTCCAGCAGAAAGTAACTGACACACAGTCCAGGAAAGTTTATATCACCTCCTCACACTTCAAGGTTGTGAGTTCATCAGTAGAGTAGTTAACTTATTAAAACCCACATGCACTAACCACCTCTCAATGATGGACACACCAAGCCTGATATGCAACACATGAAGCTTTTGAAGGATTTCTTCATAACCTAGTCATAACAAAGACCAAGGATATTCAAGACTTTTCATGAGAATTTATGCTATTTTAGGTGAAATAACTATTCATTTTAAAGGTAAGGGTGATGGCTCAATGGGTAAAATACTTGCTATATAAGCATGAGGTTCTGACTTTGGATGCCCAGCTCCACATAAAAGCTAGGCATGGGGCTGGAGAGATGGCTTAAGGCACTTTTCTGCAAAGTCTGATGACCCAGGTTCAATTTTCCAGTACCATAAGCAAGATGTACAAAGTTATGCATGTACCTGGAGTTCATTTGCAGTGTCTTGATGCACTGGAGCATCCATTCTCTCTCTCTCTCTCTCTCACTCTCACCCTCTCTCTCAAATAAATAAATATTTGGGAAAAAAGCTGAACATGGTGGTACTCACCTGAAATCCAAGGGCTGGGGATGTGACGACCAGTGAATCACTGGGGCTCATGAGCTAGCTAGCTACTCTGGACAAATCCATAAGCTCTAGGTGCAATAAGAAACCCTGCATCAAAAAGATTAGGTGTAGGGTTAGAGAGATGACTTAGCTGTTAAGGTGTTTGCCTGCAAAGCCAAAGGACCCAAGTTTGGGCCCCCAAGACCCACGTTAGCCAGGTGTACAAGGTGGTGCATGCATCTGGAGTTCATTTGCAGCAGCTGGAGGCCTATTCTCTCTCTTTCTTTCTGTCAAATAAATAAATATAATATTTTTTTTAAATGCCGGTTGTGTTGGTACACCCCAGTAGGATATTGCTGAAGAGGCAGAGGCAGGAGGATCAGGGGTTCAGGGCCAACCTGGGCTACACATGTGCCAGGCGTGGTGGCACACGCCTTTAATCCTAGCACTCGTGAGGCAGAGGTAGGAGGATTGCTCTGAATTTGAGGCCACCCTGAGACTACATAGTAAATTCCAGGTCAGCCTGAGCTACAATGAGACCCTACCTCAAAAAAAAAAAAACAAAACAAAACAACAACAACAACAACAAAAAAGATTAGGTTTAGCTGGGTGTGGTGACACACACCTTTAACCCCAGGACTTAGGTTGCAGAGATAGGTGAATCACAGTGAGTTCAAGGCCACCCTGAAACTACCTAGTGAATTCCAGGTCAGCTTGAGCTAGAGTGAGACCCTACCTCAAAAAATAAATAAATAAACAATTAGGTGGAGAGTGATTGAGGAAGTCTCCTGCTGTTAATCTCTGGATTCTAAATGCACGTGTGAAGACATATGCATGTACACACACAATTGCACATACCTGTTTTGGCAAAAATATGAATTTGCATACATATACACACACCCCACACACAGGAAAAGAAGTCATTGAAAAGTCATATTCATATTTCATGTCACTCTGTAGAAAAAAAGAGGAATACTAGATTTAGTATAGAAAACAGTAACACTTAAGTATTTTGAGCAGGAACTGGAAAGGATGGTTTAATCAAATTAAGAGGAGACTTGTTTTGCAGTGGGACATTTTCTCCTCAACCAAACCCAGAGCACCGGGGACATAGCTCCTCCTGGAGCAAGGGATGTCCAGGACAAGATCTCCGTGCTCGTCCTTCTGGCCAGCTCCCAAGCTCCAATACCTGCAGCATTGCCCGGCCCTGTACATGTCTGACATCACGGCATGTAGGCAGCCCCATTGGAAAGACGGGCCCTAGTGTGAAGACTGCCGCATCTGCTCCTATCTTGACAGCCTCTATGCCCTTCTGGGGGAGGGTTTTCCTGACCACTTTCCCTTCTCCATCCTGTGGGAGCCTGGGATGTGTGTCCCACCCCATTTCTTAATGTTTCAAAGTGGTCTAGGGACTGCAAAGGGTCCTTTGAAAATACCAAGTGCTGGGATTAGGTATGTAACACACCATACCCACTAAGATCTCATAATTGTCCTTAATCCTTTAGGTTTAGAGGCCTCAAAGTCTAAGATAGGGTCTTAAGGTGACAGATTTGATCTATTTTATTAGCATTCCCCCCCAAAAAAGAAATTAAAACCATTTTTCCAACTTTCTCAACACCTCCTTTATCACTTACTCAGTGCCTTTCTGTCACCGTTTAATGTCCTTGTATAAACTCCTATCATAGATGCCTTTTATGATTCTTTAAGGATCATTAAGAGGAACCTCACCCAACTAATCTCCTTTCTTAGTACCTTTTACCAATATAACAGTTGCTATTATCCTTAAATCTAAGTACCATTGAAATGATTCCTCCTTATTAATCCTATGGCATCCAACATTTACAATTTCTTTTCATCAACTTTATGCAAAACGCATACTAAGACCTCAATTTAAAGGGAAAAATGTATAGAGGGAAAAGTGAAATCCATTTATGTATGCATGTATGTATGCATTTATTTTTACCTCTTAATGCTTTTGGACTTTGTGTTCTATGGCACCAAAAACTTTCCTTGACATAGGATAGTCTAGGAAGAAGTAAAAAAAAAAAAAACAGTTATGAATATTATGAACAGTTGTCATGTGTCGGGAGCGTCACCTTACATCAGGAACATAGCGAACCATGATGCCAGTTGCCAGGCGACAGTCTTGTTTGCCAGGACTGCGGAAACTGCAAGTTGGAAACTGGCTCGGCGGCTTCACCTTCTCATTGGAGTGGAGTAGTCCTGTATAAAGCCCCTTAAAATAGTGTAGAGAATATGAAGTTAGAGTACCGGAGGAGAATCTATCCTCCACCCGGGAAAACCATATGGCAGGAGTCATCTTTAGTGGAGGAAAGGCATGTGGTCTGCGCCATCTTGGATTAGGGGAAAGACCCATGTTGGACGCCGTCTTTAATTAGCCGTGTACTTACTAATTAGTACTTACTAGTATATACGCCTTAGTATTCCAGAGAAAAGGAAGACACATTCTAAAATTAAATTTGAGAGAAGGAAAGGTGAGTCAGGAGTAGGCCCAGAATTATTTGTATAGTCATAGAGCATGGCAGAGTTAGTCGAGAGAGAGACAGAGAGAGAGAGAGAACGAGAGAGAGAGAGAATGAGTGAGTGAGCAAAATGCAAACCATAAACCTGATTTCTGTTCAGTTTGTCCTCAGTGAGAAGCTATAAGAAATGAGGAAAATTTTTGCCGGGAATTTATTGATTACTAGAAACTGCTAAAGTATAAAGGATATTGAACATCAAGAACAAATATCAATTCAAAATGAATGAAAGCCCTTACTGTAAAACCTGAAAGATTTAAAGTGTGAGAGGAAAAAAAAAAAAATAGGGAACACACTTCAAGATGCAGATATTGGGAATAATTTGCTGAATACAACTCCAATAGCACAAGGAATGGAACCAAAAAATAGCAAATGGGATGGTATGAAATTTTAAAAAGTTGTACAAGCAATTAAACCATAAGCAAAGCAAAAAAAGACAGGCTACAGAATAGGAAACCTTTACCCCTCAAGTTTCAAACAGGGGGCTCATAACCATACTTTACACAGAGCTGCAAATATTAAACACCAAAAAAGGGGCTGGAGAGATGGCTTAGTGGTTAAGCACTTGCCTGTGAAGCCTAAGGACCCCGGTTCGAGGCTCGACTCCCCAGAACCCACGTTAGCCAGATGCACAAGCAGGCGCACGCGTCTGGAGTTCGTTTGCAGTGGCTGGAGGCCCTGGCGCGCCCATTCTCTCTCCCTCTCTCTATCTGCCTCTTTCTCTCTGTCTGTCACTCTCAAATAAATAAATAAAAATAACAAAAAAAAATTAAAAAAAAAAACACCAAAAAAATTAAAACTTTCCTCACCAAATAGGTGAATGAAATGAACATACAGTTTATTAAAAAAAAAATAAAGCTGGAGGGATTGCTTTGTGGTTAGGGCACTTGCCTCCAAAGCCAAAGGACCCAAGTTCAATTCCCCAGGACACACGTAATCCAGATGCACAAGGGGGCACACACATCTGGAGTTTGTTTGCACAGGCCAAAGGCCCTGGCATGCCCATTCTCTCTCCCTCCCTCTCTCTCTCTCTCTCTCTCTCTCTCTCTCTCTCTCTCTCCCTATCTATCTCTCTCAAATAAATAAATAAAATAAATATTTTTTAAAAGAATGTAAAATAAATTGTTCCACACCCTTGGGCACCAGAGAAATACCAAGTTAAATCACTTTGGAATGCCATTTTACCCCAGTCAAAATGGCTATCATTAATAAAACTGACAAATGCTAGTGATGGTGAGGGAAAAGAGGAACTTATATTCACTGCTAATGAGGAAGCAAACTAGTACAGCCATATGGAAATCAGATTACGGTATCTCAAAAATTGCCAAATAAACCTAGTGCAGTGCACGCCTTTAATCCCAGCAATTATGAGGCTAATTTAGGAGGTTTGCTGTGAGTGTGAGGATAGCCTGTGACTACAGAGTAAGTTTCAGGTCACCATAGGTTAGAGTTAGACATTACTAAAAAAGACAAGCAAAACAAATTAGAACCAGGACATATGACCCAGCCATACCACTATTAGGGCTTACACCTTTTGGACACCAGACTGTACTGCAGAAGTACATGCACATCCATGTTCATTAAGGCTCTGTTCACAATAGCTAGGAAGTGGAATCAGCTTAGATGCCCAATGACTGGTGTAAGGATAATGAATATGTGGAACATAGACGTCATGGATTCTATTTGGCAGGTTAGAAAAAAGTGAAATTATGTAATGTGCAGTAAAATGGATTGACCTGGAAATTGCTCTATTAAGTGAAGTGACTCAAGCTCAGAAAGACTAAAACCACATGTTCTCTTTGATAGACAGATCCTAGCTTGTAATGTCTATATGTGTATATATAAAGGGAGGCAAGTGTGGGTAAAACCCACAAAGGTAGAATGGTAACCAAGAGCTAGTAGAAAAAGAAGAGCAGGGAAGGGATGAGGCAAGAGTGAAAACAATTGACATGTAAACAGAAGGCTGGGTAGTAGGGGGGAAGATAAGAATTGTGGGGGCCAGAGAAGAAGAGGAGGTAGGCTAGGTGGGGGATGCAAATCAACTGAAACAAATTGCATTTGAAAATAACAGAATGAATGATACCAAAACCTCTCTATGACAACTCAAAAATTACAATTTAAAAAGATAAGCTGAAAAATAAATAAATAAAGATGAGCCTGTAGATCCCCACAGGGGTTAAGACTTGTACCCAGTGACTGATATTTTGGCCTGGTTGATTCAGGTAAGACATAAAAAGTGACATTCTTCTATACAGACTTCCTGTCCTCACCCACTTCATTGCTAACCACAGGATCCTCATAGCTCGAGTTATAACTGCAAGGGACTAAAAAAACAACAAAAAAATATCACTTCTTCAAGAAGTATACTTTTGAAGGCCAACACAGACATGCATCATCCCAAATTCTGTGCTGAAGCATATTGCGTTGTAGCTGGCCTTTGATGTGTTCTGAGAGTCTAATAATAGCTGAAACACGTAGGCAAGCATCTGTGTAGAAAAACTTTCACGGGGCCTCATTCAAAATGCTGTCAATGGCAACTGAACAGAGTTATGAATTAAATTATCTTCTCCAATCTTTACTGGAGGCATGAATAGTAAAATTCAGGAAGCACATTCCTTTATGTCATGAGAAAGCCAATATGTTCTATTCTTCCTACACAGTGCAATTATAGGACATGCACATGTTATACATGGACATCGCCTGGGGAGTAGAATTATGTGCACATTAAACAATTTAAACACAGTATATTTTACTTTTTTTTTTTTTTTTTTTTTTTGGTTTTTCGAGGTAGAGCTTCACCCTAGCTCAGGCTGACCTGGAATTCACTATGTAGTCTCAAGGTAGCCTCAAACTCATGGCAATCCTCCTCCCTCTGCCTCCCGAGTGCTGGGATTAAAGGCGTGGGCCACCACACCCAGCTATAAACACATCATATTTTAGATAAAGTATGTCAAATACTGGATTATAAATCCCCTATAGTTTTATAACATATTAGTGCAATAAGTACCCAGGGAAAAGTAAATTTCCTAAACACATGTAAATATTAATCGTATTATATATGTCAGGATAGCACTAAGTATATTCAACACTCTAAACTTGATAGTGCACTATCCCTATAAAAGGCTCTTTCATGAATGTCTGATGTGTGATTCGTAACAATCACATGGGGAAAGAAAGCTTTCATTGGTGTCATGCACAAGTTTTCAATCAGATGAATTATTGAATAAGTCAGCATACACCAAGAAAGAGAAATGTTTTGAATATATGGGATTTTATAAGAAGGTCTTCTAATTTGAACCAAGTAAAAATCACTATAATGTAATTATCTCCCCCACTCACTGTGCGAGATGGTCCATTTTCCATATTGGATCAAAAGAAGTCCAATTCTGTATTTTCTGTTCTTGAGAAAATAGACTTTGAGGAGGGAAAAATGCAAGACATTAACCTTTCTGTTTCGCCAGCTTCTCTTCCCCTGCTTTCAGTTTGCCTTTTAAACTTTCAGTGATGAACAGTATTTCATGGTATCTGGGAAGGGGCATCATTTTGCACAATCTGTAAAGATGCTGCTAGCCAATGTGTGCCATCCAGATGTCTACTTTCTCAAGGTAACAAAAGCCTCTTTAGAGTTCTTATCTCAAACTGATAAGCAGATGCAAACAGAGTCAGGCCTATCTGGGCTACCACAGGTCTGTCTGACTAATTACCTTGATAGATCATTCTCCTTGCCTGATGTTGTGATTGCACCCAGCATAGCTGAGATAGCACATATTTAACCCCTGACCTTCCATGTGACCAGGCCTCCTCCCAGCAAGGGAACTCCCTGCTCTCCATCATCAAATCCTCCCCACAGTGGCAAGAGAGAGAGAAAGAGAGAGAGAGAGAGAGAGAGATCTGTTTCTAAACAAATACCAAAGGCTCTGACCCCATCATGAGTCATCAGCCTGTCTCCTTACTTCCAAGATTCTCCCTTTATGTATTTATTCAGCTTGTCACACTTCCTGACAAAGAAGATAGTGACTTTTTGGTTAAATATTATTTGTGTTAACTCTGGAAGTATGGATTTTATAAATCTAGAATATCTTAAAAGGCATGCTGTAGGCTTCAAATGAACCTATCCATCTCATTCTACCACCTCTTAAGGTAAATGCTCATCAGATGATAACATAGTAAAAGCTTCAGAAAGAATGCAAGGAAAATATTCCAAGAGCATAACGTAGAGAAATAATCATTCAGTGACTTAGGTCACCGATCTTACAAGTACTCAAGGACTAGATAGATGTCATTATTAACTAACAGCAGAAGTAAAAAACAAGTGAAACAAGTGTATTTTATCTACAGTAAGTCATCTTTCTCTTATTGACTGCTTCACACATCTTCTCAAGTCTTGTACCAAGCTAGTTTTAGCATATACTGCCAACACATGGTAATTCAGCCACTGACAATCCTCCTGGTTAAGAAATGCAAAATTTAGACATTTAACCATTTAACTGAGAATTAAAGCATGGGGTCTTGATTATAAAATAGCATCTATCTTTCCAACACTTTGTTTAATCCAGTCTCGACAACATTAACCATTTCCAAAAAGAACAAAAACAAGCTTTAGCATTGTGAAATTGACTCCTAATGAAAAACGTTCTTCTTTATCATTGTTGTCATCTTGCATACATACTAAATTCTTGATACATCCCTCTGTTTACAGAAGGGGATAGTGGTACTTGTGGTACTGACTGGATCAACAAGACAAAGTCAACTACTGCGAAGCAAACATGGTAGAAAGCTCCGTGGTCAAAGCTGTTTGGCTGTGCTTTGAAGAAAAGTGTTACATGGCACAGAGATGGCTCTCAGCAGCAGAAGACAGCTCGGGTGTAATCTCCTCTGGGCAACTTCAAGGCTAATTTTCTAAATCTTTAATTTTCTCTTAAGTGGGGTTAACAAAACATTGTTAACCAGCTTCTGAAATTTTAAGTGATATAAATTGCTCAGCACAGTGATTCGAATTAAAGGAGTATAAATTCCTGATCCATTCCAATTTGCTTCCAGCTTTATAAAACGGACCAACTTTTCACTTTAATCCAGTTAATCTTCAAAGTCAGCTGAGACTAATTTAAGTGAATTCACCTAAGTGTTGGAAATCTTAATCCACATTGAGGTAACTTCTCTTCTAAAAACAAAACTGAGACAGAACATTGGCAAATTATATTCCAACCCCCAAAATGTCAAGAAATGTTAGTTAATAATAAAAATATTATTTCCTGGAATTTTGGGGAAAAATGTCAAACAGCAAAATCTTAAGACATATTTCTTTCATCTTTAAAATGGAATAATAATACTTATATTAAGGAACTACTTGCTAAAATTAAACAACATAATGGAAGGAAAGCACCTACCTTAGCAGAGCAGATTGATGTAATAAATGTCCTTTTAATGCAAATCACGTTATCATTAATTAATAATGGATGTGACATGATGCTGAAGGAACTAAAAATGTCTTGGACCTTTGGGATGTTAAAGGTTCTCACATTTCCAGAGATTAAAATCCCTTCACATAAATGCTTAAATATTAATTCATGATTGCAAAAAATATCTTGGCTGAATTTCCCTTTCTTCACTTCTTTTCTTTCTCTCCAGTCAGAGGCATCTGTTCAAATTAATGTCAATATGAAATCTCATGTTAAGATGAGCTCCCAAATGTTAAGCTAATAAGAAAATTCTTCTTTCATTATTTTATGATTTATATACTTAAAGCCTAAAATTAATCTCCAAATATTTGTATCTGATAATGCTGATCACTGAGCAAATATTTGACCAGATTTTCAGAAAATTTAAATAAAATTTGAAAAATACAGGGAAACTTGGATGACAAATTTTTCTATAACTTTTATTTATTTATCTACCTATTTATATGTTTATATGACAAAGTACTTCCCATAATAGGTTCACTAGTGTGAACGATATTATATGTCCATTTTTTTCTTTTTCTTTTTAGATTTTTCTTTTTTTGCTTTTCTGAGGTAGGGTCTCACTCTAGCTCAGGCTGACCTGGAATTCACTATGGAGTCTCAGGGTGACCTTGAACTCACAGTCATCCTCCTACATCTGCCTCTCAAGTGCTGGGATTAAAGGCATGTGCCCCATGCCTGGTAGAGAGAAGGGGGGGGCAGCTAGAGAGAGAGGACCTCTAGCCACTGCAAATAATGCATGTGCCATCTTGTGCACCTGGCTTACATGGGTACTGGGGAATCAAACCTGGGTCCTTAGGCTTCATAGGCAAGTGCCTTAACCACTAAGCAATCTCTCCAGCTCCACCATTTTTTCTTTACAGTAAAGGAAATTAACTATTAACGATCTAAAACTTTTAAGTAATTGGTAATCATCCAGTAAATTTATATACAAACCCAACATGGGAGCTGTGCTTTTTATACACTATACTAAAATCTTCAGTTACCATGTTGCAAAAGGATAATTGGTATACTGGGCTCATGAGTTTAATATCTAAGCAGTGTTGTTTCAAAATCATTCCTTTCATTTAAACAGATATTAAGCAATTGGATTGTCTTTTGCATAAAACAAAGTGTCAGATAAGTGTTGTAAATCTGAAAGCAGAAAAGTAAAGAAGAAATAGTAATTTATATTCCACAATGGAGTATTTCACAATCTTTGTTTAACAAAACATATTTTACCCTGCTTACACCTTGATCTATAGGACCCTACTGGCTATAAGACTGTAAATTGTGTGAATAGTTCTACAAAAAAAATCATAAAAATTCAGCAAGGGGGTCTTATATCATGGAGCCACTCAGTCCCCTAGGCTCAAAAAGGACTTTGATATTTAAACACAACTGCATATTCTTATTAATAATGAATAGGACCACTTGTTTCAATATCATAAGCTCAGTGTACCAAAGCTGGTGAAATTTCTATTACCTGTGACCTGAATTTTAATCCTTTGATATAATTTTTTTAAGTCCCTATTTTTCAAATCTTGTTTTAATGCTGAAACAATGAGAAACAACTCTCCCCACAACTTTGGCACATTGCACAGAGACATAGGCATGGCCATTTTTTCTTGACTTTATGAGCTACTAAAAACGCTTGTGGTACAGGAAATACTTTTTTTTGGCCACAGGAATTAGAGAATATCTTCAGGAAACTCAGTAGCTTAATTGCATAAGCTGTTGTTTGACTTTATTTAAAGTTAAACATAAGTTTAGAATAGTCATTCCAAAATCAAAATCTCTCTTTCAGTATCAGGAAGCACTTGTTTGAATTGGCTCAAAACCTAATATCGACAACTTTTTCATTTTTGCTTTTTTTTTTTCTCCTTGTATTCAGGTAGGAAAAAATAAGAGGAAAATATTAGCTAATTTGCTTGAATTTTTAACATTAAACAGTAATACTCTAATTAACTGCTATATAGACATAAAAAGACAAGTGTGAAAACCTGTACATTTGTGTTGGCTTTATGACTTTGTACAAGTTATGTTCCAACAGGTCACTGAATAAAACCCTAGTTTTATGAAGGAAGTACTTCTTCATATTTTGAGTGGTATTTTCCTTTTGTAGAATCTTAACCAAAATTCAGAACCTCACTGACCTTTCTTACATTTCTAAAATGTATACTTCCTTACAATAGTAATGGGGGTGTCATTGCTTATATCCATTTGTTCATAATTCAGAATCCTACTCTGTGTGTGGGGGGTAAACTCAGGGGAGTATCATCAGAGTTGAGAAGACCATGGCAATACAGAAACCCAACTGTGCTTTTGATGAGCACGTGTTCTTTCAGTCCCCAGCACCACTGTGATCCAGCTGTGATGCTGCATGCCTGAGATCCCAGCACTCTGGAGATGGATGTAGAAGGATCATAAGTTTGAGATAATCCTCAGCTATATAGCGAGTTTGTGGCTAGCCTTGGCTACATTAATATGTGTGACTCCCATCTCTCAAAATAAAAGAGTATATTGCTAGAAGGGCTATCACTGTGCAAGAATTTATTCTTAAAGACAAATGTCAGGGCTGGAGAGATTACTTAGTGGTTAAGCACTTGCCTGTGAAGTCTAAGGACCCTGGTACAAGGCTGAATTCTCCAGGACCCATGTAAGCCAGATGCACAAGGAAGTGCATGCATCTGGAGTTTGTTTGCAGTGACTGGAGGCTCTGGAATACCCATTCCCTTTCTCTACCTGCCTCTTTCTCTCTGTCTGTCTTTCACTCTCAAATAAATAAATAAAAATAAACAAAAAAATTAAAAAAGACAAATATCAAATGTAGATGGAAACAATGGTGCCAACATGGCGGGAACATGTTGACAGGAGAAGAGAGAAGTGAACTTAAGAGACATAAATGTCAATTACAATATATAAAACAAGACTGACCTAGAGCTGAGTTTCTTACTTTATCTCTGCTCCTGACTCCTTTTGCTCTGAAACAATTTTAGACAACCAATAATATAAAGGTATATAAAATAACTACACAGATCCAACATTAATTGATGACAAATCTTTTTTTAAACTTTTTCATTTTATTATTATTTATTAATTTGAGAGCAACAGACAGAGAGAGAAAAAGGCAGATAGAGAAAGAGAGAGAATGGGCACGCCAGGGCCTCCAGCCACTGCAAACAAACTCCAGATGCATGTACTCCCTTGTGCATCTGGCTAACGTGGGTCATGGGGAATCGAGCCTCAAACCAGGGTCCTTAGGCTTCATAGGCTAGCACTTAACCACTAAGCCATTTCTCCAGCCCTGATGATAAATCTTAAAGAAATTTATTTTAAAGTGCTACTTTGATATGCATATAATTTTTTCATTTATCAAAATAAGACTCTTTGTATATTAATAAGATGGATGTGCTTATTTATTTTAATATAAAGATTTAAATCTTGCCTAAACATTTAATGTTATAGGACATAGTACTCTATGTACTATATACTCAGAGTATTCTGCATTTTCCAGAGTTGATCACTAATTTGATTTTATATTAGTCAATATTGAGAAAGAGCATTGCTTCATATAATGCTTCATATAAATACATAGTACAAAATAGTAGGAATGGGCATAGGACCATTTCAGAAAGCATTGTAAGCACAGTTCCAATTCTAAATTAAAATTCATTTAACAATATTTTATGTAACTCAAGTCAGCAACTTAAACAGCATTTTATAAGTAAAACACGCTAATACACTAGAAATAGTAACCCAATACTTATATGTCAAGTCTTCAGCATTGCGTGGTGTAGGAACAAGTGAGGTGCCAAATTTCCACGCTGTGTTTTTCTGGAACAAGGGTGCAGTGGAGCCATGCAAAGCAACTTGGCCATGCATTGCTCAGATTTATTACACATTTGATTTTGAATTAATTTTAGTTATCACATTATATTAAGTGAGATACCCCAGGCTCAGAAAGTCAAATGCTACATGTTCTTTCTCATATGTGGATCCTAGCTTAAAATGTTTAGATTTGTATGTTCAAAAATCTGTTACCATTGTCATTTTTTTTTTTTTTTGGCAACACACAGGTTTGTTTATGTGATGCCATATGAGTTTGTGGCATTCACATTAAGAATGTATAATGAAGAAGTTGTGAAAAACACGTTTTGCATGCTGAGAACTGTGAGGAGTGTGGGTGAATGAGTGAGACCTATCTACCCCAGCACTCTTGTCTTTACAACAAGCCTCCATGCTCACAACAGTGTTCAGGGATGTAAGAAGAGAAAAGTGGTGCTGTGTACACACGGTGATCCACACAAGTGTTTGAGGCGCTTCACGTAATTTTGTCCTGCTCTGCCTCACAGATGGAGAAGGTTCCCAGGAAATTAACCTTTCTGAAGTTTAGTTTCCTTGTCTGGATGAAGACCATGTTGACAATAGAGACATAAAGGTTAATGTGTTTAATACACTCAAGGTATCGAGTCAAGTGCCAAGTGCCAGAGAAACAATACACATCTGCTGTCACCGTTATAATTATAGTTTATTCCCAAGAAGAGGGACACTGGAACAGTCTATGTGGTAATTCCATGCTTTTTTTTTCCATAATATTTCTGCATTACAAATGGAAGGGATACAAAGAAAGGAGAAAAAAAATCTTAGCAAAAAAACACAAAAATGGACAAATTAGTTTAGGTAAGTTTGTGTAATTTGAGACTATTATATCTAGGGAATGAAATGCTGTGTTTTATTCACAATGCCTATTCTTTCTAGAATATAATTAAAATAAAGACACAGGTCCTACTTAGACCCATGGTAGGTGACTTTATTCATGATCATTTAAGCTCCTTTGTTAGCATTTGAGATTCTGAAGTCACTCAAGAGCCTCCAGAATCAAACAAAATATTAAAGAACAAATATCCAGGGTTGGAGAGATGGCTTAGCGGTTAAGCACTTGCCTGCGAAACCTAAGGACCCCTGTTCGAGGCTCGATTCCCCTGGACCCACGTTAGCCAGATGCACAAGGGGGCGGGCGCACGAGTCTGGAGTTCGTTTGCAGTGGCTGGAAGCCCTGGCGCACCCATTCTCTCTCTCTCTTTCTGCCTCTTTCTCTCTCTGTCTATTGCTCTCAAATAAATAAAAATAAAAAATATTTTAAAAAAGCAAACATCCAAAAATAACAGTAAAATATTTTGCGTGGTAAGGAATTAAAGGAAGAATGTTGTGATAAGGAGTAATCCCAACCCTATGAGGTGGTACCAGCTTGGAACCCCAACCTTGGGTAGGGTGACATAGGAAATTTGACAATAGTGAGAGTTTCAAACACACCAGACCGCCTAAGTGAGAAAATGCTTGCCTGGCTGAAAAAAACCCGAGTCCCATCGTTAGCATCCAAAGCAGTAGCAGTACTGGTGTAGGAGTGATCCTACTCTCCATCCTATTGAGAATGACAACCCTGACTTTTAACAGTCTACTGTGTTTTAAGTGAAAATTTCACAAACTGCACTGCAAGTGTTGAGATTCCCATGCCAATGGTTTAAGTTCACTGATGCAAGTAAAACTGTTTCGCTACCTTTGTTAGGATTCTGACCTTCAATGTCCATTTCACAACTCCTAAGCAGCCACTGAGTCCCCTACTAGCAACAGCCAGAGGCGAAAATCAGCAGCTCAACCACAGGGCCACCTCTTTATCTCCATGGGTTATGTGGTGCAAAGCAGAAAGAGCTGTGTTCTCCTAATTGAAATGAAATACCATGGACATATATTTTTAAAATTTTACCAATAGGTTATAGATATGAAGGAATTACAAGGGATCCTTGAAGTCTTTTAATTTCAGGAAGATCTGAGGTTCTTTTTCTAAGAAAGTTTGCTGTTATAGGGGACAAAGCAACCCAGTGGGACATCAGGCAGGGAGAATTTTCAAAGCACTCAACTAACTTCTGCTGTAAGACTCCTCAGTAGCAGGTTCAGGAAGTTTAAACACCAAATTTACATTTCCCAGGAAGAACAAACACAAATTTGGAATACAGAATTTCTGTGCAAAAATTGACTTTTACCCAGAAAGAGTGACTTGACTTTTCTTTAGTTTTTCAAGGTAGGGTTTTACTCTGGTCCAGGCTGACCAGGAATTCACTGTGTAGTCTCAGGGAGGCCTCAAACTCATGGTGATCCTCCTACCTCTGCCTCCCAAGTGCTGGGATTAAAGGTGTGAGCAAGCTGGGTGTGGTGGTGCACTCCTTTAATCCCAGCACTCGGGAAGCAGAGGTAGGAGGATTGCTGAGAGTTCAAGGCCACTCTGAGACTACGTAGTGAATTCCAAGTCAGCCTGAACCAGACTGAGACCCTACCTCGAAAAACCAAAAAAAAAAAAAAAAAAAAAAAAAGTGTGAGCCACCACGCCTGGCAACTTTTTAATTTTTATTTTTCTAAGTCAAAGCGCATATTTCCAGGTCTACATCAAGTGGAAAGGAATTCAGGAAAGCAAGTAAGACTGTCTCAAAATAAAAAAGTAATGAGAGGTGTGAAGATACAATTCAATGGTAGGATCCATGGTACAATTCCAATACCATAGGAAATAGCCAAGGCATACTTTCATTTCAATAGCAAAATTGCCAAGCGCCTTTGTCTAAATGCTTGTTGCTATTAGAATTTAGAAGGCTAGGATTTAGTCCTGCTATGAATGGAGAGAATATTTTCTAAGAAGAGTTCTCCAGTATAGTTTTACTCATGTATAATGAGAGAAATCACAATATTTCTGGATCCAACTGTGTTTCATTGAAAGGTTTATGACTATCTATTTCTTGTACTTATAAAATGTTGGTTATTACAAATGTTGTATTATCTCTCATGTCTTTAGTTAATGGATAAAAAATGAAACCAGTCAGATTATGTTAATCTTTGTTTTCTTTTTGTTCTTATTTGCACAATTCAAAAGTCAGGAACCCTCTGGATCTTCTCAGTCTATTGGAAGCAGCAAGTTCATCATCACTTGAAGTTGCTTAACTCATCAGGAAAAAAGCCTTATCTAACCTGCATTTGGGATGAAAGTGGACCAAATACATTTGTCTATTGTCTAGTGTGTGTCATTAGCACGTACAGTCAGGCACTGAATCATACCTGACATTGAAACACAACAGTTTTGACAATCTGAGACATCCCTGATCACATCTGAGGCCAAATATGATTTGTCTCCTCACATATCCCTTATTGTAAGAGTGACTCATTAGACACTCATTTCTGAAGAGGCTTTCTTAAGAACTATCACGTCCTCCCACCCCCACCACACACAGAGCCCTGACAGAATGTGTTCTAGGATCCCAAGATATGTGCTCCACTAAAGAACTAAAATCACCTCCAGGCAATTCGTGTCCACTCAATAGATGCATCATCTGCCTGACACCCAGAGGTGTGGGAAGAACTAGTAAAAAGCCTTGCAGATGGGAAACAAAGTGTCATATGCTGACAGGTTTAAAACCTGATTGTCTGGTATTCCTGTCAAAATCCATAATAATGTCAAAATGACCAAAGTCTGGAAAAGGAATAGCAGTCTGGTTTGAATGTACAGCAGCAAACATACAGAAGGAGTTGAGTGATAGAAAATGCCAGATTCAGAGGCTTTGCCGTTGGTCAAATACAAGACAAAATAATGAAAAATGTGTAGCTAGGTTGTATGTCATCAAGCCCTAGCTGGGAGAGTTCCTATAAAGATTGTATATAAAATGCTAAGGGCTATGAGATTGAGCTCAGGGTGTTCTCTGTCTTTGACAGGGAAATACTGTCAAATGGGTGACTGTACCTCTGCCAGGGGAAATACTGACTAACACCTACCAGATGCAACAGATGCTACAGATTGTCAGCCACTCCTTTAGGCTTCTCTTGGGTCTTAAAACCATCAAATTCTACATTTGACATCTGAAGTCAATGGCATATTTGGGAGTAGAAGGTAAGTACTTTGAAATAAAGTCTCAAAATTCTACACTCTGCAAAGTATTTGATCAGCATGGATGTTCTCTTCTTCCCTCCAACATCTGTGTCTTCTGATGTCTAGAGATGTACTATTAGTTGTCATGGAGTCAATATTGACTCTCTTACAGCAAGTATTTAGGAAAGACTGGGGCACTTAAAATACCATAGATATAGTTTCCCATTAACAGACAGAATGACCGGAAAATTTAGAGTAAGAATCTGTCTAAGCTCTTCTGACTCATGCTGAATTAACACAGTAGAATACAGACTTACAGGAATTGTTTTACACTACATTATTTTTCTTTATTGAGAACTAAATCATGATTTATGAACTTTGAAATACCCAATCAGTATGCAATAAGAATTTAAATTCAATTGCCTTATAAATGGCATCTGACATAAAAGAGACATCTTACCTGACAACTCTAGCTGAGGTCTCTCTGTGATCTCTGACCTCATACAGTAATTGTCTATATTAACTGTCTTGGCATTCAGATATTTGTCCTGGCTGCAATTAAATTTATTTTCAAATAGCAGATGGTGAACTCTTGAAAACACTGACCTTGTCTTTAAATCTTTAATATCTCTCACAGTATGTGTTCACTGAATGCTAATTGATTGACAGAAGAATTCTTCCTGCTCTGACACTGTGTTTGTGAATAATACAGTTTAATTACTCATAGTTCCTTATCTAAGTGTCATGTTTTGATACAATTTAGTGGATCCAGTAGTGGAAAGTAGTGGAGGGGAAGACTAAGAAATTGAAGCCAGATAATTAAAATGATTAATTCCAAAGACATCCTGCTAGTTAACATCAGATGTGGGTTCAAAGATTTAACTCACCCTGATAAAGTTTCTTTTTAAACATGCATAATCTTTTTGGGCTACTCAGGCATTTCTCTTACCCAGGAAAGAAAGCTAGCCCCATATTGAAAATGCACAGTTGAGGACCAAAACCCCAAATTGAGATTGAGTAGTATTTAGTAAGAGAGAGGGATCAGTATTTTTTACAGTTACCCTGGGTTATTTTAAGAATAACATTTGTTTTTGTTATTATCTTTAAATTTTTATTTTTTAAAAAAAACAATCTGATGTAAATCACTATGGGGATTTCCCTAATTTTCCATCTGGGGAATCCTCCGAGCTTGGGGATGGTAGAAAGGGGACAATTTCTCTCAACTTGGGAACTTTTCTGCTTGACTTCTCATTTCTACCTTCACTTTCATAATTAAAAAAATAATAATATCTTTTTGATAATTAATCCTAACTCAGTTTGACAAGATTTAGCATTACCATGAAAACAATCTCTGAGTATGTACATAGCAATGTTTCAAGAGATGTTTACCTGAAGAGAGAAGACCCAACCTGAACTGAGGCAATATCATCCTATGGGTGGGAACCCTGTAAGTTATCCAAAGAAGCAAGCAAGCTGAGAGAGGCATTCATCGCTCTGCACTTGGTGACCGTGGACGCAATGTGAGCAGCTGCCTCGGATCCTTGCCATCATGCCTTCCTTACTGTGGCAGTCAGCTTCACATTGCTGGTAGAAATCACCCAACCAAGAGCAGCTTGTGGGGAAAAAAAAGAGGTTTATTTTGGCTTATAGGCTGGAGGGGAATCTCCAAGATGGCAGGGGAAAATGATGGCATGAGCAGAGGGTGAACATCACCCCCAGGCCAACATAAGGTGGACAACAGGGACAGGAGAGTGTGTCAAACATTGGCAAGGGGAAAGTGGCTATAATACCCATAAGCCCACCCCCAACAATACACCACCTCCAGGAGACATTAATTCCAAAATCTCTATCAGCTGGAAACCTAGCATTCAGAACAGCTAAGTTTATGGGGGAACACTTGAATCAAACCACCACACTTACTATGATAGACTTTATGTAAACTCTGAGCCAAAATACCCCCCCCAAACACATCATGTTCCTTTGTGAGGATTTTGTAAGAGCATTGAAAACAAGAACTAGTACAGAATTTCAGAATCATAACCAAAGAAACACAGCTTTATTCTTACTGCCAACTGCTTTGCTGTCTACGAAATACTGTGTTTTTATTAACCACAACGCATAGGCTCCAATATTGCTCCAATATAGTCATGAGTGTATTTGGTGTAAGTATGTCTCTGTATGTGGGGGTGGGGTGGGGTTGTATTGAGTAAAGATGTTTAGAAATGGCCAAGAATGCTTATGTCACCAATGACTATCTTTGATTGTAACAAATTAAATCTGGTCTCCCAACCCAACTTTAACTACACACCTGCAGTAGTAAATCAAAATTACAAACTAGACCCCCCTTCCAACCGATGGGGAGCCCCAGAATCTAGAATATTAACCAAATACCCACATACTTTGTTTCTAATCAGTAGCAAGAGCCAACTGATGAGAACTAACTTGAATGTTTCTGACAAACTAGATAAAATAAATGGTAACAGTACATTTTCCAAAAACAATTCAAGCAAAACTAACTCTCATTTTTACTCTCCATTATAGACCAGAATGCAAAATCTCTGACCCAGCCTTATAGCTGAAATGTCCAATATGGACACAACATTCTCTTTTAAAATACTGTCCCCAGGAATACTGTCAGTAAACATAAAAATGATATGATGCTCTGGTATGTAACTGTAAGATTTTCCGAGTTAGCTGGATTTATAGGCTTGAACATTTTTAAATAAATATGTCTTCCTATAAATCATATACTTTAAACTGCAATGAATAATATTGTGGCATTTTATAACATATATTTTGGGAAAAGGAAGCTAGATATGCATTCAGACACATGTATGTCTGCTTGTTAGCAAAAGAGAAATAATTTTTAATTATTATAGTCAAGAGTTGCCAGTCTTGATTTTAATATACCAGAATTCCTTTAAGTATCAATATATAAGTCAGAGATATATCTTCAGCCCATAAATTTCCATGGCTCAAAATTTAGACTACTTTTGCACTGCAATGAATTTCTGTTTACCCACAATCCAAACTACTATGATAGGTAAATAGTGTGAATGGTTTTTATGGGACTTTTGTAAATGATTTCCTCTACTTTCATAAAAAAAAGAGAGAGATGGAGTTGTAACTATGTACACTGAAATTCCTGCAGGGAGATGGAAACAACCCCCAGGAAATGCCAAGCTCACTTGAGCCACCCCAGGCTTCCATGACCTAAGGTTAGCACCTTTTATTTTTTTAGGTTCACACAGAGAGCCTTCAGAAACCATGAAGTTTCTCTGAACAAGTACAGTTTTACATATGCATATAAAGTCTGACATACAATCTCAAGATATTCACAGGTCCCACAAAAATTAAATTTAAGAAAAGAGTTACCACCCTACTGATTAGTGGTTGTGGTACTAAAAAGTGTCATTGGCCTCCTAGAGGGCAACAGTCTTAACCAGCAGTAGAGCCTGGGAGCTAAGCAACTATTCACCCAGGAAAGACATGCTCACTAGCACAGTAGTGGTATATGTCTGTCATGCGGGTGACCAATATTGTATAGTTCTATTAGAGGCCTGCTCCATGGGCAGGAATCCATGCCTGATATTGAAAAAATTATCCAAGTTTGTGGCTAGGAAGGTCACAAACCCTAGAGAAGCTACTACTGTTTTCTGGTTACATGGATGCATTGTACCCAGCATATTGGCTTCTAAATATTTATATTTATACATATATAGTAGTGTTTCTCTCACTTTTGTTAATGAAATCTCTCTGTTCAGATGGTGATTACTGCTGGGTAGAACCAAAACTCATTAACGCACTGAGAAGTGACAGTCGAACATTTAATGATATATCTATATCACATCCTATGATGGCCCAAGGACTATAGTAGAAGAGGTGGTAGAAAGAATGGAGGAGCTGGGACAAAACAGAGTGGTGGGAAGTGATTATGCAAATTTTTAAATATACTTTAATATAGCTATTTTTTACAATTTTATTTGTAAAAAAAAACATGAAAAAGCTCATCAATTACAGTTGTAAAAATTTGTAGCTATGGCTAATTACCATTGTAGGAGGCCACCCTTCCTTGCCAAATGCTACCCATTTTCACACAGTGACTCAGTTGGTAAAGAGCTACCACAAAGCCCATATATGACCAGGTGAATTAGCAAGTCATTGTGATCTTATAAAATCTGCAAGCAGAGCAGAATAGATACTCTGACTTTCTCTGAAATATGAGATCTCATGATTTCTTTTTCTTTCTGAAAATCTCACAAACCACCCATTTATTAAAATGAGATACATGTAAAATTATCCTTACTTAGCTATTAGCATGTCAGTACTCTGACACATCAAATACAAGTGTCTCCTTCATGATTCATAAAGATCTGTCACCAATATTAGGCTCTATAGAAATCATAGAAGATAGTATAGGCTCCCATTTAGTCATTGAAGGGATTCAAAGCTGTTTAAAAGGCCCTGTTCTCACAAAAAATTGAAATAATTTTAATATAGCAAGGACCAAACAATTGTAACGATTTTTATATTATTATATATGTTAGTAGATGAATATATGGTATGTGATATTAAATACACACAATTAGTTGTTAGGGTATTTGGGGATAGATGCAGATACTGTTCAGGAGTTCAATACAGATTTGGAATGTCTGAACCCAGCACTGTGATAATTTATACATATTTCATTTGAGATCATGCAGCAGTGAAAATAGCTGTGCCAACTCTGGCTCAGTGGAACCTTTAACTGGTATTTCTTTAGACAAATGTCACTGTCCATTCCGCACCGAGTTAGTTGTTGAACATGAGAAGACTTCAATATCTCACTGTGGCATCATTTTCGCAAAGAAAAATGGTCACAGAATTTCCTACCTCATAAGTTCTACAACACTGTGATCTTTCCACGTCCCGATTAATGGTTGAAATCTATGTTTTATGCCTTAATCTATGGAGGTCTGTGATCATCCTGGCCACTAAACACAGTAGACATTGGTCTTTAGAAAGCCTCTATGCCCCTGGTTGAGCTTTGTAGAGTTCTTCTCCTGGGGCACTCATCCTGAGAGTCTGGCCCCCATGCTGAGAGAAGCAGAAGCCACATAGACAGCAAATGTGTGGTGCTGAACAGACAGACCCAGCTGAGCACACAGCCAGCATCTGGCATTGACTGCCAAAGATGGCAAAAGTTACACTGAGCATCTAGCCCCATCCATGTTCGGATAACTACAGCCACAGCTGAAATTGAATTATATCTAGATGAGATCTAAAAAAGACTCTCCTTGACCAAACTTAATTAAGTTCCTGAACCTTCCCTTAGCACCATCTGTAGACTTACTTACTCACAGATTTGGAGATGCAAAGGGCTCCTTGGAAGTTACAGCAGCCGAGATGGAGAGAGGAAAAATAAAGAAGGGAAGGCTATAGGAGAAGGAAGCAAGTAAAGGTGTGGTGAAGAATTGTAAAGAGAAAAAAGAATTAGGGCGGACAACGGAAAGAGAGAAAAGAAACTGTTGCAAGCCAGGTATGCCTAATAGGAAGTGGTTTACTCAGGGTGGGCCAGTAGGTTTGCTTATTTTAATGATATGGCTTAGTAAGTGTTGGGGTCTGTGCCAGGAAACTGGAGAATGAGACACAGTCTGTACTTTGAGAAGTTTTGAGTCAGATGTCACAGAGATCATTTCATAGCATGCTGAGAAAGCAGACTTTTATGCTGCAGGCAACAGGAAAAGGAAGAGGTAACTTCACATATGTGCAACTTGGGAAGATAAGTGGGCTAAAGAGCAATGTGTGTCAGATGGAAGTAGAAAGTAGTTACAGTGAAGGCAGACGATTCTGTCAGGAGAAGGTTTCAAGGAAGAAAAAACTGAAAAGAAAAGAAAAAAAGGAGGAAGACAGCAACTAAAGCTATAAGAATGTGAAGGAGGTGATGTAAAGAAGACTTAAGGAGCTAGAACCAAGAGTGCCTGCAAACCCTCAGGATGGATTGAGTCATAGATGACCCCCAATATTCAGGCTTGGCCAAATTTTAGTCAATGCTGCCACTCATCAAAGTACGACAGTAGATCAGAAATGAGGAAACAATAAAGAAGACATTTTGAACATGCTGGCACGGATTTGATGGTATGCATGCAGAGATGTCATACAGCTGAATAAACAGAACTCTGTGAAGTTTGAGACAGAAGTTGTCACAAGCACAGAACACTGAGAGGTATAATTTTGCAAGTGGCTGTGAAATTGCAGGAGTGATTGAGAGATCTTAAGACAGAATATCCTCAGTAGCTCCCCATCCCCAATCACAATTTCTATGAAGTAAATGTGCAAAACCTGAGAACTCAATTTTTCCCAAAGTGTGTGTGTGTAGAAATACATACATACATGTATATATATATATATATATATATATATATATATATATATATATATATATACATGTATGTATGTATTTCTACACATATATATATATGATGCTTTAATTGTTTGATACTTTCATACATATGTACAATGCATTTTTATCACATTCTTTTCCAATTACTTTCTCATTCCCTACCCACTAAAACCTTTCTTCTCACTTAATCTCTATCCTACATTCATGCCTTTTACCCTTGAGTTAAATTGGAAGTTTTAAAATGGAGAATGGGGACAGAGCTCCGGTTCCTTTCCCACATCCATCATACCGGCGCCCTTGCTGCTGGCTTGGGCAGCCTGGACCCTGCAGGCATGCTGCTGAAGAAGGCCTTTTGCTCCGCCTTCCTGATTGACCTGCCCCTGGCTTTCCACCACCTGGATGCCCTGCTCTAGAGGGTGCATGCCCACAGCCAGTAGGCCAGAGCTCCTGGTTCCTTCCTGTTGCAGGCAGGTTCTCATTGCTGGTAGAAATCACACAACTCAGAGCAGCTTGTGGGAAAAGAGGTTTATTTTGGCTTACAGACTCGAGGGGAAGCTCCACGATGGCAAGGGAAAACGATGTCATGAGCAGAGGGTGGACCTCACTCCCTGGCCAACATAAAGTGGACCATAGCAAAAGGAGAGTGTCCCAAACAATGGCTTGTGGAAACTGGCTATAACACTCATAAGCCTGCCCCCAACAAGACACTCCCTCCAGGAGGAGTTAATTCCCAAATCTCCATCAGCTGGGAAACTAGCATTCAGAACACCTGAGTTTATGGGGGACACTTGAATTAAACTACCACACTTCCCTACCTCCCAGTTCCCTGATCCTGGTACCCCTGCTGCTGGCTTGGGGCAGCTGGGTCTCTGACTGTGTACAGTGGAGACAGGCTTTTTGCTCTGCCTTCCTGATTGACTGACTCCTGAGTCCCCAAATCCCTGTTCCCCTGGGCCAAAGGGTGCACAAGCAGATGTGGGAGTTAGACTCTTAGGACCTGGTTCCTCAGCTTCCTGGCTCCTGGTTCCTGGGGATCCCTGGATCCCTAATCCCAGATGCCCTTGTGCAGAGTGTGTGAAAGTGGAGTAAATAAGCCTGAGCTCCCAGTCCCACAGGTACGCTCTATCTACCTGCAATTTCCATAATCTGGGTACGTAGAACTGTAAACCCATCCTACACCAATCCCATTCACATTTGAAACAGAACACACACTGCAGACCCTACAAAGACAAATACTTGCTTCCTCCTCAATAATATAAAACTTTACCAAGATAAGTAGATTGCCATGCCAAAAAAAAAAAAAAAAAAAAAAAGTCAAAAAACTGAGAGAGAGAGCTGGGCATGGTGGCACACACCTTTAATCTCAGCACTCAAGAGGCAGAGGTAGGAGGATCGCAGTGTGTTCAAGGCCAGCCTGAGACTACAGAGTAAATTCCAGCTCAGCCTGAGCTAGAGTGAGACCCTACCTCGGAAAAAACAAAAACAAAAACAAAAACAAAAACAAAAACAAAAACAAAAAAGCTGAGGGATCTCCACCAAGGATGTCTATTCCCACAATGGAAGCCTCCAATGAAAACATAGAGAAAACAACAGTAATTGTATCCCAAAAGGAAAACACAACAAACAACATGACCCTGATCAAAAGAATTGCTGAAATGGAAGTAAAGGATCAAAAACCCAACAATCTCAAATAAAATTGAGCAAAATCGCCTCCTAGAACACTCAGCTTTTGTCACTAGGCTTAATTTAGTTATAGAGAACTGCAGAAGTGTCAAAAGGAATATACATCGATTGAAGGTGAGTCAACAAATAGGGGATCTCAATAACCAGCTGATTAAGCTTAATGAAGACATGATCAAATGCAAGAATCAATTCTAGGAAACATCAAGAAAATAAGATATTGAACGGAAATTGCACCTCAAAAAAAAAAAAAAGATGGACATGATGCAAAATAACAGCAGAAAACAAAAATCAAATAGAGCTTTCAAAACTTCTCTAGAACCCCTCACTAACAGAGTCACTCACATGGAAAGCATAGCATCTAAGCTAGAAGACATGACAGAAGCAATTTTGTGAGTCCAAAAACTTTGCTAAGTTCAAAAATCATGTGAACAGACTATGGGGGAACTGTAGGATACCCTAAAATGACCAAACATCTGGATCATGGGTATACCAGAAAGGGAAGAATTCCAAACCAGAGGCATAGAGAGGGTATCAAACAAAATTATTGAAGAAAGCTTGCCTAATCTCACAAAAGATAGGCACATCCAGATATAAGATGCTCACAGAAAACCAAACAGACAGGACCAAAGAAGAAACTCTCTAAGGCATAGCATAGTTAAAATTCTTAACAATGAAAACAAAGAGGCAGAGAGTGATAAGAGCACAAGAGAGAAAGAAATAATCAAGATCAGAGCAGAAATTAATGAATTGGAATCTAAGAGAACAATTAAGAGAAGTGATGAAACAAAGAGCTAGTTCCCTGAAAAAATAAACAAGATTGGTAAAACATTGTCCTGGGCTGCCAAGATGGCTCAGATGTTAAGGCACTTGCCTGCAGAGCCTAAAAACTTGAGTTCTACGTGAGTTCAATTCCCTAGTGCCTACGTAAAGCCAGATGCACAAAGTAGTAGTACATGCAATCCAGAGTTCATTTGCTAGAGGTCTTGACACACCTATTCACAGACAAAAATACCATTAGCACAGCCAAAAGACTATCCACAGAATGTTAGAAAATCTTTGCCAGCTATACCACTGACAGAAGCCTAATATCTAGAATTTATAAAGAACTCAAAAAAACTAAACAATAAAAAATCAAATAACCCACTTCAAAAATGGGATAGAGAAATAGAGAACTGAGTAGGGATTTCTTAGAGGTAGAAATATAAATGACTAACATACACTTAAGACAATGTTCAATATCCCTAACCATCAGGGAAATGCAAATTAAAACAACTATGAGATTCCACCTTACTCCAGTAAATATGACAGTAGAAATCAGATGACAACAAATGTTGGCAAGGCTGTGGGTAAAGATGAATCCTCACTCACTGGTGGTGGGAATACAAATGTGTACAACTGCTATGGAAATCAAAATGGAGATTCCTGAAAAAGATGAATATAGAACTACCAACAGGACCAGTTATTCCCTTACTGGGTATTTGTCCTAAATGCTCCATTCTTCAGGACAAAGATATTTGCTCAATCATGTTTATAGCTACTCAATTCATAATAGCTAAGAACTGGAACCAACCCAGGTGCCCATCATTAGACAAACAAAGTTGTGGTACATTTACACAATGGACTTCTACTCAGCAGTAAGAAAAAAAGATACAATGAAACTTGTAGAAAAATGGACAGACTTGGAACAGATCAGCGAACTCACACAATCACAGAAAGACAAATGCCACATGTTCTCACTCATCTGTGGTCCCTAACCTGGATCAGCCTGAGTTGCTGGCATACCTTATAGGCAACTTGAGACACAGACAACAGGGATGGGAGGGTTGGGGGACTGGTTATGGGGAATAAACACAAAACTAAACACAAAATGAACTCTCACCATAGGAACATTTTCCCTTGAGGGTAGACTTAAAGATATAACCCTCAACAGGAGCATAGGGAGAATGCCCAAAAATAAGGGCCCTAGAGAGTGTGGGATGAAGCCTAACGTTAAAAAAGTTTGGCTCTGATCTGAAACTCATAGAAGCAGAAGTAGGTACTATCCACATTGAGCTGTATATGGGAGAGACCTGCAAGGTGCCCAAAATAAGACAGGCTTCTGACAAAGCTCTTGATTATCCACCTAAGGTAAAAGCTAAGACTCCATTGTTGAAGACACCATATACTACCAGCACAGAACATGGAGAGATCTGGCTGGAATCCAGAAGAGAGCCAGTCCTTGTACAGTTAGGTGCTCTACTGCTAGAAAGCATTATGTGAGCTACTGGGAGACAGCGGCCAACAACTCTGAGCAAGCAGGCGTATGTGCTACTCAGAAGTAATCAGTCTAACAAGAGTACACACCAGTGAAGTGGTGGCACACAGCCTTGGTGGGTAACCAACAGCTTTCTGATTGGTTAAGAGATCTGTTCAATGGGATGGAACCCATCTGGAACTGGGAACCAGGTCTGAATCCTAGGGAGACAAAGATGATGCTCTCCAGTGTAAAGCTTCCACTTGTCTTTGGCTAAAATTGGGGCTACAGCCATCAAAATCTCCCTAAATTAATGCTTATCCTATTTAACCTATGCTGACTTCACTGTCCATTGCTGACTGTTTTTGTTTTTCAGAAATTAGCAAGATCCCATGAGATAAACCACCTGTCATATCTCTGTCAAGGACCAGGAAAAACCACAGGAGAAGTGAAGAGACAGCTAGAGGTTTTCTTCCATGGTGAGCCTGACAAGTAGCACCAGGGTGAAGGAGGCAGACCCTGAGGATACTGAAAACATATCAAAGCAGAAATCCAAAGGCTCCTAAGAGCTCATCACTGATGTAGACTAAAGATACAACTACCAAGGCTCAGAGAATTTTGTAGAAGAGGGGGCAAAAAGATTGTTATGGTTACAGTTTGGGATGCCATGCCAAAGGTACTTCCTTCCCCTAATAACTGACTTCTGCTCCCACAAAGTATAACTACAACTCCATGGGCAATATCAGCAATCCCACTGAGGAGAGCCTCCTGTGGAATGGGAGCAGGGAAGACAGAAAAGATGGTACCAACACATGAGGCATCCATACAAAACATGTTCTTAATAAAAATAAATACATAAAATGGAGAATGGGAAACCCATCAGTGACCACAGTACTGAAGGCCAAAACTCCATATCTCCCATGGCTCAACAGTTTCTACTAACTACTCTGGAAAGTGTGATATCTTATGAGCCTTCCCCATTTTATGGTAAGACCTTCCCCATCTATGCCTGGATCTTGTGCAGAGCACATATGCTGAGAGTTCATGAATGTAACACCTATGCTGTGTGTGTGTTTTGAGGAAACTTACTACTAATAAACAAGGTCACAAGAATCCATAAGAATGGAATATAACTAAATACGGAAACATCACCATGGAGAAATACAAAGAAGCTAAAAAGGAGAGAGAACACTCAGAATCGCCTGTAATAGGAGAAAGGATTCTGTGAGCAAATACCAGGATTCTACCCAGATCCATTGTTTAAACAAGACACAAATGCTCCTGGAAGGGAATTCCAAAGTATAACCAAGATCATTATTGCAGGGGGTTACTCAGGGAATGCAGTGAAGAACCTGGAACTGCACCATGTTAGATATCTTGAGCAAATATGATAGAACTCGCTAGGTCCTCTCTTAATTACTGCCATGGGAAGTGAGGATGAGTATGATTAGGGATACTCTAGACCATGAACTAAGAAGTAGCTTAAGAATAGCTTTAAACTTGGTGGATTCCCTGTTCAAAATGATCTTGGATCACAGTGAAGACTAACTTAGAGAGTGGTATATAGAAATGACCATTGGGGGAATGAGAGGCGATGGAGATTGGAGGATTATGAGGGTATGCAGCCACAAAGAAAGATATTCACGAATTCTTGGTCTGTTCAATGTTATTAATTTGGAAAGGAAGACTCAATATCAAGGAATGTATGTTTCTGTTCATAAACAATAGTGAAACTGGGCTGGAGAGATGGCTTAGCGGTTAAGCGCTTGCCTGTGAAGCCTAAGGAGCCCGGTTCGAGGCTCAATTCCCCAGGACCCACGTTAGCCAGATGCACAAGGGGGCGCACGCATCTGGAGTTCGTTTGCAGAGGCTGGAAGCTCTGGAGCACCCATTCTCTCTCTCTCTCTGTCTCTCTCTCTCTCTCTCTCTCTCTCTGCCTCCTGTCTGTCGCTCTCAAATAAATAAATAAACCAAATAAAAAATAAAAAATAGTGAAACTGATGAAAAATTCCAGTATGTTTCAGATAGCTAGATATTTTAACCTTTCCTGTCAAAAATCATAATGCAATCAATTTTAAAAAAAATCTGATTTAATTTAGATGGCTTAGCGGTTAAGTGCTTGCCTGTGAAACCTAAGGACCCTGGTTCGAGGCTCCATTCCCCAGGACCCACTTTAGCCAGATGCACAAGGGGGCGCATGTGTCTGGAGTTCGTTTGCACTGGCTGGAGGCCCTGGCGCACCCATTCTCTCTCTCTCTCTCTCTCCCTCTCTCTGCCTCCTCTTTCTCTGTCTGTTGCTCTCAAATAAATAAATAAAAATAAACAACAACGAAAAAAAATTTTAAACCATAAAAATTATGTAATATTAAGTAACTTGAAAACACTGTGCTTTACTTCATGCTGTATATTTTATGTCAATTATATCAACTCTCAAAATACTAACCAAAAAAGGCTATTAATATTATATACATCATTACCTACAAGAAAACTAAAGTTCAGTCACATGACATCATTTTCCCATAGAACAGGGACTAGAAATTAGAATCAAATTCAGACTTTCAGGCCCACAGTTTTGCTAAAATGTTATATTGCTCTATTACATTTTTTTTATTTTTCAGAAAATATTTTAGATAATGACAATATAAGGTAATACGATTTTCAATTCAACATACAGGTGATAAAGGATAACAATCCTCTAAAAATTTTTGTTTGGTGACGTAAGAAACCATCATAATTGCTAGTGTCTGACAAACACCAATAAATAAATGAACTTTAATACTTCTCAAATTCAAAGGAAATCAAAGTGTCAAGGTTTTATGAATTTTAGATATTAAAAAGGCAGAAAACGATGAATTTACGAGCATCAATAGTAGTGGTATCAGGTCAGGATTAAAGCTAAAAAGTGACAAAAGTTTTGAAATACTGGCAATCAGGAATAGACAAACTGTGGCTAAATCCCGAGTGTGACATTTTTCTATACAATTAACTCAAAAATTTTCTTTTGTTTTAAAAATGTCTAGAAAATAATGCATTCAATCAAAATATAGTATTTTAGAACGCATGAAATTTAAACTCTACCGTGCATTATTAAAACTTACAGGAACTCTGCCACACTCACTCACGTATTGTCAGTAGCTTTTCCTGTGCTGCCCCAGCAAAGTGTAGGAGTGACAGAGACCACAACGAGAGACCACCATGCCTCCTTTGTTCAGAAAATCATCTTTTAAGCCAATTGTTCTTAACTCTTGAAAAGGTGTACCCTACTAATAAATGAATGCATTTCAGCTTTCAAATCAGTGAAGAATATCTGGCCCATGTCTAAACAATATCCTCTTTTCTTCCTGTTGACAATTCACATTCTTGTTCTTAGTCACACTCAATTATTTTTAGAACATAGTACATGATGTCTTTCTGCTTTGAATTTTTGTGTAGACTTTTGCCTGCCTGGAATATTTTCCCTTTTCTCCTCCAAACCCATTATTATTTCTCATTGGTAAATACTACTATACTGCAGCAAACCTATGTAGATAAGTTGAAGGTCTTTATATGCTATCCTATAAATATTAATCTGCTAGCATAAAATTATATTTTATTCTAGAATGAGAGATTATCACAATTCCTAATCATTTTCAATGACTAACCCATATACTTTTGGTACAAATTATGATCAAATTTGTTAAGACTATAAAACACTTAACATTGTTAAGCATATATTCTATGGCAATATTATCCTTCTCAAGATAGAGCTACTATTTTTCTAGATTTTTGTGTTAAAAATGAATGTAAATTTCCCTGAAAAATAACAAAAATGCAGCTTCAAATTCCCCCATCATTACTATTATAGATTTACAGATATGTTGGTGAGGAAATCTGTTACTAAAAATAAGTTATTGGTAATGTGGAAACTTAAGGAGCCTCTTATTACTGGACGTGGATTTTGAATTTCACAATAAAACTGCCTAGTGATCAAACATCTAAAATATTTCTTATGATGCAACACTCTTCCCCTCAATCAAGTTCTCATTTTTATTTATTAGGGATTTCAGTTGTTGGTATTTGTTTAGGCAAAAAATTAGAAACAACTTTCAAAAGAAATATTTATTACACAGACCATAGTGATTCATTCTCCTCTCATCTTTCTTCCTGGACCTGCAAACAGCTTATATACTGGGACAAAACCTCAGTAGCATACTTTGATCTAGTTCTTAGAAGAAGAAAGTGCTACAAAATGGAGATGGGAAATTCCTGTGCCAAGGTAGATTTATTTTAAGAAGATGTTATGGACAAAGTCAGGAGTCCTGAAACTGGTGTCTACAGAACTTGTTGACCTTCTTACCAACCTTAAAACTTTGCAAGCCTCTAATGTACCAATAGCCCAGTTGAAGATTACTGCTCTAACAGACAATAGTATACCTATATGCACTATTCTAATCTCAAGTGGCTTAGACAAAATATATTCAGCTGCATTTGGTAAGCTGAATTCACATGAGGTAATGATCTACTAAACTAAAAATATAGCTTTCATAACAATATCATAATTTCCTTCCTTGTCATTCACATCCAAGTCAGAAACACATAGATGCCACATAGTTTTAAATATTTTATTTTTATTTATTTATTTGAGAGAGGGAAAGAGGCAGAGCAAGAGACAGAGAGAGAGAGAGAGAGAGAGAGAGAGAGAATGGGCATGCCAGGCCTTCCAGCCACCACAAACGAACTCCAGACCACCTCATGTGCCACCTCATGCATCTGGCTTACATAGGTCTTGGGTAAACAGAACAAGGTCCTTTAGTTTTGCAGGCAAGCACCTTAACCACTAAGCCATCTCTCCAGCCAGCCACATAGGACTGAAAATCATTCCAAATTTCTCATATTTCTGAGATATTTTATTCTTTAAAAACCCTACAAAGAAATTTAATACAATTCCCCCAGTCCATTGTAAGAAAAAGAGAAACCAGCAGTTTGGGCTGTGACAATATGATAACCTTACCTTTTAAAAATGTATGGCTATTGAAAGACAAGGTTAATTAACACTCCCAGAGCTAGGGTTTATTCAGAGGGTAAAAAATTCAGTAGAGGTAGCTTCTGGCCAAAGTAAAAGAGATAAGTTGTTAATTAGCTTTTCCCATTATTTGTATGAAGGTGTTCATCCTGTATATGAGAATAAAATATATATTTGAGATACTTCAATTAAGAAACCTGATGCATTAAATCTAGCTCAAAAATAATGATGGGGTAAAAGAAAAGTCTGTATGTTTCATTTTCCAAAGAGTTTTAGTTTATACTCTGCTTTTTTTTTCCGTAGTTTTATTTTTGTATATCAAAATGTAAATGACTGAAAAAAATCACAGTACAGGAATTTTCTTTGTTATGGGATTTTTTTAAGTGTTTTTCCCCTTGCCAAGTTCCCTTTGTCTATAAAGGCAGAGAAAAAAAAACACATGATTTTACTCTATTTCTTCTAAACCAGCTGCTGATATTTTATAAGCCTACAAAAACCAAGGACAAAACCAGGCATGCTTTCCTCTTATACAGTCAGAATGATCTGATGTCTCTACTCCCCTTTGTCTTGACAGATAAGCCGTAAATTTTAGGGCTTGCCTTTCTATGTCCATATTTCTATATTGGCACTTTGTGGCTCAAATTCCTGATCCCATTAGATCTCTGTTTCTCAAGTAAGAAGAGAGGTTTCTGCTGCTTCTTTTCAATGGCCACTTCTCCCTTAAGGATTCTGGTTTATAATCCTGAGATGTCTCCCAGTTCACAGGAAAGCCTATATACATCAAGGTGGGAGCCATTAAAAGAAATGCCAATCTAATGTGTTCCAGACAAGTATTATTTCAAATAATATTTATGATTAAATAGAGTATTATCTCTACTTCCCAGATGCAAAACTTGAAGCTATAGTTTTAAGAATTTGAAAGCTACAAGATTATGAATTTGTACCCAGGTTCTCTGATATGATGGTGCAAAATAACCTTTTAGAAAAGATTTACTTTCAGGCAAGAACTGAAAGGGTCAGTAGCCAATGCAAGATGAATCTCTTTTCTTCCTCGGACTATATAAAGTCACAAAGTAATAACAGTTCAGATTCCTCCAAATTCTGACTGATTCACTACCAATTATAAATTCATAAATCCACCCAAAAGGAACATAATTATTTACATTTAAGTTGAAATAGCTCTAGTTCAAAAGCTATGCCAGTGTTTCAAGAATGTTCACCTTATAGATAACCCAACACTTTCCATAAAAAGCATGTGTTTATATCAATAAATTCTATTCTATGTTCATGTAAATCAGCTAACAAGACATTAATATTAAAATAATAACTTAAGCGAGGCATGGTGACACATGCCTTTAATCCTAGAACTTGAGCAGCACAGGTAGGAGGATCGCCGTGAGTTTCAGGCCATCCTGAGACTACATAGTGAACTTCAGGCCAACCGGGCCTTGAATGAGACCCTGCCTCAAAAAAAAAAAAAAAAATATATATATATATATATATGTATATATATATATATATATCTTAAAATATCCTAAAAATAAACTTTGAAAGGTTCAAAAGCATGACACAGTCTCCTCTGCCCATCTCTAACCTCTACCTCAGTGCCTCGGAATCCTCTCTAGCTACCATGATACCAGGAGCAACACAAGCACCTACTAGCCAGCAGATTATACAACAGGGGAGGAAGTTCTTCCAACTGCTGAACTGTTGACTGCATCTTTTTACATAACAATTACATTAACTCTCCTCTCCCTCCATATCTACTGCCACACGCTTTTCCTGACAGGATAAATTTCTGAAAGGGGTCTGTCTAGACTGTGTTCAATTCTGTCCTACTTTTCCTAGAGATACTTAAATCAGGTTCTTCATGACACTCATTCCATCGAGAAATTCATCACTGACTTTTGTCATGGACTGAACTATATCTCTTTGAAATTTGCATGCTGGGCTGGAGACATGGCTCAGCACTTAGAAGTGCTTGTTTGCACAGCCTTACTGCTCTGGTTGAATTTCCCAGTACTCATATAAATCCAGATGCACAAGGTGGCCCATGTGTCTGGAGGTCTTTGGAAGTGGCAAGAGGCCCTGATGCACCCATTCTGTCTCTCTCTTAAAATGTACCTTTTGACATATCACAATCAGTTTTTTTTTTTATTTTTCTTATGCTCTTTTTTCTATATCTGTATATTTTCTCATTCATTCATTCAGCTTTTCGATGTTGATTATTAAACAAACCCAGACCTCTGTCAATATAAGGCAGCTGCTCTATGTCTAGGCTATTATCAGCCTTCCTCATCAAGTTTCTCATACGCCTTCTTCACTGTTCATTTTTCTCCATTGAAATATCTCTTTCCTATTTTTGATTCTCCTTAAGAATGATCAGTCCACAGGTGATCTTATCATCTGTTTCCCTGAATTTACTTGTCACCTGTAGTTTCATGATTATCAAATTTACATCTCCAACATGGAACTCTTCCATGACCTCCAGACACAAATTTTAAACTTGCTATAAGACATTATAACTTGAGTGCCTGGTAAGAATCACAGACATGACATATTACAAACTTATCTTGCAAACTTCCACCACCAACAACTACCTCCTATAGTATGTATTCTCCTCGGTTAATGAAAACTCAATTTCACTCAAGCCAAAATAACTGTATTTTCTTCACATTTTTTGGATATTGTCCATCAGAAAATCTGTTGATTCTTCCTTCTACATATCTCATTGAATTAATTTGCAAAGTGAAAATTAGGAGGGAACAACCAAACAAACTATTATATCACACAGAGTTTAGGGTAACCATCTGCTATGGTTTGGATGTATTCCCCAAAGTAACATATTAGAAACAATCCCAATGTGATAGAGTGCTTTGCTCATTAAGAAGTAATACTCATTGAATTTTTTGAATAATTTCCTCTCTTTGCCCTTTTTCCTAGGATAATGCAACAAGAATATCCTCATCAAATGCCAGCACCTTTGTCTTAGATTTCCCAGCCTCAGGTCTGTGAGGAAATTCATCACAGCTACTTATGAAATAATCCATTCGTGTTCTGTCCTAAGAACACTAAATGACTAAGAAGCCATAACACTTCTCTTCTATGGGCACATCTTCCACTTGTATAACATGAGAGCATATGTTAAGAAGCCATCTTTAGTTCTGTATTGGTAAGACAAAGAATGAGCTGCAATCCAAAGACAGTAAAATCTACAGTCCTGTAAACTAACCTATGTTCACTGTACTCTTGTTCAGAAAGACTAAATAGGTTTGGGGAAGCTGAGAGAAAAGACTGTTTTACAGAGTTTGGGCAGACAGTGACCCAGGAGTGGCAACAGAGTCCATGTGGACAGAAAAGATAAGAAGTAGCAGCAGAGAATGACGTATGAGTACAGAGGAAGTAATTTTATAGGGAAATGAAACTGGAACACGGAAAAGCATATAAACTATGGTGAAACAATGCCTCAAGAGAAAGCTTGCTTCTATAACATATTAATATGTCTATAAATCTTAGGTTTTAAAGGGGCTTGAAGAGACATCTTTTTCTTACAGATAATGTAACAAATCCATGTGCTAAGAAAACTCTGTGGTTATACTTGTACTAACTATATAACAAATATAATCATGCTCATGTGTTTGCACAAATGTTTAAGTCACATGTACTTTCCTGAGGGTTCAACCTTAAAACTAAAGAATTACAATTAAATAATGAAATGCTTAGGTTGATGAAAGAAGATATTTTGTAAAATGACAGTTTGTTAAAAAGTAAATCTAATGGGATATTTGCAAATTATTATGTAAAAAATGCTAAGGAAGGCCAGAAATATGAGCAATATTTTAAGTTGAACTTCCAAGAACTTCTGTAACAACATTGTGGTCTTTCATTTTGTCTTTAAATGTATTAGGCTGAAGGAAAGCACTAGTGAGAGAACATGGAAGGTGATCTTTTGTGAGGGGAGTGAAGCTACATTTTGTTGTCTGATGCTGATTTTGTGGCATCTATTGTGTGAAGGTGACAGAAAAATAGACACCAAAGACATTAATCACACTAAGTCTGTCACTATGGAGGGACACAACCAACAATTTTACCATAAAATTGCAGTTCAGAATCTTGATAAAATGGAATAGTTTTGCTTGGTGATTCCATCCCTGATAACTAATTAATTGGATACCAGATGTGAAATACTGGAGCCAAAGAAGACAAAGGACTTACTTTCTCCCTTTGTACAAAATCATTTACCAGTGGGCTAAAGCCATTTCTTGAAATTTTTGTTTTGTAAGTTAGAAGTGATATTTTTAATTGTGATTAATAATATTTATACCATACATCTAGGAAACATAATATACTACTTGGTAAAATTCTAGCAGTTATTATTAGCATGCATTAAATTTTATATAAATACCACATCAAAAGAAATAAATGAGGCCACAAGACATATATTTTTGTGTACACATGGTTTTATTTCCCATTGAGACATGTGAAGTGAACTATAGAAAAGAATGGAATAAAAATCTGTCCTTTTCTGTGAGGTATTAAATCCATAGGTCTTAGGGAGGTGGTAGTGTTTATGTGAATTTTTTTTCTTTTCTTTCATTCCTACCCCAGTTATTAACCAAATTAGAGTCATTACCAAAAAAAAAAAGAGAGAGAGAGAGAGAGAGAGAAAGAGAGAGGTCCTAAAATCAGGCCCCAAGGGGAATTTAAGGACAGGAGCTTTTGTGTATGAATTTGTGCTGTTGTATTCCAAGAAAACCATTAATACTTAACAATAACTTTCTTTGTTTCCATCAGAGTTTTAGGGGAACAAAAAAGAAGGAGGGAGTAATACTGTGTATACAGGAAGGCAATTGGGAGATGTAATTTGAATGGTATAGCAGCCAAACAATGGTAGCTTGAGTGGGCTTTATTGTTAGTGATTTCTCTGATTCTTTGAGGCCCAGTCAGTGTTGTCTCTTCAAGCAACTACCAAGTACACTTCCTGACTCACATTCTGATAACCAAAAAGTAGAAAGATCCAAGTACTCTTGGTGTCTTAACCTATATTGGATGTTTCTTCAATCAAAACATTGTTATTTTTTTTTGCTGAACACAAATCATCTCATTTTTCCTTAGGGTACATCACTATATTTTATTGTGTGTTCATCCTGAGATTAAACCATGTGGACTTTTGGAGGATTCGATGTTGGTGAGATGTACTTCTGACCCTCAGAGAACCTTAATCTACAGTAGAGATCAGGTACACATAAGAGATAAAATTGAAAGCAAGAGCACAGGGATGAGACACAGGGGGTTGCTGACTTAAAAGTTTAAAGAAATTCCTTTATCTTTATTTCTCTACTTTAAAATATCTAATTCATAGGTGAATGTGAGGTAAGATGATAGTAAAAGATAAACTGTTCTATATTGATGCTAGTCATAAGAAAAGCTGGAATGACCCATATCATTTAAGGGAGAAAAATAAAGAAAAATCCCGTTTTATTAGTAGGTGATACTCGCCACTTAACTTCTGTAAACATCTATAATGCTAGTTGAATGTTAGTGAAATGAACATGTTGAAGATGAATAAATTCCACGTCAGAGGTCTGGAGAGATGGCTTAGCGGTTAAGCGCTTGCCTGTGAAGCGTAAGAACCCCAGTTTAAGGCACGATTCCCCAGGAGCCACACAATCTAGGTGCACAAGGGGGCGCACACATCTGGAGTTAGTTTGCAGTGGCTGGAGGCCCCGGCACACCCATTCTCTCTCTCTCTGTCCCATCTCCTCACTGGGACAGTGTGATGATTTGGGCTGAATGCACATTCTTACTGGACAATATAGAACTAGAACTGAGAGGATCCCTAAGGAACATCATAAAGACATGGCAGGAATAGCTTCTTTGGCTAAGGAGAAAGCTCTGTTCTGTTTTAAAGGCTCTAGGGCTTTAGGGAAGCTATTTATTTCTGTTTTATAAGCCTTGGTTTCTTTATCTATTAGTACAGATCACAGCCTTTTTCAGGAAGGTTACAATGAGATAACTTACCTATTTCATTCAATCCATATAATATTCTGCTTTTTAAGGGTTGGACTACAGCGTGGACAAATCAAGTGTTTTTTAATGCTCATCCGTATGGCTTGTAGCTGGAGATATTGACTACACACAAAAAAAGGGAAAATTTCTAGACTAGTAGATGGTGATAAATTTGAGGGGGACAAAAAAAGTTCTGGAAAGAAGACAGGAAGTAGTAGTGGGGGAATTCCACTTTTACTAGGTTGTTAGGAAAGTTACTACTAAGAGACTTAAACAAATACAGAAAAAGCATGTGAATGGACTGGACAGATAAGGCTGCAAAGATAACTTGGAGATGGCCTATCAATCTTGGTGACCAGAGGTAAAGCTAGTCTGATTAGCAAGAGATCAATGTATTGTAGACCACTGAGAAAGGGGAGCAAGCCATAGGTGCTCATGGGTAAGAAGAGCTCAGAGTTCACAGCCATAGGGTTGTGCGGGAATTTGTAATAACATTGACCTCTGCTCAGAGGGAGAAGGCACCTGAAGGATGTGGGCACAGGAAAGTCATGAAGCAATGATTTAATTTAAAAGAGGCATTTCTGTGTTGGCATAGACTAAAGTATAAAAAGGGTAGAAGCAAGCAACAGATTTGGCAAAAGGTGATGGTGGCTGAACTTCTCAGAGTCATTGTCCGGGTCAGGCTGAAAAGGCTGACAGGATTTTGTTCAGAGTGAAGAAAGAGTGGTGTCCAGATTAATGTACACAACCAGATTAATGATTAATGTACACAACAATGGAACACTAACCAGGAATCTCTGAGTCACATCCGAAGATGGGCGCCTATACTTTGGTTTTATCAGAACTCCCTGGAGGGATTGTGGCAGACACGTCTGCAGCATTGTTTCTTCAGTTCTGAAATGAGCACCTCTGCAGTTCCGCTCCCCCCCCCCACACACACACAGGCATGCTACACTATTCTGGCAATTCTATGCATCTGCTTATCATGAATCACTAGTACTAGGTATACCTTGATGTTTTCAAAACCTGGGGCATTATTTGAAGAAATACAACAAACAAAAATTAATTAAGTTATAGGTTCATATTGTATTTCTAAGAGAGGGAAAATGGGCAGCAGATAACAGTGACGCATATGCATGTTACTGGTGGCATTTGGGGGGGGGTTCCAAATTATTGCCATTTTACTCAGGTAATTGAAGAAAGGCATACACTAATCAGACCCCATAACTTTACAATAACAAAGCAATAGTAAAAATTTGGAATACACAGCCAAAAGGGGCAGTGGCCCACTCAAGGGTACTAGGAAGTGTCTTGGACCTTTTTTTCATAGAACTTTTAGGGGGGGATAGATTGGTCACTAAGGATGTCATTTGGATGGCCCTCTGGTTTGATTTACATGTTTGGGTTAAGTAACATTTTCTCTACTGCCTATGTTCCTTCCTATGATGCATCTGATTTTGAAAATAAATATACCTTATTATAAATAGGAACAAGATGGTAAATAGTGCTTTTTCCCTAAAAGTTCACCTAAAGGACACATATTACTTTATTGTAGATGTATCCAAAACCATCTGGATGGCCCCAAGTTGTTCTGATGCTAGTCTAAGTAAGTAGATATTTGAATAGGAACAAAAGAATAGCGATCACTAGGAAGAAGAAAAATAGTTTCAGTATTTGAAGAAGAGTAACTTGCAGGTTTGTATAGGTTGGAGTCTCAGGTTTCTAACAGGCTACTAGGTTTAGGAGATGAAATTGTTTAAGGCACAAACCAAGCAGTGTCATGGGTGGCTAGGTAAGCTACCCCTCATGCTTGCTATATCATGAAGGCATATGAAAAAAAAAAAAGAAACTAAACTAAAACTTAATTCTTTCTTCTTTCAATAAGTGTGAAGCCCAGAATAGCTGAACATGTCTATGAGGACATATTTACTTGCTTTTATATATCAAAATAATGGGAAATATAAAACTTCCAAAGAAGCAGAGATTAAGTGATGTGAGGAAAGGCAGGACTGACTCTATGCTAAGTATTTTGTCATCATTTTGTATTTAGATTAACACTATATCTGTACATTTAGTGAGACATAGTCGAGTGAAATACAAAGTGTCTATACTTCTTGCCAAATCTCAACCTGAATTTGAAAGTCTCAATCTAAACTAGAAGAGCTGAACTAGGAGAGAAATTACTATCTTTCTGCTAAATAATGCAAATAACGAATGCAACTTGAACAGGGGTTTGGAGGGTATTGATCGAAGGCTACAAATAGACCCTAGATTAAGAATTCCTTTGAGTCTAAAATTATTAAGCATATATTACACTATGCTTATTAATGAAAAAAATGAGGTTTTGTAGTCATTTTAAACATCAGAATTTCACATTTATAAGCTCCTATGTCCACAAATTCTCTCACTATTAGATATTTTTTAAATAAATTATTGATTTATTTTACAGAAGAGATAAAAAAGAGAGACACAGAGAGAAAATGGGCACACCAGGGCCTCCTGCTATTGCAGTCGAATTCCAGTTGCATGTGCAACTTTGTGCATTAAGCCTTACATGGGTACTGGGGAATTGAACCTGGGTCATTAGGCTATACAGGCAAGTACCTTAACTGCTAGGTAATCTCTCCAACCCAATATTGGCTAGTTTTCTTAAAAGCCGGAAGTTTGGTGAAAGAAATTACATTCCAATTTTAAGCTCAGTATTTAGGATGTGGGCAATTCAAGGCCTGGTCTCTTGCAATGAGATGCAAGTAAACAAGCTAACATTTGGTCATCTTTGAACCTCTAACATTCCTCTAATATCTCTAAAATGGGGTATGGGTATTTGTGAATGATGCACTTAAGTTATTATTGCAGATAGAAGACATGGATAAATGCCAAATAAAGACAAGTGGTAAGTTCTAGTAATTTTAAATACATCTTTTATTTATTTATTTATGAAGACAGAGAAAAAGATAGATAGATAGAGAGAAACATAGAGAGAATGAGCACACCAGGGCCTCCAGTCACTCACTGCAAATGAATTCCAGAAGAAAGGAACACACTGTGCATCTGATTTACATGGGTCCTGGGGGATAGAATGTGGGTCTTAATCTTCACATGCAAATGCCTTAACCACTAAGCATCTCTGCAGTCCAAGTTTTAGTAATTTTTATAGACAAAGACAAAAAATAATCATCATTTTGGCTTGGGAATAGCTAGCAGATTATGAAAAACAAAGTTTTGTAGAAAAGAAAATTAAAGACAGAAAGTCCTAAGTGTGCTTATAGTCAGTAAGAAATTCTTAACAGACTTGTAAGAAAATGGGAAAAGACAGCACAGACTCAGAAAGGCCAGGTTTGAATGCACACAGATGACAGACAGCTCAGTGCAGACAGATAAAAGACAATTATGGGTTTGATGGGTCCTCATATCATGAGACAATGCTTGGTGAGAAACAAAATATGAGATTTTATTTCTTCTGAAAAGGATGAGGGAAAAAAAAGTTTCTGAAGACAAATTGCTATGTATGATGCATGAAAGAGAAACAGAAAATAAAAAAGAAAAATCAATGTAGCTAACGAGTCTTAATGGCTTGATTGTGTATTCACTATATCTGAACAGTTGAAAGAGCACAAAACAAAACATGACATTGGAATTACAAAGTCCTAGAAATGAATAATAACTTGGAAAGGTTTGGGTAATGAGTGAAGGGAAAGAATTCGCCCTCGATCCTCTCAGATTTTGTTTTAATAAACGTGATAACAACAACAAAAAAAATTATAATGAGGGCTAGAGGAATGGCTTAGTGGTTAAGAACATGCCTGTGAAGCCTAAGGACCCCGGTTCGAGGCTCGATTCCCAGGACCCACATAAGGCAGATGCACAAGGTGGCAAATGCATCTGGAGTTCGTTTACAGTGGTTGGAGGTCCTGGCAAGCCATTCTCTCTCTCTCCCTGTTTCTCTGTCTGTCTGTCTCTCCCAAATAAATAAATAAAATTAAAAAAAAATTTATGATACTCCTAAGATTTACCAAATGACATCATTTTAAGATAAGTGTTTTCCTTTTTCATTGAAAAGTTTCAAAAAACTTTTTCACCTTAGCAACTCTAATTAAACTTTTCAGAGGGCAAATAAGAACAAACATTTATGCACCATATTACTCAGTGTAATACGGTAGGTCAAAGACCAAAACCAAGACCAACACCAACCAACACAAGCCCATAATTTCTCGAGACTTTTTAATTAGCATTTATTTCATTATTATTGTTCCTACACCACTGGTGGGGTTGCTGCTGGAATCTAGTGAGTAATATCCAGGGAGGGCCTTTGGCATGCTACACTGTTACAGGGAGGTTCTTCATAGTAGCATTCCATCCAACAAACTAGTGGAAATGAATTGTGCAAAGCCCTAAGTATGGATGGATTGATCAGATGGAGGAGGGAATGCAGAGGATAATGAGAGCATATCTGAAGGAGTGATAATTTCTACGAGGATTTGACAAAATTAAGGGAAATGCTATATACTTGTAGTCATCTTTGAGCTCATTGCAGATGAATTTTGATTGGCTGAAGTAAATAAAAAATTCAAAATAGTAACACATAAAAGTAAATACATGTCATTATATGTTGAATAACATTCAGAAAGGCATGAAGCTGAAATGAAACCTGGGGCTGATTCATTCATAAATTACCTACTATGCACAAAGAACATGCTCTACACACTTGATCTTTGAATAACGGACAACAATGACTTAAATAGAGGACTTCAGTGATTGAATACTATGATCAAGAGCTTGGATTTACTCTAAATTTAATGGGGTACAGCTAATTAGGATTTTTAAACATAGAGATGATAGGATTAAACAAACACTTTTAGAAAGACAATTCTACTGGCTGATAATAAAACAGATCGAAGGGAAACAGAAGTTGAATGAAGTTATTGGAGCATTTCTCATAATGAAGAGTAATTGGATAAAGGCTACTGCGGCCAAGTAAGTTTGAGAAATGCTCGGTTAAACTGAAGCAGGCTACATTCTTTAACATTCAAAATTTTCCTTAATTATTGTACCTTATGTTTCTTTACAAGGGGAGGTAGCACGTAACACTGTCCAAGTACTTTTGCCTAAGGAAATTGTCCACAGCTTATCCAATAGAAATCATTTTTTTTGGAACCCACTTCATATGTATAACACAATGACAGTAGATTAATCTAAGAGATATTAACAGAATTAGCATGCCGATTTCCAACTTAGACACTAACTATGAATTCATGCTCTCAAGAAAATCAATAGGGCTGGGCGTGGTGAAGCACAACTTTAATCCCTGCACTTGGGCACTTGGGAGGCAGAGGTAGGAGGATCACCATGAGTTCAAGGCCACTTTGAGACTACATAGGGAATTCCAGGTCAGACTGTGCTACAGTAAAACCCTACCTCAAAAAAAAAAAAACAGACAAAAAAAAAAAAAATCAATAGGATCAAGATGCTCTGATGGCCATCTAACGATGTGCATATTTTTCCCATGACGTAGCAAGTGAGACTCTTGTAAAGTACCACAAGAAGCATGATAAAACTTATGGTCCAATACTTCCCAATGATGCAACTCTCTAAAATTGTATGTTAAGGATTCTGAAGCTCTATCAGTATGATGGCTTAACGCAAACTGCCCCCCCCCCCACACACACACCAGCCTCATGTGTTTATAATTAAGCCTCATACTTCATCCCCAGCTAGTGGAGCATTTGAGAGGTGGACCCTTGCTGGAGGAGGTGTGTCACTAGCACTGAGCCTTGTGGCTTTTTAGTCCAGTTGACTGTGTGTTCATATGTCAGCTTACTCTTATTGTTTGCTCCCAGCTGATGACTAAGAGATGATGCCCCCATTTCCCGGCCATAATGAAGTTCCCCTTGAAACTGTAAGCTGAAGTAAACTTTTTCTTCACATAAGCATCTTCTGACCAGGTGCTTAGTCCCAGCAACAAGAAAATAATTATTATAATCAGGAATCAATGACAGATTATGTGAGTCTAGGGATTGCTTCCAAGAATGCATGGTCAATGCCATTCCCTGCATTTGTCCCATACATACCAGAATGACCTAAACTAAGACAATTTGTCCAGTAGCTTCCCAGATGTTTCCTCCTGAAATTTTTCTTAGAAAAGAAACCAATTAGCACTGTAAATAGATACAGGCAAAACTTGTCTAAGTAGTACCTAATTTAGAAACCCAACCAATCATTTTCTTCCTCCCTCCTTACTTTCCCATTGATATCATTACTCAGTCTACTGACTGGAGTTAAATAACAAGTTGTAAAAGATAAGATTGAAAGATGTACAAGGAGTCTCGATATTATGAACACAAACATTTCTACCGTATCAGGAGAAATACTGTCTTATTATCTGCATTTGTTTCTCATTTGTTCTTTCTTAATAGTAAGCAAAGATTTGAAGTATATTTCAAGAATCATTGATCAAGACAGAGGTTTTGGCTCATACATGGACATTAATATAAAAATGATGATTACTGCTAAAGGGCACTAGTGAGTATTTTGGAATAGATCGACAGAGTTACTGAAGGTGGAAAAACCCCATGAGAAAAATATATCAGTGGCAAGCAAACTCAGCAATCTCCTTAGCAATGATCCTGAAAATATCCTGAATATTGGATTTACATTGCATTTCTCAGGAATGTATGTGCAGTGGCTAACTGAATGTTTTCTTTCTATGAACTCATAGTCAAGAACAAAAATAAATTCATATGCTATATAATCATATACTGTTTTGGAATTAGCTAAGAGGCACTACAATACTGTCACTTTGAAAGTCTTTGGGTGACTAATGAAACTGGCATGTACTTATTTAAAAAAGTTATATCTATAACAAAGAAACATTGGTAATTTACAGTTGGACAATAATTGATTGGTTTACCTGACACACGCATGCCATTGTCATCAACTAATTTAAATTTATGGTCTCCCTGCTAGTTTCTCCTGAATAAACTGAGGGATCAAAGCTTTGAATACTTTTGTTTTAGCTGTTTATTGCCCACACCTGGCATGGATGTCCACCACAATGTAGAACATTCTCAATATTTGTGTATGTAGTGTTTTCATAGTATCTTGCCATATGCAAGTAAGGACTTGGGAAAACCCCAGCTCCTTTTGAGAGGTCTTGTAGGTAGCTTCAAAAACACAAAATTGAGGCTCTAATAGATGACAACATTTGAGAAGGCTATTTTTGTTTATTTTGTATTTGTTTTCTGAAAGCTTCTCATGTACCATAGGTTAGCCTTGAGCTTTCCATACTGCTGAAAATAGCCTCGAACTCTTGATCTTCCTGACTCGAACTTCCAAGTTCTGGGATTGGGATTATTAGTATGCCTGGCTTTCAAACAGTTTTTGAGAAATGGATGTAGAGGTTATTATAAACACATTTCTATAAATTTATTTTTATAATTAACAAAATTGACATGGCTAGGGTAATTTTTGCTATGCAACAAATCTCTGCCGATATAATAGAGATTTAACAAGCATATTATAACCAATGAACCCCTGAGCATTCTCCAAATGACTTAAGTCATTGTCAGGATAGCAAATACTATCTACAGAGATGGCTTAGTGGTTTAGACACTTGCCTGCAAAGTCAAAGGATCTAGGTTCAATTCCCCAGTACCCATTAAAACCAGATACACAGGTGGCACATGAGTTTGGAATTTGTTTGCAGCAGCTCAAGGTCCTGGTGCCCATTCTCTCTCTGTCTCTCTCTCTCTCTGTCTCTCTCTCTTTCTCTCTCTCTCTCACACACACACACACACACGTATATATATGTACATATATATATATTTATATTTATATTTGTTTTATATTTATATTTGTTTTATATTTATATTTATATTTATATTTATATTTATATTTATATTTATATTTATATTTATATATGTATCTCGACAGAGTCTAGAGGCTGGGGAGGTAAAGCCTGCCAGCTCAGGATCAGTTCCCCAGCTACACACGCAAAGCCAGATGGACATTTCTTTGTAGCAGCAAGAGGCGCTGGCATGCACGAACACACATATATAAAAATGTTCAAATAGTTAAAAAGCAATTTTTCAATTCTAAATTATCTCAAATGTACTCAATATACTATAGCTATGAAATTTTTAAGAGTTAAAGTCGTGATCACCTACTCTGGAATTGTTTCAGCCATAGCAATAAGGTTTTACCACTCATTGTAAATATCACCTTTTGGAGGTTTTAATGAAACCACTAATGTGATATGTAATTTCACATGCTTTATGCAAGCAATGATGAACAAAGAGAAAATTAAATTAAGAAACAGCAACCATTATTAATTAGTCAGAGTATAGATATATATTTGTATAACTTAAGGAGTAAAGCAATCACTGTATGCATCTTATGAAATTTAGAAATGAACACATATTCTTCTTTACAATCATGTTTGAGATATGATGATTTATTACTTATACCTTGAATATGGTGAACAACCCCACAAATTTGCTTAGGGTTAAACCTGCATAGACACATCTGTATTCCAACAATGTACTTGGTAGAAAGGTAGAAGTTTCTCTTTCTTGATTGTCTTGACTTTTTTTTGATTGATGTCCTATTAATCGATTGATCTCCTTATTTATACAAACAATTCCATTAAGGAAAAAATCTAAGCATGCATTGTTACAACTATGAACTTCATTTCTTATGACATAATTCTTACTATAAAGATCTTTTGAAGTTCATGAAAATTAAAATGGTAAGAATAAAACTAAGGAGACTTTGCATCTGCATTTTGGAACATAAATGACCTTAAATTTTTGGACACTAAATTTCTCTCTCTCTGAAATTGTAAACTGTCATATGTGTATGTGTGTACATATATACAGATATATACAGAATATCACATAGGCTTCTAAATAAATAGCCTTCATCTGTGTGCCTGCTTGTATGTTTTGGACAAGCTAAATGAAACCTTATCCACATACATCTGGACATACTCAGGGCTTGTTATATTGAAGCTAAGAACTGGGGATGCAGTACACATCACTGTCATTGGCTTCTGACATTTGTACCATTGTGCTTCCTTTAAAACAAGGGCATTTGAAAGCAGTTTGTGGAGGGTGCTTGATATCTAAACCACATTGACACTCCTTGATGTATATGAGAAGGAAATGTTCCCTTGCTTGCTGGTGGTTTCTCAGCCAAAAGTTTCCAGAAATTAAAGGTAATGATACCAAGCTTTCAGAGAATAGAGATTGAAGGAGTGCTAGGAAATGAGGATATGGGTAGGACACTTGGATTTAGGATGTTAAAAACAATGACATCTTGATGTTCAAAGTTATGCTTGCCAATAATTAAAATGTGACATCTCAGACTGATGGTCTGTGGTGGCTCAAGAGAGAACCTAACCAAAAATAAAACAAGAAGGTATTTCCTTTATCCTAAGCTCACAATAACTCCCAATGTCTTGCAGAACTCAGTAATTAGGAGTTGCCAAGCATTTTGACATGTTATGCCACAACTGGCCTGACTCCATGTTCATGTGCAAAATATGTAGGATGGGAGCAAAAAAAGGAGATGTGGAGAAAGAAAAACAGCATGAGAAAACTCAGTCATTAAGGTGTTCACCAGGATGTTTGTTTCTTATCTTGGAAATTGGTGAAATTCCAATCCTGAATAAAGATAAAAATGAATATAATTTATGTAAAGTGACTAAGGGAGAAAATGCAAGCCCTCCTCTCATCTTATCTCTTTAGAATGAGATATTACACCATCTGCTCCCCAAGCAGTTATTTCCTATCACTATCAGAGTGGATTTCTGCTTGGTCTCCTCCCCATGTCTCTCTGAGTTTTCAGATTGGCTCTCTTCCTATGAGTCACATCCTTTCTTTAAATGTTTCCACATTTAAGCTGTCTCTGCAGCTTATGTGTGACTCTTTGTTAAGCATTGCAAAATATTACATGTAGCTGTGTTATCATAGTTTGCCAGGTTCTAACACCTTTAATTTTTAGAATTTAAGAGTGTTTAAACAAATACTTTCTTCCTTATCACAATATTAAAAATATTTATGCATTTGCCAGGTTTCAAAATTACATCAAAATTTTTAGTAAGGACAAGTAGCTAAGCTAGTTCAAACTCTGAGTCTACAATGAGCCTGTAACCCAGTGTCTTTGCAGAGCCATTTGAAGGCATTTTTAAATTTATAATCACATGTTATTATGCTGTTGCTTTTTTCTGCAACTTCTATGTGTTGCAATCATATGCGAGCCTTTGGACTATTTATTGGCTAAATTAAACCAGACATGTAAACTAGTCCTATTCATTATTTCTAGCCACTGAATCCTTTGCAATTTTATCTCATCAGTAGCTTTCTAAGCCTTGAAAGCTACAACCTGCAGGTCAACCTGGAAGCTATTCTTTTTTTAATTTTTTTAATTTTTTTTTTATTTTTCTAGGTAGGGTATCACTCTATCCCAGGCTGACCTGGAACTCACTATGTAGTCTCAGAGTGGCCTCGAACTCATGGCGATCCTCCTACCTCTGCCTCCCGAGTGCTGGGATTAAAGGTGTGCACCACCATGCCAGGCTTGCTATTCTTTTATTCAATAAAATTGTATCAGAACTCAGCCATGCTCATTTGCTTGAGATCATGTATGGCAGAGTTGATTAGTAAAACACAAATTGGGTTTTATCACTATCCCAATTAAAACCATTCAGAGATTCCCCTTTTCTCTTAATATAATGCTCACTTCTTAACCTCAATCTACAAGCACCATTTCTCTCTGTCTTTTCTCCTTCCTACACAGTGCATATTCTAGGCATGGATGCCTTTAGGTAAATTCTAGCAATATTTCATGTCATCCTAGAATAAGCTACTGACTCCAGTAGATTGTGGTAGGTGGCAACTCTCTGTAATTTTATAGACTGTTCTGCTTCTAACACCTTCTAAAATGGTTTGGTAGCCTCGTTCATTTTCTTAATTTTATGCAATGATCAAATCTAGAAAGTGCTATTACAGTTGCCAGCACAAAATTTAGTTTTTTGGATATAATAGGACTTCAGAAATATCCAATAAAACAAGTAAAAAATGTACATATGCACCCCTAATTCATAAAAAGAAAGGTAAAGTCTGATGTGAAGATAAAGTATGACCTGGGAAAGTTCAAAAGAATGACCAAGTTGAACAGAAGCAGATACTGTTTATGAACAAGAGGATGAATATACATGTTGATTGGACTAGGCCTCCCAAACAAAAGTTTGAAAATGCAACTCAATAAACCCATAAAATTAATGATATTGAACTATATATGTATATGTTGTATATAAATTCCACTCATATATTTAAATAATCTTATTAGCATTAATTCTGTTGAGGCCATTTTTTATAGCTTTTAAGAAAAAGCATATTCCACATGATAGATGTATTTTCAGCATTTCCAGGAAGGAAAAATTTAATAAATACTAATAATTAAGTAAAATGTGTGTAAATGAGAGAATTCTTGGCTGTGGAGTGAGGTTAAACAGAGAAGAACTAGTAAACTTCAAATGTACTTTGATTGATAGTGGCAAAAGTGACTTGATTTCTTAGTTGTGTAACTATTACATTCTTACATAAAAAGTATTGCCAAAAGTTTTATCAATCAAAATTACATCCTCCACATCTCACCAAAACTATATTCAGGACTGTCAGCATTTTTTCCTAAGTATAAATCTTCAGCATTATTTTAAAGAGGCAAATCAATGTGGAATATTATATGATTTCTATAAACAACTTGACTTATCCTGAGAAAGGAAAACCCCCCTACTGTTCTTAATGGTGATATGACAGTATAAACCATGTTTGAACTGTTTGAATACATATCCTCTTACCTCTGCCTGGTGGGATTCATAGTCACCCACTAGGCAGGGTTAACTAATGACTGAAATGGAATCCAGTCATTTAAGGAAATCTCAAAGGCTTCCCAGGGGTTAGGTTGGAAAGATGTCACCAAGAGAAGGTCAACACTTGATGGTTTTGCTGTGTTTACAGAACCTGGGACACAAGCAAACGTGATTAATGAGGCTCTTCCAACACTCACCCAGGCACAAGACTTTGTACTTGTCATGTCTACAGATCACCCTTTATCACCTCAATAATGTCAGAAATGTAAACCAGAACCCAGTCATTTCCTAGAGGAGTTACCCTGGCTTTCATCCCCCAGGAAACAATGGGGTTAAAAAGGAGACATTGGCATTTTTCTGAATGTGAATGATATCATTGTTTTGTGAAATGTTTTTCCCCCAAACGCTGTGAATTTGATATTTTATTCTACATTTTAAAATGATTTAAAGTGAGATTTCCATAAATTATGTTCATCTCTAGTAGATATGAGTTAGCTGAGACATAAGGTCATTAGGTGAGTTTCCTAACTAACAAGTTAGTTGGGAACATGTTTGATACTACAACTCTGTCTAATTCTATTTGAGTATTTTTCTAAATTAATATACAAAGTAATAGGTTTCATTATGATAGAAATACCTATGTATCAGTGTACTCTGCTCACATTCATTCCCATAGCTCCTTTTCATTTTCTTCTTGGTTGGTTTCCTTAATCATCTCAAGTATTCTGCCTTCTATTTTCCTATACCATGTTATATCTTATGTAAATTTTAAATTGTTAATGAAACTATGACGTGTTCTTAAACACTTCCTAAAAGGTATTATACAAAGAACGTGACAATTTAGCATTTTTTCTCAATATCTTCAAATTAAGTTTCTGTTCTTTACCTAAGGTCTGAAAGTAATGTGAAAGTTAAACAGGTGTTTCAGTCTAAAAAAGTCATTCTCCAAATCTTCAGAATTGTGTTTTTCTCTGTCCACCATAAGCTCACACCTTCTTAAGTGTGCTTATCCCCCCGCCCCTTTCTTCTATCCAGGATGCTGAAAAAGAGAGATGGATGACTCACAGGCCCAGGGGATCTAGTCATAGTTCTAAATATCTTCATTCTATCAGATTTTCTGAGCCTTGAGAAGCAAGATGTTCTTGGATATAAAAATCCATTAAAGGGAATATAGATTGATTTTACTGCATCTCATAGATAATTCTGTTGGAGAAAAATGAGCCCTGAATACTGACCAGAGCCTGTTCTCAAACAAAACTATGTCATTTTCCCTGAGTCTCTGTGTGTGAAGATCATAAATCTGTGCTTTGGTTCTTTCATGCCATTGATGGTAGATGTAGATGATTCTCCACATTCACCTTTTCATCAGCAGCTGCCAGCAGAGCATGATGGCAGTTCTCCAAATGTAAGAGACATAGCACACCTTTACCTAGTTTTCTTTTTCTCTTGTAGTTAATTTTTCAGGTCATCCTCCTAGTAAAATGACAAGTATATCCGTTCCAGATATTGCAGTGGAAACCATAGTGAAACACTGTTGGTGGTTTGGCTTATTTATTTTCTGGTTGCTCAGAGCTCAAGAGCTGTCATCATTTCAGCAAAGAAAGACCCTTGATCTGAGTTCCTTGATGGACAAGATGTTGTCTTTATTACTGCCCCCTTTGGCAACTGATACTCTGATTTTCTTCTCCACCCATCTGTCTTATGCTTTTTTGTTTTGCCAGGAAAAAAAAAAAAAACTTTGACATTCTCAGAAATTGATATTTACATTGCTGTAACAAGACAGAGTCAAAGAAAAGAGGCTCAATGGCTGAGTGTCTCAAGGATTAGACTATGCTTTGCATATGTGCAAACAATCCAGAATTCTGTGACCAAAGATAGAGAGAGTTTTATTATTAAACATCCATGGAACATTGAACCATCATAATCAAATGTTCTATGGATTTTAAAAATAAAAGAATCTTTTAGCAGTATCTGATGGTAGAGAACACAGAAACAGAATATTTCTGAATTTTGTGAATCAAGTGGATAGATTTATTAAAATTAGATTTCACCTGCTACTTAAAGGCACTAGGGAACCACCAGAGGAATTGTCTTAATTTGCACAGTTTTGTGTTTTTTATATACTCTATATTCCTTATTTACCACTCAATGTAATCCATGTCCTATAGGTTGGTGGTAAAATGCATCTCACAAATGACTTGGCAAGATTAAACATTCATGCATAATGATATCTCCCATCTTGCATTAAAAATAATTTTTCTTAGATATATCTGGTATATGACATGATTTACTTTCTTAGTATATAGCTCAATGGGTTTTTGGTAAGCTGATAAAGATATGCATCCTTCACTTTGGAAGAATTTTTAAAATATTTTCCTCATGACATTATGATCCTTCATACACATTTACTGTTAGTCTACATTCCCTCCTCTCTTCCCAGGTAATCCTTTACCATTAGCCAGTAATGTGATTTAGTCATAGCTTCATCTATATATTTTCCATAAATTAGATCACAAATTTAATTTATTTTTATGTTTCTTTCACTGGTCATAATTTTTCAGAGTTTTATACATGATTTGCATTAAATCCATAATTTTCCCTTTTGATTATCCAATAATATTTCATTATGTTGCTATGCCAGCTTTTATCTATATGTTTCACAGTTGATGGAATTTTAAGATTATATTAATTTTTATTATTATGCATAATATTATCAATCACATGTTTGTATAATATTTTTATGTAGATGCTTTTATTTCTCTTAGGTAAATCAATAAGAGTTGAAACTTTGAGCTAGGAAGGTCCTAGAATACTGCAAGCAGAGCCTAGTGACCTCTAGTAGCTTTTCAGTGGCCAGGAAAAAGTACTGAACTCCTTCCACTGTATTACTGATTAAAAAAAACCCTAAGATATTAATAAAAACTCTTGTATTCATGGTGACTTTTGACTATCTATATACTGTTGTGCTAGTAAAAAATTCAAAGTGAAGACATAGAGATGGAAAAACTATGAGAAAATATTTATTTCAATTTTTATTATCAAGCTATGGTGTTAATTTGATTTTTCAAAAATGTTTTAAATGAACAAAGGGGAAACATAAAATCCAAGTTCTTCCACTGAAGTAAATGGCATAACTATATCCAGGAAACTCAAACACTAAAATAATTCAAGAATACAATAAAGAAGCATAATAAAAGTAACTCCTTGAGTAACTTTACAATTAACTTCCTTTATTTAAGAAGATAAAGTGTGAAATAAAATTTCCTAAGCAATTTGTATGAACTTTAAAATTGATACAGTGAAAGATGCAAAGCAATCTCTGAGTTCAGTAACTTTATTTCATGGGTTGATAAAAATTTAAGAGCAAAAAGTGATACCTGAAGGTATTGTGCAGAGTAATTAAGCAGTTCTATGCACTTGAAGCTCAGGCATGTTGTCTGGTAGAATAACACCAGCAAAGAGAGTATATGCAACACAAGTAAAACCCTACACAGCAGATAATGCAGTAAGTCTCACATTGAATTATGCTTTCCAAAGTGTATTATAACAATAATGGCAATTTCTTATTTTGAGGTATGAAATACCTCACTCCACTTGATTTTTAGCACAGTCACCTGGAAAATATACATGGTTTGCATTTTATTATTTGGTAAAGAAAGGAATTTAGGGTTCAAAGCCATTTAATGATTTCCTGATAAACTGGTGAGGACTTGAAGTAAGATCTCCCAAGTCCAAGTTCAGAGCAATTTGTAATTACACAAGCCATTGTAAAGATGTTTGTTCTTGTGATAAAAATTTTTGAGAACTGCTTCTGCCTTCCTAAGGAATAAAGTTCATTTACCTAGTATACCAATGTACAAAGAAAGAAAAATGTGTCAATTTGAAATGAGAATCTTAGAGATACACATTCAATTAGATGTGTTTTCACAGATTAAAATGTCACCCTTCTTCATCAGAAATTTAGTTAGAGAAAGCTCAATAACATTTTCTGTAATGGCACATCCAGGATTAAGTAAGTCCCTTGGTGGAGATTTCATTTCTTTTTATACCCCTTTTTAAAAGGCGTGTCTCACAGTTATTTCTCCCAGTGCAGTTGGAGAATAAGCATCAAGTTTTTGCCAGCTTCCCTTTGGAACAGAATCGACTGCTTAACAAATGGCAGGTTTATGTAAGAGGAAATATCCATGGTTTAACGTGCTTTTATTTCCTGTCAGTATGTGCCTTCTGTTTTTGTTCACGCATAATCATCTTGTAACCTACACAGAAAGGCAAAGAAACCAAGGCTTGGGGAAATGGATGTTCAAGTAATTACTTACATACAGTTTTTCCAACCTTGGCCTAAAGGGCTTTCCATGAGACCAAGATTCCAGTAGCTGAGGTTGATGGATGCAGAAGGAAGGATATAAAAATAATGCCACAGAGCCTCGTGTAAAACAGTACAGTATCTACAGAACTTCATTATCACGTGAATGATATCTTCTCTCTAGAGGCACCCCTTTCAAAGCACTGAAGTACTTTGTTGTCCTATATCTGTAACGAGTGTGCAGTTACATGTAGATGTGTCGCTATTAGATTGAGAATGACAAGACAGGAAATGCATTGATTCACCAGAGCACTCCTGTATGCACATGTTTGTAACTTGGGTGGATGTGCAATACATTTCATAGAATTGTTTCCTAATAGGAAGGATACACATGCCCACATCACTGAATGTAAGCAGCAAACTCCATTTTCAGCATAATTTCATAGATTACAAGCATTTTCTACTCATGTGAGAAAAGGAAAGTCATCTCTGTCCAGTGCACTAGCCATGGATTTCCTTACAATGGGCCTCACCTTTAGGAAAGGATTCAGTTCTCTCTACATGTCACAGAAGCCAATTTATGAAAACAAACAGCTTCTTTTGAGCTTCTATGAGGTAGTACTGGTACCATGTAGTACTGGATTGGGCACAAGTGAAATAGAAAAGTGAAACCAACTTCCTTTTTTTTTTTTTTTTTTTGAGGTAGAGTCTTGCTTTAGCCAAGGCTGACCTGGAAATCACTATGTACTCTCAGAGTGGCCTTGAACTCATGGTGATCCTCCTACCTGTGCCTCCCAAGTACTGGGATTAAAGGCGTGCACCACCATACTTGGCCAACTTAATTTTTTAATGTTCTAAGACCTAGCTAAAAGATGGCCATGCAGAGAGCTAAAAATCACGTTAAGGAATAATTAAATGAGCAGCATAATGGAGTTTTGAACCAGCTAAGATATGACAATTGGATCATGGAACAAAAAAGTGCATTTCCAGAAGTACGAAATGGATTGGAGAATGACTGGTTCTGAGAATTGTAAAACACAGATTAGTTGAAAATGGCTTTAGCATCAGTAGCTGGAGGAGATTGTTGAACACTTTCCTAAGGAAATATGGGAGCACTTTCTAATTGTTTCATGGGAATAATCTTCTGGGATAATATTCCTGAATTAATTTCATACTCAGAATATTACAAGTCACCTTCAATGGTAACTACACTAAACTCATGAGGAAAGAAAGAGCGAATGAGAGAGAGAGTAAAAGAGAGATAAAGAGAGAGAGAGACAGAAGAGTTGGATTTATTAATTAATTTCCAAAGACAAGAACAGAAAGGGAAGACAACTTTTTAGCAGAGAAATTTGGTAAGAATGTTTAAGACTTAAGATCATAATTAATACCAGAGTTATGATTAGTAAATTTCTCCAAGACTCATGATTTGCCCAAGACCCACAACAATAGTCCAATCATGAGAAAACCCCCAAATGATAGGCTTTCTACAAAAATCCTGATTGTCACATTCCACAACCTTTAGGAACATAAAAATAATGAGGGAAGGCTGAGAAACTGAGCACAGGAGAGTCAATGGTTAAAGGCACTGTGGCATCCTTTCTGTAATCCTGAAACAGAAAAATAATGTAAGTGGTAACATGATGAAATGTGACCTTAATTAACTTTAAGGTACCAATGATGGATTCTTAGTCTTGATAAATGTTCCAAAGCAAGGCAAAATGAGCACTTTTGCAAAAGCAGACTTGGTTTATATTGATGGAATTTACTTCCTCTCTGAAGCCCAGGGAGTATGGGATGTGCTGATAATACTATCAACAACAACAAAAATCTGTCACATGTCTCATTGTCTCCCTAGGTCTGACTCTGGCAGAGCTGGGCTATCCTACGCTCATCTTGTAGATGAAGCTGCACTGGCTTCGAGCTGTGCTATACTTACCCATTATCAAAATTGACAACTCATGTAACTTATTCCTGGCATTCTGATTCAAACATTGTTTTATTTTATTTTACTTTCAAAAGTGTCAGAAAATGAGAGTGAGCGAGAGAGAGAGAGAGAGAGAGAGAGAGAAAGAGAGAGAGAGAGAATATGCACATTTGCATTTAGGAGTGCATGTGCTGCTCATGAATGGGCAATAATAGGAGACATCAAAAGGAAAGTAAACAACTTGAGAAACTAGGAAGCAAGCATTCTCTTTTAACTCCAAGAATTATTTGCTATTTCTCTTCTGCCCACATCTCTACCCTTTTGTACTACTGATACTTCCTCAAATAAAAGCAATGGAGATTAGTTATCACAATTTTATGATGCTCTAAAATTACTGTGCTTGGGAATCTTTGAACTGCATTCAATGTTTCTCTAACCTTTGGTCACTTGTCGCACCTTTCTGAAGCTGACGCAAGTCCTACCCATGCGAAATTTGTTAAAATGCTTTTCAAACATTGAATGTGATATTCTTCCTATTTATGTTTCTTTGTCATAATTCCATCAGCTGTACTTTTTGATAGGGAGAGGACTCGTTGTATTCTTTTTTATATAATTTAGACTTAGTTATAATTGAAAATGATATTGTGTATATCAGCAATCATTCCCTTACTCTTTTCTGATCTTGTTTACATTGTAGCAGCATAACTCAGTGTTTCAATTGCTATTGTATAAACGTGTGTTCTTCAAGATGAATTCTAAGTGTTCAAAGGAATAACATCTCATAGACTATATATATATATGTTTAAAATCAGGCGAATGTGTCTTTGGCCTAGAATGTGGCCTTTATAGTTGATGCTGGATTCTGCGGTACTCTCACTCTCTCTGGGCTTTGCTAGGATGCTAGAGTCTAAAGAGCTCTCCCTGAGCTTTGCTGTGGAGGCTGGGGTCTGAGGCGCTCTCCCTGGGCTTTGCTAGGATGCTGGAGTCTAAGGAGCTCTCCCTGAGCTTTGCTAGGATGCTGGGGTCTGAGGCGCTCTCCCTGTGTTTTGCTGCCACCTTGGCAAACTAGAGGGATTTACACGGGAATTCTTCACTGGGGCTTAAAGCAGCTCCCCCAGCCTCTCAGAGCGGCAGGCTCACAGAGGCATTTGAAATGGCTATGAGGATTCCCATTCCCTTAAGTATGTTGCAGAGAGAAATGAAAACATTTATCCATTTATCCACTCTCTCTCTCTCTTTCTCTTTCCCCTCTCACTTCCTCTCGCTCTCTTAGCTTCACCAAACTCCATATGTGACTCTCAATAGCTCTTCTTAATGGCTTCTTCCTCCTTTAATGCGGAAAGGAGACAGAAAAGGTACTGATGTCCTTGAGGGGATAGGAGTTTGTGCTCTGAGTGACATCCTGGCTCTTTGGAATGTGACAGTGACAGCTTAGACGCTGCATGAGGACAGCTTCTGTCCTGTGCCTGAGTTTCTATTCTGCATCTGCGAGATGATCCTCCTCTCACTCCGATTAACTTCTTGGAAGTGCAGAATATGTAACATTGGTTACCGAATTCGAGACGGAGTCTATTCTCGGTTTAAGCAGATCAAAGGAGCTGAGAAAACATTGGTCAGAGTGGAGGTGCTCAGAGCTGACCTGCTGTCTCGGTATTGGAACTTTATTTATTTATTATTTGTTTATTTTTCGCTTCATCGTTCTTGTTTGTGCCCCTTCTCCCCGACATTCACTAAGTACCTGCCCCTCCCCCCTTCTCTCCTACTAACACCCATCCACACAGCAACCTCCCAGGTCGCCTCCTCCCAATTTGTCTGCGATTTCCTCATTGAATATTTGAGTATGCGCTCCTACTTGAGCATGTATAATGCGTCTTGCTTTGGCCCTGGTTAGATACCTTGTCAGGCAGGGAGCTTTGCTGGAGGTTTCATTTAAATTTGGCATGAGTGGGTGGGTACCCTCCCAAATGCATCTCGCGCAAGCAAGCATTACAGTTAAAAGCTAGAGTTAGAAGAGGGGAAGATTTTGCAATCTCCAGAGGGTGGCTCGGAAGGGAAATCATTCGGGGTAGGTAGGGGTGGGGGTGGAGAATACAGCAGTAAAAGAATCAAACCCAACTTTGCTGGCAACTTCGATAAATCCGGTAACTAGAAGCAACAAAAAAGAAAAAAAGAAAAAAAAAATTACATTGTGAGGGCTGAATCTGGTCCGGATGAAAAGCTACGCTCCTTCGCCTCGCATCCCCGAGCGAGCCTGGCGCTGGCAGCGCGCCGCTGGCGTTTGGCCACGCGAGTGCCCCTAGACAGCAACACACCCACTGCAAACACGCGGGAGGGGACGCAGCCCTCGTCCGGGAGCCGCCGCCTGCGGTTTCCCAGTCGGGTCCTCCCTTCTCCAGGGCGCACACAGGGTTAAGCGAGCTCCCTCCTTCGCTGGAGGGAGAGGAGGGGGAGGGCGAGAGGAGCTCACCGTCTCAGACTGGGGTACCTCCGAGTTAGTTGTACGTTGGAAACCTGTCGCCGTCGCTCTCGAGTCTGGCATCGTCCCTTGTCACCGAGGAAGAATGAGCACTGGGAGATAACATCGGGGTCGGCGATCTCGCCCACACTCCCAGCTTGCCCGGCTGCAAGCTCAGCCCCTGCCTGGCCTTCCTCCCCGGTGCGTCGGGCAGCTCAGAGGCCGCCGCAGCCGCGGCTACAGAGCCTTCGGACCAGGGCTGGCAGTTTTCAACGATGGGCAGGAGGGACCTTGGCGGCGACCCCTAAAACAATACCATGCCCCGGGAGTCCTGCTGCTGCCGTGCCTGCTTCTTCCCGTTCCACCTCCCGGACCCGGTCGGATTCGGATGACTGTATTTCCAGGACACTGGGCCGTCAGGTAAAGCGACCAGAGATGCTACGGGCAAGTTTCAGTTAGCCGCTGGATTTTCTTTTCTTTCCTTCTTTCTTTTTCTTTTCTTTTCTTTTGAACCTGTGGAGGGTGGTTAGGGTTTGCATTTTACTCCATAAATTAATAATAATTTATTTAGCTTTTACCCTGACTTTAGGGACCCTGTGCTTCGGCCGAATACACCTCCTCTAAGGAGTTTTGTGACTGAGCTGTGGGTCAAAACGCCCGTTTCCTTGCCTGCTAGAAGCACGGATCCTAAACGAAGTTGCCCGATTGCCCTAAGCTCCCGAGGCCCTTTGCCTGGAAAGAGTCTCGTAACTTTGACGCGCGGCAGTCCAATGCTTGTAATGGCAGCGGCGTCACTGTCAAGCGGTGATACCCGAAGCCGCCACCCGCCCTCTGCCCGCAATCCGGGATCTATGAGCTGCTGGTGGCGGTTCTTTCCCTTGAAGTTGGCTGGGTGTGATTTTCCAGAACCCAGTTCCACTGCTGCCCTGCAGGTGCCCGTGGGGCTGGCGGTCATCGCGCCTCTCTTGAGGATGCCCGGGCTGCCACGGCGAAGCCGCGGGGAGCACTAGAGGCTGAGCCCCGGGGCCGCTTTCCCTGCGCCTAGTGCGTGGGTCTCAGAGGCCGGTTGGTAACGCCCCCAGGCGCTGGACGCTGGGGTAGGCAGACGCCGAGAGTGGCTGGGCCAGGGCCCAAGCAGCTGCCACCACGTCCCCTAGGGGCTCCCAGTCTCTCGGAAAGACATTTCTGCTGCCCTGACCAGTCCAGGGCTCTCCCAGAGCTTTCAGCGCATGGTCCCTTCTCTTGAGAAATCCTGCCCCAGACCTAGGTGCGCAGACAGATTTCCTAACTCACAAGGGAAAGGTAGTCACTGGGAATGAAGATGTCTGCGGGGGAGCAGGTCCCACTCTTACTTTTTGGAAAACCCCAGGAGCAGGCGAGGGGTTCTGCTGTGGGAGAGTTGCTGGTTGTGTGTATGTGTGTGTGTGGGGGTGTAGCTACAATCGTACTGTCTTGATGGTATTTGCTTCTGGAAGCTCCCGAGATGGCACTCTGTGTTCCCTTAGGGTTAGTACGCCCTCTGAGGCCCCTCCTTTTTGCATCATTTTAGGTTGCACTTTTAAGTTTGGGGTCAAAAGCGGGCTATGCATATGTCAATTAAATCACTTTCCTCGTCAGCCTTGTACAAAGCAAGAGAAAGGACGGGTGTCAGGCGCAGGCGCTCGAGTTCGTGAACTCAAGTGGTGTCTGCCCGCGTGTGCGCACGTGTAACTGACTACGTGTGTCCTGTCGGCGTGCAGGCGTGCAGGCGTGCCTCGGGAGACAAATCGGGCATTTCTCCAGCTCGGCTTACCTTGCTTTAGACTGTCACACCCATGAACGTACTAGACACAACAGGGATGTGAATGGGGGGAAAAGAAAATAACAATTGGGGGTATTGCCAAGTGACTCAGACTTTGAACTGGGGACTGAAGTGCCCAGTGCCATCTCGCCTGGGGTTCCTCCGGAAATCAACCCCTGCCTGTCACAGGCGACGCCCTTGCCAGACTGACTCTTCATCCCAAAGAGCTCAGTGGATCCCTAGGGCGTTGGTCCAGGGCTCGCTTTAAACTTGCCAATTGCTTCTTCTTCGTGGCTTCTTCCACAATGAATGCGTTTCGGTGCATCCCGACGCTTGGCGTGGGCTCGCTCTCCCTCTTCTGTTCAGATGCTGCCTGTCTTCGGACTTGTTAAAACACGACAGCAATTTACAGGAGTCATGATGGACAGCGACGAAAGAGGGAGTAAAGCCGACCTCCACCCCCAAATAGGATATGTGCCTTTGGTTTCGTAGATAACTTTTCTACCTTTGCAAAAGAGAATTCCAGATGGAATTTCGAGGTCTCCGTGTACCTAATGACCTTCAGTAGCTCTCCATCTGTTTTCTAAAAAATTGAATTATTATTATTTGGGAGGAAGGGTTATACACTTCAGTTTGTGGGGACAACTCATCTACAGAGCACCACTCCCCCCACCCCCCAGAGCAAGTAGGTTGAAGGGAGGATGTGGAAGTGTTTAAAAACTCTATCGGACTTTTAAATTTCTTCAACGAAAAGTTTACTGAAGGAGGTCTTGAGCGGACCTGGGATGAGCTGGGAACGGAACGGGGCGCTTCCCAAGGTTGCGGGCGAGTCAAATAACGCCATTTTGGTCGAGAGGCTATATATATATATATATATATATATATATATATATATATATATATATATATATATATATATAATTTTTTCCTCCCTCCTCTCGTCTCACATTTCGATCATTTCTGCGTCTTAAAGTAATTGAGACTTGCTGGCGGAAGTACCTTAGACAGACGTGGGGGAAATCGTCTTCCGTGGTCCACTTGATGCCTGATGGCTAGGAGCCGGGGGTGGGGAGGACGACGGCGGCGGCTTCCCCGACGAGAGGAGGCGCGCGGGGTCAAGGTGGCACTCCTGGGTTACCCAGCAGCCCCGTCACTTTCTCCGGGGAGGACAGGGTTAAAAGCCCAGTCTGACTTTCCCTCTTGGAAAGCTTTGGGTTGCAGCAGCCTCTCCACCTCCCTCCGCACCCCCCCCCCCCCCCCCGCCTCACCGCCACCCTCCGCCCTCCACCCCCGTGCATTCTTCAAACCAGAAAAGTGGGAGGGCCTCCACCCCGGCGGCTGGAAGAGAAGGGAGGGAGAGAAGGCCGTGGGAGGGGAGCGCGAGCGAGGGGAGCGAGCGCGCGAGGGGCGGCGGAGGGAGAGCGCGAGGGGGAGCGCGGGCGCGGCGGAGGCGATCCCGCGAATTCATTACAGTAAACATCTCCCGGGGGTGTCCGCAGGGTGGGGGTGGGGACCTCCGCGCCTACATTAGCCGCTCCGCGTCCCGCCCGGGCAGTCGCTCGGTCGTGTGGCTGGAGCCGCCGGCGGAGCCGCGCGCCCGGCCGCAGCCGTCGCCGCCCTCGGAATCCCCCGCGCCCTCCTCCGCGCGCCCCGCGCCGCGGACTCGGCACTTCCCCGGCCGGCCCGGGCCCTCCACGGGGCGCCGCTCGCTCGTTCACCGGCTCGCCCGCCCGCTCGCTCTCCACTGCCATCGCCCTAGTCGTCGCACTTCTTCCCAGGGTCCGTGGGCTGTGCCCAGGCGGAGGTGGAGAGGAGGCGGGAGCTGCGGCGGCCCGAGCCCAGAGAAAGTGGCATGCCCGAGCCCTGGAGGCGGAGGTGGCGGAGGACGGGGGAAGACGATGCCGCGGCTCCGTAGGGGACGCAGGCGACAGCGAGCCAGGCGAGCGGGCTGCCCGGGCGCCCGCGGGCTGCGGGGAGGCGCGCGCTGCTCCCAGGCTCCGGCCTCCGCCGCCCCGCGCGCCCTCGCCGCGGGCCACCGGGAAGGGCTCCAGCAGCCCCCGCCGTCACCGTCGCCCCGAGGACCCGGCAAAAGTTTGGATCTGAGGGAGGGCGCTGTGCAGAGCCGGATGACCTCCCGGGCTGGAAGAAGACCTCGAGAACCTTCGCAGGTAACGCGCACTCCCGCGCCCCACACGACCCTCCTGCTGGGCAGAGGACCTGGCGTGGCTGCTGCTCCCTCCAGTAGCCTTTATTGACGCTCCCCTGGTCTGGCTGAAAGTAGGAGGGAGGGGAGGCGAAGTTCAAGATCTCCGGCGTGGGTATGGATACTCAGCAGGGGCAGGATGCAGTCATGGGAAGGCGGGGGGGGGGGGGGGGGGTTGCACTTGGAGTTTCGCTAAACCCCATAGGCAGCTGTGCTGTGCGGGAAACGGATGTCCCAGGCATGGGTGAGAGGGTGAAAACCCTTGGCCCCAGCTGGAGATTTTATATATATATATATATATATATATATATATATATATGACTTTAATATATGTATATAGCTCTTTGGAAATTTAGAACCTGCATTGAAGGCCTTTCAGTATGCCTGGATGCAAGGGCACGATTGATGGATTTATCTCACCTCCTCCTAGTCCTCTCATTCTGTCACCCCCCATTTAGTATCTTGAAGAAAACAGACAAGATTTGAGTACTCTTTCAGGTCCTTCTTTTAGTTAGCTCTAGACCTCAAATTTGGAAATCTTTTTGAAAATTGCAACCAAATTCCTCCCCCCCCCCCGCCCCCGCCTTTGACATCTCTGGGGCTCTCCCTCTCTTCCTTCGCGTTCCTGCGTCATGAAATAAGAACTTTAGAAGTCTCACATTCATTGAAGGGGATGTGAAACATGTGAATGATTAATGATGGGGATTTGTAGTGGGGTGCGTGCGTGCGTGTGTGTGTGTGTTTGTGTGTGTGTGTGTGTGTGTGTGTAAGGGCTGGAAGGTTAGTGGTGTGACAAGGAGGCCCATTTCTTTTTTCTCTATGCCTTGATGCTCCCCAGTACTGGTGAAGACCTTGATGCTCCCTGGCACTGGTGAAGACAGAGTGGCTGCGAGTATAATCTGGGGCTGGGGCACCAGAGTGAAGATGGTCTTGTTTCTAGAAAGACATCCCTACTTTTAAGCTAAGAAATTACCGACTGTCTACTCCTAGAGCCAAAAGATTTCAACTCTTAATTCCCCAACCGTCCCTTTAAGCCCCCATCGAGTTTCCAAAGCAGTTCTTGGGGCTGTTATGTGGTCTTTATTATCACCACCGTTATTAGTTCTTCTGAAAACTCACAGTACCCTCGTCTCTGAATGGAAATCGGTCTCCAAGAGCCTTTGATTAATTCTAATGGAGGGAATCTCTTGTTGAGCTTATAGTACGCTAATCAAGTAAGTGCAAGGCACAAATCCCCTGTAAATGCTCACGCAAGAGTGCGATGTCCTGATTAGATTTCCTTACATACTGCATTTGTGATGCAGAGCTTCTAAATGGGACCTATTGCTGTGCATTCAGCTGGGAGGCTCTTCAATCACGAGGGTTTCAGGGCGCTTTGGAGCATGTCCGCTCGCCCACAGGCTTATTACTAAATTTATAACGTCTAACTTGCTTCAGCCAGAAGAGAATAGGAAGGTTAGCTTCCCTATCAGACTGAGATCCTTTGGAGTCCTAACTGGTATGACCTTATAAGATCTCCACAGTATTCCCCAAACATTTTGAAACAAATAGAATGCAGGGTTGGCATTTGTCCAGTGCTATATACTTGGTGGTTGCAGTAGGAATGCAAAATTTTAGGTTAGCATTTGAAATGTTTGACCTAGGTTATGTTTTTAAATCAATTGCATGCATCAGATACATATGGTTGGCAGGCCACCATATTAGAAGTGAATCTATCTCAGGAGAATAGACACACCAAGAAAAGTTGCTTATATTTAACGAAACATTTTGCTGCTGGATGCATAACTTTTCTTCCTCCTCTCAAAAGCCTGAAATAGAAATAAAAATAGGATATAGTTAAACCACTTAAGGACTTTTAGTAATTGCAGATGACAGAGTAACACCATATTGTCACGTTGAGTTGCAAATATCTGTGACTAGAGGAGGTTGGAAGATGAAATTTCAAACATTATTGTATGTTTCTGCTGATAGGAACATGGAATTGTTAAAAAAAAAAAACAAATTAGACTAGCTATATTGTAGCAGAACCTATTATATAGACTTTTCATGGAAAGCTTTTTTTTTTTTTTCTTGTTTAAGAGCTCATGTCTTAACACTTCAGTAGTTTCATTGCGGTTTTAGAAATTTGAGAAAATGCTTTTAACAGAAGAAAGTAGATTCCAAAGGACTCCACTCTGAGTCTGGGATACCCTAAAGTCCCCAAAGCAGTCATGATTTTTCCTGCCACTATGCTGGATTTCAAATGATGTGATCTTATCCGAGTTTGACGTTGACCGGCTGGATTTAATTTGAACCTTCTCTGATGCTGCTTACATTTATATTCCAGCCTGCTGGAGAGTTTGACTCAGAATTGAGAACTACCTTCCTAAAGCAACCTTTAAATTTCCCTGTTAGAAGCTATGGTTCAGAAAAAGCTCAAGTATGCCCACATGAAGTCTTCTTTCATGGAGACACAGTAGAGCATCTGATGTAGTCTGATTCCTCAGAGCTTCCTGGTGAACCAGGAAGAATCGCTGCTTCTGTGACCATTAGCATCTGAAGTGGGTGTCCAGAGACTTACTTTTGCTCTGTTCTGAGAATATTCAAGATAGGTCAAGGTAATGGAATATTATTTCTGCTCTGGTCATACCTTTCTGAATAATTATCTTTTGATGTTTTTGCTCTTAATTCCAGTTCATTTTTTTTTTTCACTAGATATCTTTAATAACTTCGTGGTTTCTGCCAAAGTGATTCAAATTCAGTCCATTAGTGACCTCTATCTGTGAGAAGTGAATACTCATTGTTTTTCTTTCTTCTCCATGTCTGCCTACAGATGGTATGTGTGTGTGTGTGTGTGTGTGTGTGTGTGTATGTGTGTGTGTGTGTGTGTGTATTTGTGTGGGGGCAGCACCACAGATCTTTCTGAATATTGCATTTTTTCCTAATTTATTTTTTTAATACAGAGTTTAATGTGGGTACTATTTTACAGTCATAATAAAAATGTGATTGTTGAATAAAGAATGGTTATTCCATATGGCATTGACTATATATGATCAACAAAAATAATGGCAGTGCTGTTTTCTACCTACTAGAATGATACATCAGGTAGACTTTTTTTAGAGATTCACAAAGCAGCTGAATCTAAGTCAAATTATTTTGCCCCTAAGCACTTACATAATAAGGGAACTTGAGACCCATCCAGTACATATATGTTTTAGCCAGACTTCATAGTAGTTCAGTGCATATGTCTTTAAATTCAGTGGCTTCTGCTGTGAACGTATGGTGCAGATCAAGGTATAGGTGGAGAATGAGAAGGCTATTTATAAGCAGATGGTCCTTTTAAGGATACTTTAAAAAAATCTAATCCATAATACGGCTTTGTCTTCTGAGAGTTTTTTTAAATAGAAATTTGAATTTTAGTTGATTTTTCTAAATGTTAATTGAAAGTAAAACTTACTGGATTTATTATGTGTGTGGTGCATATCATTATCTGACATTTTCCAGATGTTTTTTGATATAGCAATATTTGAGGATATGGAAATTTTTAGGAAGTTTTATTTCTTTTCCCTCGGGCAAGTTTTACCAAAAAGACATTTTTAAAGACCAATTATTGCCACCATTGAAGTAAAATAACCATTACAGTGCCTTATTCCACTTTCTTTCTTGTCATTCCCACCCTGCTCACTTATTTGTTTTTATGAAATTATAGTTTCTCCTAAAACTACATGTTAGTGTTAGGAGTGTATCTGTATGTGATGATACTTTCCAGTAATAAGTGACCTCAAATTAAATATCTGCTTACAGTAACACACACACAGATGCACAGACATACAGACACACACACACACACACACACACGCGCGCGCGCGCGCACAAGCCATTTTTGGACAGAGATTCTTTTCAGGATTTCAAGTACGTTCTCTTTTTAAGAGCTATGACACAAATATTGTAATAAAGATATCCTTCATTCTTAGGAATACAGAGACTTATTTCAGTTTCATGAAACAGTAAAACACTGTATTAGCAAAATGATCAGTGGCATTTTGAGTGCATGGCCAAAATCTTTTATAACCACCATGTTTCTTTCTTTCTTATCCCTCTTTGGCAAATTTCATATCTACTTTTTTTTTTTGTTTTGTTTTCTTTAATTCCTTCTCCTGTGGCTCTTTGAAGTGATTCAAAATTAAACAGTAGTTACATTTTAGGGAAATTCATCATGTTATGCTCAGGATTCCAGAAGAGTTAATGATGCAGAAAAAGTCCTGTAAAACATCTTTCTAAAAGAAGTCCTTCTCTTTCAGGCTTCCCACTTACTGGCCTCCTGTACCTTTTGCAGTGAATTGGAACTCCGTTATTTATTTATTTTTCAAATACCACCTCTAACTTAATTTCATGTGGGATGTATTTCTGCAGAAGCATGCTGTGCCATGTGTCCTGAGTCTCCTGAACAAAGCAGCGTCCTTGTTACCGATCTGTTCTCAGGAAAGGACAAATAAAGTATCCTGGTGTAATTTGGGAAGTCAGAAGACCACATTCATGACTCTCAAACACTGGTCAGTTATTCTACTCATAGTTAATAAGGACATGCTTTTTCTTTCTTTCTTTTTTTTTTTTTTTTGGAAGATTAGTGGTTAAAGAATTCAGCCCTTTCTGAAACATTCACAAAATAAATCTCTGAGGTGCAAGAAACTTGGGAAAATGTTTTCTGTTACCTTAGTTCACAGGTCATATTGCTGTATTTCTTTTCTATTTATCAGAGCTTTCAAGAAATAGATAAAAGCATTTCCTATATGAACTTTTTAAGAACCTGAGGTTTTTTTTATTAATTAGTTTTGTATTCAGCAAATACAGTCAGTTTGGTACCATTATTAGGCTCATCCATGACCTTCCCCCTCCCCTTGGCCCCTCCTTGTTGATGTATATGGGTCATGAATTGTGGAGTTAGCCCACAGTTATGGGTATGATAAAAGTCTCTGCATATCATGACCCAACATGTGGCTCTGACATTCTTTCCACCCCCTCTTCCACAAAATTTCCCTGAGCCATGTTGGGTTCATTTTTGGTCTGCTTCAAAGAGTTAAACCCATTGAAAACATCATGTCACAAAGTTCTTAGATGTGAATTGCCCTCAGAACACTGGGATCACCTTTATGGGGTATATAAGGAATAGTGTCCTCCAAATCACTTCACAAATGCACTGCCCATTGAAGTGCACAGAGATCATTGGGTTAGTGGAACACATTAGAAGCATATTTGTCCTGAAATAGGTACACATGGTGGTGTCACTCTTGTCCCCAGCTGCCTATGGGTGTCACTTTCATAAGAATCTTATGTCAATATACTCAGCTGCTCAGAAGAAGGAGCTGATGCAGGGAATTGACATACTCACCTACACATTAGATAAACAGAGGTGAGAGGTGAGGGAATAACATGCATGACTTTTACCCTTATAATTTCATACAGATATTTTAAATTTTATTTTTATTAGATATGGGCATATTTATTATGTCAACAACACTTGTTGGTACCATCCTTTCCTCCCCCCCCCCTTTTCTGAAGAGATCTTCCTTGTTGGAGATGCAGGTCAACCCCATGGAGATTGTGGGTCATGCATTTTGAAGGCAGCAGTCCGTTATGGGGCAGAGGCAATGTCTCTGTACAAAATGTCCCAACTTGTGGCTCTAACAATCTTCCCCCACCCTCTTCCACAAAATTCCCTGAACCATGATGGGTGCATGTTAAGTCTACTTCAGTGATGGACTCTTAGGAGCCTCTGGATCTCTGGCTTGGTAGGTGTTGAGTGTCCTCAGTGTCTGTCTCCTTCATTTTTGTGCTGACATCAGATAAAATGAGAAAGCAACACTCTTGCTCATTTCCCCAATTCCTTTGTGGTTTCACCTGGGGCCGGGGTGGAGTGTGCTGGGTCATTTTCATACCAGATTTTATTTATTCCAACTGCCTCTATGAGCTGGTTCAGGAATGCCCTATCTGCCGAGCTTCTGACTGGGTTATGAGAGGCACTAGGGAATTCAAAGCCTCCTGATTCTGCTCAGAGTTAAAGATGAACATGTATTTTATTAAATAGATGTGGAACTCCCCATATATATGTTACAATTTTAATTCTTTATCAACTGACAAAAATGATCAGAGCTGTATACTTTTACTAAAATAGTAAAAACTCCTTTCAATCATAGGTATAGTTAGATTAAATTGATGGCAATTTTTGCATCTCTCCAAACATTGTATGAGATTAAAAATTTGCCTCTTATGAGTAATTCGATGCTTTAGACATTTGGTTCTGAACTGTGGTCTGCCATGAGAAATACTGGAAATTGTTTGGGAGGAAAGGAAAGAGAATTTGCAATTTCATGCCAGCATATTTATTCCTATATTTGACTTTGTGTGAATTGCTTAATCTCCTGGAGACTTAATTTCCTCTTTGCAGAATTCAACAGAGTTGTTGAGAGGTCAAATCAGATGAATTTGTGTAAAAATAGCTTGATAACAATATCATGTTATATACTCACAGAAAGGCATTATTCAAGTTGATAGCATTTAGCACTGTATGATTATCTTGTGTAAGGATACATAGGCTTTCTTTAATTAATATAATATCTGACATAGTACCTGGCATGTCAGAAGCATTTGTTCTTGTGTGGAGGATTTCACCCAACTTGTGAAGTGTCTGATAGATCCTGGAATGATTTTTTCCCATTACTTTAGTGATGGGTTATTTCATTTTGTGAGCTTGTTCTATTTTCATAAAAGTCTCCTTTGCAAGGAATAAAGGTAATTAAGGTTAGATGAGTTCAAGGGCCAAACTTTCCTTTCCTTGTACCATTGGCTTGCTGATGGAACTTGAAATTATCATGAAGGGACTCCATTAAGGATCTTTATTTGGAAGAAATCATCACATTTCCTTGAAATAAGGCTCCTTCTATTTTTGACTAGATTTGAGTGTTAGCCATGAAAATTACCTTGTGTAAAACAGTATCATTAAATATGAGAAAAAAATTTAACAATGTTTCACAGGTAAGCCATGATTATGCAAAAGATTGTCGTTTTAGTACTTTGGCAAATCTTAACTCATTACCCATGGATAGAAAGATCTAATTTATCCGCAATGTATGCATTTATGATGTTTATATTGTGCTACTCAAACCTGGTGAATAAGTATGGCTTACTTCTGTATTTTTTGTTCAGTTATATTTTTGCAGCTGTCATATCTGAAACACTCAGATCTTCCAAAATTATTCATGTCTACTTCACTTTGCAAATTTCCCTATGTGTGGTCTGTTTGAATGTTAATTCTTAATTGTTTCCTTGTTTCTTGGTTGAAACATATGTTTCACAAACATATGTATTGGGGAAGAGTGTATTTATAAAAAGTAAATTCATGGTTAGTTCATGATTCTTTGTCAAAATGAATATTTCAATCATTGATTTGAAGTTCTTGTCCATTTCTGGTTTGCTATTCATTCAAGTCCTAAAATTTGCTTTTATTTACCTAAGGTTAGTATTATAGTAGCTGGCCATAGAAATATATTTTTTGATATGAAGACATTACTTGCATAGTTTGTCAAAACACATCTAAATACCTTAGATTTTGGTATTGTTGAACAATATTTTAAGAAGGAAAATTTCTTAACTGCTATGAAAGTTAAAAAGTGAGAAGGATCTGCAAGCATTGGTATGGGGATTTAGTATGTGAGAACCTTTGAAGTGTACACACGCATATAAGTTTAACAGACTGTGATCACGAGGTTTAGTGTCACACTAAGGTAAGATGCTATGAGTTGAGCTCAAATCTCCCTGAGAAAATAAAATAACATGGTGTCTTATATAATTTTTAGATGGAGATTTTCCTTTCCATAGAGATCCTAGGGAAGTTTTATGTCAACAAATGTACAACATGCAATGAGAAAATGCCTGGTCCTCATGGAGGAGATATTACACTGTAGAAGCAGAAAGTACACACCCAGTGATGACAAAAGCTAATTCATTCATTTGGAAGAACTTTAACAGTTGACCAGTCAATGATGGCAGGTGTATACTAGGGTGAGACTGGGAAGTGCAGACATAAGTAGTCCAAGATCTATACACTGAGGCTGTCAGACTGATGAGAAGAGGGGGATGCACACATTGAATCACAACTGAAGACAATGCTGTTCACACAGATGTGTGTGCTAAGAACACACAGTAAAAAGAACTATGCATTTGGATAACCATATTCATATGTTAGCTCTGCCCATGGTTAATTTTACAAAAGGGAGGAATTTTTAAATGCCCTCTAGTCTTTGTCCCCGTAAGTAGAAAATGCGAAGGGATGGGTATATAACTTTGTGGTAGACAACTTTCTTAGTTTAAACAAGTCCCTTACTTTCATTCCCAGCCCAGGGATGGGGAAAGAGAGGAAGGAAGGGACATATGTAGAGGTCAGATGTTCACAATGGGTATCTTTCTTCCTGCTTATTTACATGTAGCCAGGTTCTGGTACTGTGTAGTAGAAACCAAAGTTCACTGATTGGACTGGTCTCACTCTCTATAGCTTGCCTAGAGGCTCCCCCTTTCTCTACCTCATGAGTGCTGCGATTACAAGTGAGATGTCATGCCTTCTCAGCATTTAGGTGGGTGCTGCAAGAGCAAACTCTGCTCCTCATGCTTGTGTGAAAGATGCTTTACTCACAGAGATATCCCTTCATACTAAGGAAATACAATTTTATACAATTACAAAAGGAGTTTTTAGCTAGTGGGGTAGGTGTAGGATAGTGGTTTGAGAGGGATCTTAAGTAAGGGAAAGGTGGGCAGACAGAAGAACTTTTCTCACATTAAGGTTCAGGAATGACAAAGTTTCATCGGTATGGCCTTTGGGACCTGAGAATTTTGTCTCGTGTACTTTCACCCATAGAAGTGCATCCTTCCATCCTTGGCCGGTGCCTACAGCTTGCAAGGAATCCTGTGTCTAGGCTGGAGCTTGGAGCACAGCAAACTCCCATTATTATGTCTTTGCCAACTGTAACAGTTGCTTTCTCTTTACTGGGACAAAACATCCAACCAGGAGCAGCTGATGGGAGGAAAGGGTTTATGTCATCAGCATGACAATTTACGGCAGAAGTTTCATTATGGCGGAGAAAACATGGCAGTCAGCTCACCTGTTCACGTGTCAGCAGCAGGGAAGAATCACTCTGAGTAGAACAGACCTAAACACCCAGGGGGCTGGACTAATTAACCCTAAAACCTCCCTCAGTGAGTGACACGGGTCCTCCAGCAGGAGTCCATATCCCAAAAGCTCCATCAGCTGGTTAACAAGTAGGAAATTAATTACAGACATATGAGGCTTTGGGGGACATTTTAAATTCAAATCATCATACCAAGGCACAGAGTTTTTTTTTTTTTCAACCACAGGGAGATTTAAACACTTGCTATGCACAACTCACTTCACACATGACTCTTGGTAGAGCCAAGAAAATATTTTCTTGAAGAAGACTGACACATAAATTATTGTTAGGATTTGTCATTGTCTTTTTCATCCTTATAGAATGTTTTTTTTTCTTGCTGGTATTATGACAAATATTGGATTTGGAATGATACCATTGGGTTGTCAGTTCAGTGTAGAAACATTTTTTTCAAAGACCATTTCAATTAATTTAAGTATAGTCACACCACTTCCATAGCATATACTACTGAGTAAGCCCAATGCTTAGATGTTCTGGTTAATATACACAATTAATTTGGATTCATATATACTTTCATGTGTATAGTCTAATTCTAGTCAATAATTGAGATGTTTTTAACATTGTGATATGATAAAATTATTGATGTCAGAAAGCTAGATCTAGCAGGATGTTAAATAAGCCCCAACCTCCAAATTGGGCAGTACAGTAGCTTTCCCTTTTAAGATTACATAATATATAATGTAATATAAATGTATATAATTAATCAAATTGGAGCAGTGACTACTAGCAGGCATCAGATGACCTTTTATAAGCTGTTAACATCTGAGTAAGTCGCTTTTGAATGAACATTCAACCCAACAAAAAACAATAAGACCTTGTTTTGCAACTTTAGAAAATGTAAGAGATTAAAATTCTTTGGGAAATGGTTTTTAAAAAAAATATATATATATATATATTTTACCCAAGTAGGTAAGAAACAAGTCCAGTAGTGCTGACAGCAATGGAATTTAAAACTCCAGTCTAATAATCTCAGATGTCAAGCAATGCCAGGCAGAAATCCACTGGAGTCACAGCTTGCAGCTGAGGATCAGGTGAAGGCTGAATTCTTATGACACACCAGGCACCTTTCTAACTTTTGTGCTGGGTGTTCAAACAAGATTTCATCCATGCTCACAAAGTAGTGATAGATTAAACAATGGTTAACTGAAGGTACTAGATAAAACCCAGGCTCTTGCACGCTTTCATTACTGACCTGGGTAATGTTTAGAATTTTTTTTTTCTGACCCAGAGATTTGGAGAGTATATAACTATGTAGTTGAGAGTCACTTGGGAATTTCCAAAAGTATTTTGTGTGTACATTTGCAACCTCAAAAATACTGATTTGTTTAACTCTATTCTTCAGATATCAGGGATGGATTCTCTCGTGGGAACTGTGGTCTTACTCCTATCAGTATCTCCTGATCATTCACACTAATATGGATATAACCAGAGTTAACTTCCTACAACATCAAACAATCAAGACCAAATCACTTCATATTCTTCATTCATCTAAGTCTTGGCTACCCTTTCCTTGTAGATAAAGTCAACTCAATAGTGTTGTTCTATCTTACAAGATGTATGACCACGTAAGTGTCAAGACTGCATTCCAACATTTTTCTTAAATATCTGTTCTGGGAAGCTGTGTTCCTAAGTGGTAAGGTACAGCTCTCTTCATCTTCAGCCTTTCCCACAGTGTGCATTCTTTCCCTAGAACCTTACTTGTTTATTGTCCTACTAGCAGGCTCTTAATGCCACCTTCCTTCCTGGTCAGAATAAATCCCCTCTTTCTCTGAGCTTGTTCAGCATTCTGTCTAATCTTTACTGTCTCACAGTTCATGTGGTGCTATAATGTGTCTGTTTCTCCCTCTGGACTTCAGATAGTTGGGTTATTCATTCTGTCTCCTTTGTGTTAGCAAAAGTGTCCAATGTACCAAGTCCTGCATACATATAATTGAATGAATACACATGTAACTTCACTTGTTGATCTTGAAAGACAAGATCTTTGTAGTGTAGAAGAGAAGGGCTGTTTTGGCAGAAGTACTTTTTAATTCCCATAGGATAGTTGCCTAATGGCAAGAAATAAAACCTCCATCTTCTGACCTTTCTCTAAGCAGGTTTTGTAAGCAAAGCATCAAGTACTCCAACCCACACATGAGAGGATTCTGATGCCACATGACATAGATGTTTTTAAAGACATGATTTCACTTTATGATACATATTTGTTGTTATAAAACTGTTTGCCAAGTAGATACTCAGACAGATGTGTGTATTTCCATGGAATGAAAATTTTAACTCATTGCCTTAGATTGTATCTGTTTTGGCAGAATTAAAGACAGCAAAGAAAAGAACTGGAGGAAATTTGTGTGTTTGCTGTTTTCTGTTTTTTTCTTTTCTAACTGTTGTTGTTTGTTTTTATTGTATTTTATTTACCCTAGGCAGATTCCTTCATGATAGAGCACTCTTGAGAAGCCAGGACACTGTGGGGAGGACCAAAGAAGGCTAGAAATCATAGCTTTTAGTCACTCCTTTCTCCAAAATGCAGGATCTATTTAGTTTTCATGATTTTCACATTGAGTGCAGCAAAGGCCATGCAAAGGTTATTGTAACTTCTGATTGTTCATGTTGTAGTAGGATCTAACAGTAAGTGGATAATAGTGACTACAGAAGGGGATATTTATATTCTGTTTTTTTGCCAGAATACAATTCTAACAATTGGATTTCATGGTGGATTATATATTGGCAGACACAGATAATATGTGGTATGATTTGTTGTGAGTGTTTTTGTGTGTGTGTGCACGCGTGTGTGTATACCTATCTTAAACATTCCACTCCCCTCTCCTGTTTTTCAAAGAGAATTTTCAAAGGATGAAGCTTATTTTGTGATGCTTCCTGTATGGTTTCTTCTGAGTGATCTATACATTGTCCACTATTTTCACTCCAGTTAGACTCCAGCAAGACTATTAACCTGAGATGGTTTGTTCACAAGTTACTTTCTTTTCACTCTGAGGGTTTGCATTTTGTATTATTCACATTCTCTGTTACTAATTTGTGTAGTACTATGAACAATGTCTCTCCTGAGTCATAAATTACAGTGAGTGTTCCAAGGCTACCTTCTCATCCAAAGGAACAATAATCATAACAGCGATGATAAAAGTAGGTAATAATGTTTTCATAGATAGTTCTCTTTTATGCTGCTGATTATCCCCTTCATGTATACTACTCTATTTAAATCTTCACAGAATCTCTGTAAAGTAGGTTCTGTTGGATAATATCGCTAAAAATTCTGATTTGCACATACACAAAAACTGGCAAAGATTTTTGCTTACTTATTTTACAGTTATTGTTAGTTATGGAATGGAGCCATTAAATCACAATGTAGTCTTTAATATTTTTGTGGGGCAGAGTGAAAAAGATTTTTGAATCTTTTGATATAGTTCAGTAAAATGGAAATAGTGAGAGGAACACTAGCTTGGAAGAAAATCAGCAAGGATACTTCTAACGACTTGATGACAGTAATGCATAGGTTCAGATAATGCTAGTGATGTCTGGCTGCATTAATTGTGTAGAATGCTCTCCACTCTTTTCCCTTTGGCTTTACCAGCAATGCTAATAAATAGTTAAATGGATCGATTTGAAATTCACTTTTTTCCCCACCGTGGAGGTGATAATGGGCAATGAAGTGACCAGAGGGCAGATAATAGCATGGAGTTTGTAGCCTGAAAGAGCCTGGAATAATGGAGAATTGACCGTGTTATAAATAGGTCAGATTCATTCCTCTTCTAAATCTATGTAATTGCTCAGGCGATAGCCTTTTATTGGGTGAAGAAATGATCCAGAGATGGACTATGTAAGGCTTATTTCATGTTGATGACTTGAAAATAAGCAAAGTCTTCACTATGATGCATTAGATTTTTGATCAGCCCTCCATTTTTTTTACTTTCTGTCAGATGTATTCATTTCTGCATGTATAAAAGTTGTATTTTTTGCATCCCAGAATTGTAATTAAGACCCTTCAGTTATTTGCTCATGTAATTTATGTATAAATGCTACTTGTTACATGTGGGTATGGTGTGAATGCATGGTGGTGCATGTGTGTGTGTGTGTGTGTGTGTGTGTGTGTACATGTGTGCACATGTGTGGAAGCCAGGGGTCAACATTGAACACCTTATGTGAATGCTGTTCACTTTTCATTTTGAGATAGGGTCTCTCAATGGACCCAGAGCTCATTGCTTGGGTTGAAGAAACTAGCCAACAATGCTGGGAGATCCTCTTGTGCCATCCTGTCTAAGGGTTGGGATTACAGATGTATGTTAAAATGCCTTGAATTTTACATGTGTGCTGAGGATCTGAATTTAGGTCTTCATACTTTTCCCAGTGAGCCATCTTCCTATCCTGAAATTAAGTGATCCATTCCTTAATGCCTTCATTTCCCTAAGGCAGTGGACCGTGACCTCTATTTGTTTTCTGTGCACATATATCACTATAGTCCATTAGCAATCAAGAGGTCACTGTGCTTTTTTGTGACTTTGGTCAGTCTCCACATGCCCATTGATCAGATGTTTATGACAGGGGTTAGGACTCACGTGTCAGAGAATTTGGGAGAGTGGCTTGCAGCCATCTACTTTCATTATACCATGGAAACACCAGCAACTATGCTTGGCTTTCTGGTAAATTCCACAGTGCATCTATCTAGGTAGTGAAGCTCATGTGTATCTTATATCCATCTCTCTTTCTCTGATCGGCATGCCACTTACATGACTGTATACCATTCCTCTTGATACTGTTATTTCCTATTCCTTGTAGAGTTGAGTCTGTCCTTCTGAGTCAGACACTTAAATACTTCTTTCTGAAGTTTTCCTTAATCTTTCCAACCAAAGTTATATCTTCCCCATCTTCCCAACTAAATTTAGGTATGTTCTAATATATATATATATATATTTCTAAATTTAGGTATATATTTCTAACAGTTTAAGTGTGAGTATAAAGTGTCCCCAGGTGCTCTGTCTCCACTATTACTGTGAGTTCATGTAGAAAAGAAAACATGCAATAAAAAAATATAAAACAGAACAGTTAAAATGACCTCCAGTGTCTAGACACAACCCTCCTCTGAGAAACTTACACATAGCACAAAAGACAGTGTACATCTTTACATATGCTTGTTCTTTCAGGTTTTAAATGTTGAACAAATTAATGATTACAAAGTTTTTTAACCTATTTATTTTAAATATTTTATTTATTTATTTGAAAGAAAGAGAGAGAGAAGAGACAGAATGGGTGTGTCAGTGCTTCTAGCCACTGCAAAAGAACTCCAGATGCATGCACCACCTTGTGCTTATGGCTTACATGGGTACTGGGAAATTGAACCTGGATCCTTAGGATTTTCAGGCAAGTGCCTTAACTGCTAAGTCATCTCTCCAGCCCACAAAGTTTTTTTTTTTTTTTTTTTTTTTTTTTTTTTTTTTTTTGAGGTAGGGTCTCACTCTGGTCCAGGATGACCTAGAATTAACTACGTAGCCTCAGGGTGGCCTCAAACTCATGGCAATCCTCCTACCTCTGCCTCCTGTGTGCTGGGATTAAAGGCGTGAGCCACCTCGTGTCTGGCTTTATTTTATTTTATTTTATTTTATCTTTACTTATTTATTAGAAGGAGAGAGGGAGAGATGGAGAGAGGAAGAGACAGTGTTGTTATGGGCATACCAGGGCCTCCAGTCACTGCAAACAAACAAAACTTCAGATGCATGCACCGCCATGTACATCTGGCTTATGTGGGTTCTGGGGAGTTGAACCTAGGTTCTTAGGCCTCGCAGGCAAGTGCATTAACTGCTAAACCATCTCTGCAGCCCTGATTACAAAGTTTTTACAAAAAAAAAACACCCTCTAATGTATATGATTTTAAAAATGCTCTAATAGAAGCTTCCTTTGTTCTCTCAGTGGAGTACTTGTCAAAGCAGGCAGGCTCCCACTTTGGAAACAGGAAGGTAGAACATTCCAATAGCATCACGAGCCCACTCTTTATATTTGCAAAACCTGTACTCCTTCCAGGCCTCCAGGCAAAAACAAATAAAAATAATCAGAGGCATTAGAACTTGATTATGTTGAATTGGATTCTTATAACCAAGGCTTGATAGCTAAAATTAGTGCTGTGGTAGTTTGTTCTGAAAAGAGATGCTCGCGATATTGCAAAATCAGACTCCAGATTGCAGGTATCTTTGAAGTGATCTGGGTGCTTTGAAAAATACAATAATCACATGTTTTTGATTATCTTTTGATTACTTCCATAACAAACAGGGGGCTTTGCATGGCGGAGGGTAAGTCCAGGGAGTTTGGACTTAAACAGCCTCATTATGAGTCCTGTTTCTGCCTCAGCTTGTTAGGATGTTTCTATACCTTTGTGTCTGCTTTCTCAATTTTTAATTATAGAAAAACTCACACTCATAGGTATATTGGACTGGTAGCATGTGTACTACTTAGTACATATGGCATAGTAGCCTTTATTTTTGTCCTCTAACTTGGTATAGGATAGTTTTGTGGCTTCCACATAATCACTTTCCCCTTCATGGATAAGACAGTTCTGTAGCTGATTCTCCCAAAGTACCCGTCTGTTGGACCATAGTACATCTCACTTACTTCTCTATAACCATATTTATTCTTGGTATTTGGAAGAAGATAAGATACTCTGGAAATGGTTGCTGCTCCATCTCAGGGAGGACCTTTACTACTGAAGAATTTTCACAATCAATTCTCTTTTTGAGAATGAAAGAGAAATCTTTCCAACAGTCTCATCATCTCAGGGACAGAGGATAATAGGTATTGCGAGAGAGGAATTACCCAAACAAAGTGATCTTCAAATAACCGCCTGTAGAGGAAACTGGCTTACCAACAGGGGAAAAGAAATTTCAGCTAAATTTCAGCTTGTCACTATAAGTGAGACAATAGCAACATTCCTGATATATTCTGTGGGGACAATGCTATAAATGTTCCCATTAGGTGGAAATCTCAAGTAAGAGCTTTTAAGAATGAACATGTATTGTTAGAGAACCCTGGGGGAATGTCTATTAGGAAACAGGTTGAAAAACAAAATGAGCCATTGCAAATAGGGAGGCATAAAAAGGCAAATTGTGTGAACAAATTCACTCCAGATCAGATTTTGGAAATATGGTATGATATGGTACAATTTCATTTGACCTAGTATGAAATATCAATGTCATGATAATCTGCTAATGAGTATCTTTCTTTCCTACATGATATTAATATCTTCTAACATTGCAAAACTTTTTATTTTATCCAAATTCCATAGTCATGCAAAATTATGTTTGCAGTGTGTTTTTTTCTTCTTGTGGTGCATGGACAGAAAGTCCTGTTCATTTATCTTTTATCTGGATTTCAATTTAAAGACTTATGAACAATCTGAAAACCTTATGTTAAAACATTTTTAAAAGATTTATAAAACATGTTTTAAACTTTCAACAAATGGATGCTGATTATAGCTTGTTATGGAAAGACTGATTTTGTTCTAGCATACTTTGGAGACCTGGAAAAGGTTTCATGGGAAAAGTCTAATATTTCCTACATCAGTGAATTTTAATAGCAAGAATACTCATTTTGGTAACTTACTACCAATTTGGTTTTCTTCTGATGAGAATGCGAGGAAGGTGGCTGTCACCATGTCCGCTTGCTCTGTGGCTGGATATTGCTAAGTCGTGAATTGAAATTGTATAGTAAATAATTTCCTATAATTAATTGCTATTCAGAAAATTAATCCCCACAGGTGAGAGAGTCTTGTACCTCATGAAATATCATAATAAATCCTTATTTCATTTGACTGGCCGTTCATATAGCATTCTAATTCTGCTTGTTTATCAGAACTTCCAACATGAAGATGAAGGGATCTAATCTTTTATACACTTCCCTTCTCTCCTTGCAAGCAAAAGCACCTTGCTGAAGGTGGAATCTGAGTGATATCTGTAAAAATATACTAAATGAGACAACTTTGCAATTAAAGTAATAAACAAAGTGGAATTGATTGCAAAGGTTAGTGAATGAAGTGAGGAGTAGAAATCAAAATGCTTGCTTTCCTTAAGTTAACTGCTGAAAGCCCACATGATAGTAGAAGTTCTGGTGTCACCTCTGTGTGCTGTGTTTAATGGCAGGGCACAGGAGAAGTGGTGACTGTGGCCTTGGACCCACAGAAATATGATTCTATATAACTAGAACCTTAGGCACAATTTCAGTGCTAGAAGTGGGTGGGCCTGATTTGAATTTCATCTCTACTGCTGCATTTTGAAACCTTGCACAGATTATAAAGTTTAGCCATGTTGCTCATTTAAAATGTAGATATTAATAGTGTATAGAACTCATACAAAGATTAAATGAAATTAGGAATGTAAATTGCATAAGAGGCTCCTAGTACATTGGTATTGGTACTTATTTGGCTAGTTATATTTTCCTAATTCTTTCATAAATGAACTAATGAAGGTAAGCATGCATGGGTTGAGTGGGTAGCTAAAAGGATTCTGCTCTCAAATGCTGTGAAGATTTATTTTAAGTGTATGTAGGAACTCGTTATTGAGGATGGTAATACAGATTTTTGGGATGCATAAGGTTTACAGCAGCAGAGAGGTCTGGCATTGAGACCATTTGGGTTTGTGGCATTTTTTGGAGATGGTCTATGGTTATCTTTGATGTGAAGGAGCTATACTTGAGATCTTCTCCAGACACCTAAGCAGTTAAAACCAATGAGACTCGATGCTCATCCTTTTGATCCATCTGCCACTGTACTAAGCCTCTGGTAAATCTACCAGCCTTATGCATAGGCTCTCACCCTAGGAGACAACAGGAGCAATATTCTTCTTTCATACAGCGCTCAGCATATGAATCCTACATTGAATTTTAATGATGAGATTTTTTTTTTCCAATTAGAGACATTCAAGCAAAACCGATACAGTGAACAAAAAGGCTCTAAAGTAGAGCTACCATCCACCTAGTGGCTCTTAGCCTTTTGATTCAGGTAAGATTTATGGGTATCTGCATTAGCCATGGTTATGCAATGTGCACCCGTCTCTCTTTGAGACATTCATGCTGATCAAAAGGACTCAGTGAATAGTGGAGCAGTAAAGGTTTATTGGCCAAGAAGTATGAATGAGGACAAGACATGGTGGTGAAGTGTTCTTAGAATGCAAACAAGGCATTTATTAGTGGGCAGATTTTAAATGTCTCTCTCTCTTGATCCAGGGACTCTTTCTCTAAGGAAGACAATACCTTGTCGAAACCTTTGAGCTCTACAGATAATGAAATTCATTCTTTTATCTTTAAATCCTAGCAATGAGTAGGTTTATAGTAAAAGTTCAGAAAATATTTATGGAAGGCAGGAACAGGGGCAGGAACAGGGTTGCAATGAAGGAATGGCTGAAAAGATAGCATTAAGGAAAAAAAATTCTATTTACTTACAACAGGAGCTTATAAATTGTTGTTTTCATTCTGATTTTATTTTTTGAGAATGATAGAGAGTGTAAGAACTATTAAGGAAATCAAATTAACAGGTGAGTTTCAGGATATATTAAAATTTAACTGTGCCTATAAGAAATAGTTTCCTAATGTACTGAAGAAACAGAATAGAGTCTATGTTCATTAACTTACAGGATAGGGTAGATATTTTCCAAATGTGATTTTGAGAATTTGAATTGGAAATGAAATGCTATCAGAAAAATAGAGCAAACCCTGCTTTCATTCTTGGGGAGAAGAAAGAGGAAATCATTCTGTTTTATTCTCTTTTAAGAGCTTAACTTCATAGAGGACTTTATGACCCTCTGCAGGACATCGTATGTTTAAGTAAAAGTGATGCACATCTGAGACAGCAGTCACCAAGTATTTATCGAAGTTATGAGTGCCAGAAAGTTCTAAGTACTTATGTAGTTGTCTTTCTGAAATAGTAAACAAACTGTAACCTGGAAAAATTCTTGGTAGGAGATAAACATCTATCTGTGAGTTGTTGTAGACTAAAGCTACCAAATGGAAACATGTGCTTAATTTTCCAGCATACTAGTACATCTATAATATATGGCCCGATGTGCAAGAGTTTTCACCTGTATTTGAAGAGCACCAGTGGACTTTGTGTGAATCTCACATTCAACTAGGTGACTTCTGTGTGCTTGCAACCTGCTTTGATTCTTCCCTTCCTTTTCAACCCTGAGAACTGAATATAAGTTCAATTCATTCAGTAGGAGGGATGAGGCCTCCTTTTGGATTTGAGTTATTCTACCTGGTCCATTAGCAAAATTGAAATAATTGACTAAATCAGTTATTACTATGAATATTAGTGGGGCTTGTAAAAATCCCAGCAATGTTTTCCTCTCTTTAATAGTTCTTTTCTAAATGTAAACATAAAATTCTTGCTTAGTATTACATTGAACTTTGGCCTGTTGAGGAGCAAGCCTGAATCATTATAGAATGACTACTACAGTCTAGCTCTTAGATCCCTTGTCTCTGTGGATGCACGTGGTGTTTAGCCATGCTGTGGGGCCAGGGTTGTTATTAGCCAAGTGCAAGAATCATATGTCTTCACTCCTTGAATGTGCATCACACTTCACATAATATTCCAATGTGGATTAAAGACCTACAACATCATCTAATAATGCCTGTCTAATGGAAGCTCTGGTGATGTAATATGGGTCCTCAGAGACTTTGTTAGGCAATTAGAAATTTGATTTTACTCTTTGTATGAAAATCTCTTTGTTGGGAGGGATAAAGGAATATCTAAAGTGGAGTATTATGAAAGCTAGTTTATTTTCATTTATTATTATTTGACAGTGGTTGGTATTAAGCCCATTGCCTCCTACATGCTTGTCTTGTATTCTATCACTGAAATTTGAAATGAACGTTTTGAGGAATGAAGAAAACTGGAAGAAAGTCAGCTTGAAAACTAGCAGGTTCTTTTAAGGATGTGAGGAAGAAATAAATATTAAATGATATTTGTGTTTCTGATATGGTAATTGACTATGAGTAAAATTAAGAAATTTTCCATTAAACTGGTAGATTCATCATGTGAACATAAATTTTTATCCTTGCAAAGAAGTGTGTGGAATACACAGATGATTTCCACAAAATAAAAATCAAAGCAGTAATACTAATTAGTACTGTCTGGACATTTAAAGAAATTAGCTTCATGTCCTAGAGACAATTATGTAAATTCTGTCTATATCACTAACCACGCTGAGACAATGTCCACTGGGTCCTTAAGAGTCGACTTGCAAGATGTCTGTTACACAGTAATTTCATTGACAGGAAATTTCCTTTAGGTTTTTAGATTGCCTTTTGACAGCTATAGCCTGTACCTCAAATACTCTCTTTTCCTTCTCTGAATTTCACATACAAATGACACTTTGTTAATTAAAATAAAATAGTCTTACTGATAAAAATCTGCTGCCAAAAATGGAGTCATAGCCTAGTGTGGTCTGAAAATGGCACATGTACCTGTGGGAGCAAACCATTTCAGACTATACTGCTATACTGTCTCATATAGTCTTCCCAGTGCACCCATGCCTGGTGACTGCAGGGAATGTTTAAGTTGGCCAGAGATCCAGACTCCTCAGGTTCAAACCCCATCTCTTGCACACACTATGTAACCTTGAGGAGTTTCTTGTCTCTCTATACCTTAGTTTTCTCATGCCTAGTTTGGAGATAGTAATACTAATGCTTACCTTATAAAGTTGTTGTGAATATCACATGAGTTAACATATAACATAACATATGTTCTGAACAGTGCCTGGCACATAATTTGTGAGTGGCAATTGTTAACTCTTACTATAAGTCATCAATAATGCTGTCTCAGCACAGTTTGTGCACTACTGCCATTCATCTATTAAACAGAATGACAGATAAATGCATAAAGCACAGACCTTCTTACTGAAGTGGGATCTTAAAACCATGGCTTTTTCAAGTATTGTCTCTAAAAGCATTCATTCTCATGAGGTTGTTGGGTTGCTAGTGTGTGCAGCCATTGAATCAAGGTTGATGTCATATTCATCTGTTATTCCCTCTGTAGTGCATAACTGAGTATTGGCATGCTGACTGTGCCTTCTTGAATTCTTCCTTCCCTAAGTTTTCTTCATGAATATTAGAGGTATTATGGCAATCTCTGTACATGGTCCCAGATAAAGACCACAAAAAAAAATCAAAGCAAAAAAGACCATTGTCAGAACCACTTTAATTACATGACTTGGTCATATTAGAAGGAAAACAGTGGAAGGAAAAATAGCTTGGGACTATTTTTAAGAAATGAAGCACATAACAGATTTCCATAGAAAGCATCTCATGCATGTTCCAGGAAGGGACAATAAGGACAAACAAAGCCCCCATGTTTGATGTTTACCCTGAAAATATATGTGCCTAAGTGTGTGCATTGGCACGTGTTTTTGTGTCTATGCGTTCAACTGCTTCCTTTTTATTTTATAAACAGACTAAGAGATAAAAGAGCTTTCACCCCTTACATCATATTGAAGCATTTCTGGGGAATTTTTGTTTGCACCTTGGAGGATTTACCCTCACCTCAAAAAAAAATTTGAGAAATGACCAAATAAGAATAGCAAAGAACACAACCTGCGCAGGTGCAGGAGGGAAGAATCAGAATCATAGGGTTGGGCAGGCACTTAGCTGAGTTAAAATGAGAAGTAAGGCAAGGCCCAACATTCCTGGATAAATGTCGATATGCATTATTAAATGAAATGACAGTAAAATATAGAGTGTCAGATGCATTTTTCTTCCAGAGACACTGGGAGAATTGAAATGGAGTTTCAAAGAAGTCTCTCAGTGCTCCTTCAATCATTTTCAGTTTGAAGGTTTAATTATAGCACTCTTTGCTACCTAATGCTTTCAGTTTAAAATCTCATCACAAAGAAGAGGAGAAGATGGAATCTCTCAGCAGAAGCGCAGCCTCCTCACCACCACCAAGGTGCTCATTGATCAGGGAGCTCCTGCTGCTTGATCCCTATCTAGATCAACATTTTGTTTCTGTATCACACATATCTGACAAGGTATTTCTTTGGAGTCATTACTGTGATACAACTATTATCAGAACATATAATAACCTTTGGGAAATAATGTATTCTGAACTGAACAAGCTCATTATTTGTATGATATTTTCTGGGTGGGATAAAGTATACCTGAGGATAGTGACTTCCAAGGGACTAAGCATCCTAGAAATGAAAACTTGAACCTAAAATATGGTGGCACCGGCAGAAACACACAAAGGCACATGTATAGACATGGAGATGTGCAATCATGTATGTATACACACATCATGTCTTCCATAGTTACTTCTAGGTAATTGTTATTCAGCCCTGTCAATATGAACACATAAATTTGCTCAGCATAGGGTGCAAGGGTGCAGAGGGTGCTACGTCTGTCCTCGAGTTGCTCACAGTGGTGGTCAGAGATGGGAGCAAAGAGCATAGGTTGTGATGGAGGGAATATCTACACAGTGTCTAGGAGAAAGGCCTAGTTCAGGAGGTGGTGACCTTTCAGTTGGTGTTTGATGAAGGATCAGGGATTAGCTAAGCAGATAAGAAACAACAAAGTATTTCAGGTGAAGTAAGTAATTGTGTTGGGATTAAATTTACCCATACACAAAAACTTTTACATTTCTAACTAGTTCATATATTCTTTCAATATACTCTTCTCATGTCTAGAAGAAAAGAAGTGTGAGACGTATGTAATCATGACAGGAACAAAGATATTTTTATGCATGTAAGTTATATGCACATACATGTATGTATATATGTATGTATGTTTGTATATAGATATGTGTATACACACACACACACACACACACACACACACACACACACACACACATATATATATATATATATATATATATATATATATATATATGGGGTACTGTTATTTTTTCTCCTTTTTTATACCTCACAATAGTTAAATTGGGTCATTAATTAGGACAAGACAAGGAGGTATGGAAAAACACTCACCTTCACAAAGTCACACAGCTTAATTTCCTTCCAGTGAAGTTATGGGACTCAACATTCTTACCATAACTTTATTTTTTTTTTTTTTTTTTTTTTTTTTTTTTTTTTTTTGGTTTTTTCGAGGTGGGGTCTCACTCTAGCCCAGGCTGACCTGGAATTCACTATGGAGTCTCAGGGTGGCCTCGAACTCACGGCGATCCTCCTACCTCTGCCTCCCGAGTGCTGGGATTAAAGGCGTGCGCCACCACGCCCGGCCATAACTTTATTTTTTAAATATTTTATTTATTTATTTCCTTTCTGACAATTTTAAGAATCAGATGGGATTTAAGCAAAATGGTTGCTTCCTAGCAATTCTGCCAGGCCCCCTCTCTGCCCCCCTTTATCCCAGAAATTAAATGCATTTTTTCGTGCATTTCTTAATTTTTTTAATCTTAAAGTGTTTCTGTCAGGCATACCTTGCCTGTTCCATCCCTGATGTTTTGCTGATGATAAACTTTATTTCCTTATTTTTGAACCCTTACTGATTTCCTCATTAGACCTTAGTCAATGAAACAATTTGACTTTTCCTCATTTTTGAGCATGTGATTAATTACAACTACTCTGTCTAGAACCAAGGTACCATAAAGAAAATCATTCCTTAATCTCACAGAATTAGAAACGATGTCACATGAAAAGTTGACTTCATACACAGAAATCAAATGTATAATTTATGCTATTTGAGCTGGAATTTGTAGTTGCTCTAAAAAGAAAGTTATTCATAAGAAAAACAAAATGGCAGGAGCTATATGTCCATGTGACTAGTCTTCCATCTTGGGTGTTCTGTGATACTTACAAAATATGTAAAAAAAATATACATATATATAAAGAATGTTCCTTTTTCTCCCTTGTTCCTACCATTATGTCTTCTTGATTAAATAAGAATGCAGAAGAGCTACTACAATGTTACTCAATTACTCTGCTAATTATAACAATAGCACTGCAACATTATTATAATTCCCCCAAAGGAAAATGTGAGCTTCCAATTGCACAAATATTTGCTTATTTTTCTTTGTTAATGGAGTACTATCAAGACTTGGGCTACTTAAATTTTTCTCTGTCTCCTTCTCATGCACAGTGTATATTTCCTTGCCTCAGAAAATGATAATACATTCTGTACATGTTTGTGCTCTACCACCACATGATTTGCATATAGCTTTTGAACATCTTTCTGGTTTCAGAAGCCATCTCCTGAGCAGTATGTAATTCTCCCTGGCTGTTTGATGGTAATGGGAGCTGTACATGTAACTGGAAGAAGTAAAACACAGCCTGGGGAGAGAAAGGAGCAATTTATCAAGGTATCTTACAATCTCGGTTTATGCTGTTATAAAACGTTACTGTGCATGTTCTGTGAGATTACATGCACTAGAAATTTTTCAGCCATTGTCAACATACTGGAAGGAGTAGGGGTATGCATTTTTCTACTCAGCTTGTACTTATTCTGCATTTGTTGCCTTTGTTTTCAAAGAGACTGACAATCAGGGACACATGCTTAATGGCCCATCTGGTAGATTATGGATTGCACAGAACATGCCCAGGAAATATACTAGAACATTCCCCAAAATGTTGCAGGTGGATACAAGACCTGCTAATGCATGGAACTTCTCCCCCCATTATTACAGAAGATAATACTGCTGACTGTTAATAAAGTCACAGAATGGCTGCCTATGGCACAACAAGAAAGGAAGGACATAAAATAGGACATTCCAGAAGCTTTTCACAAAAAGAGAAAGGGAAATTGTCCTTGTTTTTATGTGTATAATAATACAGCCTTTAAAATTCATTACTTTTAGATGTCATGTTTAGAGTTGAGCACAAACGTGTCACTTACTGTTATGCTCAGCCCTAAACATGACATCTAAAGCACACCCTCCAAGGTGCAGGGAAACTATAGGAAGAGGATGTAGAAGAGAATGTAAGAGAAGGAGGATGTGAAGTGAGGCTATGGAATACTGTCTTCTGGATACAACAAACCTGCTACACTCATGAACTCACAGAAGATGAGGTTTGCTGCATATGACTGAACCAGCCTGCAATTATCACAGATGAGGGAGTGTCCATGAGACCCCACACCTTCCAGAGTAAGTAGTAGAAACTGATGAATGCTGGGAGAAAGGAATTTATGTCCTTTAGGCATATAGACACTGGAGTTACCCATTCCTCAGCAAGTATCCTCCCACCCATGACTAAGCAAGTGCTATTAATTCAAATCAGTGGGTCAAACAGCAACAACAGAAACCACTAAAAACAAGGCATGGAGTTAGGGTGGGGATTTAATGGGAAGAACGATTTTAATGGGAGGGGAAAAGGAAAGAGAGGGCAAGTGGGGAGATCAAAATACTTGTATACATATATGAAATTGTCAAAACTGAAAATAAATAAAAAATAACCAGTTGTTTAGTTTTCAAATAAAATTAAATAGCTTTTGAAACCGAGTTAAAAAAATTCCTCTTTCAGGAAGCCCCAACCTTTGATAAATAAAATGAATTATTTTCTATTTTATTTGAATTTTGTTACTGCTGCATGGTTGTACCACTTCTAAAGTTCCATATTCCATCTCACATCAGGAGGTCTCTTTGGTCATCTCCTTTCGTGTCCTATGTCCCCTTACCATTAAAGCTTTATTACAATAAGTTAGAGATTCAATTTCATTAGTGCATCCAATGACACATCTGCTATTAGTTTCCCCAATGTATTTACCCTTTAATACCAAGAGTAAGGTCTTGGCAAGTGTCTGTTCAAACATAACGTTCAACCCGTGATGACCAACAGGGTAAGAATATTCATGGGAACACAGGCAGCCCTTGCTTCTGAAAATTGTGGGTCACATTTCTTGGCTCTTTCCTGGGTCTGCATGAGTCATTCGTGTTTCTAGGAGGACATTTTATTTTCATACAGACATGGATATTTCTGAAATATGAATCAAAAGTAATTGAAATGCAAACTAAGATATTTAAATTTCTTTGCTTCTGGGATGTGTGTTGTCAACATTGAGAAGACTCAAGTTTGAGGGCTTCTTGTACCATATTTAGACTGAGGAGCCAGCATAGATGGTTGGTATTTCGAAAAGTTGAGTCTCCACTGTGCACTGACGTTAATGATAACTACTCAAAGACTCATTCCACAGATAAGTTGAGAGGACGCAAGTGGAATAGATAAGTAGGTATGTTAGCTACTTGATGCTATTCCCAAAACTCCTGATCTCTTAGAATACTGTCTCAGGGTCTCTAGTACATTTTCTATTTTCCCTAAAATCGATGATGTACATGAGCAATAGTTATTTTCCTTTTCTTTAGAACTTTCAACAGCTCTTTAACAGGAAATAATACCATCATATGATTGCCTCACATTCTTAAAATGAAATCTAATGATGGATTAACAGTGTAAAGAAAAAAGAACATGATTGGTCAGAAGGACCCAAGGGAGATGGCCCAATAGGATTAAGCAAAGGGAATCTCATAGTGGGAGTGAGAGTCAATGTACTGTAACAGAGCCCTGCAAGAAGAGACAAAGCTCTGAGCCCCAGCGAACCAGAGGTGATTGAGAAGTAGTGTTAGCCAGGCACTGTGTTTAGTGCTCTATTTTTCAAAAACTATTTCTGTAGGGTTAAATATAAAAACAAATGATAACCAAATGTTGGAAATGTGGATATTAATTAATTTTATTCATATTTCACAGTATGCATTGTTGCACAATACTACTTAAATATTATTTTTTGAGAATTAGATTTTTCTGAGCACTGTTGCTTTACTTAGCTTACTCATTACAGAAGCCAATGAAGGATGCATTATCCTAGTTATTCTCAGGAACTATCCCAGCACTTACCCCATCATAAGGACCGTACAATCAAGATGAATGGAAATTGGGACTGGAGAAATTGCTCAGTGGTTAAAGGTACTCTCTTGCCAAGTCTGAAGGCCTGGGTTTGATTCCCCAACAGCCATGTAAAGCCAGATTCACAACACAGCCCATGTGTCTGTAGATTACTGGCAGTGGCAATAGGCCCTGGTGAGCTCGTCTCCTTCCTTCCTTCCTTCCTTCCTTCCTTCCTTCCTTCCTTCCTTCCTTCCTCTCTCTCTCCCTCCCTCTCTCTCTCTCTCTCTCTCTCTCTCTTTCTTTCTTTCTTTCTTTCTTTCTTTATCTTTCTCTTTCTTGAAACACACAAATAAATAAAGTTAAAAAAAGAAGTAGGGATATTGGAATGGGACACAATGCATACTCTTTCATAGTCCATGTTATATAACAAATACCTAATATATGGAATCATTGCTATCCTTGGTGGCTCAGCTCTAACATCATTTCAAACTCTGGCACTTTATGTGATATTGATAAATAAACATAAACCAGTCAAATAAAAAAAATACCATAGGCAACATGAGCTTCTCTCAAAAAGAATGAAGTGTTACATCTAGTGTCTTCTAGACCAGAACTATAGAAATGTCTCCTATCTTCAAATATTTCAGTGAATGATGGTGGACTCTAAATCATAATGAAGATGATAAAGTTACAAAGATGTTTTATTCTTGTAACAGCTACTATAAAAAGGCGCTTAAAGGGAGTAGTTATACAAGTGACACGAATAGGCAGTCAGAGCCTCTGTCCTCTTCATATATAAAGAGACATTCATGAAACATTAGGAGGCAAGTTCCTTCTTTTATGGCTCTCTTTACTCTTTGTATGCTCAAACAACTAAGGGCCATTGGCTGCCTACACTGTCCTGCCTGCATATGTAGAATATTATAGCTAAATGATTTTTCTTATACACTGATCTGGCCAGTGGCTATGTAACTTGCACATGTACTGCAACTATTAGCTTGAACTGCCTAGAAGTGTTTAACCCCTATGTCAAGTAGCAATTGGGATATGTTAAAAACAAAACAAAGCAAAAAAAAAATACCAATTTCCCTCATTTTTATACAAGTCTATTCACTCATATTGACCTGGTATCATTAAAAATTAAACAAATACAACCACTAGCAACTTGAGTTCCAATTGTATTTTTGTAATTAAAATTTTAAGCCATTAGGTCTTCTTTGAGCCAAAACCAAAACATTCTAGGTGTATTTGTCGAGGATCAATTTGAAGAACATTTAAGAATACTTTTATTTATTTATTTATTTATTTATTTATGTATTTGAGGGAGAGAGAAAGAGTAAAACAGGAGAGAGAGAGATTGAAAGTGTGTGTGTGTGTGTGTGTGTGTGTGTGTGTGTACGAGTGTGCCAAGGTCTTCCGCTGTTGCAAACAAACTCCAGCCTCATGTGCCACTTTGTGCATCTGGCTTTACATGGGTACTGGGGAATCAAACCCAGGGCATCAGGCTTTGCAAACGTGTGCCTTTAATCACTGAGTCATCTCTCCAGCCCCTTTTCAGAATTTTTATTCTTAATGTTAATATATAAACACATTAGAAATTGCTTATATTCCCATCAGTGTATTCCCTTTTGATCACTCGTCAATTCCAATGAGAGCTGTCCTCAGTGGGGGCAACCATAATATCTGTTGTGTCATATATTCATCAGTTGGTTTGTGTCTGGAGGATAATTTGACTTGGTCAAAAACAGCTGGTTTTCTGTTATGAATCAAACTCTCAAATAGTGGTGAGCATAGCCGCCTTCCAAACTCTCACATAGCATTAAAATGAAATATTTGAAAATAAGATTGTATCACACATATCATTTTTTGTTTGTTTTTGGAGGTAGCATCTCACATTAGCTCAGGCTGATATACATACCATTTAAAAAATATTATTTGTGTGAGAGGGAGAGAAACAGACAGGAGAGAGAGAGAGAGAGACAGAGAGAGAGAAAGAGAAAGAGAAAGAGAGAGAGAGAGAATGAGGATGCCAGGCCCTCTAGCCACTACAAACGACCTCTAGAGGCATGCACTACCTTGTGCTGCAGGCTTCAATGAGTCCTGGAGAATCAAACCTGAGTTCTTTGGCTTTGCAGGCAAGTGCCTTAACTGCTAAGCCATCCATCCAGCCCATATATACCAATATTTTAAAGAGTTTTTCTTAATCCTGGTAATATTGATATTGAAAAGCATGGCATTTCCTATCATGCAGGAGACAAATTGTGTATGATTTCATGGGGTCATTGTGAAACTGAAGCGTGACCTCCTCTGGGAAGCAGCTGTGTCATCGATACCGCAGTGCACATGGACAAGGCTGCGTGTCATGTTGGGAGACTATCTGAAAGTGATTTTCAAGTTAAAGGGCCTACTCAACTACAAGTCCTAGTGCTGGTAATTATTCTGAGTCTTTGATGGTGGTTTACACATTAAGCTGTGTTTCATCTGGCGAATCTTGTTGTATCTTAATTTTATATAGCAACAGCCCATTTAAGTTTATTTCCTTTTTGTTTCACTAAGTTACTTTCTTGCCTTTCCCACGTAGCTGTGTATTAGTTCTCAAGAGCACACCCAGTCTGACCAAGAATCCAATGTGTTTATGACTACACCAAGTCTTTGAGATCTTCATATATTACTTCTTTAACAAGAAAGGAGAATTTCAACTCATAAATTGGTGGGTTTCACTCAGTTCCTATGATATTATAAGGAAAGATATTGAATGTATGGTGATGATTTCATAGTAGAGAAGAGATAATTATCATTCTGTCACTAATTTTACCTGGCTTTCCTTACTGCTTCTGTAACAGCCAGCAATGAGTGTCATAGCTATTAACTATGCCCGTCTTAGGTACAGTAATTCTAAGATAGGGCATATAATAGTCAAAGTACAAAGCAATATGAATCCTGAAGTAATAGTTTAAATTAACCTTCATTTTTGTCACCAGAACTATTTGCAGGTATTAGGGATGAGAATGAAATGTCTCACTTTAAAAAACTGGTTAGTTTTTTTTTTTTTTTCTAAATAAGGATAATGAAATGTCTCACTTTAAAAAAACTGGTTAGTTTTTTTTTTTTCTAAATAAGGATAATGAAAGTTTCTCACAAATGGCATATAACCAGGAATGTGTGTGTGTGTGTGTGTGTGTGTGTGTGTGTGTGTGTGTGTGTGTGTGTATGTGAGAGAGAGAGACAGGGAAAGAGAGAGAGAGAGATGTATATATTGTATTTTGCATAGAGTGATATTTAAAACCTCAGTATGTATAAAGTCATAAAAATAGCTTTTGTCAGAAAATCACTAGTGTGCTATTACTTTTCTCATAAGAAGTCTGTCACATTCATTTTAAGCTAAATGTGGATATAAGACAAGTAGATCTTGCCATTTTTAAAAATGGACTGGGTGGGGAAAAAATGATCTTGTTTCAACTGTCCAGTGTATCTGTAACCCTGACAACTTCTTAATCTTATGGGGAGAAATATTATCACCTCTTTGTTAAATACATGTTCGGTGACCACATTGACTTATTTAATTCTTAACATTTCACATGATTTCACAAACCAAATACACAGAAATGCATTAAGATGCATATGCTTGGGGATCCTTTCACTTTGGTGATGGGTTTTAAAATATAGGGTGCTAACTCACAAAACAAACGTTGCTAGTTTGAGTCGTCCTTCTTGAACAACACTTGGACGTAGCATCAATAGATTCCTAGATTGAACACTGCTACCATCCCCTGGAAGAACATGCTAGATAGATGCTGATGTATTCAGCCCAGTTTAATCCATGGGAACCTCAGACATTTACAGGAATTCATTACTGAAATCTACCACCAACATTTTTGTTGAGGCAGAAAACTTTTTTTCCCCCATACAGAAAATGCTATTACAGGAGTGATTTCAATAGAGGATGGGTATGCAAAATGCATCAATTTTGTTAAGATCCTCCTTGTAAAAGTTTTTGAATAGGAAACAGAAGTCTCTGCCCCCAGCCCATCTCTGCTAAGCTAACACCATGAGTCTGCGTAGGGAAGTGAAAAAGTTAGGGAAATCTTAAAATGCTAGTGGGTTGGCAATAGTTTTCTCATGAATGAACCTGATGATACAAACAGTATCAGTCATTTTGTCTTTCTCTGGGACAAAGTACCTGACAAGAAGGGCAGGAATGTGTTCCACTTCAACTTACAGTTCCAGAGAGTAAAAGTCCACCATGTCAGGGAAATCATGAAACAAACGGGAAGCTCTCATCACAATAACACCAGCAGGGAAAAAGTACAGAAAGTGGACATCTAGTGGGGTGGGGCTGAGTCCCCCAGACACAGTTGATTCAGCAAGGCCCTACCTCCTCAAGCTTTCTCAGCCTTCACAAATAGTACCACTTTTCTGAGCACCAGCTGTTCAAACACATGAGTCTGTGGGAGCATTGCATTCAAACCACCACTGACACATTTCAGAGTTGATACCATTTGGATTATACCTGGATAGTTGTTCACAATCATAATAGCACATGGCATATTTATTCTTGCCAGAACTTAAAGAATACATGGGGCCCAGCAGATAATAATATCTAGATGCATTGGAGGGGAAAATGGACATTGTAGTCAGAAGAATTCTGAGAAGCCCTATGTACATGACCAGGGAAGATGATGCTCACTGGGAGACAGATGAGACTGACTGTAAAGGTGTACCAGGGAAAGGTTCATTGAGAAAAATGGAAAATATTTAAAGTTAGTCAGGGACTTTCCTCTTGCAATAAATTAACAGAAGTAATTACTCATTCTGATTTGTTCAGAACATAACACAATACAGTGGATGGAGTCTAAAGTCTAATCTTTTTTATTTATTTGTTTGTTTTCTTGAAGTTCACTCTTTCTTTCTTTCTTTCTTTCTTTCTTTCTTTCTTTCTTTCTTTCTTTCTTTCCTGTTTCTTCCTTTTCTGACAGTACTGGGGATTGGACATAGGGCTCTAGACATGCTAGGCAACTGTTCTTCCTACTGAACTATACCTCCAGATACCCAAGTCAGTCTAAAACAACCCACCTCATCACTTCCAAGACTATATATGTGCATGCACATATGTGTAATTTAAAGCCTTTTAGAAAATGCGGTTTTCAGCATCGTTCAGTATTTTCTTGAAATGTGTATGGTAGAATTTAGAAGGTTTGTTTTCCTGTCCTACTTACATGGGCAGACAATGCTTTCCTGTGGATGAAAAATAGTCTTAATGTTGGGTGCGATCACATTCTTGGCATGAAAAAGAAATACATCCTTTCTATGCATTGGTTTCCTAGGAATGAAGCAAACATAAATATTTTTTGGTGTAGTCATTTGTGAATTAGTCACAATGAAAAAGCAGTCCATATCTGCAACATGAAAGGTAATAGAGTGCAGAAATTTCAAACACTATCATATTAGTGTTGTGACTAAAAGGCAGTAAAAATAATTTTTTCAGGTGATGCAACATTTCTCACTCCACAAACAGTGTCCTTGAAAGTTGACAGAAGGCACATCTTTGGAACCTATTTCAATAAAGAAGATACCGATGCTTGTACTCAGTAGTAATTTTTCAAAGTGATATGGCATGGGGAAGACACATGTTAACAGGCACATAAAATGGGAGTAAAATAGTACATATCAATGATATAGAAGTGCCCGAATCCATCCAAATTAAGCTGGCACACTTGAGAAACCATCTCTGAACTCTGTGGATCCCTGGACAGGATTGGAACACTGCGTTTTCTCCATTCCTGTTGTGGTGTCCACACATAATACACTCTCCAGTGAATCTCTCTTTTTCCTTCTGCATCCTAGATTGAAATTAGAAGGCACAAAAGATGCACTCTATATGTGCATGATGTGTGCTTCCTTGATTGCTATATTGGGTTAATGTGGATAATGCAGCCAAACTGCCTTGGTCGTACCTCAACTCTGTCACTTCATTAGGAGTTCAGGCAGGTTACCTTGTCTCCTGGCCTCAGTCATCGCCTTTCTCTCTATAGTGGCAACATGGATAACACCTACTTGGAGTATTGTGATGACTGAATGAATCCATATCTTTGAAAGGCTTAGAGTTGGGCCTAGCACACAGTAAGTAACATTTTCTTAGAGAGGCTGGGAGAAGGTTTAGTTGGATTGACTTTTCCTATAAACAGTATGGCCCTCCTCTCAGCAGGGATATTATATTCAGCCACTATCAAGGTACTGATGTGGAAGTCCACTATATCTGTTATACTTGACATGGGTTTCTTTAGAACCTACCCCCTTTCCTGATTCACCAAGGGATAAAGATACAAAGTATAGGGTTGGGGATATGGCTTAGCCATTAAGGCACTTGCCTGAGAAGTCTAAGGACCCTTGCTCAACTCTCCAGGTCCCATATAAGCCAAGCATATAAGGTGATGTAAATGTGTAAGGTTGTAGATGCTCACAAGCTGACACATGTATCTAGAGTTTGATTGCAGTGGCTGGAGGCCGTGATGTGCCAATTCTCTCCACTCCCCATAAAATAAAAATAGGAAGTCCAAACCAAAGTAGTAACACACCCTTGCTAATATACAGAGGACAGCAGCTGAAGGGAGAACAGAGAAATCTGTAATGTAACACACCTGGATTTGAGTGATCTTCTTTCTTCCCTGTTTGGACAATGGAAAGGTTTTTTGTTACTTCATGAAATCATATCATCATTAGGGGGCTTGACAAACCATGTGTGATGCATTAGTCCCTAGACACTAGACATTGCTGGACAATGCAATCATCACTTTTAAGTTAATTTAATTTTCTGTTTGTTGCACAAGGCAGTTGAGAATTATCTCTTTAACTATTATTTCATATAAGAAGGCTGGATCAACTCTACACCAAACTGCATATAACATGGTATGGGATTTTACATCCAACTTATCTGCTGATTCTTCCATCTATCTTTGTTTCTATCAACTTTCTTAGAGGCCAATATCCAGATTTTGAAACTTTCTCACTTAACTTAATGAGGGCACATTACTGGGGAGTCCGATCTTGATTGGACTGCCACCTCTTACTTCCTGATAGCAATTCCTTTGGCTTCTTAAGTCATGAAAGGGCTTATTAGGCTTTTAAAAGTAAATAAAAATGCATTAACTTCAAATCACTACAACAATGTCTGCCATTTATTTATTTTCTTTTATCCTTACTTAATTAAATTTAGGTGTGGGAGGGATACTAAGTATTAAATCCAGAACGTCAAACTTGTGCTAGAGGCATGCACTCTACCACTTAGCCACAACCTCAGTCTTCAGTTACTTAACATTTTGAAATTCAGTTTCACTGTTTTTAGAGTAAAGAAACTGTGATCTACTTCAGAGATTAATGCTCACAGGAAGGTGGATCCTCCATTACTGTGAATCTATAGATTCACCTAACTGGTTTAAAAATTAAGAAAAGATTGGAGGGCTAAGGAAATTACTCAGCAGTTAGGAGGATATGCTGCTGAAGCATGAAGGTTTCTTAAGCTAGAGACTACAGAGTTTGACTCATCAGAACCCGTATAAAAACTTGGGTGCCTCACACATCTGTAACTCTAGTCCATGGCTGGGGGAGGGTTGTGTGCCGAGACCAGAGAGGCAGACAGCAGCACTAGATTGAGCGAATGACCCCATTGCAAGGAAATACATCAGTCAGTGATAAGAGAGGACATTCTCCTCTGTCCTCCTCACACACATGCACGGAGCATACACATGCGCACACACACATATATATACCACATACATACTACACAGACAGAGATTGAAAACATATGTGTCTATATGTGCTAAACATAGATGCAGTTATTTTTTTTTCTTATCAGCCTTTTCCCAAATATAGTGCCATAGTCATTTCTATAGCATTTATATTGCATTCAGTATTATTTGTCACCTAGAGGTTATTGGAAGCATATGGCAGGGTAGACATATATTATATGTATATATTACACCATTTATATGAAGGATTCTATCACCTGGGGAACTTAGTGTCTGATTGTCTTGACGCCAGCCCTCTACAGATACTGAGGGTTTACTACAGTGTAACAGCGCCTCTATCCCTATCTCTATTTCATTACAACTTTCATGTTTCCTAATCCCCTGTGTTCTTAATGAATTTCAGGGTAGTAGATTTATTTTATTTTAGAAAGCATATTATATAATTGATAGGAAGTAATAATTTAACTGTGATTGCCTAGGAACCACACCTTTCACTGAAATAAAAGCATGTGTTTTGATATAACAGTGACACACCTGTGAAGGAAAAGGAGGGCAGTCAAGTTCTGAAGGTGATTACCCTCTTCCCTTTGAATATCATTCTTGGATTGTTCCTGGAAAGAAAGGAGGGAGTGTGCTGCTCAGGAGAGCTCTCCCCCCCACCACCCCCGCAACATCCTTGGCAGCTGAACAATTACTCTCACAGTGACCACTGTCAATGCAGATTTTCGTTATACATCCTGAACCTGGAGTGAAGGAGAAATTTGATCTCTTCTCTGGTTCCCTTGGCTGAGCAGGAAATGTCACCAGGAGCAGCAAGGAGGGTGGAGTCTGTGTAGCGTCCTCTGTCCTGGGACCATGGGGCCAGGGCAGGACAAGGACAGCAGGAACCAGAATTCATTTCCTGCTGCAGTCAGTTCCCACCCTGGATATATTCTCCTTGGCTGTATGTACAGATAAACATTGACAACGAGGGACCATCAGAAACCAAGACACTGTGAGTGTGTTGTAGAGTTCTAATCAAAATCTGTAGACTGTTGCAGTGAGGAGCAGTTTTGAAAATTTTAGATGAAGTTTATATGGTCCTGGAGCCCTTTCTAACTATGCTTTTATGAGAGATGCTAGACATATTTTGCTAAGCAGTGATGAGATAATTCAGAATACCAATACTGGGATAATGTTATGAAGTCTTTATTCTTTCCCCTATACATGTGCTTTTGGAGGGAATTTGTATTAGCTGCAAATAGGACCACAAGAACTTTGATTACCAGGCTGTTTTATTTTTATTTTTATTTGGTTTATCCATATTGAATTATAAAATCATTTAAACTAGACGTGACATTGATTCTTAGTGGTATTTATAAGATGCTGCCATGCCCACTTCATTTAGTAGGGTACTTTTTAAACAGTCCTTGTCAAAATGGACATATCTTATTTCAGCCTTAAAGAAAATCAAGAACTAAAAGTGACAATCTTTCAAACCAAATAAGACTGCATCTCTACCAGTCTTCTCTCACTTCTGGTACTGACAACCATCACCCAAGAGCATAGAGTTGTCATTACAACACTCAAGTTGTACATATCTTGGTTTCTTCAGATGTTCTCTTGTTTCTGTGCTAAGTTTAGATTAAGGTCTAAAAGTGAAAGACCGTGGTTTTTATAGGTTTCAAATTCCAGCTCTAGGTAAGAATTAATGTCAGGTTATTTTAAATAACCCAGGAAATACAAATGAAAATTGAACATATAATATCTCAGTTCCTTTTTATTTTCATGTTAGGCATTAGAATTCGTAGTTGTGCTTTTCTTACTTCAATCCAAAAACAGTGTTAGAAGCAGCTGAATAACTTAATATTCAGAGATAAATTACTTTTTTAAAACTTTGCATTATTGTGTTCTAAGTACAAAGGAACAAAGAATGAGGTGTATGATTTTGCTATTGTTCATTTGTCCTGAGACCATTTCTCCTGAACCCCCAGGCTGGCCTTGAACTCTCTCTCTCTTTTTTTTTAATCCAAAGTTGGCCTCAAACTTCTCAGCCTCCTATTTCTACCCACCCCCTGGATGCTGGAATTACAAGCATGCAGCACTATGCCTGGCAAAGGACATGATTTTGAAGACTACAGTGTTGGTATTTTCCTTACAGTTTCTCTTATATTTTTTGAAATCAGCAGTACCACTGGATATAATTCTCCATTAGACTTTATTTTTCATAGTAAGTCAAAGCTTGGATTTTAAAGTAATGTCTTCTTTTAGTGTCAGTGAGAACTGCCTCAGATGATGGCAGTATAGGGGTCTCAATAGTATTATGTTTGGGTGAATACAGTGTTAACTGTGTATCTCTTGGGCCTTGGTGACATCTTCAATGTCATGTTCTTCTATAGAAACACAGCAGCAGGCACCCTTCCAAGCAGAAGTAAAGCATATCAGTTCCAGAAAAATTCAATCATTGGACAAAACCATGAAGTAAAGTCTGGGCTCTAAACCATGAAACTGTCACTAACGCCTAAAATCCATGATTTACCCCACATTTTGTATTTCCTTCATGTTGTCACAATGGTAGTGTGGGAGAATCCTAAAACATGGACTGGACTGGACTGGGCTTGTGGAGGCAGAGCTATAGATAGTTACCCGTGTATGACTCCTTGTGCATTGGATGTCTGAAGAACAAAGTCAGCACCTTCTTTCCTTATCAAGTGTTTCCTGATATGTCTCCCCAGAGCTCTTAGTGGCTCCTGTTTTCCAGGGCAGTGATGTAAACCATATGCGACAAAACCCTTCACTTTGATTTGAGTGAAATCACAGATTTGATTGTGCGCTTATATTACTCAGGGAAGGATAATGGTACTTCATTATTTTTTTAAAGAAATCCGAAATATTTTATGGTGAAGCCATGAGAATAGTCACTATTTTCTGATTATTGCATTATGATCACATGGTAGATAGATAACAAAATGTTGAGAACCCTTAAATAGTAGTGACCCAACTACTGTGCTTATCTTTAAACAACAAGTATAAAGGGCTATAATGTCTTCAAGTTGCCCCTTGAACCTGCATATTCTCATGTCTGTGGCTTTGCCAGTATCATAAGCATAGGATTTCCTCTTTGCTTATCTTAATCCTCCTCTTCTTGCGAGGCTGATCTCAAGTGGCTTATCTTCTATGAAGAATTCCAAGACTGCTTTAAATGGAGGTCATTCTCTTTTCCTCAGAGCACATGGCCTTAGCAGCTATGCCAATTCTGGTTACTGCTCAGGAGCTGCCCTTCACACGTTCCTGCTGTCCTTTCATATTTCACCATTATTTCCATTAACTTCTCAGACACATATGTATGATCCTTTTACTCAAGAACTGGAAGGCAGAACAAGTATGTCATAGGATCCCTTTTTATAGCAGCCTTCTTTATTATACATCAAATGATTCATTGATTATAATTATAACCAAATGATAGGTCTCCATATTATTTTATAATGCTTTTGTCCTGCACATATGTGGGCATAGAGTAATTTGTCCTTGAGGACTGATACATGTAGAATGATTGGTTAACCCTTTATGTGAACAGAAATATTCAGTCTTGTTTCCTGTTTCTCTGAGTTACTGATCCAAGGCCAAGCTTTATGGTAGATACCTCATAGAGCCCCTTACTTACTCAACACATGTGAACAAGAGACTTAGAGAATTAAAAGTCCTTATGTATCAGCCAAGAGGACATAACTTGGATGTGGGCACAGTCTGAATCACTGTCAGGATAAATCATTCCACACTTTTGCACATTCTCTTCTCCGGCTGCCTCCATGACCAGGCTCAAGGTTTAGCTCTCCAGTTGTTGGTCATTCTTAGTACTGATTAGTTGTCATCTTTTTCATGTGGATACTTTTCATTATGTAAACCATCATTTTTAGAAGTTATGAATCCCTAACAATTCAGAATTGTCAATCATAGCCTCTAGATTGGAAATTCTTATGAATTACTAATTGAAAAGTAGGTAGTGAGTTGCTTTAAAATCCAGTGATATTAATGGCAAAGAAGATGTTCAGAAGGGAAGAAAAGAGACACCCCTCTCCCACCCACCTAGGACTACCATACATAGCACACAAGTGGGTAAAGGCATGCATGTACAAGGGCATGTGTGTACACATACACACACACACACAAATACACACATTAAATTCTTAGTAGAAAAAACTAATTGAATTATGTTTTAATTGTGGGTCTCTTAGATTTTTCTTTATTTACTTTTAATGCTATATTCACATTTACTGATAACATGGTGAAGAAACTTGCATCTGTCGAAATAGTTCCCGATTCAGATGTGGATTTCTTTATGTCACATTGTGGTTGGGAAGCCCCTTTGTGGTGAAAGGGTTAGCATTTTAGCTAAGCCCAGAAACATGTCTCAGCTACTTCTGTTGGGTGTGCCAACTCTTTCAGCTGTTCAAGAAACAGGATGTAAGGAGGATTGTTTAGCAGTGACAGCATGGGGTGAGTTCTGGCATCAGGTGTCAGAGCTTCTATTCTTGTACTTCTGGGTTGCTAATTTAAGGGGAGGATAATTGTCCCATTGGTACCATCTGGGTGGAACAGAAGTTGATCATTATTTGGGTTTACCTAATCTTTGGATATTCCCAAGGTAATTCTGATTGAAGACTGAAGTCTTCTGAACTCTCTCTAAATACCAGATAGATAGATTGACTTGAAGCACCAGAGAACTTTGCCTTGCTGTGTGTTCCTTATGCTTTTGTCTTTTATTAGTTAAGGTTACAGCAGTTGTTCCAACATGAGTTTGTGTAGAGACTATAAACCTTATGGCACTTGGTTCAAAAGAAATCTGATCACTAGGGGGAGGTCCTAACTGTTCTTACCTTCAAACTGTGTCCTAGGAAAATGAGAAGCACTCTAAGGGCTAAGGACCTCTGAACTGCATCAATAACCAACTCAAAAGTATTTCACTGAATGTTTGCTCAAGAATTTTAGATTCTTCTATTATTAGAATAGCAGACTCAGGGCTGGAGACATTGCTCAATGGTTAGGTTAAAGCACTTGCCTGCAAACCCTGATGATGGGGGTTCGATTCTCCAGTACCCACATAGAACCAGATGCACAAGGTGGTGCACATGTCTGGAATTTGTTTGTAGTGGCTAGAAGCCCTGGCTTGCCAATTCTCTCTGTCTGTGTTCCATCTCTCTCTACTTGCAAATTAATAAATAAAAAAATTAAAAAGAAAAGTATACTCAACTAAAAATGTCACTTGCCAAATTATATTGAAATTTTCTGATAATAAGTATTATCAGAAGTAGTAATTATTTATACACATATGTTTCATGCAATGTGCATCTATATTTTCTTAAAATTTGTCAGCCCTTAAAAAAAAAGAAAAAGGAAATACATTATTCATTCTCATGTGTCAATGCAGAGAGGTCAGCAAGAATCCAGAGACAATGACAGTTTTGTGAAGACTTTGGTCCAGCCCATTAGCATGTGTCCACAGTATTTTTAAGAAACATGGTAAGAGGGCTGGCGGGATGGCTTCGTGATTAAGGCGCTTGCCTGCAAAGCCTAAGGTCCCAGTTTTGACTCCCAGAACACACGTATCTGGAATTTGTTTGCAGTGGCTGGCGGCCCTGGCATGCCCATTCTCTCTCTCTCTCTCTCTCTCTCCCTCTCCAATAAATAAATAAAAAATTTAAAAAGAAACATTGTATTAAAATATGGGGGTGCTCTGTTGATCTTTTAGTCACTTTCCTCTTTCCTCTGTGTAATGACAATGTCTTATTTTCTTTAGCTTCAAAGGGAATTGAAGACCACTTTTTAGTGGCAAAGAAACTCAGCCAAATGGCTCCTATTAAGTCATCACTTCACATGGAAATTTTTTCCAAGTTTCCTACTGGGGATACAACTACCTTCTCCTCAGTTGCAGAACTTTATTTTGATGGGAGGCTTATGAGGAACCCAAGACTTCCCTATTGGCCACTGTGTTTTCTCCTCAAACAGTTATTATTCCAAATGGGTATTTTCCACAGTAGTTGAATAGCACCTTTTTAGTCTCCTTTGGAAAAGAAAATCTACCCAGGAAAATACCAGGCTATGTAATAGACAAAGACATTGGCCATTGTTCAAGAGCTATCCCGGTCAACACCAGCAACAGAGGGATTCATTTCCACTTAAATTGATCTCTAGGCAATACTCATACTTATTGCATATTCACCTAGCACAATGTCTTGTGACCATTGGCCAAGCAACTATTTTCATTGGGGTTGCAGTTAATAAGATATCAAATGTATTAATCTAAGCACATAGCTGATCTTACATGTCTTAGGACTATGACAGATCCAAGCATGGAAATGTGGCTGGTTGGGATGGCCATGAAAATAGTTCAGCTGTCCAGAGTTAAGCTTATGTCAGCTTGTGATTATTTATTTCCAACACTTGTCCCTAGGCTTTTACCATCTGAGTGAGACTGAGAAACCTGCTCATTCTCACAATAAAGCTATATCTAAAACTAAATCTGTTTACATATATAAACATTTTAATTGCGTTTATCTGCCTCCTCTGGTGAAATGTTAATGAGCAAAATAGAGGATGTCTATAAATGCCCATGCTCTACTTTTAGGGATTGATAACGATTTGATTAGTTTATTGAAGTATTTGTGTGTATATGTGTGTGCATGTTTGTATGTGTATGTTCAAGGCTATATGGAGGCAAGAGGACTGCTGAGGTATTGTCTCCCAGGTACTATTCACCTGTTTTGGAGAAAAGATCTCTCACTTTCCTGTAGTTCATAAAGTAGGCTACACTGGCTGGCCAATAAGCTCCAGGGATATACTTTTTTCTGCCTCTCCAGCACCAGAATTATAGGCATGTTCCACCATCAGCAGCATTTCACAGGGAGTCTGGGGATCAAATGTATGTCCCTGTGCTTGCAAGGCAAATACTTTACCAGGTCAGCTATCTCCCCAGACCTTAAGATATTCTTCAAACTCCAAAGATCTGCCATTAACTGTTTCACCTTTAAGGTATTATTTTAGAGCAAATGTGTGCAAATTAATTTACCTTTTCAGTAAGAGCAAGCTAGGTTGTAAGTGGAGATATAAAATAGTTCTGTGTTTGGACTAGTACATCAGCACATTCAAGGAGTAGCTCAATGGACTTGTTGGGAGGTAAACAGTGGGGAACCCTAAGGCCCCAAGCTAGCATGATTTATGATAAATGCTGAAAACCCTGCCTTAGACTGTAGCTCTTGCTGTGGGGCCAGTGGAAGGATGGGTGAAGATCATCCCACCACAGTTTAAAGGCTCCACATAGGAACTACACAGCTAGAGTGTTTAGGATGGAAGGTGGACGGCCTCTCTTTGGGGCCTCTCAGCCACCATCCACCAGAGTGCCCAACACTTCTGAGTGTCAAGTGTCCACTTATAAAGATGTTATGTTGCTATTTGTGATTTGGGCTATAGAGAACATTAAAAGAAAACAATGTATGTTCAGGATCTAGCTCAATGCTAGGGAGGGGAATATACTTTAAGCATTTAGGAAAACCTTAATTCTTTCTGGCTATTAAAACTCCATTTTTGAGAGAACATTCTAGATTTGAAAAGGGTGCTCTTTCACTAATTTAGGAGATTATTTATGGATGTCTTTGCTACAGGCTATGTTCCTCTGTTTAATGATCCACCATTGAATTCACTGATCAATCATGAAATCTAATGATCTTTCTTTACTTGTAATTTTTGCTATATTTTAAATCCTGGCAGCACAGGAAGACTCAGAATCTCAGGATCAAATCCTGTTACATGATTTCTTTCATATTGACAATTGTTTTAATTATATGTGTTTTCTTATTTGACTTTTAGACCAAAATCTGTAATTTCATTCACTATAGACATCTTCTGATGTCTCAAAGCATTTGGCTGTTTCCCACTATTAGGTACAGAATCAGGGGCTTTTGAATTTGTCCAAAAGTGTTTGCAGTCTGCAAACAGTAGACAGTGACTTATGCTTGGAAAGAGCTGAAACATTACCATTGTTCGGTGTTTGGTACTTGCAGACTTGGTCCTTAATGCGTTCTGAAAAGCTTTCAACACCCTCTTTTCCTTGTTGGAAAAAATAATCAGCATCTTGCTTGCCTCTAGCATTCTTTTAAGGCAAGCCAGAGATAGCATGTTCCCAATTTCTGGCTCTGCTTCTAAATGCAGTAGTAGAACAAACTGTTTGTGCTGTGGGTGAAGAAGGTTAACAAGCTGTTTGTCCTTTGTGCTTTCTGTTTACAAACTCATTTCAGACTCACAGCTCTCCCAGGTAAAACTAATTGCTGGCTTGATAGTGGGGAGTTTTTGGAGAAAAGAGACTGTAGCTATCGCTTGAAAATAGTCCACATGGACCTGAAATCACATTTATACCAAGCAGTTGTAAGGGAGCAGACAGAGCATTACAGTTGCAAATCTTTGACATGAAATTCACACAGTGTGCACGTACTTTCTGTTTCTGCTCTGCAAGCATGTGCTCCTGATCTTAAATATTATCATTCCTCTAAATATAGTTCGGGACATTTGTCATCGAACTGTGAAGCTCTTGTTAAAAATAAAATGGAGATTCAAATCTCAAAATAAATCGAGTGTTCTGTAAGGCATTGCCACTTGTGTTTTTCGCTGGGGACTGGTGAGCATGGGGCTCATGGAGTTTCACTGTGGGTGAGCCCACTTAAGTATATGTTCAGCAGTTATCAAATCTTTTCATTCCTGGGGTGCCTTTTTGCTGTTTCTGGAGAATGCTACAAAACCAAATTGATTTTTAAGAATGTATTTTTATATTTTGTCAATATAGATATATAAATGGAGGGGAGGAAATGAGATGATTCATTGTAAGTGATGTATGAATCCATTTCTCCTGCAATGCTATTACAAAACTCCTGTTGACATTGGGAATGGGCATATTTATGAAGCAGAGAATTCTGGTCACAATCTCACTGCTGTTTCTAAGAGTAGTTGCATGGATTTTTGTTAATTCTCCACAGCAGGGTTCTGCTTTCTAGGCAGCATATTCTCTTTTAGTCTGTGTTTTTAGCCTCTGAGGACCATGTTCCTGCTTGTAGGGATGTGAGCTTAACTTCCCTGACTTGCTTGAGAAGGTCACGGATAGAATTTGGCATCCAGTCAGCAAATGATCATTGCCATCACTGTAGAGTTTGTCCAAGTATAAGTTGAGGAAGAATATTGTCTTTGTAGGAAAGAACATTGTGCTATTTCAAAAGATACATACATCTCCAAGTGTGTTTTTTATTGTTTATTTTTCTTATTTTTTGACAATTTTATACATGTGTATATTTTGATCTTATTCATCCCCATTACCCTGTCTGATCTCCTTTCAATTGTTTTTTTTTCACTCCCAATTCTACCTGTATCCATCCAGAAAGCTGCTAAACTTTCCACTGTAGCAGCTTTGTGACTTGTGCCAGAGGAGAAATCAACAGCATGCTATATTAACTGGACATTGTAAAAACATATTGCAAACATTATTAACATAAGAGAATGTCTTTATTGGACTATTATCATTTTTAACAATAATTGCAGCAGTAATAGCAATGAGGGAGGGATGATAAACTGAGAATAGATGCCTAACTGCCTCTCTCAAAGAAGTCAGCTTGTAAATCAGCAGCTGACTGTGGGGAAGGTGGCATCGACCTGACTTCCAGGCAGTCTCTAACCCTGGACACAGCAAAGGAATGGATGTCCCAGCAATGTTGGTAACATACCAACACTATTATAAGAAGTTATCTGGTTAGTTTGCATTTATTCTACATGTCAATCTAGAGTCATATTTTTTTTCTTTAAAAGAAGTATTGCTTGAAATGACAGAAACACACAAATTTTCAAAATATTCCTGGAAGTGCAAATCTGTTGGGAGGGGAAATTAAGTCTAATTGATACACAGATGTATTTTACTGTTCATCAAACTCAGGCAGTCCAAAACCTGCAGCATTCTCACAAATCAGGGCAATATCTGGGAAACAGAAACATTCCCCCCCCCAATTAGAGCCTCCTACTTTCTGACCACCCCCACCCCACCAGCCCAGAATCTCTGATAGAAATCAATTGTGGGAGGACACTTTGAATTCTTGTTTTGAGATGACTGGCTTATGTAACGAATGTCTACTTCTCTCCAACTCTGCCCTATGGGTCAGTACCTCCTCCTGCTGGCAGTGCTGGGCATCCTCATTGCTCTGCCCCCAAACACCCCCTGCCCCCGGGAGCTGGCTTTGAAATCAGTGGGAGCTGGGCTGTGGGCTGAGGAGAGTGAGACATCGCAGAGGAGAGCCATCTGCAGTCCAAGATACTCCATGAAATTATAGGTTTCTCCTCTTCCTTCCTTTGCATATGTTTATTTTTGCTTTGAAGTGTGTGTCTTCCAATGACTAAAAGAAAGACAGAATTCGTCTGACTTTGAAGAACCCTCGGGAATCAGCTTTGTTTATATGGTTGACTTTGAGGAGCAGCTGTTACAAGTCACTGGTGCCAGGATGCGGAAGTGGGGCATACACTGATTTCATATATTTATATATTTCATTTATTAGGATGCAGAATTTGGACATACACTTATTTATTTATTTATTTACTTATTTTATTATGATGTGGAAGCTGCACGTACACTCATTTCATTCATTCATTTATTTATTTCACTTATTAGGATATGGAAGTTGGGCATACACTAATTTCATTTGGGAGGGATGGAGAAAGATCAAGAAATGTCTGAAACTTTACATAAGTGAACCTTGATGTTCTCACTTTCCTAGTATCTCATTTTTCCAGCTTCATAAAGCAAAATCATTCCCCTCTCACAACCCCAATTTTCTTTATCTGTAAAATGGAAACACACCCATAGCTCACAGGGTGGTCTTGAAGAATCAAAGATGTGGTATTCTTAAGCACTTTATGTAGTTTCTGATGTATCTTAACTGTTTCATGACTTAAATCCTTACTCATAATTGGGCCTGTATTTATCGCAAGGGAATTTCTCCTGAATATGCATAAGGGCTTAAAGGGCAAGTGTTGACAAGGTTTAAGAGCAACACCATTGTAATTCATTGTATTTCTTTGTGAATATATAAACAGTATTCCAGAATGAGATGAGGAATGATCATCCCATACATAGGACACTGGGATTTCCTGAGTCAGTGTTCCTCAGAAGAGGCTGTCTTCATCATTTTTAGATTTGCCCTTGAACATGTAGCAGTCTGCTTTGGGTTGTCTCAGATTCATCAGTGAGATTTGCATCTTGTCTTCTCTTTGTGTTCTTGCTTATTTGGATTTCTTCCAAAGTATTTGTAGCTGACATTTCTCTTGGACTCCAAGTTTCCTTTTTTCACATTGGCTTTGGACTGGAATCGATAGAGTGTCAAGATTCCAGGCACATTCAACCCAATAGCAGGTGGGTGCGTGCTGGACAGTGTGTTCATTTTGTCTGAAAAGCGGCAAATTTAGGCCAGAATTAATAAGCCAGGGGAAGTGCTATTGGTGTTGCAGAATTTTCAAAACTAATTTTCCCCCTATGATGTATGTTTGCATAAGAACTCTCTGTTCATATGTCTGTGTGTTTGCCCATTCATGCGCATCTCTCATAGCCTTGATTCATGGCTTTGAACCAATTCCTTATTAGACATTAATATTTATACTTACCTAACAACCTTAATAGAATTTAAGGTCATGGCTTTAGTGTGTTGAATGTTGAAGTGGAAGAAAACACTTGAAGGCTGAGTGAACTGCTGAAGGTGTTTGCGTTGACTTAGACATAGTCCTTGATACAGGAAGTAGTCAGGGGAGCAGAGAGGATGGTGAGTAAGGAAAAGAGTAAGATTCATTGGAATCTTGCATCAGCAATTTAGAGTCTGTTGAAAGTCCTCTGTTATAGGTATTTTTAAGGATAAAATGCAGAAATGTAAATGAAACATACCTCAGAACATTCCACCAACACTGGCCTTCTAGCTAACATTAGCTAACATGTGTAGGTAGGAAACCATAGTGATAGTTCAGTTTCTTCCATGTTTATATTTCCACTCGTCTTCTTGTATTTTCTTCTTTCTTTCTTGGGAAAAGTGATTATTTTGTTGGGTTTTTTTTGTTTGTTTGTTTTCTTTTAACCACTAATTTCAAATATATTGCAAATGTGCAACATATGTCCTCTAATCACTGACCATGAAGATCTTTTCAATTTGCATGACCTCCTGCACTGGGATGGTACTAACATATTCAGTTCTAGGTTTGGGCCAAAGATGAATAGCACAGCCATGAATGTTATGCAAACCGATTTCTCACTTGTGTGGAAGGCACTGAGTATTCCAGCTTCCAGAGCAACATTCTGAATGAGAAGCCTGTGGTTGCCCATGGCTCAGGAAGGACATCACTCAGCTCATATAAAACTAGCCTCTCAAGCTATTGGTCAAGGAAGGGAAAGAACTGATGGGCAATACTGTGGTGTTCTGCTGCAGTGGTTTAAAAAAACCTGTCAGATCTCCACTTCTTGGAAGAGATGTTGCTTGTCCCCTTCCGCCAGGTCCACGGCCTCGGTGTCTCTGGTGCTCATCCTTACAGTTATAGCAACGCTAGCATTAAAGAGTGATTTCAAGATGGAGACTTCCAACTTCCCTGGGAATGAAAGGTGAAATTGTCTCTATAAAATGGTGGCATTTACAGGCACCCCAATCAGTTTGCTTTATAGTGTCTTTTTTTTTTTTTTTTTTTTTTTTTTTTTTGGTTTTTCGACGTAGGGTTTCACTCTAGCCCAAGCTGACCTGTAATTCACTATGGAGTCTCAGGGTGGCCTCGAACTCACGGCGATCCTCCTACCTCTGCCTCCCGAGTACTGGGATTAAAGGCGTGTGCCACCAGGCCTGGCGAGTGTCATTTATTTTTTAATTCACATGAATTTTTTTAAGAAGTGCCTTTTAAATGATGAAATTAATTTTTCTCTAAGTTAGGAAAAGTGTGTGTGTGTGTATGTATGTGTACCTACAGGACTTATGAGAATCATGACCCAATGTTCTTTTACCACATTTCATTGAAATAAAAATAAGGGTTTAATATTTGGAGCTGTCTTCAAATAGTTATATGTATATTTTTTTAATGTCATTATGTTTATAGCTAAGGCATGTAACAAACAAAATTTTGCCTTACTTCAGTTCTTCTTGGATTGTGGTCTTTGAAAGGAGATAGCCCTGTCCATGGTTGGCAACAATACATACAAACACAAACATATTCTGGTATAAACGCATAAATAAAGGCATGGGACCATGCCTCTAGAATATATGGAGGATCCTTTCTTAGTGAGATCTACCATGTTTGTATGATATGCAGGCTTAAATGTATCTATGTATCTGCTATTCGATCCTATAGGTTGGTGCAAGATAAAACTATAGAATTTTACTATAATTTTACAAAGTTACCATATTAGCATTGTTTTGAAATGTAGGGAATATTGTATAGTGATTATTTGATGTGGGTGTGTCTATATGTGTCTAAGCAAGCCATAATTGTGGCTTGTTTTGATTTAAGACTGTGGGGAAGGATCAGAGAGTTTGAGGTATGGATCTAAGAAGTTATTTCCTCACTAACTCTTAGACATCCTTTTCAACTCCAGTTCTTGATTTTCAGTTTTTGTTAAGCATTTGTTTGTTGTATGATAACAAAGTGGTTAGAAGTCTCACTCAGGCCAGTTTGCTATCACCTGCTATCATTTATTAACATCAATAAGTCATTTAATCCCTGTGGGCTCTGTCTCTGACCCTGTTTAGTGAAATAATTGCAGAATGAACTTCAGTGTGGCTACATAGGCTAAATGGAGGCAGCTTAAATCAGATGTCCGAAACATACTTAGGTGCTCAGACCTTGTTACTATAATTAGTACTGTGATATGCATTAAAGGAATGACAACTAATCCTATCATAAATGTTCTTTGTTAAGACAATATGATATATTCATGCATAGATTATTATTTTTTCCAAAAAAATGTTCAGTAAGTCGGGACTATTTAGATTACCTATCAACTCAGGAGAAAAGCGCCTAATTTTGAGAATTTATAAATAGTGAATATGAAAAATACATCATTTTATATAATCCTATGTATGCTAGTATATTCTATTTTTTTAAAAAATATATTCCTATGACTTTATACTATGTTATTTCATTGTACACCCATGGGGATTAAAACTAAGATACCCTCCCACTCTCCACTCCCTGTACTTTTTGAAAATGGAAAGGTAGCTGAAAGAAGAGAATCCAGGAAAAGTTTGGATGTGAGGAATGAAATTATCCTTATTTAGGATTAGGACTCTGAACTGTGTACAGAAAATCAGTAAAAATCATCTGTTTGAATGATGAATAGTACTGGCAGTGGTCAGTTTTGGAGGTTAGACTGCATCTCATAATACTTCTTGTAGTAATGCTTAAGTACATCCACTTATTTATAATGTATACCTTAATGTTTTGAGGTAATGAAAAAGAATATATAAAGTGCATTCATTTTGTTAAATCAGAAAATACAGAGTCCTTGCTGCTGGTACACTACAGTGTCAGGTTTCCCTGAGCAGAGCCCATTGAGGAGTTAATCCATTGAGTATTGTGTCACATGGACAGAACTAGAATGTGGGTGAATGAAATGAATTGTAGAAGCAAGGGTTCCTGTTGTGGCTGCAGTTTCTATAAGCCCAAAGTATACCCAGAGCCAGGCTCCCGATGCTTTTCAAAGATACTGACTCCAAATCCCAGGGCTCCTACCAGGTAAAATGAGCAGCATCTCATCTCCTGGCCCTGTTTAAGAATGTCCCTTTAAGGCATTTCAAAGGAACGAAACAATGCACTTCATACCTATTGAGTGCTACAAACTGACTGTCATACTCTAGAGAGAGGAAGAAAGGAGCCTCCTGGGAGTCTTCCCAGAGAACAAGGGCCTTTCTTAAACTAATTGGAACCTAACAATCAATGTATATATGGATGGTTCATTAACAGCTAGAGATTGTCATACATTTCTAGTTTTTATTGCCTAGTCTCTGTGGTGTGGTGGACTGTCTTTATCCTTGCAATAAGATTTATTTATGTTTTAGGGAATATCTTCAGTAGTATGTTTGAAGGCTCTAGAAGGTCCTCCAGTTAAAGTGTTCTGTTGTCTTAACCTCTCTAAGCACTGGTGAACTAGGGCTCCTTACCTTGCAACATGAATTACTGAGTTGACTAATGTTTGCATAGGACTAGGAGATGACTATTATGAATAGCATTTTCATGTTCCAGGCTAGACGACATCCACCCACGACATCACACTTAGGTCCCTGGATAAATAATTAGAAAATACATTACATGGGCAAAATGCTGAAAGGTGTTAAAGAAAAAAAAATGTGGGTCCCAAGAAAACTGTGAATGCCCTTGCATATTTGGTACCTTCATCCTACATTTTTGTAAGGGAGCAAACACGCAGAGACTCGGTTAGGTGACAGCATTGAGTCTGTGGTTCATTTTAGACGTTTTGTGGCTCTTTCTCCTTCCTGCGTCTTGGGACACGACAATACACCCTCCAGAGACACAGAGGGCAGACATTCTTCTCTGCTCACCTGCAGGCTGCCTGGGTCCAGCAGAGAATTGCTCACTGTGTAGTAGCTGGCTGCGGCTGCAGATGCCATGCACACAGGGCGCTAAGTGCTGCTGAAAGCTGCTTTATGAGCCTTGCAGAGTCTGTGCGCCTGTCTGCAGCTGCTCTGCTGTGAGAACACTAGCGGCTCCAGGCATCACTGCCCTACCTTAGGCAGGCCTTCTGTGTTGGAGCTATAGGAGGCTTTTATACCCCTCGCATACTTTTTACTGCACATAGGGCATAGTGGGGTGGTTGGTAAGGTGGTGAAGTCAATGGGAAAAAAAAAAAAGGAGAGGACTGAGGAAGGACAAAAAGGCAGGCTAGGGTCACTGGGGCATGGTGATTAGATATTTAACTTCATGCTAAGAAATGTGATGGGCATAGCAAGGCCTTTCTTGACTCAATGTGTGACTTGGAGCGCTAGTTTTCTTCTTTGTAAAATCCTGGTCTTAATAGCGAACTGCAAGGTAAGATGATATTAAGCGAGATAGCAGCTGTCAAACCATCTTTCATCACTGTCAGTCTTTGGAAGTCATCTTTCCTTAGGTTTTGACTTCTTGGATTCTCAAAGGAAAATAAAAAGTATATCTATCTATATCTATGTCTATCTATCTATCTATCTATCTATCTATCTATCTATCTATCTATCTATACACTTTATTTCTCTTACTCATCATTTTCAGATTTGGTGAATCCCAGGTTATCATATTTAGGGGGGGCTATTCATGTTTTGTTGTGCGATAAAAGTTCAGCTATGATGATAATACTAATGTCACCCCTTTTTAAAATATGAGAACTGTTTTTTAAATTTCTGATGAGAAGTATGTTTATTGTGGAAAGTTTGGAGAAGTCCAAATTTAGGAGATGAATGCAGCACACAGAGATCACTGTCTGTGTTCACACATGTTTGTATGTATGTGCGTTTATTATGCATGCATGCATATAGGACAAGTAGATACATTACTATTATTGCATTTTTAAATGGTTCATTTAGTTTCTTGATGCTGCAGAAGTTTGTAGAGAATAAAGATGAAATAATTTTCTTTTCTTCAGACTTAGCTAATACATATAAATCATGAGATATTTGGATATGGAGAGAGATAAAGCACCAAGGGTTTCTTTGATTTCTCCCCAGAGTCTGCAATAAAGTCTGGAATAAGAAAGGGAAGACTGAAGCTAAGTGACTGCATTCTCCCTTCCTCAAGTTCAGGAGTTGCAAAGTTTGTCCTTTGTTGTGGTCGAAGACAGAGCCAGCAAATGCTTTGATAGATTTACCTCCTTGGCATTGCCTCTACATGCTTTTAATGTATGAACATATTTAATTAAGTATACTTTATACATTATATGATTACTAATATTTATATAAGCACCAACATGTATTCTAGGTACTCATTTATGCTTATATTATTTAGTATATATACGTGTGTTGTAGTAGGGATTGAACCTATAGCCCTATGCATGCTAAGCTCTATTTCCAGCCCTATGATTAGCTGTTAGAACAATTCTATAATATTTGATTATTTTTTCTCAATTTTTCAGATGAGGAAAGTGAGACAAATTAAGTTAAATATTTTTCCCTATGTCACACATCCAGCATGTGGAACTATGACCCAAAGCCTATGCTTTATCTAGTCTGTGATGACCAAGCAGTGTAAGGAATAACTCTTAATTGTTGGGCATAAAGTTTTGGATATGCAAGAGAAATAATTTCTATAGATATACCAGTCAACCCTGCCTCACAGTCAAAAATACATAACTGAACACTAACAATTTGATAAGAGGGTAGATATCATGTTAAATGAGATTTCCATAATAAAATGTTTCTTACAAGTTGACATTTCATTATATTTTAATATTTTCATGCACATATATATATATATATATATGTCTATCAAATGTACTCTACCCTTATGCATCCCCCAGTGAATGTGCCATGGGAGAGAATGTCTCCCTTTCCCTCAGCAACAATTAATTGTCATTAGTATCAGAGAGAGCAGTGGCCTCATAACCCCTTCCTCTGTCCAGAATAGAATGTTGACTGGCAGAATCATGTGCAGATCTTATGCAATTATCTAAAACTTCTGCAAGTTCAAGAGGGCAATGGCTTTGTCATGTCCATATGACAGAGTATCACAACACTCCTCCCAATAAAATGGTATTTTTAAAATGAGAAATGATGTTAAATTTGTTGTTTCATAAGACGAATAGAGCTCATTTGTGTTTATCTACCAGTTTTTATATAATTTAGGATTCAAAAAATATGGTAAATTGGTAAATAAATAAAGTATAGAACTACAAAATTTTGTGGGAATGTTCAACACAAAATATGTTAGGTAATGGCCCCATCATTTCTTTTTTTTTAAATGTGGTTCTGCTGTTTCTGAAAGTAACATGAAAAAATGTCACATCAAAAAAGTTGACACACAAGATAAGCTGGTTTTCAGTTCTGGAGGTAAAAGAATTTCCCAGGGATTATGGTGATATGAAAATACTAAATGTATTTGTGGATTTGATTATCCTTTACAAATCAGTGGTATCCAGTTTGGTGGTGAAGAAATTTATACTGTTTTATATAAGCAATCTTCAACTTGCCGCTTGGCCCTTGACTGTATTTTAGACAAGGGTATTGCAGTTACCAAATTTACCATCAAAGGATGAAGCTCAGCTTCACTTTGTTTAAAAAAAGACACTTATAAGAGCACCTGCATGTATATCACACACACACACACACAGACACACAATGTCTTTCTGCATTTCCGGAAGTAGATAAAAGTACATTTTAGCCTTGAAAGTGCTTTGTCATGTCGTTCACAGATGACTAAAAAAATGAAACAAGAAGCAAAGCTGCAGTGACTGGCACTGATGGCACATAGGAATGTGTCAATAGTTGCAAAGGATTTCTTTAGAAGCAGTCCTTCTGCTGTCTGATGTCTTTCTGATTTGTCCTGTTTGTGCATTGGCTGTGTAATCTTGTGGTTTCTAGCTCTGCTCACTTCCTGAAGCAGAAAAACACATTGGATTTTTAGGTCATTTTGACGGGAACTTCCTCTTCAAGTGCCAGCTATTTCAGCAAATTAAAGGACATCGCTATGGCATTACTTTTACAAGAGAACACTTCATTGTTACCCAAACCTCACCACAAGATCAGCAGACAAATGCAAATTTGTCTTTAGATGTGGTCACAGCTGACACTTCAAATGGACCATATCAAGACCCATAAACTGTAAATAAGGTTTAGCCTTCGAATAAGAGCTCTTATTTCAAAGATGATATAGATGGGATAATGATTTTTGAAATCCGATTTTGGCATCAGAATCTTTAGCTAGGAGATACCTATATCTAAGGCATGCTAAATGATGAAGATTTCAGGGTATTGTGTTTATTTCAGCTTCCTTGCTAATGGGTAGTGATGATATTAGATGAAGATACTTTGAAATGTACTAAGTATGATTGAATGATGAATTATATTTTCTTAATGTTATAAACATAAAATGAGTATTTTTATGGTCTTCGGTTTCCCTTTTCTCTCTCCACATATGTGTTAAATGAAAGAATTTTGAATATAATTATTGAGAATATAGAACCCTTTTAGTAATGAAATGAAGTGTTTTGCTTGAATTATATTAAGCACACCATCAGTGCAACTGCTAAGGCCAGACTTGATTCATTAGCATACCACATAAATGAAAAGATGTGGACTTCCAGAGTTTCAATACATGGTCAAAGATTTGTCAGTAGTGGAACTTACATGTAACACTACTGAACTCTTAAAGTCTTTGTTTCAGAATACTGTGCTATAAATTCTAGGAAAGTTTTTTTTTTGTGTTCTCTGCCAGCAAAATGCTACTCAAACTCCAGTTTGTAACTATCAAAAATATATACAGCATGGCCCAAGTTCTTGGAAATGGAAGTAAAGAGGTAAAATTACACCCATTGAGAGCAACTGTACTAGATACATGGCAGAGTCTGGGAATAGTCTAGACTAATTTCCTTTCTTAAAACTCATGTGCAGTCTTACTTCTCTGTTTATCCTCTATGTACAAAGAATTCTAGCTTTTTTGTTGCTTCCTTACTTCTAAACATGAAATTTCAGCCTCTTGAAAGTAAATCACTCACATCCATTTATTCACTAAGGTGATAGGTTAAGTGCATGGATAAACACTATCTCATTCCCTTTGTGGGTGTATTCAGTTAAAAATACTGTGGAGGTCTACACATCTGAAGGCCATGACATTCACGCATTATCCCATGAAGAGGCATATAGGAAGTGTATTACTGCATTGTTTACGCTTCCCTCATAAGCCTAGGCCTGCGACCTGCAGTAGTCATTTGTTCTGAGTCAGATTTCTAATCACCTTTACTCTGAATTGTTGGGTGTCCTTGAACAAGTCACTGGATCATTTGTATTTCTTCTGTTTTCCTTTGAGAGGAAGTGAGAGCCATCCTTCTTCTGTTATGCCTCCTACCTTCGACTTTGAGGAGGCAGCACGAGGCTAAGTCAACTGAGTGACTGAAAACTAAATACCATTTCTGAGAAAGAACGCATTGTTCTTTGGCATTAATTTTTCAGAAATAGTCCATTTGAAAGTCACCCATGCTTGGAACAGTGTAAAAAGACAGGAGGAATGAAGAAAAGACATATCTAAGCTCTCAGTAGGTTTCTGTTATTTCAGCAGTAGACACTTTCTCAGACTTCACAGATCTTGAATGCTGAGAAATATAAAATCATTTAGAGGATCTGAATGAAGGTGGCCACTTGATGTTGGTGACATTGATTCGTTTAATGGAAGCCAAAAAGACATTTTGCCCTTCTTAACAGTAGATATATTAGAAAATTCTCTTGATTAGAAACTCTGGTGGAAAACAGTTTTGGCTTCTTCAGGTATAAAGATGCAGAGAGACTGGGAAGACACTGCCTCCTGTTCCTTCCTTGAAGAATTCTGAGCAGATTCTTATTATGCACTTGAAACTTTGGTGAACACTTTGGAGGTTAATAAGTCTCCACTACTTTAAGCCTGTTAGTATACAAAATTATCTGGAAATTAAGCAAATCTACATATATTCAGGGTTATGGGCTACTAACTACATGTTTCTTTTTAATTGATTTTGATTGAGTGACAGGTGTGCATAGTTACTTAATTTATAAATGAGGAAGAGTTTTATTTTGGTAAAGATATTTTTATTGTGTAATAAATACTTCATGAGCTAAGCTCTGAATCTTATAGATGTGTAGGACAAATGGTTATTATACTTACAGGGAATGCTATATAATTTTAATGTACATTTATCTTATTGATTTAAATACATATAACTGTCATGAAGTGAAAAACTCACTACATTAATTGGAAACCACAGAGTAATTTGCAACTTGATTTAAAAATTGTCAAATGAAATTTCTTCACATAGTAGTTGATTATATCCTGCCTGAAATGGGCTATTAAAATAAATGTGACATGAAGCAAATATTTCTGCACTACCATTTTAAGAGACACGCTGCAGGATACAGAAAGCATACTTGTTTCTTCATACTCGTCAATCTTTTTTTTTCTGATAAGAGAGAAAAATTGTAAAGGAAAATGGGACTCTCAAGAAGGAAGGACACTGCTTCCTATTTAGTTCTTTGCATCTCATTAACCACATCCATGGTTTTTCTCACACTCTGGTAGTAACTGCCCTGCAAATTGTGGTACAGACTGTAAATGAAGACCTCCTCTGCCCCTGTATTTCTCATACTTAGATAATAGAACTTTCTGTTTGGCATTGTAAATGCATCAGCTTTACATCACTGGCATAGAACTACTCCATCAGAAACACGAGCCCCACAATTTGCATATCTGTGTAAGTAGAGGATGTCACAATGTATGCTGGGGAATTCACAGGTGGAAAGTTCCACCAATGCAGGGATTGTTATGATATGCATTCCTTAATATTTCTAAATGACAAATATTTAGCAGAGAATTTTCAAATCAACGTATGGACAATTGAAACACAGAAAACACATCATTATGCACTATGTACCAAATCATAATTTGTATCTTGGTAGGGTTCTTCTCTTTTGCAGTTTGATGTCATATTTCTTTAAGTACTCTAAGATTGACTTCAGAAGAGACATGAAGGCTGTTTTAAAAGATATCTACATAATGTTCCCAGATTTTTCATTTTTGAGAAAAAATAGCTTTCAGCGATTTAGCTGTGAATATTCATCTCCTGGAATATTTATATTTTTCTGAACTACATGTATTCCCTGATGTAACTGCACTTACATGACTGAGGTTTCATGAAGCTGACCACTCACCATCATGTGCACAAGGTTCAAAGTATTTATCATTTCTCATCTCCTGATAGCATGGACATATGGTTAATTTAAAGCTTGTCATATTTTCTTTTAGTTCTTCTTTAAATACAATAGAAACTCTGTGAGTTTGATACAACTGAAAATGAGTTGAGCTGAAATCAGAAAATGCCAGTAAGAACTTAAATGTGTCATGTACTTTGTGAGGATAAGAACCAAGAAGCATTGTTCAGTATTCATAGCCTATCTGGGAACAAGTGAATAACATTTTATAGCCTTTGAACAACTCCATATCATTTCTACCTCCTGACTATTTCTTTTGGTTGTTCAGAAATCATTAAATGACTCTCAGTTACCTGAGTATTTTTTTCATTTTCTTGAAATAATTTTAGTGCTGCTTCTGATTATTAAACGTAGTTATAATCTGATTTTTAAAATTATATTGTTAAAATCACCAGCTACTTCTTATGTAATAGACACCATCATTGTTCTGCTTATTTAAGAATGTACAGGAACAAGTATTTATTAACAATTTATTTTCAAGTTTCATAACAAGTATCAATAGTACTTGTAGTATGCTAAACATATAATTCTGAAATAATGGTTACTTAAGTAATCTTAAGCAAATTAATTAATACATTTTTAATTTTTTTTATTTATTTAAGGCAGAGATAGGAAGAAAAAGGCAGACACAAAGAGGAGGAGTATGGGTGAACCAGAGCCAGCTGCCATTGTTAACAAACTCCAAACACATGCATGACTTTATACATTTGGCTTCACATGTTACTAGAGAAATTAACACAGGTCATCAGGCTTTGCAAAAAAAAAAAAAAAAAAAGTGCCTTTAACTGCTGAGCCATACTTCCGGCACAATTTTTTACTGTCAGTAAATGAGCATAATTAGCTTTTACTTAGGCTCAAACTTATATTTTCTGCAGCGATGAGCTTTTGAAGTCTGTTCAGAATATGGCCTTCCTTTTAATAAGAAGATATAAATCCCTCAGATCTAGTTTCTATAAGAAATTCAAGTAAGAGTTGGATTGATAGACATGGCTAATTCAACAATAACAGGACATGACCAAATAACTTGACATGACCAACCTCAGTGCCTACCTGTGATTGAGAGCATGATGCTAGGCAGAGTGGAAGGAGTCCTTTGACCATGCTGTGCTTGAAGGCACATGAGGCTCGGTAGATACCCTTAAAACCCCAGCCCTGCTGCCTGATACCCACCAGCACAGCTACCTTCCTATGGATCCCATGGTGCTTTTCTCCATATGAAAATGTGGTACAAGTACTTCATGGAGACTACATGAGGTACTCCAATGGTAATAACCCCTTAAATAAGATGCTTTGACTGGTAACTTAGAATGAGAATATGCCTAGGAATTGTGCATGGACTGGCGAATTTAGAAAGAACAAGGGAGATATATCAAGATGGGACCATAAAGGATAATGGAAAAAGTAATTCCACAGAACATTGAGTTTCAGAAGCAGGTCTTTGATTTAGGGAAAGCTAAAGGTCTTTCAAAGGAAGTAATTCTTGGACACGAGGTGTGAAATGAATCCTGTGATATGAAGTAGTGACTATTAGGGTGCAAGGGTCTTTCCAAGATCCTACCTGTTTGTCAAGTTTGCCCTCAGAGAAGGAAGAGAAAGAGGAATGTAGGCCATGCTTCTTAAAGCTGGGGAGATCTGAGGATGTGTACTGTGTGCGAGATGGGCACACATGTTTCCTGGATCCCAAAGCTAGGGAAGTCTAGTGATGTGTGCTGAGTTCTGTGTGGGATATGTATACAAACATGCTTATGGTTCTGTGCCTGTGAGCTGTTTGTTCATGGGGCATCTTGTACCTGTGTGTACAAATCTTAATTCAAATTTCCATAATGAGTCTCAGCTTTACCCATGCTGTTTAATATTGTTCACCTATAGCTTTACTACATACCCTAAGTCCCTCTTGCCTTAGTGGGCTCTTAGACAACACTTGGAATTTTTTCCTTCCTGACCTTTGAAGGAAGTAGGCCTTTAGCAATTGTCTCCACCTTATTTTCAGTTAACCCATGTAGATGGCTATGATTTGGTATTTTTATGTCTAAGTCCTCCTACTAATTTTCTTGTTAAGAAAAAAATATTAGAAGTCTAATGTGTGCATCATAATTAGGTAAGGACATAAATGTTTATATAGGAAAGATACTGGAATCAGGAAGTCTCATAATTCCATGAACAAGCGCATATTCTTACAATAATTTAAAACTAAAGATATACTAGTATTTAGTTTTTTTTTTTTTAAGTCTCAGTAATGGGTGAGTGAGGGGCTGGAGAGATGGCTTCGCTGTGAAGGTGTTAGCCTGCAAAATCAAAGGACCCTGGTTTGATGCCTAATAAAAATGAAAAAAAAAGTGATGGGTTAGTGAAAATGACTCACAAGAATTTTTTAGCAGATCAGTAAAATGGTGCAAAACAATATCTAATTAAGTATCTGGTATTAACATGATTATTCGAAGTTGGTATACACTCGTTTCAAAAGCAATCTGAATACTTGCTTATTTATGTATGTGTATATGCATGTAGTCATAAGAAAATGTGGATTCTTTTAAAAATATGAAATAAGGAACCTTTTGAAGTCTGTATGAGAAGAGCTCAGGAATTAATGCTCTGCTTTTTATTCAAGGTCTAAACGTCTGCTATGTTCAAAGGCATCAATAGGATTAATATTAAAAATTTCCTTTGAAGTACTAATACACATGAGCATGGAAGGAAAATCCATAGTTATATTTATGTGGGACATTTTCAATGTCAAGAAACTGGCTCAGTGGGAAAACTTGGCCATTTCTTGGTTTACTAGGATTTCTCGTCTTCACCTGTATACTTTCTGTTTTGCTGTTTCCATGATGAAGATTTGGGCTGGTTCACTGGACAAGCCAAATGTGTCCTTGTTCTCTGGTTTGTTGCTGGAAGAAAATCTCTGCAAGGTCCCAGGGTGGGGCAGGTTTGCATGCCTGTAGTTGGTATGGCACTCATTTCATTCATATTTGGACAAACTTGTGGCTGCATCACTCAGGAAATTACAGTTCTTTTTTTTCTTTCTTTTTTTTTTTGCCTGCCCAGGAAGAACGTTTTAAAATATTGCTGTCCAGAAACTAAACAGTGTCTCCCTGTGTAAGGCAAGGAAGCTGTCTGTCACTGCAGAGGGGCTAGGGGGGCAGGAAACAGACCCTTTCGGAACTGTAACCCCTGTTTGTTTTCACTGCTTATCATCTCATCCAGATCTGGAGACAAGCATAGGAGCTGTTCTCATGGATATGGTTGGGGGCCAATAAAGTACCCACGAGCCCTCACCTTCACTGGAAGCTTAAAGTTGATGCTACATTTCTATAAACGTTGTAAATACAGTTGGACATTTGCTTTACATGTGGCTTTGTTCTTTTCTTTTGAGACACCATGGGACTTTTGTTTTTTTTTTTTTTGGCATTAATCATGTTGCACCTTTCCGAATCATGGACCAAACACAAGACAAGACAATAACACTAGATGGGCTGTTTTTAAAGTAACTTTATTTAAAATTGTGATTATAACGTCAATGGAATAATTTATTTTCTACGTTTATCTAATGTGAAAGTGAATAATATACTTTGAGATTTAGAAATTCTAGTTTGAGCACAATTATCATTATGTATGTATGTATGTATGTATGTATGTATGTATGTATGTAATGTATATATCCCTTTCTGCTCATCACTGTGGTACCTGGAAGAATCCTGGTGTCTCTGTGCAGCTTCCTGGATCAGAACAAGCTCTCTGTGTTTTGTTATGTGACATGTTGACTTTAGATTGATTTTTAAGCAGATTTAAGTGGTAATGAGAATGTTGAGCTGGGAGATAGCATATGGCTTTAAAGAGCTGATTCTCAGAAAGAAAGTAAACTTTTAAAAATATTAGAATTTCCTGTTAATGAAAGTCAAGGTGAAATCAATGTGTTTGAGTGGCAGAAGTGAATCCTTCTTCCTTATTTTTTTTTAGCTATGCCTTTATTATATTTCATTTTGTTATTAAGAAATATAATGAGGAAAATTAGAATTTGCTATCCAAGTTTGGATCAAATTAAATATAACACAAAGCACTACTCCTGTGCTTTTGAATTTAACTCATTTAAGTAAAATTTAATATTAAATGTCAATTAAAATATAACTAAGGAAATGTAGTGCATGGGCTAGAGAGATGGCTTAGTAGTTAAAGTGCTTGCTTGCCAAGCCAAAGGACCCAGGTTCAATATCCCCCAGTACTCATGTAAAGACAGATGCACAAGGCGGCACATACACCTAGAGTTCGTTTGCAGTGGCTAAGGCCCTGGTGTACCTGTTCCCTCTCTTGTCTCTTTCTCTCAAGTCAATCAATCAATAAAATATTTTTTAAAAAATTAAAAAGTAGTGCAAATAATTGGAAAATGAAAGGACTTGTCAGTTTGACAGAAATTAATATCATAAGAAATATTATTTTGTCATAAATCACATTTACATAGAGTAATACACATGTTACATGCTTTCATTAATCAAGGGCAACATGTAACTAAATATAATCAGCCTGTCAGAATGCAATTTGATAGAAGTAGAGTCATCTTGATTTTAGATACCATCTTGCCCACCAGATGGCTCTGGAACAAATCAGAACCCAAAACACACAAAATCTTTAAGACAGTCAGTCAGTCATTTTGAACCAGTCAGCAATGCCATTATTTTTTCTTAACTGACATTTGAACATGATGATGGTGTATAAAATAGCCTAGATACAGTCCAGTTAGCCACAATCCACCTTTGCAAGTTTACCTTATAAATCCCTTCATGCCGTGTGTGGGTGTCAGATTCTACCTGTCCTGCTGCCACCCAAGACATCCATCCCACTGTCGTTAAGTCACTCATAAATTGCACTTGAGAAAATCCTGGATCTATTTGCCTTCCTTAAGTCTTGGAGTGCCTGGACTCACACTGCTCATGACTGTCTCCCATGCATCATGCTGGTGCTTCCCTCAAACATGGCCATTTAAGTGCACTTGATAGTTTTATGAAGAAAGACATGATATGCATGCCATTGGGGTTTTATTTCATTTATTTCTTCTGTACATTGTGCTAAAGGGTGTTCCTAACAAACACCATGATGTTTTCTTAGTAGAAAGTAAAAATGATGCATATTTAATGGCATAAGCAAGTGTGCAGAAGCCCCGACTGCTCATAGGTCCACTGTGCTTCTTGCCTGTTCAGTAGGATTTCTGCTTTGCCTGTTCATCAGGATTTCTACTTTACCTGTTCAGTAGGATTTCTGCTTTGCCTGTTCAGTAGGATTTAGTGCTTGTCACTATTTTTCTTCAGATGTTCACTCAGAACTGTTAAGCCAGTCACTTCATATGGCCATGGCCTATGTCTAATGATGAAAATAATGATTACCTTTTAAAAGAGCACTTGTTCCACTCAGGCCATTTACTAAGTAAAAGCTTTGCTTAAGTGGCCTCATTTAATCTTTACAACTATGCTATGAGGAAATTTTGCATTAGAGAAGTTAAATGTATCGCTAAGTATTTGCCTACAGCTCATTAATGGCAGAGAAATGTTTGGATCTATAAGTCTGTCTGGCTGCAGAATTAAGCAGGTGTGTATGTGAGTGTGTGTGTGCGTGTGTGTGTATGTCTGTGTGTAATATGTGTGTATGAATGCTTACATTCATGTGGGCACAAATGTAGTATTTGTGCATGTGAATTCAGTTGGTAATAGATAACTTTGTCAGTTGCTCTCAAACACAATTTTTGAGAGTGAGACTCTCTCTGTGCCCAGAGATTAACAATTCAGCTAGATTATCTAGTCACCAAGACATGGGGATTACAAAAGAGAAATAAATGATTGTTTATGTTAAGGTGTCAAATACAAATAAATAGCCTTTTCTCTTGTAAATGTCTTCACTTTCTAGACTAAACATACCTCAGGCTCCAAGATGGGCATGTTTTGGTCACTCCCCTCAATCTTCTTTCTAAGACTATTCTCAAGCATAAGCTCAGTAAGGTCCATGGAGTCAGTGGCTAAACAAGTGTGTTAGTTTTAATGTGAAATGTCCCCTCTAGCCTCATGTGTATGTGATTAAGCTTATACTCAATTCTGCTGAGGCAATTGAGAGGGTAGCTTGCCTGTTCAGTAGGATTTCTGCTTTGCCTGTTCAGTAGGATTTCTGCTTTGCCTGTTCAGTAGGATTTCTGCTTTGCCTGTTCAGTAGGATTTCTGCTTTGCCTGTTCAGTAGGATTTCTGCTTTGCCTGTTCAGTAGGATTTCTGCTTTGCCTGTTCAGTAGGATTTCTGCTTTGCCTGTTCAGTAGGATTTCTGCTTTGCCTGTTCAGTAGGATTTCTGCTTTGCCTGTTCAGTAGGATTTCTGCTTTGCCTGTTCAGTAGGATTTCTGCTTTGCCTGTTCAGTAGGATTTCTGCTTTGCCTGTTCAGTAGGATTTCTGCTTTGCCTGTTCAGTAGGATTTCTGCTTTGCCTGTTCAGTAGGATTTCTGCTTTGCCTGTTCAGTAGGATTTCTGCTTTGCCTGTTCAGTAGGATTTCTGCTTTGCCTGTTCATCAGGATTTCTACTTTACCTGTTCAGTAGGATTTCTGCTTTGCCTGTTCAGTAGGATTTCTACTTTGGCAGAAAAATAGAGGCTTTTTTTTTCTATGTAATCATATGTGGTATAAGTAATTAACAAATATGGTATATCTGAGTGACACTGTGAAGATATATTCTGCTAGCATTTTTCCACCTGCAGAACTGCTGTATTTATAGACATATTCACCCAGTGGTGTGCAAATGGGAACTCAGCTGAGGGCATCTCCTCACGTAAAGCTGCCTCTCATGGCACCTGTGCTTGTCACTATTTTTCTTCAGATGTTTCACTCAGAACTGTTAAGCCAGTCACTTCATATGGCCATGGCCTATGTCTAATGATGAAAATAATGATTACCTTTTAAAAGAGCACTTGTTCCACTCAGGCCATATACTAAGTAAAAGCTTTGCTTAAGTGGCCTCATTTAATCTTTACAACTATGCTATGAGGAAATTTTGCATTAGAGAAGTTAAATGTATCGCTAAGTATTTGCCTACAGCTCATTAATGGCAGAGAAATGTTTGGATCTATAAGTCTGTCTGGCTGCAGAATTAAGCAGGTGTGTATGTGAGTGTGTGTGTGCGTGTGTGTGTATGTCTGTGTGTAATATGTGTGTATGAATGCTTACATTCATGTGGGCACAAATGTAAGTATGATTGTGCATGTGGATGTCAGAAGTTGGTATAAGATAACTTTGTCAGTTGCTCTCAAACACAATTTTTGAGAGTGAGACTCTCTCTGTGCCCAGAGATCAACAATTCAGCTAGATTATCTAGTCACCAAGACATGGGGATTACAAAAGAGAAATAAATGATTGTTTATGTTAAGGTGTCAAATACAAATAAATAGCCTTTTCTCTTGTAAATGTCTTCACTTTCTAGACTAAACATACCTCAGGCTCCAAGATGGGCATGTTTTGGTCACTCCCCTCAATCTTCTTTCTAAGACTATTCTCAAGCATAATCTCAGTAAGGTCCATGGAGTCAGTGGCTAAACAAGTGTGTTAGTTTTAATGTGAAATGTCCCCTCTAGCCTCATGTGTATGTGATTAAGCTTTATACTCAATTCCTGGCTGGAGGCAATTTGAGAGGTAGCCTCACTGTAGGAGGTATGCCAATAAGGAGTTATCTAGAGCATTGTTAGCAGTTTGCCAGTGCAGGCTAGCTCAGTCTCTTGATGCTTTTTGCCAGCTGCTTTGATGTGATGCCCAGACTCTGTCCAGTTGTGCTTTCTCCAATATGTTGAAGCTTTCCCTCAAAACTGTAAGCCTGAGATAAACCACTAAGCCACTGTATTATCTCATAGCAGTCCAACAATAGCTGTCTGTAGGCTTGAACATCATGGAGGCAGTAGCTACTCCATCCATATGCCTGAACACCTCAGCAGTTCTAATCTGGCACTGAAGGTGTGACAGCTCTGAAGAGCTGCTGATTTTCAGTCCATGTGGGAAGCTGATGAAACTTGGTCCAGTCCAGTAAAGAATAGTGTGAGTGAGGCAGATGCACAAAGAAATAAATAGGACAGCCAGGTAATAAACACCAGAGGGTGAATATGACAGCCAGACAAAAGGTGGCTGTGTTCTTTCTGAGCTTTCTATGTAGTCTGCTACTGGAAGAACTGCCCACTCTGGAGGAAGGACTTCCACCTTTAGTTAATACTTCCTGGAAACAACTTCATAGACCTGCTCCTGTCTCTGGATTCCTAATCTGATCAAATTGACCACAGAAATTAACCATCACAAATCCACCATTTGTCAATATGACTCCTAACCATATCTCCTTATATAGTGTTTCATTTCCAAATGAAGACAAAAGCAAAGTTATTCCTCTTTGTACAATATAACTATCTCATGTACAACCAGAAATGCAAAATCTTTCCCACAAACACTTGGGATGGTGCCTCAAAGAATGTTTAGTCACTAATATCCAGTAATTTAAATATAAATTTAACAACACATAACTATTGATATAATCTCAACCACTATTAATTAAATAGTAGAGAAGTAGAGGAAAGAAAAATACAGACATCTTAATATTGGTGTACCTAAGTACAAACATTCTTGACAAAGTAGGTCAGAAGCATGCTTGACAGCCCTCATTTTTTAACCAGTCATCTTGTCCTCATCTGCAAGCCTTAATCAGCAGTAAGCGATAAGACAGGACCATCCTTTTCTGATTATCATTCAGTAAATCCTATTATGCTGTGTCTTTGTAATGAACTTCTTCTACCCAGTCTATGTTTTCTTCACCTGTAGGAAGCAACTCAGCAGGTCTTTGTTCCTTGTCTACAAGGGTGACCCATGCATTCATTCCTTAAGGGTCTGGTATTTTTCACACTGCCTTGACTGAGTTATTGTAGTTTTCTATTGATCTTGATCACAGGACATGGGAACATGAAGAGGTGCCCTAAAGGATCTACTGAAGTCAAACATAACCTTCCTTACCTCCATTGAGGAGGAGCACTACAATTTTACACTGGTAGGTTGAATCACTCACAGCGGATAACATTGTAACTCCTTTCTTGGTCTGTTGCCTCAAGGGAAAAGTGGTCAGAGGAAAGTCTTGCCTTCCATTTCAATGGAAAGCCTGTGTGTATATGTGTGTGCATGCATGCATGCATGAGTATGTGTGTGTGTGTGCGTGTGTGTGTGTTTGTGTAGGTGCATGCTGCTTCATGGAAAAAGCACTCCCCACTCTACTAGGACTTAACTCCAGCAGAGCATAAGGTTGTAGGAACAGGGACCAACAATTTTGCTAGTAGGTCAGTTGGGGTGATGGTAAATGGTACCATTCCCATTTCCACCCCTTAATTCCTTAATTCCTGGACCTGTGAATCCTGGCTATAAGAGAAATAGTACCATATATTGGATACTGATTCACAGTATATACAGCCTTCTGGAGAAACCTTCCTCAGCCCTTCAGGTAATTTCCACATTGGAAGGCTGTTGCAATTAGGTTTGCATTGCTGGTAGAAATCACACAACCAAGAGAAGCTTGTGAGAAAAAAAGAGGTTTATTCTGGTTTACAGGCTCGAGGGAGAAGCCCAATGGCAGGAAAAATGATGATATGACCAAAGGGCGGACATCACCTCCTGGCCAACATCATCAGGTGGACAATAACAATAGGCCAGTGCGCCAAGCACTGGCAAGGGGAAACTGTCTTTAACACCCATAAGCCTGCCCCCAACAAAACATTCACTCCAGGAGGTATTAATTCCCAAGTCTCCATCAGCTGGGAACCTAGCATTCAGTACACCTGTTTATGGGGGACACCTGAATCAAACCACTACATTTTGTCCCTGGCCCCCCTAAAAATATATCCATACATGATGTAAAATACAATACATTCATTCCAACTTTAAAAGTCTGCATAGTCTTTATCAATCCCAATGCCGTTCAAACATTCCATAGTCCAAGGTCTTTTTAACTGAACAATAATACCAAAAGTATCCCCCCAAATCCCATAATGGCATAGAATAAATTTTCACACTGCAAAAGATGGCATTGGGCATAGCAAAGAAATACTCAACCAATACAAGATTTAAAAAAAAAAAAAAAAACAGAGCAAACATCAAACTCTGTAGCTTCAAGTCCAACAACTCTAGTCAATGACAAATCTCCAAATCCAATAATTATAACCAGCAACAAGTCTCTGGTGTTCAAATTCTGCCCCTCCAGCTAGGCTACTCACAGTCATGGAAAACTTCATCTGGGTTGGCAGCTCTTCTTTGCAGCTGTCTCATGGTCCTGGCATCTCCACTTGGTCTCCACTGCAATCCACAGTTCATCCTCATGGCCCCGTGGGGTCTCCATGCAGGCATCCAGCAAACCTGCTTCACACTGGCCATGGCCATTTGCAAAACACAAGATCATGTTGCAAACTCAATGACCCTCTCTTTCCTGCATTTCTTATACTACACAATACCAGGTAGGGTGCCAATTTGTTAATCCAGGGGGGAATAAAGCAGACTTTGAAGAACAGGACACTCCTTGAAGACTCAGGCCCCTTCAAAAGAGTCTACATTCTTCCTACTGCCCCAGTGAATGTCAGCTGGCCCAATCTTAAAGGTCACAATCTCTCAATTGCAGCTAAGTGGGCAGCAGTTCACCCAAAGATTTTTCTTTCTGTGCCATATCCCTCCGCTCATACCAGTTCATTTCTAAGGAAAGCAACCCTGCACAACTTCTCAAGACACGGGCATAAAAGCAAGCTTTTCACACAAACTGCCTCTAGCCTAGTCCAAGCAAATCTCTTTCTCATCCTCATAATCTAAATCTCGTCCATAGTTCTTACTGCATTCAGGTCTTTCAACACTGACCAGAATAGTCCATCGAGCTGTGCTTATAGCACTGCAAGGCATCTTTTAGGCCAAGGTTTCAAATCCTTCCATATTCCTCTTGAAAATCAGTCCCAAAAGACCAAAGTCACACAGTCAGGTGTCTAGCAGCAATCCCACTCCTCATTACTACTTTACTGTTGCAGTCAGGTTCACATTGATGGTAGAAATCACCCAACCAAGAGCATCTTGTGGGGAAAAAAGAGGTTTACTTTGGTTTACAGGCTTGAGGAGGAAGCTCTATGATGGCAGGGAAAACAATGACATGAAGAGAGAGTGGATATCACCTCCTGGCCAACATCAGGTAGACAAAAGCAACAGGCTAGTATGCCAAACACTGGCAAGGGGAAACTGGCTATAACACCCATAAGCTTCTACTGTTCCCTCACTAGTTTATTCAGAGATGCTAGAAACAACTAACCAGCCTCATCATTTGTCTTACTTTTCCACAAATATTCAAATGTTTTAAATACAGAGTCACTAAATTCCTTGCTCTTCACAAAACATGACTCAGCATCACTAAATACATCTATCTCACAGAGTTCTTTAAATAGTTCACACCATGGATTATTAGTGCCCTCCTTATTTCCAGTAAAAGAACTCTCCTTATCACTACTAGAGCCTTTAGTAGCACTGAAGTTGGAAAGCCAACTGCAGATAGCACCAAGCCCACTAGAGAAATCCATCCTGTTTCTCTAGAACCACTTCTGGCACCAAAATCTGTATTAGTCAAGGTTCTCTAGAGGAACAGAACTGCGAGAATGAATTATATTTTAAAAGGAATTTATTGGATTAGCTTGAGGTACTCCAAGCAGTTGCAGCCCCGAGAATCAACCTGGTAGCTGCTCAGTCCACATGGTCAGATGCCTCAGCAATCCCAATCTGGCACTGAAGGCCTGGAGGCTTCCTGAGGAGTCGATCCTGGGTTTCAATCCATGTGGGTCTTAAATTGACTCTGGTCTTCAGTCCTTGCTGGAAGGCAGCAAGCAGATCCTGAAGCCAAGTAGAAGGTAGGAAGGTGCTCTTTTCACCCAGAGCTTCCTTATATAAAGTTGCCCTCTGAGAGGGGCTGCTGGCTCTGGGGGAAGGGCTCACTCTGGGAGAAGGACTTCCTCCTTCAGTTAATCCTTCCTGGAAGCAACCCCAGAGACCCACCTGAAAGGGATTTCTGTGTGTTACTAAACAGATCAAGTTGACAGCACCTTAACTTTCACAAAGTCTGATAAAACTTGGTAACAATGCCAATGAAGGATAGTCAAAGTGAGGAAGATGCATGTAGGAGTGATTAGTGGGGGTCAGCCAGTTAAAAATCAAACACATGCAAGCAGCAGAGGCCACCAGATAAAAAGTGACAGTGTTCTCTTAGATCTTCCTTAGATATAATTTACCATATGGAGGGTATCCACCCTGGATGATGGACTCATTCTAGAGGAATGACTTCCTACTTCAGTTAATTCTTCCAGGAAAAACTTATAGATTTGCCCATGAGGAATATCTCTGGATTCTTAATTTGATCAAGATCATGCCAGAACTTAAAAATTACACTTCTCAACCCAAAAGAAAGAGCAGAATCCTAGAATCAAAATCTGAAGCTTGAGCATTACCTTGGCAGCTTGCTGCCTAGACAAGATTGAGAAAGCCCATTCATTGAGCTTAGTTCTGTTATTTGTATAGTGTGACTAATGACAATTCTTGTCTCAAAGATATTGTGAATTATACAATTGAATACTCAAATAGTTTATAAATTGAGTCCAGGTATTAGTAATCAACATTATTGGCAAAGACAGAGATGTGGATATGGAAGAAAGAATATTAAAAGAAAGATTTCCTTGTATGAAATACACATGACTGATAAAAGTTTTTTTTCTTTCAACACTATGGAATATGCTGTGAATATCAAGATCTTCCAGTGATTATTCTTTGTCATTATTATCTATCTCAACAAATGGTGCTTTTCAGTCTTCACAGCTACTTGTTTTGTAACCATATCTAAACATGTGAATGAAATTTGTCAATATTTATTGATTCTTGGTTTTATTGATTCTTGGTAACAGAGAACTCTGTAATCAAGAGTATGTATAGAGGGCTGGAGAGATGTCCAAGTAGTTACGGCACTTGCCTGAGAAGCCTAAGGACCCAGGTTCAATTCCTTAGTACCCCCATAAGCCAGTGACAATACAGACACATCTATAAACATACATGCATTTTACATGAACATACTCATACAATGATTTTCTTCACTCTCTCTTGACAAAGCTACATTTGCAAATGCTGTAACATTTATGCCCTCTTCTCAGTAAACATCTTACTAATGTAATCTTATGATAGTTCACTTGCTGAAGCTGAAGTTATCATTGCTAAAGTCTCAGCATGTCACCAGCTGTCCTTTCTGCTCTGATTTCTGATTACAAATGGAGATGGTGTTTCTGACTTCATTAAAGCATCCTGGAACTCAAAAACAAACTGGAGACATCAAAATTGATTGCATTCCATGCTCTTTTTGTCTTTGTCATGGTTTGTTCAAAGCCAAACTGAGTTTTTCAAAGTGAGAGAGAGTAATTTAAAGGAGTCCCACACACATTGCAGAAAATTAGGATTTGGCAAAAGACCAAATCATTATGAGCTGTGAAATCTAATGAGTGATTTTGCTTTAGTAGCTGTACCATCATGTGAGTGACTTTTGCTCTTTTAACCAAATGCATCTGGAAAATTATTGGGAAACAAGTTGCTTAGAATGACACAAATAGATAGCGTATCCTTTCATACATGGGGATCCTATGTAGAGATCCTTCATTTCTGTTTGAAAATGAAATGGATAAGCATTTGGAAGATTCATTGAAGAGAAATATTCCATAATCTGTAATGTGTGATCACCTCTGCTCTTAGGTTATTTTGCTGGGGAAAGGGAAGTCATGTCTACAGATAATTTTCTTAGTTACAAATCACTGGAGCGTATAAAAAGGGCAAAGACAGTTTGTCTCCAATGAAACTTTCTACATTTTTCAAATACTCCCAGTTAACTGGCATGTCCCTTGAGTTGTGCCTGGATGCGATTTTACCAATACCTAAATTTATAAAGGTCTGCTTTCAGTTACTCATTGATGCTTCATCCTTGTGTTGCCCTTTCTAAAATAATATTCAGGTGGGGATTTTTTAAATTATTTTTATTTATTTATTTGAGAGCAACAGACAGAGAGAGAAAGAGGGATGGAGAGAGAGAAAGAATGGGCACACCAGGGCCTCCAGCCACTACAAACGAACTCCAGACACATGCGCCCCCTTGTGCATCTGGCTTACGTAGGTCCTGGGGAATTGAGCCTTGACCCGGGGTCCTTAGGCTTCACAGGAAAGTGCTTAACCAATAAGCCATCTCTCCAGCCCTCAGGTGGGGGTTTTAACTGTCTTTTATTATCATTATTATTATTAGTTTATTGAGGTAGGGTTTCACTGTAGCTCAGGCTGACCTGGCATTCACTATGTAGTCTCAGGATGGCCTTGAACTCATGGCAATCTTCCTACCTCTGCCTCCCAAGTACTGGGATTAAAGGCATGTACCACTATGCTTGGCTTTGTCTTATTTTTTAATTCGTTAAAGATGTTTAACACAATTTCAGTTAATAACCACTGCAGTTATTTATTTATTTTTTTTAATGGAAGACCCCTTTGTGTCTGTGGGGGAAAGGAAAGTTGAAGTTCTGGACATTGATTATTAAAGATAAGAAACAAAGACCTAGATTAATAACATTTACTGAGTGATAATCAGAAAAGGATGGCCCTGTCTTATTGCTCACTGATGACTGAAGTTTGCAGATGAGAACAAGATAAGAACAGATTAGTAACTTCTGAGACAAGTTGATGTGATTCCTTCTACAACTTTTTTCCCCCTCTTATACTGGCAGGTAATTAAGTTCTGGCTTAATAATGGAGAAAAGTCAGCAAGTAATTAAAATTGTACAAATTTCTCAGCAACAAAGTAACTTTCACATTTTGATTGCATTAAAATGTGCTCCTTTCATGAAAGCTCAAGTCCATTGCTTTCTTCATTATTTTATTGAAAGGACGACCTTCAATAAAGTTATTCTACATAACTTAATCCTACATTTTTGTACCAGTTTTAAAACTGTTTTTCTGGAGTGATTTTTTTTTTTTTTTTTTGAGGTAGGGTCTCTCTCTAGCCCAGGCCAAACTGGAATTCACTATATAATCTCAGGGTGACCTTGAACTCACATTAATCCTCCTACCTCTGCCTCCTGAATGCTGGGATTAAAGGTGTGTGCCACCACACCAGCCCGAAGTGATTTTTTTAAAAAGTGGGTGGGATGAATTTGAAAATGGTTACAGATTTTGCAAATCAAAAAAACTGAGATGTAAATCTATGTGTGTTCATATTGTGACTGACACAATGTCTGTGAAGGTTTAGTGACGGGTCTACATTAGTGGAAAATTCAGGAGTAAAATTGTGACTGTCTCCCTCTTTCCCAGATCTTGTGTTTCTTGTGTCTTATTTTCTGTGTTTTCCACATGTTTATGTGTTGCTAATAATCTTCTATAATTTTATTTACTAAGGTGGCCTAATTTTTTTATGGACTCTTGAAATATTTCCAGAGCATATTTTTGAAATCTTTTGACCACTTACCAACTAGGCCACGTCTTGGGCATTATTGTTCATGGGAGGTCACACTTTGATGAGGAATGATCATCATCACTTAGCTCACATCTGGGAAATTATCATTCTGCTTAGGTCATACTTCAGGGATGAGTGATAACTGTTGACTGTATTTATTTTTGCAAATTGTTGTGGGTGAAGAAATTGAGAAATAGTTGGAAAATTCCACCAAGAAATAAGCCTAGGTATTGTTTTTAAGGAGAGTTTTTGCTGTTTTATGGTTTCTAAAAGTAGACTAATGGTAGAGGCAATAAAAGGATTCAAATAAGCTAAGCTGCTCTAAATAGCTACAGTTCAGAGCTATGCTGAACAAGTACCTTGCAGGGGCACAGAACATGAGAGGAAGATAGTTTTATCTGCTCTAAGTGTGTGTGTGTGGTGTGTGTGTGTGGTTCGTGGGTGTGGAATGTGGTGCGTGTGTGTGTGCGCATCTGTGGTGTGTGTGTGTTCATGTGTGTAGAGAGCTGCAGTGGGCAGATGAGGGAGGAAAATGGGAAGATGGTGTTATACTCCCCAGACGAGTCTGTCTGTCAATACTGTTAGCTCTGACATGAGTTTTACAAGCAGAGCTCAGGATCTTCACAGTCACTGAGAAGATGCTACCAAGAATTCATAGTCCCACTGGGGTCTAACTGCAATGAACCTGATAAATAATTCAGATGCTCAAACATCCCTGGATATGGAAGTCTGAGCATTGTCATCTTGTCTGTTAACATCATTGTGGACCTTTCCATGGGTTTCATTTCATTAGACACATGCTTTTATCTAAAAAGACCATTTAGGGAGCCTAGAGTTTTGCTGATTCTTAGAGTGGCAATATCTCTCAATCAGATAGTTCTCACCAAATTTGCTTGAGTTTATTATTATTATTTTTTAGTTCAGTAAGTCATATTTTTAAGAGTCTAAGGCTCATAGAGTCATAACATGCACTTAGAAATATCTGTAGGGTTTCAAGTTATCTAATATTACAAAAAATTCCTAATTACTTCAGGTAAATTAAGAAATCATAAGAATATTAAATATAACCTGACAGTTTGCCAGTCTGAAGCATTCAGGTTTTCATCTGTATATGGAATTACACATTGAAAGAGTGGTGCTTTTGGTCCTCACTGGACAATCTCTGTTTTTCATTTTCTTTTTAAATTGGAATGAGAGAGATGTTAAGACTCCATATTTGCCGTTTCTCTTCAACCCCAGTTTGCCAGAAATATTCATGGAATTATCAGTGGATTTTTCCAAGCCATTCTATGATGTCTTCCTTCATGAGTAACTTCTTTTTGTACCCATATTTTGTTTCTTTATAAAATATTTATTCAAATTATGTGATTACAATATGAAACATATGTGTTTTGGGATTCTTGGTAACAGAGAATTCAGTAGTCAAGAGTATGTGTGGAGGGCTGAAGAGATGTCTTGGTAGTTAAGACACTGGCCTTTGAATCCCTAAGGGCCCAGGTTCAGTTCCTCAGTACTCATGTAAGCCAGATGTACAGAGGGTACATGTGTCTGGAATTTGTTTGCAGTGGCTAGAGGCCCTGGTGACTATTCCCTCTCTCTCTCTTTTTCTCTCACAAATACATTTATAAATAAATAATAAATTACACATTTTACAAAGAGAGTATGTGTAGAAATTCAGATATAGTTCTACAGGCATGCAATCCCAGCACCTGGGAGATGGAAGTAGGAGAATTACATGTTTCAGGTCCGCCTGTGCTATGCTGTCTCAAAAACCAGAGTAAGTGAAGAGATGCAAAAGTAATGCCTTGACATCTTCTCACACCTAGTGTTTCCTTGCCAGCATATTTTGTTTAGGACAGTAGAACATAGATTTTTTTTTTTTCATGTGTTCATTAGGTAGAACTTTCCAGTATACACAAAGACACACACACACATGTCATAACAACAAGTTCTCAATTGTACAACTTTATACAAGCCACTTAAACACTAGATATCTCAGTTACTATTATGACACTGAAATGGCAATGAAGTAACATTTACCTCATACACTTTCCAAAAGAATGACATATCTTAGTAGATCTCACACACATCATGTGGTGTGCTTCACATGATGTCATATGTGTCATATGACGCCCAGTTCACAGGACAAGTTAGCTCTTATTATTCCAATTTTCATGTGTGGTATATGGCTTATGTATTTTTTCTGCATATTCTTATGTACTATGGAAGGTCACAAACAACGTCATAAGATTAATTAAAATCTGTTTTTAAAGAACCATTTTTATTCTCTGTGAATTTTACTGCCCTCACGATATGAGATCAGTACTCTTTCAAGAGATGATGCTGTCCCCAACCTAGGCACAAAAGGCACTGTGTTAAAATAGGGTTGACTCTGTTATGGGAATGATCACACATTGAGCTGATGGCCCTACTCCCATCTTCTTTGTGTGGCTCCCTCCTGAGTGAGACATTTATTTTTTGCAGAGTGAAGCAAAGAACTGAAACATGTCAATGATTTCTAGGGTCTCAGCAAGTAATTAGTAATTAGAGATAGGCTATGTCACCAGTCCTAATGAACACTGAGCTATAGTCCTCATTTTTGTTAATGGGTTGTCATTGGAGATATGAAACAGAGGGGGTGGGTAGATCTGTAGAACTGCTAAGGGTGAGACCACAGGACCTGAGAAAAGAAAATTTTCAGTAGCTGGAATGAGAAGCTGTCTTGAAGAGGCCAGGAACCTGAAATTAATTTCAAAGTAGACGTCTACAGGAAAGATTCTCCCTTGGCTGACAGATTCCTTTGTGCTGCAATTCAGCCATGGATACTGGATGCGAGTGGGTAGTTCATTACCCAGCTGTTTGATAAATGGTTATTGCATGAATGAATAGATGGATTTTTACCTATTTTTTGTATGCATATGCAGTTAGTAATTCTACCAGGTAATGAATATGATGTTTCCTAAAGACTATTTTTTTTCTTTCTTCTTTCCTGCAAGTGTTCTTAAAACTTTAATTCCTCAGTGATATTTCTACATATTCAGTAACTTTATGACTGATCTCTACATGCAGACAAATAAAGAGCCTCTTTATTATGTGACAAACACCAGCAATAGGCCTTTGCAAGACATATGCAGGGCTCTGATCAAATGTATACAGGATGATAAGCTGTACGTTTAATTATTCAAAATGTTATAAACCTTATTAGCTAGTTGGTTTTTCAAGTGTGTGTAGTTCTGTGACTGCTCTGCCATTCAGAATGTTCTGGAAGGCTGGGTCAGTTTGAGTTTAGAATTCTCAAACTGCAGCAGGTTCTCCATGGGAAATCAGTGGTGGAGGGCAGAGTGGTTATAAGTATCTTCATTCCTTCAGTGGGCCTTGCACACACCTCAGTCTCCAGGTTACCATACTCCTCCTACTTGAAAAGGAAAGATGGTGAACAAAGAGAAGGGAGGCCTTGGGAGAAGACTTGATGAGGTAGAAATTCTGAAATCTGTGTGCGCAGGGTATTGCCCAAAGTAGCAAGCAGTGCAGACTTTAATCTTGTATATCCCTAGCCCTGCCTAGTAAGATCATTAAGAGAGGTGACATTTTCAGTGCGATTTTGTTTGATTATGCTCTGACCCTTCATTCTCTTGCCTCTACAATCTCTACACGTGGGAGTCTTTCCTACCCCCAGGAGTAGCTGTTTTTGAGGCAAGATTATTCCAGGAGGACATGAGGAGATTTTATGCAGACATAGGACATTGCCTCTTTGAATAAGTTTCATACTGACCCTCTCACTGTATCCTTCTTAGGTGAGAAGATGACCTCTCACAATGGATCAAACCTAGTCTTTAAGAAATCTGCCAAACTCTGGACTGTGCTAGAAACTTTTTATTAATTAATTATTTATTTTTATCAGCAGGGAACTAACATCTACTTCTCCAAATGTTTCACTGCATCATGCCAGATTGGGCACAGAGCTTCAGATGAAGAAAGGAGGCCAGTTCATTTTTTTCTTCACCACATAGAATAATTTATAGATAGGAATCAAGAACCAATTTACTGGATAGGGACCTGAGGTGGCCTGGCCCCCGCCCCAGTGGAAATGACATTGTATTATGCTAAGCAGGGTTAGAGGCTTCCTGCCTTCAGGGGAAAAGAATGAAGAGGAAGGAAGGTGCATGTAATTCATTCCATGGCCTAGGTATACCACTTTCTCATCAAAGGTTGTGTTTACTCAAAGTCATATTTCTCTATTACTTATACTTCATCTGGTTCCAAAGAAAATTCAAGATAACTGAAAATCACTGCCTGGGTGTTTTGGAGACGCTCAGTTAGGACCTTGAGAAATAGAATTCAGAGAGAGGTTTAGAGATGCTTTTCATCCCCAGGTTCTTTATTCTCAGTTACATTTCTGATTCCATTGCATCATGATTTCCTTTCTGCAGAAATTTTCTCTGCACAGACCAGGTGGTGTCTTGGTCTTCATCCTCTCTCCCTGTCCCTCCCTCATCAAGGGCCTGTTATTCTGGGACTTTAACCTACAAGTCTGGCCAAAGCCACAGGGGCTTACATGCCAAGTCCACTGGAGCTCTTGATCCCCTTTCTCCTGGTTTCTGGACTTCATGTTCTTTTATTCTTATACGTTTCAACTCTGTCCTCATAGCATTGTGTCTGCATATGCTTAGGCCTGGGCTCTGATATTAGCTGCTCGCCCCTGATGGAATGTGTTTCCTTCTCCTGAAACTTCTTGTTCTTGCATCTCAAACTGTAAGATCCCTTCCACATTTGTCTGCTGTGTCCCAGCCTGCTCCCATGCCTTGCTCCAGTTATCCTCTATCATATTTTATTTCCTCTTTGACATTGTTGATACTTTCACTATCCCAACACTCAAGTTTATGAAGCCTACTTAATTTTCCTTTTTGTTTTCAACCTATATCACTTTTCCATTGTAGGGACTTCACTTTCCTTATTTGATTTGGAATCACAAGTAGCCACTCAACAGTGGGTGAATACATAAGAAATATTGGCTTTTAGAAAAAGTCCAGCACATTTCACTTGATATTGAAGGTCTGACAGAATTATCTGGAATTTTAGAGAGGGTCTAATTTTAGAGAGGGTCTAGTATTCTAATCTAGTTGCCTTATAAACATAAAATTTAAAAACATGGAGAAACTCATACGGAAAGATGCTGAGAGTAACATTAATCTGAAGTACTTGGTTTGTAATGTTAAGATTTTAAATATTGGAAAATTGATATAAAATGGATTGGTATTGGAAAATGTTAACATAAGAAGTAGCCATCAATTCATAAACATCTTTCGACTCGATATATTTTGTTGTTTGGTCTCAGAGAAACGACCCAACACTAAACACAACTTGAAACTTTATAAGTTTTCTTTGGGTCCCATTCTCCAAAAGTTCAATGCTGTCTATGATAGCTGCATCTAAAGCTACTCTGCAACTGCTATCTATGCATTGTCTCTCAAAGGAAGGGACTATGACCAGTGAATGAAAGAGAAAGGTAAATTTTTATTGATTCAGCAGAAGCATTTCAGCCAAAGTAGGGATGAATCCTCCCTGTTACACAAACTTTGTTACTTAAAGATAATCATAAATCTTTCTGACAATGTAATTGGGTCTTTTTCATATTTTGATTCTAGATAGAGATTGACATTATTTTGTTATGTATTTTACATGTACATACATGTAGAGAGAAGTAAAGTGTTGTGTTCAAGTTGACGTAACAGGTACCTTATTTCATCCCCTCTTGTAATACTCCTCAAGACCATGTCCTACATTTCAGCCAACCTTGCAAGTATAGCTAAGAGAAGGATGAGTAACCCAGTCTCATTCAAGCCATGATGTTATCCTCACACTCTGTGTTGTAGATCTAGTTTACACCCCATAATTCTTGTTTTCTTATTCTTATGCTTGAATTTTGTTTTTGCTTAACAGTAAAGTTGCAAACATATTCTGCTCAATCATCAAGTGATTTAAACAAAAGATGAAAAAAAAAAAAGAATGTGTGTGTGAGAGAGAGTGAGAGAAAGAGAGAGAGAAAGATTGGTTATGACCAGTGCCTCCCCCTGGTGACAATTTTATGCACATAGGGCTTAGAGATCTGGACAGTCAATGTCACCTTTTTTCCAAATAGAAAAGCAAACATACTCACTTTTTTTTTCTTTCTTTTTTTTTTAAATTTTGTGGGTTTGGGCGGAAGTCATGTAGGATCTCTATATCTTTCTCAATAAAGTGGTTGAATCTGATTCACAACATTAAGAGAGCATAAGCTTTTTGCATTTAGGATAAAGTTTGATAGCTGAAGTCTTCATTCCTGAAAGTAATGATCTGATTGTGTGAGAGCTTATACAAAATATATGCTTGTATATTTTAATTTCCCTGTGCTTATTTGAATGAGATAAATCCTTTTTGTGTTGGTGTGTGTGTGTGTGTGGTGTGTGTGTGTGTGTGTTGGCAGCTTTTAGAATTTCCTGTGAATCTTTAAAATGTATTTTCTTTTCAATCGTTTCTCCTGTGGGTTACATAGCTACCCTAAGTTTAATTCTGATGAGGCATCCTTGCAATTTTATTTAAAATTTTAAAATCTTGTCATAACATGCTCCTGGGGAGTAAATGTCCTTGAGAAAACAAGAGGGTCAAGAATAAGAAATAATCATCTTTCATCTGTTTCTTTCCCTTCTCATTTCCCAAATCCAGAAATAGTTTCCTGAATGTAGCCTGACACCTCAGCATGGCAGGTGTTCTGAGGATGACAGATACGTTGTAAAAGCCTGCTTATTCAGAGAAGAAATCTTATATCATTTACATTCACAGCCATCGCTGTGACACCAAAATAGGCTTTGGCAATGAATTTTTCAACTTTTAGACTCAAAACCAGATAACTCACCTGGAAGTACACACTGTAAAATTTTATTTCACATGTATAATCAATACTGGTTACTGGAATCTATATTCTCCTTGTGCAAGAGACATAAGATTTCCTGTTCCATGATGTATATTATGTATGTGATGCAATATTTTGGAGAAATAGGCCATGTTTATATTTTTGGATTCAGTTTATTTTTTTTCATCAGCTTTTCTTATAGTCCTCAAAGATACTGGCCTATTTTCTATTGATTCTGAGTTTGTGGAATGATGAAATGGGAGGCAATTAAAGTTCAGTTGAAACCTCACAGTAAATTTATGTAAACACTTATAAACTACTGATGTTACATGTGCAGAAGTAATATGCATTGCGATAGAACACAAAGGACTGTCGATTTGAGTGCACAGCCCTCATTGAAGTGAAGTGTTAGGCATTCAGTGACTCTTGTTAAACTTAGTTTGGCGTGATGGTTCATACTGACACTATGTCAGCAGTACAGTAAGTTAATAAGACCGTGGAACTGTGTAAAGTTAGCACAGAGCTCCAGTGACCATGGTTATTTTTGGGTTATATGTTCTAAGTCTCTTACTTGGGTTATTAAGTTTCTGTATATGTTAAGGGACTATTATCTCTCTATCTATCCCCCCTGTTGTCCCACATAGATTAGGGCAGCTTACCTCCCTTCAAAGCGTTTGGTGAAAGATTGTATAAGTTTTCTTGTGGAACTTCAGTGTAAAGATGTGGAAGAGTTTTTATAGTCTGCCTCTTCAAACAAAGCAACCCTCCGAAGGTCATTCTCTGGTTCCTTCATTGACTCTACAAACAGTTCTTGAATGCTTGCCACACATGGCTGTGGGCTCTGGGGAAATAACCAAGGTCAGTAGCTGACCAGCTTCTGCCTGCATGGAACTCTGCATCCCATGCCTAGGCTCAGGTCCCTGCCTTGTCACTTATGTATGAATTGACCGGCTGCATGTGGTCATATATGTTGAATGTTGATGGATAAGAAGTATGTGTGACCACCAAAAGATAGAGCCATGATCAGCAAATGAAAGAAAGACAGCTCTGGTAAAAGGGGTTTTACCAAATTTGGGACATATGCTCGCTGGTGCTGTAGTGGCTGAAAGATAACAACAGGGTTGACCAGCACAAGGAGTTCATGTTTTCTGTGTGGTGAGTAAGTATAAGAGGATGATGCTACCATGCTTTTCAATTATAACCCGAGTCCTATAGGGCACAAAGAGGTGAAGTCAACACAACTGGTCATTCTCACTTCTCAGTTGTGAAAAGAAGCAACTGTTTGGCAGCCTCAATTCTCCTCCTTTTTCTTCCTTCTTTTTTCTTTTCTTCCTTCTCCCCCTCCTTCTTCCTCCACCTGGTACCTGTGAACATGTATGCAGAGGACAGAGGCCAATGCTAGGTTTCGTCCTCTAACACTCTACAATTTATTTATTTAGACAGGTTTTCTCATGGTTGCTGATTCAGCTAGTCTAGGCAGCCAGCTTTCCTGTTGAGCTCTTGCCTCCACTTCCTGAGCACTAGTATCACAGGTGAGCTGCCATCCACACCTGGCATCCATGTGGGTGATTGGATCCAAAGTGCAGTCCACACGCTTGTGTGGCAGGAAAGTTATCCCCTGAGCTGTCTCCCTAGCCCACAGCCCTGTGACCCCCTTGTGGATTGACCTGTGTGTGTGTGTGCACGCGCATGTGTGTAGTGTATGTGAACTCACACTCTGTGCAGGTGAGTTTGTAACAGTGTTCTTTGGCTTTAAAACCTATCAGCTCTACTCCCGAGGACTGGGGCTACAGGTGGGTCTGGCCATGCCCGGGTTTTTATGCAGGTTCAATGCAGCTCAGCTTGTTGGTGTCCAGCCGAGAGGTCTTCATACTTAAGAGCCAAGAAGTCTTAACCACTTAGCAATCTCTCCAGCACTCAGAGTAGATTTTTAAAACTATTTTAATGTTTTCAATTCTAGTCTCACTGAAGCCAGGAAATTGTCCACTATTCGCTGATACATTTCTTTCCTTGCTTCTCTTTTCCTTTCTGGTATACCTTCATTTTCTTTTCCTTAGCAATGAAATTATTTATCTAACATGAAATTTCAAGAAGTGGAAAACTGATTTCTAGTTAGAGCATGGTTGTTCTATTTCCCAAATTCCTTTGCTAATGCCCACATCTTTACCAGCTAACTATACAGCACTCACTTTGGGGCAACATTATTTATAGCCTACGCAAGAACTTATCGAGTGTAGAAATGTGCATAAATCCTATAAATTGTGTTGGTGTTTCTGGATTCCACTAAGACATTGGCAGAATGGTGGTCTAGTGGAACCTACACCTGTAAGGGTCAAATTCTGAGCACAATTTGGTTCACTTCAGAGACTCTGTAAGCTGCACATAACCCTGGGAAGCTTCCTGGGAAAGTGAGTCCTTATTGAGTACAGCTTTCCTGGCTGTATCTTTCACACCTGTATCACTCCATGTGCCTGCTGTCTCAACACCATCCAGCCAACCCTGAAGCCATTAAGATTTTATTGGGTTTATTCTGGTGTCTTTATTTTATCCCTTTGGTAGTGCATATTGACATTGACTGTTCTTGTTTTCTGTTCTATGATGTTTTTATAGTCTGAGTTTATTAAGCACTCCTGGAATTAATTAGAAAAGAAACACACTTCATAGGCAATACCAGGACAGAAGAACTTTGGAGAAAGCTTTTACGTGATTTATGTGCTTTGAGGCTCAGTTCCTATGAAAAGTCTTAAATTCACTTAAAGAAGCCAGAAATAAGTATGTTTGTTACCATCATCTTTAAGAGATTGGAAGAGCCACATTGCCCCCAAAGCACATTTGTATATTCAGGCTTTTGAACCTGTGTTATTCACTTTAAGTGATTGTTTCTGTCTTTATTATTTTATTCTGTTTGTTAACGTTTCTGTCTTTAACCTAGTATCTTTCGTTTAGCCATTCTTTATAATGTCTAGTTCTCTAGAGAGGAAACATATTCTGTGCAGTATTCAAGCTTGTAAAGAAAAATGTAAAAAATGTTTTCACTCAGTATTTCAAATTCATTTTATATAGCAACTTTTTAATCCAAAATATGTAAAGGCTTGTAAATGAAGTGCAAAATGATTGTGAAATGTGGATTTCTGTATTATCATTTAGAAACATGGCAAAAACTTGGGAGAAAGTGCCCTTCACCAGAGGTTTTGTCTGTTCTCTGGGCTGGCCTGGCCTCTATCTCTTCCTTTCAGTTGCAGGCAGTCTGTATCCATACATCCACTTCGTAGATGGACCCTTGGTTTGAGTCTTCTGCTCTTCCAATCATCATATGCCTAGTTCTGCCCCTCGAATAATTCTTTTTTTTCCTGGTTCCAAGGTTAATGAAGAGGTTTTTCTCCTAATCTTCTGGCATTTTAAGGTCTTAGTTCTTCACATAGTACCTTAAGTCCCTGCTTGCTCATGTCTTTCCTTCACTAAACATGAAGTCTGATGAGCCAAAAATCACATGGTGCCTTGCAAGGATACTATTCCGCCTAAATTACCAAACTTTTGGCATAAAATTGTTATTCTATTCAGCATTGTTTCCTTCTTTCGTTGTGGTTTTCTACTTTATTAAAACCTGCTAATGTTTTAACTATTTCCTTACTCAAATTTAATTTGCTGTTTTATAATGTTTTCAGGTTGAAACTAAGTTTATTGGTTTCAAACATTTTTTTTTTCCCTTTATGTTGTAGGCATTTGGTAAAAAAAAAAAAAAAAGAAATCCCGCTGTGAACTGCTTTAGCTCCTTTGCATAAATTGTCACAATATTGTGTTATCATTCTGCTCAAGACATTTCCTAATTTGCCTTTTTTCATTTCTTCACTGTTGACTTATTTAGAAATATGTGGGCTGGAGAGATGGCTTAGCGGTTAAGCGCTTGCCTGTGAAGCCTAAGGACCCCAGTTCGAGGCTCAACTCCCCAGGACCCACGTTAGCCAGATGCACAAGGGGGGTGCACGCTTCTGGAGTTCGTTTACAGTGGCTGGAAGCCCTGGCGTGCCCATTCTCTCTCTCTCTCTCTCTCTCTCTCTCTCTCTCTCTCTGCCTCCTTCTCTCTCTGTCTGTCACTCTCAAATAAATAAATCAAAATAAACAAACAAAAAAAATTTAGAAATATGTTATTGGATTTCCAAATATTTGAGCATTTTCCAGACATCTTTCTGCTGTTAAGTGCTAATATATTTCTACCATAGCACAATAACATACTTGAGTCCTTCAAAATTTACTGAAACTTCCTTTGTGACCCAGTATGTGGTATATCTTGTTAAATGTTCCATGTACACTTGAAACAAATGTGTTTTCTTCTGTTTTCAGGTGTGTTATGTTCTACAAATGCCAGTTGTATCACATTAGTTGACCAAAACAATTCACATGGCCCTACACATAGCTATTCTTTTTCCAATTCCTGACAAGTATTGGATAAATACAGGGTGGAAAAGCTTATTTAGTTTCTGTACTTTTCAGATGTCTGTGGAACACTTTTTGTTTTATAAAAGTGGGCTTCCCTGATCAAAAATTACCCTGTAAGGTCATACTGGACATTCTTGTTCATCACAGAGATGATGCACTTTTGAGGCCAACTGACTTATTTTGTCATTATGCTTCCCCACTGTGGTATGCTGATTGAATGTGTGTCCATACACTCAAGCATTTGTGATTAAGATTGAATTTGCAACTGGAGTCTCTAGTGGGTGCAGAGCTGCTGAGGAAGAGTGTGTCACTGGGAAAGATCCTGAGTCCAGTTCTGAGTTGTGTACTGAGCAGTTGGAGCGCTGTTTGTTCGTTTGTGCTGGCTGTTTTGTGGAGTCTCTCTGCTTGCGTCTATGGAACTGAGGCAGCGTTTTCTGCCATTGGTTGTGTTTCCCCTGGATTCTGTAAGCCTGGAATAAACTCTTTCTTCCCGTAGCTGCTTATGGTGGAGTGATTTTCCAGCAACAAGAAAGGTAATGCAACACCTACCTAGAAGATGTCATTTACATGCAAGATGTGATTTGAGGTTTATTCCTGGAGGCAGAGTGATTATTGTGCCCTCTGTCTTTCCTCTTCTCAAAAGAGACATGCTACATACATTTATCTTAGATTTAATAAATTGAAACCTAAATGATTAATTCATGCATCACTGATTTTAGGGCAATGTTTGTCCAAATTAATGTGCCCATGCAGCTCTTCTGTAAATATGTATATTCTGCCCTTGAGGTTTTGTGTTTCTACAATATCCCCTACCTGCTCAGCTCATACTGCTGAGTGACCAATAATAAGAATAACAAGATGTTAGGAAACATTAAGACATTTTGACACTGAGCTAAGGCTGGCATAAAACCAATGGAATTGTACACATTTCCCTATCCTTTCTTCAGTTGTATCGTCCTTAAGCATAAAAAAGACATCATCGGAAAGGAATGCCTTCCTTTTACTTACAGTACTTATAATTTTATGTTATTTTTCAATTTTTTATTTTTATTTATTTGTAAAGGAGAGAGAGAGATAGAGAGAGAGGGAATGGGCATGGCAGGGCTTTCTAGCCACTGCAAACAAACTCCAGATACATGTGCCACCCTGTGCATCAGTGGAGTCTGTAGAATTCAACCGGGGTCCTTAGGCTTTGCTGGCAAGCCCCTTACCCACTAAGCCAGCTCTCCAGCCCTTAAGTTATTTTCAACTCATTGATTTTTTAAAAAGATTTTTTGCACCTGTTTAAAAATCTTTGTGTGTGCACTTGTACAGTTTGCAAGTTGCAATGTATGTAAGTGTATATGCACATGTATATACAGAAGCATGTGCCATATACATCCACTTGATAAGTGATGCACAGAGGCCAAAGTGAGCCCTGGGTGTCCACCTCTATAGTTGTTCCATTTTGTTTCTTTAGGAAGGAGTTACTTATTGGATCTGGGCCTTCCATTTTTTAATATGTTATTTTATTTATTTATTTCAGAGAGACAGAGTCAGACAGAGGAAGAAAGAAGGGAAGAGAGAGAGAAAGAGAGAGAGAGAAAAAAAAAGAGAGGCAGAGAGAGAGAGAGAGAGAGAGAGAAGGGGTGTGCCAGGGCATCCAGTCACTGCAAACAAACTCCAGACGCATCTTGTACATCTGGCTTACATGGGTCCTGGGGAATTGAACCTAGGTCCTTTGGCTTTGCATGCAAGTGCCTAACCACTAAGCCATCTCTCCACCCCCTGAACCTTTTTTTTTGGCCAGATTGGTTTACTAGTAATCCTCCAAAATGCTCTCATCTCTCCTTTCCACTGGATTGGGATTGTAGACATGCATGACCATGCCCAGTTGTTTACATGAGCGCTAAGGAATCAAACTCAGGGACCCTTATGATTTTGTGGCAAGTGCTCTGCTGAGCCATCTCCTCAGCCTCAACCCCTTGACTTTAATAAAGCAACGTACTTCTCTGGTTTTTGTTTTTGTTTTTGTTTTTGTTTTTGTTTTGGCTAGGGAAGAAATCCACACCACTGTCACCACCCTATCAAAGGTTTCATGTATGTATGTATGTATATATATATATATATATATATATATATATATATATATATATTCTAATATATATAATATATATAATTTTGTGTAAATTAGAGGCATTTTTAATATTTGTAATCTTATAAATTTTAGACAGAATTTATATTTACCGTGTTCTCTTTATTCTTTTTTATATGCACTACTAAAAATAGATAAGGGAACAGTTTCAAACAGAGCCTCTGTACTTTCAGAGGTGAGTTGTTCCAATCTTAGTGTATTGGTGAGAATTAAGGAACTTATAGCTCACCATGTCCTGTCATGTTAGCTGACTCTGTAAAGAAATCAACTCTGGCACCTTTCAATTAACTTCTTTACCTCTCTAATCTAAAATCAGATGGAACACATTGTAACGCAGGAACACGAGATTGCCTTGACTTCCTTAACTGTGTCTTCTATTCTTTCAAAATTTGATATAGGTCCTTTTGTAAGAGCAAAAAAAAAAAAAAAAAAAAAAAAAAGAAAAGAAAATCGCTCATAGGAAATTGGAGGTGTTGGAAAATAATTTATTCTCAGTCACAAACTTAGCCACTCTTCAAGGGATCATGATGGCATGTCTCATTTCTACCTGGAGGTCCCGAAGGAAGGAAGGAAGGGATAAGTGGAAATGTGTCATAGACTGGAGATTGGTCAATCTCCTTGGTAAAGAAACTAAGCTATTTTGTAAGAAGGGAGAGAGGCCGGAAATGAGAAAGAAAAGAGAAGTATTGGCCTTCACACCCGCACTGTTTATACAACTTCATCTCAGTATCATGGGAAAGGATGCATGATTTTACAATGGCACAGGGTATGGGCCTGGCTCACCGCTACCTAACAAAAACGAAGAGGATGATTTCATTTTTGGGGTGTGGATGCATAGGAAAAAAAGAGATGAGTATCTTTTACTTTGGTGATAATATAATAACTATTTTTATATTTGTATCCCATTCTTTGTATTGTTTTCTCTAAAGTTTTCATTAAGCACAAATGAGTTTGTGTAACATAATTTTAAAAATATATTTTAAAGAATATAAATATTTTTAAAGTTATAGATTATATATATGTATACACACACACACACATATATATATGTATGTATGTATATATATATATATATATATATATATATATATATATATATACACATGCTTATTTATTTATTTATTTATTTGAGAGCAAGAGACAGAGAGAGAAAGAGGCAGATAGAGAGAGAGAATAGGCACGCCAGGGCCTCCAGCCACTGAAAACAAACTCCAGACACACATGCACCACCTTGTGCATCTGGCTAACTTGAGTCCTGGGGAATCGAGCCTCAAACTGGGGTTCTTAGACTTCATAGGTAAACGCTTAACTGCTAAGCCATCTCTCCAGCTCAAAGTTGTAGATTTTATACTCTATCTAAGAGATTATGTATGATAAATGCATTTTGGGACATAGCATATTTGGAAGAATGTCTCTTATTAAAAATGTATTTTTATGATTACTTGGGAATCATTTTTCAGTTTTAAGACTTATAATTCTATACAGATTCACATTTCCCCTTAAATTTTGCTAGTTTTTCTGTATATGCCTCCATCTGACAACAATAGAATTTACTAGTGGTCATTAGTAACAGTATGAATTCAACAGTGTTTGATTTGCATTGGTCTGTTTTGATATGCAACCAGATATTTAAGAGAAAGTCCAGAATTAGATGCAAAATTTGCATAGGATTTGTGACAATGAAAGGTAACACTGCTGTTTTCTCTTGATGATATTATATTATGATAATTTCTTTCTTGTATACTTTTCATAAGGTTTATTGTCATTTAAAACTTATGCTATCCTGCCCTTCAGTACTTAATGTCAATCACCTACAGTTTTTTTTAAAGATTTGGTCATACCAAGACTTCTTCCTTTATTGCACTTAGCTGACTCTTTTCTCTCTTCTTTTCTACAACAGGTTGCAGACTGTGCTTAACCAAGAAACTTGTAGGCTGCTCAGTGTTGGCCTGACTTACAACAGAAGCAAGTTTTGCCTACCCAGTGGGACTTCTGTTCAAACTGCTCATCAATCAGGTGTCACCCATTGCCTGTGTGGAAAATTCTCCCTGTTGAGTGGTTCTGTACGTGGAAGACAGAGGAAACATACGCTGATCAGGCCAGAGACATCAGGAAGATTATTATAACATCTGCCCTCAGGTCAACGTTGCCTGTAGCTGGAGTTGTAGACTGACAGAACCTGCTCCAGTGATTTTGATTTTATTTTCTATTTTTATTGTTGTTGCATTTGTTTCTTTACATTTTTTTTTTTTTTCTGATCACATCGCATTTTCTTTCTGTGTGTCAGACATGGGCCTACAGACCACAAGGAGGCCCAGCCACAGGGCTTTTTTCCTGAAATCTTGGCTTATCATTTCCTTGGGGCTGTGCTCACAAGTGTCAAAACTCCTGGCCTGCCCTAGCGTGTGCCGCTGTGACAGGAACTTTGTCTACTGTAACGAGCGAAGCTTGACCTCAGTGCCTCTTGGGATCCCGGAGGGCGTAACCGTACTCTACCTCCACAACAACCAAATTAATAATGCTGGATTTCCTTCAGAGCTACACAATGTACAGTCAGTGCACACGGTCTACCTTTACGGAAACCAACTGGATGAATTCCCCATGAACCTTCCCAAGAACGTCAGAGTCCTCCACCTGCAGGAGAACAATATTCAGACCATCTCCCGTGCTGCCCTGGCCCAGCTCCTGAAGCTTGAAGAACTCCACCTGGATGACAACTCTATCTCCACGGTGGGGGTGGAGGATGGGGCCTTCCGCGAGGCGATTAGCCTCAAACTGCTGTTTTTATCCAAGAACCACCTGAGCAGCGTGCCTGTCGGACTTCCTGTGGACTTGCAAGAGCTGAGAGTGGATGAAAACCGAATTGCTGTTATTTCAGACATGGCCTTTCAGAACCTCACGAGTTTGGAGCGCCTGATTGTGGATGGGAATCTCTTGACCAACAAGGGCATTGCTGATGGCACCTTCAGCCATCTCACCAGGCTCAAGGAATTTTCCATAGTGCGTAACTCCCTCTCCCAACCCCCTTCTGACCTTCCAGGTACGCATCTGGTCAGGCTTTATTTGCAGGACAACCAGATAAAACACATCCCTTTGACGGCCTTTGCCAACCTCCGGAAGCTGGAACGGCTGGATATATCCAACAACCAGCTGCGAATGCTGACGCAAGGGGTCTTCGATCATCTGTCCAACCTAAAACAGCTTACTGCTCGGAATAACCCTTGGTTTTGTGACTGCAGTATCAAGTGGGTCACCGAATGGCTCAAACACATCCCTTCCTCTCTCAATGTCCGCGGTTTCATGTGCCAAGGCCCTGAGCAAGTCAGGGGGATGGCTGTCAGGGAGTTAAATATGAATCTCTTGTCGTGTCCCACCACGACCCCTGGTTTGTCTGTTTTCACCCCGGCCCCCAGTACAGTAGCTCCAACAACTCCGCCTCCCACACCTGTTCCCACTCCCAGCAGGGGCTCTGCGCCTCCAGCTCCTACCCCGTCCAAACTGCCCACCATCCCTGACTGGGAGGTCAGGGAAAGAGTGACCCCACCTATTTCGGAAAGGATCCAGCTTTCCATCCACTTCGTGAATGACACCTCCATTCAAGTCAGCTGGCTGTCTCTCTTTACCGTGATGGCCTACAAACTCACCTGGGTGAAAATGGGCCACAGTTTGGTAGGGGGCATTGTTCAGGAACGCATTGTCAGCGGCGAGAAGCAACACTTGAGCCTGGTGAATTTAGAGCCCAGGTCCACCTATCGGATTTGCTTAGTGCCCCTGGATGCGTTCAACTACCGCACGGTGGAAGACACCATCTGTTCCGAGGCCACCACCCTCGCCTCCTATTTGAACAATGGCAGTAACATTGCTTCGAGCCACGAGCAGACGACGTCCCACAGCATGGGCTCCCCGCTGCTGCTGGCGGGCCTGATTGGGGGCGCGGTGATATTCGTGCTCGTGGTCTTGCTCAGTGTCTTTTGCTGGCACATGCACAAAAAGGGGCGCTACACCTCCCAGAAGTGGAAATACAACCGGGGCCGGCGGAAAGACGACTACTGTGAGGCAGGCACCAAAAAAGACAACTCCATCCTGGAGATGACAGAAACCAGTTTTCAGATTGTCTCCTTAAATAACGACCAGCTCCTTAAAGGAGATTTCAGACTGCAACCCATTTACACCCCGAACGGGGGCATCAATTACACAGACTGCCACGTCCCCAACAACATGCGATACTGCAACAGCAGCGTGCCGGACCTGGAACACTGCCACACGTAACACAGTCAGAGGTCTTGGCTTAGGAAGATGGAAACGCAAGCTTTGGAGAACACACATGCGTGTGCACATACAGACATGGGAATTACATTTGATAAATGTTACACAGATGCATTTGTGCATTTGAACACTCTGTAATTTATACGGTGTACTATATAATGGGATTTAAAACAAAGTGCTATCTTTTCTATTTCAAGTTAATTACAGTTTTGTAACTCTTTGCTTTTTAAATCTTAAAAAAAAATAGTTGCTTATGTACTGTATGGGGTTGTACAAAGAGAACCCATCACCAAGGCAGAAGGACGAGTGATTCTTCCTTCAGATGCACATTAACCACTTTGCTGTTGAAGCTGTCAGAATAAATTCCCTTCCTGGAGCTGACAGTTAGATGAAAGGTTAGAGTCAGATGGGCTCATGGAGTGAGAGGAATCACATGGCTAAAGCACGACAGGGCCCAGGTCTTTCCATGCTATCTCTATACCTCCTGGTCCAGTAGAAATGGTTTCACAAGTCTCTAATATCAGAGTGGAGGTAGTTACCCCAATTAGACCCAGTGCAGGAAATACAAAGAGCATGACACTGACGCCAGTTCCCATGAGAGGTTAACCCAACCTGAGAGAACCAAGGAAACTGGGACACCTGAAACATCTTCAAAACCCCAGGGTTGGCTTCCTGACTGGGAACGTCACCCTCCATGCTTCCCTGGCCCTATGTAATAATAGAGTTAGTGACTAGAGTCTGATATCCATCGTCTTCAGGGGCCAGTACAATTGTTCTAGCAAGAAATATCCCTTATCAAGCGTCACTGTTCAGATCCTATGTCAGGTTGAATCACATCCAACAGAGATATATTCTAGAATACTTTTTTAGAAGAAGCTAATAAAATAATGGGAAGAATTATATTGAATGGAATTATTTTTGATAATGAGAATTATTTGGGTAGTTTCATGGAGGCTATCTCAACATGATATTTAGAACAACAAGAGGACCATGTTTGGAATATATTAAAACAACTTGTTTACTTATAATGTACTGATGCTATTTTGACAAAACAACTGAGCAGTGAATGATTCTATCACACTGGATACACTCCACTCGATTTGTTAGTATCATGTTGAAATAGCTTGAGCTAATACCTATATCCCCTTTCAAATTATCGTCTTCCAGTCATCTTGCATATATTTTTGTAATTTAGTTGCATATCCTGCCTTTGTTCTCCCCCCCTCTGCCCAATATTTCAAAGAAAATTATGAATACTAGTCATGGTTGCACAAACAATCTGTGTGTATTTCTACATGTTACAATGCGTACTAATGTTAACTGCTAGTGACTCTTTAGGATCACCTTGGAGCTGGCCAAGAGAATGCACATTCTTAAAAGCAATACTAGGTTTCTGCCTCGAACTAACTTCGATCCTGTTCATGTTTGAAAATCCCTTCCTTCCTTTTTGATTCTGACCAGGCCTCTAATTTGTTAATTGTGGAGGAATAATTCATCTTACATTTAAAGAACTGCCACTGAAAATGAACAAGTAATAGAATGAAAATGTTCCCCAATCATGGAAGCGCAGAGCAAAAAGCAAAGGATATAGAAAAGAGGGATGGCCATGCTGAGAGCTGGATATATCTAAAGCAAGTCCATCTTCAGAAAACACATGCAGTTTACTCTAATTCTTGTCATATCTTAGATGTAGAAGGGCTATAGATCACATGCATTATCTCAAATACACACCCTTGGAAAATTCTTCTCTAAACCACATTCAGGCATTTCACTCTGTGTTTTGTATTTCTTTTATGACCATCATTACTTTAGGGACTCATGAACTAAATGCCACAATCATCTTGCTTTCTTGCTCTTTAAGCAAATGAAACTGTGATGTGTCTTCTTGTAAAAGTTTAGTATCAAACGCTATGCAAGGTTTCTTTTCTCTTTGTAGTAAAAGCTCTATTTTCTTTAATAATATACCCTGACATGTATGTTTTAATCTCCCTCATCGTTCAGGAAAACAGAAAATATAACTGAATCTGTAATTTTGTAGACCTAAGAATTGAAACTGAAGTCAGTAAAGCTGAACTTAACTATGAATTAATTCAAACTAATTCTAAATGACTCTGGTTTCCATTTTAAGTCTATTAGCTCAAGGTTTGGGGCAGTTTCTTTCTTTTTTGTTTTGTTTTCTTTTCAATAACTAAGTCAATATAGGGAAGGGATAAGACCATCTGGAAAAATGATCAGTATAACATAAGCCTTTTATAATTGGTACAGTGATATGGGGTATTGTGTACCTAGCTGGAAAATTCCTTCTCATTGTAATCTTACTCATAACTGTGTAGATAAAGCTGCGTGCTAAAATGATGGTATTTTAACTTTTGAGGAGTTTTATTTCTGTTATACACAAAATAACCATTCTCATTTGTTTGTATTGTACATTTAATTTCCAATTTGATTTTTGGATACTGAAAAATCTTTGTTTTGTTCCAAGAACAAAGTCCCATAGTACACAGTCCCATAGCATCTCATGGTAGCCATACCATCATTGGGGGTTTAACTGTAACAAGGGAGACCTACTCATTTGAAATGGCTGGGTTGCTCTAAGTATCCCTTTCCTGGAAGGGGCTCCTCAAAAGAGAGTCTGTTTGGATCTCATGAGCAGTATGAAAAAGACATTCACAACTAAAGTCAGTCTTCCCTTTGTTATGACATACCCAAGGTCCTCTTTCTTACACCAGGAGAGAAATCACATCATAGAATCTGTAATAGCTAATGCATCTTTTGAAAACTGCTCAATGACTGTCCCTGGTGTACTACACCCTGACTGTCACCTTTAGTCATGGAGGTGGGCTTTACCGACACTGCTCCTCTCTTGCCCTCATCACTATGTGTTTAAAAGTAACAACACATGAGTGAAGTTACAGGTGACTTCAGCTACTAGCAAGGCCCTGTGATATCACGGGACTTGTCACTGCACAAAGGACATTGCAAAAGGAAAAGCCAAGGCTTGCTCTCACAGATATCATTTATATATTTTTCACACCACAGGTAGTATATCCTTGGGGAGTGGTGCTTGAATAGATAGAGACCCTGGGCTCCCCTAAAACACTGCCACATGCACAGGCAGCAGCACATCTCACGGTCTGGACACAGGCTGATATGAGAAGGATGTTCTGTTCTGTAATTTTATTAGGCCATAAGAATAAATCATTCTTCCATGTGAGAAATAATTCTATTTGTGATTATGCAGATTTATGTTGAGACAATGCGAGGTACTCTCCCTTGAAGTTAAAAAGAAAAAGATGTAATGTAGCCAGTCTGGTTAAAAGTAGTCATGAAGTAGCTAATATTGCAGATTTATTTCCTAAGAGTTCAGAACACAAGGTGTTAGTCTTGTCACACAGCCAAAATTTCCTTCTCTACAGGGGAAGAGCAGAGCATGCACTCCTAATAGAAGTGACTGTGTTGTCCTCAGGGCCAGGCACAGGCACCACACATGATGAGCACACCTTGGCTGCAGTGTCCTGGTTAATTTCCACTGGTGTCTTTGTCTATAGCACTTATATCTGATCTATCAAAAGGCAGCACTACATGTTACTTTAGAAAATGAGAATAATACATTGGCTAATGACTCACTTTTCTAGATGTGTGGGAAAAGAAAGCAGAAATGTGCCCAACAGAGAAATGATGCCTAAATCAAAACAACCCCCAATTCTTGGTCTTATAAACATTGCCAGACACTCTCTACTCTTTTGTATATCAAAATACTAGTGACAGGAGGCTATAGCTTGCATCTTTCTCCAGGTATTTTTTTTTTCAGCAAGATGAATAGCCATTGCTGACAGTGTGGATACTTTTCATGGATTGTGGGGAAAGAGCTTTTGTACACAGTATGATAGTGTTTTAACAATACAGATTGTTTTGTGATAGTACTTGATTTTATAGCTTCACACCCACCTGAAGAGCACAAAGCAAGGCATTTGCCACAGGCATTTTTAAATTACTATAATACATGCATACATGTGCACACACGTACATAGTGCCATTGATAAAGGTGTCCATGGGATGTGCAATTTGTTACCAAGGATAGCAAGCTGAGGCATCCCCCCTGTGATCCATCATGGGATAGTATCTATTCACTGAAAATGACTCCTGATGCTTCGTTATTGTTTGGACATACGTTGATTTGATTACGGTTTGTGTTTAGTGTATTCTCTCTGGAAAGGGACTGCCAGGGGCCGGAAGATTCTGCATCACGCATCCTCCGAGACCGACCATGTTGCACACTTTGTTAACTATAAACTTCACTCTACACTATACAGTACCTTGTTGATATATTCAGTAAAAGCTTATTTTAAAAAGAACACCCCATTGTGTTTATCTGAGTAAGTTCATTGGAATACACTCCAGACTTATGCTTTTAATGGGAATAAAAACTGAGAACTGCTTTCTGATGATGCAGGGAATGGAAATAAAGTAGTGAAAGAATTTTCATCATCTCCTCCTGTGAGAACATGTTCTGATTTTAAAGAACACATGGTCCTCTTGTGTGAGGAATGTACATGATGGCTTCATGTTCTTTTTATCCCCAACTATATTGTTTTCCTATAAATATATTTTAATATATAGCCATTCATTGTATTTGAGAAATGCAACTATATATAGTTTCCCTCTATTTCACAACATGCACTTTAAACAAATGCTATTATTGTTGGGTTGGAGAGATGGCTTAGCAGTATTTGCTTGCCTGCAAATTCATGTTCTATCCTCCAGGTCCCATATACTCAGACACACAGTGACATGAGCATGCAATGCCGCACATACACACAAGGGGGATCACGTGTGTGAAGTTCATTAGTAGTGGCTGAAGGCCCTGGTGTGCCCATTCTCTTTCTTTCTCTCTCTCGTTCTCTCCAGAAATAAGTATAAATAGATTTTTTTTTGTTGGGGGGGGGCGTTGGGATATGTGTAAATGAATACATATGCCATGACATGCATGTAGGTGTTAGAGAATAACTTGAGGTGGCTTTGCATCACTTTTTTCCAGAGTTTCTTGCCACTGCCAGTAAACTTCCAGACAGCAAACAAGAGACTTCCTGGCCCATGGCCTTCACATTCTCCAGGCTTCATTTACCATTGTCGTAGGCACTTTGGAGTCACAGATTCATCACTTTGCATTTGGTTTTATGTATTTTCTGGGGAATTGGACCCAGGCTGGCAGTCTTTTCCAGCAGGTGATGAGCCATCTCCCTCACCCCACTATTGGATTTAATGTCAGCTTTCTTTAATAAGTCTCCCGATACCTTTCACTAGATATTATTGGTCATTGTTCACCCACACATACTTTTCAATGGACACTCATGGGTGTGTATCTATTTGTATGTTCAAGCTCAATTCTGAATTAGTCTAATGATTTTCCAGAATGCCTTTTTGTCATTCTTCTTGACCAGTTCACTACTAATATATTTTACAGAGACTGAATGATGAAATTACGTTATGACATTTTAGTTAACTATATCAACTTACTTGCAGGACCTCTGCTAGAAAATGAACTAACAAAGCCATGTGGATTCATGGTATCTTGGATGATAATGTGTAAGATAAAAACACTGGTAATTTTGTTTAGTTTTAATATGATTTACAGACGGTACTTTATGGAGACTAGACCCTTAGCCAGGTAACACCATTCACTGAGAAGAATTTATCAAAGTCTCCCTCATCTCTTCCAGGATCCAGGCAGAGCTTACAGAAGAATAAATTTCTTAGCCAAATCAAAGTCCTAATCTGCTCTGCCCCTAGCAAAAATCTATTCCTCAGGGTTGGAGAGAGGGCATAGTGGTTAAGGCATTTGGCTGCAAAGCCTAAGGACACAGGTTCAATTTCCCAGTAGTACCCACACAAGCCAGATGCACAAGGGGGTGCATGAAGTTGGAGTTTGTTTGCTGGAGGCCCTGGCATGTCAATTTTCTTTACCTCTCTCTCAAAAATATAAATAAAGAATTTTTTAAAAAAATATATTCTTCAATATAGCATATTTACTATTGATCTCTTTTTTCTCATATTATGTTAGGTTCTACTGAGGGTTTAGAGCAAAGAAATACCCTGTCGCTTAGGAACTCACAGAATATATATCAAATAGATTTTCTAATACATTCTAGCGTTGATAATCCATATAATTATTCTACATTCTTTTTCATTATACTACCAGAATATCTATGGTATGAAAATAGATACATTTTTCACTTGTTGGTAAGGGTGATAATGCATTTGTTCCTCATGTTGACCTTGTTTTTAAAATATGTTGCAGTCATAACACAATGAAAAGTCAAAACTCAATTTGAATTAAATTCTCAAATTTGCACCAAGAAATTGAAAATTTAGGACTTGCACTTGTTAACATGTAATCTCTTAAATTTTTAAGTATCAGAAAAGAAATTAATATAAATTTATGATGATGACATCTAACAAGTATCAATTATACACATGCACTCACATAATATTTGGATATTTTAAATATATATTTGCATTTTTGTCTTTAAGATACCTATGTGATAAACTTTCTTATTAATTTTACAGATTTTAGGATTGACCTTGAATACCAGTTGAGTGGTTGGCCCACAATCAAAAACGCTATACATGATGGAGTTAGAAATTAACCCCCAACATGGACTCCTCACATTTTTGATAAATCTCAATATATTGATTAACCTTAAGAATGACTGACCTTTAATACAAATATTTCATCTATGTATAAAGACTTTTGGTGAACAAAACTATTATAGGCTTTTTCTGTCAATGCCAATATTAACTATTACTTACAGTATATGAAAAATAAACAAAAAAGTCTCAAAAATGTATATATGGATTTTAAAGCCATTGGTCATCTATTCCTGTTTTGGTTATTTTGTTTGGTAGATTCAGATAGGGTTATCAAGATGTCTCATCACACAAGGGAAAATAAATGCAGAACTTTTAAGAATTCTTGGGTTAGCCTATTGTTTTTTATTTTAAATTTAATACTTTTTATTTTTATTTATTTATTTGACAGAGAAAGAGGGGGAGAGAGAGAAAGAATGGGCGCACCATGGCCTCCAGCCACTGCAAACACCAGATGCTTGCGTCCCCTTGTGCATATAGCTAAGTGGGTCCTGGGGAATCAAACCTGGGTCCTTTGGCTTTGCATGCAAACACCCTAACTGCTAAGCCATCCCTGCAGCCCTGCTTAACCTAGTTTTAGGAATAGATTTGTTTCTTGTTTGAGAAGCTGCTCTAAGCACTCTGTAGATCCCACTGCCACACATGTCAGAATTGATGTGAATTTGAGCAACCTGGCTTCTGCAGTTGTTTTTCCACTTCACAGTACAAATAAAGAATGCATGCTTGGGGGTGTTATTTAGCCTTTAGTGTCAGTAGTTATGACAAATATTGAGAGCACAATTTTTTATTTTTATTTATTTATTTGAGAACAACAGACAGAGAAAGAGGCAGATAGAGAGAGAGAGAGAAAATGGGTGCTCCAGGGCTTCCAGCCACTGCCAACGAACTCTAGATGTGTGCGCCCCCTTGTGCATCTGGCTAACGTGGGTCCTGGGGAATCAAACCTCGAACCAGGATCTTTAGGCTTCACAGGCAAGCACTTAACTGCTAAGCCATCTCTCCAGCCCAAGAGCACAATTTTTAATAGCTTATCTCAAAACAAATGTCATTTTAATTTATTTATGTGTTTATTTTCAAGCAGAGAAAGATAAAAAGAAGATAGACCAAGAGAATGGGTGCACCAGGGCCTCTAGCCACTGCAAATGAACTCCAAACAAATGAACCTCTTTGTGCATCTCATTTTATGTGGGTACTAGGGAATTGAACTCCAGGTCATTAGGCTTTGTAGGTAAACGTCTTAACCATTGAGCAATCTCTTAAACCCCAAATATCACATACCAACAAATGATCCCATGCCTGAATTTTTATGGTAAGACATCTGAACTAGATATCCATTTCACCTTGATGACACTGTTCCTATGATTTCAATGACATAATAAATCTCCACATGGAATCAAAATTTATTTTATGAATTAAATATAGCATTATTTTAGAGTCTATTAAACTCTCTCTCTCTCTCTCTCTTTCTCTCTCTCTCTCGCTCTCTCTCTCTCTCTCTATATATATATACATATATATATATATGTATATATATATTACATTATGTGTATATTATATATATTACGTTATGTGTATTTTATACACACACACACACACACACACACACATATATATATATATATATATATATATATATATATATATATATATATATAATATTTTTTTCAAGGTAGGATCTTACTCTAGCCCAGGCTGACCAGGAATTTACTATGCAGTCTCAGAGTGGCCTCGAACTCATGGTAATCCTCCAACCTCTGTCTCCTAAATGCTGAGATTAACTGCATGCACAACCATGCCTGGCTAACTCCATATATTTTTAACATAGGCCTTTGTTGCTTCAGTTTTTGTTTCTGTTTTCTACAAATGAAGGGTGGGTAAATTTGGGTGTAAAATTAATTAAGCTTCTTCAAAACTATTTCTATGGAGTTAAATACTACATCTTCAAAATCATTTCCAGAAGCCATGAGAACACAACACATAGAATAGATTCTTCATACCTCTACCCTCTTCAGGGATTCATACTTCCATATTGAAATTACCAGCTAGGGATCCTGTTTTTTCTATCCCTCTGCTGAAACTCTCAACTGAGTGGTCTGTGAATTATCTCTGTCCCATAAGTCCATTAGCCTTCCCTATATTCTCCAAGGCAAAGGATACTCTACATAAAATATTATAGAAGACCACTGTCTTACTTTTATAAGCATTCAGTACTTGCGAGACGGAATTTAAACACCCATGTCATATACAAATTCTACAACACACCAGTCTGAGTATTCCTTAACTGTGTTGCTTCTACATTCATTATTACCTTAAGATCAGTCATATATTCAACATAAGCACATGGGCAGAGCAGTTCTTAGTGCATCTCCCAGAGATCCCAAATACTGCTATGTTTACTCAAGGTACTTCATTCTGTAACATTATGCTTTGCCAGGGGGAATCTTTAGCCTTTCAAACAAAAGTCAAATGTGCCCCCATTGGAAAGCTATCTGATTCACACCTGCCTATTTCAGTTAATATAATTTCAAAGTTTGTCATTTCTTGTACCTATTCATCTTCATTTTTCATGAGGCTGTGCCTATGCTCTGGGTACTCTGGAGACCAAGAGCATGTTCTGTCAACTGTTTGCCCCTGCCCAAAGCTAAGGGGAATTCTCAGATCAGCGAGGTCCTGAGCCACATCAGTTTCTTAAAGACAAATAGCCTTGGACACAGCTGTGAAATTCCAAAATACGTGGAAGTAGCCTTGCACAAACACCTTAAGATGTGCCATACCCAAAGACACAAAAGATTTTTTCTTAAAATAAAACTTGATTACACATCAATATATTTTAAAGTAATTTTGTTTGTGAATATAGATCTGATTTGAGAGGTTTTGATGGAATAAAGATAGTCCCATAATGCTAGATGAGGAAATTATTTTTTTAATTTTTATTTTCATTTCTTTATTTGCATGTGTTTGCATATGTATCCAGGGTCTCTTGCTGCTAAAAATGAACACCTGCCCAGGTTCACATGAGTGAATAGGGACTCAAACACAGGCTGGCAGGCTTTGTAAGCAAGCATCTTAAATTGCTGAGCCGTTTCCTTCACTACCTGAAAGAACTATTGAAATGAATTTATAAGTTTCCTTTCTATGTTACAGGTAACCTTAAAATCCTGAGCTAGCTTGCCAAAAAAGCATATCAAGAAATAGCTTTAAAACTCACCTTGCAATAAAATGTCACTATCATGAAGAGTTCACAAAGCACCAGTCACCCTAATGTCAAATATTTTAACAGTTTGTTAGTTTAAATGAATTATTCACATTTACAAAAGAGGAGATGTAGATTTCCTTTCATTTCTATCTGAAAAATCAAGAGACGATCATTGTTCACTGTCACAGAAAATAGCATTTGGAGGTTTGCATGATCTTATCTTGCTTACACCTATGAGAATTAATAATCTTTCAATGAAATAATGTCCCTAATAAGAGTGTATAGTTGAGTTTGGTGGCAATTAAGAGCTCGGATTTAGAATTAGTCCAACTTATTTTAGAAACCTGACCACACCAAGGATCAGTCCATTGATTATAGTCATAACTTGCTTTTGAAGTTAACATTGCTCTTTTTTTTATATAAACAATGGTAATGATGTCTAAAACGTTTGGTAACTTGGAGAGTAATTGATGCAATGTTTAGTTCTGAACCAGTACTGGGGAAATGGCATTCAATCCTGTGTATTGTCATGGAATCCTAACTCACAGATACCAAGTGACATACTGCCAAATATTACGATGGAAACAAAAGGTCAGAATGCAGATACAAATTTCCTGCAGGGATTATTTGTTGAAAAGTAACAAGACTCAACATAAGAGTGCACAACCATTATGATCAAATGCCTAGCAGAAGGGGGCTGAAGGGACGGCTTAGTGGTGAAGACACTTGCCTGAAAAGTCCAAGGACCCAGGTTTGATTCCTCAGTATCCCCAGAATCACAATGTGGTGCATGCACCTGGAGTTTGTGTGCAGTGCCTAAAGGCCTTGGCACACCCATTCTCTCTCTCTCTTCCTCTCTGTTTTTTTTCTCTTTCTGTCTCTATAATAAATAAAAATATTTTTTAAAGCCTAGCAGGAAATTTTCCATTTCCTCTATCATTATGATCACTGATTTTGAAGGCACCAGCATAGATAAGGTACCACAGATTAACATAGAGCAATAACACTCTGTTCCATGGAGAGGGGACCATTGACTAGTATTGCTGGGAAGTGTGGGGTCACACTGCTTTGCAGTGTAGCAAACACTGTATTCTGTAGAACCTAAGTAAGGGTGATTGCTCTTGGAGGTCATGGGGTATAAACAGCAAGTGGTTCTGAGATTTAAATGGTTAAGAGATATTAGATCATCAAAACATTAAAAAAATGGTAACAATCTGGTCTTGAAATCTCTAATTATATTTTAAACACATTTGTTTATATTCATGGTTAAACTCAAGGCTTCACATTAAAGAATGCCACAAATAGCCCAAATCTGTAATTTCGAATGCTATCATGTTAGTTTATTATGCTCTGTCCATGTAATCCACCCTTAGATCACAGAAGGTGGGGATAATAGAACCTCAACGGAAGAATTTCTGATTGTTGCAGTCACCTTCTTGTTGCTGGCATGCAGCATCTAACCAAAAGCCACTTATGGGAGAAAACCTGTTATTATTAGCTTTTTAATCACAAGGGGAAGCTCTATGATGCCGAGGAAAAGGATGGTATTAGCAGAGGCTGGACATCACCTCTGACACAGCAGGTGGACCCCCCCCAGCATAAGCGTGAGCCACACATCAGAAAAAGAAGAACTTGCTATAATTCCCATAAACCTGTACCCAACAACACACCTCCTCCAAAGATCCAATTCCCAAATTGCCACTAGCTAGAGACCTAGCATTCAGAGCACATGAATTTATGGGGCACCTAATTCAAGCCACCACAGTTATTCTGTAATGCGGGTGTACAGTATGCTTATAACCTATTATTTTTGGTAATCAGTAGCAAATTTAATTTTGTAATCTGGCATCATAGGTCATATTGCTTCCATTTTTTTCTTTATGTACACTTTTTTGACATTTGTTAAAATAGTCTCAAAGTAGAATTCTCACAGTAGTCTATATTAGCATTTGTTCTCCTTAGTTTTTTTCTTCCTCAATAAATGGAAAATCAGACATTTGGAAACTGAGGAAAAAAAAACTTTCAGGGAAATTATTTGGAAAGTATACTCAGACACCAGCACTCTGTGGTCTATAACCCATCTGTTAGGATCAGTGTCTGTTTTGATTGGTCATCTGTCAACCACTTGGTATATTTTCTTACCTCTTGGCCCTCACTAGGAGTAAGGCTTCCATAATCTTTCTGAAGTAAGGAGAAGAAGGGCATGAACTACATGGTATGTAGCCCAGTCACATAAGGGATAGAACAATAGTGTGCAAAGAACCTTAGACTTATTGGATGAAAAGCTAAACTATTCCAACTTCACAAATTTCTTACATTCTGGAATGAATACCATCTATAGGTAGATTCAGATCTCTGCGACTCAAGCTCATGTGGATCTGGAGCACAGTTATGATTCAGTTTTCTCACCTGTACATGGGAACTGGAAATCTCCACATCCAAAGATCAGTGTAGCACATAGCCTGGCACTTGCTGAGAAGTTAAGAAGTGTCAGCTACATTGTGAAGGTATGCAGAATTGGTGTTCAGAAAGTAAGGTGATGGAGCTCCCTTTTTGCCAGCATCTTGGGCATGATGATTTGCCTCTTTTGCTTGTTATTCTTCAAAAGTATAGGTGCTTAGCTGGACTCATAACTCTCTGGGGACTTTAAGTACTATTTCAAAGTTGTTAGTGGTCCATGAACATTAGTTTCTCTTATTTGGGATGATTTGCACCGTTTCTTGAAGAGGACAATGGGATGCATATAGGATGAATGCACAGACTCTTCAAATATTTAGTTCTATTGGTATTATTATAAAACCTGACATGTTAATCATGAGCCTTGGCTAGACATGTTTTGGGGAAAACCTACATAATCATGAAAAATAGAGGGGATGGGATCACAGAGAACTCTGTTTCTTTCTGGATATGACTTAAGGTGCCTAAGGGTCAGATTCTTTATATGTGACATAACTAGAGTACTAACACTTCTAATGATTCAAAGAAACTCTTTATGTCACAGTGTTAGTGACTAGCATTGTTGTTGGAAAGTTGTAAATAAATAGAAGAAAAAGGAACTGGAAACAAAACTCACTGTTGGGGGTTAGGGAGGTGGTTCAATGTATAAAGCACTTGCTATGCCTGTGTGAGTGTGGGAATTTGGAGCCCCAGAACCCAGGTAAAGCCAGACGCGCTAGTGCAAGTATCCTAGATGAGATTAGAAACAGAATCTGGAAGATCCCTTGAAAGTTCTCAGTCCAGCAATCCTGGCATAGGCAGTGGCCAACAAGACATCCTGCCTCGAACAAGATGGAAGGCAAGGACTGACACACAAGTTGTCCCCCTACCCTCACACATACATCATCCCACACCTGCTCACAAGTATGTGTAGTTACAAACACACATGCACACATACACAAGCCCCAAATCCCCAGTGTGACTAGGTCAAAATTGACAAATGCATACTATACTGCAAAATACACATACTAATAAAATACATTACTTGAATGATTTCTCATCAATAAAATTATATAAAACAAAATTGTTTCTAAAAATACTGAATATAAGTTTTACAAATGTGAAATACGTTTATAGGCTTGATGTTTAATTTTTCACATTAAACATGAAGAAAATTATGAGAAAAATATACAGGAAAGCATTAAATCATAAGTGTGGTATATTTTGGAAAAATAGATCAGAATTAAAAGTGACTTTCCCATTACATACTTTAAATTCAAAAAAAATAAGATTATGGGCTTTAAAAAATTATATGATGAGGTTTTAGAATAATTAGGCATTTTTTTCTGGTACATTCAGTACAATTATAAAACTGCTGCTTAACAGGCAACAATAAGAAGATAATTTCAAACAGCTTAGAGATTAAAATAGTTTTTAAGAATACCTGCCAGGAAATATTGTCTTCTTTTAATCAAATGGCACACATGATTATAATAATGAAACATTGTTTCCTTAGCATTATTTGTACAGTGGAAAGTTTCCAATAATTTATAATAGTCTAATGACAGATATTTTAAATTAATGTCTTTTAATTATGCAATTGGAAAGTGATCCTTAGGACTGAAATGGGGCTCTAATTATTATTTTAGAAGCTGAAATTTATATTTCTCTTTCACTTGCTTCTTATTGTGAAAATTTTAAGTCTTCATTAATTCTATAAGGAAATTTATTAAATTGTAACAAAATTAGAAAAATAATTTCTTTTGTAAAACACATAAATATTATGCTACTTCCAAATAGGACCAAAACACAAGTTTAATAAGAATTTAAAAGAGAAAATGATAAAAGTATTTAGTACTTTTTTAAAATTCCAGACATTAAAATTCTACCCCATCTCTTAAGAACATCATTATTAGTGGGTTAACTACAGGAAAATCAAAGGTGAAAAAGATCATCATCTTATTCATAGTATTCTCAGCTAATTGCTCACAGTGAGACAATCAAATGTTAATTAGAAGTTTTTGAAATGATTTTATTCAGTAAATGTATTTAGTAAATCAATCACCATAAAGTCTGTTTTCAAACAGAGAAGGTAAGTCAAAAAGCGTACAGCAAGGAAATTAGTAAAAGTGGGAAGAGAAAAATTACATGTTTGTAGAAAATTACTAACATTTTCACAAACAAAACCAAGCAACAAAAAATAAATAACAAAAATATTATATAGAACAATGATAAGAGTGTGAGCAAATTAATTGTGACAGTTCATGTCTTAAGAATAAAGCATGAGGGCTGGGGATATGGCTTAGCGGTTAAGAGCTTGCCTGTGAAGCCTAAAGACCCTGGTTCGAGGCATGATTCTCCAGGACCCACGTTAGCCAGATGCACAAGGGGGCGCATGCATCTGGAGTTCGTTTGCAGTGGCCAGAGGCCCTGGCACGCCCATTCTCTCTCTCTCTTTCTATCTGCCTCTTTCTCTCTCTCTCTGCCCTTCGCTTTCAAATAAATAAATAAAAATAAACCAAAAAAAATTTAAAATAAAGAATAAAGCATGCCAGATATGGTGGTGTCCACCTTTAATCCCAGAACTCAGGAGGCTGAAGTAGGAGGATCGCTGCAAGTTCATGGCCACCCTGTGACTACACAGTAAATTGCATTTTAACCTGGGCTAGATGGAGACCCTACCTTGGCAAACCAAAAGAAAAAAAAAAAGAATAAAACTGCATATTTTGTGGGTGAACAAATGCTCCCTAAAATTTAAAACAATCTGGTTAGAATAACACTGGGCCAGGCATGGCTGCACATGCCTTTCATCCCAGCACTAGGGAGGCTGAAGTAGGAGGATCACCATGAGTTCAGGGCCAGTCTGGGACTACAGAGTAAATTCTAGGTCAGCCTGGGCTACAGTAAGTACCTACCTAGAAAAACCACCACCAACAAACAAACAAACAAACAAACAAATACAGAAAATAAATTAATTAATTAAAAAAAAAAGAATAACTTTGACTTCGGAGTTCAGACATAACCCTGTTCTTTGCCAGCTGTCTCATAGCCAAATAACTTCAATTCTTGGTTTTGTATCTTTTTAAATGTCTAACAAAGCCCTCTGTAATAGTATTGATCTAAAAGATCATAGTTATGAGTACATATGCTAAAAATAGTGGCCAGTTAGTTTAAAGGTCAGGTTTTTCCTTTTCTACCACTTCTGGTGGAATGAAGTGTCCTCTTCACTTCAGTAATCTGTATAAACATCATGATCTGCTCTTCCCTTGTGAGCAGAAGTACTGTGATGTTAAATGCAGGTCCAGCATCCACACTGGCCATACCTCCTATGCCAATCCATCATGGGACTAGAGGTAAGATTTAAAACAATAAAGATTCCTTTTGAGCACATATGAATCTGTGGAAACACTTCTACTGGTTTTTCTGGTTACACTCCTCCACCAGCAGTCAGTAGAGCTAACTATATGTACTTACATAGCTTGCCCTTTAAAGACAGTTTATGTTTGCTGCTCTTAATCTTTGCTTTAGCATCCTCCATTCCGCACAACAAGCCCATCACTATGTTCTTTGTTTTAATTCAAAGCATCACCAAAATATGTACACATGGCAAGAGAACTCTCCCACAATTGAGGGGAGTTAGGACATGTCCATTGATAACAATGACCAGTAGAAGGTTGGATGAAGGACAATTGAGTATGGATGAAGGAGAAATGGAAACATTTTGAATATGGGGCACTTGAAAGGGAATGAACCAAAGGGCATCCCAAATTTAGGGACAGTAGCAGGAGAACAGGTGTTGCTTGTTTGTTTTGCATCCCTCTGTTTGCTCTTGAGCTGTTGGCATACTCTTCCTGTTAGTGTCTTTTGATGTCATCAAAGCTGAAGAGAGAAGACTTCCTAAAGGTTCTGTCCTCTTTTCCAGAAGCACTGCGCTGGGTGACTGGGAAGTGGGGAGGGAGAGGAGGAAATTTTCACATCCTCCCTCAACTACATTACAACCAGAGCAGTCCATCTTCTGAATGAGCACAGGTCAATTTAAACCTTCCCTTGAAACTTCATCATGACGTTACTTGTTACTTCTTTCTCTAACTGGCCTTCTCCTTCCCCACACATTTTCCTCGTGCTCATACAGAAAGGCCCATCAAGTGTGGTTGTGCCTGCTAAATTCTGCCTCTGCATCAGTTTCGCTGTGAATCCAAACTTCCAAGATGCCTTAAAAAAACATTTTGTTCATTTATTTAAGAGAAAGAGAGAGAGAGAGTTAGAGAGGGAGACAAAGGGCATGCCAGAGACTCTAGCCACTGCAAACGAACTCCTGACACATGTGCCATCGTGTGCATCTGGCTTATGTGGGTCCTAAACAATCCAACCTGGGTCCTTAGGTTTTTCATGCAAGTACCTTAATTGCAATCCATCTATAATAATGTAAAAGTAGAGGACTGAACAAAAAAAAATTCTGAACTTAGTGGCTAAAAGAAAGTAAAATCAACCTTATATATATATATATATATATATATATATATATATATATATATATGTGTGTGTGTGTGTGTGTGTGTGTGTGTGTGTGTGTGTGTGTTCTAGGAGAATTTTCAGAGCTGGCAGCCTGTGTTCTGTATAATTTTATCTCAGGATCCAATTATTTTGACAATGCCTTCAGGACCTTCATTGGCTGGCCGCTGAGGAAGTAGTGATTTCTACTTACTGATGTAGGAGTTTGGAGTTCAGAAGTCCTCCAAATTTATGAATCCCAATTTTGTGCCCTGTCCTATATTTTTAACAAAGAATTGATAAAAACAGACTCAAAAGAACAAATTATGAATTATTAAGTTTATTTGAAGAGGAATTACAAATTGTGGGGCTTATATAAGGGAAATTGGGGTCTATGATAAAGGATAGAGCAAAGTCTTAAGCACATAGACATTTCCTCCCACCCATAACTGATGGCTAACCCCACAATGCATGACCCATATACCCCAACAAGAGGGGTCTCTGTGGAGAGGGGAGGACAGGGAGGAGGCTAACAATTATATCAACTGGACTGTATTCACTGAATACAAAACTAATAATAAAAATTTAGGAAACATATACTCATGGAAAACACAACATTGTCCATGAGAGAAATGGCTGAGGTAGAACCACAAACACAGGGAAGACAGAACCAATGCAGAGGGATTTGGAAGAATCACACAGGGAAGGCTAACCAGCATCCATCTCAAGCTGCCCCTTGGAAGAAAGTTAAAATCGGTGACGGTTTGCACATAAGACAGGATGTTGGGCAGTGAGAAATATGTACTGAAGAGAGTTATACCCACGGTTGCTCAGAGTCTAGGAAAGTTACACAGGTTACAGGCCCAGAGCTAGAGAAAGCACCCACTGGGTAGATCTAGAGAACAAGGTAAATAAGCACATGTTAGATTCAGAGACCAAAGGAAATTCATACGTGTAATTAACCCGAGAAGTTATCCTAAAGTATAAAGCAGAGGCATGCAGGGGCAAGCAGAAAATCTCAGATCAAGAAACAATACTCTGCTCTCCCCAAACTCTGGGGACAGGAAGCCAGACTTACATCCATCCCTGTGACCAGAGGAGAGGAAGAGAGTGGGAAAGAAGGCTGAAAAACAGCCTTTATAGTCAATTGAAAATGTATCATTTTGTCAGATTTACCTATGTAAAGGGGAAGACTCGTTTGGTCTGTAGATTTGAAGGGGCAGACTCCAGGGCCAGCCTACCTGGGTAGTGAAGGCCACCACCATGCCAGACTGTGGGCACCAGGAGGGCACTGAAGCTCTTGTAGATGAGTCTCAATCAGATATGAGTTCCATTTATGCCAGGACAAGGTGACATCAGTTCTCTCCAGGCTTTAGTTTCTAACTGAAGGTGCCTAAAAGAAGCTAGCTTTCTCCTATTTCCTCTTCATTACTGTTGTCCTGTATTTTGTTTTTGTTTTTTTTTTTTTTCTCATAGCAATACTCCTCAAAAAATTCATTCAAACAGATGGCAAGTTGTTTATGAGCATGCCTTCTTGTTAAGTTGACAAAACCTTGACAGGAGTAAAAAGGAATTGAATTCTCTTTCTGAAGTGGTTGGTTTATGGTTTTAAAATAAGCAGCTTTTCTTAAAAGTAGTTCACTTTCATAAGCAAAAGAAAGATTAATCTTAAAGACCATCAGACTTTTAAGGTCCAAATTTACTTTCCATAATATAAGCAAAAAAGAAGGCAGCCCAGCAGGATTTCTGTGACTTCCCCTTGTGCAGCCTATCTTTGTGCATGTGTGTGGTATGCATCAGAGTGTGTTCCTGCGGGCATAGGAAAACACCCGTGTGCATGTAGAGACCCGTAGAGACCACAGGACAACCCCGGATGCTATCCTTTGATAACATCTACCTCTGTGTGAGCATGGTCTACGATTGAGCTCTAGGCTGCCTGGCCAGCAAGCTTCAAGGGTTCACTTGTTTTTGCCTTCTTGGTTCTGGGATTATAAACAGGCAACTACCACACAAACTGGAATTTTTGTGATCCTAGGGGTTGAATTTGAGTCCTAATGATTGCAAGTTAAGTCCTTTACATGCTGAGCTATCTCCCCAGCCCTGCTGCTACATTTTAATTAGTCCAAATGATTGTAACAATGAATGTTCTCTTTCGTTTTTCTGGTAAGATTGCTGAGTTTTCTCTTATAATTTGGCCAGGATTAAAGTCTCTCTCTCTCTCTCTCTCTCTCTCTCTATATATATATATATATATATATATATATGTATATATCTCCATAAAATGTACCATTAGTTTTGTATTCTTCCTTCCTTCCTTCCTTCCTTCCTTCCTTCCTTTCTTTCTTTCTTTCTTTCTTTCTTTCTTTCTTTCTTTCTTTCTTTCTTTATTTTGGAGCAGGCTCTAAATTCTAGGCTGACCTGGAACTTCTTCTAGGGTCCAGGGTGGCCTTAAGTTCACAGTGATTTTCCTACCAAGTCTCCCAAGTGCTGCAATCAGAAGTGTGCACCACCACACATGGCTGCGTCATCCATTTGAAAGATGGAAAAATGCAAGTGCCTAGAAGAGTGAGTTAAGATTGTTTGATAAGTAAGCATGGTAAACTTTGAAGCACAGGGATTACGATTTCGCTTTTTCTATCACTACACCATAACACTTCTCTAGTAGCACTTCTTACTGTTGTAATTATCCAGCTACTTACATCATCTAGACTCAGCTGAATGTTTGTGCTGTGTCATTCTGCAGATGAAGGAAAATACAGAAAGCATGCATTTTGTCAGGATACTAAGGTATTCAGTGGAGTAATGAAATTTCTAGTATTCCAACCACTGTGTTTATTTTATTTTTTATTTTTTTTTTAATTTGGAACTTCAATATATGAACATACTCTCTTTTTGTAATGTTTGCGTCACACCATCCTGTTCTGTCCTTTCTACCCCACACTCTTCCTGATTCTCCTGATGACCCACTTCTTTCAACGTGACCCTGCATCGGCTTTGCTGTCTCATTGCTTTTGTCCTCCTTTATCTGCTATGTCAGAATAGTGAAGGCATTATGGGGAATATTGGTGATCAATGCAGGGTGATGCAAACCTGCTTTTTACAGATGTTGGCAAATACCAGCAAGATCAAGACTCACCAACATGATAAGAAAAGAGAGCTGAGTGCTTTGCACTGGCCAAGTCATCTTTTTCACATACATCAGGATCCAGAGAGCATTGCAAAGGAAGTTTGCAATTGAATTTCATTTTGAATATGAGCATTGCTCTCACTGCTAGCCATAAAACCTCCTTCATCATGATGGTGGTATTCACTGAGGAGACTCAACATTCATCAAAACAGAAAATAAGAGGCTGTCGCTTGCCCGACTCTAAAGGATATTTCTTACACAACCTCTAATGCTCAGGGAAGATTGGAGAAAGAATGTAAAAGCCATAGGTTAGAAAGGTCTACTGTGGGGCACTGTACTTCCAAGTACTTTTACAATCAGGAAATTATTAGTTTACAATGCAAGGTACAGCTACATTGCCCTCAATAAATAAAAATTTAGGTATCAAAATGCATATAATAATGTTAGATCCCCTGATAATTAAAATAATGTAATAATCCTTAGGAAAATGTCTAAAAGTCTTCCTTTTTTAGACACTAAGTAGGAGGAAGAGCATACTTTCATAATAATAATAACAGTTCTTTCACTAAGGCTTCTGTCATTATACCACACTTTGCCATAACTTGTCTAGATGTGTCCCTCGTGGATATTGCTGTGTACCTGTACTGGTTTTGACTAACTGGCAAGACTCAGTCTTCTCTGTTGGAGCCTAAGGGTGCTGAGAGAGATTTAAGACTATAATCTAGCATTGCCAGTGATACCAGACAGGTTGTTTCCAGGTATATGTAATCTTATACAAAGGGTAGATGATGAGTTATATGGGAGCAGCCAGAAAGTGGTCATTGTCTTCATGACCTCATGGTGGCTGTCACTTACCTGCATAATACTGGGCCTTTCTTCAGGTTGTCATGGACGATGGAAGAGGGCAGATACATGAAACATACTTTAAGCCAGTTTGGATTAGCAAACATTTCCAATATGGGTATTCTCCCATAACCTAATGCTTTCTAATACAACTGAGCTGACTGTATGGATAACCTGCCTTTCTACTAGGCAGGCAACCGTGGGCAAGTTACTTACACCATGGCCACAATTTCCCCCATGTGGTGCAAGTGCTAAATGATTTTAAATGAGTACAAAGCTTGTTCTTCATCTAGTGCTCTACTTCACTGTGTAGGAGGCAATTATCCTAATGCCTCCCACAAAGTATTTAGTCTATGACTTATTTCTGCTAAGACCCACTGAAAGTGAAATCTAACAGTAGAGAAGTATTTTTTGTTGCACTTATAACAGATTTCAAGAATTGAAGACCAAAAAAAAAAAAAAAACACATTATTCAAGGTTGGAGTGCCAAACTGTTATAGTTTTTTTTTGTTTGTTTGTTTTTGTTTTGTTTTGTTTTGTTTTTTTTTTTTGCAAAACCCTGGATATGATGAGCATCCATTATTCAGATTTCTTCTCTGTACTTTCCTTTCTGGAAAGAATCAACTATAGTTTTATTTGTGGGTTATGTGATATTAAGTTCTGTTGTCAACATGCAGAAGCACTAAGAGAACAATATGCTTGCTCCCCATGCTACCCACCAATAAGCACATTGACCCCATTGCTGCCATACTGTATGGACATCAGAACCCAGATTCATCAACCTCCCAATGTGTACTGAAGACCAGCAGGTCTGCAGGAATCCTCCATTGATGATGTTTCCCCTGGATTCTGTAAGCCCAAAATAGACCCTTTTCTTCCATAAGCTATTTCTGGTCAGATGGGTTCCCAAAACACAATGATAACTGCAACATTTCCCAAGTCTCAAGGCATTGGTAAAGGCAGTATTATCTTAAGGTCTGGATGTAGACAGTAAGAGAATCAGATAAAGTAGCAATGTTCAATATCCAATGCCCAAGGTCCATCTGTAGCATCAAGGGAGACCTAATTCTGGACAAAGGCCACTGCACTGTGTCCTTGGATGTGACAGTTTAAGAAGAAACTCCGAGTTCTCTTCCTCCCTTCTACTGACTTTGTTCATACATAATGCTTGTATGCTGTCCTTTCTTGCTTAAGACATTTGGAATATTTTTATTTCCTGCATTTCATCTAATTGTATTGGGTACTAATTCACTAGCAAACTTGTTAAATCAAGGTTGTGATTAAGTTTTGCTTTCCTAACCTGATAGAATTTGAAGAGCATTTGAAGAAGAGACATTTTTATTAGTGCACAATGAATCTGTGGCAATTCTTGGCTAACAAGGAAACAAAAATTTAAGAATAATGACACTTAACTAAAAGTAAACCATAGGTCACGTGAAAATGAAGAGCCTCTTAAGGTGAAGGTGCCGATGGCCTGTGTGGTTGCTTCAGTAGAATTGTACAACTCAGTACAGTACCAAAGGAAAGAGAATGGTGGGGCAAGTTAAACCCCAACTGTTGCAGTCAGGTTCGCATTGCTGGTAGAAATCACCCAACTAAGAGCAGCTTGTGGGAAAAAAGAGGGTTATTTTGGCTTACAGGCTTGAGGGGAAGCTCCACAATGGCAGGGGAAAACAACAGCATGAGCAGAGGGTGGACATCCCCTCCTAGCCAACATCAGGTGGACAAGAGGAACAGGAGAGTGTGATAAGCATTGGCACAGGGAAATTGGTTATATAACCCATAAGCCTGCCCTCAACAACACTTTGCCACCAGTAAGCTTAATTTCTGAGTGCCATCAGCTGGTGAGACCTAAGTTTATGAGGGACACCTGAAACAAACCACATTCCGCCCCTGGCCCCCATAACCTGGTAACTATACATGATATAAAATGAAATGCATTTATCCAACTTTACAAGTCCCTATAATTTTTAATCAATCCTAATGATGCTCAAATATCCCCTAATCCAAGGTCTTTTAACTGAGCCATAACACCAAAAAAAAAAAAACCTCTAAAAAACCCATAATGTCACAGAATAAACACATTGCAAAAGATGGCATTGGACATATAACAAAGAAATATTCAAGCAATACAAGATTTAAACAAGGCAAACATCAAACTCTAGCTCCAAGTCCAACAATATTAGTCAGTGACAAATCTTCAAGTCTGATAAATCTAACCAGAAACAAGTCTCTCACAGGCTACTCAAAGTCCTGGAAAACTTCATCTGGGGCCCACAGCTCTCCTTGGCAGCCATCTCATGGTCCTGGCATCTCCACTGGGTCTCCACTGCAATCCACGGTTCATTGTCAGGGCTTCATCGGGTCTCCATGCAGGCATCCAGCAAACACCTGTTACACACTGCCATTTTTATTTTCAAAACACAAGGCCACATTGAAGATATATATGTCTATTATATCACAATTTGACTTTCTTTCTTAGCCCACAAAACATTATTATATTAGTTATGCATATGCTACTCTTACGCTTAATCTTGTATAGCACATGAACTCTACAGGACAAAGCAATGAACCATGGCTTCTCACATGTAGCTATGAGTATAGAAATGTCTTTGTTTTGTATCAATAAACTATGATATAGATTTTTTAACACCATTAATGTTTCTCATGATGTAACAGTCTCTTTCCTGTTAGTAAGAAAATAACTTACAGAGAATAGAAGAATAGGATGTTCACAGCTCCTAAAAGCTGGAATTACCCAATGTGTGTTGTAGAAGTAAGTTTAACTGTTCAGAGCCTTGTTGCTTCACAATGTGGTGCAAGGCATCGTGTAGCAAAACACCAATTGTGCTAGCTTAGGTCTGTTTTTCTCCTCTGACAAAGCCAAGCAAGATACTAGAAAGGTCTCACCTGATGACTTCATCAAATGCTAAACACACAACACCACATACAAATATCATTAACATATCAGTTTGGGATTGGGTTTCCAACACATTATCTTTTAGGAGACCAAGTCACACCCCAGCCTATGAGGAAATCATGGTAAATTACTCTCATAGTCCTTGACTGTCTTATCCCAGAGGATGTCACACAGCTGTGCTATTTAATAAAATCCTGTGGCTAAGGATGGAGAGCTTGGAGGGAAAGATATTCTAGAGTGTTTGCTAAACAAAATACTTTCAAAAGGTAGTGAAAAAGTCCTAATGACAACTCACATACCTGACCCTTAAGTTACTGTGAGATCACTGGACATGTCTAAACAATTCTTCCAAAAAATGCTAAGCTTTTATTTCATCTCTAATTATTTAAAGCAACATATTCTAATTTGAAATTTGCTATTGTTATTGTTTTATTATTATTATTATTAATTATTTGTTTGTTGAGGTAGGGTTTGTGCTCTCGCCCAGGCTGATCTGAAAGTCAACATATAGTTTCAGGCTGGCCTTGACCTCACAGTGATCCTCCTACCCCTACCTCCTAAGTGCTGGAATTAAAGGCATGTGCCACAATGCCCAGCACAGAGAGACAGAGAGAGAGAATGGACTCACCAGGGCTTCTAGCTGCTGCAAATGAACTCGAGAGGTATGCCCCACTTAGTGTGTGCATCTGGCTTTCCATGAGTACTTGAGAATCAAACTTAAGTCATTGGACTTCATGGGCAAACACCTTAATCACTCATCCATCTCTCCAACCTGATATTTACTGTTTCATTACTTTCACCAACTCATCAGTATCATCTGTATGTTAGCATGTTTTGAATTTCTTTCAAAAGATTAGACTTCATACCACGCTCACCGTATGATACAATATGCTCTCATTGCTGATTGGACATGGCAACTAAGCAAATACAATGGTGCCTACAGAGTTTGAAACATGTGGTCATGCAGTTTGAAAAGTCTTACAAATATAAGAAGTTGTTGATAGTTTAAACCTCTGGGGTTCTGAAAGAGAATAATATGTTCGTCAAGTTCATACTATCCTTTTCATACCCAAATTCTGCTTTGTGAATATTAATTCTAGGAAGAGCCAAACCGTTGACCACTGTGTCTAGAGTGGCCATGCAACCGTGATCATATATATTTTCATCACGCAACTATGAACTTAAACATCAAAAACCTACACTGTGTGCAGTGAGTGTATGTCAGAGACCCTGATGCTCATATTTCTTCTAGATCATGTGCCCCTTCTAATAGACTCTGTGGCTTTTGTTTGTTGATTCCTCCACCATGACTATGTCCCAGAAAGCAATGGTGAAGGACTTTCTAAATGGTCAGCCCTTTGAGTAATATAGCCCTATATTCTCTTTGCTTAAAAACAAAAGAAGCCAGCTGGACATGGTGGCTTTAATGCCTTTAATGCCAGCATCTGGGGGACAGAGGCAGGAGGATCACCATGAGTTCGAGGCCACCATGAGACTCCATAGTGAATTCCAGGTCAGGGTAGGCTAGAGTGAGACCCTACCTCAAATAAACAACAAAAAAGGAAGCCTTAACTAGAAATGAATATAATTTGAGTGATTGTTAAGAAGGAAATTTAGAAAATCGTATATGTATAAAGAGTACATTAGTAGCAGAACTGATGAGAATATTCACACCCTACGTGATCTTTCTTCTGAAGACGTTGCTAGCTAAAGAATCACTTCACAGTTGAGGAGACAAGATGACCTTCTGAAAAGGTAGTAAACGGTCTTTTTCATCAGCTGCTATGTTCCCTGCATGCTCAATTAAATCGGGGATGAAAGAGTTCATGATTGCAAAGGTATATGTTAAACATAGATTTAACATCATTGCTTATTTGGCACAGATAACACTGAATACCAAAGACGTCAAACTCACAAACGAATGCTAATACCTTCCACCATTCGCTAGGCGGTCCAACAATCTATCACCCTCACTAATGGCTGAGATGGTTTCTATTATGGAAAGAGCATCTGCTTATCCATACTGCGATAGCAAATGTCTCTACATATGGATTTACCTTACTAGTGGCTATGATGTAGCTTGTATTTATTGAATGGGAGGTCATCATGGTAACAGATACACTTTGGATCTGAAATGTCCACCAAAGGCCACATATTAAAGGTTGTGTCCCCAGACTTGTGGTGTTGAAAGGTGGGAGAAACATTAAGAGGTAAAGATTGATGGGAGTATTTTTTTTCAGTGAATTATGACCAGATACAAAATAAGTGATCAATACTCCTATTTTCTTTTTTGCATTATTTTCATTATTTGGTCTTTACTAACTATTCATATTTATTTTTCTAGAATTTTATATCAATTTTGATACTTCTAAACTGACCATAAAATTAAAGACTCTTTGAATTAAATTCTAGTAGGTTGAATGATAAAGTATACCCTGTCATTGAGATAATTTAGACAAAATTCTGGAATAAACAGATTTTTAAAAGATTTATTTATTTATTAGAGAGAGAGGGGAAGAGAGTCAGAAAGAGAGAATAGACATGCTAGGGTCTCCTCCATTCACTGCAAATGAACTACAGATGCATGCGTGGAATCTGGAGAATTGAACCTGGGTCCTTAAGCTTTGCTGGCATGTGCCATCTCTCCAGCCCCCTGTTTTTTTTTTAAATTTATAACTTTTTATTGAAAATCTCCATACATATACACAATGAACCCTGATTATAATACCCTCCCTCCACACTCCCTTGTGCCCCTCCCTTTGTCCTACTTCCCTTTGTCCCTGTAGAGCTAGTAAGATTGTTTTTTATTTGCAAATAAAGTAATTGCTTCGTGTTAGATGATTATTTACTGTCATTTGAATTTCTGTTTTATCTTGTTGCATTTTATTTATTTGTTGTTTTAAAGCATTTTTAATATAATATTGAAATATTTACACATTAAAAAGACAGATGTGACCCTGACTGGGTGAAGAGTATGTAATCAGAAAACGTCAAAGCCTTGGTTTTTGGATACAGAGTCTAGTGTAGTCTTGACGGGCTTGAGTTCTCCATTCAACCAAGGTTGCCTTTGAAATCCTGGTCCTCTTGCCTCTACATCTCTTTCGCAAACAATCCCAGCTCTAGTTTTTCAAAAAGTTGAAGCCATGGACCTTGAGCAGCAAAACTGTGTCCAATGCTTTACATAGTCAACTGGCCCATTACATCCACTTCCTTGTCACTCCTGTTTCCATTGTGTACTAATGCAGATCTGATTAAAGGTACATCCTCAAGGTCTGCTTGTTGGTAATGATCTTGATGAGAATAAAGTTACATCAGGAATAGATTTAGATATTTGTAAAGACAAAATGGGAGAAGCTATCTTGTACTGCTGCTTTGCCTGCCAGGCCACTGAGACTTGAGGACAGACATGGCTCAAGGGATGGATGGTGAACCAAGGAACAGCTCAGAGAGAGTGGCCAGTCGTGTGTGCTCTTGGTAGTAACAATTCTAATACTTTGTTTCTCTTTTTTTTCCTAAATATCTATCTAAGGTACATTTTATCAACTCAGCTAAAGGGGTGTGATATTCTGCCTGTCCCCATTAGTGTCTATAAAGCTTTATCAAGGATACATACAGTGACTACTTAGCCCACTAATTAGCTGTTAAATATTTTTCTCCTTCCCCATCAAATTATAAGATCCATGGTTAGAAGAGTCTCCTTTTAAAATGGCAGTGAGGGCTGGAGATAATCAAAATGTGTCAAAGAGATGAAATGAAGTGATAGTTAAGTTTCTCCCCTTGATAAGAACACTCTATTACACACTCCAATGGCCCAGGTACTGAAGCAGAAGAGGTGGCAGAAGTAATCTAAGAGTCAAAGGATGGGGAAGGGTACTTGGAAATGCCATCTCCCAGACACAAAGTGGTCATGGCATTCACCACCGCAAAGCTACTGTCATTATATGTATAAGACGTGCATCATGTTGGGTCCACCCAATAAATCCTAAATAGACAAGAATAAAATAGAGGGAATAGTAGCAGAGAAGTGATGGCTCAGCACACGGGGATGGAGAAGGCAGCAAGGAGGTCGGAGAGTGTAGCAGGTAGCCTCATATACTGGAATGAATGTCCAGTCCAGATACAGTTCTGGGAGGAAGGAAATTTATTTGAAGCTTACAGATCAAGGGGAAGTTCTACAATGTCAGAAGAAGTTGTCCCACTATCAAAGGTCCCAGAAGACAGAAAAGTCACTACCAGTACCATAAACAAGCACAATCCAGGAACTCCAGACAAAGCTTAAGCACTTTGCATATCTTTAGACTGGAATTCCACATCCACATCCACCCTGCACACCTTAAGGTTGGACCCTAGGGTGCACCCACAGTGACATATCCTCTAGCCAGCCAGCTGGAGACAAAAATTATAAGCTTTAATAAACTCCTGAATAAGCTGAGGGCCATCCATTCAAACCACCACACAGAGGATTACGTAATTTTTTAAAATAGTTTTTCATTTTAATAAAAATTCATGAATATGGGACTTGCTTTGAATCTAGCACAATGCTTTGCATACAATAAGACTACGTACAATAATTTTGAATAAATAGATGTGAAAACATGTGAGCAGACACAAAGTTGGGCTAGCTAACTATAACGTACAGTTTCTCTGGAATGTATCACACATATGTATAATAGAAAGCAGTGTTCTATAGCTTATGCCGACAGAAATTCTACTTTTTTAGAATGATTATAATATTGTCTCTGTAAATATTCCCATCACCTCAATGTGTCTTACCGTTACTCTGTGGTCTGGGTACATGGTCATAAATATCACAAAAAAAGATTATAAGAAGCATTTTGGACGAAAGTTCAAGAATGTGAAAATTTACTATGTTTTTTGTTAATTATACACTTTGTTGTAGAAAGTCCCAATATTTTTATTCCAGTTAATGATTTACTTGAGTAGAATTCACTTGACCCAAATTCTGATGCTTTAATAGCTCATTCAAAGAACTTGCCTGAAGCAGATAACAAAATCTGTTGCAGATGCAAGAACTCTATTTTCATCCATTGGTCCTTTGGTTTATGAGCTTTAATAAATTGAAAAACAAGAGTAATAAGGAACCAAGATGGATATGTGTGTCCTGAGGCAGAACTTAATTCAACATAGTGCAAAATATTTTGTCAGATGAACTCTTTAAGCACATTTGTTGGCAGAGGCATCGGGTGTTCTGGATTAAATTCTGAATAATGTGCAAGGATGATGCTAGTTGGATTTTAGCAATAAAAATGTTTATACTCAAAATCAGAGTTTTTGTCATACTGCATATAGGTATAGGGTTTCAAGATGAATTATTCTATACTGAAATTTGTTACTCGCATGGTTTATCATTGCACAATAGTAGCAGTTTGAACCAGATGTCTGTCATAAACTCATGTGTTCTCAATGCTTAGTCCCCAGCTGATTGGTCATTTGGGAGTTGAAACTTTCCTGGAGGAGATATGTTGCAGTGGAGTGTCTTAAGAGTGTTATAGCCAGCTCCCCACTTAGCAGAATTTGGCTCACTCTCCTGCTGCTGTTTTCAACCTACTATGAAAGATTTGATGTCCAGCCTGTGCCCATGTCATTGTTTCTTTCCCATGCTGTCATGAAGATTCCCCTCAAGACTATCACCCAAAATAAAGACCTTACTCTCATAAGTTCCTTTTAGTCAGGTGCAATGAGAAGGTAACTACAATAGAGAAGAATTGGTACCAGATGAGTGAGGTTGTTACTGTCAGAAAGCTAACTGCATGACTTTGGAACTTTTGAAACTTATTTGTGGGAATCATCAGGAAGGACTGGAAACTACAGCCTAGTAGACACCATTTAGTGCTGCAAGAAGATTTTGATGGATCATTCTGATAAGAATAGAAAGACAGAAATGCATGAGAGAGCTGTGGACTATTTGGACTAGGTTTATGAGAGGAAGAAAGAACTTTGACCTGACTGGCTAAGGACTTTGCGTGAGAGGCTTGCTATGATAGGCCTGTGTCAAGAGAACCTGAGCAGGATTTAATTTAGAAGAAAGGGACTGAAGTAAGCAGAAGGATATGGCACAGAAAGAAATAAAAATCTTTCACTAGAGACAACAGCTCGGATCAGCTGCAAATGTTTCAGAGATCACTACCACTGAGATTGGGCCAGTTTTTCTGCACTGGGACAATGTGAAGCATGCTCATTCTTTTGAAAGTAGGGGGCCAAAATACTGAAGATTTCTTGCTGTTCAACATTGACTTTATTCTCCACTGGATTAATAGTTTGGTACTATGGGAGTTTTTCAAATGCAGGAAATAATGGTCATTGTGAATGTGCAACCTGGTTTTGTTGGAGATAGCCACTGGGAGATGTGAGGCAGGGTTGTTGTAAACCCTGCCCAGTGACCTGATAGAGCCATGAGAATGAACCACCAGTTTCAGTGGAGAGCCAGGAAGGTAGTACAGCTGCCAAGGAAACTTTCAGGGTCAGGATATATTGCTCACTCTGCTGTGGGGCATGTGGTCTACCATGAGATGGGTCATCTCCACCTCATTTGTCCAGACCCACAAGTCATGAAAGGGGAAGCGGTGACAAGAATATTGCTCTCACAGCGAGCCTGTAAACCAGTTCCAGGGAACTGACAACAGACACTATGGCCACACAAATCACATCAAAACAGAGATTCAGAGGCTACAGAGCCAGCAACACTAAATCAGACCCTATGTTTCCAGCCAAGGCTCAGGGAACATTGTGGAAGAGGGAATGGAAAGATTGTAAGAAGCCCCCTCCTCCATGCAGAGACTGATGCCTCTTGGTTTCCACAATGAATACCAATAACCCCACCAAAGATGACCACCAGCAGACTCGGGGTGGGGAGTCTAAGAGTACAAACACTTTTTCATAAAATAGGAAAAGAAAATCATTCATGGCTGGAGATATGGCTTAGCAGTTAAAGCGCCTGCCTGGGAAGCAGAAGGACTCATGTTCCACTCTCCAGATCTCACATAAGCCAGAAACACAAAGATGAAGCAAGCACAAGAATGCATATGCCCACTAGGTGGCACACATGTCTGTAGTTCTTTTGCAGTGGCTGAGGTCCTGGTATGCCATTCTTTCTCTTTCTTGCTTTCTCTAAAATAAACATAAATAAAAAAACCAATCAATAAGAAAGGAACTTTATACATAGTATTAATGATCTCCACCTGCCTACTTACCTGTGCATTCCCAAAGGAAGGCTGAGGTAGGAGGCGCTCTATGAGTTAGAGGCCACCCTCAAACTACATAGTGAATTGCAAGTCAGCCTAGGCTAGAGTAAGACCCTATCTCAAGAAAACCAAAACCTAAAAACAAACAAAAAAGCTATGAGCAAACAACTCTATTTCTTAGACATGAGGTAAAACCAAGTATTCTAAAAGTGTGTTTGAAATTGAGCAGTGTTTTATAAACATACTCAAAATCAAGTACAATTCTATTTTCTTCACTTTATTGGCTCAGGTGATGTTTTAAATATTTGAATTGATATATTTTATGGAGACTATAGACATCATTATTAAGTGATTTAGTTATGTTATGACCTTACTGGCTCTCAGTAATAGCTATATTGAGTATAAACTTTTTTTAAAATTAAATGGAAAAAGTCTACTGTTTTCTGGAATGCATAACTACAATGAGGACTAAACAAGATAACTATTCTATTGTAGGCAACTTTGATTTTCTATCTTGAAGTAGCATTTTCCTGTTCATTTCATCTTGTTTTCTGACTACATAACAGCTTGGATAACTTTTGTTTTAGTGTTCTAAATCTGATTAAGAAAACATAAATAGTATATTTTTAGACTTAAAGTCTCCTACAAATATAAAATTTTCATGAAATTGAAGAGGAGATGATTCTTCTTAGTCGGTAACTTAATTTTCACCTATTATTAATAAAACTGGGCCTTTAAACCTTTCATTTTTACTCTCATGACTTACATAAACTCACATTAATTTTCTTAGAGTAATTACATTAAAATCATAAAACATTTCCAAAGACTTACAAAATTTAGGAATTACCAATGATATGACCTTTTCATAATTGCGACCACGTCGCATTTTGCAAATCTACCATCATTTTTCTTCCCAAGGGAAATGAGATATTTAACATTAATCAACATAAATAACACCCTAAAATCACTTAAGTTTAAAATCATTTATGTCTGAAACTATAATATTTTCAGCCCTTACTTTGTTCTCTTTGGAAATTGTCATAGCCCAGGCCACAAATAGATGTTTGAACCTGTCAGCTGCTGTACCGTGGCTGGGAAGATGGTCATTGTCTACAAGAAAGAAGTCAGCTAATGGGTTCCAGTTAGATATACATGAGAATTCAGAACACCGGTTTTAACATTTTCAATTTGTCTTCCACCTGAGGATATGACATAGCTAGGCTGAGGAGTAACCTACCACACAGTTGTGCTAGGGAACACATGTAAATTGGAAAGACACCAATGTGGTCATCAGAGATGACAAACCTTCAGTAGCATCAGTGGAGTGTTTTTGACTAACCAGGCCTGGGTGAGGAATTTCCAGAGGTCTGTGGAAAGTCATTGAGGATAATCTACAAAATCACATAAATCGGTCTTCTAACATGTGATCTCTAGAATGCCAATTCATGTGCATGGAGAGATTTAAGAGAAATGTCCAAGCCAAAGGCTCTTCCACTAGTGCCTGCTAGTATTCTCTCCCCAATGCTACTCCAACTGCCTCCTTTTCCTTAGATGCACATGAAAGAAAAGCAGTTCTAAGTATGTTCCATTCTCTTCACCACAGCCACATAGGAGATATCCAGCCCTGAGATACACAGAAGTGGACTTTATTAAGAACTCAGCCACAGAGTTACTTTGATTGAGTCGCTTAACCTATGTGCGTTTGGAAGCTCTGTTCCTGGTCTGTGCTGAAAGGTTGTTTTGAGGATGAGTCTAGTGTATGAATATCACTCTATGTGTTGCTATTAGAGACACAAGAACAGAGCTGAGAAAAGTAGCAAGATGATTATACTGGTATTAAATTCAAGGACAAAGAACTGTATCTTTGACTGTTGGACTGAATATATTACTTAGAAACCCCCATCTCAAATGAAAAAAAAAAATCTCAGGTCAATACTATTTCTAGTAATGAATCATCACTGATGGTCTTATTTTTCAGTGCCACTGGAACAAATAAAAACATTTTTATTTAATGCAAATAACATTAAAAGAAAAACTAGTAAAAATAACATGTTGACATTTGTGTGCATGCTGAAGTTGTATATGTGTACAGTTCTTGGAGAAGTGATTGTATAGATGTGAATGGTATCTTCTGTTATGATATTTGATATATATTATATATGATATCTGAAAACCATAATAATATTAAAATGTCATAGTATTAATTTGTAAATATTGTTCTCTATATATGCAATAATAATAAATATTTGTGTTGAAGATTCAAAAGCATAAAAAACCCTCAAATAGCGACTGGAGAGATAACTCAGTTTTTAGGTGCTTGCCTACAAAACTTAATGACCCAGATTTGACTCCCCAGTACCCACAGAAAATCCAGATACACAAAGTGGCACATACATCTGGAGTTTGTTTTCAGTGGCTAGAGGCCCTGGTATGCCCATTCTTGCTCTCCTTCTGTCTGTGCTTCTCTCTGTGTGCCTGCTTCTCTCTGCTTGAAAATTAATAAATAAGTAAGCTTCACGCATAAATTAAAATTAATCCATATTCTCTCTAGTTGGATCTAATGTCATTTTCATTCCCATATGCATATTCTCCTAACAAGGAAAATTTCCACAATATTGCCAGACATTGTGGTGCACACCTTGAATGCCAACACTTGGGATGTAGAGGTAGGAAGATCATCATGAGCTTGAGGCCACTGTGAGACTACTTAGTGAGTTCCAGGTCAGCATGGGCTACAAGAGACCCTACCTCAAAAAAAAAAAAAAAACCCACAAAAAAGCCACAATATATTTTAAGTAAATATACACCGTACCTGATTAATTTATTTATAGCATATACATTTAAAACTAATATTTTATCTTCCTGATGAATTAATATACTGAACCAGTGTTTGAATGGGGAATATCTAAATGAATTTTCAATACCACACAAGGAAATACGTATGTACTTATGTCTATTCATTTCAAATAAATATTAAAACTGGGCAGTTGAGTACATATTTTAAAATTTATTTCATATTTTTACTTTTCTTTACTGAGTTTTTACCAATTTGCAGGCTTAATTACTGTGTGTGAAAACTCCAATTTTATTATATTCTCAGCACCACATTGTTGATTTAGCAAGGTAGGAAATGTTGCTGACGTCTGCTTGGTAAAAACAAAAATATAATCAAAAAGACTTTAAACAGATGTTGAAATAACACCTGGCTATTAACAACTGTTAAACAAATTGAAGAAGCTGTCTTTAAATTCAGTTTGAAGGCACTTCCTCCACATTTGAAAAGCTTTAGGCAACAGAAGAGAAGGAATGCATTAATTTAAACCTAGGGGTCCATATGCTGTCTACAAATCAAACCCATTAGCGTTGCCTACCTTATGGTCTGGTTATCACATGGAAATCATCTTGACTGTGAAGGGGAGAGAAAGGTGTACTTTAAAAATACACTGCACCTTATCTCACAGAAGCAGCTGAGGAGGCTTTCATTCTTGGAGCAGACTGACTGTAGACGGTTTTGGCTGCATGTGTTGAACAGGGACTCCACACAGACACTAGCACCATGCAATCCGAGGGCGTTGTTTCAGGAGCAGTATCTGCCATCTGCTTGGGGTAAATGGCAGTGGCCCCGCTTTTGCTTCTTCCCTGTGCCTGAAACTTGACTATTAGATTTTAATTACACTGATAAATGATTAAATCAAAGAGATTGAAAGGTTAAAGCTAATGTCCCCAGAGGTGAAGCAGGCCCCAAGGCTGCTGAAACAGCTGGCATTGGGGAAGCAAGCTCCCTCCTGGCATGTCAGAGAAAGAGAGGTAATGAAGTCCTCTGGGGGTGAGGCTGTTTCAGTTTTATTAGATGAAGTTCTGAGAAAGAAGCTGAAGCTCTCAAGTCCACACACATACACACACACACATACTAAAAAAAGAAAGTGAAAGCCTTAATTTTTAATAAAAGTATGGGACTAGAGAGACAATTCAGTGGATAAAGAATTTGCTGTGCAAGTGAGAAGACCTGAACTAAGAAACCCAGAACCTATGTAAACGTTGGGTGAGTGTGGTAGCCTGCCTGTGAGTGCAGCAACTACAGAGACGAGGTTCTCCAGGGCAGGCTGGCCACTAGACTAGCTGAATGGGCGAGCTCTGAGACATATCTCAGGAATAAGGTGAAGAGTGAGGAAGACAACCTGAGGTCATGCTCGGGCCTCCACTTGCATGTATGTGCACACACACACACACACACACACACACACACACACACACATTCACTCACTCATACATCGACCCCCCATACTCATGGGCATAAACATGCATGCCATACATATAAAAACGTGCAAAATAATAATAAAAAACCTTTAAGATAAAAAATCAGAAAAAATATGCCTAAAAAACAGACTTTCTTCTGATTTTGCTCTTGTATATCTTTTGAATTTTGAGTGATTATGAAGGCGTAGAAAGTAAGGCCTTATTTTCTGGAATGTAAGGAATTGAAGAAGCCCTGGGGAGTCTGCGACCCATTTTTTAAAGATGGGTTGTTTCTTTTGTGCTTCTAATTTTTACATATTTCCAATTTATACATATTTCCTGGCGGACTTTGACTTTCAGAATAAAATTTAGCATTTTTTTTTAAAACTGTTTATTGCCAGGCATGGTGGCGCACTCCTTTAATCCCAGCACTTGGGAGGCAGAGGTAGGAGGATTGCCGTGAGTTCCAGGCCACCCTGAGACTCCATAATGAATTCCAGGTCAGCCTGGGCTAGAGTGAGACCCTACCTTGAAAAACCAGAAAAAAAAAAAAAAAAAACCTGTTTATGAGACAGAGGCATCAAGGCCACCTGCTGCTGCAAATGAACTCCAGATGCATGGACCATTTTGTGCATCAGTCTTTACATGAGCACTGCAGAATCGAAATTGGGTCATCAGGCAAGAGCTTTTAACTGCTGAGTAATCTCTATCGCAAACTTAACAGTCTTTCAAGAAGGTTCATCAGAAGCTAGTGTCCATGGAAAGCGGTGGTTTGAATTTAAAATACTCTCCTCCCACACACAGGCTCCGGTGTTGTTCCCCATCCAATCATGGCACATACTACCAGGGAAGGCTGTGGAGCGTCTAGGAGGTGGAGTCTTGCTGGAGGAGGTGTGACAATGGGAAGTGGGTCTTGAAGATTTATGGCCAGTCTCTCTCTACTTCCTCAGAGCTGAAGTGGTGGTGTGATGGGGGTCTCCTGCTCTGGCCTTTCTTTCCCCTGCCATGGTGCGTTCTACCCTCTGCAAGTGTGAGACATGTTGTACCTTTATCCTTCCAGAGCTTCTTTTTGTCTGTTATTTCACCCTAAGAATGGGAAAGTAATTGCTACAGAGAGATATTAGTTGTAAATGATCCCCCGGGATTTGCAGTGCAGTGTAGTCAGCATAGAGCTGTCTGAAGAGGAAGTGGAGTTCAGAACCAGGACGCTAAGGTGAGTTCTAGGAGACAACGCCTTCCTTGTTTAATTTCTTGTGTCAGTGAATTGTCTGATCTCTCCTTCACTCAATATTCTCATCTGCAAAATGGATTAATAAGAACATCTATCCCACCACATGATTAATCAGTACAAAATGTCTAGTAACTGCCATATACTCAGAAAATGGCTTTTGTAAGAGTGAATTCTTAACTGTGTTTGATCAGATGAGGAAAGCTTCTAGTTTTGTTTTGTGTGTGTGTGTGTGTGTGTGAGAGAGAGAGAGAGAGAGAGAGAGAGAAAGAGAAAAAGAGAGATCCTACATTTCCTTACAATATACTTCTGCTCTAGAAGTCTAGAAGTCTGGAAGTTACTACTATGGCCTCTGGACATTATTTTCTGCATTCACAGGATACACTGTGAGACTTATAAAGTTTACATGGACACAGGTCCATGTCACATGACTTCGAGGCCACAATTGTGGCATTTCCAACACCATTGCAGTGATAAAATCATTTTGGCCATGAGGAGAGTGGCACAGGAAGTGTCTATGCCACCCCAAATCCTTCCCAGTCCTTGATATCAAAACTCATTCCTCACTGAAACCTTCTCCTCCCTCCATTTTAAGCTCTCTTGGGTTCTATGGCTGTGAGACATTGTCAACACCTGTTACTTACTGTTTACAAAAATAATGTTATTCACAAAGGATAAAGCAATTTGCTACTTGCACCTGGGAGGCTGTATCTTTGCCAAAGCAACCTGTTACTTGCAGAGATTTAGAAGGAGGGAGTCTGACATACAAATCAGCTCTTGCTTGTGACTTCTCAGATAAAAAGGAAAATAGACTTTAAATGCAGAAATGAGAGACACAATCATTGCATGGATAAGAATTTTGCAGCAGTGACTCCTATAAACATAAAGATTCATTTTCTTACTGTCCCTGTCAGGATAACCAGACTTGCCTGTATTTCCATAGCTCAGAAAAGGCGATGTCTTGTGAGAAACCCACCCATTCTCATGTCAGAGCCAGTATTCTAGAATGGGGTGCTGCTATATTATTCTGCACAGAGTAACATGTCAAATGAACAACTTCCTCTACATTCAAGGACCTTATTCCGTGTGATTGCCTGTTAAAAAATTCCAACGTGTGATTTACAAGCATACTTACATCCAAAACACAAGAAGAGGGATGACAATTAAAAAAATATATATCAGGTAAAGAAACTGAGAAACTGAGGTTTGGGGACCTTATGAGGCACGATTCAGTCACAGGCCCTGTGAGTCAAGCCCATCTTCTAATATCCAGGTCATGGTAGGAATATATCATTTAATGCTTCTGATAGTTCAGGATTTTGTAGAAAATTGTGTAAAGCATTAGGAAATGATATAATATGAAAAGTATTGGAGTGGCTTTAATTATGAGGATGAACACCCAAGCTGCAGATGATTATCTGTTGCAACTCATTGTATGAACTTGAATAAAGCATTTAAAAACACTTTTACGAAGTACAATCAGCATGTGATTATTACACGTTCTGTCAGATGAGCCCTCAACACAAATACTAAGTTTACTGCTCCAAATCAGATTGAAGTGCTTCAAAGGACAGAAACCTCCCATTGAAGAATATATACTGCAAGTACTATTCTCACATCATTAGTTTTCTTTTATTTTTACAACTCATGTTGTGTTTATCACCCACACTTCACCAAAATGCTTTCTAATGATTTTCTGTACTATTAATCTATTTTTATTTTTATATCAATGGAATGATCCTTTCCTGTGCCATGAAATATTATTCTATGGGATACTGAGGGAAGCTATAATATCCTTGCCTGGAAACTTAAATTTAATGTATCAAAACACATCTCTACATGTTTCCTTTCCTACTGTCTCAATTCAAACACCAATTTTCCCACCAGAAACACAAACAGAGGACACATGCAGAATAATGGCTGCCGAAACATCTGAGCAACTGAGCATGTGGCCAAGTTGACACATTAACCCTCACATCCTGGAATGGCCAATGCTCAGAACTTTAGAAATATAGAATTTGACTGATTGTGTGAATCAAATTTCCTTATGACTTATTTTTATAAGAAGCCTTCTCTGAGAAGAGACGGGACAAACCATAGATGAGACAACTACAGAACTCAGGGAAGAAAGGTCCTGTTATCAATGAAGGCAGAAACTCCTGAGTTGTTGTGTCCTGACCCAGACCCTGATCACTAGACAGACCTTCTGAGCTGTCCTCCTTTGCTTCTTAGAGGTTTCCTTGTGCAGATTTAAATTTTCTTTGTATTTATTTGTAAAAATTGTTTTCTTGGATGTAGGAAGAATCATAATCTTAAAATTACAATGTTTCAGCCCCAATTTGTCACAATAATGATAGGGAACATTCATCCCAAAATTTCTCCAAGTCCTACAGAAGTAGAATGGGACATGGGCATTGGGACATGTCATGCTCGAAACCAGAAGTTTGTCTATTTCTCATAGCTATAACCCACACATAGCATCATCTTGTTCATTCCTCGTCTTTCACTACAACAACTATAAAAGGTTTGAAGTAATGACTTTGAAATCTAACCAAACTTAAGGAAAAAAAAAATGTGATGGTACCTTGGTTTCCCTGAGACAAATATATACAATTGATGAATGAAGCAAAACAGATATCAATATCTAATCTAGTACCACATTGCTCTTGGTTTAATTTGAAAAGGTGACTATTGGTTCAATCCTATGAAACTCACTTAAAGTGGTTAACAAATTATAAAAGATTCAGTCTGGAAAGAGCTTCAAAAATATTTTAGTGAGCACCCTTGATGCGAAAGGTTTTGTGGTCTATTTGCTGTCACCACCAATATCCCATAACTTCTCAGTATGCTGCAGATTTCTTCTAAAATCTTTCTTAGACAAGTTGGGACTTGCCTCTGTATTCTCTGTTTTTATTTCCTTGGCAGCAGGAAGAATCGCATATCTAGAGTTCCAGTGCTTCAGTCCTGGTATGTCATCAGCTAATGGTATCACATCTCATTTTTAAAAGAGAAAACTGGGCTGGAGAGGTCGCTTGGCGGTTAAGCGCTTGCCTGTGAAGCCTAAGGAGCCCGGTTCGAGGCTCATTTCCCCAGGACCCACGTTAGCCAGATGCACAAGGGGGCGCATGCATCTGGAGTTCGTTTGCAGTGGCTGGAGGCCCTGGCGCGCCCATTCTCTCTCTCTCTCTCTCTCTCTGCCTCTTTCTCTCTGTTGCTGTCAAATAAATAAAAATTAAAAAAAATAAAAAAATAAAAGAGAAAATTACTAGAACCCACAGGCCATAGAAATGTCAAAGCTACTGAGGACTTTAATGCTTCTATAGTTAGACAAAGCTCTGTGAAAATCTCTTGTATGCAACAACAAAAAAAAAAAAAAAGCAGAGGAAGAAGTGAGATTGAGAAAAAGTAATGGCAGGATTAATTTTCCCTAAACAGATTCAGCAATCAGCTTTACAATTACCAAGATCCATTTCACTGGACTTTATAAGTGGGAATGAAATGAGTGAGAAATGAATCTCTCTAATGAAGACCTGGGTCCCTACCCATTGTGTTATCATCATATCCTACCAATTCCAACATTCACTTGCCAACTTGGTAATTTGCAGCTTAATTTCTCTTGCCCCACAAAGCAGTTCACATTCATTTACATTGTTGCTATTTAACATAAAGACAAAAAGAAATATGCTTTAAGATCTGATGGGTTCTGAATATTTTTTATTTTAATGTTTTTTGCTTGTTTGTTTGTTTGTTTGTTTGCTTTGTCTAGTCGAGTTTGTTTTGCTGCTGTAAGCAACTGTCTCTGGAGCTTCATTTAATTTAGCATGTCAAACTTCTACCTTTAAAGACAAGCGGAAATGCTTTATATGTATAATAGACAATAGAGGCAAAAATAAATAAACAAAAGCCCGGAATAGGGACGGATGTGTAAATAGAGGACTGCAAAAGCACAAACCGCAGTCCCATGAGACCCCAGGCCAGTCAGTGCCCTGCGGGTGAATGGACACCTGTGCTCTTGACTTGAAAAACTGAAGAGTGCCATAGGGCTTTTCAGCATGATGAACTAAAAAGATTTTTCTCATTTAACTTTTGCTCTGTCCTTTCCTTTTCCTTTATTTTTTCTTCCTTTCCTCTAAACCCTTGCCTTTGTTTTAATCATAACTTCATAGTAGAATCTCACTGTTTGTTGATGTACCCATGCATATGGATTTTTCAGGGGTTCCAGCGTTTCTGAGTGAGTACTACTGATTCCTTCCTGATAGGCGTTACACACACGATCTCTCTCATTCTTTGGTCCTGAGATGAGTGTTAGCTTTTTATTATTTTATTTTATTTTATTTTATTTTATTTATTTGACAGAGAAAGATGGAGAGAGAGAGAGAGAGAGAGAGAGAGAGAATGGGTGCACCAGGGCTTCCCACTACTGCAAACAATCTCCAGATGCATGCACCCCCTTGTGCACCTGGCTAACACGGGTCCTGGGGAATAAAACCTGGGTACTTTGGCTTTGCAGGCAAACACCTTAACCACTAAGCCATCACTCCAGCCAGAGATGAGTGTTTCTTGAAACTTCAAAGGAATTTGAAATCCTCTCCCTTCCCTCATCCCTCCTTTTTTGACTGCCTCACCCCTGCCATTCCTCCTTTGGTTATTCTTCAGTTTTCCATTATTTACACATCATGGCCAGAAAGTCTAATAGAGATATCATAACATTTTATATGTGCTGTTTAAAAATTGATTCTGGGATTGGTGGAGATTGCTCAATGGATAAAGCATTTGCTACACACACACACACACACACACACACACACACACACACACTCAAGAACACCACACATGCAAAAAATATAGAATCAGAATGCTATTCTACCCCAAAATAATGGCAGATTCTATAGATGTCATGAAAATAGAGGTCAGCAATTTCTCATTGCCAATTTTAAATTGTGAAAAGCTATTGAAATGGAGGGTGTGTGTGTGTGTGTGTGTGTGTGTGTGATTTGGTTGAATTTGAAGCCAGTCATACATAATCATGAAGATACATAGTGTTAATCCCACTTAATGGGAATATCTGTCTTTTCTGCCATAGAAATACTGATGTATCTGAGTTACTCTTCCTATGGATTTTTTGAAACTGGTAGCTGACAGTTGCATTTGCTGCTGGGGAAGGAGCTCAGAGCAGCACTGGCCAGCAATGGTGCAATGACATTTGATTTCCTAAAGGGCTTCCTGGGTACCCCTTCATTTACGTCTATCAAAACTTTTTGAAAATGTGTCAATACCATTTTGCCAGGAAGAACACTGAATCTAAAAGAGCGTGAGTGACTTCCCAAAGTATGGTAAAGTGTCAGAGTTGCGAGGCAGATCCCATGACTTAGGCTACAAATCCCAGTTGACTGATTGCTCAGTTCCTATTGCCAAGGCCCTAGGAGATTATGGATTCGACAAGCAAAGTCTGGTGTAAGGTTATGTCTACATACTAGTAGAAAAGCTAGTCCAGTGACAGAGAGAAGGATGGATGAGTTAAAGGAGAAAAGAAGAAAGAGAAAATTTCCCAAAGATAAATATAAATATATGTATATATCTTATCTTTAATAATTCTGATTTTTACATTTTTTTGTGAGAATACAAGATCATGAAGCTTTCACACAGGAGTGTATTATAATCAAGTTGACTGGCTTAAGTCAGCTAATCTCCCCCTACACTGTAGCCCTTAGGGGGCAAAAAAAAAAAAAAGACATTCAAAAGCCTTTACTCCCAAGGAGGTTAAAAGTATCAATTACCAGCTAAAATACTTCTGTAAAGCCAGACTACTGAATTTAATCATATCTTGTTAAGGTAGGGTTGCTTAAGCAATGTTTTAAAAAGTATCCAACTAATATTATTTATTAGGTGTTAAGACAGTAATTCTTATAAAGAAACCAAAATTGTTCTTCTATACATGTTACCATTTTGTATTATTGCTATTTTTGGTAGAAGCCCTACCACTGTAACATAAATGCATTTCTTCTCTCCTTTGGGCTCTTAAGGGAGGTCAGAAAGCCTTAAGATACGCAGGATAGATATCCTGAAATCCCCAGTGCTTCTAAATCTCTTATTTGAGCTGGAGGAAATTATCCAGCACGATTTGTAATATTGGATAGCAGTGTAAGGAGAGCCCAAGTGACAGAACAGAGGAAACAGAATGATGAGGGATGAATGTGATAGCCCAAAGCAGGGATGGAAATGATCTCATTCATCTTTCCTTCTATGGGCGCTGGTTTCCAATACCGTCAATGGAGGTACAGAACAGTGTGCTCCAGGCATCTTAACCAAACAAAACTTCCCCATGTCAGCCTAGGTGGAATTTCAAGTAGTCCAGCTAAAATCAATTTTTTTTGTTGTTTTTCAAATTTTTTACCCCCTTTCTTTGAAAAATGATTTTTATTATTCATTTTCAAGCAGATAAAGAAGAGATAGAGAGAGAATGGATGTGCCAGGGCTTCTTGCCATTGCAAAGGATCTCCAGGCACAACTACCACTTTTTGGCTTTTCATAGATACTGAAGAATCAAACCTTGGTCATCAGCCTTTGCAAGCAAGTGCTTTTAACCACTGAGAAAACTCTCCAGCCCCTAAAATCAGTTTTTAATGGATTTCAATGATCTTGATATAGCCTCAAAGATTTTATTAGTAGATTAGGGCTAAACATTCAAAAATGTCTATCAGAAAATTCTTTGTTGGGGATACCATCATAAAATTTAAAGAAATCAACCTCATCTCACTTTCAATCATAGGATAAGAGTCATTTGTTGGAATATATATATATATAGAGAGAGAGAGAGAGAGAGAATGTTTATTTTAGCTTACAGTCTCAAGGGAAATCTCCATGATTTCAGGGAATGAATGGTATGAGCAGAGGTTGTACATTACCTCTGCCCAAGAAGGTAGAACACTGCAGGATGAGAGTGAGACAACTAACACTGGCAAGCTGGGGGTTAATATACCTTAGGCTCCACATCCAGTAACCCACCTCCTCCATCAGGGTTTCACTTCCTAAACTCCCATCAGATGGGGATCAAGCAATCATGACAGATGAGTTTATGGAACACACCTAATTCAAACCGCCACACAATAAAATTAGGCAATAGTGCCTCCACATTTCCTATCTTCTCCTTTCTAGCAAAATACAAAGGACATGTGGTGGTCTGAATAGATGGCCCCCAATATATTCAGTTTTTTATTTGTTTGTAGTTTACATCTGCAGCCACCTGTCTGGACGCAGTGTCACTGGGTGGATCTTGAGTGTGGTGGTGGGTTTCAGATTTCAATCTAAAGATATGCAAAGTGTGCCTAGCTGGAATTCCTGAAGTGTGCTGTGCTATGTGGCTTTTGGCTTTTTGGCTGGTGCTTCCTCTCTCTCTGCTTGGTCCTGGAAAAGCAGGCCACCTTCTTCTGCCATTATGGAACTTCCCCTGGGTCTGTAAGCTTCAATAAATATCCCTTCCTCCATAACTGTCCCTGGTCTGGAAGTTCATCTCAGTGAACCTGAAGCTGTCTGCCACAGGACATTAGCCATTTCCAACTTTATTTTGACAGTTGTGGGTCCTATTTTTTATATTAAGTTAGTGGCACCTAGAACATAATTGTTCATTTTTTTTTCTGTGTAGCTATTTAATAATAAATCTGAATGTCTAAAGGCTCGATGTCTAAATTGTTTTTTTGTTGGTTTTGTTTATTAACAGTCAATATGTAAGTAAATGAGAAATCTTGATTTAGGTAACTTTACATATTTTAAATGAATAAATAGTTCTAAAAAGTAAATTTTAATCCTGGATTTACTGGTAAAATTATTTCTGTACATATTTATATATGTTAGAGAAACACATTGGATAGAAAATCACCAAAGAATGTAATAAGACCTTGAGGATAGAGACAAAAACAAGTTCATAACCAATTTAGGGTTTAAAGAATGTATGCTCTGAGAGCCAGGGGGATAAGAGAAGGTTTCTTCTAGGAACTTCTCAAGTGAATTTCTGATAAAGTAAGATTTTTTAATGTACCTAATTAAGAAGTAGCTTTCCCTAGCAATATAAATATTGTACAAATGACCCTTAAAATTAAATATACTGATTGATAAAATATTTTGTCATAGGTATACTAACATACTTATATGAAAACAATAGAAAACTGTGGATTTTTCTCTCACAATTGGAGGCATGATAGCGCATGCTGGTCCCATGTATATAAATGACCCCAGAATCAGAATCCTCACTATGAGTTCTGCATGATTAATTGTTTGGGATATCATATGAGAATATGCCATGTTCAACATTCCAATAAATGCACGTCTATTTTAATTGGCTTCTTAGTATATCTACAATATACTAGAGCCTCTGACACTAATAATGAAAACAGCATATATCATTTTGGGGTGTGTTTGGGTATCCTGCTAAAGACTTATCCTGCTGTGGTCTTATTGATGTTCCAAAACATGATGTATCCTTTTTGTTTCCCTTAGGTTTTGCCCTTGGAAAATAGGTTATTTATTCATTTTAAAAATTGTTGTTTATCATTTTAATCCATGTAATAATGTATTTTGATCAAAATCCCCTCTAAAAGTCTCCTTTCATCCCTCCTGCCCTTCCTATTTTCAGCGAACCCTTTCTTCTTTCCAGCTAATCTCCCTTCTGTTTTGATGCATTCCCCTTTTCTCCCATCATTCATGACAGAATGTTGATGGATGCGTACTATACAGGTCCTTTTCAGGGAAAGGCAGATGTTGTGAGGCTAACCTAGGGTGTTTTTCTCAATCACTGCCCACCATTTTGATCGAGATAGGTTCTTTAACCGAACCCAGAGTTTACTGATCCAGGTAGTGTGATTGCTTGAATGTAAACTGTCTCCCATAACCTCGTGTGTTTTTCATTATGCCTCATGCTTATTCTGTGGCTACTGGTTCAGGACATTTATGGTACGTTTAGGGGTTGCAGCATTACTGGAGGAGGTGAGTCACTGGGGCTAAGCTTTGAGGTGTAGGGTCATAGCCCAGTCAAGCTTGTCATAGTCAGCTTGCTTTCAGGGTTTCCTCCCTACTGGAGTGGGGATGTGGTGTCTGTCTGCCTGCTCCTGCTGTGCTTTCCCAACTTAGTGGAATTTCCACTTGAAAGTGTAGGCTGAAAGTAAATGATGTTCTTATGCAAACTGCTTCTGGTAAGGTGTTTTGTCTCAACATTGAGAAAGTAACCTGCCTGTTTCCACATCCAACGTACTGGGATGACAGGAATGAGCCACTGTACCATGCACACATGTGGATTCTAGAGACATGAACTCAGGTCCTCACCCTTGTGTGGCAAGGGATTTACCAACGAAGACATCTTCCCAGCCTATGATGTGCTTTTTTTTTTTCTCATACAGAATCAAAACCAAAATCCCACATTATCCTTAGCTGACCTGTTCCCTCTGCCTCCTTTAGACATCTGTGGCTCTTTCACTTTCATGACTTTATCATTTTGAAGAGGACCAGAACATTCACCTTGTAGAATCCTCTTATTTGGGCTTTACTTTATGTTTCTTCATCACTAAATTCAGGTTTACATTCATGACAAGATCATCACAAAGCTGGTGTGTCCTTGTCAATGCATACTATGAGAACATATGTGTTGGGTTGTTTCGTGACTATTCTTATTTTGATCACTTTGAAGCCTGACTGGAAGAAAACATGTTTTCATCCCTCTGTTGTACTTAAGGTAAGGAGACTTCAGATCTTAGTCCTTTTTAAAAGTTCTGTTTGAAGAATTGTGATTATTTACTTAATAGTGCATGGAAAAACATAATGGAAAAAACATAAGAGTATTATTACCTTTTATAACCTGTTATTTTGTGTCTGGAAAACAAATTATGCTTTTGAACTTCTAGGTTTTATAAGTTAAAGAGAAGTTCAGTCTCTCTTGTTAGTTGCCTGCCTCTTTTGCTGTGTATGAGCATAAGCTACCAAGCTAATAGGAGTTTGATATCCACAGGCCATTCTTCTGGAGCTGGCCAGAGTGTGTCTCCAAAGGAAATTTTTGTATGTACCTGTAGACTTCTAGTTTAACTCCCTGGTCTAAGAGCTTTCCAAATCCATTTCTTGACCTCTCATTGCTTATTGATTGTATCATACCTTTTACCGATAAAAGGGATTATTATTTAAATTCAGATAAAGGGAGCAGGAAAAAAAAAACTTTAGGTTTTAGTAACAGAGAAACAAGAGACATAAAACTAAATATCTGAGGGATAAAATTCAGTAAAGTTCAATTGTATATGTCTTCATGTGGGAAGATAGCACAATGAGATTCTTTATTCCCTAAATTAGGGACTGGCCTGAAAATTGGAAGAAGGACCAAGTGAATTCAATAGTAAGGAGGTCAAAGTAGAAGCATTTGCAGAAATTCATTTAACAAGGATTATCTATCATTACACAATTGCCATGTTATTAAGTCTAGGAGGTTGATATTCAAACTGAGATGGTAAAAAGAGTTGAAATGTTAATTTCAGTAAGGCTATATCACCATTATTTCCAGTTCACAATTGAATGAAATGGATGGTGCTGTGGCAAGATGTGTCCTTTGTGCAATAGTGGCATTACTACTATAGGACAAACCAAGAGCTCTCTGACTAGATGAAAGATCCAGTCCACAAGAAGAAACTTACTTGTCCTACTGAAAACCTGGTGAAAAGTTATGGCTTAGGACACTGTAGACCCTAGGGAAGACTTTACTATTATTTTGCTTAAGCGGTGAGTTGTCAAACTACTTCCTAAATATTTATCCTTATATTCATGGATCAATTCTGCTCTCAGCTCTAGTAAGAAAATCATGAGGTGACTAATGCTAAGACTTACAACTTGTTGAAGTGCTGAAAAAAGTGAGTCATGTGTGCTGGACTCTACACAGGACATATACATCATCCTTTCCAGGATCCAGGGAACACTACAGAATTTGGGATGTAAAGAAGAGATGGAAGATGGTGAGGTATGCTATAGAACTCTGTCACCCAGGCATAATAAGATCATTTTACTCTTTAACTCACAGCAACTATAGTTACCTGCACCAGACCTGCACTGAGTGGGGCTTGTCACCATTCTCTTATGGATCAGGGAGGCCCTTATGAGGCCACTCTCCTCCCTGAGGAGTTAAGAACAGTTAATGTTTTTTTTTTTTTTTTTTTTTTTTTGGTGGGGGGGAGGCATCCAGTCTCTTCTGTAGTGGAGCAACAGGTAACTGGTAGGAAGAATATAAGAGGTACAGTGGAAGATAAGGGGGGAATGTATAATGCATATGATCAAAATGTAATGTATTCATATGAAAATGTCAAAAATAAATAACTACAAATAAAATTTAAGCTAATAAAAATGATATAGCCTTGTTATATCAATGTGCTGTATATCTTCATTAAGTCAAAAAATATTACAAAAATAATTGTGTTAATGGGATCTGTTAACATCTATCTCTGATAGAAGTACTGTGTATGTGGAGTGTTGGAAAATTATCATTTGTAATTCCTCTGTCTTAGAAGTGTGCAATCTGAAAAAGGAAAAAAAGAAACACATTAAAAACATCCCTAGGGTACAGCTGATGTAGAGGGAACTTTCATCACCTCGGCATTACTGTTTGTTAGTGATTCAACGACCCAATTGCTTCTTCCCCCAGTCCAGTGCAGGGTGAATGAATGACGGATGGCCTGTATCCCTCAACATGCAGATATCCAAGTCATGGATGGTTCATCTGCGTGTCAGCTCTTTCCAGTGTCCTTGCGCAGGCTCTGCCTACCTCAGTATTTTGTCCCAATATAAACAGTGAGCTTTCACTTGAAAGCATGCATTCATAACTACTCTATATTGTATCTTTCTTGAAAATGCCACTTGACTATTAATCTGTCTCTCTGAAAATAGTGTCCTGGAATTAATCCCATGAACTGTTTTCTATACTATATTTCCTAAGGCATTTTACAGTAATAATACATTCCCTATAGTCATTTAATATTTCCAAAAAGGAGTACATTTTTGAGCTAGTAAAGTATTAAGATATTTAAGGCTAGCAATTTAACAGTTCTGTTAAAACCTAACACCTTCTAAATCTGACTTACATTTATAAAACCAGAGGCTCATTTAACCCTTATTGTAACTACCTAATTCTTAAAAAGCATGTTGAATACCAAAGAGATATAAAGAGATTGGGTGAAAGGAAGTTCTGTGGCTGGATGTTTTGGTTTGTTCTGTGTAAAATGCACCTTTTTATTTAAATTAGAAAAATGACAGAGCTTCCTGGCTATTAAGGCTGTTTGGACTAGTGGTTTGGAAATGTCACTTCCACTTCTTATCAGGTGATCCTAATTAGGGCAAATGAACCAACCAGGGAAGTGCAAGTCAAAATGCATAGTGAGGAGAAACAAACCTACCTCCAACAAACAGACCACCAGGACGCAGTCAGGAGGAAACATCCACGCCTCAAAAACACAGCCTGGAAAAAGCCACTGGGCAGCAATGATGTGACTGCTGAATTGCAGTCCATAGCTAGCTTGAGTCCAGACTGTCTGGATTGCCGGCTGTGTTTTAATTATGTCTAGTCTTTCACTCCAGCCCCCTTACACAGTTCTTTCTTGCTGCCAGTTGGAACAGCCCGTGATCAATCTGAATTCCATTTGTCCTGTTTTCATTTGTTGCCTCTCTCTGTTCCAACTCTCAGTTTCTTTTAGCAATATTAGAATTTCCCTGCCTTGGGGCAAAAAAGAATCCTCAAAATCCCAAATGGCAACACTATAGATGCATTGTGAGGTCCAAGGCAGACTCGTATCACTGCAAAGGGCCCTTGTAAATATCTGCTTTTATAGTTTCAATATTGCTAAATGACTTTTTTCTTTAAGAAAGATTCCTAAGGGACATTTCCAGGCCAAGTTAGACTAAGACCTGAACTCTGATTAAATATATCAGTATGGTAGTTACTCTAGGCATTGGCAAGGTCAAGGCCAGATTTATTGTATTCATTTCAATGATGCATAAAATTCAACTTTGAGGGGCTGGAGAGATGGCTCAGCAGTTAAGGTGCTTGTCTGCAAAGCCTAACGACTGGGGTTTGATTCCACAGTACCCACATAGAGTCAGATGCACAAAGTGGCACAGGCATTTGGAGTTCATTTGCAGCGGCTGCAGGCCCTGGTGTGCCCATTCTCTTGGTCTGTCTCTCTTCTCTATGCTTGCAAACAAATAAATGAATGAAAATGTTTTAAAAAGTGGACTTTGAGGGTTGTTTGTTCAAAAATATGGAGAGTTGCAAACAAATTCCAAGTCAGTTGTTATTAGACATGGGAATGATAAGACATGGACATTTTCAGTCCTCATTTTCAGAGATGCTAGTTCAGTAAGTTTGCGGATCAATTACACATATGTGCATGTTTTAAAGATCCCATAAGGATTCTGACTCCTCTTGTCATGATGGGAATTATCGTTGATGAACACAGTTCTAATAGTTAATTGAATTCTCTTTTGTGGCAGGGAATATAGCTTCATCTCAAACTTATTTTGCAAAAGCAGAAGGAATATATGGCCTCATGTAACTGAAATGTTCCAAAGCTGATAATTAAGGTGAAGCTGGATTCAAGTGCTCAAAGATGGCATCTGGAAAACTTTCAGTCTCCTCAGACTTCCTCTTCAGGAAGACTTCAGATGGGAACAGTATTAACATGGCTTTAGCAGTTCCACCTTAAGGGACACTAGCTTAGAGATTGTGTGGGAAACACAGCAGCCATCCTCAATTAGATTAACAAATGTATCGTAATGTCATTTTCTTTTCTTTTTTTCTTTTTTTTTCTTTCTTTTTTTTTTTCTTTTTTTTTTTTGGTTTTTCGAGGTAGGGTCTCACTCTAGCCCAGGCTGACCTGGAATTCACTATGGAGTCTCAGGGTGGCCTCGAACTCAGGGCGATCCTCCTACCTCTGCCTCCCAAGTGCTGGGATTAAAGGTGTTCATGAAAATTACTTATTAGCCAGGCATGGTGGCACACGCCTTTAATCCCAGCACTCGGGAGGCAGATATAGAAGGAGGTCTGCTGTGAGTTCTAGGCCACCCTGTAAAACTACATAGTGAATTCCAGGTCAGCCTGGACTAGAGTGAGACCCTACCTTAAAAAACCAAACAAAAAAAAAAAAAAGTATTTATTGACTATGTTTGGTCCACTGAAACAATTGTAATGGCAAGGGGGTGGGACATGCTAGTTGATGAGCTATAAGTAAAGTATTCTTCTTGGATTGTAGCCTGAGAACTTTATATATCAATCAAATAGACATAAAATGAGTGCAGGGTAGATGTGGCTACATATTTTGAAAGGGCGCCCCAATATCTCAATCTCAGTAAGGAAAATAAATTCTAAGATAGAATGATCCTTACCTATTTATTCCAAAGAAATTCAGATAAAGCAACAAGACTCCAGGACCAGCAGTCAGTGAACATGAGTAATGACAGCTAATTATTGAGAGAAAATCAAACTTATGAATGAATGTCTCTTTTTCCCTAGAAAAACTGTGTTCTTTATAATGATACAGGTATACTTTGCCTTAAATTCAGGCACTCAAGATTATAGGAGTTTGCAACAGATTATATTAAAGTTGAATTCAACCTGAAAATTCCACAGTGAGAAAAACAGTATTATGAGGAACTTGGATGGATAGATACAGAATACTAATGTCAGGAATCCAGTAATATTATGTTGATTAATTTAGTTTCAGAAAATGATCTCTAAAACTTACTGTTTGCAAATGTCCAAATACCTAATTCAAACATAAATAAATAAACATAAATATGTTTGATATCAGTGCAGAAGTTAGGAAAGTATATATGTCTTAAGATGAAGTAAATAATACTATAATGGCTAATATAAGTTAATATAAGCTGCAATTAAAATACTTATGTGATGCTATGAATGGTAACACACCTTGTTTGTTATCACATATATAAATATAATTTTAAAATTTTTTTTATTTATTTTCAAACAGAGAGAGAGATAAAAGAGAGACAGACAGCCAGAATGGGCACACCAAAATTTCTAGCCATTGCAAACTAATTCTAGAAGCATCTGGCTTTGGGCATCTGGCTTTACATGGGTACTGAGGAATCAAATTCAGGTCATTAGGCTTTGTGAAAAGCATCTTAATCACTGAGAAATCTCTCCAATACATATTTTCATTTTTATTTTAGTAAAATATATTCAACAATGGATTTAGCACCTACTTTTAAGTACATAGTGCTGTGGCATCAAGCATAATCAAATCGCTGGAAAATCATGGGTCCAATCATTTTTTCAGAAACTTGTTTTTCAGTGCAAACTAAAACTGTGCACCCACTAAATGATAACTCCTTCCCATGGTAAATGCTGACTTTCTGTAACAATTCTGTGCATCTCATCTAAATCAAATTATACAATGTTTATCCTTTCTATGGTTTATTTCACCTGGATTAGCTCTTCAAGTAAGTTGATATATGTTTTGGTATGAATCAGATTTCCTTTTAAGGATTAATAACACATTAAGTGTATACATCACTTATTGCTTATACATTTCTTTGGAAACACTTGGATTTTCCTCCTTTATTGCCATTCAAGACAATGCTGCTATGAGTATGTCTGTACATGGCATTAGCGTTGTAAGGTCCACCGTTGCATGCATTTTGTTTGCAAATACCTAATTTCATGTTTCTGATAGACTATAACTATTATTATTATTAAGTAGAATAAAAAATTTAAGTTTATAAAATAATTTTATTTCAAATCAAGTTAAATCAATGCAAGTAGAAATTTTAAAGCAATGCATTTTGGATGTCTATGGACTCTAAATAAGCATCTAAAATGCTTGTGATGGGCATAATATGAGGAAGTGCATTATATTCCAGTGTTCCAAATGTGTGATACAAACTTTGTTACTCAGAAATAAAGGTGGTATCTATACAAACACATTTTATTTCAGTTTACATATAGATGTATATAAATATGAGTATATGCTTCATGAGAAAATATGACCAGCACACCATATTATAAAATTGAGACAAGCTTAGAACAGTGCTTCTTTAAAAAACCATAAAGAAAACAATGAGTCTAATCTATAGCAAACAAAATTAAATATAAAAACAGAAAGCTGGAGAAAGCCACGCTGAATGCAGTTCAATGGGAGAAAGAGAAATCACAAGTGAAGATACCCAACAGTGGATACTGCAAGCCTTATATTTGGCCAGCCAGGCCAAATGAGCCAATGGGTGCAGTAGTGGCACATCTGTTATGGGGGAAACAAGCCGCCCTCTAATTTGACAGGAGTTTTGCTCCATGGGAGGGAATACATCCCTGATATTGAAAACCTACAACAGGGGTAGTCATGAGTCCTAGGGGTGTAACATCTGCTGCTGTCTGGCTAAATGTATATACTATGCTTACCAAACTGCCCAGTAATTACTGCTCTTAATGTTCATACCCATATATAATGCTACTCTCACTTTTGGTTAGAGAACCTTCTCTTTTGAGATGGCAGTGACCTTGGGATGACTCTGTTCATGAGTTGTTTTCACATACATAGGTATAAATTGTGTGTGTGCATATGTGTATGCATGTTTGTATGTGTGTAGACTCATGTGTGTGTGGAAGTGTGCACATGTATGTTGAGGCCATGGGTCAATATCAGGTGTCTTCCTTAGTTACTGTTGACATTAATTTTTTTATACAGTGTTAATCCCTGAGTGGAGCTCACCATTTCAGCTAGACCAGCTAACAAGCATGCCCTATCTCTCCAGCACTAGGACTCACAGGTTTGCATTGCTCCCCCTGGCTTTTAGTTAGGCACTGTGGATCTGAACGCTAGTCTTTGTGCTGGCAGGGCAAGTGAACTACTGACTGAGCCATCTCCCCAGGCCACTTATACACTTGCATGCACATAGAGAAATATGGAAAAGAAGAATTAAGGAGAGAACCAAGTAGAAAGAGGTGATGGAAATTCTTGAAACATTGTTTACAGTGCTGATGTCAGGCTGTCTTTCGGTCAGAATTCAGAGCTCCATCTGTTTTTCTTACTGACTGACTCAAATCCTGTATGTAACACTCAACACCATATTAGCACAGCATTGGCAGATCTATAGGAAACATTTAGCATGCTTTTCTATTTCAAAACTGATTTCTTTCTTTCTTTCTTTCTTTTTTTTGTTTTTGGTATGGTCTCATTCTAGACCACACTGACCTGGAATTCACTATGTTGTCTCAGGGTGGCCTTGAACTCAAGGAGATCCTCCTACCTCTTCCTCCCAAGTGCTAGAATTAAAGGCATGAGCCACCATACCCAGCTCAAAACTGATTTATGTCACACCAAACTCAGAATGGATGGTAAAAGTCACCTTATTTTTCTGTCAAAGTAGAAATACAACATGGAAATGTTCATAGATATCTTTGAAGAAATTAAAGCATCGAAAGTTTACATTTGCAGATGATGGTCTTTGTCATTGAATGTGCTTCTCTTTTACTTTGCTGGATCTACATGGTCACTTTGTGATGCAAAGGTCAAGTGTAGGATCTCACACAAGTACTCCACCACTGAGCTGTGACTGTGGACCTAGGATATGTGACTTATAAATAACAACAGAATGGGTCTATATATATTTTTTTCTGTAGTGAATTGACATTTTTGAATATTTCTGTCAAAACTTTGTATACGTATGTCTATACTGAATTTAGTACAACTTATTCAAGATGCAACGGTTAGGAGAAGCCAAAATATGAGGTGGTGAATAAACTGAGCTGAATCACTTCTCCATGATAAATGATTTCTTGCTTACTCAATGGATTCAGAGAAGCTGGGTGACTATAAAATTATTTTCTGTATAATTCTATGACATTTTAGGTTGCTTGATTTTAGTGGCACCCCGTGTCTTATTTTACTGATCTCTGAGGAGATGCATAATAGGTCATATACTAACAATAAAATGTTTTAACAGACAATGACATCTGTCCATTTTTTTCTGTTCATATTTAATTCACAAATGTAGTCCCATGAACATGCGTCCATTTAAAAGATGAATATCCTGCATCCTAACATAGGAAGAGACTTGGAAATAAAGTGAATGAATTCTGGTAATATCTATATCATGCCTAATTTTTAGGAATGAGGAACACCCAGGGGCTAATAACATAAGGCCATAAGCTCGCAGGTTGTACTGGGAACGATCTGAGTTGAGAGTATCATGTAGGCATGTCTGAATGTATTTACTGTCAGCATTTCTTAATTATCTGAAAATTAGAAATCAGTAAAATTGAAAACTAGATGGAGAAAGACTTCACCTGGAACATTTGTACTGTCATAATTCCAGCAGAGATTTAAATCCACAGGAAGTGCATAATCCATTTTTGAGATTTGACTGATAATGTATGTTCATTACAATGAAAATTATCTATTACTACTAAATTGAGTTCGAAATAAATATGTCAAAGTTGTTGATGAGAAAAAGTGCCTTTTGAAGTTAAGATCTATGTTTTTTGAGCACAAAATTAAAGGCAGAAGATTTGAAACAATTTTAGATTTTGTGTCAAAGGCATCACAAAGTAATTAGAGTTTATGTGAGAGATATATTGGAACTAATGTTCACGTATCTTTTTCTGTGGATTGTTGGTGCTTCTTTCTCTGCTTTAACCATGTCCATCAAAATGTACCCTAGATCATTAAATTTTATAATGCACTTCTAGATTGCAGAATACCTCAAAACTCCACTTGATACCTTTAAAAATATTAACTTCATATGCAGGTACTGAAAATCCAAAGCCAACAATGTTATTAGTTCATTTCATTTATGCTGAATCCATCACCCTTTATTCATTTATAATCTTAATGGTCATGTTATGCTTTGCAAACAAATATCAAACATGCTAGAATCTTAGGGTCATCCTTTGCTGATTTTGATATTGAAAAATATTTAGTAAATCTGCTTAAAGTATTAATAAATTGAAAGACATTTTCATATATATATATATATATATATATATATATATATATATATATGGCACCAATGTTCTTACGTTCTTGATTTTATGAATTATTTCCTTTAAAATATAAGCCTTAAGCATTGATAAATATATCAAACTATTGATACTACTCAAAGAATACAAAATATTCACTGTTAATTGTTTAAAATGATAAAAGGCAGAGTTGTGTAGCACTTCAAGAATGAAATAGGCAACACAATTGTTTGCAAATCAGTTTATAATAAAATGATTATATGTTCCAGAAAGTTTGAGATACATCTTCTGGCATGCTGTAATGCACATAAACATACTGAGGTCTAGAAGACATGAGGGTCGGTCATTCTTTCTCGACCTTAGCTTGGACATATAGTGCACAGCTGCTGTTAGTTGGATCTATATGGAATGGCTATCAGTTCTAATGTCTGATAATCAGTTGGGGGAGGCTGTAGTGACAGTATATTCGACAACTCTTTGGGGCCAAAGTGTGTGGATTGAATAATGGACATTTGTCTTCATCTTGTAGTTGTCCTCACTGTATAATATGGATGTTGATATAATAGGCTTCAAGTCATAAAGTTCTTCTTATTTATATGCAAAAGATTAATATAGTACCCACTACTGTTACATGTTATTATAACTTTGTAAACAAGTTTATACCTTTAAAGTAACTCAGAATGAATTCCTTGTTATTGTTTCTAAGAGACCTTTCTTATTATACATCTTTGAATGAGCATCTATGCCAGTCTATGCATATAATTCAGTCTATGCATATAATGTCCATCTGTATGTACTCATAGGTCTACAATCCATCCATCCATTATCTATCCTGTACCCATCATCTGCTTATGTACCTATTATATTTTATTTTATTTTTTTGGTTTCTCGAGGCAGGGTCTTCCCCTAACCCAGGATAAGCTGGAATTCACTATGTAGTCTCAGGGTGGCCTCTCCCTCCTGAGTGCTGGGATTAAAGGTATGTGTCACCACACCCTGTTCATTTCCTGCTATATTTTAATAAACTTCTGTTCCAAACATGAAATATTTCCCATGAAAGTCTCTAATTTAAATAAATACCATTCATATCTCTTGGGTTAAAAATGTAAATGATAGAGAATTTTTCATTACATTTACAAAAATAGCCAATGTGAATTGCAGATAAGACCCACCCCAACTCTGATATTGCCATTCATTTTTAGCCTATTACACTGTACTCCTCATGTATTTTTCTTTTCTTTTTTTTTTAATTAACAACCTCCATGATTATAAACACTATCCCATGGTAATGTCCTCCCTCCCCCCCCCCACTTTCCCCTTTGAAACTCCATTCTCCATCATATCCCCTCCCCCTCTCAATCAGTCTCTCTTTTATTTTGATGTCATGATCTTTTCTTCCTATTATGATGGTCTTGTGTAGGTAGTGTCAGGCACTGTGAGGTCATGGATATCCAGGCCGTTTTGCGTCTGGGGGGTGCACATAAAGGTAAGGAGTCCTACACTTCCTTTGGCTCTTACATTCTTTCTGCCACCTCTTCTGCAATAGACCCTGAGCCTTGGAAGGTGTGATAGAGATATTGCAGTGCTGAGCACTCTCTGCCGCTTCTTCCCAACACCAAGATGCCTTCTGAGTCATCCCAAGGTCACTGCCATCTGAAAAGAGAAGATTCTCTACCAAAAGTGAGAGTAGCATTAATAGAAGGGTAACGTCGTGTGTTCTGTTTTGATTTAAAACAAATATTTTTGGTGTGTGTACATAAGTCTGTATGAGTGATAATGTGAATGAGTGTATGCGTGTATGTGGCACATTTGAAGTTCAGAGGACAATTTCACTGTCAGTCACTCCTTTCTTTTTAGCTTGAGGCAAAATGACTATGACATATGTGCTCTTTGAACCATGTACTTCTGGAGCATGCTGTCTCTACCTCCCCTCTAGCATTAGGCTGGCTGGGATTACAGATGATTTCACTGAGGATCAAACTCAGATACTCCTGGGTGCCTGGTAAGCACTTTATGCACTGAGCCCCTGAAAAATCAATTATTGCTTGAATACCTATGTTCTTTCTGGCAACCAAAAACAAGCTTCTTTTTACAAATATTTTATTTATTTACCTATTTGAGACACAGAGAGAGAGTCAGATATATAAAGAGAATGAACATGCCAGGGCCTCCAGCTACTGCAAAGTCAATACACATGTGCCACCTTGTTCATCTAGCTTACATGGGTACTGAGGAATCTAACCTGGTTCTTTAGGCTTCATAAGTGAGTGCATTAACTGCTAAGCCGTCTCTCTAGTCCCCAAAATAACCTTCTTATTGTGCCCTCCTATAACAGTATGATTCACTGATGATATATGTGGGCAGATCAGACGTTAGGTCTTGGTTTGAGAAGATTTTCATTAAAATTTGTACTTTTTATACTGAATGATAATTGTGGAAATTGACTCAATGAAATTAGTAACTCATTTAGATTTCATGGAAGATATGTTTAACATTTAAAGTATATCCCTAGTCTACTCGATATTTCTATATAAAAATAAAAATTATTTTTCTCATAGAATTAACTCTTTCAAGATATGCAACTTTTTGGGGTACCTATGTACTCAAAGCATTCTGTAGTGTGCACATGGAAAATTTATTGGGACTATATTTAAGTATCAAGACATTTGACTGTGACCACTATTACAGCTTAGATATTATGTAGCAATTACATTATTCTGGCTTTTTTTGTTTGTTTGTTTGTTTTTAGTTTGTGTTAGGAGGCAGGGTGTCACTCGAGCTCAGGCTGACCTCAAACTCACTGAAATCCTCCAAGCTCAGACTCTCAAGTACTATAATCATATATGTGTGCCACTATGCCCAGCTTGGAAATAAGGCTTTTTCTACCAAAAAAAAAAAAAAAAAAAAAAAAAAGCTTTTCTAGCCTGAGCTAGAGTGAGACCCTACCTCAGAAAACCAAAAATATATATGTATGTATTTTTATTTTATTTATTTGAGAGAGAGACAGAGAGAGAGAGAGACCCACACACACAGGGAGAAAATGGAAGCACCATGACCTCTAGCCACTGCAAACTGACTCTAGATGCATGCACCATTTTGTGCAGCTGGCTTGATGTGGGTACTGGGGAATAGAACTGAGCATGCAGGTTTTTTAAGCTAGTACCTTTAACTACTGAGCCATTTCTTCAGTCTCCCAAAGCCTCTTGAATATAACTAAAACCCTTCTAGTATAACATGGATATCACTTTTTTTTATACAAGACAGAATGCCTGAATTCAAATTGTGGTTGCGCTATTTGGTAGCTGTGTGTTCCTGGATAACCTGACCACTTGTCCTTTTTTTTTTCCCTGTAGAAAATAATATTTGTAACTTCACAGGCCATTTCATATGAGGAGTGGGTGAGGTAATGCATTTGAAAAGCATAGAAATGTACCAGTCACAGAAATCACTATTTAAATGTATGATAAAAATAAAGTAGAGGGCTGGAGAGATGGCTTAGCGGTTAAGCACTTGCCTATGAAGCCTAAGGACTCCGGTTCGAGGCTCGATTCCCCAGGACCCACGTTAGCCAGATGCACAAGGGGGTGCACGCATCTGGAGGTTGTTTGCAGTGGCTGGAAGCCCTGGTGCTCCCATTCTCTCTCTCTCTCTGCCTCCTTCTCTCTGTCACTTTCAAAGAAATAAATAAAAATAAACAAAAAAAATTAAAAAATAAAGTGGAAATTACTTTTAAAATATACTTTTAAGTCACTCAATGATTCTTAGTGTTGTATACCTGTATTAATTGACATAATTTTCCTGTTTACCTTCTTACATACGAGTATTATGTTACCTACATTTCTACCTACTGGGTTCTATTCTCATGTCCACATATATTTCTGTCTTAACTTTCCTATAAAGTTCTTATAGATTTGCTTTTGATGGTCTCCCATCACTTTCAAAGCTATAAATTATTATTAGTTTAAAGACAATCCTCTTATCTTGTATTTTTATTCATCTTTCCATGTTAAAATGAAAAACTTATACTATAAGAAATCATATTGAAATTTATTTCAATTTTATATTGCCCATTGTTAAATTTTGTTCTATTGTGTTTCCAGAGATTTGAAACTCTGTTTCTCTAAGTCCTTTATTGCTGATGACTATGTGACTTTGAGTATAGCTTTTCATGAAGTCTTTCATTAAACATTGCTTTATCATTCTTCTTCAAGGTGAATGAATTTTGTTTTTGAGATTTTGTTTTGTAGTTTAGAGAGGCCTCAAACTCATGATTCTCCTTCCTCAGCCTCCTGAGTGCTGAGATTACAGAAGCATACCACCACACTAGATTTATGTTGTCTTTAAAAATTGCTTAAGTGTGCATGTGGATTTTAATTAGGATAGTAAATGTAAAATTTAAAACACTGTTTATAGGCTTGGGAGATTGCTCAGGGGTTAAAGTGCCTCCCTCACAAACTTCAGAATCTAGTTCAATTCCCAGCACCTACATTAAAAAAAATAAGGATAAAAATAAAAACTGCCAGAGATGGGAGTTGAGAATAGTGTTCCTGAAGATAACAACTGAGTACACACACACACACACACACACACACACACACACACTATAAATTCAACAAATAAAGCATTTGAAACATATATCAAAAGCTGCTTTTACTTATTTTTTAAATTGTTATTTTAAAAGGCTTTGATTTGCTTTAAAATTGTTAACGACCACAAAGTCTTCTTTTACCTGAACCCCTGGCCTTCCTCATGCCCACCTACAGAGATGCTACCCAGCTGTTCTCAGAGTTAAGGGGTGGGTTTATGGCTCTGCCAAATGGAGAAACAAGGAACCAGATTTCCTTATTTCAAGTGTACCAGACAACCATCATTGATGATTATTGCCATCATAAGTTTCAGTCACCCAATAGTAATATGCTATATTCACTAAATACATAGAAACAAAGTTTTAGAAGTATTAATCAACAAATAAATCTTCATTTTTAAGTGATTCCTGCTCTATTGTGTTTTAAGGTGAAACAGTGTTTTTTTCCGTTTCTGATGAAATCCATTGACTATGAAAAATAAGAGCACTTTGTCTTCGTTAACTCCACTGTCCATTTTCAGTCCTGCCTTAGAGACCTTAAAGGCTTTCCACATCTTAAATAATAATGGGCTTCATGAATCATTTTTACCTCTAAGACAAAAGATCTCTGCAGTATGTTAAGGAAGAAAGAAAATCTCCAACCTAAATTCCAAGTCAGTTTGTCTTTAGGATTAAACAAGCTTGAATATGAGTTCTTTCCCTAGTTCAATGAAAGGAATGTTGGCCCAAAAGCAGCGTTAGAGAGACCGGAAAGAGATTATAAGCACTTTTAAACAGGTTCTATTCTGCAGAGGTTTAATAATGAAGTGCTCTCCATTCCTGGAAAATATGTTCAAACTTATGATTTAGAAATGATGCACAGTGTTCGGTCTATGCACTCATTGAGTGTGGAATACTAATTCAATGAATGATAGGTGGCTTGTTGCAAATTTGGTTGGAAATTTGGCAGGAAATTTGGGTCGATCTTTCAGTTTATCATCTGGTAGCGACCTTGCCTGCTCTCAGGGTCACAAGAGCAGTGTGCTGTAACTTGGGCTCTCTAACAGCTGCACATCTACCTAATTTGTACTTTGGCACTCAGAAAATTATAATGAATGAAGTGCTGTGGTGAAAGTTTCAGACACACCAATTTTCCTCCCTGTTTAGCAAAGGTGGATTTAATTTGACTTTCACGAGTGCAAAATCCACCTCCTTAGAAGTTGGTCAAACTGTTACTTTTATGGCAGGGACAACTGGGTACAGTAAACCTTTCCACAAAGCCAGACATCTTAACCTAATTAGACAGTTGTTTTGACAGGTGGTCCAAAGTGGAATGAATGCTATCAAAAATGTTTCAAGAAATAAGGCTGATGAATGTGCAAGTGTGTTCCTGCAGGTGAAAATGTGTTTGGGAAAGGAGTAATGACAGCTCTGTGTCCAAAAAGTGGAAGGCGTACTTCAAGCTTCATGTATGCTTTTGTCTAGTAATTCCTTCTTCTATTTTTCTTTCTTTTTATGTATAAGCACATGGTGAGCATCAAATTTGCAGATGTCAAAATATTTGAGAGATAGTATTGATTGTTAGTTGGGATTCTATACAAAGTATCGTGTTTAGTTATCTCTAAGAGGAATTAAAGTGTGCTGTTAAGAAATTAGGCCGCGCGTGGTAGTGCACGCCTTTAATCCCAGCACTCGGGAGGCAGAGATAGGAGGATCACCGTAAGTTCAAGGCCACCCTGAGACTACATAGTGAGTTCCAGGTCAGCCTGTGCTAGAGTGAGACCCTACCTCAAAAAAAAAAAAAAAAGAAAGAAAGAAAGAAAGAAATTAGAATTGGTCAGGCATGGTGGTGCAAACCTTAATCCTAGTACTCTGGAGGCAGAAACAGGAGGATTGCCATCCATCCAGCCCCACAACTTTTTAAATATTTTATTTGTATTCATTTAATTATTAGGGGGGATCATGCCAGGGCCTCTAGCTACTGCAAATGAACTTAACACATACACCACCATGTGCATTTGGCCTATGTGGGTTCTGGGGAATTAAACCAGGGTCCTTTGCAGGCAGGCACCTTAAATGCTAAGCTATCTCTCCAGTTCAACACACAAAACTTTAATATCTTATTTTATATAGATTTCAGTAATGAAAATAAAGTGATCAATCTTCAAGACCGGAACTCAAAGATTTCAAGTTAAAAGTCTTTAGAATGTGGTTTCTTTTTGCATGTGCACATGTGTTTCATGCTCGGAGTTAATATATGACTGGTTATATGTATGGATACATATGTGTATGTGGCTGTATGTGCACTTGAAGTATGTGTAGGGAGACCTGAGGACAATGGTGAGTATCTTGCTGAGTTGATCTCTGCCTGAATTTTTAAACACGGGGTCCCTCACTGATTTAGCTTAATCTAGCTAGCAAGTAATCTTTAGGGATTTGCCTGTCTCTGCCTCCCCAGTGCTGAGTTTACAGGAACACACTATGATGCCAGGTATTCTATGTGTTACTGGGGATCGGAACGCAAGTACTCGTGCTTGCATGACAAGTCCCTCGACACGGAGTCATCTCACCTGGCCATACAAGATACTCTGATGTGCCTTGTGTCTCTTGTGTTTGCAACAATGGCTGGTATTCACAGTGTGCATTCTTTCACGTTTCTAACTCTCCTCCTCCCTGTCTTCATATCTCTCCTCTGTCTTTAGTACAAAATGTAATTAAATTGACTCCAGTTTCTGTATCACAGGAAGCAAAGGAAGCTAATTCAATACTTGTTTTCTACAGCCATTGCATAGTAATATGATACATTTTCCATAAAATGTGATAATTTGTTTAGAATAAATTGGTGTCAAACATTCAAAAAACCCCACATTAAGCAGAATAATTTTCCTCAACAAGCTTATAATGTATCTCTCTGATCATGAAAAATAACCTGTTAAAATAATTTGCTGTAATTTCTAATTTGAGTTTTAATTACATTATAGAACTCCTACCAATAGCAGTGACATTACTGTTTATAATGGCAAAAGTAGAAAGGAAATTGGTAATTTTCCAAAGTCCTACACACATGAATTCATAAAGCTTTAACTCTATGCAAAGTTTAACCAAGGTGGCAAATTCTCCTAATCATTCTTCTGTAACCAAACATACCCCAGTTTGTTAGAGTTTGTATCATTCAAAAGCGTTTAAACTAACATAAAATCTGTTTAAACACAGCTAATTCTTCACTCAATGTATCTATACAGTAACATAGAGTTAACCTAAACCCTAAAAAAGAAAAAAAATCGTCTACCAGCTCATCACTACAGATGTAACAGAATGAAAATGGAAATCTTAATTCCACTCTACTAGTGAATAAACAAAGAGCAAAACCCTGAAAATGTTTTAGTGATGTTTAATGTAACCAAAGCTAGAAAAGAAAGGAAAGGAAATCAGGGACTGGTTTGCCTTGCTTGCAAACTGGGTTTTTGTGGTGCAGTTGCCTCCTAAGAACAGGTAGAATATTCACACTTTTCTCCTCACATCAGTGTGAGCTGACACATGGTATGTATCACCTGGCCCGCACTTGGGTCACCTTCTCTCATTACACATTGGGAACACAAATGGAACTATCTTCACTCTCAGAAAATTCCTATTAAAATATGCCAAGATTTATAAACCATACACAATAAAGGGCAGAGGGAAACAGAGAGTTTTGCATATATTCTCTAAATATGCAGGACCCATTAAGGAACAGAAATTGTTGAGAGGTAAGAGGACTGTAATGGGCAGCCTCACATCACTGGAATGAATTTCCAAACCAGGCATAAATTGTGGAAGGAAGAGGGATTTATTTGAAGCTTATAGATGGAGGGGAAGTTATAGTGGCAGAAGGAGTTGGCCCCTTTTTACAGGATGAGAAAAGAGAGAGAGAGAGAGAGAGAGAGAGAGAGAAGCTGAAAGCAACCACACCAGCACAGAGAAGCACACCTCAGGCAGAGCTCAAGCACTTTGCCTATGTTTACACTGGAATTCCAATTCCACCAGTGGATCCACCAGTGCACCTCCTACACCAGGTAGCTGGAAATCCAAGAAGCTTTAATAAAACTCCTGAATCTATTGGGAGACATCGATTCAAACTACCACAAGGATACGATAAAAGAATGATTAATACCTGGCATCTTATTTGAAAATATTTTACTTATTTGAAAGAGAGAGAGAGAGACAGAGAGGGAGGGGGGGGAGAGGCAGACAGAGGCAATGGATGTGCCAGGGCTAGCTTCTAGCTACCTCAAACAAACTCCAGATGCATGCACCAATATGTGCATCTAGTTTTACATGGGTATTGGGGAACTAAACCCAAGTCCATTGGCTTTGCCCACAAGTGCCATCTGTCCAGCCCAATACCTGATATCCTAAACCACCTTTATACCTACAGAACTTTGCAGAAAATTCTACTCAACTATCCAAGAATAGATATTCATATGGTTTAATCAATACAAATACATAGAAAATTGAAAAAAAGCAAGAAAAATATCAATTTAGAATAATAAATGCAAATGCTAATCATTCAGTTATCTGGTTTAACAATTATTTTATTATAATTTTTAATTTATTTATTCGAGAGAGATAGAGAAAAGAGAGACAGAACAGGCACTTCAGGGCCTCCAGACACTGCAAATGATGCCACCTTGTGTATCTGGCTTATTTATATGCATCCTGGGGAATTGAACCTGGGTCCTTTGTCTTTGCAAGTGAGCCCTTCAACCACTAAGACATTCCTCCAACCCTGGTTTACCAAATTTTAAAAACAATTATGAAACCTCTCATTGTTGCAGCAATAAAATAAATTTATATAGCTGTCTCATGAATATAATAATTAATAGCACATTTCTGCAGGCATTTGCTTCAGAACTGCTGTCAGACACTTAAGCCAATAACTTATGTCTAAGAATTGATTAAAGAGAAATTATTGTCCTAAAAAAAAGGTGCTCACAGAGCTTGGGAGATGACTCAGTGGTTAAAAGCAGTTTCTTGCCAAGCCTATCAGCTGCACCTGTACAAATTTTATACAAATATATATACACACAAATTTTTAAAGTATACACTAAGATTTATATATGATGACCTTTATCTGAGTGTTTCTTTTAACAACTAGTAATGCTATTATAGACAAATTAGCATTGGTACATCCATATGTCTATGTAATGAGCTATTATAAAATTTAAGAACTGATCAAGAGAGATAACATAGGTAAATACATACTTTCACAGAAATATCCTAATCATTTTGGGGGAAACTACAGCTAAAATCATTTAAAATCTATATGCCTATATAGATTTGCTAATAACTTTCACCATTAATAATATATAAATGGAATTAATTTATTTATGAAAATGAAAACTAGCTAAACTATTAGAGATCTAGTAAAAACTAAGAAACTGGAGTATTCCAACTATAACCTGGCGTAGAAGCGTAAGCATTATTTCAATAAATAGAAGGTAGCTTAAGCAAAATTCTAGAGGCAGAGGCCCATGTTTAGTAGGTCAATTACATTGGATGGAAATTTGTCTCTGTATTCACCACCTGCATTCATCTGGTGATTGTTTTCCTCCTGAAGTGAAAACTTTTTTATTTTCTTGCTGATGGATACACCTGGCTTTTATTGGTTATTGGCACACAAAATTGCTGTGAAACTTCCAACCAGATCACCCATCTAATATCACATGAGTGTGCCTCCATCATGAGCAGGACCCAGGTGAGGCTTGGTGCGACTCACAGCAGGTTATCTGCATCTTTTTAAGTAGCCAACTTCAAACTGCTCTGAAACAGGTCACCCAAGTCTGTCATTCCCTGACTTCCAATTTCTGTTGATAGTGCAGATCTAAGGCCACTTATGAAACTGGGTCTGTAGCCATATTGTATATGGTTCCAATTTGCAAGTATTACTCACATGATTACTCTGAGCCTCTGCCACACTTGTCTTGTTTTCCTCAGTGAATGTAAACGAACGACAGCTTTTGTTAAACTGGTGAAAAGTACATATGTGTTACGATTCTTCTTTTCTCCTCATGTTGATATCCTCCCCTCTAACGTTTCATGTTTTTTTTCTGTGATAAATTGCCTATTGTGCTTATAGATACAATAATGGTAAATAAGTAAAATGTAGCTTATCTGCATTATGTTTCTAGATCTTTTGACATTAACAAAACTACAATGAATTGTTACAAAGTGTGGTGAGACCCTGTGGGCTTTGTTAACTTTTCAAATTAAATTTTATGGACATTTTATATATTCACATTTAGATTTTAAGAGGCTGTATTTAGTGAAGTTGTTTTATAACACAGACATGCAAATTAAATTAATTATTACTTACCCTAATATTCATAAATTATTTGATTCCAGAGCAAAATATTGTCATTAAAAATTTAATAATCTAAACCTGTTTATATAAAATGCATTAATTTGAATTATTGTTAAGAATATATTACTTATGAATGTAAATTGCTATCATTTATTCAAAAGCAACAAAAAACAGAGATTACATGCATTGTTTTCATGGATTTCCCCTTAGATCACTTCCAATGTGTATATATATATATATATATATATATATATATATATATCCAGATTACTTACAAAGAGGGGTTCATGGGTTAACCATTTTAAAAGTGAGAGCACCCTGTTATCCCTAGACCAAAAAGAAAGTCTATAATAATAATCTTCATCTTTCCACAGACTGAGACACTTAAATTCTTAAGAAGTAGAAAATAATGATTTAATTACATTTATGACTATTAAGAAATATTAAGGTCAAATAATTGACAACTTCATGAATGACATCATATAATGACACATAGGATAGTCTCACAATATGGAGATTTGTGAAACAAGTAATGCAATTTATTACTAAGGTCAAGAATTCAGTAACACTAATAAGCTTGATGCAAAAATACATCAATATTTTATTTCAAGTGTTTAAATGCTTCTTAATTTATGATATGGTGCTATCCCAATAAACCCACTGGAAGTAGTTGTACAACACCAGTCCTAGCTAACATCAAGCTTAGCAACACAGAATACTAGAGCACATTGGTTATTTGCCAATGTGGTTGTGAGCCTGACAGGGTGCTGATGTTTGAAACTGCTCAGCATCCTGAGGCAGTATTATACAATAGTACCAGCCCAGTAAAAGATAGTGCAGTTCTACAAATATCCCAACAGCTATTTTTTTCTAAATTAGATTTTAGCATTTGTAACCACTCTGTCACCTTGTCCATGATTTAAAGTGGTTTAGGAGGAAGTCAGACTCATCCCTCAGTCCCTTCCTATCTGCCTGTGTCTCTCTAAAGCATGTCCATTTTGACTGTCACCAGTATACAAGAGGATTTAAGGATATGCAAATGTGGGCCCCTACCTGCCTGGTGCAAGACAATGAATACTGTGATCTGTTCCTCAGTAAAAATCAGAGCCTGGAGAAATCTTTAGAACTGGGCCTTGCCTATGGCTTGGTGGACAGATACTCTGAAAGTACAAGGGTTTTAAAAATAGATGGTAGAGCAAGACTCTACCTTGAACCCCTCCCTGACCCCCAAAAATAAAATAAATAAAAGTAAAGTAAAAATAGATGCTACTCAAAAAGGTAGAGAAATTTTAATTCCATTCTTAGTTTGCTGAAATATTTCGAGGGGGTTTGTTGTCTGTCAAGAGCATCATTGGCAACTACTGAAATGATCTAAGGGTTTGCCTTTTAGCTTGCAATAGACAGGCATCCCTGGGATAACGCCCACCAGACCTTGATAAACTGTATACTCTCATCTGTTGTTAAGATTGTATCAAACAAATTTATATACCAAGAAAATAATATATATTTACCTACTCGTTTTCCATTTCTGGTGGTCGTCACTCACATGTTAATCTAGAATTTCATCTAGCATATCCCCCTGCTAATTTAATCATATCTTCATGCACAGGATTGATAGAAATATTTTTACCTTTTGTTGTTGTTGTTGTTGTATGTTTCTGTGGCCCGCTGTGGTTAGTTAGTGTTCAATGCCTGCATGAGCACAGGTTGAGGATTATTTATTCAATCACCTGAAACTTGCCAGTGAGAAACTTAGCACTGTGGAAAATCTTTCCTACTCCTACAGCAACTGTGAACTGCAGATAACTCCCTTCCAAGAGAGGAGGCCTCATACCTTTCTCCATCATCAATGACAGAGCATTGATGGGCCCAATATTGAACAGGTCTCATGAAAGTACTGTCAGATCATGAATGCAATGACTGTGTCACGTCTAGAAGACAGCATACCATAGTACTGCTTCCCATCCCCTGGCTCTTTTCTTCTTTAAGGTCCCTCTTCCACAGTATTTTCTAAGTCTTTGAGAAGACTTAGGAGTGAGCACTCCAGTCACTAATTCTGAGCATGTTGAGGAGTTTTGAGTCTTCCAAGCACTCACTGATATCTTCAAAATGGCTTTCTAATTAAAAGTGAGAGCAATGCTAATCTATGGGCATAAATGTATATAGGTAGAAGACAATTTGATGGATATGCAGAATATCAATTTGGTCAAAGCAGTATCTTCCCTCCTAATCTCTATTAAATCCTCAGCCATAAGCTTTTTGACTAGGATTTCAGTTCCAATCACAAATTTCTTCCCTTGTATCAGGTCTTAAATTCAACCAAAGAACACTTGGTTATCTACAAATTGTCATGCCACTATTGCTTCAGTGGGCACATGCAGCAAGGCTGATCATTTGTGTAGCACTCAGGGTCCACAGCTGGGTAAGATTGCTAGTGGCTTCCTCCCTCACCCTAGCAGTGTGCACAGCACCCTCCAGCACCGACAGCCAAAGGGAATAAGCTTTCAGCTCAGTTCTAGCTCCATTTCTCAGCAGCATGTGGTATCTTCAGCAGTAGGGTCTAATCAGCTAGTTCTTATGGGAAACCAAGAGCAGTGTCAATAGCCTTCTATTTTTATATTTCCGAGAAACATCCATGTCGACTATTTTTGAAAGATAAGGGGGCTGGGGCTAAGACACTAGGTTGACAATGGAGTCTTTTACTTTTTCTTTCTGCCTTTAAGAGGTTCTATTGTCATATATTTTTACATAAGGAACATACTCTCATTTTTGTGCCTCTTAAAATAGCCTGCTTCCCATTCTTTCTGAACACTTTGGATGATTTCTACAATAACTTTATACTTGGCTGTCCTGTTCCTAGGGTGGCAGTGACATCCACATGGACATAAAAGTGGCTCACTGCCTCTTAGGCAGAAAGAGAGGTCACAGATATTTGAAGATTTCTGACAGGAAGTCCAGTAGTGTCAAAATGGTTGCCAGTGGCAGGTAAGTGGAACACATGAGAAAACCTGTGAGCTTTATTTATTAGCCATATCTGATTCATAATCACAATAAATTTAAATTGGGTATCTAAAATTCTGAATGTTTTATTGCTGACAATATAATTATCTTTTAAGCTACAGAACTTATACATTTCTTATCTCTTATGCTAATTGGACATTTGAATTGCTGGCAGTGGTAGGAAGTAATGCTTAAGAAGAATCAACACTTCCTTGATACTATTTCATTCTGCCATCTTAGACAATGTGTACGTCTATAGAAGAATCATGTAGGTTGTGTAACCTATAAAGCAAAGGAATTTACCCTTATGTAGTTTTGGATTCTGTAAACTCCAAGAACAAGCACTGGCAAATGTAGTTGTCCTGTAAGGTCTGTATCCTCTGCAGGGGAGTGCAGGGGTGCTGTGCTCTCCCACAATAGAAGGCACCACACTGAAAGATTCCAGTTACATTAAACCTATAATATTTTCCCTTTCTTGCCAAAATATAAATACATATAATTAGTAGACCATGTAGCACACTTCAAACAGCAGATAACTATACCAGTCTACATAATTTCTTGGAAATATTAAGATTCAAATTCGATTACCACATTCCATACTGGTTATGGCAGTTGTCCATACGTTTATTATTTGTCGGTAAGGACTCTCTTTTCCACTTGAGTAAATGAAGCAATCAAGCTTGCATTTCTCTCAATTACAGAGACCACTATGGATGGACAGAGACAGAAGGTCTGCAATGATTTGAAATAGCAACTTTTCTCATTTATATTTGAATTTCTCCTTCCATCCCTCTTTCTCTCTCCATGCCCCTCATTCTTCCTTCTCCCTCTCTTTCTCTCTCTGCCTGTGACATTTATCACTCTCATCATTTATATACTCCTATGTTTGCATTTTACAGAGTATCCTCAATGCTTTACTGAACTTCTCCCCAGGGTGTTAATGAATTATAGATATTCACCTACTTTGTGGCTAAACTTTCCATATGATTCACCTCTTCATGATGCAAAAATTGCATTGGTTTCAGTTGTCACCAAAGTGATTTTAATTCGATAATTAAGGAAAAAACAAGAAAATTTATACTTTGCATAGTGGAGATTCAAGGTAGTAACAGAGTTTACCTTCTGTTTTCTTTCACATGTATCCAAACCCATTGCTAAAATTATTTATAATCCCACAGTGAAACGAACAATTTTTGTCTGCTTAAATAAGAAACTGTGGTAGTATTTGCATGGCCTCTGCCTAGTAAAGTAGATAACTTCAATGTTCCTGAAGACATTTCACATACGTGTATATTAAATAATAGAGGGAGCTAAAGGTGTCTTTCATGAAATGGAAATCCAAATCCTGATGCAAATATAACAGAATAACCCCAGATTAGTTCCTCCCACATGGAAATCCAGCATCTCATTTTATTTTCTTATAAGATATGCACTAATTAACACTATTGTTGCTGCATTTCCTTGATGAAAAAGTATTTCTCTGAAAGAGATAATGGTTCTTCAACACAGCTCAGTGGTACAGGAATGCACATATGGGAGACTCTCAATTCAGTCCCCAGTACCACAAGTAAACAAGAAAAATATATAAATGAAATTATATTAGAATTATGGACAAAGAGAATTTTTGATGTTTGAATTAAAATTATTAAATCATCAATGGGAGAGAGAGAAATCACCAGTGGAGATACTCAACAGTGGACACTGCAAGTTTTATATTTGGCCAGCCAGGACAAATGAGCCAATGGGTGCAACAGTGGCATGTCTGTCATGGTGGAAACTAACTGCCCTCTAATTGGACTTGAGGCTCACTCAATGGGAAGGAATACATACCTGATACTGAAAACTTAAAACAAGGGTAGTCATGAGCCCTAGGGGTGTAACATCTGCTGCTGTGTGGCTAAATGTATATTCTATGCTTATCAAACTGCCCAGTAAGCACTTCTCTTAATGTTCATACCCTTTTGTTAATGCTACTCTCAGTTTTGGTAGAGAACCTTCTGTTTTCAGATGGTAGTGACCTTGGGATGAATCAGAAGGCATCATGGTGCTGAGAAGAAGTGGCAGGAGTGCTCAACACTGCAATATCTCTATCACACCTTCCAAGGCTCAGAGTCTATTGTGGAAGAAATGCTGGAAAGAATGTAAGAGCCAAAGGAAGGATAAGACTCCTTACTACATGCTCCCCCCTGAGACAAAATGGCCTGGATATCCGTGACCTCACAGTGCCTGACACTACCTACACAAGGCCATCATAAGAGGAGGAAAAGTTCATGACATCAAAATAAAAGAGACTGATTGAGAGGGGGAGGGGATATGATGGACTGTGGAGTTTCAAAGGGGAAAGTGGGGAGAGGGAGGGCATTACCATGGGATATTGTTTATAATCATGGAAGTTGTTAATAAAAAAATTTGAAAAAGATCATTAAATATTCAAAGTAGATTTTGTTATGAGAGATGGTGTATTTGTTCTGTAGTTAATGACCTCAGCCTCATCATTTTGAAGAGATTCATGTGCTAATAATAATTCAGTGATTGATTGTTACTTGTGGAAATGTATACTTGAGAATCAGCCTTTGTTATATTTCATGATAGAACAGAAATGGAGGAATTTGTGTGAAAAAAATTAGTAAGCCAGTCATGGACTATATATCAGTACTACTCTGGAAAAAAAGAGTCATTAAAGGAAAGTATAGAATGATATATTGTTGACATCTATAAAACCTCAAATTTGTGGACTAATTTCTCATAAAGTCTTTGTTACCCAAATATCAAAGGCTATGTTAAGTTATGATGCTTGCATTCTGAAGGAGTATAAATATTTCCTAAGAGCATCTTGCATATATGTTAAAATATCTGGTGAAAATTAGATACTCTGACAAATTACTTATGATCTTACCCTCCATGTTTCTATTCTTTATTTCATCTATAGTGATATTTAAAATACATAATTGAATATATTTGATGTTTCTATATGCATGCTTATTCTGCTATTACTCTTGATTCTTTCAAACACAGATGGATAACATTTAAAGGCAAGTAGTAACACAATATATTAACTTCCTGTAGAAGATGGTCTACAAAGTATTTTAGAGATTCGAGTACAACAGATTAACATTCCTAAATTTTGCAGTGCTTCATAGAATCAAATGGTAGTAGACATGAACAGTGATGAGAAAGGGGCTTTGAAGGAAAGCATATTCTGGAGAACTGTGAGGAACCTGAACCTGTCACCTTAATGTCACAAGCCTGAAAACTGGATTTTAGACTATGAACACTTCCAGGGTTTTTGGTGACCAGTCCTGACATGAGTCCCGGCTTTCTGTGAGCTATCACATTTCCTCAATACAGAAGTGGGATTACAGACCAAACTCTGATTTTTCTCAAAGGTGTTTCCTACTGATGGTGTACTTCATAATGCAGATTATATATATATTCACATTTGGGAAGGTGTCTAGTAAAGCAAAAGAAGTAATGTGACATGAAATTAATGTATCCTTTTATCTGCGCATTTTCCAAACTAACACAGTGTGGTGCACTTCACATGGCAATCCTTACACATTAAAGGATAAAATTTAGAGTGAGATAATGGCAGACACTATGAAATAAACAAGAAAGTTATGGTTGTTATAATCATGCAATTTTGCTATCAGTATATGGAGATTTATGATACAGGAAAGAAGCACCTGAAATTGAAAGACAACTTCAGGAAAGGAAAATAGTAGCGCACTTTGTACTTGGGTTCTGCGAACATGGTAGAAAAAATGGTTGCAACACTAACCAGAATCCTGAACAGGAAAAAAATAAATGCTTGGGGATGATCTGATAAAGCACAAGTTTATTCAAAGCAAACAGAAAATCTTGTTAGAGAACTAATCCGAAATATAATGACAAGAAAGTAAATTATGAGTAAATAAATGAAAGTAAATGAGTACATGATCCAAATATTAGAGAGAATAAATGATGCAAAGTGGTGATATCTTAACTTGGAAAGTGTGAGACCCAGTCAGGGTTTTGAACATTAAACAGCTTTGAAGAAACGGCCATGGAACTTCAAGACGTGTGAAGACTCCCGAGGTCTGAAGAGCCTGTCATGGCGTGGGAACTGGTTTCTTGGAAGCTGCAGCACTGACTCCCCTTTCATGCTGTGCTACACAGCAGCGCTGCTCTCCCTTGCTTTCAAAAAAAGCCTCCTCGAGATTGTTAAGCTTCAGTTTAGAATGTGATTGGTAAAAAGGGCATAGACAGCTCTGAGAGGATCTGTGATGACACTTCCAGCAAGGGTTCCCTAAGTGGGAAAGATCCTCCTATTGAGTGTAAAGAATTTCCCATGGCAGCCCAGATAGCTGAGGAAAAAGCAGCGCTTTCGCTAGCTTCACTCCTTAGTGTTGTGCTCATTTACTCCGTTGCTGCCATATTTCACTGACATCTGAGCGCAGCTTCTCTGGCCTGTCAGTGTTGACAGAAGAGTAGTAGCTCTCCTGGAATCCTCCAGGCCTTCAGCATCATATGGAGCATGGAGAGTCATCCAGCCTCATAAACTGAGCAGTTTCCTGGGCCTCAGCCTCTTCAAGCTATAGTCAGCCACTTGTGGACTCCCCAACCTGTATCACGTAATCTAGTCAAATAATTCACCTTTGTAATATGTCACAATTCTGTTGATCTCTTCCTCTAGAAAATCCTAACTCATACTGGTTGACATTTCTGGTTTCTCTTCCTGGTCCCCATACAGAATACCTCACCAGAGCACTAACAAGTCTCAAATTCAGTAAAAAGCCTTAATTAATCCTTTTTATTCCACCAAGAAGAGCCAAGTGCTCTATAAGCAAAAATGGCTTGGAAAAGTGCACAGTGAGCATGCATCTCAAGAGTCACAAAGATTTCTCTGAGGCTGGAGACATGGTTTAGTGGTAAAGGCCCTTCCCTGCAAAGCCAAGGCAGCCAGGTTTGATTTCCCAGGACCCACGTAAGCTGGATGCACAAGGGGGGCATGAATCTGGAGTTCATTTGCTGCAGCTGGAGGTCCTGGTATGCTCATTCTCTCACTAACTCTCCCTGCCTATTTCTCGCTCCTCTCCTCTCTCTCTCTCTCTCTCTCTCTCTCTCTCTCTCATATAAGTAAAGAAAAATAAAATATTTTATTTTAAAAAGACTTCTCTGTAAAGTCTTAGCTTTACATGTACAGGATTTATGACACAAAACCTATTCACTTGTGAAAAAAATAGGTACTAATAAAAGTATTTTCCCATGAGATTAAAAAAAGTCACTTGTATTTATTTTAAAACACAATTTCATGGATAACCTATAAGAAAAAATACATATTCATTTAAGAAGTAAAAGAAGAAAGATTTAATGTCAAAGGATCAGAGCTTTTATTTATTAAACACCTTTGTATGCACATTACAAAAATAGATTTCTCATTGCCATCTCAGATTTGATTCAAGAATAAGTTTGTCACACTCTTGATTTTACCTGTCTTTTTCTTTTCTCAGTTATTCTATTTTTTCTCATTTTTATCTTCCATGAATGAAAAAAAGTACTGGTCATTTTGAATTAATATTTTCTTTGTCTGTTTCTGAGATTTTTAAGCTGTTATGTAACAATTATAACTCAATTTGCATAAATATTCCACTCTTTCTGGAACATTTAATTGTTTACATTAGACATTATTCCTTATATATTTGATGTTTTCCTTCAGATTTTCCAACTTCTATGTTAGGTCCAATTTAGTGGGGCAATCTTAAATAATGTTCATTAAGCACTCAGTAAATGGAAACAAGATAGTGATAACAGTGCCTGATGGAACTGTGCAGCTGATGTAGGTGTGTGCAATGGTTAGTAGGAAATTGAATTTCCTGGAAACAGAGAATTGTTTAAAGTATGAAAAGCAGATTTCACCCTCATAACAGGGAAGCATCATTGCCCCACAACTTTTGCTCATTTGATTTTTTTTTCTCAAAGCATTTGGGGCGATTCTGTGTGCATGTGTTTTTTTCAACATTTTTCTCTTCATGCCAGTCTGAGGAATGACCTGTTTTGCAATTGGATATGTAATTATAAAATATTATGTGTGATATTTGAGTGGTAGCTATTGCAGTATAAAGGATGTATGCATCCTTTGAAACTAAGCTGTCTCAGTCAACTAAACAGCTCATTTCTAACACCATAATAGACCAAAAGCACAGAACAAAGACACTCTAAAATTAATATGGTGGACTCAGTATAATTTTATTCAAAGTTTATAAAAAGGATGTAGCTATGTCATGATGTGCATGCAGGAAAATGCATCAGGACATAAGGCAAGTTCATAGTTAGAAAAAAAAGGCGTCATTTGGATTTTCTAATTTGTGATCAAGGAACTACACACTGAAATGATATAGCAATAGAAGAGATAAAATAAGAATGGCTGGCTGTGTTACAGACAAGCAGGGATGTTCATCCATTGCTGTGGGGATGGAGGATGTGAGGCAGTAGACAGAGGGAGAAGCTAGCACAGTCTAATTCTACAGCCATTGTGGTTGTAAGCATTCACCCGAGTGATTGGAACATTATGTTCACATGAACTCCTTCATATGCATGTTTTCAGCTTTATTCATAAAGAACAGAAATGGAATGCAAACAAATGTGTTCTTTAATAAGTGTCTAGAAAAACAAATGGTGGTCCATCCATGCAATGGAATATTAAACCATGATAAAAAGCAATGAGCTATTGACCCAAATCTTAAAGGCCTATTCTTAAGTAAAATAATATAGTTTTAATAGTATGCATACTAAATTATCTCATATTGAGTGTTTTCTTCCTTTCTTTTTCTTTTTTTTTTTTTTTTTTTTTATTAGTCAGTTCTGTATTCAGCAATACAGTCAGTCTGGTACCATTATTAGGCTCATCCGTGACCTACCCCAGCATGTCCTTGATATTAAGCGTTTTTTATTTATAGGTTATGTTTCTGCCCATATATTATGCAAAAAGAAAATAATTATTTTTTATATTTGTATTCTTTTTCTTCTTATTAACAAGAATTAAAATTATGTTAAATGAAAGTGGAGCTTCCTAACTTCAGAGGCTAATTTTCATTTGTTCAAATCTTCTATGAATAGAACCATTAGAAACAGTGAGAATTGAGAACACTTGATGAAAAGGATTAATCATTTTGACTCTAAACTGTATAAATTATACCAGGCCCTTTCCCAACATCACTGTACATGTATAAAGTCATCATTCAAGAAACTTTGCACATGTTCCTGTATGAAGCTCGATCTCATAGAAATTGGTAGAATTCTCTCATGCCCCAAAATTTATCTATCAAAGATATAATTCCATCAATAGTAGTATGAACTGGAAACAAGTGATTTAAGGTTGCCTAAGAGTACAAATCCTCATGGGATAGAGATTGAAGAGTTAGAAGGGAACAGGTGGAACACTGAAGATGAAGGCTGGCCTTTGAAGGGATCCACAGGAAGAGAAGGCCAGTAGCTCACACGGCTTGCATTCTGACGGTACTCTGGATGACACAAACACAGGTGAGAGTTAAGAGCTGGGGATACAATGTAGCTGAAAAGGCTCAGATAGGAAATGCTCACATGTAAAATGTTGGTTTCAGTTGTTGGCCATGTGCTGTGAGGCTCAGAAATGCAAGAATTGAATAGTTAAATTATCCATAGACTAAACAGCTGCCTAGTGGATTGTGTGCAGTGTCAATACCTGTCTCTACAGCAAAACAGACATAAACATAAACATCTCAATCTGAATCTCCAGTGCCTGGTAAAAAGGAGAAAACAAAGGTAGAAATTTTATTATTAAATAAGGTAAGACACATGGAATAAACTCAGTTCTTCATGACCATCTTAATGAATGAATGACTGGTGTTAGAAATGCAAGGACTTTAGTACATATAATTCATACAGGTCTTTAGAGGAAGGGATTTCTGGATGGCTAAGGAGGAATGTTTCCTAATAATAAATACACATTGCAATCATCTGGGGAGTATTAGAAACTATTGTCACCTGAATGCCGTGCAAAAAATGTTTGGCATAACTGGTCTGACATGAGGCCTGGGCTGTAGCCACACAGCTGCTTTTCCCTCATGTCCTGCTCAGTTTGCATCTGATCCCACCAGTCTTTCCACCCAGTCCCACAGTGCCAGAGTGAACTCCTCCACTCCAATCCTAGGTTAGGCAGCTGTGCCTGACGCTCATATTCCTCTGCCCACAGTGTATAGACAATGTGGTCAGAGCTGAGGTATTGCTAGGCATAAAGGAGCCTTTGCAAAGTGGTCTCTTACTGACTCTGTTTGAAGCTGAGAGACATTCAGTGCTATGTCTGCAGCACTCACCTACTTCTCTTTAGAGAGAAAGCTGGTCCTGTGCACCATGAGTCAGCTATACCTTATCCCTCTGCTAACCCTTCAACTTCAAGCGCATTGTGTCTGTATGTTCTCTTGTTTTAAACTCAGCATGAGGGCTGTAGAGATGACTTAGTGGTCAAGCGCTTGCCTGTGAAGCCTAAGGACCCTGGTTCGAGGCCTGATTCTCCAGGTCCCACATAAGCCAGGTGCACAAGGTGGTGCATATATCTGGAGTTCATTTGCAGATTTGCAGTGGCTGGAAGCCCCGGTGTGCCCATTCTCTCTCTCTTTCTTTCTCTCTCTCTCTCTCAAATAAGTAAATAAATAAATAAAAACAAAAATTTAAACTCAGTTGCTTTATAGCATTTGCTTTTGAAAATAATAATTAAAAAAAACTAATAGAAAAGGAGAGGCTTAACTGATACATGGTTTCCTTCCCCATGACCAAATTTCTTTAAAGCCAGCCAATGTTCCTTTGCTACCACTGCTCAGATTCCTTGGCAAGGCTTTCCTTTAAAACGCTGAATAAAACATGAAATCAATTAACTCATAAAAACCTGAGATGGGGCTGGAGAGATGGCTTAGCAGTTAAGCGCTTGCCTGTGAAGCCTAAGAACCCCGGTTCAAGGCTGGATTCCCCAGGACCCACGTTAGCCAGATGCACAAGGGGGCGCACGAGTCGAGTTCGTTTGCAGTGGCTGGAGGCACTGGCGTGCCCATTCTCTCTCTCTCTCTCTCTTGCTCTCAAACAAATAAATAAAGGTAAACAAAATAATAATAAAAAAAAGCCTGAGATGCATTCTCTCAAGACAAGTATCCCCAAAGTGAAGCCAGTGGAAGGGAGCGCTCCACGATGCCTCAGCCTCCTCACTTGCTGAGCTGTTAGAAGTACCATGTTTACAAATCTGAAGAAATGCCTAAAGTGAAACCAATAGTTCACACAAGAAATGTGGTGTATGCAACAGTCATCTTTCTGGATGGTGCAGACGTGGTTTCCATGTGATCTTTAGCTTCTAGTTGTCAGGAAATAGCTTGCCTCACGCTACTTAGCAAATTCTCTCAAGGGTAAGGGCTCCTACCAGGAAGCTTTCTCGGGTTTGATGGCTAAATCTCCCACTTCACTTATTACTCTGGCACCAGCTGTACTCTGCAGCTTCACACAACACCAATGAAACACCTGTAGAGCAGGTGGTGATGAGCGTGTCTCTGATTCCCCAAAGTAGCATTTTGTCACATTATCCTAGCACTAGGACCCCAGTCAACAGAGCAGCTTGATGCTGACTTACAGAGAAAGATAAGAGAAAGACACCGTTAGAGGTCAGGGCACAAAAAAAAAAAAAAAAAAAAAAAAAAAAAAAAAAACACTTCAGTTCTACGTTTAAATGCGGTAAATAGACTATCAGCCCAGTCCTCTAACTTTGAGACATATATCAATTTTTATTTTGTGAAGGAAATTGTTCGAAAGCTTAGCCATTAGAGGATCCCTTTGTTCAAAGTCATGCATCTATCTTTAAAGGACTTGGTATATAAATTACAGTTCATTATCATCTGTTTTTTTGATATTTGATATGCATGTAAAATCAAGAGCTGAGATGTAAAAAAATATGTCCTTGTTGCTTACATATCCATATAATGAATCCACTTAAATATGGATCCCACAGCATTCTCTAAAGAAAACTCAGCATTGATTACATCTCTCTACTACACATTAGTCAGTACTTACATTGAAACATATGGGATCCAAGGTGTGTACCACCATACTCTGCCTTTTTTTTTGGAGGGGGTTTCAAGGTAGGGTCTCACTCTAGCCCAGGCTGACCTGGAATTCACTCTGTATTCTCAGGGTGTCCTCGAACTCACAGCAATCCTACCTCTGCCTCCAGAGTGCTGGGATTAAAGGGCATGCACCACCACGCTTGGCTTTTTTTTTCCCTTGGTAGGGTCTCACTCTAGCCCAGGCTGACCTGGAATTGACTGTGTAGTCTCAGGGTGACCTCAAAATCATAGTGATCCTCCTTCCTCTGCCTCCCCAGTGCTGGGATTAAAGGCGTGCGCCACCATGCCAAGCTCATCTGCTATTGTTATATTCTCCTCTTGCTTTGAGCTCCTGGGACATTCTCCTGCCTTCACCTCCATATCCTGCTTTGTGTTCTGGAATTACAGAAGCCTGCCAAAGCTTCTGGCTTTTTATGTGGGGTCTGGGATCAAACAAGTACTCAGACTTAAGTGGCAAGCACTTTATCCACTGAGCCATCTCCCCAGCCCTTCTTTTTCTTTCTTTTTTCTTTTGATACTGATGATTGAACCCAGTGCCTCATAAATGTTCGGCAAGTACTCTGCTATTGAGTTATATTCACAGCATTCCTTTTTTTTTTTTTTTTTGGAGGTAGGGTCTCACTCTAGCCTAGGTCAGTGAGATCTGACCTGGAACTCACTCAGTAGTCCCAAGCTGGCCTCAAACTCAGTGATCCTCTTACTTCTGCCTCTGGAGCTCTGGGATTAAAGGAGTATGCTACTACACCTGTCTTTTAGCACTTTTTTTTCCCTAGAAAACTAGGCATTTAAAAATTTACCTGATATATATAGAGAGGCACACCAGGGCCTCTAGCCACTACAAATGAGCTCCAAATGTATGTGCCAGTTTGTGCATCTGGCTTTACATGGGTACCAGAGAATTGAACCCTGGACCTTAGGCTTTGCAAGCAAGTGCCTTATCCCCTGAGCCATCCCTCCAGCCCGTTTTTTAACTTTTTATTTTATTTAAAAAAATTATTTAATTTATTTATTTTAAAAAAGAGAGAGAGAATGGGCATGCAAGGGCCTCTAACCACTGCAAGTGAAGTCAATATACATGTGCCACTATGTGCATCTGGCTTATGTGGGTTCTAGGGAGTCGAATCTGGGTCCTTAGACCTCACAGGCAAGCACTTTAACTGCTAAACCATCTCTCCAGCCCAGAATTTCAGTTTTATTTATTTATTTATGTTACCTTTTATTTTTATTTATTTATTTATCAGAGAGAAAGAGAGAAATACATACAGACAGATAGAATGAGAATGGGGACACCAGGGCCTCTAGCCACTGCAAACAAACTCTAGATGTGCCACTATGTGCATCTGGTTTATGTGGGTTCTGGGGAGTTGAACTTGGGTCCTTAGGCTTTACAGTAAAGAGCCTCAACCACTGAGCCATCTCTCCAGCCCGAATTTCAGTTTCAAAACCGGGGCAGTCCTAGACAAACAAGGTCAGGTTGGTTAAACTTGTGGTAGGCCACAGGATGCAGAGTGTCTTCTACTCAGGCAAGAATAAGAGAAGACTGCTGGTTAAGATGGCAGCATAGGAACCACGCCAAAGCAGCCTAGGGGAGAAAAAGAAAAAAAAAAAAAAAAGAAAGAAACACATGCACTTTTCCCTGTATACTTCTGCTTAGGAAAGGAAGTATTCTTGAGACAGACTTGTGTCTGGTTTATCCTTATATCCCCTGAATTTAATGTGGCAAAGTGAAGTTTTAGGCAATTCTTGTTTCCTTCCATTGTAATCAGTTGATTCATTCATCACATCAGTCATTAACATGTCAAACCTTTATTAAAATAATACATTGCCAAAGATTTGTGAGTGAAAAATGTGAATGACAAATAACCTCAAAAAGTCATTCCATGTTCATGGGTCACTTAGGGTTAAATGAATCAGGACAGTGTGATGTAGTTTAAATGTAGGAAGAGAACTCTCAGACAGGATGTCTCAGAGCTGGACAAATTCCATCCAATCCTCAAACAAGCAATTATGTATTTAAATACCTTTGTGAAAAATTCTAAAATGTTTAAAGACCCTGTACTTTAGCATAGAGATACTCATTTAAATTAAAAAATATATTTTCTTAGACATTTTAGTGGATTTTGCAGCTATAAACATTTAACTTTGTATTTGAATTGCTTGTGATTTGAATCCTATGTTCTAGGTCACACAACCTCTTACATCTCTCCAGATATGAAGACAGTGTGTTTTGCTTCAAGGGAAAGTTGAAGATAATTAGCTCATAAACAATTTGAAAACAGGGAGGGTTATCAATATAATTTGAAGGTTGGAAAACTAGATTATATTGGCTTTCTCCAGAACATTAATGTCTTGAAGTGATCAGGTTAAAGAGAAGCCACAGGATTGTTAACTCATTTTAAAAAACATTTAAAACTGAGAGAAACATCTACATTTAGTTCAAGTACTGATCCCTTTAGTGGCTTCATGAACTACTTTTCTATGAACTATGCTTAATTGGTTTGAGGAATCAGCAATAATAAAGAGTAGCACTAACTTAAAAAGGGTTAATGTCTATTCTGGATCCAATTTCTCTCTCTCTCCTCTCTCTCTCTTTTATTCTCTCTCTCTCTCTCTCTCTCTCTCTCTCTCTCTCTCTCTCTGTGTGTGTGTGTGTGTGTGTGTGTGTGTTAACTTGAAGAGCTAAGCCTCTTCATGGCTTGCATCTGAAAACAACAGTACAAGGTTTGAGGTTGTGAAGTGTAGACTGATGGTGATGCTGGATATAAATTCTAATAGAGATGAAACTGTGAAATGGGATTTTTTTTTCACTAATGTCTTCATCATTAAGCCCTATAAACTTTGAGGGCTCTATATCCAGCCCTATTAATTCCACAACTTCTGTTATTATTAAAGCACAGTTCTTTAAGTTACAATAGACATATATAATGCTGAATTTCACCAAGGAATATTCAAATATTTCTGCTGCTTGGATATCTTGAGTTTCATACAGAAAGGGGTCATCCTACCTATGCTGTTATATAGTGTACACTATCTCAGGTATTATCAAAGTGTCTGACTCATAGTAAACAATTATTTTAGTTTTTTGGGAATACACAGTACCACAAATGAGGGCTATTTTCCAATGGTATTGGGGACTGGGAGTTTGAGATCATGATATTAATGTGTTTGTCTCTTCTGAGGCCTCTCTGGGTTGCAGATGGCTTCTTTGTCCTTATTTCTTCACAGAATCTCTCCTCTGTGCATATCATGGTCACAATCTCCTCTGTCTATAAGAGCTCAACTCATACCAGAGTACAGCCCACTATAATGACAACACTGCAGCTTACCTATCTCTTTAAAAACTCCGTCACATGCTGGGAAAATGTCTCAGGGTGCAAGAGTATTTGCTAATTAACATTGAGACCACCCGAGTTCTTCCTCAGCATTCAAGTGAATCAGTGGGTGTTGCCTTGCATTTCTGTAACCTCAGTCTTGAGAGGGGTTAATACTAAAAAATTGATAGGATTGGTTTTGCTGCCCAAAAATTGTAGGAGAGAGAGACTCTGTTACTCTGTTTCAAGAAACTGCATGGATGAGTGCCAGAGCAATCACCTGTTGTTCTCCTGTGACCTTCATTTGCATGTGTATGAAGTGCATACATCTGCGCGCACACACACACATACACACACACATAAGCATATGCTATATATACATATATATATATATGTCTCACATCATCCACTACACCACATATATTCTACCCCAATATAAATACATGCTAAAATCAAACAAACACCAGCAATAAAAACATCTCGAAATGCAGTTAGTGTGTGAGGTCCTGGAAGGTGAAATATTAACATGTGAATTTGGAAGGGCACATAGTATTTATTAAAGTATTCAATTGATATCTATCAGGAAATGCATGTATTTTCTAAGCTCCCAGGCATGAACATAATAGAACCATAAGAGCAAAGGTCCAAGGCTAAGCCAGAAGGGATAAGAAGATGTTGTAGCTAGAGAGTTTATGGTTACTGAATAACTGTTGGAAAACCAATCTTGCTTTAGTCCTATAGTCCAGAAATAATTATTAGAGTAATGAATCTTTCATCTTTGGCAACTATTTTTTTAAGAGACACAGTTGTAAGTGGGAAGTGTGGAAAATGAAAATTCTGACGTGATCAATGGAGTCAATTTTGAATGTGAACATGTGTCTTCATGGGATAGAACTGTTCAATAGACAGAAGTGCTCCAGAGCACTGCTAAATGAGACATCTATAAGATAGGCAGTACTCGTCTGAGCAATATGTACAAGAAAATCTTGGCGATGACTGTGTCCAAATTGTTTGGGGCATGGAGCCACCTGGGCATGAAGGGTATAGGAAAATAATATCTCCCCTTGCCCTTCTGTTAGGATAAATGGGAGTGCATTTTCCTCCAAAGGGGACATATCAAGGAACAATCCACAACAGGCATGCTGTGAGAGGATGAGGTTCAGAGAATGGAGATTCAAGCTGAGACAGCTGAATGGAAGGGGTCTTGATTTGGCTCATTCACTTTAATGATTTTATTTATTCTCTCGGGGTCATTTTATGATACCTGATTTGAGACTCATTTGAATGGCAATCGACCTACATTATAGTAATAGGCGGAGGAGGAGATGAGATCACAAATGCTTCATTAGGTGTCAGCGCAGTGCTTGACTTCTGAGCTTATTACCTTTACTTGCTTGGGCAAAATGTCCCATTCTTACTAAAACTTGACATTTTAAAGACTTAAAATAATAAAATGAAGTGTATAATAAAGAAAGCATTAACTCTTCTTTGGTGTGTGTGTGTGTGTGGGGGAACGAGACAGTGAGAAGCCTGTCACTTTGGATTCACGACATGTTGACACAGGGAAATTCAGAGCCTCAGGTGGTAGAGGTGACTGCCAATCGTGATTGTACTGGCAGCTAGTAAAGTGAAGCCCTGTGTATAATTGTGTGATAGATAGATAGATAGATAGATAGATAGATAGATAGATAGATAGATAGATAGATAGATTAGATAGATAGATAGATAGATAGATAGATAGATAGATAGATAGATAGATAGATAGATAGACAGACAGATAGATTAGATAGATAGATAGATAGATAGATAGATAGATAGATAGATAGATAGATAGATAGATAGATAGATAGACAGATAGATTAGATAGATAGATAGATAGATAGATAGATAGATAGATAGATAGATAGATAGATGATAGATAGATAGAGAGCGAGCAAGCGAGCCCCTAACCTCTTAGTAAATGTCAGTTTGCCTCCAAAAGGTGATTGTGTTCCTTACATAATGCAAAATGACTTTGGAGGGGACAGTCACTGCATTAGGACTTCCCTACACTCCAAATGTGCTACAGTCATATTGTAGCAGGAATATCACTCAGAAGGCAAGGAAGGTGCTTTGATTAAAGCAGACTCCCATCTGTGCAATGTCTGCATGAAACTCCCTGACTGTACACCTAATGCCAGAGCCTTAACACACACACGAAGTTAAATTCCCACTACCTCAATCTTCCCGATAACTTGATTTGATGCATTTCAACTTTGCCTGGATAATTTATTTCTTTACCTTAGTTTTCTTTCAAGAGTCATGTGCCTAAGGAGAGAATTGCCTACCTATAGTCAGATGAAATTTCTTTATTCTTCATAAAATAATGTCATTAGGAGACAGGGGCAACAACATTCTCATTCTATCTTGTTCCTCAAGAAAACACTGAGATTTTTATCTTAACACTGGCGTGTGCACAGAGCATGTGCATGCAAAATAACAAGGCACGGATTAGGTATTCTTAAAGGGCCTCTTTCCAAATTGGAATTGATATGAACTCTATTAAATGGTTCTGATGGCTGGCTAAGGATGCCAAATCAAGAAATATGACAAAAGGCTAGGAAACTGCTCATCTTTTACATCTTCATTAGAGATCAAAAAGGAGCACATAATACATTAAATTTGGATGTTATTAATTCAATAGCATTTTAAAACCCCAGCAAGGTCAGACAAAAACAATTTTAAATACTGATAAGACAAAATTAATGGTAAAAAGATTGAAAACAGAAAACTCCCAGAGCTTGTTAACAGGTAACATTTAGAAATTTGAATAATAACTCAAATTTATAATAGAAAGGAAAAATAATTAAATTTATAATATGACCCAAGGGTGAAAGGATAAAGAAAAATTAGCATGTGGTACCCAGAATGTTAATTTAACAATGGGGGTACTTATTTAAAATGTGGACATCATCCATGTTCATTCTGGTTCAGTAACCACAAGTAAAAGTCACAGGGTGGCTGGAATGATGGCTTAGTCCTTAAGGCACTTACCTGCAAAGCCTAATGAGCTGGGTTCAATCCTCCAGTCCCCACATAAAGCTAGATGCACAAAGTGGTGTATGCATCTGGGAGTTTGTTTGTAATAACTAGAGGTCCTGGCATCCCATGTGTACCTCTCTTTCCTCTAGCTCTCTATGCTTGCAAATAAATAAATATATATATATATATATATATATATATATATATATATATATATATATGTATATATATATTAAAGTCACAGGAATCTTTGTATGTAGAATCAGACTTAAATTTTCTGAATTTTTTTTTTTAAGGTAGGGTCTCACTCTAGCCCAGCCTGACCTGGAATTTACTCTGTAGTCTCAGGGTGGCCTCAAAATCACAGTGATCCTCCTACTTCTACCTCCCGAGTGCTTGGATTAAAGGTGTGTACCACCACACCCAGTAAATTTTCTGAATAGTTTGAATAGCAACTAAACTTATACCCAATCGTCATACTAAGCATCATTAAATAATTAATATATGGAACAAAATTTAATTGAAATGTATATGCTTTCATAGTATTGGAACTGCTATGCTAAACAGCCTAAAATAAGTACAAAATTAAAAATAACTCTGTGAGTTGGAATAAAACTCAGTAAAAGAGGCCAGTAAGCTAGAAAGGAGATATAAAGAGAATAGAAAGGGAGGGACAGAGGACTTAATAGGTTGATATTATATATATATATATATATATATATATATATATATATATATATATGTATATATGTAGAAGAACAGATTAATGGGTGTGGAAAGGCCTAAGTGAGGTCAGTGGAAGAGATTAAGTAAAGGAAAGGTAGGGGGAGGGCTAATCGAAATCTAAGAGGGCATGAATAAGTCATATGGAAACCTACTTATTAGGACAATGGAACACCCAGAAGCAGACATTGTTACTAGAAAATTTTCGGTGCCAGAGATGGGATACCTTCCAGTGAGTTGTTGGCCAGGGTGGTCCCTGATATCCCACTAAATATTACAGCCCATTATTGAGGCGTTTGGTTTCCCATCAGGAATAGAGGGTAAGACCCTATTGCTAAAGACTCCACATTCTTTGGCTGCAAGGTTTCTGAGGAATCCTGCTAGAGCTGAGCTAAAAACCTCTTCCCTGTAGACTAGCTGACATTAAGCTATAAAAAGCTATGCTACATTCAGATCAAGGGGAGAAAGAGAACTCACTAGTGGAGATACTCAACAGTGGACATTGCAATCCCTAAATTTGGCCAGCCAGGCCAAATAAGCCAATGGGTGCAATAGTGGCATGTCTGTTACAGGGGAAACCAACCTCTCTCTAATTAGACTGGAGGCCCACTCCACAAGAGGGAATTCATGCCTGATATTGAAAACCTATGACAGGGCTGTCATGAACCCTAGGAATGTAATATCTGCTGGTGTCTGGCTAAATGTATATGCTGTGGTCACTGAACTGCCTGGTAATCACCTCTCTTAATGTTCACACTCATATATTAATGCTACTCTCACTTTTGGCTAGAGAAGCTTCTCTTTTCAGATGGTGGTGACCTTGGGATGACTCAGAAGGCACCTTGGTGCTGAGAAGAAATGACAGAGGAGTGCTTAGCACTGAAACATCTCTATCATACCTTCCAAGGCTCAGGGTCCATTGTGGAAGAGGTGGCGGAAAGAATGTAAGAGCCAATGGCAGGGTAGGACTCCTTACAACATGCTCCTCCAGACACAAAATGGCCTGGATATCCATGACCTCACAGTGCCTAACACTACCTATATAATGCCATCTAAATAGGAGGAAAAGATGATAACATCAAAATAAAAGAAAGACTGATTAAGAGGGGGAAGGGGTATGATGGAGAACAGAGTGTCAAAGGGGAAGGTGGGAGGAAGGAGGGAATTACCATGGGTTATTGTCTATAATTTCAGAAGTTGTCAATAAAAAAGTAAATTAAAAAAACAATAAATGCCCCATGTTATGACTGTCTTTGTGATAAATCTTCCCAAACAAAGTGGCCTGAAATGATAGCAATTACTCATAATTCTTATTCTACACATCATGGAAAGTAGGTTGCCTTGACTGGGCAGTGCGTGTCTGAGGTCCTTTTATTATTTTGTTGGGATTATCTCTCAGCTTTATTTCCTTGCCTGTCGGCTTGCATCCTGGGATGACTCAGCAGTCAGGGAAATGTAAATGCTGACATTTTCAGGTCTCTGTGTGCTCTATCCTTGATGTTTCTCAGCATAGGGTCTTCAACAGGCTGAGCTCTAGGCTTCAAAAGTATATAACCTGAGTGTAAGAGAGGAAACCACACAAGAAATATACTGCCTTTATAAGCCAATCTAAGACGAGCCACTTCTTCCAAAATCCGTGGGTAGCAAACGATATGTGTCTAAACAAGTTCAAAGAATGGAAACACATAAAAGCATTAAGTTAGATGCTTATTTTTTTAATTTTTTTGTTATTTTCATTTATTTATTTGAGAGCGACAGACAGAGAGAGAAAGAGGCAGATAGAGAGAAGGAGAGAGAATGGGCACGCCAGGGCCTCCAGCCACTGAAAACGAACTCCAGACGCGTGTGCCCCCTTGTGCATCTGGCTAACGTGGGTCCTGGGGAGTTGAGCCTCGAACCGGGGTCCTTAGGCTTCACAGGCAAGCGCTTAACTGCTAAGCCATCTCTCCAGCCCCCAAGTTAGATGCTTATTATTATGTTCCTTAGAAAACACACTCTTCAATATTAATATCAACTAATTATTATAAACAAGCAAGTTAAGAAGTTTTCTGGTAGATAATCTTTAATGCATTGCAGCTTGGTAAACTGGAAAAAGTCAAGTAGCAATGACAGTTAACAAGTTTTATATAACAACATATGTTTGTGAAAATGCTGGCAAAACACATTGAATGGTTTGTATAGTATAATTTTACAGAAATCATAGGTTCTACAAATCCAGAGCAAAGAGAATACTGTGGAACATTCTAAGGGATTTCAAATTATAGAAGGGCTTTAATCTCTTCAGTTTAAATGTACACTGAGGAATGGATAAAACACCTTATGGCTGGAGACAGAATGAGTAAAGGCAGAGAGATCAGAAGAATCTTAGAAAGGCTGACGTGCTGACAGAAGAGAGTGGTTCCTCCACAGAGTGATGAGAACAATGATACAAATCCAAACAGATTAGCTCTACCACAGACATGAGCAGGAATTTTAGGATGAGAACTGAGAAAATACAGATCTTGACCCTTCTGAATTGTTAATTAATTTTTTAAAAATAATCATTGACATGATTATTTAGATAGTGGAATGTAAAAAAAAAATAGCTAACAAGGGTGATAAGAGGATAATATTAGATATGAATTCTAAGTTTCTCCAAAATGAAGTATAGGCTTGCTGAAAGAGAGAGAGAGAGAGAGAGAGAGAGAGAGAGAGAGATCTGTTGCTTTTTATGACTTTGCTTTGGATGTCAGTCATGCAGTGAGATTTATGCAGGCTTTTGTCCAAGGCAGTTAGGTTGGTGTGTCTGTGTTCCAGGAGATGAGGAAATGTCACAATATTCTCTCTCAAAAATGGCTCAGTGTATCAATGAAGCTAAAATTTGGATGACCTATAATGTTTCTAGATCTACTTACAAAATATTTCATTTATTTCTGTGGAGATAAGACAAAGAAAGAGAAAGAGAGAGAGAGAGAGAGAGAGAGAGAGGGAGACTATGTGTGTGAGAAATGTTAAGCGAGCTTACCATTGCAAACACACTCCAAATGCATGCTCCACTTTTGTGTGTCTGACTTTAAGTGAGTACTAGAGATTTGAAGCTGGCCTAAACCTGGGCCTGTAGGGTTTGCAAGCAAGTGCCTTTAACCACTGAGCAATCTCCCCAGCCCTGTTTCTGGATCTTAATTGTCTTATCAGTCAGCCTAAAGAATGCTTCAGAGAAGAGAGAAGTTATGTCCTGTTCATCTTTATAACCTCTGTGCTCAGCACAAAATATGTAAGAAAAGGGTCACACACCTCGACAATACTGTGTGCTAACTTCAGCTGGTGGGTTTAGATACACAGCATACAGACAACCCCATTGATCAAATATCTCACCCCGGCTGTAAATTACGTGCAGCACATTGTGACTCATGGCTGGTCACTACTTGTTTTTTAACATGTGAGCTTGTCATCCTACAGCCGACAGCAGCACACAGACAGCATTTCTCTGACATTTCGCAGAAGCTGCATTTAGATTGAAATCAATCTGAGAAAGATTCTTTTTGTTAGCCAACTTTCCATAAAACTGAAATAATCCAAATATAAGGACAGAGGCTAATTTCACTCATGAAATTCAGAGATTCAGAATTTCAGAGATTTCAGCCATATGCCATGGTTCCCATTGCCTTGGGGCTTGTGGAATGAAGAATCCCATGGCAGGAAACATTTGCTAGGGGAACTGCTCACCTCACAGCAGCCTGAATGCCAGGAGAGGAAGAGGAGAAAATGGTTGCCCTAATGTTCTCTCCAAGGTCATGTGCACACTGACCTAACTTCAAGCCACAGGACCTCACTTCCTGAAGGCCCTACCATGTGTAAATAAGGCCAGTAGCCAATGACCAAGGCTGGCTGCCAGAGCCCACCTGCCCACACCACAGTTCCTTAACTGAACCACAGGACACTGATGATTCTGTCTTCATAAAGTCTCTCAGAGCTTAATGTGTTACGATGTGGTTCTACTACCAGTTGCTCTTTGAAAGGTTATGATTTAATACTCAGATCCCATCACCTTCACTTATTATTTGTGTTGCATCTGGATGATGTGCATGTATGTTTGCTTGCTTTCATGTATGTGGGGGAGTACACGTGCTCATGTAAAGGCTGGAGGAGGGTGTCCGGTATCTTCCTCTATCGCTCTCCACCTTTCTTCATTGAGACAGTCCCTCACTGAACTGTGAGCTCACTTATTAGGATAGACAAGATAGTGTGTGAGCCCCAGAGATGCCCCTGCATCTGCTTCTCACACCCAGTTCTGAGATTACAGGCATATACTGCCATGGCTGGCATTTTACGTTGAAACAGGGGATTGAAAGCCTGGTCCTCGTGCTTATGTGCAAGGGCTTATCCACTGAGCCACCTCCCCAGACTCTAATATCCTTCTTCTGTGCTCTACCTAGAAGGATCTAAATCTCAATGTTTTCAACAGTATTTAATATTCCACGTTTTGCACGATTGTGGCAGCAGAAGTCAAGGCCAGAATGGGGTAAGGGGAATGTGAAAAAAAATGCTGCACGTGACATTATTACCAGGAGCAGTGTACCCCATCATGATATTGGGGCTATCTAATTTCACAGTTACCTTTTTTTTTTTTATAAATTTTTGTTTATTTATTTATTTGAGAGCGACAGAGAAACAGACAGAGAGAGAGAGAGAGAGAGAGAGAGAAGAGAATGTGTGCACCAGGGCCTCTAGCCACTGCAAATGAACTCCAGACACGTGCACCCCCTTGTGCATCTGGCTAACATGGGTGCTGGGGAATTGAGCTTCGAACCAGGATCCTTAGGCTTCACAGGCAAGCGCTTAACTGCTCAGCCATCTCTCCAGCCCTCACAGTTACCTTTAAACACGACTGCAAGAAGCCACTCAAGAAGTGAATGGTAACATCTAAAACAACAACCTAGAAATTCCAGTCAGGAGTACTCACACATCTGTAACCCCAGCACTCATGAGGCCAAGAAGGCAGGAACTTTGAAACTTTGAGGCCAGCTTGGGCAATAAAGCCAGATCTCTTCAATAACAACAGCAAATCCAGACATTATTCCTATTTATTGGCTGTGGTGGTTTAATTCAGGTGTCCCCCATAAACCTAGATGTTCTGAATGCTAGGTTCCCAGCTGATGAAGATTTGGGAATTAATGCCTCCTGGAGAGAGTGTATTGTTGGGGGGTGGGCTTAGGGGTGTTATAGCCAGTTTCCCCAAGCCAGAGTTTGGCACACTCTCCTGTTCCTGTTGTATACCTTATGTGGGCCAGGGGATAATGTCCACTCTTTGTTCATGCCATCATTTTCCCCTGCCATCATGGAGCTTCCTCTCAAGTGTGTAAACCAAAATAAGCCCTTTTCCCACAAGCTCTCTTGGTTGGGTGATTTCTACCAGCAATGTGAACCTGACAGCAACACTGGGATATTGGATCTAATATGTCAAATATCTAATAAGCTGTATTTTATCCCCACAAAATTTTGGGATAGAGAGAATTATGAAACAGAAACACACACACACACATGCACACACAAACACACACGCACACACACACGCACACACATGCAGTATGAGAAAAAAATAACAAAACAATCATACTTGACCATTATGTTGGCAACTGTTTCCCAAAACTCGGCTGATGCTCACCTCAGCACTATGAAGCATTTTTTTTACATTTGCATGTGGGAGTGTTGAGCGTGTGTGTATGCCTGTTCATAAATGTGTGGGTGCAGCTGTGTGCCTGCACATACATGTGGACAGCCAGAGGTTGACACTGGGTGTTTTCCCCATATCACTGAACATGTTATTTACTCAGGCAGAGTTACTCATATGCTCTCAAAGCTTCTGATTCAGCGGGTCTAACAGCTAGCTTGCCCCAAGGAGCTCCCACCTCTACCTCCTGAGTACTGCGATTAGAGAGGCTGACACACCCACCTCAGACTAAGGCCGATGATCTGGACTGCAGTCCACACGCTTGTGCAGAAAGCACCTTATCCACTGAGCCAGCTCCTCAGCCTCCTTCATCTCATTTTTTAATGTGGCAGCAAGTCAATCCCAATGACGACTTTAGCTGTGGTGGTATAAAAAGATACAAACTACCATCGATGCTGTGCTACATACAAACATGCTTCCTAGTGTTTTCCCTAAATGGATGAAAATTGGTTTTAAAACTGAACACAGCAGGCTGAATGATCAATAGTTTCTGTCATCTAACCCTCATGCATGCCGATCCTCTCAGTGTTAAGACTTGCCACCCATGTTTGGCTTCTGATGCTTGAAGTAGTCAAAAAGCTCACTTAAATGACACGGTTTCTGGGAATCTAACCAGACTTTTGATGACTATAATGATTTACTTACAGATTTGATTTCCAAATCATTCATTGAACAGCTACTTATTGAGCATCTAGTGCATCAGCACACAATATTAGTCAGAGTACGTATAAGACTGAGTGAAAAAGTAGGTGTTGCCTCTCTTACAGATTTCATTCATGACTTGAGGGAAATAAATGGTTGTCTCATGATAAGAATAGGAACACGTGCAGGACTTGGTGGCCCATGCCTTTAATCCCAGCACTTGGGAAGCAGAGATAGGAGGATCATCGTGAGTTCGAGGCCACCCTGAGACCCTATAGTGAATTCCACGTCAGCATGGGCTAGAGTGAGACCCTACCTCAAAAAACCAAAAAAATAAAAGAATAGGAACACGCGTGTGTGTGTGTGTGTGTGTGTGTGTGTGTGTAGGTGTAGCAGTGTGTACGGTGAGAAAGGAAATAATTTATAGAAAGCACACCCACCTAAAAGAAGCACCATGGGAGCTGGAAGAAGTTAACCATGGAAACGACCTCCTTCATGATGACTGGTGATGGGTGAGGACAGAAGCAGACCCCGGTGCAGTCTGAAGGAGGACACCTATTGGATCTCGGGAGGAAGAGGAAGGTTTGTACAGTGGCAAGTCTGAAGGCCGGAGTGTTTGGTTTGGCAGAAGGTGAGGCTGGGCATAGTTCTGAGATTACTTTTAATGCAAGAGCACTGCAGGGATTTACTCTAAACTATCAGAATTTACAATGCCACTGCTAGTGAAATCTCCCTTGACACCATCCTGGTACTATACCATTTGCTTAGTTACCTTTCTGGGTGGCACAGCTGTTCTCTGCTCTTGCTTATATTTCTTCATTATATACCAGTGTCTTTCTGCAGTACCCAGTGGGAAGTAGGCATCCAGTATATAGATAATAAAATAGAACAACTAAGTTTTTATCTGAGAGATGTTATCACCTAGCTGGTCAGAAGTTTTTCTAGAGCTAGTAATCTGGGCCCTTGAATGTGCAAGGCTTAGGGGCTGGACTCTCAGATGGAGAATTTACAGCTCCAGGCCCTGAGGTCAAGCAATCCAGTGCCCTAGGCTCTGGGTGATCAAGTTCAATGATTATTACTCTGGGTTTAAACCAACATTGAGGGAATGGAGAGATGGCTTAGAGGTTAAGGAATTTGCCTACAAAGCCAAAGGACCCAGGTTCAACTCTCTAGGACCCATGTAAGCCAGATGCACAAGGGGACACACACATCTGAATTCGTTTGCAGGGGCTGGAGGCCCTGGAATGCCCATTCTCTCTCTCTCTCTCTCCCCCTGCCTATTTCTGTGTGTGTGTATATATATATATATATATATATATATATATATATATATATATATATCTGAAATAAAAAAAATAAAATTTAAAAAATTGTTTAAAAAAATTGACTGTAGTAATTGTCAGTCAGTGTAACCCCCTCAGTTTCCAAAGCAGGCAATATCAGCAGTGGGTGGCAGGCAGCAGTCAGCAGCAGTATGTAGGACCTTCTGGTGTTACAGCTCCTGACAGACTTCCCGTGCTGGCATCCTCAGATCCATAGCAACTAGTTTTAGAGTTTATGTGTATAGCTGGTGTTATGGCTCCCATGCGTACAATGTCTGGTCCCTTGGCCCTTGCTAGCAGTGCTCAACTTTAGGGTCTAAGGGTATCTGTGACCCTTAGCTTTGCAGGCTTGTCAGTTTCCTGAACCCTTCCAGTGATCAGAAGAGGTGGCTTCTCTTCTCCAGCTATTTTAGGCTTCTGTGTTTCCTCTGTGTTGTCTGTCTGCCACCTTCTTTCTACTTCTGTCATCCCTCATTTTCTCTGCCACCTCCATTCCCTACCCTTTCTGCCCTGATCACTCTGAACAATTTGGCCACCTTCTCATTGCTATTGCCGTTGTTTCTCCCTCTGTCACCACTTCACCACCAGGTCAGTGACTACTATTATTACCTTTGCTTGGCCACTGCTGTCGCTGAGGCCACTGTTGAGTCCCCTTCATGCCCCAGAATCAGCCGCCTCTGCTGCTGATAAAAACCAAATGTTAGCAAGAAAAGATAATGGGTGAGAAAGCTTTTTATTAGGCCTAATGTTGCAAAACCAGAGGACAGTACTGGGGCAGGGGTGTCTCAGCTGTGTGAAAATGAGAGGAACAGCCTGTTTACAAGGTTGAAAGAGGAGGGTGTGGAGAAGCTGTTTTCCAAAAGTCCTGGAAGTCCCTTACTGAAGCATGGCAGTTACTTTCTGTTGTGCGCCCCTCTGGCCTGAGAGGGAGTGTCTCCAGGTAAAGTGGAATCATTTCCAGTTCAGTGAGAGAGCTGCTTCTGGAGACCAAGGCAGACAGGCCCGGTTTGTAGTGGCTCCAATGGTCCTCCTGCACCAGCCAGAGTACCCTCAGAGCTACTGTGGAGGTTCCAAAAATCAGGACTGCACAGTTAGGCTGGCTGACAATACGGAGATGTCTTTTCTGACAGTTCTCCCAAGGCTTAGGGGAGGCTCTGTTTAAAGGGCCACTCTGGAATGCTTCAGACATTTAAAGACACCATTAGAGAGGTACTGACTATTAAGATCCAGAAACAGCTCATCAGAATCCATAATTATAGCAGTAGTCAATAGTATTAATGTCATTTAACAATGCTGAATTCCTTTCCCAGTGCCTCCAGGAGAGATGAGTTCCTCTGTTCTGTTTCATGTCCATGTCTCCCAAGTTGGCCTGTGCAGTCCAGGTTAGCATCCAGCATCAAATCTACCGGCCTCAACCTCCGAAGGTCTGATATTTCAGGTGTGCGCCATCATGCTTCATTATAACAATGAGTTATAGACCTTTTGATAGTTTGATCATGTATGCGTTGCATTGTCTACTCACCTATTATCACCCAGAGTTTTGGTGGGTCAGGATTTCTGGAAAAGAATTGTTGGGAATTTCTAGCCTGGGTTCTCTTGTGATGGGGAACTAGCTTACTGGAATCTCAGACCCGCCTAGCTCAGCTGGGGCTGCAGTGGTCTGAAGGGTTGTGTAGGGTGTCGATGTGCACTTTTAACATGGCAGGATAGAATAAGTGTTGCTCATGGGAAAGAAGTCTGGGATCCACCTCATGATGCCACTGCACATCTGCTTGTGTTCTCTGATGGCATGGTGGCCCACAAGGTGAGGGAACCAGAAGCTGTGGAGAGACCATCTCGGAGGTCAGCTATTGCAGGGCCTGAGTTCTTAATTCTATATTTGTTTACTATGGGGTGCGCAGGCATATTCATATGTTGTCATCTCTATGGTTTATCTGGTAGTTTTCACAAAGCCACCGAATATTAACTTCGTTTTTGTAAAAACATTCTAGAAGTTTCACTCCATAGAAGGCTTAGCCAGGGAAGAAGGTCATCCTGGGCTACAGATTTTAACTTAAGTCTTTCTTCTATTTTTTTTTTCATTTCTTTTTAGCCACCGTGAGAACCAGATGGCAAACCTCTCAGGGGTACTGGTGGCTTTTAAAGCACATTTACAAAATGACATGAGACAGCATGTCTTTAATTTGCTACTTAGCTGTAGAGTAATATGTTTCTCTATTTGGAAAACAGTTTTGTGGAGGCACCGGTACAAGGGACAGGAAATTATGATTTCTAAGATCAGTTTCCTAACTGACTTGTCAATTTTGGTATACCCTTCAATAAGACACTTAAGGTGCTTGCCTATAAAACAGGAATATGAAGAATAAATCATTCTTTAAGGGAATGCATCATAGTTGAATTCATATTAATGCAATAGGTTTTGAAAATCTCACAAAGAAAGTACTGTAGAAATGTAAATCATGAGGTTATAAAACTATTTGGGAGAAAGGTGCTATGTGCCTGCAAAATACTAAATCAGGTTGTTTTATCTGTTGTATGGCTGTTGCCTTTTAATTTCAAAAAGTACTTCATTTCCTCGAATTGAGACAGGACAAAGGGCAAGCTCACATTGCATGTTGCAAATGATACAGTGTTTGGGTCGCTGTCTTTCATCTAGCTCTGTGAAGGGCGTCATCATTCTCATAGGGAAGTCACCCCTATAATCAAATAACACCATTCAAACAGATAATTGCCTTTACTCCCCTGTTATCAGTAAAAGATGTATCACATTAATACACACACTTTTACTGCTGAAAGCATAATTTCAATAATTATGACTGTGTGGGAGAGAGTAAAGGAGAAGCAGAAGCTATCAACCCACACAGTGGATTAGTGTACATAACATGTACATATCAAGTATATTACATATGCATATGCACATATACAGCAATAGAGGTGCTTGTTTTACACTTACTCTAGCACATAATATTTACAGTACACAATTACTCAAGTCCTCAAAAAGATATTTTTGCATTATTTTGTATCTGTAAGCAGATGCAAAAATATATAGCATATGACAGACATCTTATAAATGACTCAGTCGTATAAAATACTCACAGCATTGGTGGGATATACATGTTTGAGCAGAGTCTGTTGTTGGTAACACGTAGAAGGCTGGATTTTATTCCAAAGTTCTCTGCTTTTCCCAGCACCACTTCCTGTTCACAACATCTTACCCTGGTTCTCTCCTGCCTTGAGCATTTATTTATTTCATGCTGTATCTCAGTCAAAATTTCTTCTAGAAATCATGCTGGAATTCCTTCCTACAGAAGGAAAAGTTACAAAAAAACACTTTAAAATTTAACTTCAGCCTAGGAAATCTAAAATATAAATAAAGCTAATTGTTCTTTGGTAGAAATTAGCATGTTCTGCTATATCTTATTGTCAAGGAGGTGTATCCTTTCATAATAAGTGTGGCTCCTTCTGCCCACAGCATATCCAATTCCAATCCGGAACCTTACAGAGTGAACAGCAGTGGTGAGGATGAGGAAAATCAAAGCAAAAATAAGTAAATAAATAAAAATTAAAAAAGATATAGTCAGATGGATGTTATCTTAGGAAAATCTCTTCCTCCATACATTCTAGTCACCCTAATAAATAATTCTATGTGCACTACCTACCACAATTTGTGTCAGTTTGATCCATATTCCATTTAACTTTCAAGGCCATGAGTTCTAAGCAGACTTAGGAGGAGCAAAAGCAAGATGGATCTAATAGTCATAGGTACCATCTCCTCACTATGCCATGACTTGTAATAGAATAGAATTCATGGCTAAGGAAGTGTCTATGTCACACTAAGACAGGCTGTGAATATAGAATACATGTTTATGGGAAAATCAGCATTACAAATTCCTATTGTTTGAGGGAAATGCAATAATATTAATATATAACAAATAGTGCTCATTTCAAAAGCAATATTTGACCTGCATTGGGAGCTGGTAAAGTTCAGTATCTCACCAGTGAATTACAAGAGAGTAAATAGCTTAAATTAGTAGTGTTATCAGCCTCTAAAACATATAACAAAAGGCAAGAAGACTAAATGATACAAAAGACCCAGCCTAGGAACATGTTAAAGGCAGACACACAGCTTGAGCAGGAAGCTTACAGTCTCATAGTCTCTGCTTTCATTTCTACCCTGCCTGTACATGTGGTACCCTGTGATGGGTTGAGGGTAAAACATAGGAATGTTAACAAAGTGTCTTCTTTAAGTCCTCTGCTACCTTCTATAACTATATTGGAATGTATATAACATCATCTAGTTATCATACATCTATGTATCTATCATCTACTTACCATGCAACATATAATAATGTACATAACTGATTATATAATAAATACTTCAGAGCTTTTGATTTTTGCTTTAAACAATTATATATTCAGTTCATATTCATTACATATAATGATGGTTTTCATAAAGGTATTTTCATACAAACTTATTTGACCATATTCACCCATCACCCAACAATTCATGTCTTATTTTCCTCTCTTCCTCCTCCTCTTCTCCTGTATTCCCCTAGACAGAATGTCTTCTGCTTTCATGTCATACGTATTTTTAACTTGATTATAAGAGAACACACACCAACAGACAGACAGACAGACAGACAGACAACAATACAAGCACCCGTGGATTATGATTTTTGCATTAGAATTATATGTATTTTTAAGTAGCTTAAGATAAAATATATGCATGCACATTCATATGCACACATGTGTGCATGCACTCACAGGTGTTAGCACATCAATTTGATGCTATTCCTTCCTTTGTTAGTTCTTAGTTACCATCAGTGGCTTTTTTCTGCATGAACGCTTGACATCATGCTGAGTTGTCCCATTGTCTTGTCTTCATTTTCAATGGAATTGTTTTGGAATGTGTAGTTGTAATATTTGTAATGTGTAATCTAAACACATGCATTCATGTAGATGCATATGTTCACATGCAGATGTAGGGAAGAGGAGAATGCCAGGTGCCCTCTTTTTTTTATTCATTTTTCTGTATTCTTTTTTTTGTTGTTCTTTAATGTATTTTTTTAATTAATTAGTTTTCTACTCAGCGAATACAGTCAATTTGGTGCCATTGTTAGGCTCATCAATGTCCTACCCTCTCCCCCGGCCCCTCCTTGTTGAGGTATATGGGTCATACATTCTGGAGTTAGCCCAGGTTATGGGTAGGATAAATGTCTCTGCATATCATGACACAACATGTGGCTCTGACATTCTTTCTACACCCTCTTCCACAAAATTTCCTGAGCCATGTTGGGTTCATTTTTGGTCTGCTTCAGTGATGAGGTGTTGGGGGCCTCTGGGTCTCTGGCTCTCTGATTTGGTAGAAGGTGATTGTTCTCTGTGTTGATCTCCTTTACCCTTATGCTGGTACCCGGTTCACCAAGAGAATAGCACCCTTGCTTGTTTCACCAATTATTCTTAGTTATAGAGAATTTGATAGGTGTAGGCCCTCTTGTAGCCCACAGTTGGTGGTAGCTTGATAATGGAGAGCAGGCTTAAGTTTGGATATGGTTCTGACTTGTTTCCCAGATCCAGCTATGGGTCCCGTACCACTGAGGGGATCAGTTAGCCCAATCAAGAGCAGTTGGTTTCCCACCATGGCTGTGTGTCACTATTGCACTTATGTGAGCATAATGACAGGTTATTTGCTGCTAAGTAGGTTAGACCATGAGTTGCTTGGACAGATATCGGTCATTTTCCCCCAGTCACCCATGTTGCACCTTCTGGCACTCTTAGAGCACTGACTTTCTGGGGGACGACTCTCTTCCAGCTTCCACCCATGCCAATCCATTTTACGTATTAACCACATAAGGTTTCTTCAGCAGTAGGGTCTTACCACTAAACTTTGGTGGGTCATCAAGTACTCTGACAGAAATCTGTCTTTCTTTAAGGAAACCTTACAGGTCTCTCTGATCAAAAGCTCATTGTGGATGATAGCCACATGCTGATACTGGGAGTTACAGGTCAGTGTCCACTAAGAAAAGGAAGAAAAAGATAACTAATATAAAAGAGTTAGAGAAGAGAGAGAGAGAGAAGGAAGAGAGAGAGAAAGAGGGAGAGAAGCTGTAGAAGATTAAGGTCAGTCTTCATCATACCCTCTCCAGTGTCTTGTGGCTCAGGTGTTCCCTCTAAGGGCCTGGTGAAGGTTCAGCCATTTAGTCTGTATTCTTGAGATGAAATCCATCATTTAACTCAAAGCTGCCATGTTCAACAGTATTTTTTAAAATTTTTTTTGTTTATTTTTATTTTTTTGAGAACGACAGACAGAGAGAGAAAGAGGGAGAGAGAGAGAGAGAGAGAGAGAGAGAGAGAGAGAGAGAGAGAGAGAGAATGGGTGTGACAGGGCTTCCAGCCACTGCAAAGGAAGTCTATATGTGTGTGCCCCCTTGTGCACCTGGCTAACCAGGGTCCAGTGAATTGATCCTCGAACTGGGGTCTTTAGGCTTCACAGGCAAGCACTTAACCACTAAACCATCTCTCCAGCCCATGTTCAACAGTTTTATTGATCAGTGAGCCACAGTTTTTCTTAGCTCTTTACCAACCCCAAACAATACTATAGTTACAAGAGCCGAGTGCATAGTCATGCCAGCTGTTTGCATGTATGCTGGGAAATTAAACCTGACTGGTTTCAGACCCTCTCAGGCCCTCATCCTTGAGGTGGTTTTCTTCTGGTGTCCCCTTGAACTTGTGTGTTCTGAATGTTAGGTCCCCAGCTGGTGGCACTTTGGGAACTGGAACCTCCTGGAAGTGATGGAATTTTGGGGACAGACTTATGGCTATCATATCCAATTTCCCCTTGCCAGTGTGAGGTATACTATCCTGCCAGTGTTTGCCATCTGTTGTGGCAGAAGTGATGCCCATCCTCTGCTCATGCCATCCATTTTCCCTGCCATTATGGAATTTCCCCTTGAATCTGTAAGACAAAATAAACCTTGTCCTCCTATAAGCTGCTTTTGGTCAGGTAGTTTCTGCCAGCAATGGGAAACTGATTTCAACCCCACTGTACCATCTTCCCAGTCCACTGCAATGAATACTTCTGCTGAAAATGTGATTTTTTTTTTCTGTTAAAAGTTTTATTTTTTTCTTTCTTTCAGTACCTTGAGTTGAATATATTGTACCATTTTCATTTGGCTTCCCCTATTTATGATGATAAATAGCCATTTAATATGACTATTATTTCTGTACAGATGAAGCAATATTCACACCTGGGGGCACATGCTTCTGGAGTTCATTTGCAGTAGCTAGAGGCCCTGGTGGTACCATTCTCTCTCTATTTATCCCTCTCAAATAAATAAAATAAAATACATTAAAAAGGAATCTTGGTAACCCACCTGGTGCTGGTTTTGGAAGTATGATAAATGCAGGATAGAGGATTCAGGAAGTGCACATGGATTGGGATATTACCATTGAGGTGATGTAGGTCAGGGATGAAGTCTCTGCATGAAAGTCCTATGAGGCTGTGCTTCAAGCTTTGAAGATAAATTGTGAGTTGCAGTGGAGACCCCAGGATTTTAGTGATATAAAGACTATGGGATGACCACCAAGGAATGCTTCTCACTCTGGCTTGGGTAGGTTTTGCCTGGAAAGTAAGCAGCAAACATGGAGAAGCTACAAGAAACCCAAGGCTTTGCATCCACTGAATTTCATTTACAGCCACAGATGACAGACACAGAGTCACAGAATTTGATGTTTGCCTTCTGGGTTTTCTGTCTTGTATTGCTTCAATCTTTCTTTGATATACCTTCCTTTTGCAATAGAATATTTAGTCTGGGCCATTATGTATTGGAGGCATTAATGTGTGTTTGATTGTACATTGTCCATAGTTAAGAAATGTGCACTTTGGGCCAGTGTTGGGATTGGTAAAGGCTATGGGACTTTTAACAATATACCATACACACTTGGCATCATGAGATAGAAATGAGTCTGTGGGGAGTAAGGGAAGATGTGGTAGTTTGAATGAAGTGTTCCCATAATATCCTATGTTTTGAATACTTGGTCCTTGTCTTGTGGCAAGTTGGGAAAGTTTTAAGGCTTGTAGGAGGTGAGGACCCACTGGAAGGGCTCTGTTTCTGAGGTAGGGTATAGGGAATATAGCCTAGCTCCAAGCCCAGTAGATAGAATATATTTCCTTCCCACTGATGTAGAAATGTGCCACGGATTTTCTCTCATGAAGAAAGTTCCTCTAGAGGCTGTAAACTGAAACACTTTCTTCCCCAGCGCAGCTCTTGGTTAGGTGCTATGTCTCAGCAAGGAGAAAGTAACTGTTACACTCTCCATTAAGGGTTCTTCCTATCTAGCCATGCCTCCTGCCTTTGGCTTTATTCTTAGCACCTCAGTTCGTAAGTTCCAGATTTATGCTATCCAAACTGCATATGATGGTGGAATATCCTCTCATGAGGCATTAAAAAAAAACTACATAAAATGAAAAAGTCATCAAATATTTTTTTTTTAAGGTTTCAAGGACAGATTCAATTTTAATATCTGAAAGTATCCATTCAGAACCCCTCAGACACCTGGGGCACCTATATTCTATTCTCTACTGCTGGTTTAACTTCTGCTTTGGGCATTTTATAATTGATGACAAGTAAGTCATTGCACAAGTGTTACTCCTCTACTTTTAGCAGGAATTCTTTATTTTCTTGTAAATTTGCCTCCATTTTCTTTGGACCATACTACTAGAGTGCTGAGATTTAGCAAACTTAGTCAGGCTTCTGTGACCCAATATAGAGTTCTACAGTTTTATTCTAATTGCTCATTTCTTAGCCATTACAACTATTATATCTTCTCTATGACTCCTGATTGCATAATACCAATATATCCAAAATAATACCAAGCTATCATTTTGGAATTGAGAATAAATAGAGATGATATGAAGTATGATAACTGAAATGTGTAGTATTTCCAGATTTATGACTCCAATATATAAAGACAGATAGAATACCACCCTGTTTATACTAAAAACTAATTATAAGATGGCCATTTAAAATAGATCTGATCAAACAATTTCTCCATTAAAATTTGTCCTTGTATCTTTAATTTTTATATGACCAAAGATTCCTATCATATCAAGCATAGTACATGTCACACCTGTTTCATGTATGTGTCTGTGAAATTCATGTGCTGGGTATGAAGTATGGTGGGTAGTCAGGAATCTCCTGAACAGAGATAGCTATAGGACTCCGATGAATTAATGCTAGGAAGGCTGTTTAAACTTTTAAAGAAGTAATTCTTGTTTCTACAACTAGATAGGTAATCTTGGGATGTGATGATTCATTTTAGACAAGATTAGACGTTGAGAGTGTAGATTGAATAAAACAGATAGCCTCTGAACTATGGTTGTACTTTGTCAAATCCAGTGAAGACCTGGATAGAACACAAAGGCTAACCCTTCCAGAATTATAATTACTCCCATCACACTTTCTGTAAACCAGGACATTGGCTTCTTCCTGCCACAAACTTTAAATTGAAACATCAGATCTTTCTGGATCCCAAACCTACTGCCCTCCCTATAGCCACTACCCTATTGACTCTCCTGGTTTGCATAAATTCAGACAAGGACTGGCTTTCTAGCTTGATGAAGGTGATTACCTTGCAGTTGTCAGGATTGCTCTACTTTATAGTCATGTACCAATATCTTATAATAACTATCTTTACACACACACACACACACACACACAGTATTGTTATAACACACATACACTATTAGTTAAGGTTATCTGGCAAACCTAATACATGAAGTAATGATTAAATATTTAGCCAACACTTCCTCATTGAATGAATGATTTAGTTTTTAAAAAGGAATCCCCAATTCAAGTTATTCATATCTGTATAGCTACAGTTGCTTACAATGAGGGATTCATTAATCTGTCATTGTTCCAAACAGAAAATTTTAATGCCCCTTTTCTGAATTGGTATTATTGAGGCTGTAGAAAATTAATTCTAATGACAAAATACTTAAGTAGATTTGACTTCCTTAATTTAAGAAGAGCTACCACATGTACTAGAGATCATTTTAAGTGCTTTATTAATTAATTATATTCTTCCTCACACCGGTTCTTTGACAAGTATTAATATCATTCTGGCAAGAGTAAAATGTAATTCTCTGGGCATTTCTTTCATGTCATTGTGTGTGCTAGGTATTTTATGTAAATTATAACATCATCTCATCATAAACCTACAAGTTACAGATATATCATCAAAAGCATCATTAATAAGCTGCTTAAGTCCAGCATGTGATATGTCAGTTTGCATCCCATATGACTGTAATTCTAAGGACAGCTCCGCTCTGGAGTTGTTGGATGTAAGGCACACATCAGACGCAAAGTAGGAGGAAGCATCAGCTTTCACCTAATGGATATTGCAGAACTTAGATTTTGGAAGCCATACTAAGTATGTTTGCTTATTAAAGATATATTTCAAATGCTCCCAGAGAAAACATTTTAAACTTTGTAAGGTTTTAAAGACTTAAAAACTGAAAGAGTACTTCCCAGAGTGATTCATGAATAATAAATAATGTGAATATGCAGATCTTAAGAAAGATACCTTCAAATAAAATTCTAGGTTTAATCAAGTTAATATAATGATATAAAAGAGAAATCCACATTCCTCCTTGATGTGCACAGCCTTATAAGCTTCATACAGTCTTTTCTTCATACAGGCTCAGAATGCTCTTCCAGTGTGTATTTATTGCTTCTGAATCACCACTGCCAAAGTCCTTGGAGTTGAGACAACATTATTAATCTATTAACATTTTGTCAATAATTTGTCCACCTCCATAATAAATATTAATGGTATTTTTTCTATCTATTCATGCTTTAAAATATTACCAGTGACATAATTGTTCTTTAGGAAAAGACAAGATTTCACAGTACTACGAATCCTTGTTAAAGAAATAGCCCTCTTTGCATTTCATACAAACTTCATTGCTTGTTTCCTGCTCAAATACCAGGTTCCCTTTGCAGAAAGAAAATATTGCTGTCCCTTAAAGGCCATGTACTTAGTCATTGCCATTTAGATTCAAATTCAAAGAACGCCGCACTCTTCCTGTTAGTCTTTGACAGTGCATTACAGATGTTTTCACTGTACAAATGGAACCAACTTTTCTCTTTTGTGCAGATTTTTCACACCGGACATAATGATCCAACTATTGATCCTATTGGAAAGAAGTTCTAATGAGGATCGACAAATCATTATCCTTTAAACACTCTCTGAATTAATAGAAATTTTCCCCTTTAACTGTTTAATAGAGATTTACATTGTGCAATAAGTAAAACTAAGTTGACATAGAATCAAAATCCTGGGGATTTTTTGTTTCTTAAATGTATGAAAACTTTTTTAAATGAATGTAATAGTTGTGTTTTCCAAAAACAATCTGATGATTTCAAAACATATTTCTCTTAGTATTTTATCTTCATTTTGATTCATAATTATCTTTTGCTGGTAGTTTTTGATTCAATTCTAAGAATATGTAAACCACTACATTTAATTGTGAAAACACAGAATAGTAAAATTTGGCTTCCTAGAGATCATGAGGAGGTACTAATACTTCTATAAACAGAATCTGAAATTCCTCTTTCTGTTTTAAGGGATAAAAGCTAAGATTTTGGGAGAAACATTCCCAAAGTGTTTATATTTCTTGTATGTTGATATGATGACCACATTATTTGAGATGGTGAAAATATTCCTGTATTTCACCTATTTTCCTGACAACCATACAAGCTTTATGTCCTCTCTATGATGTATGATCATGGCTAGGACTGTTGCCAAGCCAATTCTTGGGGAAAAATACAAACATAACTCTAGCATGATGATATATGATGGAACTTTAAGACTATGAATAAATTATTTTCAAATATCATGAAACCTTAAGGGATGTTACATCGTTGGTCATTTTTTAGACAAAATAGATTACTTAGAAAATTAGGAGTAAATATTTGTTCTTTCCTTTAAACAGCTCTGAATATGAGTATTCCAGATAAGAATTATATGGCAATTTGAGGACTAGAGAATGGCACATTTTACTGTTGTCTTATCTATTGTTCTTTGCAGTGAACTAAATGAAGCTCAAGATAATTTGAAAATAGTGAGCATTCATGACAGATACACATATAACCAAGAAAAGGCAGAGCTACGTGTATTAGTCAAAGTGGTTATGTGTAGCATATGCTCATTTTAATAAATTAGATTATGTGATGACAAATTGAGAGCTGCTTAAAATGTTGAAAATAAATTGAAGTTCAGATGCTTCCCAAGAAGACAAACATTATTATATAATAAGATGAGCTGCCATTACAGGGAGGATAGAGTAGAGAAGAATAAATAGATGGAACAGCACAGCAAATAAATGAGAGGAGGCACTAGGTTTGAATATATATGTTATATGGATATATAATAATATACTATAATTAACATAATATGATATGTATTATATTATATATGCAAATTATATATATATATGTATATATAAAATACGGATTGATAATAAAGTGGAGTGGACTGGAGACAATGATAGGCATGTGAAGATAAAAATCTGATACTGAAGCCTTCTGAAATGAGGTAGAGTTGTGGTTTGCATTATGTATATAATATGTATACACATTTTATATAATTATATATATTATCATATATATTTATATGAGTTTAAATACACATCCCCTATAACCTTTGGTATCTTTTTCCCAGGTAGGGTCTTGCTCTATCCAAGACTGACCTGTGATTCACTATGTAGTCTCAGGGTGGCCTCAAACTCATAGTGATATTCCTACCTCATCCTCCCAAGTGCTGGCATTAAAGGCATATGTCACAAAGCCTGGCCTATCCTTAGGTTTTTTTTAAGCTTCCTATTTAGTTTTCAGAAGCCTAAGCCCCACTGGAGAAAGTGTGTCTCTGGGGGAAAAACCTTGATTCCAGACCTACAAGGTGTGTACAGAACCAGCTTGTACTCTTTCAAATCATGCTTGCCTGTGTGGACTTATCTCTTTCTGCTGTGATGAAAGTTCTCCTGAATCTGTAAGCCTTAAATAAACCTCTCCTCCAATAAGCTGCTTCGGGTCCAGTGTTTCTCCCAGCAATGAGAAGCTGACTGCAATAGGTAGTTATGATAGTTTCCGGAGCGGGAGGGGGGGCTGCTCTTAGAGTAATATGCCAGCAGAATAGAGGACTTCTCTTTCCTCTCATCCTTGCACCTCCTATCTGTACCTTCTGTTGGACAGAGTCAACTTATAAAAATACACAGTTATGAATTCTTTGATGTAAGAATCTCAGCCATCCAGAGTCCAGTGTAGAGTAAATATGGGGTATGCATGTGCTATGTATAAGGAAAATATGATATTTAACATATAAAAGCATAATAAACAACTTTTAAACACTCTTCAAAGTTGTCGCTGGACAAAACTTTCTAACATGAAAAATACAATTAATAGCTTAATTTAGTTTTTTTTTGAAATTCTGTATTATTTTAGAACATATGATAGAGGAAAAGTTAAGGAGATCAGAAAATAGACAAACTCGCATTGTAAAACTTCAGAAAAGTTTAAATAAAGGGAAATCTGCAGATTTAGAAACACAATGTATGCACTGATGAAGGACTACCCTGAAAGCAGAATTCTCTAGATGGTTGCCCCATCCTGCAAGCCTTCTCCCTTCTTACATCCCTATGTAAGAATTTATTGACTCCTTTCATAAACAACAGCATATTGCTAGTTTATTTGTATTTTGTCTGTTCATTTGGTTTGTTAGTGTAAAATGTTGTTATATCTTTAATTATTATAATCATTGAGGATTTTTTATACTGGAGTTATTTAGCATGAAAGAGTGACTTTTTTAGAGAAGAATGAATCTTGAGTTAGTTGCTTCTATACTGTTTTCAGAGATATTTCCAAATAAAATCCTATATGTGTTCTGACAATTGCAGGATGCGGCAGAGGGTCAAGTGGAAGGTGAACATAAGAAAGCAATTGTGCAGACACTTAATACAGGGTGTAAAGTAAATGGATATTGTCAGTTTTCAGAATACATAAGGAGGGCAACTTGTAAATAAGCAATAGTCAGAACTCTGTACAAAAGTTAAACAGCATTTCCCTTTTCAATGAATATTGACAGTCTTTAAAATAAGTTCAATGATATATTTAGATAAGGCAATATGAATGTATACTCAGTAAATTGATAAGCATTATACTGGAAATATTACTATAATATGTATTCCATGCATCAAGTATCTTTTCAAGTAGTTAAAATGAGAAAATCCATTAAATGATGGATTGCATGCTTCACTGCACTGGTGCATAAGTGTCTAGAGAATGGTCCTAGCATCAGCTATCAGAAGAGATAAAGAAAGCCACACATGTGAAAGCCTCAATAAGATCAACATCAAACCTTATGTGAGAAATGGGTACCATAAAGAATATTAGAGAACATGATTTTCCTGAGGAACAGTGTAAGTATATTACTTTACTACACAGAAAAGAGAGAGATGGAGTCAGGTGTGGTGCTGCACAATTTTAATCCCAGCACTCAGGAGGCAGAGGTAATAGGATCACTGTGAGTTCAAGTAGAGTGAGACCCAACCTTGAAAAACCAAAAAAATCAATAATAATAAGAAGAATAAAGAAAGAAAGAAAGAAAGAAAGAAAGAAAGAAAGAAAGAAAGAAAGAAAGAAAGAAAGAAAGAAAGGAAGGAAGGAAGGAAGGAAGAAAGAGGAGAGGGCAGCAACAGAGTTAGCAGGAGGAATAAGATTCCTGACCTCAAAAAGCTTCCCCAACTATAATTCTCATGGGTTTCCAGCTGTGTTTGCAAAGATAAGACTATGGGCTCTCTGCACTGTGGTCTTGTTTTATCTGATATGTGTCATAATTCATAGTACTAAAGTAGTCTGAAGTGACCATTTAGGATTTAAAGTAAATCTAGACTTGTTTGCAATAAATCTGTTTGCATGTTTGTGTGTATATATTCTATGTAGCAATTTCCAAACACTAATCCATCTGTGATAACGGTTGCCTGAATATAAGCTATTATGAAAAATGTATTATTAGGCACATGAATACCATCCAGACATTAAAAGACAGTAAATTTTACATAATAATCATTATAAAATATTTCATTAATAACTTTTAGTTTTCTTTGACTTTATTAACTCTTTATTCCATTTCAGTTATTATAAAATAGTATGTCTTTGATACTTAGATTTATCACACTTTATATACTCATGCTTGATTATTTGATGGAATAACAAAATTGCTTTGTTTGGCAAGATGTTTTAGCATTCAGAAAGTTAAAATTATACATGGAGAATGTAATTCTCCTTAACTATGAGAGCAGATCTTAGTTTTTATAGGTCATCCCTTCTCTAACACATTGTAAAATATAGTCATGCTTATTGAAGTACACAAAAATAAAGTTGCTTCTATGACATCATGTGGGGGACTCTGGAAATTTGGAACCTGTGAAAGTGTGTATCTGATTCAAGGAGTCCTTGTTTCCGAGTGCCAGTCAAGGAAGATACTTCTAATTCTCCCCATATCAAAAATCACACTCCTATGACACATTGTTTTATATTATAGTAAAGAAAATTTATTAAACTCCACCTTGGTCAGAATACTTAAATAGTTCTGGAAAAATCTACAGTTTGAATTCCTTAGGAGGGTGTTGGAAACTTCTTGCAATAAGATCTAACATCCCTTTTATGTTCTTATTTCCTGGTACACTAATTTTTTCATTGGACTGTGGAGTTGTAACTGACTATGACCTGCAATTTTTAACTCCCTATATTTAGTTATATTGTATCTACTCCCTTAGACAGCACTTTTCTCTTTCTCTTTTAGCAATGTCTGTCCTTTCAGGACAAAATCAGACTATGTTAGCTATTAGTTGTTTTCTCTTCCATATATTCAAGGTCCATTAGAATCCAAGGAAAGGTGTCATTTGTTGTCCTCGGTAATGCTAACGTGTGTGCATCTCTCATTCACTATTAACATTTTACTCAAAACCATTTAATATGTCTTTAACCATTTAGGGCATACTATTTTGCACCGAATTTTAGAAAGAAAATATCAGTAGGTCTTTGTATTAATAGTCATTATGTTGAATTTAGTTGGCCAATAGCTAAAATTTAATCTAAGTGAATATAAGAGAATGTATTATATGTGTAGAAGGAGAACAGAAAGTACATAAGTCTTACTGTGAGAGTAAGGGAACATTTCATTATTAACAAATTAATAAAACTAAGACTTGGGTGATTAAAATGAAATGTATGAGTCAGGCAAAAATTGAAGAAAGATATCTAGCAGATCAATAGTTATTTGAACAGGTTTAGCCTATAAGTTGGGCTCAAGTTATTCATTAATGTTACATTCAGATTGCCTACAGAGGAAACAAAAAAGTCTTAACTGTGAGCTTTGTAAAATCAAAACACAAGTTACAAACATCCAACAGAAATGGCGGGCTGGAGAAATGGCTTAGCAGTTAAGTGCTTGCCTGTGAAGCCTAAGGACCCCAGTTCGAGGCTCGATTCCCCAGGACCCACATTAGCCAGATGCATAAGGGGCACACCCATCTGGAGTTCGTTTGCAGTGGCTGGAGGCCCTGGCCCTCCCATTCTCTCTCTCTCTCTCTCTCTCTCTCTCTGTCTTTCCCTCTTTCTTTCTCTGTCAGTCACTCTCAAATAAATAAAAATTAAAAAAATATATTAAAAAAAAGAAACAGCAAAGAGCAAACATTACTCTGTGCATGGGATAACAGCCAAAACATATTGGACCAACACAAGATAGGAAATCACCAAGGCAAACATCAAATCCTGCAGCTCCATATTCAGCACCCAAGACTCATGACAGAATTCTCTGGGTTCCAAAAAGCTTGTGCATTCCTTTAGCTGCGCTACTCGCAGCCCTGGCATATCCATCTGAGACAGCTGCTTTCCTTGGCAGACTTCCCATAGTCCTGGCATCTGGCATCTGCAGAATCATGGTGTCTCGATGACAATCTATGGTTCATCCTCAAAGCTTCACAGAATATCCTCACCAAGTATCCTCACAAGGACATCAACCATACCTCACAGTGCCCAACCTCACCACCTCTGAATAACTGTCCTGTACTGCATTACCCCATATTCCCTGAATCATTTTTTTAAATATCTAAATTTGTTTTAATACAGACTGTTTCAATAACAAAATGTATTGTATAGGTGTATTTTACATCAAAACACTAGTTCAAAAAGTTACTGGAATATTTGTCAGTATGTATGAATACCAAGGAATAGCAAGGTGCAGGTGGATGGAGTCTGACATCAGTAGGACGGCATGCTAGGGAGCAATCAATGTCTCTGTGCATAGTGTCCCAACTTGAATCTCTAGCAATCTTTCCACACCCTTTTCTGCACAATTCCCTGAGCTATGTTGGGTTCATTTTTGAGTCCTCTTCAGTGAGTGTTGGGCTCTTAGGAGCCTCTGGATCTCTGGTTTGGTAGCTATTGACTGACTTTAGTGTCTTCCAAAACCAGTAGGAGGTGGGTGACACTGGTACTTTTGTTTTCTCAATTTCACGCAAAATGGAACTCAACCTTGAGTATCAGGAAACTCCTTCAGTAATCTTTCAGGATACATTCTTTCAAAAGAATAAGCACTTCTTTTCTTGTCCCAGTGCAGCACAGCTGGTTCATTCTCAATGGTGGTAATTTCTTAAACAACTATCATAGACACAGCAAAGTCTATGATTCTGAGACAGGAAACCTGTTCCCACTTCCTCCTGTGTTAAAACTTCACATTTTTCATATTATTCTGCTCTGCAGTTCCCTCTGCCAAACACAGATGTCAATTACTTTTTTTTTTCTCCATTTTTATTAATATTTTCCATGATAACAAAAAAAATCCCATGGTATTACCCTCCCCCCTTTCCCCTTTGAAATTCCATTCTCCATCATATCCCCTCCCCATCTCAATCTTTCTACTTACATATATACAATACCAACCTAATAAAAGCCCTCCTCCCTTTCTTTCTCTTCCCTTTCTATCTCCTTTTTTAACTTACTGGCCTCTGCTACTGAGTTTTTTCCTTCTCACACAGAAAATGCAGATGTTTTCAAGTTCTCATGACATGAGCAGAATGTAGCCAGCCTCTCCACACAAACATCAAACAAGCAGCCTTTATCTCAGTTCTTAACAAAGCCCTCTTCCCCCTCTGAAACCTCATAGGCTGAGCCTCGAGACTCCAAAATTCTCTCTACATTGTGTTTCCAAATTTTCTCTAGAATGTTTTCCTAAGTTCTGCTTCACACCTCGTAAAGATTTTCTAGTCCAAAGTTCAAATCCCTTCCCTATTCCTCTCATAAACAAGTTCCAAATAGCTAAAAACCTCATGCTTCTCACAATGATGGCCTCACTTGGAGCCAATTTTCTGTAGCTGTGAATTCATCATTGCTTGAACAAAACACCTAGACAGAAACAGCTATGGAAGAAAAGTATTTATTTCTGGCTTGCCATTTTGATGTAAAGTTTCATCATGATGGAGAAAGTATGGCAGGAACAGGCAACTGGGCATTGAATCTTGACAGCAGCAGGGAGAAAGTAGAGAATGAGCTCATGCAGCAAGCTGAGCTGTGCTATAAAATCTTAAACCCTCTCCCCAATGACACACCTTCTCTGGGAAACCTGCAATAACCATAGGCTTCACCCTCTGGTGAGTTAGTGTGGGGATTAGTCACAAACACATGAGTTCTCACACTCAAACTGCACACTCAAACCACCACCCTCTCCCTACTACAACACATAATTCATTTTGCTTTTCCTTCTCTCTCATCTGCCTCTTCTCAGAATTTTTCCCTCGAGGTTCTAATTCCAAAATGCTAGACTTGCCTGAGAGCTATATACCAGATTTCCTCCTGTTACTGGTTGACTGGGTCTTGTCTAGTCTGTGTGTTTCCAGATCCTTGGCAATGCATTTCATGCCTTGGGAAAAGCACACATCAATAATATGGCACAAGACTTTTTGTTAGAGAGTAAAGCAAAAGTATAATTTGGATATACTGCAAGGAAACAGCCAGCTCCATGAGTTAGGGTATCTCAAAGCAGCAATTACTACTTGGGGATCCCTTTTGTGGGGTGCATGAGGAGGAGTTTGTTGTAGGTGGCAAGGAGTAGGTTTTTTTTTTTTTTTAGATTAATTGGTTTGGGTTATCTTCAACTCTTCACACATGTAGCTTTTCCATGATCCATCTGATTTTAATCATATCCATATTCAATTATGAATTGTTATATATTGGTAAATATGGGCTTTTAACTCAAAACTCCACGCAAAAGTACACACAACTGAAACCCAGTGTATTTGCTGGGCTGGGAGGCCATGCATGATGCATAAAACCACCAGCCCTTGTTTCATCCATGAACTCATTCATGGTTTTGCTCTCCATAAAGGACCATGTCTCTGTTTTGTACTCTGGCATCTGCTCTTTTCTTGCCCTTGAGTTACCTCTCCTTAACTGTGTACATGACTTGATGCCTTCATTTATGGACGGTGTGAAGAACAACAAGTGTTTAAATCTGTGTTATTCTACATTAGCTAAAGAGACAGAACGATACCTAGTGTACGTGAATGGATAAAATAGTTATACAGGATGCAGTAGCTATAAACACTGGAATATTATTTAACCTTACAAAGAAGAGAATTTTGTCACATACTCAAATACAGAGGCATCTTAAAAGCACATTATTCTATGAAAAATAAGCCATTCAGGAAAAGACAGACATGATTTTCCTCAATAATATGTGATTCCTGAAACAGAGACATTAATAGATAAGTAGAATGGTAGTTTCTAAGCATGGGGACAAACAATGGGGAGATACTATTCAGTGGTTAGAGAGATTTGGTTTGGAAAAAAATAAAAAATGTCTGGAAGTAGACAAGGGCAGTGGTTGCATGATTATGCCTCAGAATTGGACAGATTGAAATGGTTAAATGATAAACAATATATGTATTTTTAAAACAAAATATAAATGTGTCTTTACATTCACAAAATGTCCATTCTGCCAGGGACAAGGTAATGGGAGAATAAGTGATTGCCTTGCACAAGGCCACCTCCACCAGCAGAGGCCTTTCCTTACTGTCCGCTAAGCAGCAGTCCCCCTTTCCTTCCTAACCATCATCACTGCCCTTATCACCACTTCATGGTATACATTATATAATAAGGTATAATTCTCTGATGATGATAGGCTAAGGACTGGTTTCATTATAACATTCTGATTTTTAAAATACTCCCTAGCTTATTGATACTAGTAGTGAAGGAATATGTTCTGAACCATTGTAAGGAGAATATCTGGCAGGCAGGAGAAATGGCTCAGAAGTCAAAGGTGCCTCCTTACAAAGCCTGCCAACCTGAGTTCAATCATATTCAGCATCCACATAAAGCAAAATGCAAAGTGTCACATGTGCCTATGATCCCAGTAAGCCTAGACAATGAGAGGAAATGCTGGGAAATCTGAAGCCTGTAGGCCAGCTAGATTGGTGTTCACTTGCAGAGGCAAGAGGCCCTCATTCAGAGAAAATGGAAGAAGAGCACAGACACCTCAAGGTTGTCTTCTTACTTCCATATGTGGGCCATGGCACACACACACACACACACACACACACACACACAGAGAGAGAGAGAGAGAGAAAGAGAGAGAGAGAGAGAGAGAGAGAGAGAGAGGAGAGAGAGAGAGAGAGAGAGAGAGAGAGAGAGAATAAACAAGAAATAAATGATAAAAGGGGGATATTGGATGTCTTGCATATTGGTATAACTTCAAGTGCTTAATTTTTGCTACTTTGATGTTGGCAATCCAAATACTCACAAGGGTTGAAGAGTGTATATATCATCCACCTGATCCTGAGGGAAGGTGGTGCAATTACAATTTACAGTGCAACTGGAAAGAGAATAGAGAAGCATGAGATCACTCCTTGCTTTTCCCCAGGGAGAGGTTCATGTTGTAAAAGCTACAGATGAAAACTATAAACTGCTTTTTCTTTATTATAAGGAAAGGCTCAGTGTGCCTCAAGAGTTGTCACTTCTATCTGGGTGGGGAAGAGGGAAAAGTCATTGTGAGGTCACATTTAGTTGGCCGCTTTTCCAAGAACTTCTAGACACAATTGCCATATCCTTATCATGCCTTCACGTTTACAGGTCACAGAGCTATGTCTGATCAGTTGTAGAGAGCCACACTATGTTTCTAAGCTTCAGAAGTAACTAAAGATATCATAATGAATCCAAAAATTTATAAAGTAATAGGAAAGCATCACCTACTACATTAAGTCTGAAAAATCAAACAAGGAAGTGGATGTATTTTTATTTTTCTCTCTAATCCATATCACACTTACTGAACTGTAGCATACCAACATTTCCCACTGAATCCATCGTACACTCCTGATTGTATCATGCCACACTGCTACACACACATACATACACACATTTAGAAATGATGAAGTTTTAGATTCAAACACTTTCAAATATCATGGGAGATTGTGATTTTGTTGATTGTAATTAAAAGTTGGACATGGAGGCTTCATGATAATATGTGTGTCCCTCTCATATGCACTTTTCCATGGATGTGGAAAATAGAGCTATGTTTGTTCGTCTAGAAACAATAAGGTCACCGATGTCAACTGCATCAAACTTATGGCAAGGAGGTAAAAGTGACTGGAGTTTTACTTCTCATCACCCTCATCCGGTCAGAGGCTCCTTCCTTGATACGGAGCATGAAACAGTCTCCACCTGGCATTCTAACATCATTGCCAAAGAGCCTTTCACATGCTGTACCTTCTACTAAATGATCACTGGCAAGAATTTCATATAATGGATCACTGTTTTTTTGAAATCTGTATTTTCCACATCTTGGCTATTATGTATAGTGCTGTAATCATCATGAGTGTATTAACATTTCAGGAACCTGATTAAAATTCTCTGGTATAAAAACCTAGATACAAGATGACTGGATCATATGGGAGTTTCATGTTTTCATATTTCTGAGAAACTGTGCCATATAGCACATCTCTCTCCAAATTCTACAGTGTGATGGTGTCTGTTAGTAAGGCTTAGGGAATGATTAGAGCTGTCCTGATTAGGACTGTGCCCTTATAAAAGAGACCCCAAGAGCTCCTTCATCACCTCCATTATATAAGAGCATGACAAGATAATTGATCCTGTACTAGGAAGTGAGCCCTGACCAGATAGTAAATCTACCAGTGTATGATTATGAACCCCTGCTCTCCAGAGCCATGTGCAATATGTTTATATTCTGATAAGTTACCCTGCTCATGTTGTTCCATTTTAGCAGGTTGAACATAATGATTAAAACCTCCATATTGCTTCCCACAGGACCAGCACCATTTTCTGTCAAAACTAATAGTCTGCAAGGATTCCAGGTTTTGATATACTTGCCAACAGTTGTTTCATCTTCTCCCTCCACTTCTTCCTCTTATTTTGGATAACAATCAGCCTGGCAGGTGTGAGGTGATTCCACGTTGTGATTTTGATTAGCATTTCCCTGGTGATCAGTGATACTGAGCATGCAGTAGAATCCTATACATTGGAAAGCCTGCCATATGTGAAAATATAGTTACCAGTGGTCTTTGTCTGAGTGTTTCCAGGTTCTTGGCACCTTGTTCTAAGGACTGAGAAAGGTGAAAGCAAATAGTGAAGCTACGGTGAATTCTATTCGAGTCTTAGATGTACTGCCAAAAGAGGCAGTCATTCTTTGAGCTAGATTGCCTAAGAGTACCAGGTGACTATTTGAGGTTCACGTTTATGGGGTCTAAGGAGAAAAGGGAGCTGGTCACTAAAGGACATAGGTTGACTGTTTCTCAGTTGTTCTTTGTTTATGTGCTTGCTTGCTTGCCTTTGGTGTAATTATGTTGGTATAGTATGTATATATGGCTATATGAGGTTATGTTCACTTGTGTGAGCATGGATACAGAGTACAATGGTGCATGTGTGGTGGTCAGAAGACCACCTTGTGTGCTGGTCCTGTCCTTCCACAGTGTTGGAAGCATGTTCATTTGTGGTTCCCCAGTATATTCACCAGAATAATTGGCCCATGAGCTTCTGGGTGATACTCCTAACTCTTCATTTCTTCTTGTCTTAAGCATGCTGGGATTACAGATAGAGTGCTTCAGCATCTAGCTGTTTTGTAGGTTGTAGGGATCTGAACTTAGGCACTCATACTTTTTTGGCAAGCAAATTACCCACTAAGCCTTTTCCCTAGCCCCAAGGTTCTATATGTCCGTTGATAAACTTGAGTTATACAAACTTTTCTCTACTACGCATATTCCTTCCCATGATGCATACCAAGTTTAACCAACCTGCTGTCCAATCCAAGTGATGCTGTGAGTTGCACATTTCCCCTTTGCTTGTGTGTCTCAGTGTGAACAAACCTTGAGGACATTATGCTAAGTGAAATAAGTAGTCACAGAAACATAGTAAGATTTCACTGATATGAGGTATATAAATAATGAAATTAATAGACCCAGGATGGAATGGTGGTGTCCACAGACTACTGGGAGAAGAAAATAAAGTAACTAATCATTGGTCATTAGGTTTTATGATTCAAGAATATATATGCTGAAAATGATCTGTGGATCATTGGAAATCTAGTCCATGACAGTGCATCACACAAATATTTCAGAGAGTAAATATAATAATCATAATTGTTCTTCTAACAGTAAAATAATCACAAACTTTTAAAAACCAAAAAAAATCATTTTTTCTCATTACCATTGTGCCTGCTAAAACCAGGATATTGTTGACATGATTGTGAGAGTTGAAAATTCTTTGCTTAGAGAGCTGGAGAGATGGCTTAGCGGTTAAGGCTCTTGCCTGCAAAGCCAAAGGACCCAGGTTCGATTCCCCAGGACCCACATAAGCCAGATGCAAAAGGGGTGCATGCATCTGGAGTTTGTTTGCAGTGGCTGGAGGCCTTGGCTCACCCATTCTCTCTCATTGTGTCTCCTCTCTATCTCTCTGCTTGCAAATAAATAAAATTAAATAATTCAGTGCCTAATAAGATGTGGCAGTCTTTTAAATTGTCCTTGTGTTTGGTGCTCTTCTTCGTGTACATGGTCATACATAGCCCTTCCCTTGAGGCTAAAAAGACTTGCAATTAGTATGCTTCTGCTCATCAGAATATGGAGACAGAAAAGATCTGTTTTTGAAATATAAGTAAGGTACTAAGTCATTTGACTTTTTAATTGTCTAAAGTCAAGTTATTCTGAGTGGACCTGAATCATCAGGTGAGCCCTTTCTTGAGATAAGGGACTTTCCCAGCTTCTGGCTTTCATCATAGCAATCTACCATGGAGTCTAAAACTGCATGCAATGAATGGTACTAACAAAATGAGGCAACTTACATTATTCCTTATGAAGTTGTAGACAAGAAAACACCCTGGTTGACTTTCATTTCAGCAATAAGAGACCTTAAATAGACCTTAAGGACTCCAGGAAGGTATACCTGAATTATCTGGATAAAGAACCTTTGGGTTAATAAGTCCATTGCATTGAAATGCCACGTTTTGTGGTCTATGAATATAGATCAGTGGCAGAATGATTGCCTAGCCTACATGAGGCACTGGCTAAATCCTGTGCCACCAAATGAATGCATATACACATGGGCATAATAAGCTGGTGCATTTGTTTTTAACTGACTAAACAGGTTCAGGAAGTTAGAAAATTCCTGCTGGGATTGTTTGAATGTGCAATATGTCCATAGATTCATCTGTGTAAAGCTTTATTTAAACTTACCCCCAGCCAGAGGAGCGTTCTGGAGGAGGAGAATTTGTGGAAGAGTTGTGTCACTGGGGAAGGACCTTGGGGTTGGTTAGTCCAGCCCTGCTGCCTGTTCACTAGCCAGCTCACTCTTGCTGTTCCTATCCTACTGCTGACCTGTGAAGGTGGGAGTACAGCGCATGCTATGCTGTGCGTCTTCCACCATGATGAAGCCTCCTCTCAAAACTATAAACCTGAAATAAATCCTTTCCTCCCATAAGCTGGTTCTGGTTGGGTGTTTTGTCTTAGCCCCATCTATTGAGCAAAGACGGGGTTACACATTTGATATGCACTCTACTTAATAAGGGCTAAAGGGACACCCAGGCAGTGTACTGATCAACCTCTTAATCTAATGTTGCTGATATTCAGAGATCCAGATTGTGCATCAAATTTCCCACTTCTTTGTGTCATACATTATATAAATAATTATTCACATGATTGTCTCATCTTCTCAACCCTTTGTAGCTCTTTCCTTCATTTGCCCACTAGATAGAGCAATTAAATTTGCTTCTCAAGTGTAAAATATACCACCATCTGGATTTTTTTTTCAATCAGTGATTTGGGAAGTTTCAAATAAACAGATGTCTATTGTTGAATAAACCAAAATCCTGGATGGTGATTGTTTAGTAATTTTTTACACGGATGTTTGGGGAACATGCATACAACCCATCTGCAGCTACAGATAATAATGTGTAATATGAGAATGTGACTTAGGGTCTCTGAGGTCTGGGACTATAAACATTTGCTAGAATGTTTCTGTTTATTCCCATATATCAGAGTTTAATACATATCTGAAGAGAGTTATAAAACTTACAATCTTTCTGGAAATTACAAGCACATTTGTATTTTGTATCCCATAAATATACCTATTCTGTTCATTCTTCCTTTATTGTTGCACCGTAGTAACATTCGTACATGACCATTACATTATTGTTTCTTATGATAATTGAAAAATGTTACACATTAGAACAGAATGAACCAGAGGTTGTGTTTGGGAAACTCTAGTGTGCTATAATTTGGAAAATTCTAGTCTGAGAGGATATACAGTAGCATTTAGAATTTAATATTCAGAAATATAATCTTATATATATGTATGTTAATTTAAAAGCAATTTTGATAATTTTATGTTTATTATTATTATTAGCAACATATTTTATATATGGATACATCATGTGTTAGCACCCTCTTTTGCCTTGTCCCTGCCTCCATTCCACTGGGGACACTCCTCAGTGGGGTTGCAGGTATTCCCCATGGGCTTTTGGTGTATGCATTGTGGGAATAGCAGTCCATTCCTTTTATAATACCACAATACTGTCATTGAGAATAATATCCATATAATATATATACAACACACGTATAATTTACACACATAATCATGCAACATTTGTGCCTGTAATTTTTTTATGATGAAATTGATGATCAATTGTTATTACACAAATAATAAATTAGGTGAATGTGATCAAATCTCCTAACATATTTGGGATATGCAACAATTCAGAGACACAAAAGGGGAAAATGAATCTGTTTAGAAGGAAGGGAAAGAGTTCCTAATCAAATTTATCATTTAAGCTATTACACATATTTTATATTTAAATCTCTGTGGTATATGAGATTAAAAAACAATGTATTGAATGGAGCAAATTTATTATATATTTTAGAATGAAAATTTTGTTTTTTACAAATATTGTTCATTTTCATGAAGCTAGTACAGATAGTGTCCATTGAAAACCCATGTCCCAGTCCAAAAAGTACAAATAAAATAAAAAAGAATAGGGTTCTGTGTACACTTCTGTATGAATAACTTTATTAACTGCGAATGGAAATTAGAACTTTTCTGGATCTTCTGACAGGATCTTTTTCATGTTAAAATGCTTTATTTCTCAGTGAAGCCATCTTTGGAATTAGTCATGACCTCACTATGTCTGTCACTTGACTCCAAACTTGATACTCTTCTTTTGGTCTAGACCCTCAGAATCTAAAACTATCTTCAAGTTGAGGAAAAGTCCTTTTTCCACAGTTCGGTTGTTTGAAAGACTTCCATCTCCCACTGGAAATCATAGCCTAGGAGTGAAGCAATTCCGTGCAACAGCTTCAGGACCATCTGGAAGGTCTTTACGAGTATTCAGATTGGTCAATCTTATTTATCACCCCAAACCTGAAAATGCAGTCCTGAAAAAGGTGGCCTCTGAGCACAGATGAAGTTTTAAAAAAAGAGAAGGCAACATGAAGGGGGGTTGCGGTCTGATCACTAAAATCAGCACAATGAAAACAACCAGTAATGAATATTGAACACTAGGATTCAAATTACGGTATGTTCGGAAGAGGTGGAGTGCCAGTGTTCAATCTTGTTTTGAAAACCACATTACAAAAGAACTAGTTTTTAATTAAAAAAAGGATTGAGGGGAAAGACAAAATAAAAATAACTCAACCCTTGAGTGACCCTCCTATTTGTTCCTGATAAACTTCAATCACATCTTCCTCCTCAATGGACCTGGGTGTGTCCCAGCCATGTAGGATATTGTTAAGAATCTACTGTGTCTTTGGTTGTAAGACACTGAGAAATCAAGGTGGAGAGAGCTGTGCCAGGAGCCTCCTCCCTGCTGGCTAGCTGTCAGTACTGAAAAACTCTCTGTATGATGATGAGGGGGAAGAGGGAAGACAGCCTTAAACATCTGACCTGCTAGTTATGGTATTCACACTTGTGCAACAGTGACAATTTAGTTATTTTGAGGGTGTGGCAGGGGGCGGAGGAGGGCTTACCAACTGCTTTCTGATTGGATTTGAAACCTGCTCCATGGAAAGGAACTCCGGTATAACACTGATTACTGAGTCCCAAGCCTGTAGCTTGGAAAACGAAGGGCCCAAATAAGCCACCAGTTCTCTTTGGTGAAGTGGATGTGCTTTCCATCAAATTGTCCTCAGAAATATTTTTCTTTACTTGCAAGTGGGAGAGAGACACACACAGAGTGGGAATGTCAAGCCTCTTGCCACTGCAAACAAACTCCAGATGTATGTGCTGCTCTATGCATCCGGTTTTACGCCTATACAGGGGGTTGAACCTAGGATGTCAGGCTTTGTTTGGTGAGCCATTTTCCCCCACCCCAAAATGGTCTGCAAATGCTTACGCTTATGCCCATAGATTCTTGATGTTCTAACTTTTGCATAAAGATGCCTGGTTTTCTGATGGCAGTTATGGCTAAAGTGACCCATTGCATTACTCATCAGGAGTGACGAGAAGTAGAGAAAGTTCAGCCCTAGCTGAGACATCTCCATCACACCTGCCAAGGTGCAAGGAATATTGCAGAGGAGGTGACAGGGAAAAAAAATATTAGTGTTGCTCTCAGGACTGGTTGGAGAAACTTCTTTTTGAAGATTAGTGTAGATACGCAAGAGACTAAAAACTCTTCAACATGCTGAAAATGAGGGGGCTGTTGAGAGCTCAAAAAAAAAAAAAAAAAAAAAAGAGAGAGAGACATCTTTATAACTCCTTCCAAGAGGTAGGCAACATCATGTTGGAGTGGGCCAATATAATGTCAGAACTAGAGGGTGGGGAGAAGTATTTTGGGACAGTACCCCCCAGAAATACATTGAATGGTGCATGGATGACTTCACAGTGAAGGTCATGACCTTCATAAGACCTGCACAATACTGAGCTCATCAACATTTTGACATAGATGAGGGTTCAGGATACAACAAAATGAAACACAAAGAATGAGACATCAGAATATAAGAAGGAATATTTGGAAAGAGGAGGGTTTACAGTGAAATTGGGGTGGGGATGAGAACCAAAAACAGTTTAAAGAAGGGGGACATTGATCATATTACAGTATGGCCATTTCTAAAATTCTCAAGTAACAAAAAGAATCTGGTATGCTGAAGACAAAGAGGTGTCTGAGATGTGTATGATAGGACAAATGCTGTGAAAACATGCAAGCTTAGGTGTTTCAATTACCATGTGTATTACACTGTTGGGCATTTCTCATAAATAAATTTCACTGTCTCACCATCAGAATTACCACTGTCTCATGTACTTCAATTATTAAGTGCTTCCGTATATGAAATTTCAGAGAATAATGATCTCACTTTGGTAGAGAAAACCATCTTTGTTTTTGTTTCTGCTGAAGGTCACCTTGGGCAACTGAAAAGGAAAGCATTTTTATGCATCCAGACTCATTTATTTTTTGGCTTGGGTTTTTGTAGCAGAGAAAAATTACCAATTCCCCACTGTGTCCTGTTCGTCACAGGTCCATCTGCCTGCGGGTGGTCTACACAGTTGTGAAGCAAAGATTCTTTACACAGAAAGAACTTAACCAGCATCTTCCAAATGGGGTTCCTAAACTTTAATTTCACAAATTGGAGCAAATTCCAAGGAGTAAATTTAGTTTAAAAATGCAACTGTTTATTTGTTAGTGATTAAGGTTCTATCTTAATTCTCCCTTGATGATTGTATACTTACATTGAGATATTAATTTTAGTTTCCTTTTAAATGTTGAACTCTAAGTGCAATGAACAATTCTTAGATTAATTTGATATTTTAATATTTATTCAACATATACATAAGAAAACACTTCTTTTAACATAAATGGTAAAGAGATGGGTGAATTTTTTATATCAGATATGTAGACTAGGAAATATAAAGTTGGATCCTTGTTAAATTGTTATCACAAAAGTACAAATTTAAACTTTTCTATCTAGCAGGAATTATTGGAAATACTAACTCTGAATGAATTGATTGATACTACTCTGCACTAGTTTTTAAATGGCATTTCCCCCTCCATTTTATTTCATTTAACAATTGTATGATGTACTTTGTGTTCCAGGAATGGTCCGGCCCTCTGCTCTGGGCACACAGAGATAAAGATGAAGTGCCTGCTATAGTATAATGGAGAAGATCATGCAGGCTGATAGGAACTAAGTGAAGGAAGCACAATGGCCTGATAAGACACATTGTTTTAATCTATTTTTTGTACAGATGTGGAAATGAGAAGGAAGGATGGTTCACTTATGGGCAGTTAATCATACTCAGTCCACTTGTACTGGTTGGTTTCTCTTGGTGTGTAGTTATCTATTCCGGATTTATTATTATAGATAGAGAACAAGGTATGATGTGGGGGGACACTATAGTCTACCTGACTGAGTATGAATCCCAAGTCAGCTTTTATTTCCTCACTGTGTGACTTCAACTAATAATGAGCATCACAGTACAGTAGGATTTCATGGCAACATTAGGATAGTAGCTACACTACTTCATTTCATGGTGAGGGAGAAAGAGGTGATGGATATATGCAGCACAGAACGTGGAAATATTATAAATGAACAATGGGTTCAGAATTGCTGATTCTCTGTAAACATTACAAGCAAAAGATGCCTATATCATAAGGAAATTAGACTCTTTACAAAGACCAGGTAATACATTCTTAAACACAAAATTGTTAAATTAAAGAATCTGGCACTTAACAAGGAATTTAGCATGATTTAGGGGACATGGAAAATTGATGGATTTAATTTTATACATTGTTCTTTTTATTTATTGTTGTTATTGATTTTAGACATGTTACTATATGGTTCAAACTGGTCTGGAGCTCACTAGGTATCTCTGGCTGGTCTCAAAACCCTGATCCATCTGCATTCACGTCCCTATAGCTCAGGCTATGGGCATGCTTTTCTGAGCCTGGCAGTATATACGTTTGCAAACATGGATTCAAAATAAATACTTTTAAGGAATCTAATTGAATGTGCATGGGAGGCCTTTGAGATATAGCTGCATATACCTGTTTATGATCAGTATGCGAAGGTCCATATGGTTTAAATGAATTGCTCATAGTTATATATTTAACCAAATAAAGAGTCAAGATTTAGACCTTGCCTCTGAAACTTGGGTGGTGAACCATTTCTTGTTTTTCATGGGAAGGGTAAGCATGTGCTCTATTTATACAATGCAAATTTCAGAAGTAAAACAGAGCAGTTTTCTCCCATGAGGGAAATGGGCAGAGCAAGACATATGGATGGAGAAGATGTGGTTGGGAGGCAGCGAGGGAGAGCTGGAGCTGGAGAAGCTTAGAGGTTGAGCATGGAATTAGTATAGTTGGCAATGCATGCAAAATCATCTAATAATATATTCTAGTTAAAATGATTCAGTAAGTTATTCTTTATATTTGTCAATTCCTTCAGAGTTGGATAATTCAAAGAAGAGACATATGGTTCTATCAGACTTTTATATATTGGTTTTGATTGCTCTGTTCCTTCATTTGTGATAGGTTGAATTTTGTCCTTTTTTTTTTTTTTTTTTTTTTTTTTTAGTGCTGAGGCCTGGGGTTCAGGTCTACAAAGTTGTGAAGCAAATAATCTTTACACACAGAAAGAATTTAACCAGAATCGTCCAATCTTCCAAATGGGGTCCTTAAGCTTTAATTTCACAAATGGCAAGCCAAGCACTCTACCACTGAGCTAAGTCCCTTGCTCCTGTTTTGTCCTTATATTTGCATTTAATAGCCCAACTTTAATTCTAAGAAGATTCTTGCTTAGTTTTCACTGACCTGACATAGTCACCTCAGTGTGTAAGGTGGGTAGCTGTCAGCATAAGCTTTGCTGGTTAATAATGTTACAGTAACCAACAAATTAATTCATCCCCAAATCTTGGGAGCTTCAAAAACAGGAAAGAGCATGCCTGAGCTCTGAGATGTTTTGGGTTGTAAGTGATATATTTCCTTTTCTAGGTTTGTACTCTTATTTGTCACAGCATGTTGTCCTTCTTACACCTTTCCTTCAATGCTCAACTTCCCATCCTTAATACTTATCAGTATCCACTTTTTATCTCCTCCTGCAAATATTTCTATAGTAAGCCATTCAATAGGGAACAAGGTGATCAATACCACTGTTTCCTATATCACTATAGCAATACTGTTTATTGAAATAGCAAAGGATTCAACCAGTACTTTACTTTCATAAATTTACAGGGTTTGGAAAGTTGCACAGATGCATGAATGGGTGTAAATCAACAAAAGAAAAAAAATATTTTCTTCATGAATCTTGAATAGGAGGAAAATAACTTTACTCTGTGAAATGTTCTACTGTTGCTATTTGGCATCTATGTTTCCTGTAGACTTCTTGAAATGGTCAGGCCCTTCTTATATGTTAGAAACATCTAACATCATTTCAACAATTGTTATTCTGACATAAAGCCTACCTGGAAGTAATCATCCATGCATTGTATTGGAGCAGAAGGTTTCCTGACATGTAGGTTGGTAAAATGTCTTTGTATATATAACACATATAGTGTGATTAAAAATATGCCTCAGAGCCGGGCATGGTGGCACACACCTTTAATCCCAGCATTTGGGAGGCAGAGGTAGGAGGATCCTGTGAGTTCGAGGCCACCCTGAGACTATGTAGTGAATTCCATGTCTGCCTGAGCTAGGAAGACCCTACCTCGAAAAACCAACATATATGTATGTGTGTATATATATATATATATATATATATATATATATATAGTATATATATATACATTCCTCAGTAATACCTGGAGTAACAAGTTAGTCCAGGGCTATTCTAAGGAGTAAGTAAATATAATTGTTCAATGATACCTTTCAAAGCATGATACCATAAAAGAAATAATATAGGATCTAATATCAGTAATCCAGAGCTAAGATTTTTATCCTGTCATCAATTGAGTCTGTATTTTTAATTCTGTTCTTGACTTGTATAAGATGTGACTTTTATCATCTCTAAATTGGATAGAAATATCAATGACACAAGACTCCATGTGATTTTCTAGAGTATGTGTTCAGTATCTGCTGTTGTTTAACCACATACTACTGTGCTCATGGAATTTCTCCATGTATAGCATCCCTGCACATATAGACTCTCTCCACATATACCTGGCCTCCTGGGATCTCAGTATTCATTCCCTCTTTGACTTTTACATATACTAACTTATTCCATTTTTTAATTCCCTTTGTTTGCTAATTCTCATCTTCCAGAATTTTCTATTACTCCCCTTTACAGTAAACTTTGTGGTTTCATACAATAACAAATAATAAATATTATCACATGTTTAGAACACACTATTTGCCTGATAGTTTCCTAAAAATTATTTAACTTTTATAATAACTGCTAAAGAAATATAATAAGACTGTAATAAGAATTAAATGCCTCAGTGACTAACACATTTGTAACCAGATTTCTGTATTTAACACATATGTACAACATTCCTAATGCATATGCAGAAATATGGATAACAGGCAGATATTACCTGTACTTCATGAAAATAAGAATAAAGTCAATCTATCAAAATTCCAAGCCCATAGTTAAGCCACTGTATTATGTGTCTTTGTAACTCACATCTTTTTTTTTCTTTTTTTGGCTAAATAATCCAAATGAATCCTGATAAAATGCTGCCAAGGTAAATGAATTCTTAATTTTCATTTTTCCAAGCTGGGAGCATACCATAAATTCAACTGCATTACTTTACATGATACATATGCATTAGAGTTCACAAGACAAAGGGAAGAGCATACATTTGTTTATGACATGTCCCAGGCATGATAGCAATGAAGTTATTTTACCTTCTTCTATGAGTTGTCTTAATTCCTAACACACTGCATTACCTTAACACAGAGATTCTCTTTGGTATTAAGATATTCTAAGTTTTGCTGCTTGATAAGTCATATCATAGTCATTTAAATCCTACTCTCCTTTATTTGTCTTTCATTTTCCCCGTGCATCTTGGTTTAGAGTTGAGCTCTACTCATGGCAAGCTTAGGGATGATTCCAACTGACACTTGTCCTCAAGGTTAACACAGTAGGGTGCATGGGGCATAGCTGCTCAAGCAATGCCTCTTTGGTTTAAATGTTCATTACTTCCATTCATAGTTCCTTTGCCAAGAGGATACATGGCCACCCCTCGCACAAAGGAGTGTAATGTTCAGTTCCAAAATAATATCACAAAGCAGTAGAGTATAAACATTTTTGAAATGTTAGGAAACATTTTCTAAAAATGTAGGTGTCAAAGAAATAACGTAAAAGTGACTTGTTTATACCATATCAATCTGGGTAAAGTGTCATAAAAATCCATTGAATTTCTAGTGAAAAGTTTTGTGTTTAACTTCCTTTTCTCTGCTGGCAAAAGATATTCAATATTGTGTTTGTCTATAACAAAGTGTTTTCTCTACAGTTTTGTATTGATAGACTTGTAGTAATTTCAATTCTGTATAGAAGATTAAAAAAAAAAACACAGATGGCTAAAAGTTTAAAACTTAAAATTTTCTCTTCAAGGTCCTTTTATTTTCTTTTAATTTCTCTGGAACTGATACGAAGAATAAGGAGCAAAATCTAGGCTGGCAGTGGTGATCTAGGGTTCTGTGTACCTTAGTCCCACTGTCCTGTGAGAAGATTTTCAAGATAAGTTTCCTCTACTGACTCTTACTGTTCACTATTTATTTATTTATATGTTAATGTGCTTACTTATTTGTGAGTTGTTTAAGAATACATCCAGGGCAGGAGGCAAGTGTGTTGTCTCAACTTTTTAATCAACCACTAGGAGAGCTGTGATAGAAGAATCACCAGGATTTCAAGGCCAGCCCAGACCACATAACGGTTTCCAGGTTTGCCTAGGTTGATGTGAGAACCCCTTTAAACAACAAACTTACAAAGAGACAAACTGACGGACAAACAAAAAGAGCATACTCAGGAAAGCTATGAGATGGGAAAGTGTGTTCTCTGAGTATATCTGTCAGAAACTCTTACCTTGTGGGTTTAAAATTTAGAAACAGATTCATTCATATCATCAATTATCTCATTCGGATTTAAAATGTAAGCATCTCCATGAAATATTCTCAAATTAATATTCAATTCTGAATAATAAAGGTAAATGTTCCTATATCATGCTAGCAAACATCATAAGAAGATCAGACTGCCATGGGGATGGCTGATCTAAGATCTTAGCAGCTTAGAGCCATGGGTTGTAGCCTGGCTTGGAGAGATGGCTTAGCAGTTAAGCCACTTGCAAGCAATGCCAAAGGATCCAGGTTCAGTTCCTCAGTTTCCATATTAAGGTAGACACCCAAGGTAAAACATGTGTCTGGAGTTCATTTTCAGTGGCTAGAAGCCCTGACATATGCCCCCCTCATCTCAAAAATAAATAAGTAAAATTTAAAAACAATATGTTTCCTATATGAAATGTCATTTCTCAATATTTTCTTAGTAAGCAGTAGTTGATGTTCTATTTATACAGAACTTGTAAATGGTAAAGTTATTGTTTTAAAAGGGGAAGACATATAAATAAGTTGCCATAGACATGGTATTATAGGGTCCTTTCCTGAGTTTTATACTTTAGATGGCCCCAGACCCTGATTCTATTTATACATGTCCTATGGGACAAGTAATAGCTGAGTATATAAAGGGCCTTTTCCATGCTACATTAGGTTGCTTGAGGCTTTGGAATTCTTTGACTCAATTTTCCTGCATCCACTTCTGGTAATACTCTGGTCCATTTCCATGTTGGTCTCTTCACATCCTCAGGAATGACAATGGCAGAGAATGCAGGGGAGTAGACACCTTGGATTTGGTAAAGCCTAAACCAATGTCCTGTGTGTTCATACATGTTCACACTTGTACCTGAGTCCCTTTATGTTTAGGAACAGAGCTAGGCATATGAAAAGACATTATGAAATTGAAGAAGCTGCAATTATTTTCATGACTCGGATCCTGAAAATTTCATGGCTGGCCCTGTGGAAGTAGGAGGAGAGGAAAAGAATTGTGAAAATGTAATTGGCATCTTGAGGCCATTAAAATTGCAATCCTATGTCTTAGGGAAAAGAAAACAGAATTTTTTGTAAAGCAGGGATAGGGTAATATCAGGAAGCTTATTCGGTTTTATTGTCTTCTCATAGAAAGCAAATACATATATGCTTAAGGAAAGACAAGAAAGTGATGCTAAGTGTCGATAATTTCAGTTGCTATTGGGATATCTAAGCAGTTCTTATTTCTTAAATTAAATACACACACACATGCACACACGCATGCACACATGATGAACGCGCGCGCGCGCGCACACACACACACACACACACACACACACACACACACTGCCATGTTCTAAGAGACAGCTGATGAGCCTCATAGTCAGCTCCTCTTATTCTGACTCCCCCAAAGTATTATTCCAATTAACCACAATTCCCAGAGGACCCATTCTATTTCTTGCAAATTCTGTTTCCTGCAAATGTGAAGGAGCTGGGCTAACACAGCTGTCTAGGGGAATAATTAATTCTAATGCTACAGTGGCTTTCCTGGTACCTGTAGAGACCCACAGCTAAGATGTTAGAAGAGGGCCTCATGTTTGGATCTGCAGTGACAAAATCAAAATACTCCAACACAGTAAAAATCTGTGCTTGTTCATTTTACCTGGCAGGAGATAATGATATGAATAGCCCAAAGCTACTTTGCAGATGGAGAAACTGACCTAGGGACATTCACTGTCCTGAATCATGCTTGAATCTCCACACAATACAATGCATCTGTTTGACCTTAGATCACTCTTTCAATACACATATATGAGCCTTGATTTTATATGTTAAGTGAGTAAGTTCTTGGTCTATTTTAGAAATTTGGTACAGGATATATTATCTATCCCAAACATTTTTATTTAACTCTCTCTCTTTTTTATTTTCTTGTTGGTTTGAAAAGTTTTGAGTCTTTGGTCTCATTTCCTTGTCTTTCAGGACCATCCTCTTCCAAGGTTGTAATTTATAACTCCTGTTGAGAACCACAGTGTGAAGACTTTGTCAAGCGTCTTTGCCCATTCAGTCTCCAGTCTCTCCTCTTAGACTTCCAACAGAGCCAATTAGTACCACATGTGGTGTACTTTGCAGAGTGCCAGTGGCAGCCAAGTCCTTCAAATATGGCCAAAATGCAAATTAGCCTATAGAAAAGTTGGTGGCTGTGAGTGCAGGGGGAAATATGTTTAAATGTGGCTGCATATGGAACATAGGTGTCAATCTAGTCCCTGAAAGTCACTGCATTCTGTATGCCTTTAGAGTGAAATATGTAAAAATACCTAGAATACTAAAAAAAGAAAGAAAGAAAAGAAAATGTAAAAACAAACAAGGAAAAGAAAACAGAAAATTAAAATTGGAAGGATAAATCACTTAAAACTTAGTTGAGAAACATTATAAAAAGAACAGATAAATGACTGGAGTTTTGAGTCTATGCAGGGTTCTCAAGTTTACTGATCAATAGCAACTCACTGTCTCACTTCTGCAGCATTCCATGGCTAAGAGTGCTTGCTTGAAAACCAAATTCAATTCCTTAGCACCCATACAAACGTAGAACCAGATGATGCTCGAGTATGTGACTTCAATGTGCCTATGGCAATGGAAGCAGGACCCAGAGCATCTAGACAGTGTGGTTTTTCCTGCCCATTGTCTGAGGACACTATCTATAACATTCCCCCAAGGAGCTTTGTGCCATTCAGATGTTCCATATACTCTCTCACAAACTTAGTTTTCATGTTTTCCTTGGAGGATAATAATCAGTTTACCCTTCAGAAACCTTACTATCACGTTTTGCAAAGTATGCAGAAAATGTCCCATCCCTAAACATTGGAGTCTGCATTGTTGGGAGACTTGTGTGTGTATGTTTGCGTGTGGTATACATACAAGGCTACATGCATGTGCGTGCGTGTGTGTGCAGGTGCATGTGGAGGCTAAAAGGCATTATCAGGGATTATTTTTCCTGTACAGCCACCCACTGTCCACTTCCTTTGACTCAGGTTTCTTGTTGACCTGGAGTTCACCAATGAACCTAGACTAGCTGGCCAGGAAGATCCAAAAATATGCTCGTCCATTTCTTCAGTGCCAGGATTAAAGATACAAACCACCATGCCCATGTGCATATTGAACTCAGGCCCTCATACTTTGAAGGCCAGCATTTGATCAACTGTGCTTTCCTCCCAGTTCCTACGATGAGGACTTGTTGCCCTGTGTTTCTCACTTTATGAAGTGAATGGTGCAAGCAGAGATATTCAGGCAGATCATTCCCATGCCCTACTTCAGCCATCCCCATTAAATAACCATATGCGTGCCTGAATTGTTTGACCACTTAATGAAGCAGATTTGTACTGCATCAGCCAGTAAACATTTTTGCCAAATCAGAACGGAGCTGTTTCTCTCTGTTTTCTGCTCACTCTGCCAAGTGGTTGTTCCCATCATAATTCGGGCTTTAGCAAAAAATTTTGCTGAGCAGATCAGCTAATTTTCCTCATGTATCATGCTTTCATCCAAGATTTAAAAGGGTGGCTCCTGGTCCAGCAGGGTTGAGTCAGTGACCTGGACCCTGTGTATATCCTGTTACCAACGTCCAGCAGCACAAACCACAGTCTGTCTAAGTATTTGCCTGGAAAACAACTCTGACCAAAGATTACGCAGTTTGGGCAGGCAGAACTCTTCTATCCAGTTACAAGCATCTTCCAGAAAGGTCATGTGCAGGCTGTCCAGTCCCAGACTTCCGGTTCTGGAGACAACTTTAGTTGCACTTACTGAGTCCAAGGAAAATTAAAATCAGAAACAAATTCAACTGCAGGGCAAAATCTCTGGAAATTATAGCACATTCATCCAAATTATGATTTCCCTGTATTTTTCCCAAAGGTGTTAAACTAGAGAAGTTTCAAACAAGCAATAGAAATTCTGACTTGTATCCATGTACACAGGAGAGAGAGAGAAAGAGAGAATGAAGAGAGAGAGAGATCACTGTTACATCATCTTAAATTTAAGGGTTTGCTTTTTTGTTCTCCTATAAAGAAATTGTTTTCACTTAACCAATATGCTCCTAACAAAATATGGAACATTTGATTTAATTTGTGTTTTCATAAAATGCTATACTAGCAATCAATTTAAAATAAAGTCCATCACAGCGTCATTTGGGCATTGAGAGCAACCCAAACTATCATTTTCCCTTTCAGAGTATTGGAAAGAAACATTCCCTCATCGTAGGGTCATCACAACATACTGTTACAATTCCATACAAGTCTGGGCCCCCAAAGAATTCATTTCCCTGGTCTGATTTGCCAGCCATGTATTCTGTCAGGGAAATTCATGACCAGTCTCTCAGCCATGCCAAATGAACTGAACTCTCAGGAAAGCACATTGCACACGCACAGGATTCAAAACCTACTACTATTTATTGGCCACTCAGAGAAATTTCCTTTCATGATCCACAAATGTGGTTCTAATTTAGTTGGGTTTATTTAGAGGTAGTGGGAAGGGATGAGAAGATGAAACAAGAGAAGTTTTAGAATGCTTTCTCAAGTTAGGAAACAACATGTCTATACCAACGAGCATTAGTCTGCTTGTAGCAAAGGGACACAAGCAAGAATCCAGCAACAGCTTATCATGTATCAAGTTCAGGTTTTTCATTTGGACTTTGTAGTGAAGGTGGAATACTTATGTTGGCTTGGAAATAACATCTATCATCTGTCTTTTTTATTTTGACTACTGGTGGGGGGGGGCATGTGCTTTGGATTGAACTAAGGACTTTTACATGCTAATCAAATTCTGTGATATATCCTCAAACCTACTTTGACTGTTGCACTGTTGTATCAATTATTATATGTAACAAATCCATGATCCATGGAAAGGGAGTGAGAAGATCTGATTCCCCTGTGTTTTAGACTAGACTGTAGTTTGAATGGTCCTTGATAAGGATGAATCACTGTATTAACACACAAAGGGGTACACCCCTATTATAACTTGTTGGTCAGTGTCACAGTACAAAGTCTATTGTAGAGAGTTATAAATTCTAATTCTAATCACTTTGGACTGTCACATGAGACTTGTTGCAGGATAATAGAGCATGTGATGGTTGTATTTTCTAAACTTGGGTCCTAAGAAATATGAGTTTCCTCTCTGGCTTCTTGGAATGTTCGGTGTGGGAAGCCTGAGTTGCAAGTTTGAAAGCACATAAAGTTGAACTAAGAACATTAAGTATGCTGAGCCAATTTCAATATGAAGGTCATCACAGCCAAGGTGTCCAACATGATTTATGTCCATCCATTGGAGTGATTACCTGTTGAATGTTAAGGTGACTACATTTGGAGAGAAAAAAAAAAAAAAAAAAACTCAGCTTATCTGCCAACCCTAGAAACAATGAGAGTAATAGCTAATTCGTGTGTTTGTTAATCAGAGGTACATAACCAAAGAAGGTATGATATAATGATGAAACACACCACTTCATATGTAAGAATATCATATGCTCATCTGTTTCTTGTCTCTTGGTTTTCTTTTTTTTCATAGTTTAAATTTCAGGCAAATTGCAACTCTGAAAATCCTCTTCCTTAGCCCAGGACAAATTAGATTCTTAATCCCTTTATTAAGTCTTCCTCTCTCAAATTCAGTTGCCGTATACTAAGTCTTTCAGGAAATTTTTCAACTTAATTACTTATTAATGTACGAAATATATTTTGCTGCTGTAAAAATCATGATCTCTCTCTCTCTCTCTCTCTCTCTCTTCTCTCTCTCTTTCTCCTCGCCCAGGATCTTATACAAATATAGCTGAAATTCATTCACGGTGTAGGCAAAATTGTAGATACTCTCTTGAGACACTTGGTTTGCCCCTAACAAGAGTTACTCTATTGATGCTGTAGAGTTGAAATGAACATTAACAGCCAATAGAAGGATCACATACTAGAAAGGCTAAATATCAGCATGTGGCTGCTGTTGCATTTTTTTCTGGATAAAAGTCACAGGCTAGGGCTGGAGAGGTGGTTTAGAGGTTAAGGCGCTTGCCTGCAAAGTCTAATGATTCATATTTGACTCTCCAGGTCCCACATAAGTCAGATGCACAGTGACACAAGCACACAAGATCACACATGTGCACAAGGGGCACACGTGTCTGGATATCAATTGCAGTGGCTGAAGGCTCTGGCATGCCAATTCTTTCTCTCTCCTCTCTCTCTGTTACTCTCACATAAAACAAAAGCAGTCTGTTGGGCTTACCACAAAGAAAGAGAAAGAAAGAAAGAAAGAAAGAAAGAAAGAAAGAAAGAAAGAAAGAAAGAAAGAAAGAAAGAAAAGAGGGAAAGGGAAAGGGGGAGGGGAAGGAGAAAGAAAGGAAAGGAAAGGAAAGGAAGAAAGGAAGAGGCCAGAGCAGGAATTCCCGAGAAGGCAATCCAACTGCAGCACATCTTAGCAGTTTCTCAGTTTTCCCATGGATAAAATGAAATTAGTAATATACACCAAAAAGAATGGTTATGAAAACTAAATGGATTAATATGTACCAAGTAGTTCAGAATGGAGCCTTGCATATAAGTGCCATGGAACTATTTGTTCTATAACATTCTTTGAAATTGAAGTGTTCAGAATAGATATGTTTTCATGGAGAATTGTAACATATATTTCTATTTTATATATGTATGCCATATTTTCACTTTTTGAGTCTTAAAAACTCTTTTTGGGGGTTGAAGCTCCCACATGCTAATAATTGTATCAGTAGCAGAATTTTAGCTGGACATTAGCTCAGATGATTATATGTTTTTTAACTCTCTGACTGTTTCTTCTTGGACATTCCTTCATCTATTATTGATTTACAATGATAATACTTTTAAATGGCAATGAAGTTATAAATGATCTAATAAGCCAGGAATATTCTTTTTTCCTAGGAGTAATTTTTTTTTTTCAAGGTAGGGTTTCACTCTAGCTCAGGCTGGCCTAGAATTAACTATGGAGTCTCAGGGTGGCCTCAACTCACGGCAATCCTCCTACCTCAACTTCCCAAGTGCTGGGATTAAAGGCGTGCGCCACCACACCAGGCTTTTCCTGGGAATAATTTTAATTACTAATGTTTTAATTACCACTGGAAAAAAGGAAGAAAGAGGAAGATATGAAAACATAGCATACAGACATGTAATGTTTCTTGGCAATTCAGTATGCTGTATTCTTCTCATTTCTGCTCTATAAAGATCTCAGTAATGAATTCACAGGCCTTTAATTACAATCAACTTCCTATTTACATTCTTTTGCTTGGGTAAACACAGAAGCGGGGTCTTCTAATGTTTATATTTGCTTAAAGACAGTTGGATGTCATTAGAACTGTTAATTACACTGGCAAAAATGTAGTCATTGTACATTGATATATAAGTATAAATATATATGGATATGAGAACAAAATATAACAGAGACATTAAACGTTTTATTTAAGGCAACTTTGCCCCATGTAAATATCAAAGTTGCATAGAAAAATAAAATTCCTTTATAAAACGTTGTGAATATTTAATTTTGGTGAGATAATGATTATTGACTTAAATATAATAGACATCAGAGTCTGAAATATTGCAAAGGTATGGTCTGTAGTGAAGATATTTGTCAATTATACATGAAACAAATATAAAAGCATACACATGGATGATGATGTAAAAGTAAGAGATAGACCCACTATGGCTGTATGTTTAATTTTCATCCTATGTTGTCATTTCCTTTGTTAGAACTCCTCTCATCCTGTACTTTAAATGTTCATCCTCTTGGCTTACTGTCTGATAAGGCCATTTTGCTTGAAATGAATCTTGCTATATAACTCACACTGGCCTTGCCTGCATTGTACTGAAAATATGGTTAATGGCTCTGTACTTTCCACTTGCTTATGGTCTTCTGAAGAAGGGAGCAGTGAGGATACATATTTAGCCATGCTATTCCAGTAACTGGGCATATGTGAAAGAAGCCGATATTAAATTTTCTTCACACCTCAATTTATCTAAAACTCAATGATGAGCAGATTAGGTGACAAAATCCTATAGTAAAGGCTGCTACCAACCTTCAATAATGTATAAGAGATTGCAAGCTTCTCCTCCTTCAATCTATATCCATGTTTTTATCTATGTGTGAGAGAAAGCTAGCCACTTAGAAAGTTGTTCTTTAATAACATTACCCAAAGGAAATGCTTTCCTATTTTTCTCACCCAAAGGTGAACAAATAGATCTCTTGTTTCCTTTCATTCCACTTCCCAAATGGAATGGGAGAGAAGAACCCACCAGAAACACAAAACATTTTCAAAATTGTAGCTGGCATCTTTCTTCCTATACAGTTTCTTGCTGTGCTGTGGCTGGTTCTCTGCTATTAAAGGCACTGGTAGAAGATGCATTCATTACACTTAAAATTTTATGTGTGTTTTTTTTTTAGTTAATTTATTTTATATTGACAACTTCCATAATTATAAACAATATCCCATGGTATTTCCCTCTCCCACCCCACTTTCCCCATTGAAACTCCACTCTCCATCATATCCCCTCCACCTCTCAATCAGTCTCTCTTTTGTTTTGATGTCATGATCTTTTCTTCCTATTATGATGGTCTTGTATAGGTAGTGTCAGGCCCTGTGAGGTCATGGATATCCAGGCCATTTTAAGTCTAGAGGAGCACGTTGTAAGGAGTCCTACCCTTCCTTTGGCTCTTACATTCTTTCCGCCCCCTCTTCCGCAATTGACCCTGAACCATGGAAGGTGTGATTGAGATATTTTAGTGCTGAGTACTCCTCTGTCACTTCTCAGCACCATGGTGCCTTCTGAGTCATCCCAAGGTCACTGCCATCTGAAAAGAGAAGATTCTCTACCAAAAGTGAGAGTAGCATTAATATATGTGTATGAACATTAAGAGAAGTGCTTACTGGGCAGTTTGGTGATCATAGTATAAACATTTTGCCAGACAGCAGTAGATGTTACACCCCTAGGGCTCATGACTATTCCTGTTGTAGGTTTTCAGTATCAGGGATGTGTTCCCTCCCATGGAGCGTGCCTCCAGTCAAATTAGAGGGTAGTTGATTTCCCCCATAACAGGTGTGCCATTATGGCACCCGTTGGGTCATTTGGCCTGGCTAGCCAAATATATGGCTTGTAGTGTCCACTCTTGGGTATCTTCACTGGTGATTTCTCTCTCTCCCACTGAACTGCATGCAGTGTGGTTTTTTTCCAGCTTTCTGTCAGCTGGTCTACATGGAGGAGGTTTTCATCTCAGCATCAGCAGGATTTCTCAGTGACCTTGAAGCCCAAGTATGTGGAGTCTTCAGCACAGGGTCTTACCATCTATTCCAGGTGGGAACCCAAGGGCCTTGGCAATGGCCTGTAATGTTTTGGGGCATCAGGGACCTCCCTGGCCAATAACTCACTGGAAGTTATCCCATCTCTGGCATTGAAAATTTTCTAATAACAATATGTGGCTCCTGTGTGTTCCATTGTCCAAAAAAGTAGGTTTCCATATGGCTTACTTATATCCTTTTAGATTTTGATTAGCCCTCCCTCCAACTTTCCTTTATTCAATCTCTTCAGAAAGTAGGAAGACAATGAGTTGAATTCTGTAAAGAAGGAAGCTTGGATATAACACCTCAAAGCCTGCCAACCAGCAACCACATCCTCCAGCAAGGCTCCACCTCCCAAATTGCCTGCCACTATGAGGACCAAACATTGAAAACATATGAGTACATGGGAGACATGTGATTCAAGCAACCACAAGAAATATGCTTTTATTTTTTACTGGAGAAATCAAAGAAAGGAGGTTGTCATATAGAACTGGGCACAGATGGAGAAGATGAAAAATATGCCATGGGACAAGCACTATTTTTACTTGTCAGAGGAAGAAGCTCTAAGTAGTAGTGACCAGGAAGCATTTCTGTCTTGGTGGTGTGGGTGTACAGTGTGGAGAAGAAACTGAATGTTACCATAATATCTATCAGGGGCCATTATTTTTGGGAATAGTACATCTTGGGATTCGGAAGAGTACTGGAGTAGTAAGCGCACTGGAAAAACCCTCCCATAAGAACTTTGTGATCAAAGGTCAGTATTTTCCTAGATGCCACAACACAAGGTACAGACTTCATGAGGCTTCAAGACAGTATTAAATTGCTTATAATCCCATTTTTTTTTGTTTGGTTATTTTACTTATTTATTTATTTATGGGTTTTTTTGAGGTAGCGTTTTACTGCAGTCTGCCCTGGAATTCACTGTGTAGTCTCAGGGTGGCCTCGAACTCACCATGATCTTCCTAAATGCTGGGATTAAAGGTGTGTACCACCAAGAGAGCCTGGAAGTAGAAGTGGCAGTCACAGAAGGGTAGTGAAGGCCAATATAAGAAAGAGAAAGGCTAATTATTATGTTAAAAAATGTATCTAGCTTTGACAAGTGTATATATACACCCATGAAAATTACCGCCCAAATAAAATATAGATTATATGCACCTTGGGGAGAAGTTATCATATACTACTTTACAGGACTTTGCTCTCTCCTTCCGGCCTTGGGCAGATAAATAATTTCTTGTCATTATATATTCACCTTAGTACAAATTTCAAGTAATTGTGACTGTGTGCTTTGTATTTCATTTCTGTGGTTTCGATTTATACATGCTTTTGCATGCATGACTATTTCATGCCTTCTAAATTCTGAATGGTGTTCTATTTGATGAGTAAAATCCAAATCATTGATGTAAACTTGAATTTCTGTTTCTAGTTTAGGTTGTTTGGAAACAGCAACATCTTTACGTAGACACAATTTTTCCTTTTCCTTTGTTGGTGCAAAAGACATATCTCTCACTTCAAGGAGCCAAATAAGAATGCCTATGGCCTGGTAATACAGATTTATATAACCCCACACTCTACATTCTATTGTTTTAACAGTTTCATTAAGTTTTTATAGTTAAAAACAAAAGAACATCATAGACTAAACTAAGACACTTTCCAAATACACTGACTGAAGCATGAGTAGGAGGGTTTCAGCACAGTATAGAAATCTCCTCCATAGGCTTCAAATGCTACCTGTTGACATTCTTAGCCCTTGGGTTGGTGGATGCTGGGGTTCTGCTCTTACATTCCAAAAAGATCATACCTAATCAACTCATAGTCATCAGGATGTTAGGTCAGACACAGAGGTGGGCAATAAATGTTTACTAAGGGGTTAAAAGTGGTTCATGGTAATTTGGCTGATTCTGCTGTACTCCAGCTCTCTAGGATATCTATCCGTCCACAAACCCTTATTGGAGGCACATGCAGAGCTCCCCTGCAACTTCAATTCAACTTACAATTGAAGTTGAAACATCGAGAACTGGTATTTTTATTTTATATGGAATGTACTTGTTTACTTTTATGAGATAGAAAAAACATATTTCAAGTCATACTATTTCACAATGCCACCAACAAATATACAAGAGTCCCAGTGGTTTGATATCCCCTCAGAGCTTGGTATCATATATGTATTAAGCTTGACTTAGTCCTCTGTGTGAGTCCTATACTGGTAACTCCTTGTTGATAGAAACTGTGCTTCCCTACTTACTACAGGTTTTTAGTATTTTTAAACACTTATTGATGTCAGCATTTTGTTTTGAGAAATGATCCAAGCTTTTTCAATCATTGTTTAACATTTGTGCATAGAGAATTGGACACAAATCCTTTGTGAGAAAAAAAAAATCCAAAATAAGTATTTTCATTAAGTATTTGGCTTCTTTTATCCATTTTTTTCAGCATTTTATCTGAAACCCATGAAAGCAGATTTCTCTTTTACTAAGTGTAAATTATCTCTTTTTACTTCATGTTTCAAAATTCTTGAAGTTTCATTTTTTAAAAAAACTATCCCATTGTAAAAGTACACTCTTAGGAATTTTCCAAATGTTCTGTAAGTTTAGATTTTACACTTAGGTCTACAATTCAACCTTTTCCTATGTGTGTTATTCTTCAGAAGTTTCCTACAAATTGAAGCATTCTCTCCTGAAGAGAGGAAGGAGGCTCTAACTCAGGAAGTTAAGTCTTGGAGACAAATTTAAGGGTCACACAACCACTCTTCAAGGTCATTTTAATTAGAAAGTGAGACATTCCTTCCTGTATGTGTGTGTGGGGGGGGGGGGGACGTTTCCAGGAAGTCAACAAGTCTCTCTCTGGTCCAGGCTGACCCAGAATTCACTATTTCTCTATGTAGTCTCTGCCTCCCAAGTGCTGGGATTAAAGGTGTGCGCCACCACGCCTGGCTAGATCTAGGGAACTTCTTTAGGCAAGAGATAAGAAGAAGCCAGCTTCCTCTCTGATCTCTGGTAAGGCCCAAGGATATTCTTGCTTTTTACTTTCAAGGGCCCAGTTACCTTAACTGCCTAACAAAGCTGCCTGACTCCCTCTCACTTCAATGGTAGGATGAGTGTGGTTCTACAAAATGAGGTGGGAAGGGAACATGGTTTTATTGTGTGCAAGGAATGATTTCGGAATAAGAGTTTTAACTTGAATGTTTCAGATAATCAAGAAAGGTTATGCAGGGGCCTGGGATATGGTTCAGTGAATAAAATGCTCACCACACACACTTGAACTTGAATTATAATCTGTAGATCCCACATAAAAGTTAGATGCTGTAATTCTAGAATCTGTAATTCCTAGGGCAAATGGGGAGGCAGATAGGAAAGTCATCTGAATTTTGTGGACCAGCTAACTGGGCAAACACAGCAGTAAACAAAGAAAGACGCTGCCACAAACAAGGTGGAGCAGGAGGAAAGACGCCTGGAGCTGCTCTCTAGCCTCCATGTGCATCATGGCACGTGTGGACCTGCATTCACATGCGCACCTATGCACTTACACCTCGGAGCATGCACACGTACACACACAAACACAAACACCCACATATCCAAAAATAAAGAAAGGTATTCAGGTCCATAGATTCTCCGTAAGAAGGTTTGCATTTTATTTACTATTCTGTTTTGGGTGGTGCTAGGGATTGAAACCAGGGCCAATCTGTCTGCCACTGAACTATATCCTCAATGCTATTTTTACTTATAAATTTGAGTTAAGATCTCATTAAGTTTCCTAGGCTGACTTTCAATTTATAATTTTCTTATCTCACCTTCCCAAGTAGTTGGGATTACAGGCCTATACACCAGTTTGGGTTATGAGCTCCATTTCCTTGAGAGATGAAGGTTTTTTCTTTTTCTTTTTTTTAGCCTATTTTAGTCCATGTTATCTTTCAAGGGATTGCCTATGTAAACTGTAATTTTTTATTTTTGTTAACTTAATATTACTTGTAAAATTACTTCTTTTTCTTTTCTTCTTCATGGTTTTTTTTTTTTTTTTTTCTTTTTCTTTTTGCTTCTTTGTTTCTTTGGCTTTTCAAGTTAGGGTCTCTCTGTAGCCCAGGCTGACCTGGAATTCACTATGTAGTCACAGGTTGGCCTAGAACTCTGGGTGATCCTCCTACCTCTGCCTCCCGAGTGCTGGGCTTAAAGGTGTGTGCCCATCCAGCAATATTAATTACTAAGCTTTTCATATCCTTTTATCTTTCATTATGGATATTGGAAAGTTATTTATATGGCTGGAAAGTCATTTTATCTTTATTTTTATTTCATTACTTTTCTCTACTTTTTGATTTTCTATTTCATTGACATACTTTTCCCAATTCTATTTTCACTGTAACTTGGGCTTTCATTTCCCGTCATCTTTAAGCATCTTTTCTGCCTCAGTTGCATCTCCCACTGATGACTGATGGTAAACTTTAATTTATTTAGTGTTTTATAATACTGCTTGTTGTTTTTTAATCTATGCAGGAATGATTACAAATATTGGACGATATTTTCACATACTTTTCTCTGACTGATTCCTGGTTTAAATAGTATTGAAGTATTTATAAAGATCCCAATGATTTCATATTTATTAAGTCTTGTTTCACAGACCAAAGTATATTTTTTCTTGGTAAAGTTTCATATTTACCTCTAAGCATTGTATTCTGTAACCATTTATTAGAATGTGGAGGTTGATAACTTTAAATCACATGGCCTCACATCTCTATTCACTTAATTATGTTTGAAAAAAAAGTGTTAAATTATAAAACACTAATTCTCAATGATTCTATTGCTTTTTAATAAAATCAATCTTTTTGTTTTTTTAAGAGAATGGTGCAGCACACCAGGGCCTCCAGCCTCTGCATACTCCAGACACATGTGACACCTTGTGCATCGGGCTTATGTGGGTCCTGGGGAACTGAACTGGGGTCCTTTGCAGGCAAGTGCCTTAACCACCCTCTCCAGTGCCTCAATCTTTAATTTATGAATTGTAAACTCTATTTTGAAGTTGCGGACCCAGCATTGCCATGTTTCCTTTAGGATTTTCTATTGTTATAAAATGTCTTTATCTTTGATGATATGCCTTTTTGTCAACTTTAGTCAGATGTTAATATAAGAGCTCTCATTCTTCAAGAATAAGGGGGCAGGTGAGTCTTCTGGGGCCATCAAGCCCATTGTTCTCATTGCAGTGTATTAATAAACTTGTTTTATTTGTAAAAAAAAATGAAGCAGCTTATATTTTTAAACTCTTTCAGGTTATTATTATTAATTTCCCTGATAGTACGTGTGTGTGTGTGTGTGTGTGTGTGAGTGTGTGTGTGTGTTTGTCTGTGTGTGTGTGTGTTTATGAGGATTAATTCCAGTGCCTGGAGCTTGCTAGGCAAAGGCACTAACACTGAGCTATACCATCAGATCATCCTCTACATTATTGTATCATAAGCTGTTTGCAAAATTTCTATTTTGGTATGATTTAGATTGCCAGTATTTGACTCAAAAGTTAACCAGCTTTAGGTTGTTATGTTTGTTATGTGTGCAGTTTTGAAATAAAATTTAAAACTTGTTAATTATTTCTCCAAAAGGTTTTGTCAATATATTTTATCAGTTCACTTGTGGTTGTTTTTCCCCATCTCTCTCTCTTTTTTTTTTTAATTCCATATTCATGCATCTTAGGATATTTGAGGTTTGCTCTACTGGACTAAAACAATATGTATATTTTTATTTCAGTGTTCTTGTCTTATTTTGTTTCATCATTAATACTTTCTACTATTATTCCTTTTTAATATTTTTTGACAGTTTATATAATTATAGACAATAAACCATAATGATTCCCTCTCTACCCCCAGTGCACCCCTCACAAATACACCCTTTATCACATCTCTACCCCTTCCCAATTAGTGTCTTTTATTTTTATGTCATCCTCTTTTCCTTCTGTTATAATGATATTGCGAATGAAGCGCCAGGTACTGTGGGGTCATGGGTACTGTGACCATTTTGTGTCTGGAAGATTGCATTGTAAGCAGTGCTATCTTCCTTTGGCTTTTACATTCTTTCTACAACCTCTTCCCCAATGGACCCTAAGCCTTGGAAGGTGTGATAGAGATATTTCAGGGCTGAATACTCCTCTGTCTCTTAATTCTCAGCACTATGGTGAATTTGATATACCCAGTGGTCACCACTATCTGAAAAGAGAAAATTCTGAAACCGAAGGTGAGAGATGCATTAATATATGGGTATAAACATTAAGAAAAGTACTTACAGGGCATTTTGGTGACCACATTATATACATTTAGCCAGACAGCAACAGTCATTACTCCCTAGGGCTCATGACCTCCCCCACCATAGGCTTTTGACTAAACTTTCAGTACCAGACATATATTCCCTCCCATGGAGCAGGCCTCCAGTCCAATGACAAAGCCATTGGTTTCCCCCATAAGAGATATGCCACTGTTGTGCCAGTTGGCATATTTGGCCTGACTGGCTGATGTTAAGTCTCACAATGTCCACTCTTGTTTATCACCGTTGATGACGTCTCTCTTCCATAGGACTGTATGAAGCATATATTTATCCAGGTTCCTTTTTTTAATATTTTATTTTTAGTTACTTATTTGACAGAGAAAGAGGGAGGGAGGGAGAGAGAGAGAAAGAAAGAGAGAGAGAATGGGGAATGGGAGTGCCAGGGCTTCCAACCACTATAAATGAGCTGTACATGCATGTGCCACCCTGTGCACCTTCCTGGGGTACCAAACGTGGTTCCTGTAGTACCAAACCTGAGTCCTTTGGCTTTGCAGGCAAACACCTTAACAGCTAAGCCATCCCTCCAGCCCTTATCCAGATTTCTGTCAGCTGGTCTAAAGGAAGATGTTTTCAGCTCAGCTCCTGTTTGAATTCTCAGTGATTTGCAGCCCAAGCATATGGAGTCTTCCACAATCATCTATTCTGGTGGGAAACCAAGAGCCTTGGCAATGGTCTGACATCTCTATCATAACTTCAAAGGCTCATTGTCTGTTGCAGAAGAGGTGGCGGAAAGAATTTAAGAGCTAAAGAAATGGTAGGACTGTTTACAATGCAGTAATGTTTTGGGGATATCAGGGAGCTCTCTGGCCAACATCTCTTTGGAAGGCATCTCATTTCTAGCAAGGAAACTTTTCTAATGGAAATCTGTGGCTTATTGGTGTGCAATTATCAAAAGAAATAGGTTCTGATATGGCTTATTCATATCATAACAAATTTTGATGAACCCTCTTTCCACACTTTATTCAATTCGCTCCCCTGACCTCAGTTAGGCCATTATAGCCACATTAATCTGTTAATCTACTTACATATATACAACACCCTCCCCTTAACTCCTCCCCTCTCTTCCCTACCTTACAGCCTCTTTATATCTTACTGGCTTATGCTACCATGTTTTATTTCAACCCATATACAAACCTAAACCTTTGTAGCTAGGATCCACATATGAGAGAGAACATGTAGCATTTGGCTTTCTGGGCCTGGGTTATCTCATTTAGTATAATCCTTTCCAGGTCCACCCATTTCCCTGCAAGTTTCATAATTTCATTTTTCTTTACTAGTGAATAGAACTCCATTGTATAAATGAACCACATCTTCATTATCCATTCATCAGTTAAGGGACATGTAGGCTGGTTCCATTTCCTAACTATTATTGGTTGAGCAAGTATCTCTAAGGAAGTGAGTAGAATCCTTAGAATATATAACAAGAAGTAGTATAGCTAGGTTATATGGTAAATCTACTTTTAGCCATTTCAAGAACCTCCACACTAATTTCCAAAATAGTTGTACCAGCTTACCTTCCAACCAATAGTGTAAAATGGTTCTTTTTCTACATCCTTGCCATCCTTTGTTTCCTTGATGATAGGCCATTCTGACAGAAGTGCGATAGAATCTCAGAGTAGTTTTAATTTGCATTTCCCTGATGGCAAAGGTGTAGAACTTTTTTTTTTTTTTTCTTACTGTTTATAGACCGTCTGTATTTCTGGGAAAAAGTAGGAGGAACACTTCAAAGTACTGGCCTAAGCAACAACTTTCTGAATATAACTCCAGTACCTCAGGAAGTAAAACCACTAACTAACCACTGGAACCTCATGAAATTACAAAGCTTTTGTACAGCAAAGGACACTGTGACTAGAGCAAAGAGGCAAACTAAATGATAAGAAATCAGACAACCCAATCAAAAAATGGGCTATGGAACTAAATAGAGAGGTCCCAAAGGATTAAATATAGATATTATTATGCTTAATACTATGGAATTTGTCCACTGCTGACCATGTAACTAATTTGTTAATATGGTTACTCCAGTATTCTGGTTTTCATATCTAGAAAACTCTATATGCTTCATTTTATACCTTTAACTTACACCTTTATGGTGTTCATATATTTCCTTGAATATATGATAATAGTTATAGCACTGTGATAACATCTGTTGTGGTTTGATTCAGGTGTCCCCCATGAACTTAGGTGTTCTGAATGCTAGGTTCACAACTGATGGAGACTGGGAATTAATGCCTCCTCAAAGCAATGCATTGTTGGGGGCGGGCTTATGGGTGTTGTAGCCAGCTCCACCTTGCTAGCATTTGGCACACTCTCCTGTTGCTATTGTCCACCTTATGTTGGCCAGGGGGTGATGTCCACCCTCTGCTCATGCCATCCGGGAGCATCCCTTCAAGTCTGTAAGCCAAAATAAACTCTTTTTTTTTTCGTCCCCAAAACTGCTGTTGGTCCAGTGATTTTTACCAGCAATGCAAACCTGACTGCAACAATATCCTTATTAATTCTATTATTTCTCTCCCTTGTGCTTGAGATAACTGCAGTTTGTCCTGGTCATTGATCATGCTTTAATTTCTCTTTGCATATCTACTATGTTTTGTCTTTTCAGTAGACATTGTGGAATTATGCTGTTGCATGTCTGGTTCTTGTCTTTCATTTTAAAAGGATTCACATTTACTTTGATAGGCATTTGTGACTTTGGAAGGGCATGTCTAGGTGAATCTTTTTTTTCCTGAGACAGTCTCCTCTACAGGGTCTCTGCTCTGGCATGCTGGAACTTGATGTGAGCTCAGGGACCTGTTAAGTTTATGAATTTCTGCCCACTCTTTCCCTTTCACCTGTTGTGAAGGGCTAAGTTTATTCTGCTGAATAACACCCTTGGAGGATTCCTTTTGTAATGAGTTGCCAGTGAGAACACATCACAAGGGCCATTTTGCAGCTTAGGTATGCCTTCTCCCAGATTAGCGAACAAGAATACAAGTGCTGCTAAAATACTGTGCAGTTAGAATCAAAATACATCACTATTCTATAAGAAAGTTAATCCAATGAAAGTTCATCCTGGGTGTGCCAGAACTACTTGAATAAAACTAGGGACTAGGTTCTTCCTGAAGAGGGAAATTCCAAAGAGCAGATGAGCCTGAACTTGCTTTCTCTCTCTCTCTCTCTTTTTTTTTTCCCCCTCCTGAATCTACCATATGTTATTCTCTGTTCATGCACTCACATTTTGAAAATTGTTAGGGTTACATTCTTCTGTTTGTGTCTACCATTTTTTTTTTTCTGCTTCCATTTACAATCTACTGAAAGAACATAGGGCATTTTTTCAGTGTGTGTGTGTGGTGGGGGACATTGCACTTATTTGAAATATACGACTAAAACAGCATTCAAGTCTTGTCATGGAACTCTGCTAGCCCCTCAAAACAAAATAATCAACAACAACAAACTACCTAGATAAGCCTTCTCCATACCTAACATTGGTCTCCAGAACTTGATAGGACTGCAGAATTCTGCCTCGATCCTGTCTTCCTGTTAATATGAATGCCAGCATTATTGAAATGTTTATCCCTAGCTTCTCTTCTACAAAGTATATGAATAACAGCTCCAACATATCTGAAAAAAAAAAAAAAGAAACTTACCTGTTACTTTCTCTTGCTGGCACAAAGTATTTAACAAGAATCAGTTTAAAAGAATAAGGGCTTATTTCAAATTACAGCTGTAGATTATAGTTTGTCTTGGTAAGGAAGGCATGGTGGCAAAATCTTGGAGCAGCTGGTTACGTTCAGTCCACAGTGAGGAAGCAGAAAACAATGACTGCTCATGCTCAGCCAGCTCGCTCCTTTTTAAATTGCCCAGGGTCACAGCTCGTGGAATGGTGCTGTCCAGTAAAGGTGGTTCTTTCCTACCTTAATTAACCTAATCAAGATAATCCCTCACCGACATGGACATAAGGTAACCTAATGTACATAATTCTCAAAGGGCATTGTAGGTCCGGTGAGTGGACAATCAATATAAACAATCACAGTTACAATTGTTTCTTTTCTCTATTATCTGGATAATAGCTCTAATGTGTCTGAAAAATACAAATCTTTGCACAACACTTTTATTTTTTCAATTATTGGCCCAGGCTGTCCTCAAACTCCTGACCATCCTGCCTCACCCTCATTAGCAATTTGCTGTACCAGCATGCACAAGTACAACCGGCAGGTCTACACTATTTAATAACTCAAAATTGGCCTGTCCTGTGAGATGAAATTTCCCATATTTTGACCCAGTGTTGGGGAGAGGAAATAATTCAGAATGTACTTGAAGGCCCTAGTGAGGAAAACACATTTTCAGTCATTTCCTTGTGTTTTTCCAAATCAATTATCCAATTGTTGGTCTCACCAAACATAGAATAGACTCTCAAAATTGGACTGTAATTGTACATCTAGCAAAGTGCCTGATACATAAAAACAGAGAGTGGAATGTTGAGAATTTTTTAAAAGGTAAAGTCTTATTTGAATTCCATTTATTTATTTACTAATTACATGATACAAATACTAATTTATTAATCTCTGAAAATCTTTACTTGAAATGAAGAATAGTTCCAGCTTTCACCTCACTGAACTGCTATTAAACTAAACTAAACTTAATGAAGTTCTTAGCAGTGTTGCTGACAAATTGTAAGCATTAAATTATTATATCCTTGATATATTTAGCATTTTAAATAACTTAAGATAAAAATAATTGATGGATTCACATACTTGAGGTTGAGGTATCTAGAGAACAGGCAGATGATTATTAGGACCATTTCTCATGGGATTTCTACAATTTGTTTCTGTTCTTCATGTCAAATTCATCCTCAAGTTATTTATTGAAAGTAGCATTGTGGCAATAATCATTTCTAGGGTCCCAACTTTCTAGCTTATCATACAAGGATCTTGTCCTACCAAACCAAGAATAAGTGCCCCTGATAACTACTTGAAATCACATGTCAATCATCTATAGTCCAAGTAGTGACTAATCCTAAATTACTTATGCCTGGCTTAAATGTCTAGATAGTGTGGTACCTTAAGGTAATTGTGATCTTATTTACTGATATTCCTCAGATCCTATCATTTCTTTGAGGTTGAAATTAATTCCACTTAATCAGCACTGTGGACATTCAATGAAGGTAAAGACTGTATGTGACACCACATGTCTTATCACATCACATCTCAGTGTGTGTGAATATTCTTTTTGTTTAAATTCTTATTTATTCGTGTGTGTGTGTGTGTGTGTGTACTTGTATTTGGGTATGGCAGAGTTTTTTGCCATTGTAAATGAATACCTATCTGGCTTTGGATGGATGGCTGGGAAATGGAACTCAGGCCAGCAGTCTTCACAGGCAAGCATGATTGAATGTCTGGGGCATTTCTCCAGTCCCTTTAATTTTTTTTTCATGGCAAGCCCAACTGACTGGCCTTTTTTGTTTGCGTGTTTATGTGTGTGTGTGTGAGAGAGAGAGAGAGAATAGGTATTCCAGGGCCTTCAGAACTGTAATTGAACTCCAGATGCATGCACCACACTGTACTCATGTTTGACCTTATATGCTTGTGTCGCCTTGTGCTTCTGACTTACGTGGGATCTGGGCAGTTGAACATGGGTCTTTAGGCTTCACAGGCAATGGCCTGAAATACAAAACCATGTCTCCAGCCTCCTTTAATATTTTTTATCCTAGAAATCATATCACACTCAACTCTGGTTATGCATTTCTATCATTCATAAATTTTGATCTTGGGACTTACGGTTTGTATTTGAGGATAAACTGGAAAACCTAAATATATCTCCTACTCTGAATTGATCATGCCAGACAAAAAGAAAATTAGTGCTCTTCACATATAAGAGTTAGAGTAATCATTTACTTAATACAGTATTATTTATTACCTTAGCAAGCTGAACCTACTATCATCCTTTTACAGATGGGCTAACTAATGCATTTAAAGGTTAAATCCCTTTCAACAGGTCATAAAGACATGGGTAGAAAATAGGGTTGGGTCCAACTTAGTCTGGTGCCCAACTTCATATTTTATCCAGAATCCAATATTGCTTTGTTATTAATTTATTGAGGACTTTTGTTCTTTAAAATAAAGAAATATTATAATAGGTATTTGATTGAGAAATTTTTATGTTCTGTTTATCACCAATCTACTGATCCCTCTATTCACCCTAATTATCTTTCCAACAATGGTAGGGATACAACACAGCAGAGAACAGAAAGATGATTTCTGAAAGTTATTATTATTATTATTATTATTATTATTATTATTGGTTTTTCAAGGTAGGGTCTCACTCTAGCCCAGGATGACCTGGAATTCACTATGTAGTCATAGGGTGTTTATGGTATTCATGGTAATCCTCCTACCTCTGCCTCCTGAATGCTGGGACTACAGGCATGTATCACCATGCCTGGCCTAACATTTCCTTCTTAATATAATGCATATAACCATTCATTTATTTACTTACTATTTTTTATTAATTATGAACTTGACTGTATGAACAAATAATATGCTGTTCATATTCCTATTTGCTTATATTCTTACATCTCCTCTCCCCAACCCCCATTCCACTCAGGGCCCTCCTCAAGGTGGTTATTGGTATTCCCCATCAGGTTATGAATGCATTAGTCAGTCTTTGGGGGGTGAGTGAGGACAATGCCTTCATAGACTCCTCCCACTCTGTGACTTACAATATTTCCATCCCTTCTTCTTCAGTGTTCCTTGAACCTTTGTGGGTGTGTTACAGTCTCCTTTAGTGTCAAGCTCTCTTCAAGCCTTGGATTTCTGGTTTGATGTGTTTGGAGAGTCTTCATTGCCAATTGCTATCTCCTTAGAGATGATTTCAGGCTAGCAGTAAGAAAGCAGCTTTCATGATTGATTGTTTTCTTATTTTTATTTATTTTATAGAGAAAGAAAGGAGAGAGAGAGAGAGACAGAGAGGAGAGTTGCAGTCAGGTTCACATTGCTGGTAGAAATCACCCATCTCAGAGCAGCTTCTGGGGGAAAAAAAAAAAGAGGTTTATTTTGGCTTACAGGCTCGAGGAGGAAGCTCCATGATTTCATGGTAAAATGATGGCATGAGCAGAGGGTGGACATCACCTCCTGGCCAATATAAGGTGGATAATAGCAACAGGGGAGTATGCCAAACACTGGTAAGGAAACACTGGCTATACTACCCATAAGCCGGCACCTAACAGTAACACTGCCTCCAGGAGGTGTTAATTCCCAAATCTCCATCAGCTGGGAACCTAGCATTCAGATCACCTAAGTTTATGGGGTACACCTGAATCAATCCACTAGAGAAAGAGAGAGAGAGAGAGAGAGAGAGAGAGAGAGGGAGAGGGAGAGCCTCTAGCCATTGCAAACCAGCCACATGTGCCACCTTGGGCATCCGGCTTACATGGTTCCTTTGGAATTGTAGGCAAGCACTTTAAGCTAAGCCATCTCTCCAGCCCCAGAATTCATGTTTAAATCACCACTTCCTCTGTAATGTATCCTGAGATCTGGAAGATGAGATAGAGATGGTTTTCCAGTGCTAGGCAGTCAGCTGTCTTTTCTTGTATTAATAGACAACCAAGAGTAAGAGCCACCCTGATTAAAGGGGACAAGCAATTATTTAAAAGATCTTTTGATGGGTAGAGCCATTCTTCTCAGCCAAAGACTAGTGGTAACATCTCTGTACAATCTATGGCCTTTCTATTTGTAGGATTCTGTGTTGGTTCTCAGTAGTAGATATGAGTTCTCTCTCAGTGAACAGGTCTCATATTCAGTCAGTGAGCCATTGATTACCCACATAGGATGCCTGCATCTATAGCACAGTTGTTTGCACCTTGTCCAGCTGGTTGATAAACATAGCTTGCAGAAACCCCTGCTTATTCACATTATGGTGTCCATTACCCCCAGAAGGTCATATAATAGTTTTCAGCACTATAAGCACTAGCTATCAGGGAGGTGGCTTTCTTCTAATTTCCAGAATGATCTCTTGGTTTCATATGCCAATGGCTTGGAGTGTCTTCAGCAATAGGGTTGTACTATTTAGATTTGGTGTGTAACCAAGTGCTTTGATAATGGCCTGCATTGTTTTGGGGATTTCATGATTCTCCCCAACCAACAACACACTGTGGGAGATAACCCAGTTCTGACACTTGGATTTACTAGCCAGTATCCTGTGGTTTTAGGATTCAGCTTTCTCCACCCTCTATAGGGCACTTCTTCCCTGGAAGTTCACATATATATGTGATGTCTATGCTACTGATTCATGCTGTCATTAGTTTTGTGAATCCCCCACCCCCATTTGCCCCTACCCAACCAGGACCTTTCCATCCTCTGTGTTCTGCCCCTCAGCTTGCCTATCACGTATCTCCTCCTTCCCTGTTTCCACTTTTTTCTAGCTTCATTCTTGTTACCTGTCAATATGCCTGATGCTTACTACTACTTACAAGCAACTCAAGCTCTTCCAGGTTAGGAACTACATACGAGAAAGAACATTCCGATGCATTGGACTTGTTTGAGATCACCCTGGACTTTTTGTTCTTAAGAAATAATAGTCATAGATCCCAAGTAATGTTTTTGAAACTGTAGGATAGAGCCAATTATTAAGACAAGAAGAAGAGGACTGGAGAGATGCCTTAGTACTTAAGATGCTTGCCTGTGAAGCCTAAGGACCCAGGTTTTATTCTCCAGTGCACAGGTAAGCCGGATGCAAAAGGTTGTAAATATGTATGGAGTTGGCAGTGGCTAGAGGCCCTGGAGCACCAGTTCTCTCTCTCTGTATCTCTCTCTCTCCTTCACTTTCTCTGCCTTAAATACAATAAAGACATAAGCAAAATATGTTAAACAAAGAAAAGAAGAAGAAGAATACGTCAGAATTCTTTATATTCTACAAATATAACTCTGAAAGGTTTTATATGATTTTACAAAGGATATCTGAGCATCAGTGGTTTCTGCATAGTTGACCAGGGTATAACACAGCACAGACAAGACCTTAACTACTTTAGAATTACTGATTCAAACAGAGGCATTCAAATTATTTTACCTTTCCCAAGCATCCTACTTGTAATGATTATATTGCATATGCAAAACTAAAATGGTACTGTCATAAAAGCTGTTTTATTCCTTCTGCCATACATTAAGGTAATTTGTTTATAGTAACAGCTTCAGGAGCAGTCTGGCTTTCTGAAAAATGGAATAGTACTTTGATTTGCTATCTACTTCTTTACCATTGTCCACTTTCCTTGAATTCATTTTAAACATCATTTCAACAATATGGTTGGCTTTAAGAGAAGCAGTTGGTTGATCACCATTTAAAATTTTAAATCAATCCCTTTATTCTTAGAGACAAAGGCCTAGCCCCAACTAGGAACAACTACAACACGGCAGTCACGCTTTTCACAAGCTTATCACAGTAGAATTATTTTGCCCATGTTGAGGTCAAATGGCCTCATATAGCATTATGAAATGCTATGCTCAGGAATATATTTACCTTATGCTCTGTGGTTGCAGCATTTACTTATTTATGTTTCTTGCTCCCAATTAAAAAATACCAGCTGGAAAATGCTGTATTAACTGAGGACCACAAGAATTTAGACATGAAGATAACCCAACATTAGGTAATCTGATTTGAAATGGAAATTTCATGTATTGGGAACATTTTCATTAATGTCTCATGCTTCTTCCCAACTCTTGATTTACCTCACAAACTTCTGCAAGCAGGTACAAGCAGGAAACAGCTTCTACCATGTTCTCTGAACTTAGCACAACCTCTGGCATCTCATCTTGATAGAAAACATGGGAATAATTAATCAAAGTAAACAGGTCACTCCTCATGGGCTTATGAAAAGGGAACAGAACAGCTTTTATATGTAGTTCAGGTCTTTTTCACAAAGACTAACCAAGTGGGTGATGTTAACACATTCAATCCTAATCCAATTTATTTCTCTCCTAAATTTATTGCCATCTGGAAAAATAATTCTTTGGAGACGTTATTCCTTACTCAGAATACTCTATAACTTTTTTGCTACACTTTAAAAGGTAATTAACCTCTATTTATAACCTACAATATTACATCTTTTATATCTCATTTTGGACACAACTAAAGAAGAAAGCAAACTTGAAAGATATTAAGTAATAGTGATGAGACTCCTGTACGCTTAGTTAAGTCTTTCACAAAGTTTTCAAAACAGTCTAGCATACAAGCAGTTATCCTATACTTTTAAATTGACATAACAGATCTACACAAATTTTTCAAGAGTGAATTATCAAAAAGAAGTTGAAGACTTTTTTTTTAATTTTTTTGTTTATTTATTTGAGAGCGACAGAGAGAAGGAGGCAGAGAGAGAGAGAGAGAATGGGCGCGCCAGAGCTTCCAGCCTCTGTAAACGAACTCCAGATGCGTGCGCCCCCTTGTGCATCTGGCTGACGTGGGTCCTGGGGAATTGAGCCTCGAACCGGGGTCCTTAGGCTTCACAGGCAAGCACTTAACCGCTAAGCCATCTCTCCAGCCCCACAAGTTGAAGACTTTTAAAAGGTTAATTATAGTGTCATGTTTTTATATTATGCATTAGTACTTTCATACACTCTCAAAAGGGCTGATAATTCACTTACTTTATCTAGATTACTATTTTTATGGAGTCAGATAATCCATCTTCATTTTCATTTCCTTCAATGTGTTACAAATACAGCATCCACTGGTATTCCTAAAAGTTGGTTAAATTCTGGAGCCTATGAAATAGTGGATTTCTAGAAAAAGTTTCCCCAATTATGTTGACACATTCAACAGTCACTATATTAGACTTAGTGTTCAAGATCAGAACACTGATCAGATAGTAGTACTAATATGCATCATTTTAGCTTGAAAATTTTCCAGCTCAGGTCAAGTCAGTGTTTTATATCATTTATTGTTAGAATGGTATTAATTCTGAGATGCTGGTATAAATCTGTACATAAATTCTACTTCTGTTTAAAATTAACATTTAGATAATAGATTATACTCCATTTTTCTTCACCACAGATTTTCGGTATCTTCTCAGATTCTCCCCTTCGAGGATGTTCAGGACATGTAAAATTACCTTTATGTGTTTAACAAGCCCATCTATTGTCACTTGTTCTCCCTCCTGTGTTACTCTTGACATTGTAAAAAGGGGAGTGACTTCATCTTGGTGTTCTTGTCTTAGTCTTCAAGGAAACTGAGCAAAAGAAGAACTACATAGCTAATTGCTTGTCATTCCGAATTATAGGCCCAGTTCTCAGTTTAGATAATAACAATTTACAGAGAAGAGCAGGAATTCTCGTGAAAGTACTGTCCTTATATGTCTTGTCCATAGTTTAGATCACTACAATTAAGGAAGGCAGATTTAGTAACTACAAGAACTAATGCATACACGGTCATTATTTGCTGTTCATCTAAAACTCAGCTTTATCTCGGCATCTCATGTTTTCTGCCAACCTTAACTGTAATTGAACATCTTCCCTAGTATGCTGAATCATTGAAGAAAAATATTTTGAATAACAAAAAAGAACCAAATTGTCTTCTTCTTCTGACCTGTAACTCCCAGAACCAGCATGGGGCTATCATCCACAATGAGCTTTTGATCAGAGAGACATACAAGGTTTCCTAAAAGACAGACAGATTTCTGTCAGAGTACTTGATGACCCACCAAAGGTTAGTGGTAAGACCCTACTGCTGAAGATACCTTATGTGATTGACATGCAAATTAGAATGGCATGGCTGGAAGTTGGATGAGAGTCAGTCCCCAGACAGTCAGCGCGTCTAGTGCCAGAAGGTGCTACATGGGCGACTGGGGGAAATTGACCAATATCTATCGAAGCAACGCATGGTCTAACCTACTTAGCAGCAAATAACTTATTGTGATGCCCACACAAGTGCAGTGGTGGCACACAGCCATGGTGGGGAACCAACTGCTCTCAATTTGGCTAACTGATCCCCTCACTGGTATGGGACCCATAGCTGGAGCTGGGAAACAAGTCAGAACCATATCCAAACATAAGCCCACTCTCCAGTATCAAGCTACTATCAATTGTGGGTTAAAAGAGGGCCTACACGTATTAAATTCTCTATAAAAAAAAAAAAAAGTAAGGGTTATCTCATTTGTCCTGGTGCTAACTTACTCTCCGTTGGAGAATCTGCTTCTCTTTTTCAGATAGATGTAGACCCTAAGGAGAGAGCCACCCCATCATACCTCAAAAGGGCCCCGGCTGAAACTAAGAAAACTTCGAGAAACAAGCAAGGGGGCTGTTTTCCTGATGAACCGGACACCAGCACAAGGGGGAAGGAGATCAGCATAGAGAAAAATCAACTCCTACCAAATCAGAGAGCCAGAGCCTCAGAGGCCCTCAACACCTCATCACTGAAGCAGACCAAAAATGAACCCAACATGGCTCGGAAATTTTGCGGAAGAGGGGGCGGAAAGAATGTCAGAGTCACATGTTGGGTCATGATATGCAGAGACATTTAGCTTACCCATAACTGTGGGCTAACTCCACAATGCATGACCCGTATACCTCAACAAGGAGGGGCCAAGGGGAGGGGGTAGGTCACGGATGAGCCTAATAATGGTACCAAACTGACTGTATTTGCTGAATACAGAACTGACTAATAAAAAAAAAAAGAACCAAATTGTCAACAAATATATTCTAATGAATCTAAATTTTGCCCTAACAAAATATAATAAAATAATTACGTTTTAAGAAGGGCAGTTTTCATTCGCTATGGAACTTTCCATGGTTCCAGCATTGGTGGTTAAATGTCAGGTCACCCTTAACATGACTATTTTTTTTCTTTCAACTCAGAAATGTGGGGGTTAATAAGAAGTTTCACTTCAGTGACATGATGAATACTTCCTTGAGTCAGTGTTCTTTCTCCTTTCCAGACATCTGAGGCAGTGAAAGATGACCTTCCCTTGGACACTCCAGTTTCCTCTCCTGTCTGATGTGATCACATGGCATCAATAAAATCAGTGGTAGGTTAAAGTTTTAAATTCCTCACTGCTGTATATATTGGAAGAGTAGAAGGAGGGCAAGATCAGATTTGATCCAATATAAAAATATCATTATGCCCAATCTAATTGCATTTATGTATCATTTAAACAGAGGACATTTCTTGAGAAATGTGTCTTTAGACTATATCATTGTGTAGGCATTGCTTAGTAGAGTTGCATGAGCCAAGAGGTCACTTGACATGGCTTTAACACAATCAAATTAATAAAATATGGGAGATATGAGGTTGCTGTTGGTTTATTGTGTCATGATACATTATAAAATATTGATTAATACATATAATATGGGCTAGGGAAATGGATTGATGGATAGTTTTTGCTATACAGGTATGAGTACCTGAGTTCAGATGCCTGGAACTCATATAAATCCAGATGCTCTTGTGTGAGTCCATGCCATCTCAGTGCACCTATAGCAAAAAAGGCATGTAGAGACAGGAGAATCTACAAAAAGCTTATGGGTTAGCTAGTTTGTCCACACAGCAGTGAACAGTGAGAGACCCTGCCTTAAACAAGGTGAAGGATGAACAACTGCAATTGTCTTCCACATATGTGCTGTGGCATACATGCCTTCAATTGTTTACATGAATGCCACACACACACACCACACAGCACATACACACACCACACATGCACACACTACACACACACCACACAAACACAACCACAAACACACACACCACACATACACACACAACACACACACAAACATACACACACACACTACACACATACCACACATGCACACATCACACACAAACTACACACACACCCTACACACACACCCCACATCTCTCTCACACACACACCACACACTACACACACACACCACACCACACCACACACACAAACACACATGCCGCACACACACATACACACCAAATATAGCATAATCAATTCATAAACCAGTAGCAGTTTGTTATCAATTCAAGTACTATTTGCTTTGTCACAGTGTATGTTCTATACTTTTGTATAACTGTTATGCAGTAGGTATATTTACACCAGCACCGCCATGAATACACAAATAGCAGGTTGAACTATGACATAATTGCTAAACCCTAACTGGGAAATGGGAACGTTATTCCCCTATTATGGAACCACATCAGGTCTGTAGTGTGACATGGTCTGAAATATCAACACATGTCTTACATCCATAGAGTCAAGTCAAGGCCTTCACAGCTGCTGAGTTTCTGGGGCTCCTTTGTAAGAATTCTTCACACTGAATACTAACACAAGGCCAATTTCTGAGGGCTGTACATAATGGTATTTGGTATATTTGGACACATTCTACATTGGAAAAAAAGCAAACAGAGACTGTAGTTCCTTGCATCATAAATGGCTTCAAACTCATTTTCCATAACCTATTATTGTCAGCTTTATATCAATGCTGAAGTGCTTTAGCAATCAAGTTAATTCAAATCTTTTTCAGTATCTCTTCACCCTGGATTAAAAATATCCACAGCATTGTGTAACGGTGTTTGCACATGTTTTCACTGAACTCCGCTTACCAAGATTATACTTTGATAATGCAACCTTTTGATCAGCCCACTACAGAAGCCTTAGCTTTATTATCTACTACCTTATAAATTTGTAAGAGAATCTGAACCTTTTGACCTCATCTTGGCAAAGTAGTAATTAATGTCAGATTCATTTTGATAACACTATTAAAATTGTTTTCAACCTCAGAACAGCTAATTGGAGAGAGAGATTCCTGTATTACTTTATCAAGCTAAGTCCCAGGGCGACTATTATCATTCTGATTAAATACAATGAAATATCCAACTGTTTAGGGAAATAATCAAACAAAGCATACTTGAGCATAAGATGTGTTTATATAGGGAATACATTAAAACAGCAATTCTCCTGTCATTTAAAATGTGAAATGGCACTTTGACCCACCACATTCTCTACATGGTGATGGTACAGATTGTATTTTGAGAAGTTATGAAACTCAGCTAAGGTCATTGCTGGGTCCTGCAATCTTGTACAAGATTAATTTCTCCAATATATTTTGTGGATGTAGAGACGATCAGGGAAAGAGTGTAGGTCATGCTACTGTCTGATGAAATTTTCATTTGACACCTGCTGCCCATCCCACATAGTTTTTATGTGGAACTGGTTTTAAATCTTGCTCCTCTAGGAATATTTTATCTGTCATATTATTTACTTAGGAATAAATAACAGCTAGAAAACTGTGTTATTTCTAGATTTTGTAAACACTAATGAAGGCTGAGAAATTAAGACATATTTTGCCTTAAAACATATTTTTAGCATTTCACGTTAATTAAAGACTAGAACACATTCAGCAATACTATTAAAGTAATTTTAAATCCAAGATTTCAGACTGTCAACACTTGGCCAAAATAATTTCTGATTTTTAATAAATCCTGTGATTAGTTCACAGAGGATTAATGGGTTTCTTCTCTAAAGTGGATGTGATATGCAGATTTTTTTTTTCTTTATTCATTGTGGCTCAAACAATAAATGAAAGAGTAAAAATCAAGTTACCAATATCAGTTTGAAACTTTTTGTTTGTTTGTGTTTTCAAGATAGGTTCTCACTCCAGCCCAGGCTGACCTGGAATTAACTATGAAGTCTTAGGGTGGCCTCGAACGCAAGGTGAGATGATCTCCTCTGCCTCACAAGTGCTGGGATTAAAGGTGTGCCCCACCACACCCTGCTCAGTTCGAAACTTTTAAATATTTTTATTTATTTATTTATTTGGCAGAGAGAAAGAGGGAGAGATGGGGAGATAGAGAGAGAGAAAAGAAAAGAAAAAAATGTGTATGCCAAGGCCTCCAGCCACTGCAAACAAACTCCAGAAGCATGTGCTACCTTGTGCATCTGGCGAATGTGGGTCGGGGGAATAAAACACAGGTCCTTTGGTTTTGTAGGCAAATGCCTTAACTGCTAAGCCATGCCCTCCAGCCCAAGTTGAAGCATTTAGATTAATATTTTAAATGGTGGAGGTGGTGTGTGTGTGTGTGTGTCTTTTCATTGGTGTGGGTGCATGTCTGTGTGTGGGGGGGTGTGAACATATGTATGCATGGTTTTGAAGATCAGAGGTTGATGCTGGGTATTTTTCATGATTGCTGGATTATTCTCCACCTTATTTCCTTTATAAAGCATGGTCTCTTACTTGAGCTCAGGGTTTGCTGAATGGGGGCAAGTCTAGTTAGTTTATCCTGGAGGTCCTGTCTCCACCCTCCATGGGAGTGGATTACAGACAGGCTACCACACTCACCTGCCGTTTGGATTATTAGTGCACTAACTGAGCTCCAAATTAACAGTGAAATAAACTTTAAAAAAAATCATCAGGAAGAGTTATGAATAGTTAAGCATCCTGGGATTTTACTTCTAATTATTATGTAGATGAATGTTGTGATTGTTCTTATGACAAAAGGAATTGGTGTTAACTAGATTCTACTGAAATTTTTTGCTGGTTTGTTCACCTTTCCAAGGTAGATTCGAGTTGATTAGGGAGGTTGATATTGGCTCACATTCTGTTCATTTTTTTTGTAGTCACTTTGAATGTATTACACATATCAGGTAGCAACTCCTTACATTTCTTATCTAACTTCCCCAGCCCTACCACTCTGAAAAAAAAAAAAAAAAAAAAAAAAAAGACTGTTCTCACCCTGAAGAAATTTCTGATCATCCAAGTATACCTTTCATATTTGTTTTCCTTGTAGTCAGTAAAACACTTGGTAATTCACTTTCTCTGGTTGCTTCACTGTATTTTTAGAAAATGCTACACTTCTTAAGCATTGTGTATGTGTGTGTGCCCAACTACAGAACCTTATAAAACAATGAATAAAAGTAATCACTTATGCTTCTAGCATGTACTGACTTTGTTGACGACCCAAGAAGGTAAGTTTTTCTGGTTTGCCAAAGCTTTAGAAAGTGTGTTAACTATTGTTTTCATTGCCAGGAGCAGAAGAAAGCCCAGTGTCAATCCCAGCTGTTTTGTAGCTCCCTGGTTCCTCTAGGCTCCTGTTTTCCCTAAATTTCTAGGAAGCTGAGTGAAATAAAACAATAAATAGTACTTTTTCAGTACCCACTATCCTAACACTGCCATATGATAATCTCATTTTATGTGTGATTTTTTTCCTGCATATTTTAATGTATACCACTATCTGCTTACTTCAAGTATTTCTATATGTTTCATAAATTATTTTGAAAGTATTCAAGTAAATCATAACTTTAAAAGTAAAACAAATAGAATGATTATTTTATAGTTAGTGTTTCAGACTTTGCTGAAACTCCCTTTCAAGATGAATAAAGTCCAGTATTTTTCTTATATAGTTTGTATGCCACAAGTCAAAAGTGAGTCATGGTAGGCATTATGCATTTACAAGGGTGTTAGCTATTGGGGAACAGAATTCTAAAACAAATATGCACTTCCTTTCTATGAATATGAGATGTGGAGAAGTTTCAAAAGTTAATGTTGAACATGGATCTTGTTTTATTCTTTTAAAAGTCTTTATAATAAAAGAAAATAACATTGAGGGATACTTTTAAGAATACAATAATAATTAAATTGTTCAGTTAAGACTCTTTGGATTCAGTTTTTTTTTTTTTTTTTCTTCTTCAAGGTAGGGTCTCACTCTAGCCCAGGCTGACCTGGAATTCACTATGTAGTCTCAGGGTGGCCTCAAACTCATGGCAATCCTCCTACCTCTGCCGGGCTGGTGCTAGGATTAAAGGTGTGCGCCAACACACCCTGCTCATTTAAGGCTCTTTGGTTATGTGATATTCTACTGAACCTATGTATTGTTTTACTTATTTCTCATAAAATGAGAATAATTTTTTAATATTTTAAATATATTTTTATTTACTTATTTATTAGAGAGGGAGAAAGAAGCAGAGAGAGAGAGAGAAGAGAGAGAGGGGAGAGAGAGAAGAGAGAGAACAAGAATGGGCATGCCAGGGCCCCAGCACCTGCAAACAAACTCCAGATGCATGTGCCACCTTGTGCATCTGGCTTACATGAGTCCTGGAGAGTCAAACTGGGATCCTCTGCTTTGCAGGCAAGTGATTGAACTTCAAAGCCATCTCTCCAGCCCTCTATATTTTAGATGACGGAATAAATTGACCAAATTTGGAAGGAATTCAAGGTCACAGAGCTTATACTTGATAAAGCTGTGATTGGAACTCACATTTTATTGTAAACTTCCACTCATCCCCAGCAATTATAATTAGCAATGGATTGTGTGACACGTATCAGTCAAATCCCTCAGTTTGGATGTAACCTGCAGCAGATCTGGAGCACACAGATGTACAAAAGGGCTTCAAAACCTTCCCTGCAAATACATGTACTTCCGATTTGCAGTTTTCTACTTGGGAAAAACAAAAACAAGATCAAAACTGTAAATTCACACCCTCCATAAGATGATTATTATTACCAGGTAATTACGGCTGACATGGAGGTTTTATTAGAAAGAAGCAACAATGAAGGTTAGCTCATTTCAGAAAGGAAAGCATGAAAGATATCAACAATAGAAATTACACTTCACATTAGTAGAGTAAATCATTTTCTTTCTTCTGGGTTTTCTATCCTGACCCAGAAATGTTTGTGTTGGAAAATGATTTTATCTTAGTCACTTGGGTTTTCGGGACTTGACATACCACCTTAATACTCATCTCTGTTCTGAATGTTTTTCATTTCCAGCCAACATCAACTTTCAATGAGTTCAAAAAAAATAAAAAATAACAAAGTGTCTGATGAGAACTCACCAAGAAGAAGATGAAGAATTAAGATTTTTTTTTTCTGCCTCTGTTAAGTGGCTTCCAGAAGGATTGGAGCAGACATCAGGAAATTAGACCAAATGGTAGTGTTAAATCCATTAGCTAGCACACACTCTCCAGTGAAAAATGACATAACATTTAACAGTTTTGGTGAAAAAAATTAAATATGTGGCTAGGATCTTTAATTCCTTTGTGGGTTACTCCCCTCCTAACCATTTGCTAAAGTTTCACCATATGTACTTGCTTGGCTCACACTTCAGGTCACATGTAAAATTTATTTAACAGGCATATTCTCAAAACAGGTTAAGCCACTAGAGGTCTTTTTCCATTTCCTTGGTAAATTTTTATTCCTTGTTATTTATTCAGGGATTCAGAGGTTCGGGTTGTCATATTTTCAAAGTGTTAGCATGTACATGTTTGTGTGCAAGTTTGTAAATGAATTTTTGATATTTAATGTTTGATAGTAAATTGATATTTACTGCTGGGTATAAATGAGTTATATTGGAGATTTTAAAATTATTTAGACAAAATATTATTTAGCCTTTTTTCTCTACTTGGATTTAAATATTCTTATAAATGTAAAGAAATACAGTAGAACAAAATCATAGCAAAGCATGTGGAAGGAACTGTGGTTTTGGTTATTCAATGAAGTTAAACTGTAATTTTCACCATTAATGAAGCAGTCTTTCTCAAATGAATACCCAAAACTTAGATGCCATTTTTTTATTGTTGTTGTTGCTGCTAGTTACTTTTGGAAGGTGGTTCTCATCACCTTTGTTTCTGATCATGAGGTTATACTGGGCAGGTGAAGAGAGCTCTCAGTATATTTGAAGCTCTGAGAAATGCACTGAAATGACACTATTGAAAGTGGATTTTGTCCAGTGTTTAGGTTGTTACTTCAACCATAGCAATACAAATAGCTACATGTTGATAACTGCCATTTTATCAGTTTCACCTGAACTGGCAAGTTATTGCTGATAGACTTGTTCTCTGGAGAACTGCATGTGTAGTACCATGTTATGCCCTTTTTCTGACAATCTCTATGGCCCTACTACTAAAATAATACCATTCATTCAAAATTAATGAGCTTTTGAAGCAGAAACCATGGGAACAGGAAAAACAGCTGCATTTCCTTCTAGCTGATTTAGAAAATGATTCTAAACTTCACAAATTGTAGAAAAAATTACAGAAGTTTATTGTTCCTTGTAATATGTGAATTTGCTCAAAAATTTAAAAACAGAAAAGAGAAGCAAAGAAAGAGAAAAAGAAAAAACAGGAGAAAATTATACCTGTAAGTATGACACAGAGCAAAAGACATAGGAAAGAAAAAGGGAATCAAGTAAAAACACCATGAGCCAAATAGAAAAAAAGAAATTGGCATAAGTCATTTTAACATGGAAAGTGTTTTTTTTTAATTGTTTAAAACTTACTCCTCTGTTTATTCAATGATTCCACAATAAATCCACTGTCTTCATGCAATAAAGTATTTCAGTTAAATAACAGGTCGATTGGCTAAGCATCACTATTTTGTTGTTCTCTGTAAAATGTTACAGTCAGTAAAACTATATTTTATGGTTACATTGCCTAAAGAGTACTAGTGCAACAGCTTTGAATAAAAGTGTTGGGGGCGATTATGAGCAAAGTACCTTGATATGCGTGCATATAATATCAAAAACAAACACATTATCACTATTTAATGGATGGTTTTAAAGGGATGATATTAGCACAGAAGATATATCCCACTGTTAAATTGCATTGCTCTAAGGCCCTAACTTCAGTACTACTGCAATACATTCATCCATCTATCAATTATGTATCATCAGTCACATCACCTATCCATCTTATCAATGTATTTATTGTCTATCATCTGTTTACCTTCATACATCCACATCTACGTCTCATCCACATCTACATCTCATCCAAATCTATATCTCATCCACATCTATCTATAATTTTTCTTTCAGATTGGAAGCAGAGCTGACAATGAAGATTTGGAAATAGAAGAATTTGAGTAAAGGAAAGGTAATGTAAATGTGAAAATATAAACATTGATCAAGCCAAAAGAGGGTCTATGTAGAAATTACCTCATATAAAATTTTGCAAACATTTCTTATATTTTATTCATGTATTTATTTATTTATTTATTTAAGAGTGAGTGAGAGAAAGAGGGAGAGAAAGAGAATGGGACACATCAGGGCCTCTAACCACTTGCAAATGAACTCCAGAAACATGAGCCACCTTGTGCATCTGGCTTTACATGGTATTAGGGAATCAAACTTGGGTCCTTAGGCTTTTAGTCATGTGCATTAACCACTTAGCCCTATCTCCAGACCTCAAACAACATTAAAATGCACTCAAAGCCCAAATATATCACCTAAAGGGAAACCATTGTCTCCGAAGTATTTGTTCTAGAATAAGATGCAGATAAGTATTTTGCCCATTAGTTCAATAAAATGCCACCATTGTAAACTGTGAGATATTTGCCATTTGTTTCCTAGTTCATAGAACACCATGAGAGCACCTCAGTGATACTTCAGAAAGGTGCATGTGTCAGGGGACCACAGCATCATGAAGTTTACACTCCCAGTAGCTTCCAAGACACCATAGTATGATGTTCTTTGCAGTGGCAAGCTGCTTTTCCTCTGAAGCTACAGCTGGTTTGATGTACAAAGATAGTATTAAATCAAAGCTTTGAAGCAACTGGAATCAAATGCCAGGTCACTCATTTACAGTTATTTCATGGTCAAATATATAAGGAGCTCTCAAAATGTATTCCTTCTTTATAGAGAGGCTATCAAAGGGTATTAATCAGAAAAATCAATCAGCTGACTAATTAGTTTCTACAAAGGGCTTCCTGTGATGAAAGTACTAAGGCAAAACTTTTCACAAACATGACGTCTTCAATTACACTACACTCATAATACTGTCTGGAAAATTTAGTACAAGGTTATCAAAATTACATTCCTCCCATTATGTGAAACTGGAATAGGAATTTAAGTGGGCCTTGATATACTGATTAATTAAAAGGTAAGAAGCACAACATGGGGATTTCATGGAAAAAGTCATAGGACTCACCATGGAGATGTGATGGGCACGAGAATGCAGATGTCAAGAGTGTGTACCAGATGAAGAACAGACAATGCAACTGTAGCCTTTCAGTGAAGCAAGCTTGACTGGTACATGAAAAATGGTCCTCAATGTCACCCAGAATATTTGGATATTATATTGGATATGGTAAGTAAAATCAAATGGTTTTAGACAAGGAAAGTTATATTCAGATCATGAACATAGTAATATATAAGATATGTATTAGAAAGAAAGAGTATAAAGATATAATTTTAAAGATCAGAAAGGTGGTAATTGTATGAACTATTGTGGATTTAGATCAATCACCAAGCTCTAATTAAACATTAAATTGGACTTCTCACTTGCAAAAAGTTTAACTTTTACCAATAATTATCCTTAAAAAAATAGTGTTATGATGGGAATTCCTATACAGATCCCATTTTTGATTGATTTGAATGCTAAACTCAAATATCTGATTTAAAAGATAAAATATCTTAATATAAATAAATGTGTTAGAAATAATTGAGGAAAAGTTGTACTTAAAAAATAAAGAAAAAAGTTCCCACTAGTGTCAAACTCTGAATTGATTCTATTCAGATCAAGAATTATCCATTGATGCAAGTGATGGTTAATCTCTGGCTGTCCATTTGACAGGATTTAGAATCACCATGTGAACAAAACTCTTGTCATATCTATGAAGGGTTTTCTTCAGTGGATTAGTTGACATGGGACAAACCACACTAACTGAGGGCTGCCTGAGGTTTTGGACTGTATTTAAAAGAATTATCTAGTTGTGCATTGAGAATGTTCCCTCTCCTTCCATTCATGTGCGCTACAATGTAACACAGCCTTCCTTCTCCTGCTATGTTTTCCCTACCATGATGAAACTTTCTGAAATGCTGTTGCCAAAATAAGTCTTTTCTTCCTTAACCTTCTGCTCTGGTATTTTGTCCAAGCGATGTGACAGTAACTGATACACTACATCACATCTCTGGCTAAGATTTATATCATGCATTTGCATCATAGTTCAATTCTTATCATGAACCAGAAATTCATTTTCAGGCATAAAATACGTGTGTGTGTGGAATTACTTTACTCATTTACTTACTATCTTGGAACTTTTGATTTGCCCATTAGAACTGGATGATTGAGTGGCTCTTTTGCAATCTTGTTTCCAAAAACGATTCCTTATAGAATCTGCTACCTTTAAGATGGAGAACAACTTGTTATTTCAATGTTGTGTCCATTAAAGTCCCATTGCTGTGACAAAATACATGACAAAATTCAACTTAAGGAAGAATTGGAAGAGTGAATATTTTTGATGCTATTTTCAAGATGAAGTGTTAACTTGGCACACTGTCCATACACACTGAATACTCTATTAATGTTTATTTCTTTTAAGCCTAAAAGAGCTATGTGTTAAAATACTTCTCTGCCTTATCAATATACTTCAGCCTTGATCCTTTCAAACTCTCAGATGATTTTTTTTTTTTTTGCCTAAATACCTTAGGAGCTATAGCATTTAAAGTATCAACCCATCTCTACCACATAAGCCTCAGAAAGGCAATATTAAATTCCATTTCTTTATCTAAAATAACTTACCTATTATTTTTTCTTCTTAGCCTTCTCTCCCTGTATCTAAAGACCTTAGGGAAGGGATGACTATGTGTGAAGGAATGATAGACAGAAGTACATGACTTAGGATATCTTAGAAACTTTCACTGATGCAAGATTAGTTGACCTTAGTTTAAATCTCATATTTTTCTTGTAAAATGATTACATATTTTCCAACTGAATAATGAGCAATACAGAAAAGGCTGAGAGAACTTTGAAGTTTAATTGATAAAATTACCTCCAGACCTGGTAAAATGATCATGGTGCAGCTGCTTACCATGTATTCAAATTCAATTTGGAGCAATAAGAAAATTGTAGCCATGTGTTGAATTTATAATTGTGTATATGGGGGGGCATACACATGCAAGATGGTTAGTAACCTTAGTGCTCATCCGATTGGAACTGTAGTCAGTCAATAAATCTTAGCCTGAATGATGAATGTTCAATAGGAGGTTCCTATAGACCAGAAACCTATCTGCTTTTAAGCTGTTAATTTTCTTTGGTATGTTCCAACACGCTGCCAGGGCCATATAGAATTTCTCCCTAGTGAATGTTGTTATATTACTCCTCATTCTGCTACACAGAGAGGAGGCAATGACCACAGGGTTTTTGAGAGTAATTATTTCTTCATATCAGAAATGAAACTGCATTTGCTGCATACAGATGGGATTTTCTTTTATCCAGTGGCCTGCTTTCAGAGTCCAGAAAGTTTGAACAAGTGGGCAGGGAAGTCCTCTTGCAAACACATAGCACTGAGCTATGTTTTTGTTATTATGGCCTTTTTAGCACTCTCTCCCTTCCTTATGTATTTCAAACACAATGAAATTACTGTCTATCGTTCATGGTAAAATCCACAGTTTGTGTTTCACCTTTCAGTGAAAACCAGTCCTTTTCCTCCCCCTTCCCAAGTTCACTCTACTGGAAATTGAAATTTACTTCTTTGCTAAACTGCAAATCACGCCAAACCCCAAATAGCTCGGGGATCATAATTCAGAAGCCACTGCTCAGCCGGGTGTGCAAAGTCTGTAGAAGTAACCAAAGGCACTGGGATAAGTTTCTCAGAAAACCCAGCAGGCAGACGTTGAACTTCCCTGAAAGAAAGTTCCAGAAGTGTTAGAGAAAGGGCTCCATATTTTACACCATATGGCGACACACACCATGTCCCTTGCAGGTAGGCAAAACCTTTTACACGTAGATAAGTGAGTCCTTGGGACCTAGCCCTTGTTTCCCACCTTCCTTATGATTTAGGAGACTTGGGCTGGGATTTGGAAGATTTAAATGCTGGTCCCTGCTGACAAGTTAACTAACTGTGACCTTGGGAAAGTTGCACACTCACTTAGCCTGTTTCCTCATCTGCAATTTGAGAGGATTCCAAGGAATCTCTGTGGCCTTGTCTAGCTCGAAAACCCTGTGAGTTCGCCTGATGGCTCCTTAGCCATTGTGTGGCTTCCTTCCACACAAAAACAGTCAGAAGGAGCTTATGTTTGTTTAGCATTGTTTGTGAGTGTGGGCATGTGTTCTTCAGTTTTCCTTATTTCACCAGTTATAAAATAAAAAGGAATGCTCCTGTGGTCTGTAAAAAATGTTCAACTTTGAGTGCTATGTTAGGCAGCCAGTTTTCCATTTTTATCCTCCCAAAATATCTGATTATACAAAACAGTGGTAAAGTATCAGGAACTTCCCTTGGACTTGCTGCATTTTGAGTGGGCGGCCTTCACTCCACCGTGTTTATTTTTGCTTTAAGCAGGGTCTTAAATGCAGGGTCTTGTGGTGCAATAACATTTCAAATACATTTTTTTCAACATACTATTTATTATTTATTTATTTATTTGAGAGATAGAGTTATAGAATGGATGAGTCCTTTCTTTTTTCTTTCTTTCTTCCTCTCTTTCTTTCTTTCTTCTCTCTCTTGCTTTCTTTCTTTCTTTTCTTTCTATTTGAGAGATAGAGATATAGAATGGGTGAGCCAGGGCCTTCAGCCATAGCAAACAAACACCTTGTGCATCTAGCTTTACATGGTTACTGGGGAATTGAACCTGTATCATTTGGCATTGCTGGCAAGCCCCTTAACCACTTAAGCCATCTCTCCAGCCCCAAAATAGAATTTTGTAACCATTTGATATCTCACTTTTTAGTATCTTGAGTTGGAGGGAGAGGAAGCTAGTTTGAAAAGCCATATCTTCAATTATATGTTGATTGTCCTGACTCTTTTCCCAAGTGCATAAAATTAGACCATGTATCTCAAAAATGCAAAACCAGATATTCCTTCAAGGAAAGCTGTCATAGGCAAAAGATGACTGATAAAAACAAAACAATGTAGAGGCAAGCATGTTGGGAAATAGGATAGCAGAAAGGAAAGAAAAGTCAATGATTATCTTAAAGGGCTTAAAGGCAGACAAAGTGAGAGCTACTAGAAAATGTACGGGTGTGAGATTAGGGGAAACTAAAATCATGGTTGAATAGGGTTTTAGATCCTGTTTTAATCAGGTGGAGGAGATTTCATGATAAGGAACATAAGCTGTATTGAGAGAACTGTTCATATCAGAGTGGGAGGGGGCTGAGCTCCTTTGAGGATGTCTTGAAGGGAGAAGGCTTATAAATAAACTTAAAGGATTTCATATATATATATATATATATATATATATATATATATATATATATGAAAGAATGAAGAATATTGACTTGGAATTAATATATAGTAAATAATGTTAAGTAATGTTAAGGTTTTGCCCTATACTTTCAATATATCCAGCTGATCACATTAGAGATGAAATTGAAGATCTATAAATTTAGGAAAGCATGCATTAATAACTGATATTGATTTGAAAAATGGGTTTTATATTGCATTTTATTCTACAATTTAAGATGTTATTCTTTTTGCTTCTTATTTTATTTATTTATGGGAGAGAGAGAAAGAGAAGCATATATATAGAGAGAATGGGCACACCAGGGCCTCTACCCACTGCAAATGAACTCCAGATGCATGCTCCACCTTGTGCATCTGGTTAACATGGGTCCTGGGAAATAGATCTTGAGTGTTTACACTTCACAAGCAAGATCCTTAACTGCTAAGCCATGTCTCCAGCCCTAAGACTTTATTCTTGCCCAAAATTTAGCCTTACGGTATAAAATTTAATTTAACCTAGCTTTTTGTTACACATCTCTACACCACCAATGCTATGCTTAGGGCTTGGTGGAATGAGAAGGACTTTACCTTTGTTCTTGCAAACTGAATCTAATCCAGGAAGTCAAACATGCTTGGCATAGTAAGTGTCAATAGTGTGAACAAAATTTATATACTGAAAACATAAATACAGTGCTGTGTGCAATCATAAGCTAATGATTTTTCAATAGCATCGGCCTTCTCTGCATATCAAACATGGATTTGAAACTTGTTTCCATGAGGGACTTCTCCCCACTTGTTCTCACTGGCCAGTTTGCTTGTTTTATTTTATTTTATTTTATTATTTTGCAGAATATGTCTCATAATCTCTAAAAAGCTTAAAACTTAGAATATCTCCCAGACATCCTTTGAACCCTCCTACACTCATCACCCATTTACTATGTCCTGACTACTTTATATCCCTAGAAAGCTGTCATTACTTTTAAACTAAAATACAAAGGGAACCTCTTTGCAATCTTTATTTCCTCTCCCATAGAGCACCAGCCATCATGAAGAATTTGGATTTAGCAATACCCTCCGTCAAGTTCACTCTTGTTTTAACTCACTTAGATCAATCTTTCAATCAAGTGTCAGTAAAAATAAATATTAGCTTTATTCTTGATGACCTCAAAGTTGTATATTCTGTGTATTTCCATACTAAACAACATATATTTACAACTAAACAAAGTGGACTCAATGTAAGTTAGGAGAGAATGTAAGATTTTCAGGAACGAGCCTTGGTTAAATATGCAAACTTGAAACCCCATTTTTAACTATGGACTTGTTTCTCTTTGCTCTAATTCTTCTATCATAATTTTCACATAGGGCATATATTATTCTTTCATTGTCTTTTCCACTTTCTATTCTATATTTTCCCCACCCTTTCAAACCTTTTCTCCATCTTCTACTTGCTAAGCTAATTTGATGATCCAAGTTGAAAAGTATTTTATAGCCTTTACCCTTTTTTTATGTAAAATTAAGTGAACTTCTACTATCTGCCAAACACTGATGTGTTTTCAGCAATTAACTCTTATATATAACAACTCTATAAAATAAATTGGGGGAGAGGGTAGGACATAGACGAGCCTAACAATGGTACCAACTTGACTGTATTCACTGAGTGCAAAACTAATTAATAAAAAAATTAAAAATAAATAAATACATAAATAAATAATAAATAAATGAATAAATGCATTGTTGCACATTTACACATCAGTAAAGTGAGAGTTAGAGACTTAGAAAGGTTAGTTGTACAAGAACACATAGCAAGTCAGCAATAAATTCAAGGCATTCTTTGTCCAAAACCAACCTTACACAGCAATGCTTTGTTTTATGTAACAGAAATATGATCTTTAATCGTATTAAAATGATTTATTTTCTCTACCAAATGATAATAGAATAGTGAATTTGGTAAATCCCCAAAAGGAAATGGAAAAATAATCTGGAAAGAAAAAAATAGTGAAATTTGAGGAAATTCTGAGAATGTAATTTCAATCTATCTTGCTTCTGATCTACTTAACAAGGCTGGCCACATCAAGTCCACATCGACTGTTCTTTCTTTAGGGAATATGATAAAATGTAATAAATTGTGCTTGCATTTTGCTGTAAACATTCCTCACATCTCAAAGTTTCTTGCATGCCAGGTGAGCACCTCTTTTTTTGACTAGTTTTGAGAGTAAATGCAAGTAGCATACATATGTAAACGAACACACATGTGTGCGTGCATGTGCGTGCACACAGAAATGCACAGGGTGACGTGCTTATGCAAACCACACAACCCTCTCCTGCTGTGAGAGCTACCAGAGCCAGTTCAGCAGGCGTCTTGCTCATGTGGACTTGCACTCTGATGGATGTCTCTGGGATGTAAGGCAATGCCTGCATCCCACCTTTGTGTCTTTACTGTCAGGCAAAGCAATCCACATAAATATATTAAAGAGTCTCTTGTTTTTGTTTCTGCTCACAATTTGACATCTCAAATATGTACTGCTTGGAATTTTCAGAAAGAACTGCTAACTATAAAGGACCTCATTGTGACATCTCAAATCAAGGTCACAGATAAGTTGAATATATATGTTCTATATGTGTTCATTATTTATTGTAAGGAAACAATGTTGATGTTGATGTTTTAACGTTTATTACATTAAGGTTGATGAACCTCTTATTTATTTGGGTTTTTTAAACATCCAAATCCTAGTATAATTGCAAACAGAAAGGTCAATACTGCTAAGTTGGTAGAGTTCTTACCTGAAATGCATAGAACCTTTGGTTCCAGCCTCTACATTGCACAAAACCGGGTATGGCGGTACACCCCTGTAATCCCAGCAATAGGAGAATGGAGGAAAGGGAATCAGAAATTCAGTGTTATTCTCAGTTATATAGTGAGTTTGAGGTCAGCCTGGAGTATAGGGGACCCTGTCACAAAATAAAATAAAATTTAAATTTTTTTTTAAATATTTTATTTTTATTTATTTGACAGCGACAGAGAGAAGGAGGCAGAGAGAGAGAGAGAGAGAGAGAGAGAATGGGCGCGCCAGGGCTTCCAGCCACTGCAAACGAACTCCAGATGCGTGTGCCCCCTTGTGCATCTGGCTAACGTGGGTCCTGGGGAATCGAGCCTCAAACCAGGGTCCTTAGGCTTCACAGGCAAGCGCTTAACCGCTAAGCCATCTCTCCAGCCCCAAAATTTAAATTTAATGAATAAAATGAAATTCTAAAATAAAACAAAACATGGAAAGAACAATTAAAGAAAGAGAGGAAAGGAAAGGGGGAAATAGGAAAGACAAGCAAATGAAAGGAGGAGCCGGAGAAATCCATAACTATTGTCATTCGGGTACACTGAATGCTAAGAAGTTGTGCTAGTGTGAGTGAGAACAAACTGAAATTTAGTTAACTCTGCATCATCAAATACTGAAGCTGTATATAGGGAAAAAACGTGTTCTGTCTTGCTCAGTTTGTGCTTAATAAAAATAGAATGGATTCCATCTCAGTCCCAGTAGCATCTCTCAATGTCAGACATCCACCGTCTATGGCGTCTTTAGCAACAGAGTCTGACCATTAAAGTCTAGTGGGTAACCTCATGCCATGAACTTAAGGCCACCCTGAGACTACAGAGTAAATTCCAGGTCAGCCTGGGCTAGAACAAGACCCTACCTTGAAAAACCAGAAAAAAAAAAAAAAAAGAGTTATATCGTTTAATTGGCAAACCAAAAGTAAGGATTTCATAGTACTAATTTATGTAGTCTTTAGTTTTGGTATCTCCCCGATCCCTTCCCTCAATTATTCCCAGTTCCCCTATCCCCATGTCACCCACCCCCCAGTCTCTTCCACCCTCTTCTGGTTAGCTCTCATAGTTCTGGAAAGTGCTTTGTTTCTGGGTGAATAATGGTCATCAACAATGTAAACAAGCAGTGGATATTACGTGCTAAAAAATCAACCATCTAAGGCAATATGTACGCACCAGTGCAATAGTAGCACACAGACTGTGGGGGTAATCATCTGCTCTCTGATTAGATGTGTGGCCTATCAAGGAAGAGAGATTCATACCTGGTCCTGAGAACCAAGTCAGAAGCCTATGGATTGGAAGGTTATAGACTGTTGAGGGAGGCTTCCAGAGGAGAGGTTATGCCTGTCAAACGACTTCTAAATGTCCACATTTGTATGATTTGTCCCCTTTGATACGTGCTACTCTCACTGTTGGTTAGAGCATCTGCATAACATTAAATACTGGGAAGACACCACAATGCTTCAAAGTGACAAGGAGAGAACACAGATTGCCTAGCATGACAAGCCATTTCTATCCCATTGGCTAGGGCCCAGGAGATATTACAGAGGAAGTGGCAGATTAAATATGAGTGCTGCTCTCACTGCTAGCCTGAGAACCTTCTCCAGGGAGATGGCAGTAGGCACTGAGGAGACTCAAAGTTCTTTTTTATATATTTATTTATTTATTTATTTGAGGGAGAGAGAGGCAGATAGAGAATGGATTCACTAGGGCCTACAACTAATGCAGATGAACTCCAGATACATGTGCCACCTTGTATATCTGGCTTACATGGGTCCTGGGGAATTGAACCTGGGTCCTTTGGCTTTGCCAGCAAACACCATAAAGGCTGATCCATTTCTCCAGCCCTCAAATTTCTTTAAAATATAAAATTACAGGCTGATGGCAGCTCATTACTAAAGCGGATCCATAACCTGGATCAGGGATCAATGTAGAAGGGGAAGAAGAAGAATTATCAGGAGGGAAGATTTTTCGGAGGGATTGTCACCCCTCCCACCGTGAGAGACTGACTGGTGCTTTCAGGACCCCACAGTGATTACTGATAACACCACCAGAGTGGGTCCTCAGTAGAATGGGGGCAGGGGACAGGGAACATAAGAGTATAATCTGATGGGAATAAGACCATTATACAATATGTTCATGCAGTAAAGTTCTCAATTAAAAAAATATATACTGGAATTATGTTTGTCTATGATTCCAATGATCAAAACGTCACATGTGAAGTTGAGACTTGACACTGCTTTTCAATATTCTATTTTAACTTATTAATAATTAAGAAGATAAGATTGGGCAGATGAAGGGAGTATCATAAACTTAAAATGGCACAATGTAGTCAGTGCATTCTTCTCAACCACTGGTAAAGCGTTGCTTGCATCAGTTGCCAGAAAATATACTAATATTGAAAATTTCAAATCCATAACAGCAGAATGAATGAATTAAATGTTTTCATCAACACTCTGATTTATGATATTAATTTAGAAGAGTTTTTGTCTATATCCTCTTTAGTTTCATAGTGTGGTATTGGAATTTGTTTCCTATTTGTCATATATTATTACCTAAGATATTATAATGCATATGGGTAAACACTATGGTATGTTAAATGGGGAGCAATAACAATAATTGTATAACTTTATTTTATTCAGTTCAAGAACTTGTTTTAAGATCCTGGGAATGAAACTGGCTTTCTAGGGATGTTCTCTATAAGTAGGCTACATCCCCAGAGCCTACACTTGCAACGCCTTTATTTATGGGAGGAGCAATTACAGCTGATGTGCATTTTAAGGTACTTTCAACTGTGTAGTTTATTTGTTGAAGAAATTAACTTACTTATAAACTATATTTTTCTACAATATGGATTATGCTAAAAAAATCCCAACACATTTTTTATTTACTTTTTTTCTTTTCTTTTTTTCTTTATTAGTTAGTTTTGTATTCATCAAATAAAGTCAGTTTGGTACCATTATTAGGCTCATCTGTGACCTACCTCCTCCCCTTGGCCACTCCTTGTTGAGGTATATGGGTCATGCATTGTGGAGTTAGCCCACAGTTATGGGTAAGATAAATGTCTCTGCATATCATGACCCAACATGTGGCTCTGACATTCTTTCCACCCCCTCTTCCACAAAATTTCCCTGAGCCATGCTGGGTTCATTTTTGATCTGCTTCAGTGATGAGGTGTTGGGGCCCTCTGAGGCTCTGGCTCTCTGATTTGGTAGGAGTTGATTTTTCTCTGTGTTGATCTCCTTCCCCCTTCTGCTGGTATCTGGTTCATCAGGAAAACAGAACCCTTGCTTGTTTCGCCAATTTTTCTTAGTTTCAGCCAGGGCCCTTTTGAGGTATGATGGGGTGGCTCTCTCCTTAGGATCTACATCTATCTGAAAAAGAGAAGCAGATTCTTCAAAGGAGAGTAAGTTAGCACCAGAAAAAATGAGATAGATAACCTTACTTTTTTTTATAGAGAATTTAATAGGTGTAGGCCCTCTTGTAGCCCATGATTGATGGTAGCTTGATATTGGCGAGTGGGTTTATGTTTGGATATGGTTCTGACTTGTTTCCCAGCTCCAGCTATGGGTCCTGTACCACTGAGGAGATCAGTTAGCCAAATTAAGAGCAGTTGGTTCTCCACTATGGCTGTGTGCCACCACTGCACTTGTGTGGGCATCACAACAAGTTATTTGCTGCTAAGTAGGTTAGACCATGAGTTGCTTGGACAGATATTGGTCATTTTCCCCCAGTCGCCCATGTAGCACCTTCTGGCACTAGACGCGCTGACTGTCTGGGGACTGACTCTCTTCCAACTTCCAGCCATGCCATTCTATTTTGCACGTCAACCACATAAGGCGTCTTCAGCAGTAGGGTCTTACCACTGGCCTTTGGTGGGTCATCATGTACTCTGACAGAAATCTGTCTGTTTTTTAGGAAACCATGTAGGTCTCTCTGATCAAAAGCTCTTTGTGGATGATAGCCCCATGCTGGTACTGGGAGTTACAAGTCAGTGCCCACTAAGAAAATGAGGAAAAACATAACTAATATACAAGAGTTAGAGAGAAGAGAGAGAGAGGGAGAGGGAGGGAGGGAAGATGTAGAAGACTAAGGTTAGTCTTGATTCTACCCTATCTAGTGTCTTGTGGTTCAGGTGTTTCCTGTAAGGGCCTGGTGAAGGATCAGCCATTTGGTCTGCCTTTTAGTAAGTAGAATTTTATGGTACCATTGCCATTTGGGTCTAGATTTGTGTTTCCCACCCCTTTGATGCCCTCCCCGCCCTCCCCTTTCATCCTAGTGTCTAGTCCACGAAATGCTTGCTGGATATGTAAGGTATCTTGGGTAGATTCAGGTTAGGTGCTGTAGATGAGTGAGACTATGTGGCAATTTTTTTTTTTTTTTCTGTGATTGGGTAAGTTCACTGAGAATGATCTGTTCCAGGTTCAACCATTTTTCCTCAAATTTCATTGTGTCATTTTTTCTTACTGCTGTATAGAATTCCATTGTGTAGATATACCACATCTTAGTTATCCATTCTTTAGTGATGGACATCTGCACATTTTTGACTTCATTTTTGTCCTTAAAAAAATACTTAAGAATGTAAATGTTCCTCAAAAAGCAGAAGTAAAATAGTTTTATTTTCTCCTCTGTATCTTGATTTTCTTCATTAAAAAGCAGTTTTATTTATGTTCATGCCCTATTACAGGTGAAAATTATGAAAATAAATGACTAATTTGTTTATAGAGAGAAGTTAGATAAATATTATTTCATCTCTGTAGCCCAAGAATTGTTTATATTACATGTTAATAGCTACGCAACCTAGGAATTAAGGAACATAGTGCATGTTTACAATGGCTTTCTTGAGACATAGTCTGGTTGTGTAAATCAGACTGGGCATGAACTTCAGATTCTTCTCCTTTCACCTCTGCAGTACTTGGATTACAGGAGTGCATCACCATACCAATTTCTTTCCTTTTTTTGTCCCAGTGTTGGGATTCAAACCTGGGGTCTTGTCCATTCTGCTCCATTTGTCTACCATTGAGTCACATCCAAGATTCAGTTGCTATAATCAGTGGAAAAACAAACTCACAGAATTTAGCATCAAATTTAAATTATTTTTTAAATGTACTTTTTGGAGGCTCAGAGCTGCTCAGATTCCTTAGCAACTCTCCATTTCAAGGGATCAGCGCTGGAGAGAAGGAAGGTTCTGAGGGAGGAGTAGAATATAACACAAATTCAGTCCCAATGTTCACTTCTATTCAGAGATATCTCTAGTATGCAGCTGAATTATTTTTCTAATTTTTATATAGTGCAACTTAGTACATACAGTATAATAAGTATTGAGCATTGATATAGGTATTGGAGATATAATTCACACTCTGGACTTTTACTATCTAGTCTCTCTGAGCTCCAATTTTCTCACTTGAATAGGGTATATGTATAGCACATTGTCTCTTGAACTCAATGGAAGAATTAATCTTCTCAAAGCCATTGGCACTAAGCATGACTTTGTTAATGTCTGGGCTCTTGTAAAAATATCCTTCTATAAACATAGGGGTTTAAATATGACTATTTTGACCCATCAAATGCAGACACTCTTCAGTTGTGTCAGCTCTAATATCTAGTCCTACACTGTGTGGCTTCTTTCTCTTCTGGAAGCTAAACCATCATTGGCTTACTATGGAAATGTAAAATGTATTACAAATCAATATTGACTGTGGAAAATTCATAATATTTAAAAGTTATTTGTTAATACAGACTGTCGATCTCACCTGAGAAAGACATACAAAGATGTGCACTTATGGACACAAAATCTGTAGTGTCAAATGAATGTCAGAAAGCTGGTTTCTCTGTACCTTACTTCTTAAATAAATGTTTTATATCAACTAGAGTATTAACTAATACCATAATAAAACTCCAAATTGTACTATTGAAGGGTACTCTAGGATTAATGGCCCAAACAATACTTTGTCTTACATTTAGACTTAGAATTGTGTCAAAAATTTAAAGCTGACAAATAGATGTTTCATGAAATTAAACAAAACACTTAATCTCTTCTCTGAGCCATAGTAAAATTGCTGCCTTTCCCTGTTTTTGGCAGCAAGGGCTATAATTATATAAAAGTATTTACTAATGCTTTATATCCCTGTCAGTGTTAATTTTTATTTAAAAATTCCTCAGGAAAATGTGGCCTTAAAGTCATATAAAACCTTGAAGTCATATGAACTGGGAAGTTTCTTTTTAACTGGAAAAATAATGTACTATTAAGACTGGTAAATAAATGAATAACATGGAGGGTTCTTGAGAAAATAATGAAATAGAACATTAAATATATTTAAATTTTTACAAGGTATACCTTACAAATACAAACTGTCTCTCTTCCTGTCAATGCAGTCATAACTCTGTTGCATTTTTCTTTAGTACTTCTGACATTTGGAAAAATATCTTCTAAGCCAAATGTGGTTCAAAGGTACCAAAACATCAAAGCCTAGTTCACACTTAGGGTTGGGGAAGGTAATGAAAAGAGAATATGATGGCTGTCATATTTGATGTGACACAGTCAACCTTGCATAAGTTTTGGGACTGGTGTTTCAAACGAAGCATAGTTCTAGAGTCGGAGTGAAGGAAGTCGTAGCATAAACCATCGTCCTATATGCTGAGGAAATCAGAGTGTGCAAAGCCAGTTCCTCACCACCACAGGGCATCTGCTGTTGGTCTATTGAGGATACAGGTGATGGAGTGATAGAAAGATGTAGACAGACAGCTTAGAAGAGTTTGCTTTGAAAACATAATATGTGATCCTAGACAAAGCAAGCAAGGAAAATTCTCACTCTCTGCACTGTCGCTATCTATAGAGTCTTTTCTCCTGTCCTATGAAGCATCTGATACTGCCATGGTCCCCCATCCTCATCATGGCATCTGATGCTAGAAAGCTCCTGCAGGTCTCATCTCCAAATATCGATGACTGAAATTTTGTGGTACTAAATAACATATGAACTTTTTCAGTATATACTAACACCATAGCATAAATTGAGTATGGGAAGATATAGGAGGGAAGTTTCTCCTTATCCAAAATGGAAGTAGAATATCATGGAGGCACAGAGAAGGAGAATTCATCAGCAGTGAACAGCAGGTTCAGGTAAAGTACTGGCATGTGAAAAGTCACTGTATTTCACCATTCACCTGGACTCCATCTAATCCACACAGTGACACCAAGTCCTTTCATTCTGACACTGGTCACGAGTGATCTGATTTCTCACTGCACAGAACACAACCTAAGTAAGACTTTGCAAGTAATGAGGGTAAGGTGCACTGATCATGCCAATATACACATTTAAATCAGAACCATATCCAGATAATGATTTTGCTTTCCATTGTCAAGCTTCCACTAACCTTAGACTATAAGAGGGTCTACACCCTTTTAATTCTTTCTAAATTAATAATGGTTATCACATTTAACTGGTGCTGACTTCATTCTCTGTTGGAGAATCTGCTTCTCTTTTTCAGATGGGAGCTGGAGACCTTAGGAGATAAACGACCCAGTGCACTCCACCCTGGCTCCAGCTGAAACCACAGAGGAATTGGAGAAATGAGCAAAAGTACTACTTATTTTTAGACTGTCTCAATCATTAGCCTAGACTACTCTCAAACTCACAGAAATCCTCTTGCCTCAACTGACCCCAGTGCTGGGATAATAGATATGAACCATCACACCCAGCTCAAAAATTTTGACTGCCACTTATTTGATATTAAGGTCAATCAATCTAACTGACCAAAGTAAATAAAATATACTAATTAATATTAAATAACTAATGATGGAGAGATGGCACAGGGTTAAGATACTTGCCTGCAAAGCCTTATGACCTAAGCTCAATTCCCTGGTTCCCATATAAAGCCAGATGCACAAAGTGACACATGCATCTGTAGTCTGTTTGCAGTGGCTGAAGGCCGTGGTTTGCCCATTCTCCCTTCTGTCTCGTATTTCTCTCTTATTGTAAATAAATAAATATGAATATGTTTTTAAAATTATATAAGTAAAAAATTAGATATAACATATTTTAAACTTTATTTTCTATGAATTTTTTGTCTACAAACTAAAAATGCTATAATTTATCATAATGATAAATACCCATTATTTTCCAACAAATGTATTCACGAATATAATTTTGAACTATATAAACAGCAAAATAGCTACAACATTTTGCCCACATTTGTCTGTAAAGCAAAGGTTTCCTTTATTTTCAGCTCCCAAGATAAGTTCAAATAGCAGATTGTATAAAGTGAATTTGCTGAGACATTTTGTTTAGTTTAACTATCATGGTGTCAGTGCAAGGGAACATTCTTGCAGTGGCCTTTGCTGTGTGGAGTAGGAACATCCCTTCTGAGTTACAACAGGATCTGATTACAGACATTCCAGGCTGTCAGGGATCTCAAGTGGACTGAGGGACTCCTCTGGATTATGCAGCCTGAGTTCATGACACAGACAAGGGAGAGATTTGAAGTAACCACAGTGGATGTTATAAAACACCTGCACTGAGCCGAGCATTTGTATCTAACCGGCAAGTGTGCCCTGGACAGGGCTTAGACTGAGGCCCCCAATCCAATCATTCTTATTATTACTGGGAATCAAACTCCCTCAAACTTTTCATCAGTTCTAGTCACAGGGGAGACTTATATAGATACATTGCCAAGAGTGCTGGGGTTTTTACTGTCATGCTGATGGAAATCAATCAGAGACCCTATCCATTCCACCAAAAACACTGGTGACGCCAGTGTCAGAGTACGGATGGGCAAGATCCCTCCTGGCTCTGATTTGATGGTCTGCAGGCTGAAGCTCTGTGAATACCCCCTATAGAAGATTCACATGGGTTTTTTATCAATCTGGGGAACATAGAAAGCCAGCCTCCTGTTGGGTTGCAGAGTCCCATATTCTAGTCTTAGCTTTCTAATTTTCTAGCCTTTCCTCTTAGGACATATTTGCCCTTAAGTCTGTGCATCTTCCCTATTTTTCCCGTAAGAGCTATTTGTCTACCTCTCAGGTAAGTAAATTTACACATAGTCACCTTCTCACTCATTCATATAATCTCTTCTAGTTGTTCTCATTATCTTGTATATATCTTTAAAATTTGTTTTACTTCCAAAATGTATGATAGTATGTTAAAATGAAGATAACATTTTGTATTTATTTCAGTATCCATGTTTGCCACAATGTCTGTCACATGTGTTGAAAAAAATTTTAAAAAAATCATTTGTGAACATAATAAAATGTGTCCACCATAATAAAGTTTTCTGTTTTAACATTTTCAATATACTTATTATTATTTGTCTTTAAACAATTTTAAACACTTTTTATTGACAGTCTGCATACAGATACACAGTGTATCTAATTATAATCCCCTGCTACATCCCTCCTTTGCCCCCTCATACCAACACTCTCCACTGAATCCCATCTTCTTTTGAGGGGATTCTTGAAGTTTCTCTTCTGTTTTAATATAATTTTCATTGCCCTCTCCCATCATCCAAGACAACACGTTGATGGTCCCAATATTATATGAAGGTCACATACAGACAATGCCAGCCAGGTGGTTGCTGTGAAGTCACGAATATAACAGGCACTTTGTATCTGGAAGACATCATTCCAAAGCACCTCTTGACTGTTTTTGAAAAGTCTATTTTTATTTACTTATCTGTGAGAAGAAAGAGAGAGAGAGAGAGAGAGAGAGAGAGAGAGAGAAAGAGAAAGGCTATGAATATGTGTGTTCCAGGGCCTTCTTACCAAATGCAAAGGGAGTCTAGACACAAGTGTCCCTTTATGTATCTGGCTTTACTTTACAACAGGTTTTTTACTTTACTTTACAACAGGTTTTTCCAGCATGCACTTTTAACCATTTGAACAGCTCCCAAGTCCTTGAATGTCTTTTAATAATTACATCTGAATCTATTTTATATAATTTTGTTTTTAAACAGCCAAATAGTGTAAATTTTCAGCAGTTTCCCATTGGAATGTACATTGTTTTACTTATTTATTTATTTTCAATTTAGTTTTGTTCATGACAATATTTAAGTACCTAAAAGGAAAGACTGCACTTGCTTTACCACTGAACTCCTTATAAACAGATAATGGTCCTCAGTTATAAACTCTTTGAAAAACAATTGCATGGTGTTATAACAGTGATTATTAGACATATAATAGTTACCAAATTCTCATATCTCTTTCTCACAGGGAAAAGGGTTCATATACAAACAGTTCCTCTTCCTATTCCCACAGTGCACTGAAATGGAAACTCACACAAACTTTGTTCCTCTCATACCTACTGTGGCTGTTCTTAATAAATGCAGTTGTTATTTCTAAGCCAGTTGTTGTAATTATATTTTTGTTGGCTCTCTTCATTATATTTCTTCTCCAGATGGCCCACAATTTAGGTTTTGGCTTCCCTTCTAATATCAAACTATAGGAATATTACACCATCTTCTTTGAAAAACAAATCTCAGTTGGTTTCTTATTTGCCAATGGTTAGAACCTCAAAAGTCCCACCCTTGGGGCCCTTCATATCTCAATGATTTCATTATGGAAAGGAACCCCACTGGAAATTGTGTTTCTCACTTGAGTCTGAACAGTATTCTGGCAAAAGTCTGATACTGTGGATTAGGTTTTGACAACCTTACATTTATACACACACACACACACACACACACACACACACACACACACACACAGAGGCATTTTCTGAAAATTCTGCTGAACTGAAACTCATAAACTACCTGACTCATGACAACATGAGCTTCAAAACGGGACATTCTTCACAAAACAAACAAGAATGATGATGTGCCTTTGAAGACTTGGAAGAGTCTGCTGCTTATTTTGAGCATGCGTCTTCCTTTTAATGATGTAAATTTTTTAATTTTATACACTTATATCTCCTCTTCCTCACCCCCATTCCATTAAGGGTCCTCCTTAGTGGGGTTATCGCTATTCACTGTGCTGAATGAAGTACTCTGTTAGTCTCTGCGGGGTGGAGAGTACCTGGGGATATTTCTACCAATCTGTGACTCTTACAAACCTTCTGTTCCCTTTTCCACCATGTTACCTGAGCCTTGACAGAAGTGTTAGTAGTATGATTTTGTGTTCAGCTTGCTGGTGCCTCAGGATTTCTGCTTTGATGAATTCTGATTGACCATCATGTCTGTTGTCATCTTTCTGGAACAGGTTCTCAGGCTAGCAGTGAGAGCACGGTACTTGTGTTGCCACTTCCTTTGCAATGTCTCCTGGGCCCTAGCAGATGTAATAGTGATTGCACTTTCCATCTCCCTGACCAACAGCTCATGGAGGTGGGGGGTGGAATTCTGGGCCTGGGTTTTACCAGCCTGAGCCCATAGTTTTTGGATTAAGCTTTCTACAGTGCACTACTGATCTGATGACATCCCACCTTCTCTTATTGAGGGTTGTAACTTGTAGAATGCTATACAAGAAGAAGCTCAATACATCTTCCTTTTATATCCACTTGCTGAATGCAAAGGAGGTGAAAGCATTTGTAACAACTCTCTATGATTCATTTTCTCTTAGAGTAAAAAAAAGCTCTTATTCTCCACCTGAGGTTGAAATAACTTAATTCCTTTAAGTATATACCATAGTGCCTGCCTTTAAAAACTATATAACTTTAACTATTAAAATTATTAGCTTTAGTAGCAGTAGTATGTATTTGAACCTGATATACCATGTTGTTAACTAAGTTTCCACTAAATGCTAGCTACAGACCCAAGATTACTTACTGTTTATATATAATTAGTGAGGTTTGCCATGGGTGACTATCTTTCTAACTCTCTTTTTAAAAAAAATGAATAGTAAGAACCAAAAATCACATGATGTTTTATCTTCTTTTAACCTGGTGAGCCTATGAGCCCATGAGCGGGAGTGTCACAGGTAACAGTGATGCTCTCTGTGAACCCTTCAAACTTAACAAGTTAATCAAGAAGAGATAGCCAGAAAATAAATGGATGTTCATGGCAGGAAAAAAAAATAAAGAAGGAATTGAGAGGAAAATGTAAAAAGTATAGTTCACATGGCTTCCTTGGGTGTGGTGGAGTGTGTAAAAAAATAAAGGAGAGGATTTCTTGTCACTGTCGATAACATTCTGACAACTCAATAATTTCACTTCAGAATTAGCTGTCTTCATGGCTAGAGGCAACTTCCAGTCACTCAAAAAGATGTTTCTGTCTACAGAATAACATGATTAGACAGCAGCATGATTTTGTGGAGTAGGTGAGTACTCAGCAGCATCTAGCCCAGTCCTTTCTATCAGCATGCATCCTGCCACTAGCACTATGCCTGCCCCATTTACTGAGATGGGACTCCATTAATACTTGTGAATTCAAACGGGGAAAGAATAAACATGAATCAGAAGAAAATTCCATAGAATGCCAAGTGTCTGTGCATTCCATGAGTGTTTCAAAATGTTAAGTGTGGCTGGGTATGGTGGTGCACGCCTTTCCTCCTGCCCCACACTCAGAGACAGAGGTAGGAAGATCACTGAATTAAAGGCAAGCCTAGGACCGCAGCGTGAGTTCCAGCTCAGCCTGGGCTTCAGTGAGACATCTACCTGGGAAAAAGAAACAAAGAAGTTAAATCTGTAGATAGGGTTTTTGAACATTAAATGTGTTAGAGAATCTTAACAGAATAATCCTTCTGCTCAGGTTGTACTCAGACTTATTAAACTAAAATCTCTGGCAACAGGATTCAGACATTTGGCATTATTTTTAATCTGTACAGGTGTTACCACCAGAAAACCAAAGTAGGTGATCATTGGCCTAAACCAGAACAAGTGCAAACATCATATGTGTTCCAAAGGAATGACAGATATACTCAGAATGGGGAGCCTTAGATCATCTGGCCAGCCTGATACCCATATGGACAGTGAAAAGGGAAATCATGTAGTTGTGACAATGTAAATACTATGGAAAGCAATTTAGAAGTCAAACATCAATTGGGGGGGTGTCTCATTCATGTGTTGATTCAAAAATTCGAATTAATAGGATGAGAAAAATGATTAGTGTTTTCTGGGGCCCAGATGTTAGGAAAAATGGTAAAACGTTGATCAAAAGGAAAAGGGTTTTGGAGATCAGTGTGGGTGGTGATGGATGTGCTACTTGTATCACGATAATTGTTACATAGTGTGTGCAAATCATCTCACTGGTTATTGTGAATGTGTACTGTCATCATTGTTCAAAATGTTTGATCAATACAAAAGGATGACAGGATGTCACAAAGACTAACATTCTTGTTGATGAATTTTATTTCAGCTTCTTTTTGTATACATACATGCATGCATATTTGTGCATATATATATATGTGTGTGTGTGTGTGTGTGTGTTTATATACATTTATATATATGTATAATGTAATCTCCACATATATGCATGTGTGCTTATGTTCTTTTATATTATACATGTAGATTTATACCTACAAATATATATATGCATAAATGTTCGATGTCTCAACATCTTTAAGAATGATAATGATTAATTGCCGATCTTTATTAAATGACTATTGATTATTTAATAAATGACTATTGATTATTGATCTTTTATTAAGTACATGTTTAGTTCAGTGGGGCCACTCACACATGACTCAATTCATCATTTTCCTTTAGCACTGACATGTAGACCTGCTCTGAGCTCTGTTTTATACTCAGGAGCACCCTGGTTTATGGTTTTCCATGCCTAATGGCACAGGATCTTCATTTCTGATCTCAGCCATCCTATGTTGTAATAAACTTGATGAGCCTAATAAAATTAAATAGAATTACAAGGATTTAGTTTTAACCAGAAACCAGAACCATATCCCATTCATTCCATATGATTATATTTACTGGCCTCTTAATACCTCATGCCTTCTCCACAGTGCATAATTCTAGTTATTAGCAAAGGAAAAAACAACATATGGGTAACTGGGTTCAATAGTATTAGGAACATAGAACCCATGATTATATTTTGATGCATTCAAGAAATAGTTACTAACATTTACTATACTACTATACCCTTGCTAAGTCTACAAGAGGAAACTAATCAAGGAACCAACAGAAAATAACTGTTTGTGTTCTTATGGAAAAGAAAGACAATAGGTCATTTCCTGTAATATAGAATATTGAGGTACTAGAATGTTTAAAATAGGAGGATTAAACAAATCAGGAGCATAAGTAGTTCTAATGGATAGATATGGATGTGATCACTACAATTTGACAGAGAACGACTAAGGAAACCTTTACTAGTACAAGTGATATTGCAGTAGAAATTGGAATGAGATTAGGATAAAAATAATCTTGAAGGCTTTATAGATGTCTGAATTATGAGCATTTTTGACAGAGGTAATAGCAAGTGCAAAGGTCCTGGGAGAGTTTTATACTATAGGTTTCAAAGATAAGCATGGAGATCAATGTAGTTGGAAGCTAATAAGAAAAAGCCTAGTCTTAGTTATGTCAGAGAAATAATAACAAGGGAGCATGCCATATAATCTTTTTTTATTTTTTTAATTTTTTTATTAACAACTTCCATGATTATAAAAAATACCCCATGGTAATACCCTCCCTTCCCACACTTTCCCCTTTGAAACTCCACTCTCCATCATACCCCTCCCCATCTCAATCAGTCTCTCTTTTACTTTTAATGTCTTGATCTTTTCCTCCTCTTATGATGGTCTTATGCAGGTAGTGTCAGGCACTGTGAGGCCATGGATATCCAGGCCATTTTGTGTCTGCAGGGAGCATGTTGTATGGAGTCCTGCCCTTCCTTTGGCTCTTACATTCGTTCCACCACCTCTTCCACATTAGACCCTGAGCTTTGGATGGTGTAATACAGATATTGCAGTACTGAGCACTGTGGTCATTTCTTTCCATCACCATGACACTTTCTGAGTCGTCCCAAGGTCACTGCCATCAGAAAAGAGAAGATACTCAACCAAAAATGAGAGTAGCATTAATACATGGGTGTGAACATAACAGCCGTGCTTACTGGGAAGTTTGATAAGCATAGCATATACATTTGGCCAGACAACAGCAGACGTTACACCCCTAGGGCTCATGAATACCCCTGTTTTAAGTTTTCAGTATCAGGGATGTATTCCCTTCCCATGGAGAGTGCCTCCAGTCCAATTAGAGGGCAGTTGGTGTCCCCCATAACAGACCTGCCACTATTGCACCCATTGGCTCATTTCCATTGTCCAAAAAAGTAGGATTACATATGTTTTATTTATATCCTCTTAGATTTTGATTAGCTGTCCCTCCACATTTCCTTTATTCAATCTCTTCCCCAGACCTCATTTTGGGCCTTTTTATCCCCATTAATCTATTCTTCTACTTACATATATATAATACCATCCTATTAAGTACCCCCTCCCTTCCTTTATCTCCCCTTTCTATCTCCTTTCTAGCTTACTGGCTACTGAGTTTTATTCCAATTCACATACAAGTCCAATCATTTGTAGCTAGGACCCCACATATGAGACAGAACATGTGACGGTTGGCTTACTGGGCCTGCGTTACCTCACTTAGTATCATCCTTTCCAGATCCATCCATTTTCCTGAAAATTTCATAACTTCATTTTTTCTTTACTGCTGAGTAGAACTCCATTGTATGAATGTGCCATGTCTTCATTATCCATTCATCAGTTGAGGTACATTTAGGCTGGTTCCATTTCCCAGCTATTGTGAATTTAGCAGCAATAAACATGGTAGAGCAATGCCATATAATCTTAATAAAGTTCTTGGAATTGATGCCAGGTTCTAGTCTGAGAAAGGTGAAGTGACTCCATAGTTTTGGGAAGTTTAGTTTTCCTTTTAGGAAAATACACTATCTTCTAACTTCTAACCTCGTACTTTAGAGTTACCCATGTTTAAAATCTAAATAACTGGAATTATACCTTTAGTGTGTTGGCCTATTTTCCTTACATATCTGTACAATTCATCCATAAGATATCATGCAATTACAGTTCATTATTCACACCGCTTTCTATCATTTCAGCTTTTAGCCTTTCTTCTACATATGGGGACAGATCAACAGATTCCAGGGGATAGTGAAAATATTCCAGTATGCAGATCTAGGAAAATTGGAGGTAATGATTCATAGGACCTTAAAACATTCATTTTTGGTTATGTATATAGACCAATGATTTGGCAATGATTAAGAATTTCAAGCTGGGTGTGGGGGTGCATGCCTTTAATCCCAGAACTCAGGAGGCAGAGGTATGAGGATTGCTGTGAGTTTGAGGCCACCCTGAGGCTACATAGTGAGTTCCAGGTCAGCCTGAGCTAGGGTGAGACCCTACCTCGAAAAAAAAATAAAAAAAAAGTAAAGAGAGAATTCCAAATATATGGAATTATTCTACATTTGGATGAAGGTGCAGGCAGTGACTGTCATGTTGAGAAATCAAGATGATGGTAGAAATTAGTGGATGGCTAAGAAATTAGTAACATAATCAGGGTTACATCCAAAGAAATCCATATGATAGTTAAGTAGGGAGGGTTTAAGATGAAAATAAATTAGAACAAAATGTTCTCTGTCTACAGAAGAAAGGATGAGAGTATGGTCACAGTGAGAGTAAAGAAACAACAATTTTGATAAATGCTTTGGGGATACAGTGCCAGGCCCATTCACTTGATGAATGTAGGGGAGCATGAGTAAATGAAAGGAATAGTCAAGGTTCTCTAAACCATCTACTGTGATACATTAGTTCAGAGGTCCAAAACAGAAAATGTCACATAAGAAAGTATAATTTCATGGAGAACCTCAGCACAGAATTCATAGACATATTCTTTAAGATGTTAGATTATCAGGAATTGTACTATAAATATTCAAAGCCAAATCTCTTGGTCTAGCTAGAGTTAGAAATGCAATGCCCTTTGTAGATGTTAGCTACATAAAAAATAAGGTTTCTGAGATGACCTGGAAAAGCATGTAGAAGCAGAATGACAGCAGGCTAGGATAGAAACCAAGGAATGACAGTATTTAGAGGATGAGCAAGGGGAGAGGGTCCTACAGTTAGAGATTAGGTAGAGGTAGGAGAGAAATAGAGAATTTTATAGCCACAAACATACTGACAAATAAATCAGAGAAGATACATGCAAGATAATGACAAAGAGCACTGTTGCACTTGACAGCTAAGAAGATACCACTGTTTTTTTGTGACAGTGTTTGGCTTGAGCTGTAGCAGCAGAAGCCAATTAAAGGCTGAAGTTGAAGACATGATTAAGTGGAAAGGAGTGACATCTGTCTGCTCAGGAGTTTGCATGAAAGAGACAAAGGATGACAGAGACATAACTAGAACGAGACATGGGATTAGTTTTTTTTTTTTTTTAACTGTCTATCCTTTTCATTATAGGATGGGAGAATGTGGGGTATCTAAAAAAATTATATAAAGTTACTGGGGAAATTGCTCAGTGGTTAAAGATGCTTGCTTGCAAAGCCAGTGTTCAGTTCCCCAGTATGCATGTAAAGCCAGATGCACAAAGTGGCACATGCATCTGGAGATTGTAGTAGTAAGAGGTCCTGGAGAACCTATTCTCTCTCTGTCTCTCTGTCTCTGTCTCTGTCTCTCTCTCTCTGTCTCTGTCTCTGTCTCTCTCTCTCTCTCTGTCTCTCTGTATGTGTGTCTTATAAAGGAATAATTAAATAGACATTACAAAACAAAGACATTGGTCCAAATTTGGTGAGATACTAAAAATATAGGAAAATGAGTGAAAGAGAAGAATTACATAGTCCGTTAAAAGAAACTGACAAAAGTGGCATGAGTTTGATATCCATTATTGCTGCTTGGTAATAGTCCCCACCACCTAATTCTTACAAAGTAAAACTCCATTCATGTGTCTTGTGCATGTATCCTTACTCCCATATGCATCTCAATGAGCTCACCATGCCACATAAGAATAATGATATCAATAGTAAATAAAACTGACTGAACATTCCCCCATGGACAGGTGATGAGTCATCTCCCAACAGTTGTGATATAATTAATCAAATATTTTCATTTCATAGTAGGGTAAATTATTAATTTACTCAACTTATAAAGTGAAAACTGAGGCTCAAGGTGGAATGAATAAATCACCTAAGACAACACTGTATTGCTGCAGCCGGATTGACACCCTGCTCAGACAGGATCCCATGTCAGTGCTCTTTCAACTGAAATAGGTTACCTCTCTTAATGCTTACATTTGAATATGTCCGCCATCTTGATATTTCCCAGTGACTAGTCTCTTCCTGAACCTTTCAAGTAAGTAATCTAAATGTCCAATATATGAGCACTCAGGACATATGACAAGTGAGCCATCTGTAACAAAACTTCTGAAAGTATTCTCAACTTCACTAAATCAAAGGACAGTTTTTCTGACCCTTTAAACCATCTATAAGAAAGTATTAGATGCATCTCTTTCTGAGCTTCCCTTATTACCAATGAGTAGAGAGCAGAGTGGAAAGATTGTTCATTCAGGGTGGCATTCTAATGAAAGAAGTTACCAGCCTTAAGATATAATAAAGCATTTACATTACTTTTATGGCCTCAAGTTTATTCAAGTCTGGCTTCACTGAACTTTAGCTAATATACTTTGCAAACAATCTGTCTTTTAAGTAAGTACCTTTTAAATTCCATGCCTGCATCTTTATTGAAGCATTTGGAAAGTACTAAAGGAGGACTGGATATACATGAAATCACATCATCTTAAAGATTGTTCTTTGACCCAGGGAAATCCTACGTACCACAGTGAATTGTCCTCCCCTGAGACTGTAGACATGTTTTATTACCAAAAATTGCTCTTAAGGAAACTCATAGAGCCAAATATACCCTTTCTCTGAAGGAAAATAATGTTCAAGAAATAAAAGCTGAATATAAATATTGATTATTCTCATTTATTAACAGATAAAGGGCAATGTTCTTGGTACCACCCAGCCCCAAGGCATGAAGAGGGTATATTGTTGCTCATACATAGCATCATTTCAGCTGCCACTTTTCCAGTTCTGTTTGGGAAAATCTATTGTTTTCAAATGAGTGAAGCTTGCCATGCATGATATTGTTCAGCTGTGACTATTCTCTTCCAAAAAGAGAAAGCATAAAACTCTATCACACTGTGGTTATTTAAATGAAATGCAAACAATAAGTCTAGCCTGTCTTTTTGTTATGCAATGTATATATTAATTCTCTTATTTACCCTTCATTTATTCATTTAACAAAATAGTTGGTATTCTTTCTGTGCTAGTCATTTAATATTCAGTGTTAAATCAAATAGTTTGAGATCATCCTCTGTGGATGTGACATTCTTTCAGGGAATAAACTTTTAGCAAAGAATTATAAAAGTGTTCATGACATTGAAATTTTAGTCAGGGTGGCAAAATATAGGGGTGAATAGAAATTGTATGAAAGAGATATACTTTTTCTGTTATGAAAGGTCTCCTTACGTAGTTTAGTATTTAAAATGAAACCTGAAATAGAGAGTTAAATAGGCCAAAGTTAACAGTGACAGTTTTCTGTACTATTTGACAGAATTTCATGATAATCACATTTTACTTTTCCTGTGCCCATGATTTTCTTGACTGTAAAGTTTTTTTTTTAAATTCATTGACAATTCTTATACATGTATATAGTAGATTTTCATCATAATCCCCTCTCATTGCCTTCCTTTGACCTCCCTTCTCATCCTTCATATTCTAAGCTTCATCTTATTCTCAAGTAGTCCTTCTTCCACTTTAATGTCTACTTTATTTATGTGCATGTGGGTTGCCCACTGAGTTTAATTAGGGTTGCCTGCATGGGCATAGGTAGAGGATTATTTCCAGAGCATGTAGATTCTACCCAATCTCTTTTGATATCAGAAGCTAAGCAAGGATAGGCCTGTTTACTAATTGGATAGGAAAACCATGTTTCTAATGAAATAAGGCTATACATTTTATGGTGTTCTGGAATATTTATGAGAGAGAGAATTGATATGCCATGAAAATAAACATTCATTGAAGATACTATAATATGCTGAAGACTTTGTAAATCCTTCCTGATTTATTCCTTTCCACAAGTAACTAATATTGGTGTTACCCTCCTATTTAATATACATGTCAAGTGAAATTCAGGTTAAGAGCATAGATTAAGTCAATATTACAAGGAGATAATTGCTTGGAGATAACAGCCCTTTCTAACACTAACATTTCCTAAAATATTATCTGTTGAGACCTGATTTTCAACGTGTGAGTATTATAAATCACAGAAGAAAATATTGGGTGTCCTCTGTCACTCATCTGTGTGACTCCATGAGATGGAGTCTCTCACTGAATCTAGAACTACTATTTAATCAGTCAGACTTGCTGACCAGTGAATCCCAGCAATTCTCAGGTCTCCACTTCCTTAAGGACTGTGTTACAAGTGTGTGTGCCCATACCCAGCTATTTCTATGGGTATTAGTTGGACCACAGCAGGGTTAATCAGGTAATCTCAGGTCTCATGCTTCGTAGCAAGAACTCTTACTTATTGATGCATCTCTCCAGGCCTATCTAATTCTGAGGTCAAGTTCTTCCTGGAGGAATTTCTTTTAGAAAAAATACCCCTAGCTTCTGTCTGCCTCAGTCTCCTGGAAGAGTATCACTGTTCTGATACAAATGTTAGAAGAAGGGAACTGAGCAAGCTCCAAGTAACCTCATTTTCCTCTCCTGTTTTGCTTCCTGCATCTCTGCAGACATGATGTGCTGGTTTGTATCTCCCGTGTTATGGTGTACATGGTGTATGCAGATGCACACACCCCTTGTACACACCATGCAGGAAAGAGGTTCTCCACTTCCAAGAAGAGTGGAGCACGGGATCTTTTGATGAAGTTACCCATTACTAAAGATTATTTTGTTGTTCTTGCTGAAGCACTGTTTTACAGTGAGCTGGTTTTGAGTACGTTTCTTCTGCTTTCAGTCCTTCCGATCTGATCCTTTTGAAATTGGTGATGAAAACCTTGGCTACAATAAAAAGAAAGGATCATTTTGTAACACAGGTTACTAAATTATTGCACATCCATTTTAGCTAGGAAATGTAATTCATGGTTGAGTAACATGGCTTCCTATCGATTTTACGTTGATTACTTTCTAATATGAAAAATGAAGTCATACCATAATATCATTTGAGCACGGAAGATTGTGGGCTGTATGGCAGAACAAATCAAATAAAGGATATTGGCATTTCTGAAGAAAGAAGTTGTCTGTCTACATGTGAAAGAGGCTATTTCTCCACAATGTTAAAAATGAAAAGGGCTACAGAGTTGGCTTAGCAGTTAAGGTGCTTGCCTACCAAGCCTAAAGACCTAGGTTTGATTCATCAGTACCCATATAAGCCAGAGACACAGAGTAGCACATGGATCTGGAGTTAATTTGCAGTGACTGGAAACCCCGAAGCACCCATTCTCTCTTTATATATATATATATATATATATATATATATATATATATATATATCTAACTCTTTCTGTCCTGCTCTATTTTAAATAAACAAATAAAATATTTAAAAAGCAAACGAATAAACTGAGGCAAGAAGGAAAAGCCATATCAGCAACATGGTTTGGAATACATAGGAAAGACTTCGTTAGTCCTCTATCATCTCCATGACAATGGAGTGTCCCTCAACATCATTGATGTCAACCTCTCATAAATGAATGTCCTGAAACAGATGCCAATGCTGTGTGTAACCCCCCATTTTAAAATCACGAGAGAGTAATAATGGTTGTTTACCATTATGCAGACTAAATATGTTTCTTTAGAAATTTATCTCAAGAGGCATTTTTCTACCAAGAATCTGTGCTTATGCATATGCTTAAGGAAGTTTTTATAGGACCAAATGAGTACATAAGAGACTGTATCACCTTCATCAGCAATACTCCTCTCAATAAGTCCCCTTTAGCTTGCTCTGATGAGCTTTCTTAGAACATGATATTCATATCTAAAAGTACAGAGTCCCTGTAGCCTCAGAAAGGAGACCCAACATGAAAATGGAGGCTAAAAAAAGGGAAAAAAAAAAGAGCTAGAGAGATTGTTTGGTGGTTAAGGTGCTTGACTGTGAAGCCTAAGGACCCAGGTTCAATTCCCATTACTCACCTAAGCCAGATGCATAAGGTGGTGCATGTGTCTGGAGTCCAATTTAAAAATGGGTGTGCCAATTTAAAAAGAAAAAAAATGGTAATTATGGAGACACATGATGAGTATTTAGTTTTAAATCAACACTAAGTATAAACTCATTTTCCCTTGGGCTAAGAGGAAGACAGGTTCATCTTATCCTTGGTTGAAATTAAAATGTCAGGAACAGTCTGAAATGTTCCTGTTGGAACTTTATTTCTATTAACAATTGTTTAAAAGTCATGTTTCTCAAGGATTACTGCTGAAACTTCATGGTTTATAAGGAAGGGCGGTTTAAGAACCAGCATAATTTCTGGATAGGGAAAATGTGCTTTATACCAAAGTCCAGTAAAATGTAGATTAGTTTTTCCATACATTTTTCACAGCCAAACTATTTTTAGATAAAAACGAAAGAGTTAATATTAAACTTTAACATAGTTTATAATGAATAGTGAATACTTATTCTACACTTTTTTTGTTTTGTTTTGTTTTGTTTTGGTTTTTCCAGGTAGGGTCTCACTCTGGCCCAGGCTGACCTAGAATTCACTATGTAGTCTCAGGGTGGCCTCAAACTCACAGTGATCCTCTTCCCTCTGCCTCTCAAGTGCTGGGATTAAAGGTGTGCACCACCATGCCTGGCTGTACACTTTTTTAATACACAGCTTACTTATCACAGCATGCAAGCAATTTTACCTATGATGTTATATTTTTAAGTATAACAGAATCACTATAAATATATAAGTAAAATAATTATATTACTGTCACATACTTAATATATTTATATCAAGGAAAATAATGGAAATAAATTAAATATTAATCATTATCAATGATTTATAATGTAGAACCTCACATTGCAATTACTTTCCTTTAATATACTCTCATCCATTTTGAAAGACTTGTTTGTTAATTTTATTATTTTTTTAGTGAATAAAACGTGTCATATAACTTTAATATATATTAGGTTCTTAGCCCAAATCTTAATGTACACCACAGAGCTCCATGGAATTTTGTATTGCATTTGGAAGGTGTAAATTTTTGACAATTCAAAAAACTAAAAGGGTTTTCTTAATTTTAGCATTTTTTTTCCTTTTCTTCTCTCACTTGTTTATGTCTAAAATCTTACCTACTTTGACTCTGTGGAGTCTTCTTTTGGATCCAAAAGAATTAGATTCTGATGATAGTGCTCTATAAAGTTTGGTCTCATGCAGGGATCTGAAGAATGTGATTCGTATGACCTGATCATTGCAGCACATTAGAAGCACGAAAACTGCCTTGTTGTGTATGTAAGCCTGCACAGGCACCCACTGATCTGCAGTGGAAGCTATTTTGTGTACAAAATAGGCACTGATCACATTACAAATCAGTGAAGATTATAAATAATTCTGAATTACACATTCATATATGTATATAAAAGTATAAATTGCAAATAAATATAGATTTGATATATACTGGGAGGAAGAAATTTGAAAAATAATCATCTAGTCATAGAATAAATAGAATGATTACCAATCACTGGTTGCTTTTTTTGGTGGGGGGCCGGGGTTCCTCGAGGTAGGGTCTCACTCTGGCCCATGATGACCTCCTGAAATTCACTATGTAGCCTCAGAGTGGCTTCAGACTCACTGCAATCCTCCTACCTCTGCCTCGCGAGTGCTGGGATTAAAGGCATGAGCCACCACATCCAGCTCTACTAGCTGTTATTTTAAGAGTAAAATATGTTATTGACTAACTGGAGAGATTTGACCTTTATCAATTTTACTTATAATTTATGAATTTTCTGAAACAGTCATTTGTTAAATCAAATAAATATGGTAAAAATGAAATATCATCACCATATGATGAATTAGTCTACAGATATTTTTTTAATGACTAGTAAAATTTGACTAGTATAAATTAACCTTTTTTCACATAAGATCCTTCACTGTTTCCAAGTTAAAAAGCACTGGAACACTGGAATTCTAGCTTAAATAAAGCCAGTATTTTTACCTTTGGCTAGTAAAGTAGAAAATGTGATAACAAGAGTATCTACTGTTGATGTGAGTGTGTATGTGTATGTGTGTGTGTGTGTTTTGTGTGATGTATTGTGCATGTACATATGGTGTATTTGTATGTGCAGAAGCCAGAGAGCAACATCTGGCCTCCTTGATTATTCTTATGCACCCCCCAAGATAGAACCTCTCAGTGAATCTGGAACTCCCCAGTTTTCAGTAAGACTGGCTGATCAGAGGGCTCCAGCAATTGTTCTTTCTTCACTCTGCCCAGGGTGGGGAGATGTAAGTATGAACAACCATGCCCAAATTTTTATGTGGGTGCTGAGAATTGAACTCAGATCCTCATGTATAAGCATCATGTGGTTTTATTTGTGGAAACATCACCTCAGCTCCCATATTTTCGTTCTGTGTATGATGCTCCAAGTATATGAGGGTGAAGTACTTAGTCAGAACAAGAACTCCTGTCACCCAGGAGGATAGGCACCAAGGGTGGCCAGTGTTCCATGGTCTATCAAGTTCTAGTTCAGGGTCTTCATTGCAGCTATAAGCTTCGGAATTGACATACATCTTTGATGAAATGTTAACCAATTTCCAGCAATGCGGAATTAAATTAAACAACAATAGAAACATTACTTCAATCCTTTGAGATGACGAACACTCATTTATTATTATTATTATTATTATTATTATCATTTTTTAAAAATTATTTATTTATTTATTAGAGAAAGAGAGGGGGGGTGGGAGAGAGACAGAGAGTGAGAATGGGCTTGCCAGGGCCTCTAGCCACTGCAAACAAACTCCAGATGCATGTGCCACCACCATGTGCATCTGGCTTGTGTGGGTCCTGGAGAATCGAACCTGGGTCCTTAGGCTTCAGAAGCATGCACCTTAACTTATAAGCCATCTCTCCATCCCCTCTTTTATTTTTAAATACTAAGTATTCACTTGAAAACTACTTAATAGAAGTTTATGAGCATAAAATTACCAAACAGAGCTGAAATTATTTTGTGATAATTATAAGCACTACAAAAGTTATTAATTATTGCATGACTATCATTACATTTTCAATAATCTTACAAGATACCACTGGCAGAAAAATACTGGCTTTAAATACTAGCAAGAAAGGAAAATGAAATTTATTGTATAAATGTAACCATAATAATCACTTCTCATCTGCATTTGTGTGTGTGTGTGTGTGTGTTTATGTGTGTGTGTATTGGAACATATATGCCATGGCATGAGTGTGTCAGAGCACAATCTCAGAGTGTCGAGGCTTACCTTTTACCTTGTTTGAGACAATGTCTCTTGCTTCTCTTTGCCACTCTGAAGTCTAGACCAGCTGTCCCATAAGGTTTAGGATTATCCTGACTTGGTATCACATTGTTTTAGGTGTGTGGGGATTACAGAGACCTGCACTATTTGTGTCTGCCTTTATGTGGGTTCTGGAGATCTGAATTTTGGTCATCAGGATTATATAGCAAGTACTTTTTTTTATTTTTTGAGGTAGTGTCTCATTCTAGCTCACGCTGACCTGGAATTCACTATATAGTTTCAGGGTAGCCTTGAACTCACAGTGATCCTACCACCTCTGCCTCCCAAGTGCTGAGATTAAAGGCGTGCACCACTACGCCCAGTCCAGCAAGCACTTTTAAACCATTAAGCATCTCCATGGCCCCAATTGTGTTGATTCAATAGGACAGATGAGAGAACAAACTGACACCCTCCTATTCATGAGTATATACTGGACATGCACCCACAGATCTATGAAGCAATGAGCAGTTTTCCATGCATGATAGGTTTAGTGTAGTGGTATAAATACAGATATATGTGTCTTTTGTTTTTGGAAAAGTAGCCTAACTACCAGGACTAACCCACTCAAGACTTCATTGTGTCCTTGAACGTGCTCCCTCTCGCTTCCCACCAGAAATGTAGGAACTCAGAGTATTAAGGACTCAAACCTAGTTAATGAAGGTGACAATTTTAAAGCTGCATTTTATTTTCCTCCTTTTCTGGGGTGGGTCAGAGAGATATCTCAGCTGTAGTGCTGGCATTTAACTGTACTTACAATGAATTGCAGCCATGATTGCAATTGTTTTGAGATGCCTGTGGTGTCATTACCAAGATGCGATTACCAATTGCTATATGAAATTAGTTATGCATGAAATGAATGGGAAGCATAAATACTGGGAGGGAGAGTCTGAGCGCAGACTCCATCCTCATTGTCTTCCAGATCCACCGATGCTTATGCATAATGTGGTCATAAAACTTTAATTTATTTCAGAGCCATAGGACTCAAAGGGATATTTAAAGGTCATCTAGGACAAGCTCCTGTTTCCAGGCCCTTGAGCAAACCTAAAATGGTAACAAATGAACCTTTTTGCCCAGGAGCAGATTAAAAATATCTTCTAATGATAATAAGTTGAAATGAGTCAAGTTGTGATAATAAGAATTTCTCCCAAGCAAGGTTGCACTTTCTTTATTTTCCAGTTGATGCCATCTCTTTTATATGCACTGTGCATCAAATTAACGTATGGATATATTTAACTACCTTTTAAATATTTTAACAGAGAACATTGTGTTAGGATGAAACTTTATGTAATACTCTTTTTAAGGAAGGGCACATTAAAATTATATTTAATTAAATTTTTTCATTAAATTGTGGTTTGAATGTTCTAAAAGAATGTGGTATATGTAGACATGTATCATACCCCAATGCAGTGACTTTGTCTGAAAATGAAAGTTCTCAAGAATTCAAAATTAAATTTTATGTATTAAATATTTGTACAGTAGAATAGAATTGAAGGTTTTTCTAAAACAACAAAAATGACTTCTTAGAGGCATTTGGATATTTCTTATATTGTCTCCTTGATTGAGTAAATATCTTCATATCAACTCTGTTCTTGGATACTATCATGGAATATCACCTTCTTTGCCAGGCTTCTAGATATGAATAGTGACTCTGTGAGAGAGAAAAAATTGTGCAACTTACTTTATCACCAGAACATTGGAGGTTCACCTGCAAGAGAACTCTGGGACGGCTAGTGTGATGTGCTGACCACCAAGTTAAAGGCATTCATAGGCATGCAGTGAAATTTGTTCTCTTTCAGTAAGCTGGCCTCTATGTGTCGGGATGAACACTGGGCAACTGCCTCAACAGCCTGACTCTGTGTCTTAAGGATGCTTTTGGATTTGGCATGTTTCTTATTCTCCCTCGCCATCATTTCCCCCACATCCAAGTCAGGACACAATTCTATTCTTTGTTTTTGTAAGGATTAATTTATTGTCTTAACAATCAATGGACACATAATAGACATATTACAAATGTAGGTTAAATGTCTCCTTTCCTGTCAAAAACAGGGCTCCAGGAGAGAGGACTGGGAATAGGAGACCAAAGGAAGTGTAACAGAATGGAATGGAGAGTGGATATGATCAAACCATAAAATATTTATGTATGGGAAGATCACAGTACAATCCATTAATTTGTACAATTGATGAGCATTACTACTTTTAACAAGGTATAATAAAGGGCTACAAAATATTCTGATACATAAAATAATTATAATTATTTGATTAATTGGGAACAAAGAACATGTCAAATTAAAAGTTATGAAGATGTAAATGTGACTCAATGCCCTACATTAGGAAATAATTGCATTAACATGTATGTCTGAGTTAAAACCTTGGCAAGACTATTTTTCATCCCACAAATTCATTCCTCCATATATATTAGCACATTTATAACCAAAGATATTAATATAATTATGTATTACCCACTGAATCATAAGATTTACCCACTATTTATTAATCCTCAATGATACATTGTTTTATTCTCCTTCCACTTTTTCTGTAGAGAGATTAAATTTCCTTTCAAGGTCTACATTGTCTATCTAGACTAGGGATTCTGTGATTATCTTATTCAAGCATATTTTATTTTCCTCATGATCAATTCAAGTAACCACAGGTAGCTCCTTTAACCACACAAATACATGACATACTCACACTTCTTATTAATATGGGAACATCACAGCAATGACCTTTAACATGGGGAGCTAAGCAATGCCATTTCACTACCAAATTGTCAAATATTGGCGGAGGGCTTTTGTTGTTGTTGTTGCTCTCTTTCCTGCTTTGCAATACACAGATGATGATAAAACAAATTGTATGCAGTGTCTATGGAAGTTGCATTCATGAATGCAAAGGAATACTGTTAGAAAGGCAAGAGTGTAACACTGACTAAGCATTGTGAATAGATGAGGCACTGAAGAGAAATATGGAAAAGAACATGATACTATGTGGAAATACAAAGGGCAAATTATTCTTGTATACAATGAGACCAGTAAGCACCAACAGCATGTCTCCTAAACAAATCTTCTTCTCTAATCATAGGATGTGTTAAATATGATGAGGAAAATGGAAATTGGGGAAAACATTGGATTCCTTTTTTAAGTGAATGTTCCACTAACTGAAGAAGCTTAAAATGAATGAAGGGCATTCCAACAGACTCAAAAATTAGGATGGGCAGTAGCAGAGAAGATGGCAATAAATTGAATGGATGCAATTTGAAATATCCTTGAGGGCAACTTGAAAAATCTCAAAATTTTTTAGCACACTGATCTGTCACTAATGGAGCCTACATAGCAAATTCATTTACAAGCCAACATAACGTGATCTGTTATGTTAAGAATTCAGAGCAACTCAAAGTTTCAGGCAGTCAGGATTTGAAAAGATTAGTCATTCATTCGTCCACCTTATGGTTAAGAACATACAGGACTGTTGCTTTTTAGGCTCTTTATGTAGTCACAGGGTTTATCCTTGTGATATTTCTAAGAAATTAGTACATTACTAACACCATTTCACAGAAGAGAAAACAGAGGCATGGGGAGAATGAAGAACCAATTTGTTCAAGATCACATGAGCCGTGATGTCATTGAGATTTGACTTTTTCAGTTGAAGATGAGTTGGAGGGAGGAAAGAGCTTACTAACAGTGTGGTTATGGAAAGAGGAAAGGAAATGACTTGACAGGTATAAAAACAAGGTCTCAGTTATGCAATTCACATAGAGGATGACAGAGTTGATTATATATGTTTTGTGGCATTTCCAAGATATAGATACACTATATATATCTATATATATCTCTATATATATATACATATATATATATATATACACACACACACACATATACACATACATACATATATAGGTGTGTGTTTCTAAGATGCCCATTACAACTTAACCTTTATTCAGTACCATATCTCTGCAACAAATAAATAACTTTGTACAGAACAAATTATTTGCTATACTAATAATACAGTATGTCACGAAATGTTTTAGGTAGAAATTACAATAGCTCAGTACTTTTATTATTTTCTTCTTTCTCTGGAAATAGTGAAAGATTTATTAAAATTAATATATTTTGCCAAAGTTAATTTTCTCAAAAGAGATACAAGAAAAACAATCTTGAGCTCATTAGGTTTTCTAAAATTTATTTTGACATGTAAACAAAAATACATACAGTTTTCCAAGAAAATACCCAGATAGATATATAAAGGGATTAATTTAAATAAAACATGAAACCAGTCTTATGGGAACTTAAAATTATATCAGGAAGTTTTGTTGAAGTGTAATACAAAGAAGCAGAACATTTCATGTAGTACGGACATTGGTTTGAGAAAGAATTGAGTTCCCAGAGATTTCTGCCAAGGGCAGCATGTATGAATAAGTGAAGGAAGATTCTCTTCTTCAGACCTCTGTTGCTTGTGATGCAAACTTTTCACATTATAGAGCAGTGCTCAGAGCTTGTGATAGGGAAGGAAGAAAGGCGGGTCAGGAAGGAAAGAAGAATATAACAGGGCCTGAAGGGCACTATGGTGGATTGGAAGAATGCTGAGCTTCCTATAGCCTTTGTTAGAGATGTTACCATCATTGTCATCATCATCATCGTCATAATCATCATCATCATCGTGTTCAACATTTTGTTCTGCCATTAATGACAGTACTATTTTTTTCTTAAACTTCTTTCTGATAGCAGTGAGTAGCAATGTTTCTAGAACATGGACATTTGGACACCAGAATGTCCTCCTGCATCCCAGAGACCCTCACCCACTACAGAGAAGGTATGGGCATCATTCCCCTTACCTTGGCCAGATTTTGTCTTTATGTGGTCCATTCACGGACTCATCTTGCCATTCTAAGTGAACTCATTCCTTTAAAAAATATTTTTATTTACTTGTTTGTGAGGAGGAGAGGGAGGGAAAAGAGAGGGGAAAATGAAGGGAGAGAGAGAGAAAGAGGATAAAACCGAGAGAGAGAGAGAGAGAGAGAGAGAGAAGATGAGACCCGGCAATCCAGGGCCTCTTGCTGATGCAAATGAACTCTAGATACATGTACCACTTTGTGTATCTGGCTTTACGGGGTACTGGCTAATGGAACCCAGGTTGGCAGGCTTTGCAAGCAGGTAGCTTTAAGCACTGAGCCAATTTCCAAGTCCTCTTTGCTTTCCTTCTTTCTAAGCACCTTTGGCAAAGAACCATCTCTATTAGTGCCCTGGCCTCTTATAGCTTCCCTCAAACATACATTTTTTTTTTTTTCTGGGTAGATTTGATTCAGGATTCAGTGTCAAGGGTTAGTTTTGACTGCTATTTAGTCAAAGTGCGTATAATAGTTCCTAATGTGTTGAGATAGAATAATAAAAATTTTTGTTTGAAAGCACGCAGAATTTGCACTGACTCTTGTCCGGAGGTGGAGTTCTGTGGTCTATGATCCTTATAAACAATGGAAGCTGGAGGGACAGGTCCCAGGCTCCACACCCAGCCTGTATCATCCTCATTGGCTTCAGGGAGGTACCTTTCCTCCTCAGAAGTCATCTGGCCTAACTCTAATTAATACCTCACCTAATCTAGTAATACCACTAATTGCTCACAAACCTTTAATTTAATCAACACCGGACTAGCAGCCAAAGTTTCTTCTTTTCCTCTCCACTTTTTCTTGTGCTCTGACACGGCGAACTTAGGCAAATATGTCCCAATTGCTTTGTTTCCATGTAATTTAACAGCACGACATTATTTTCTCATAAGAAGTGCTTTGAATTTTTACTGCTAATGAATAAATTAACTAAAAAAGGTTAATCTGCCTACATGTTTATGAAACATTATGTAAATCACTCTCCGAAAGGTTTAATGGTAATTGAAAGCAATTGAAAATCATGGTACATTTCCTCCAATTTTCATTTTTTTTGAAGTATACAGATTACACAGATTTTTTACGTTTAACAGATGTGTACGTAGAGGAGCCCTTTGAGAGACTCTGACATCATTCCTAAGGTTTAAGTATATTAATAAGAACAAGCTTGGTCACCGTTTTTTTCAAGAATGGTACAGAGTATAGGAATTAATTTCAAGCAAAACTGTAAATATAAAAAGAGCCAATGTGATTAATATTATTACAGTGAAGAACAAAGCAGGTAATTATGTTTAGAATCTCACTGGAATACTTTGGCAATTGGTGCCTGCATCAAGATCAAATTGCATGAAATATATTTTGTGCTGTTCACTTTGGAGGTATTTTATCTGAATGGCATAGGTGCTAATGGCTGAAAAGATATGAATCACTAAGTATTTATAAGAGTGTCACTTTGAATGAAGATTTTTGCCTCATCAAAGGCCAATTTTCCCTCTCTCATTCTCCTGTCCCCAATAGAATGGACTGACTAACATGATTCTAAGGTATGCAATGCCTGTTTGTGTGTGTGTGTGTGTGTGTGTGTGTGTGTGTGTGTGTGTGTGCGCGCGCGCACGCACTCTGTCACACACTGGGGAGTATCAGAAGGCATACAAAGGGGATTACCTTCTGACTGAAAATAAACAAACAGGGCTGGAGAGATGGCTTAGTGGTTTAGGTGCTTGCCTGCAAAACCTAAGGACCCATGTTCAACTTTCCAGGTCCCACATAAGCCAGACATACAAGGTAACACAGGTGCAGAAGCTTGTACATGGTCACAAGGTGTCACATGTGCCTGGAGTTCAATCGTAGTGGCTAGAGGCCCTGGCATGCAATTTTCAATCTCTCTCTCTCTCTCTCTCTCGGAATTTTAGTTTACACTTGAACACATGTAACATTTATGTCCCAGAAGTTAAGACCACTATGGGGCCTTTGGTGCATAAAATCCTCTGTCCTTGCCCTGACTGCCTACTCAAGTAGTCTGCATTGAAAGCAGCATAGACAATTCATATTTTATGAAAAGTAATTGTAAGATTTTGAAGTTAATGAGAAAACTCACTTTGTTTTTGACCCCTCAAATATCTTTGCTGCCTGCTTTAGTAGATGGCCACTGGAAACTTGCATTTATTTCTGCATCCAAGCAGTTGCAGTGTCTTGTTTTGATTATGGTATCTGTGTAAGACCTGCCCTCCCACAAAAATATACACAGACAAGATCAGAGTAGTTTAATAACTTACAGAAAATTGTGGTATTTGTTTTAAAAAATATTCTAGCCAGGTATGGTGGTGCATGCCTTTAATCCCAGAACTTGGGAGGCAGAGGCAAGAAGATCACTGTGAGTTCAAGGCCACCCTCCATAGTGAATTCCAGGTCAGCCTTGGCTAGAGTGAAACCCTACATCAAAAAACAAACAAACAAACAAAAACATTCTAAAAAATACATTGATGTTAGTTTCTTGGAGGTTGATTATGAAGTAAGATAAAATACATTAATCTTCTTGACCTGATAGTCTGTTGGTTTGAATGTAAAATTCACAAATAGGCTCATGTGTTTAAGTACTTGACCTCCAGGTGGCTGGCACTTGCTTGAGAAGTCTGTGGAACCTTTAAGAAGTAGAGTCTTACTGGATCACAGAGGTATCACTCTTATTCTCTCTCTGACTCTGGATACAATATGAACAACTACTCTCTTGTTCCTGCTTCAATGCCACCTCTACCCATGATGAAAACTATTTCCTCAAAACAGTGAGCCCAAATTAACCCTTCCTTCCTTAAGCAGCTTATGGTTGATGTTTTATTACAACAATGAGAAAGTAACTAATACATAGACTTTTGCCAATCATGGTTTTGTGATGATATTCAATATTTATCAAAAACCCTGGCCCAATGAATTAGGCAATTTTTGATATATTTCCTTATTCAAAATATTAATATAATATTAATTAACATCTTCTTCAGTCTTAGCAGGATCCACCATGATCATAGTGACAGATACACGTTATTAAAACATAATCATTTGCATTTAAATCTAAAATTTTATCAGTGACAATAAGTACCATCTGTCTGTCTGTCTATGAACTGACAGTGAGGGTCCATTCATTTTGGTGAAAGTGTCTGTTTCACAAATCAAAATGAATGTTATTTGTCAGTTCCTTTTTAAGTAAACCATCATATGCATTAATTTTTCAGAGGCTAGTGGAGTTGTCAATTGTATAACTGTACAACCATTCTTTTTGACAGTCATCACATGTGAGCAGGTGCCACACTATTCAATCACTTTGTGGTCAAACTGAATATAAAAATGACATAATCTCATCAGTGCAAAATTGTAATATTTGAAGTAGGTTTTACTATCTTTAAATATAAACCTATGTTTAATTTTACTATACTGTGGTTGCAGAATTTAAGGCAATGGGGCCTTTCTTAGCACAAATATGCTAGACTTGAATGACTAAGGTTTTGAGTTCATGTCAAATGACAAAGAGAAATTATGGAGGTGGAAAATGAGGTGAGGCATGCAAAAGTAGACTTTACTAAGGAAAATAGAGGAAAACTACTCCTGAGAGTGTGAGGGTTTCTTAAAAGAAACGGAGGAGGGTTGTGTTGGGGGTGGGAGTTTTGGATCAGGGGCTTGTAGCTGGGAATATAAAGGTGGAAAAAAAAATAAATGTCACAGCAAGGATGTTTAGGAATTCCACCCACATCTAAATGAAAGAAAGAAAGAAAAAGAAAGAAAGAAAGAAAGAAAGAAAGAAAGAAAGAAAGAAAGAAAGAGAAAGGTAAAAGAAAAAGTTATATTTTTGAGTTAGAACTCAGAAAAACAGGCTCACAGTGAAGGTCTGCAAACAACTGCAAATGGAGGGGCTTCTGGAGAAAAGAGTACATTATCTCAGTACTGGGATATTTTTTCCTCCTTCTCTTTAGCATGTGTGTAGGTGAGGGGTGGTCTCTTGACCAGGTGAGTGAGTGACAGGTTCCCAGGACTAGAGTTGTTTCTCTGATGAGGATCAGTGGCTCCTGTCTTCCTATTGTTACCAGGGAAGCAGGCGGCAAAGTTCTTTTCAATGACCGGCTGAGCTTTATGTCGGCCTTCCCACAGCAATGCTTCAGGTGACGAGCACAGCAGCTGCTAAAGCATTTGTAGGCACTGTTATTATTATTACTTTTTATGTACCATGCTGGCCAGTTTATCTACCACTGGCCTGTGTAAGTGTTAATGCATGGGGAAAAGTTTATGCCATTATCATTACTCTACAGTTATTTTGATATTGCCTACCTTCTACAAGGATTTCAGGAGTTCAGAAGCTGTATGTTGGGAACTGCTGATATGAAAATACTGCAGAAGGATGTTTTGAAAATGCCACCTGACAGAAATGCCCTGGCTTCTGCGCCCTGCTGTGAACTTCAGTTTTCTCATCTATTTAGTGGGATCATGATGCATGTACTGTCAACTACAGTTTGACTAATTATTAAAAATAATCCTGACTGAATTCTGAGAATATAAGGTTATCCATGTTTGTCTTCATCTGCATAAAATCCTTGCTGGTTTCTTAGAACTAATACTTCTAACATCTGTATTTGAATATCAACTCAGGCCATGCGTAAGTCTTGCCATACTTATACCTATTGTCTTCAGTATTCAACTTTTTCCTTACTTTTTATAGAAAGGCAATTTGTGGAGAAGTCTGCATTTTGTTTTTGTTTTTCTCCCTCAATAAAAGAACACTTTTCCTAGATGTTATCATAGGTATCAGAAAGAAGTTGAGCTGCATGTGGTGGTGCACACCTTTAATCCCAGTGGATAATCATGAGTTCAAGGCCATCCTGAAACAATATAGTGAATTCCAGGTCAGCCTGAGCTAGGATGAGATCTTATGTCAAAAGAGTTTTAAAAAAAGAAGTTAGATTGGGCTGGAGGAATGGCTTAGTGGTTAAGTCATTTACCTGCAAAGCCAGGGGACCCAGGTTCAATTCCCCAAGACCCACCTTAGCCAGATGCACAAAGAGGTGCACACATCTGGAGTTCCTTTGCAGTGGCTGGAGGTCCTGGTATGCCCATTCTTTCTATGTCTAATTAATTAATTAATTAAAAAATGTTGGATAGCAACTGGTTTAATGGGAGAACTTAAAGAATTTTCACCCCTAAACACACCCATGAAAATCTCTAAAAAACGAATGCATTTTTTCTCTTATGTGCATGGCTGCATAAAATGGTTGTTCTTCAGGAAGTTGAAGTTACAAAAATGCACTCAGATCTCTCATTTGCAGTCTGATATGGAGAAAACAAGGTGCAACAGAACTTCGCTGCATAGACTCAGTGAGTGAATGCTATCTGTCTCAGTTGGCTTTTCTCTATGTTTTTGTTAGCCTGATGACTACAGAGAAAACATCTGGAGTGAATTTATTAACAAGTATGTGTTCATGAGTAGCCAGTTGTTTTTCTAGTAAAAACACTTCACTCAGTGTACTTTGAGGAAATGCTGGGGCTTGAGCACTTGTAAATCTACAAATGAACGTGAAACATGAGACGCACCAAGGCAGAGCCCACAGTCACATGCAAGGACGTGCAATTTCAGGCAGGCTGGATTTCTCCTGATTTAGCTCAAAATGAGTCAATAGCACATAAAAAACACTTCACGATTCGCCCACAGCGCTGACTGCTGTAGTTCATTTCTTCTGAAGCAGGAGCTAACCTCAGCTGACAACCTCCTCTACACCTTGCTCCATTCTCATTGTATTGACAACATAAAACTGTTTTCATATCTTATTGAACCTTCAAAGTCTCTGGTGGTTTTACATTTCACTGTTTTGTGTTCCTCATCCAACATTATCAACAAAATTGCATTGTCAACACATTTAGTTTTTATTTTCAAGTCATTTGATTACATCTTATTAGCAAAATAAGTATACACTTATCATTTTCCAAAATATATTTTCAACTTCTGCCATTGCAAAGTTAGGAGTTTGGAATTTCACTTCAATAAACAGTTACCCTCAGTGCTGGGGTACTTTGGAAAGCCCTAATACTATCCTGCAAGTTTCCACAACTTTTCATCAGAATCTTACTGGGAACTGTCAGTCAAGTGTTAAGTCATGCTGTAGGATTTATTTTGTTCATACATTTTCCTTTAAAAAGTTATTTATTTATTTATTTATTTAAGACTGACAGAGAAAGATAGACAGAGAGAGAAAGACAAGGGCACACCAGGGCCTCCAGCCACTGTGAAGAAACACAGATGCATGCACCCCCTTGTGCATCTAGCTTACATGGGTACTGGGGAGTTGAACCAGGGTCATTTGGCTTTTCAGGCAAATGCGTAATTGGCTAAGATATCTCTCCTGCCCTCTTTTAAAAAGTTTAGACATGGTCCAAGTACTGAAATGTCAAGGGGCTAAAGTTGTGTCCTCCTGCTATCAGGAGTAACAACCCAGATACAAAGTAGGCAATGACAGCTCATTACCACTACCACTTAGTCCACCCTAAGAGAAAGAAGTTCTCTCTATTTCAGAGATATTCAATTGTATGGGAAAATGTGATGCAGTCAAAATCCTCCAATGGAAGATTAGCTCATTGTGAGACACTAGTATTTAGAGTTCACTCCTGCATTCCCATAGAACATGGTTCTGGACATGCACTAAGTACACATTTCAAAACTTAAAGCTGAATTAAAGCTCAACACAGTCATGAAAATATAGGATACTTGTAAAGCAAAGTAATCAGAAAGACCTTCATCTAGCAAGTTCTGCTCTAACATTGGCTCTGGTTTGTAACTGGTGCTGGCTGGAACATTCTAAGCTTCAAAGTGAAAATAAAAGTATTTACCCTGTGAGTAATGATTTCAGGAGCTTGAAAGAGAACACAGGGTCAAACTCACTGTTAAGCTCACAGGTATTTTACTAACAAGGAAAAATATCCTTTCTGCGTTGCTTTCTGTCAGAGAAAATTATAGTGATGAGGTCAGAATTTTTGTTGTTAAGCTGGATATGGTAGTGCACAACTAAATTCCTAGCATTTGGAGCCGTTAATTTGTGGCCAGTCACATCTTGGTGGCAAATTCCAGGGTTATATGATAAGACCCTGTCTCAAAAGCTCAATAAAAAAAAAAAAAAAGAATTAAAAGCATTCTTGAAAGAGGTCTTGATGTTATAAAAGTTTTCTTGTTCTTACAAACTTTTTAGAGGGTCTATGAAATTCTGAAAAATATATCCAAAGAATATTTTTAGCTCTCTACATCTGCAGCCAGGAGGGCAGATATATTGAGAGACAAAACATGCAGAAAGGAAGGGAAATGAATTACTTACTCATTCTTTTCTTTTTTCTTTCTTTCTTTTTGTTTTTGTTTCTGTTTTTCAAGGTAGGGTCTCACTGTCGCTCAGGCTGTCCTGGAATTGACTATGTAATCTCAGGGTGGCCTTGAACTCACAGCAGCTCTGTCCTCTGCCGCCCAAGTGGTGGGATTAAAGGTATGCATCACCATGCCGGGCTTACTTATTCATTCTTGATACAGCATGAATATTGTTATGACTTTGGTAAGTTGTAGCTGGATGATGTGTCAGAATACAGACTTCCCCAGACCTTTGGTGTGCATGCTCAGTGCTAACAAGGATCAGCAGTGTGTCTTCACCTTGTTACTGACATGAAGTGCTTGGGTGTTTTCAAGCAGCCCACAAAGAGGCTTTCTATTTTTACATAGCCACTCATAAAGAAGTGGGATAATTTAATTTTCACATTAATGTAGAGTTTTTGGTAAGAAACTTAAGCACAGAACACAAGAGCATTCATGTTATGAGGTGTAAGATTTGGTGATTAAGAGTTTTTTAGATTTCAATACCCAGAAACATAGTATTTAACCAGAGCTTCCAAGAAGTTACTCATAATTACCACACCAACATGGTCTACATATGATAGGAGACTTTAACAGTGTGCTTAAAAGAATACACTTGGTAGTTCATAGCACTTATTTTTCTGAGGATAACTGCTTCAGTCACTAAGGAAAAATCAATTGAAATTACTATAAAAGGGCTGGAGAGATGGCTTAGTGGTTAAGCGCTTGCCTGTGAAGCCAAAGGACCCTGGTTTGAGGCTGGACTCCCCAGGACCCATGTTAGCCAGATGCAAAAGGGGGCGCACGCGTCTGGAGTTCGTTTGCAGAGGCTGGAGGCTCTGGCGCGCCCTATTCTCTCTCTGTCTATCTCTTGTCTCTATTGCTTTCTCTCTGTGTGCTTGCAAATAAATAAAATTAAATTTAAAAATTACTATAAAATGGAAGCAAATGAACATACTAGCTTGATCAAAATAGGAATGGCGCTACCCAAATATGGAAAAGGCATTGTGAATTCTGTAGTTTTATGAAATTTCAAAACTAGGAAAAATGAAAATGTACAATGTTATTTTAATGTTGAAACTCTGGATCAAGAAAACAATGTTAGTCATCTCCATAGAATAATACCAACATTGCAACTTTCAATGAACTGGATAGGCAGTGGTACTATCAGAAGATGTCTACTTTTATATTGACAGCTAAAATTATGATTTTGTTCCAATGTGAGATAGAATCTTCAATCAATTCACCAATTTACCTTTAATTCTGCATTTGGCTTGGAATATGCACTCTATAAATCTTTTTTTTTTTCATAAAGGCATGCATTTGTACTGTAAAGTTTCTTTCATTGCTTTTCCAAAACTTAGCTCTGTCACAAAAAAATGTTTTGAAAACTCGTTGTTGACTTTACAACAAGGCTTTACAGCTCTTAAGTCATGGTGGTTGCAAAATCCAAACTAATCACACTTCTGGATTGACTTTCTCGGGATACCTTGGACTGTGAAAAGTCTTGTAATGTCAGAAAATAGACTAGATTCATAGATTCATATCTTATATCAAAATAAAGTCTTTGAAATAATATGTTTGACTTAGACAAGAAAAGGGATAATTTTCTTTATCATTTTTTAGCTTCTTTTTTTTCTATAACTTAAAATACCATAAACCAATGTGAATGTTTAGCTTCCCTTCTGCTTTGATTCTGTTCATGCCAAGAGATGCCCAAGGGAACAGTTCACCTGGTGCTATAATGGGAAAATTGACAGACTTTAATGTATCACTATAAAACTTTTCTCAATTATATATTTTTTTCCTCATGTTTTTGGGACATACTTCAAATAGTCTTGACCATGAAGTTCCTTTAAGTGAATATTCTTCAGAAATTTATTTCAAAATTATCCTTTTTATGGCAATTTAATAGTCTTATGGCTGCTACCATTATCAAGATAGACAAAATTACTGGTTAGTTAATATGTGAAGATGATATACAGAGATGACGCTCAGTGAAGTTACTTGGTAGAGAGATGCTAGTAAAAACATCCAATTACATTTTCCATTCCCTGTCTACCTACTAACTATGGAAAATTTTGTTCAGTACTGTGACATAGACTTGAACAAAATACCATTTACAGAAATGGCCAATGCTCACTGGGAGGTTTAGCCTAGATAAATAGCATTTAATTTTGCTTTTAGTATTATTTTCTATATCCTGTATCACTGGACACCTATTTCTTAATCTATATCCTTTCTATTCACTTATTTACACAGCAGCTATTTAAGTATGCATAATGTACCAGGTAGAAAAAGTTGAGGGGAAAATGGGAAGGAGGAATAGAAAACATTGTAGCTAAAATAGGTTGTGACAAATAACCAGAGAAAAACACAGACAGGGTATAGAAATACAGAGTGATGACAATTGACTCAATTCTGAGTACAAATAATGCATTCCTGTGAGAAAAGTAGGTGCACTGAGCATTAATATCTGAAGAATATTGAAGTCAATTAACATGGTGGGGTATTTAATCACATGGAAGACTCTGAGATCAAGTTAAGTTGTCGGCTAACAGGATTAAAAACAGAATAGTTCAAAGCATTTTCTTATTTCACACCTAGGTTTTGGCACTTCCATAATCAGTAACTAATCCTGCAAATCTCAGTGTCCCTCCAACTCCCCTTGGATGTACATGTAACAGATTATAATTGCTTCCTTAAATCTTCGTATGAGTTTCTGCCTTTGAAGAAGGAGATGGAAGTGGAAAACATCTTTATTTGGAAAAGTAATTTTGTGTACTTTGTAGAGAAGAACATGTGGGAAATAGGAGGGACAGGTGAAATAGTTAATATTCTAATCTTCAACACAATATAAGCATCAGCATTAGTACATGGGTTTTATTCAAAGAACAACAAAAAACATGAAGAAAGATTCAGCCATCTGAGCAACAGGGAGCTGTACAGCTATGCATAAATAAGAGAAAGGACCTGGAAGCTCAGGAAACTTCCAGAGAAGAGGCCAAGCCAGATGGACAAGTGTGCAAAGTCTCTTAATAATGTCAATAGCTACTATTTAATTTTAATTTGTATGGAACTTGTAGTTGCAAGCCCTAACATGGCCATTAGCCTTACACAAGACTGCTCAATAAACAGATGTCTTGGTTTTGCAGAAAACGAAAGAGTTGGAAGAACTTCCCACCTGATGAAGTGTGGTAAAGAGTGAAAAAAGCAAGAAACCAGGGAAACCCAGGAGCTCAGGAGAGAATATGGGGCTGCTGCAAGCGTGTGTGTCCAAGGACAGGAGAGTCTGTATCACTATCCAAGGTAACATGATCAGTACTGGCAGCAGAGCACCACCAAACAGTTAGTAAACTTAGTGTTATGTCTGCCACCTCTAAGATAACACTGAGGGTGAACTCCCAACAGATTGTGGTAATGAAGGAGAATGGGGGAAGAAAAATACTCTCAAAGTTTAAATATTCATTTTAAAAATATTTCATGTTTGCTTTTGGAAGCGTTTTCTGTTGATTTAACTTCCCGATTGCATTTTGCTTAGTTAGGTTTATATTAAAACCAACATCTAGATAGGGAACAGGAAAAGAAAGCTAAGAATTTTAACAACCTGCAAAATGCCTTAATACACAGTACTGATAATTGACTTCCTTTTTGATGCAATATTGTATTCTTATAGCTTAAATACCAATTACCAATTTCTTTGAAAAAGAAACTTTGATCAACTCTCCCACAAATTTACTGAAATTGGCTGAACAGTAGATACACATTTTTATGAGTATTAGATGACTGTTAATGCTCCCCAAATACCTCATTTGATTGAAGGGTACAGGTATACAAAAATAAAATACAAATATAAATCTTAAATTTACTAAGACATGTTCAAAAGATTTAATTTCTAAGGAGAAACAGCTCAATTATTTATTTTATTGCACATATCTGCCTTTTTGCTGCATTTTAAAGCAAAGGAATAAAAACCAAAAAAAAAAAAAAAAAGTTCTATAAATTCCGAGAAAGCATGCTGGGCTAAGGTTCCTATGGGACAATGGTTTAATCTTTCCCTGTGACATGAAGAAGAGTTTAGGTTTCTCAAATGGGAAAGGATCAGATAATCCAATTTGCTCTTTATTCTTCATGGTGCTTATATTTTACATTTCATTTAGTTTGATCAATAAAAACACTCAGATCTTTCTCAGTGCCATCCATCTCTTATCCCATTATTTTTCAACTTTAACTTTTGAATGTGAAGTATGAATATAAAGCTATTCAAAGTCACTATCTGGGATAGCACTGAAAGTTCTAACTAATAAAATCTGGTTTCAGTTAAGGCCAAAAATAAACTCAAAAAGGGATTGTATTTTTTATTATGTTTTATAACTTCTATCTTCAACTTTTTTCAAGCTGAAATTGTAGAACAATTTTCAATGGTCGGTGACTTTTTTTTTTAATTTTAAGGCTTTGCTATGGAAACATTTGTCCTTGACTCTATGCAATGTTAATGTAATTACATCATTTACAATATGTAACTTGCACTAGTTGCCTAAAGACACATTTAGAATGAGACATGTTTGTTTTCAGACTCACAAAATGCTATCTGTATGTATAGGAAAACCTTGAAGTACTGATTTGCATTCAATTTTATTCAACTTGATTCTCTTAGAATCCCTGTCTTGGTTAGACTTGGAGTTTAACAGCAAAACTGTGTATTAAGGCAAGTAATAAGTGGAAAGTAGACAAGAGAAGATGTGTGTTTATACACTAAAAGAGTACCGACTGTCTCTGGGCTCTTCTCTTCCCTATGGGTTTCTTAAGAAACTTCTGAATTTGAAACATGGTTGGCCACTTTACCTCAACCTTGTTCTGGATTGATAAATGGAGTAGGAAAACAGAAAATGGCATAGCTAATGCCAATTCTATGGCCACAAAATGTTAACTCATTTGATTTTCCTGAAATTCTGGACACAAAGCAAATCCGCACACATTGCAAGATATAGCCGATGGCTTACATTATACATGTCACTTGGATGAAGCCCTTTGAGGGTATTACATGTGCATACAATACTGGACTGTTCCTCTAGGGTACAGGATTTTAAGTATGATCAACAGCCTGAGGCCTCCTGCATCAAACATGAAAAATGTTGGCTTGTCAAGTGACTGCTGTGCTCTGCAAATGTATGAGATCCACATTTCATTCTCTGAATTTTCCTCCTTAGATATATATTATCCTTAGGCTTTCATCATTGTGCTTATTGAGAGAGCAATATGTCTTTTGTTTAAATGAAAAATAAATCATTGAATTAAAAAGAAAAAAAAACATAGTCTGAAAAAAAAAATGTTTACTAACCCCCCCTCTTCCCTTAATTCAGAATGAGCTCCAAGGCATAACAAAATGTGGAAGGGCAGTTATACACATCGTGTTCTTGAGTATTTCTTCTGACTTCCTTACATTATCCATTAGCTTAGCATGTTTGATGACCTAACAAGCATTATTCTTTCACAGAGAAAGACAGACAGAGAGACAGAGACAGAGCGAGAGCGAGAGCGAGAGAGAGAGAGAAAGCAAGAGCAAGAAAGAGAGAAAGAGAGAGAGAGAGAATTGGCATGCCAGGGCTTTCAGCCACTGCAGTTGAACTCCAGATGTGTGTAACACCTTGTGCACATGTGCCACCTTGTGCACTTGCATTATCTTGTGCATCTGGCATATGTGGGACTTAGAGAGTTGAATATGGTTTCTTAAGCCTCACAGATAAGTGCTTCAATTGCTCAGCCATCTCTCCAGCGCACAAACATTTTTTTTTTTGAGTGAGAACTTTAATATATGAACATAAAAACCATTTGATCTTGATAACATCCCATTATCCTCTTTTGTCCCATCTTCCTGATCCCCAGAGGACCCCCTTCTTTCAAAGTCATCCTTTCTGTTTTTTGTTGGTTGTTTGGTTTCTCCTTCCTTTTGTTCTCCTACATCTTACATGTCAACATGTCGATGTCTCACATCAGTGCTCATCTTGTGAGGTATCCCCAATCACTGTGTGGTCATGAATGAACCAGTCAGTTCATGTTGGGAGGCAGTGCTCCACAGTATTCCTTCCCACCCTGTGACTCTTATACATTCTTTTTTTCCCCCTCCTCTGAAAAGTTCCCTGAGCCCTGGAGTAAGTGTTGGACTTGTCAAAGTTTCTTACTTTCTGCTTTGATGAGTTTTGAGTCTCCTCAGTTCTACCACCCTCTCCATGGAGACAGTTCTCTGAATAACACTGAGAGCAGCACTCATATTCATTCCACTACTTCCTCCATAATGTCCCTAGGTCCTTGGCACGTGGCATAGAGATGACTCATCCAGTTCTAAGCATGGGGATTTCTCTTCTTTTTGTCTCCCTTGGCTTTTTTACATCTCACTTAGTATAATTATACTTTCTATCAGCCAAACATGATGCTAAGTTAAGCATTGTCTTCTTGTACATCAAGAAATTATAAATGAGTGTACACAAAGAACTAATCACAGCACAAAGCCAAAAATAATAAGGGCTGGATAAATGTTACTAATGCTTCATCTCTGTGGACATGCCTGAGGGCCTTTGTGCATGATGTACTTAGCAGACACTAATTTCTCATTCTGCAACACAGTAATAGTGGTAAGTTTGGAAAAATAAATGAACATTTCCATTACATATACACAGTTTTTAGAAATAATGAGCTATGGTGCAAGGCATTTGGTTATTCTACCAAAATAGAAAAAAAGTATGAATTTCAGAATTTGCATCCAGTTACATATATTTAGTTGTAACCTCAGGTTAAAGCAAAAATACATACAAGCATCACCACCCTTGTGCTGTTCCTCTTTACCTGATTTAGCAACAAAGAATGTGGTATTCTGTTACCTAGAACTATGTACTATGAATATGTGAATATGATGATCAGCCTGAAATCTTCTCTGGAAGCATAGAGTTCTTATTTCTCTGTGTGTCTATCATCTAGCACTCCATAGGTTTTCAGAAGGGAAACAGTTTTATTTTATTTATTTATTTATTTATTTATTTATTTATTTATTTATTTATTTATGGTAGAGTCTCCCTCTAGCTCAGGCTGACCTGGAATTTACTCTATAGTCTCACGGTAGCCTCGAACTCACAGTGATACCCTTACCTCTGCCTCCCAAGTGCTAGCTAGGGGAAACAGTTTTTAAGAAATACAATCCACTTAGACAGTTTGTAAAGAAATAATTGTTTTCATTTGTGAAATTTTGGCAGTGTTTAATGAGCATTGGAAACGGGAGAGTCAAGGCACAGCTACTTAATCATCAGATAAATGCGAGCTTCTGCTGACAGGAAGTGAGATTCTGCTGTGTAGGGAACACCCTCCACCTTGTCACTGTTTCCCCTCAGAGTCCTCTTATTTGATCATTGCATTTTGAGGTTACCAACCATGAAATAAAATACAGTGGGTGCTAGTTCAAATTTACCAATGAATACTGAGACGATATATATGACAGATTAAGTCATATATATGACAGGGGACTTGGGAAATGGCTTAGCATTTACAGTATTTGTCTGAGAAGCCTAAGGACACAGGTTTGATTCCCTAGAACCCATGTAAACGAGATGCACAAGGGACCACATGTGTCTGGAGTTCATACGCAGTGGCTAGAAGCCCTGGCATGCTCATTCTCTCTTTCTGTCTATCTGTCTCTTTCTCTCTCATAAATAAATAAATAAATTATTAAAAAGAAGAAAAAATAGAAATACTGAGGTCACTTAATAAACAAGACACCAATTACTGTAATATTACCATATTTTTTACCTGTACCTCCTCATATTTCCTTTTTAAAGAATTAGATCATTTAAAAGCTCATTGTTTATTTACAAAAATGTTAATAACAATTAACAAAAATTAAATTAAATTAAAAATATTAACAAAAATGATGCAGACTGAGGAGGTCATACAGGAAGGATTCAGGTAGAGTTTTGGTCAGAAAGCACATGAAATCTCTCCTAAGTTGATATTAGGATGGTCAGGAAACATATATATATATATATGTAATGATATAAATGAGGTGGAGAAATCATAGATTATATTCAGAAAAGGTCCCTTTGTTCAGAGATAAGAACTAATGTAGCAAAGTAATGGAATAAAGCAGAAAATCTGGCCTCATACTCTTACTTTCTAAAATTCTCTCATACCTGTTTCTAAATTCTAGAGAGATTTGTTTGTATTCAATTAGTTTTGTAGTACTTTATACAGCACACACTGAGCTCAAGGTCCCTGGACACTTACTAATGAGCAAGACAAGCCAGATCCCTTCTGCATGGCTTTATCAGTCTAGTGGGTGCTTGAGGGGGAGGTCAGAGTGGGAAAAGTTAAAGATAACTGATAATAAAAATAAAGGCTAGAGAGATGGCTTGGCTGTTAAGGTACATGCAGGCAAACAGATGCACAATGTGGCGCATGCTTCTGGAGTTCACCTGCAGCAGCTGGAGGCCATGGCATGCCCATTCTCTGCCTTTCTCTCTCACACACACACATAAACAAAAATAATTAAAAAGTTAAAAAATGAAAAAACAAGTAAATGAAAATATAGTCTATGGAAGATAATATCCCTGAAGACATAGTTGTTCTGAGAATGTCTCAGCAATGAGTAAAGTTTACATATGTGTTGCTGTCAAAGAGAAGTACCATCTGTTGGCCTGAACACTCTCTATACAGTCTGAAAGGAGATGCATTGCAGCTAGTTATCTATCAAATTTCAGCTGTGTGTCCTGTGCACTTTTAAAATATTCTTACTTTTTGTTTGCAGGGAGAGAGAGAGAAGTGAGGAGAGAGAAAGGGTGCCACACAAGGGCATCTTTTTGCTGCAGAACTCCAGATGCACATACGCTTTGTGCATCTGGCTTTAATTAGCTACTGGAGGATTGAACCTAGCCCTTCAAGCTTTGCAATCAAGTACCTTTAACTGATAAGCCTTCTCCCCGGCCTAACAAAACCTTTTTAAAATATCCTATAGTCGTTCATGGATGAGGTATGGTATAATTTGTTAAATCTTTACCTTTTGCATATATCTAGATCAATGAAAGAGAGCAATGAGTGAAATATGTTACTTGATGGTAGCTTCAAAGAAGGATAAACAGGGCCAGTGAATAGGTAGTTCAGTTTGTAATGGTACAATTTAACAAAAGAGTGAAAAACTTCAGTGTGAAAGGCTGGCATTTAATCAAAGATCTGAAAGTATTTGGGAGAGAGAGTTCCAAGTATCAAGGAATGGAATGTATACAGCCCCTTAAGTCTGACATACTTAAGAATCAAAAAAAAATGTGTCTGAGTGGAATAGTGTGGGCAAGTGCTATTTGGCTTTAAGATCAGAATAAAGAAAGAAAGAAAAAAAGGACTCAGGCTAGTCTACAGTGAAGGAGTAAAATTCATCTGTAAAGAAGTTATCAGGGCTGGAGGGATGGCTTAGTGTTTAAGGCATTTGCCTGAAAAGCCAAAGGACCACGTTAGCCAGATGCACAAGGGGATGCACCCGCCTGGAGTTCGTTTTCACTGGCTGGAGGCCCTGGCGCTCCTATTCTCTCTTTCCTTCTCTCTCTCTCCCCATCTTTCTCTGTCCAGTAAATAAATAAATAAATAAAAATATTTTTTAAAAAAGTTTTCATAACAGCCCACTTATGTTGAAGGCATTTTTAAAGGCTGTTTATTTTATACTATGGCATATCATTATAGTCAATCTTGAGGTAGTTCTGTCCCTATACTAATGACTGACATGGAAATTAAGATGTACTCCATGGGTCAGAAGAATCAAGATGTCAGCTGAGCAACAGAGAGACAGGCATGGAAGGCTATCACTGATCTTGGTTGAGTAAAGTTACCATAGAGGTCACAACTTCTTAACTTGTGTGTTGGTCATGTAACTATGGGAGTATAAAAATTTGACAACGCTTTTCAGAATTCATTGCATCCAAAAGTCAAGTGAAAGCCAAGCACATAGTGAATCCAGGGTGCCCCTGATGTGTTGGTCTGTGCTGCATCCCAAGCTTCACTGCAGCCTAGGCTATGAACACACACACAACGTGCACACCTCACATTTTCTCACAATGTCACTCCACACGCTTCCAACAAATGCTGCCTTGGCTCAAATTCCAGAAGACTGTATGTTACAAATTATATATTGGTATATGATCAAAGTTTTACTCCTACAGAAATAATGTTAAAATTACAGAAAACACTTTTAATATTTTCTAACATAATTCATTTTTGTATTAGTATCAAAGTAGTATATATTTATATCATATTGTTTCAAAATGTTTTATTTTTAAAAATTGTTATCATATCTTTGTTCCACAAAAAACAATTTAGGACATTTCTTCTTTTTGTTTGTTTGTTCTTTTAGTTATAGAAAGTTTACATGAAGAGTATCAGAGTGTTTGCTATCAATTTTAGGGCATGTGAATTACAAGAAAAAGAAAGTATAAAAGTTCTTATTTGATTAAAAAAAGCTAGTGAGCCCTTCTCAATCCAGAAGATCATGTGTCACCTGAGGCTATTAAAATGTAAGGGATAATTTGTACAATAAAGTATAAAAATAGAAATTAATAAAATCCCTTGATAGGCTGATGCTTTTTCCAATGATTGCATGAAAATCTGCAAGAATTCCAGTAGCTCACTTACCAGGCTTAAGAATATCTCAAAGTATGTAAAAATTGAAAAACTTGCTATTTTTAACATGGAACGATGTTACTTTAGCAAGTTACACTTATAGAGGAAGCATACATGACAAGTAAGAGGAAATGATCGTTTCCTAAACTGAATAAATTATTTTCACAAATGAGGGTTTACATGATGATTACCTTAGTGTCTGTACAGGCAGGAATGGAGCAATGATAGGGAGATGTTGGCTTTGTAGCAAAAGTCAAGGCTTGTGACAATGAACATCTTATTTACTTCTTGGTTCATCTGGAGGTGCTCATAGGCCCCCTCCAAAAAAAATCACCACTGCAATGCACTGTGAGACTTGCAAAATCATTATTTCATATAAAATTCCTCATGTGGAAAACATTAAATAAGGTGTATATAGATGGCAAAAAAAAGTTTTAATAAGAAAGACCTTCCTATTTTTTTTTCAAACACCTGACAAGTCATGGGATCTGAGTTAAGCTTTTACTATGTAAGTGACTCACTTGTATTATGTGTTTTACAAAGTAAGGGACACAGGAAGTAATTTTGAGAACTCTCTTTTATTAAGTAGAAGGACACATCATATATGTATGTTGTATGGACATATCATATATAGGTACCATCATTTCCCTTCGCCCTACCCTCACTCCACTGAGGGCCCTCCTTAGTGGAATTGCTGGTATTAACCATGGAATTGTGGGTTAGGAATCATGAGAGCGGCAGTCAGTCATTGTAGGGGAGCAATGTCTCTAGATGCCTCCTCCTACTCTTTGGCTCTTACATTCTGTCCCTCTTCCTCAGAATTGCCTGAGCCTTCGTGGGTATGCTTCAAAGTCTCCTTTAGTGTTGAGCACTAATTTTGAGAACTTTAAAATAAAACCAGATGATTGGTTCTTTTAGCATGCCATGGTAAATACACTTTTATACAATTAGGACCCTGCTATATAGAGGCCAAACTCCACTTGTTTAACATTATCACCCAGCTGTTATGATGACTGGTGAGCCCAGAAGATAATAGACCAGCCACTGAAGAAATACTTGAGGAAGATTAACATGTTTCTATTACAGTTCCTGAAATATTAAATGTTTGTATGATTTAAATATAAATTATCTAAGAAATAATTATCAAGGGGACGTTGTTTACTTTATAAAGATAGCTCATTCCCTTAAAATTCTTGTGAAAAATATAAAACATGGGCATTTTTTAATAATGGGACCCAGAAGTTTTAAGATTTAATTTTTAGACTAAAGAAAAAAAATGACATCAAATTAATTGGATTCATTCTAAATATATTAAGCTCATAAACTTCAAATGAGTCTATAGTCACAGATTTTCCAAGGAACTTTTTAGTTGCTATTGACAAAACTATGTATGTAGAAGAAATTTATGTATCTTTGGTATGATGAAAGAAGATTAAAATAGATGGCATGAAGTCTGAGTTCTGGCTTTGATGATTTTTGTTAATTAATTTATGTGTTCTTTGAAAAACACTAGCATATCTGGACCTGTTTCCTCATATATAACACAGCTGTTCATCCAAAGCAATCATGGTGGGTCTACAATTACTATAAGCATCAGGTTATATAATAACACATTGAGTCCAGCACTGAAAGGTCTCTATCACACCCTCCAAGGCTCAGAGTCTGTTGCAGACAGCTTCAGGTTTGCTGAGATGAGCTTCCAGATCAGGGACAGTTATGGAGTAAGAGATTTATTGAAGCTTACAGATCCAGGAAAAGTTCCATAATGGCAGAAGAAGCTGGCATGCTTTCACAGGACCAAACACAGAGACAGAAGCACAAGCCCAAAGTTGAAAGCCAAAAGACAAAAAAAGCTACATGGCACAGCACACTTCAGGAACTCCAGCTAGGTACACTTTGCATATCTTTAGATTGAAATCTCAAACCCATGACCACCCTTAGGGCTGGACCCTAAGATCCACCCAGTGACACCACCTCCAGCCAGGTGGCTTCAGATGTAAACTACAAACTAATAAAACAGTGAATATATCGGTGTGGGGGGGTCATCTATTCAAACTACCACAGGGTCCAATGTGGAAGAGGTGGCGGAAAGAATGTAAGAGCCAAAGGAAGGATACAACTCCTTACAGTGCAACTGTCCAGACAGAAATTGGTCTTAATATCCACAACCTTGAAGCACCTAGCAATACCTTCACAAGACCCTCATAATAGGAGAAAAAGCGGGAGGGGTTATGATGAAGAGTGGAGTTGTGAAGGGGAAAGTGGGGGAGGTGAGGGAATTATCATGGTTTATTGTCTGTAACTATAGAACTTATCAATAAAAAAATTAAAAATAAAGAAAGTTTGGTAGCTGACCAGGCAAGGAATCTGCTACACTTTCATCACCCGTCTTATCCTATTAATGCTACATGAATATTGAGCTGAGATTTTGATGCAATGCCTAGATTTCTCAATCTCTGGCTAAAAAGTTGCATACTGGTATGTGAAATACAACATCTCTCTGTAAGAATAGAATCACTGGGGGAATATGAGTTAATTAGAATATTGCTGCAAAATCTTGGGTGACAGCCCATTAAATGTCATGGCCTCAACAAACACAGAATATGGAAAAATATGAGTGTTTGGAAATATGACCGAATCATCTTCTTATGAGGTGGCTTTTAACTCTTGTCACCACTGTGATCTCATTGTGGGTCTTGAGGGAGTCAAAGCACTTACTCCAAAATTCAGTATAGTTCTTTTTCTATTTGCAAGATGAGAAATCAGTGGATACAGGGAAATAAAATTGCTAAGTACTTATGATCCAATAAGTCATAAACACAAAATGATGTGGTGAATATATGTTCTCCCTTCAGCCATTATGGTTGTTCTTTTCAATGTGAAAGGGTTTCTAGGTATTCTCAATGTAAGGAAGTAGTTGCTATTATATGTTTATTGGTTAATTTTCATATATCTCTATAAAGGAGTCATTGCAAAGCAAATTTTTAAATAAATCTAAGTGGGATAATTTGTTTAAATGACTGGGGAAAAGGGGAAGCAAATTCTTATTTAATAAAGGTTTGAATACAAGCATGTTTCCTGTTTCCAGTAATTATTGCCTAAGTTGACAGGCCAGCGAGTAGTTATTGGAAAATGTTTGTGAAAATAGAATATCACTTTACCACCATTGGCCTCTAACTGCCTGCATGATTAGCCAGTGCATCTTATCACTGGTTTTGCCTGTGTCTCCATTCTGATGAGGACAAGCAAAGCCATGGGTCCCTGGTTCTGGGAATAGAGCAACTCAATTATCATTCGGACTAATTCAAACCCCACAGGGCCGTACCACATTTAAATGATCGATATCGATTCAAGAAATAAACCTTAAATGCTCTGGTATAGCAGACACAAAATTAATTTCTGTTGAAATGTGAGTGAAATCATGATGAGGGAAGCTGGCCAAAGGCTTCCCTAATGACAACAGGATCAGCAGGATCCATGAGGGCTTTGAATATTTACTGCAATAATTAACAACAGAAGTTTATGTCAAGAGGCTGCATAACAAAATCACATATAAGAACGGGTTGCGCACAACAGATGTAGGGAAAGCCAAGGGAAGGCCTTGAGTACAGGAATCATTCTGCTCACAAAAGTCTGAAGACCTAAAGGTAGAGTTGCAAACCCTTCCTGGAAGCTATGGCATTAAACTCAAGCTTTTCACTTGATTCAAATCATATTGCTGTGAATAAACTGTTTTTTTTTCTAATATAGATTTTTGTCAGAAAATAATTGCTTCAGAAAATATAGCTATGGAAAAATACATGAAAAACTTCAACCAGTTTATAAAGACAAGCTGGATCATTTAAAGGAAGAAATTCCACACACACACACACACACACACACACACACACAGAGGTATATACATAATATCAAGCAATTAAAGAAAATGCAGAATAATTACTAGAGAGATTGTTCATTCTTGGATTAGTCTTACTTGAATCATTGAAGGGTTCTATGAAACACTGACTTCTGGACATGGAAGAGATGTCTGAAGAGCAGAACAGCCTTAATTAAATGCAAGATAACCTCAAAGCTCCAGACTACTAACATTTCCTACTGGAAGTCAGGCAGGACACAAGTCACAGGAAGCTCACCTGTCTACAAGTCCCCTCTCATGCCCTACCTTTGGACACCACACTTGGGACACCACACTTTTTTTTTTTCTTAGATGCATTTTCCAATAAATTGTCCATGTTCCTGTAAGAATCTCCAGTGAACCAAGTGGTCCACCAGGTTGTACATGGGTGGGATTGTTTCTTTTATCTACTATTGCCATCTCTATGTGTGGTGAATAGTTTGTTTCCATCTCCCACTCAGCAAAGTCATGCAAGTATCTTACATTGGTTTTGCTGTGCATTGGAAACAAGACTTGAAATTTTGCACCCACTCTGAAAAGCCTCACTTTGTTATAGTTAACTAGCTGACAGTAAGGAAAACGAGGCAGATAGAAGTAGGAGGGCTGGGAGGGAGACATGCTGGTAGATCTCACGCCCACAGGACTCAGCCATGTGTGGGCACCAGAGGCCTAACCCAAAGCTCCTGTGTCAGGGTCTTCACATCACATCTTTTGGAGTAGAGGAGTATTTTCCCAGTTGATTAGGTTAACACACTTTGAAATAAGCAAAAGACACATGGTCCCCATCAATAACAAAGGGGAAGTTCAGATTTTTAGTTATTACAATATTTGAGTTCTTATAAGAAATCAAGGTTGGTCTGTTTTCTTGTCATAAAAATAATAACCCTAAGCCCAGTGTTATCTTTATGGTTTAAACCACGTCAGTGGTAACAGTGGTATATGAATCTCAGCACTGTTCTTGAGGTAATGGATGCGTTCCATGAGAACACATCTGAACTTTGACTCTCAAGTGTGAGTGACTAATGGGAGACCAACTTTTGGCTTAGGTGTTTCATTAAAAGGCAAGTTACTGTCTGAAAGTAAAGTCAGATTATCAGAAATTAGAACCATCATGTAACCTATGCCTCAGGTACATTATTCATCTATTCTGAGTTAGAAACAAAAGGTCAGGTCACCCAGTTGTATGAAGGCCCACAAAGCCAGGATGGACCCGATCACAGTGAGATTCTCAAGGCATCTTAGGTCATTGAACCAGACATAGCACACATGGCTATGCTAGAGAGAGTGTCAAGGTCAATATTACTGAAGGAAATTCTCTGAAGCCTCTGTATAAATCCCAAAGAAGGCAAAATGGGATGCTTCAAAGTGATAACTATCAGTGTTCAGTGTGGAGAAGACAGTAAATGACTGGGGAATATTTACAATACAGCCGATAAGGTCACAAGTCCTTTAATACAGTATCTGAAACCAAGGAAAAGAAATATTTACTGATTCCTTCAAAGGTTACCTTGAGAATAGAAAATGTCCCTGTTATTCTATTCAAATTAGAGACAATGTCTCCTCAGTGGCCACAATTTAAAGTCACCCAATTTCTCCTCATGAGGTATGTTTATGACAATTAATCATTAAAATATATGATACCATTATATCTGTGTCAGACACCACCCTACAATTTTATCATTGTCATCATTGCATACCATCTTTCCAATCCATAACTGCAGTATAGTTCCTAAGATATAATGCTTTATGAATACAAATATACATCTAAGTATAGTTTTGAGTGTAAGTCATAGGATCTATAAGACATGTAAGAAGAAACCTAGCAGGTCTTTGAGGACATCACCAATCCAATTAAAAATGAGCAAACAACTTGAGTAAAAACCTCACTGAAGAATATATTCAGGAGCTGGGGCTGTGTCTCAGTGGTAGAAAAACAGCACAGTCAAGGTCCTAGGATTGCTACCAAGCACAGAGAAAATATGTCCACATATATATGTATATGTGTGCATGTGTCTGTACACAGATATATATTGATACATACATTAGAATGGAAAATATTTTGAAAAACAAAGAACCAAACTTCAAGCAAGGGTAGAAGAACTGAGTATTCATCATGGCTAGAAAGAATGCAAAAGGGCACAGTCACTTTGGTACATAGTGTAGCAGTTTCTTGCAGCAGTAACATATTCTTATGATAGAATCCAGTAATCATGTCCATTGGTGGTTACACACATGAGCCATCCAGTTATTTAGTGTTGAATGTTTTGGGTTTTCCTCATTCTCAAATATTTTCCTTCCTAATGTAAATATCAGATATATATTATTAAAACATCTAATTATTTATTTTCCTTCTGGGTTACATAGTGAAGTTTTATTTATTTATTTATTTATTTTATTTTTGGTTTTTCGAGGTAGGCTGACCTGGAATTCACTATGAAGTCTCAGGGTGGCCTCGAACTCATGGCGATCCTCCTACCTCTGCCTCCCAAGTGCTGGGATCAATAATGAAGTTTTATATAGTCCATGTAATATCAGAATATATATTTAAAATTTTGTTTTATATTAGGTATTTCTTTTACTGTTTATATCAATTTTGATGGAAAATAATTCACATACAATAAATATATCCATTGCTTCACAAATATATAATTCAGTAATTTTAATATACTTGCAACTATCACCATAATCTATTTTAGCACTGTTTCAGAAAATTTGATTCCAACCCCACTATATCCCAAAGTAAACACTAATCTATTTTATTTTATTTACCTCTTGTGAGTATTTAATATACATGGAATACTAAAATATGCAGTCTTTTGACAGGAACTTTTTAATATGCCAAGGTTTATTACATTTTAACAAGTATAAGCACTTCATTCTTTTTATTCCAAATAATATTCCACTTTAATAGACATGCCACTTTTATTTAGTATTTATTAGTTCATCAATTGAGCATTGTTGTGTTCTCAGAATGTTGTGAAGCCTGTATATGACACATATTTTAGTTAGAATCCATCCAATTGCTAGAAATCTCTCCTTAAGATGTGTTAAAATAGAGAAGGCAGGCTATTTACCGGGAATTCCTGCAAACTGAGACCACGACTGCAGTTCCATGTAGATGACTGTGGATGAAGCATCTTCCTGATCAATGATGGAGGGGTAAAATTCTGTTTCTCTTTCTTCTTACAGCTAAGTGGGGTCATGCCCTACATGTTGTCTAAAGGATATGCATGCAGTGTTTTTAAAGATGAAGAATTTTACCTGGATTCCTTCTTTCTCATTTCTCTTGCCCACTGGAATCTCATAAAGGTATGAATTGAAGCAGACATTTTGGACCAGAAATTGGGAAAAAATTTTGAAGTGAGAGAAGTCAATCTAGAAATTTCCCTGATTCCCCAAAACATGAAAATTTCAAACCATTCCTCAGTGGCTTTGTATTTCCTTATTTGGAATCTCTGTGTTAGAGCAGCTGAAACTACATTCTGACAAAGAAAATGCCTCATCCTCAGGGGGAAATTGTTCTCTCTGGCAACCTTTTAGTATGCAAAAGATATCACTTTGTATAAATTAAGTATATTTTATGCCAGAAAAAAAATCAATTGGGTTTTACATCACATCATTCATAGCAACTTCATCTTTCTGGGCGTACTCTACCCATACTTCTTTGAAATTTTCTTCAAAAAAAGGAACATATGATTTTAGATAAAGAGTAAAGTGTAAAGTACAGACTGATTTTTTCCCCCTGAGGATAAAGAGGGAGGCCAGATGTAAATCAGTTTATTTAAGTCCTTTATTTGTCTGCTCAGTTAGTCACTAGGCTGGAATTCCATTGTATGATGAATCACATGTAGAGAGCTGAGTCCACAAACAGGCATATGGCTACTTCTTGAGCTTGGAGTACCTAAAGGCATGCCTCCTTCCCTGTTCCCCAGCCAGGACTGGCCCAAGTTGCACGTAAACCAGAGGTCTCATGTATTTCATGCTCATAAAACTCAATTGTGCTGTTCTCTCACATAGATCTCCACTATTAAGCATTAAGGCTTAAATTTCTCGGGGAAGACATGAGCAATGTTTACTATTCTGGAGTATGCCTGGAAGTTAGAACAAACATCGAGAACTGTAGTGCTAGGGATGGTCTGAGGCTTTGAGAAGGGATGATGTCATAACTCATTTTCTTCACTTCAGTAGTCCCTGAATCTTTCATCCCCTTCTCAATTTTAAGGCTTTGGACTTAGATGTGGTGATCGCCGGCATTCAGTATTCTTGGTCTCACATCACCCCTCTTTGTGCCATAGCATTAAAGGACAGAGTACTGGAAAAGACATTATGAGTACAGGATTAGTTCCTTTCAGCCCCTCGCTTTTCTGCTTACTCTTGGATTCTTTTATTTTATTTTATTTTATTTTAATTTATCCCCTTCGTTTGTACTTTCTCCTTGAAAGCCCATCTGCCAAAAGTGTCAAATAATGTCATTTCCATCATGTCATTCCTTTTCACCCCTTTATGGGGAAAGTAGGGCAAGGGATTGCTAACAACTGTTCGCCTGTAACCATTCCAACCAAGGAAACAAGAAAGCCATCGCGGTGTTGTGGGAAGGGCTGTCAGCAGGGCGTGTGAGCCCTGGGGAGACCCAGAGCTCCTTTTGGCTCTTCATTATGCTACACAAAGTGGTGTTTGCTCCTCATACACATGGAATTTACCCACTTACTTTCCATTCACATTAATGGGGTCTCCCTGTAAATTTCCTTTCCTTCCCCCACTGTCAATGGTGGAGTAGATGCCAACGGAGCTCTCTGATGTTTCACTCACTAATGATTTCACGTGGAACACAGAAGCAAATCTCAGCATTGGGCCCTCTCGTGCTCCAAGCCTGCACTCAGGGCTACCCACTCTCACTATTTCCTTTGCCTCTCAGAGTGGCCATTGAGCCCTACCTCATCCATTGCCAGGCCCCTGAAATTCACTGTATTTGTTTTCTCAAGTCAGCTTGACTTTTTTTTTTCTATTCTTTAAAATTATTATGTGGGTGTATGCTCATATGTGTGAGTGCAGGCACACTGTGGAAGTCAGAGGACAACTTTCTGAGATTGATCTTCACCTTCTATGCTAGCTGAAAATCTAGCTGCTCCAGAAACTTCCAGAAAATTTTCTTGTCTCTGTCTCTTATCTTGTCATCAGCATGCCTGAGTTAGAGCAGCTTAACATTGCAAACCCCTGCTTTTAGGTATTGTCTGGGGATACAAACTCCTGCAATCAGACATAAGAGGCTGCTACTTTGTCAAATTTAGCCATTCCTTGGGGGAAGAGATATAGTTTAGCAGTTAAGGCCTGCAAAGCATAAGGAGCCAGGCTCAATTCTCCTCTACCTTCATAATCCAGTTGCACAAGGTGGCACATGTGTCTGTAATTCATTTGCAGTGGCTGGAGACTCTGGCATGCCCATTCTCACTCTCTATCTATCTATCTATCTATCTATCTATCTATCTCCTCTCTCTCTCAAATAAATAAAATATTTTTTAAAAATAGTCATCTCATCTTCTGTTCTTGATAAAGGTGGAACAGCAGAACGAAGAGAAAGCCAACATGCACAAATATATATTTCTCTGAAGATACAACATTCTTAAGTTCCTTCATCTCCACCAGGGGCGTAGGAGTCTGTAATGGGATGGAAACCTCCTCAGGAAACAATGCAAACCTAATTAGATCCAGCAGAGGCCGCTGATAAGCAGAGAAGGAACATGGCGGCCAAGAGGACAGATCTGGTGGCTATCAGAAACTTCAATAAAGGTTCTGCAGTGACCTCAGGGAAAGAAAAAAACAAAAGTCCACAATTCAATGCAACTCCCCTCAATTAGCTGTCAACAATCTAGCAGTCTCCGATTTTCTAGGACCCAAAAAGAAGCTGCCCCAAAACTCTTTCTTTCCTTCCCTTCTATTTCATTCTTCCTTCCTTTCTTCTCTCCATCCCTCCCTCCCTTCTAACTTCCTTTCCTTCCTCTCTTATTTATTTATTTTCTACAGGGTTAACAGGGTTTTACTTTTTAAAATATTTTACTCAACCTTATACATTCATCTAATTTTGTATTTGGTGCCAATGTGTTAACTTAATTTCTTTTTTCTTCTTTTTAAATTTTCCCCCCAGAATTATTTCTTACTCCCTTTACATTTAATTGTATCTTTACTTTACTTTATAGGCTTTAAATATATTTTATATTTTATTTTAAAATGCGTTATTTAGTTTGTGTGTGTGTGTGTGTGTGTGTGTGTCCCATCATGCACATGTGGAAGTTTTAGGTATCAACTTTGAGATGTCTGTGCTCCATCTTGTTTGAGACAGTCTCCTACCATTGTAAACCATCTGCTAGGCTATAGGTGAATGCCAGACTAACTGGTCCACAATGTTGGTTTGATCCAGGTTCTACCTCTCACTATCTGAGGTGTGCTGGATCACAGATTCACGTGACACCAGTTGTTACACTGGTGTGGGGAACTGAACCCAGGCTGAGAGGCTGCACAGCAAGCATCTTTACTCACTGAATAATCTCCCCAGCCCCTAATTTTCTTTTAAATAAATATATTCTTAATGTTTTTTATTTTTGTTCTCTTTCTTAAATTTATTCAAATTGAATTTTTTTTGACTACTAGTTTTCCCTCTTTGCTTTTCACTCTTTCTCTTCTCTTATTTATTTATCTTCACTAGTCTGTCTTCTCAGAGGATTTCCTACATGTCGTGGGCTGACATTCCTCACTGATGTGAAAAGCTCCTACCCTTTAAGGACTGATAACATATGAAAGCCTGTCTTTATCTTGGTAAGGGAAAAGTTATCAGTACGGGGTCTCACCTCAGACTCTTTAGTGATCAGTTAACTCCTTAGGTTCTAGGAAAATAGAATATTTGTATTTGGCAATTTTACTAAGAATCTGACTAAAAATATTCACAGAATCCCTAGCTCTGATTTGCTGACAAAAGAAAGTCACTGGACAAGTGTCTAGGCATTCTGAAAGTAGCTATGAAACAAAGTGTCTACTTTTCTAAAAGCTCCACAGTGGCTTGATAATTAAGAGCAAATGCCTCGCTGACAAGCTGTGCAGCACTTGATAAATTCTCCACAAATAGGAGGTACATTAAGAGATGAAGTGAGACACTGGGGGAGGAGTCTGACCAGAGGAGGTGTGGAGGGACTATCACTTATTACTGCTGATGTGGACCTGGAGGAGTTAGAGGATTTGAGGGACTAGCATCTTGGGACAAGCTGGTTGATTATGTAAAAGTGATAAATGCCTGAACAAAGCATGCATGTGAATTAGAAATGAAATAATTTGAAAGTCAATGCAACCTAGACTTTAATTTACTTTTGGCCTACAAGCTTAATATACTGCATACTCGCATAATAATTAAGCCTGGGAGTTAAGTTCTTGGAGAGCAAAGCCATCACTCTTCCTAGACAGTCAGGAAACCTGTAATCCTTACATCCACACAAGTCTAAAAAGAAAGGAAAGGATAAATTGAAAGACACCCTTGTGTCTTTAAAAGGCTGAAGTTAGTGAGTTTAGGGGTAGGTGGGGAGTCCTGTGGTTACAACTACCTTCTACACAATTCCCTCATTCATGTATGGGGATGATTGATGTCTAGGGGCCACGTTTTTGTACTACTCGGCAGCTCCAACCAACTTGGTTTGATTGGGTATGTGCTCAGCAGTTATTGTTTCCCACATATTGAGAAGTGACCTCAGGTTTTAAGTTTTGCCCACTTTCCTCTGTTCTGTCTCTGTTGATGCCCTAACTTGAATATCCTAAGAACTAAATGAAATTGAAAAATAATAACAATAATTAAAAAAAAACACTCAGCAGAATGTAATGTGCTGTGTAAGGCCAGAGTGCTCAGCTAATGGTTGGTGCTGTTATCTTCAACATCGGGACTCATCATATCAGACACCTAGTGCTATGAATGGGCTTGCCCAACTGGATAATTTAAATAAAATTCTTCTCTTTAAATAATGCATAATTCTGGAGAAGTAAGGACAGAGCAAGCTATGCATACATAAATAATGAAGGGAACCAACCAAGGGATAGGAGAGAATGGGGCACTGATCTGAATACCTCATCTTCTCATACTTTTTACAACGGAAGTTAGTGATTTTTTCCATAGCCACTTTCTGTCTTCTGGAGATAGAAAAGACAGTCAGATGTTGCTAGTAGTATCAAATCCTGTGTTCCCAGCTTGCAAGAAAAATGGAAAGTTACTAAAGTGTTTAAGAGTCATTGCTGCTTAAATTCCTCTGTCTCAGAAGCACTTGGTGTACCCACAGTTGCAGATCTATGACCTTGCTCTGATTTTCTAACCCCTGAAATTTTAGAAGCAATATCTGGGAGTAAGAACTAATGTCATTAGCAAAGTTTGTCATTGACCTGAGAGTCTAGGTGAGGTCTGGGGTAGTATAAATATGTTCTTTTCTATCTCTGTATTTCCAAGGTTAGATAAAGGTAAAGTAGATGCCAAAAAGAATGAATGAAGGGAACCAATGAGAAACAACACAAAATCAGAGGCCAGTAAGCTAGAAAGGGGATATAAAGGAAATAGAAAGGGAGGGAGGGAACCTTAATAGGATGATATTGTGTATATGTAAGTAGAAGTAGAAGAACAGATTAATGGGGGTGGAAAGGCCTAAGTGAGTTCAGCAGAAGAGATTGAGTAAAAGAAAGGTGGGAGAAGGCTAATAAAAATCTAAAAGAGTATGAATAAGTCATATGGAAACTTAGATTTTTGGACAATGGAACACCCAGAAGCATAGATTGTTACTAGAAAATTTCCAGTGAGCTATTGGCCAGGGAGGTCCCTGATGCCCCCAAAACATTACAGGCCATTGCCAAGGCTCTTGGTTTCCCACCAAGAATAGATGGTAAGACCCTATTGCCAAAGACTCCACATACTTGGGCTGCAAAGTCACTGAGAAATCCTGCTGGAGCTGACCTAAAAACCTCCTCCATGTAGGCCAGCTTATAGAAATCTGGAAAAAAAAAAAAAAAAAAAAAAAAAAAAAAAAAAAAAAAAAAAACAACTATGTTGTCTGCAGTCCAATGGGAAAGAGAGAAATCACCTAAATTTGATCAGCCAGACCAAATGAGCTAATAGGTGCAATAGTGGCATGTCTGTTATGGGGGAAACCAACTGCTCTCTAACTGGACTGGTGGCCCACTCCACAGGGGGGAATATATGCCAGATACTTAAAACTTATGATGGGGTATAGTTATGAGTCCTAGTTGTGTAACTTCTGCTGGTGTCTGGATAAATGTATATAGAATGCTCACCAAACTGCCCAGTAAGCATTTCTCTTAATGTTCACACATATATTAATCCTACTCTCACTTTTGGCTAGGGACACTTCACTTTACAGATGGCAGTGACCTTAGGATGACTCAGAAGGCACCTTGGTGCTGAGAAGAAGTGAAAGAGGGGTGCTCAGCACTGCAACATCTCTATTACACCTTCCAAGACTCAGTGTCCAATGTGGAAGAGGTGGCGGAAAGAATGAAAGAGCCAAAGGAAAGGTAGGACTCCTTACAACATGCTCTTCTCGACATAAAATGGCCTGGATATCCATGACCTCACAGTGCCTGACATTACCTACACAAGACCATCATAATAGGAGGAAAAGTTCATGATATCAAAATAAAAGAGAGACTGACTGAGGAGGAAGGGGTATGATGGAGAGTGGAGTTTCAAAGGGGAAAGTAGGGGGAGGGAGGGAATTACTATGGGTTATTGTCTATAATTATGGAAGTTGTCAACAAAAAAGTAAATTAAAAAGAAAACAAATGACTTTAAGTTCTCCCCTTTTCACTCATCTTACATATGCACCAAAGGCTTATACAGAGGTTGTATAACTATCCTTGCACTTCCTCTTACACCCTTAGCATCCACAGAATGCATTATTCACAGGTAACAGTCATCCTAACATTGTCTCACACTTCGTTTTAACATATCCCTTCTGGTAATGACCTTCAGTCAATCAGAGCTAATAAGGGTGACAAAATCTTCATGCCAGGCTGAGCAAGCACAGTTAATTCTTGTCTCAACAGAAATAAATAGGTGAAACAGCAGTTCTTCTCCATAATGTGTGTACTGAGGGATTTCAGAGTGTACTTGCTCTCATTTTCCTATCACATACTTGATGATTAGGGACAGGGTCTGTTCAGGGCATCTCTTGTCCTGAGAATGAAAACTGAAATCATGAATGGGTATCTAGTTCACTAGTCAGCTGTGGGCAGGGAAGTTGGCAGGATTAATTTTTGATGGTGAGGAACACCCCAGTCTAGTAGTGGCCAAGCAATAGGTTCTGACCCCAGGCTGAGGCCATCTTTGTGGCTGCAGGGCTGCAGGGCTGCAGGGCTAGAGAATCCAAGATAACTCATCTTCAGCCTTCTCATCTGTGACATTAAGGTAACGATGCTGAGATCTTTCCTGACATATTGAGTAGATGTTAAATAATTCATAATATTTGGCATATGAATTCTAGTCACAATTCTTTTTCATGGATCTGTACATGCATGCTTCCTTTCCACACTGGAAGGAGGATACATGAATCAGGATACACACTGAAACAAAAATAAGCCAACAAACTAAAAACACTGCCCTCTCTCTCTCTGTCTCTCTGTCTCTCTGTCTCTCTGTCTCTCTGTCTCTCTCTCTCTGTCTCTCTCTCTCTCTCTCTCTCTCTCTCTCTATATATATATATATATATGTGTGTGTGTGTGTGTGTGTGTGTGTGTGTGTCTTTATATTTATATTTATTTATATTTATATGAAGCCAAAATAAAAACTCACAGGAGCAATAATGCACATCTGTGGTTAGCGTCCAAATCCAAGGACATGTTTTGCCTGCTGAGACTTCTGGCTCATCCTACAAGGGTTTACATCACATGGCTGTGACTAAGAAGGTTGGGTTATTGACAATTGGAAACAGAAATGCTGTGGCCACAATTCATACATCCCATAACGCACATGCTAACAGCATGCTATAGGATGGTTGTCATTCTGTCTGCTTGCCTCCCGTGGCACTGGAGGCTTAGGGGGGCCAACACCCTTATACTTTTACAGGATTCCTTGCAAACAACTTCCTGTATATGCAGTGGTACCTGCTCTGCTCCAGAGAGCATCTGCAGGCTTTCTTCCTCTCTGTTTTGGGAAAGTAATGAACTGCTAGTTATAAAGATTCGAAAACAAATATTAGAAGGTCATTGTGCTGCTAAAATTTGATATATTGAAAAATGTGAACTTTTACAGGGCTTCTAAAGTACTGTCATGCAGGAAGCAATGGAGTAAGTGGATTCATCTATCACTGTTGAAAACATAGGCAGAGCATCACTGTTTGAAGGTTGAGCATGGAAATGCTCAACCCTGATTAAACGGCCATAATTCCTCAAGGCTGTGACATGCTTGGCAGGCTTGGGAAACTGGGGCCTGAAAATATAAATTGTTGGAATTTATAACACACTGACAATCTGTCATTGGGAAAACTAAAAAGTGTTAGAGTTTCCCTAAATTCTATACTATTGAATAATTATTTTAACATTCCCAAATGCTGGTTTTGCAAGTGTAGTTGATGGTCTAGAGAGAAATCCATATTTTTTTCTGCTTTCACAAAAATATAATGAGCAGTTTTTATATACTGAAATGTTTAATGTTTCTCTAAAATTCAAGATGCTGATAGTTTGGGTGACATGTTTGCAGGTTTTTTTATCCATAGTAATTGTTGTTTATTAAGAGAAACTATTCCTTAAGCCACATATTCACAGTTCAGGGACACAGGTCAAGAAACTCCTGTGGTATTCAATGCAATGAAACTCTTTATATTCCAAAGTCATTTTGTACTCTGAAAGATCCAAGCTTACTTCATCTCCTCAAAATCTTTCATGGAATCATAATTTCTGTAGAACTCTGCATATACTTTCTTTCTTTGTTCAGCTACACCAAACTTATAGGAAAATGCATGTCCTAGAGTGACAATGAATGCTCCAATGATATGAAACCACAGACGCCTGGCCAGAAGACCTCACATCTAAAGTTTTGCCAAAGCACCAGAAGACATGGTGGTAAATGTCCTCAACAACAATGTATTTTAAATATTGATGATAAATTTAAGATAAGCAAAGATGTTGGGTTGTAGATTATATCCTTGAAATTTCTACATTTAAATTACAGAAATAAAGTATCAGCTTGGGAATACATTTATTTTATTCCATAAAGAAGTTTTCTATAGATATACCATACTTATCTCAGGCCTTCTAAAGAGGACCTTCAGGCAACTCATTGAAATAGGGCATATGGTTCATACTAATGTTTGAATCCTGCTTAACATGTTCTTCCATCTTCTGCATAGAAGTCAATTTCATATATATATATATATGAATAACCACCTTTTGTATTTGTGGGTAATAAGTAAGTACTCACTAAGTAGAGATCTGATTCATAGTTTTAGGGTCTTATGTGTGTCTGTCAAAGCATTGCCAACAATGATCTGATAGTTCTAGGACGCATTTAAACAGAGCAAAAAGCAGTTATTTAGTTTTTCTTATATGCCTTGCTAAACAAATAGGAAATGATAAGACAAAAGATGTGGGGGGGTTGATTTCCATAAGTAGCGTGACACCTGGGTGGCCAAAATACAAAGCAAATCTATGTAACTGTGTGTATGTAACATCTGTGTGTGTGTGTGTGTGTGTGTGTGTGTGTAAATGTATATACTACTATAAGTAGGTAACTGTGTTGTATAACTGTGTGTGTGTGTGTAACTGTGTGTATGTAGTTGCTTTTGATGACGAATGGGACTGAATATACTCAGAGCAGAAGATTCTAACACTGTGCCAGCAGCCTGGATGGGCACATGGAGTACATGTATTTCAAGAGGATATTGGGTGGTGAAGATTAATTTAAAAGCCTGATGGAAGATTTTTAAAGGAACTACAATAAAATGCTCATGGTTCACTTCTGAGTCTGGAAAAGGAAGCTCAAAGAGAGATTGCAGAATATGAACAAACTTGGTGGATCTGCGACATTTTATGGCACTCTTTGACTTTCCACAAGCCAATAACCTTGTGTGCATAGAAGTTACTCTTTTCTCCCCACAGGAACTAATCTGCAGTCTTATCTTAACCAGACTAGAGTTTTGCAAGACTTCTAACTATTCCTCATTTTGTGAGAACTACTGGAGTCTCACCACACTGTGCTTTGCCACTTACATACCTGGATCTCCTTTCCCTTCTCCCTTCTTACTGTGCATCCATGGAGCCTTATCTGTATTTGCGTCCTATAACTCAGCTAACACTACTCACAGATTATTCCTATGAATGTATACTGGTATAAATAATAATCATTATCTTCAATAAATAAAAGAACATTTGCATGGTCATCTGTCAATGAAACTTGCAGAAACAAATCTTGTTTTCCAAAGGACTGAGTAAAAAAGTACAAATAGAGGATTATGATGCCTTGGAAGTTGGGCTGGTCTTGTTCATTGGTGTGTTTCAGTCCCCTGACATTGAGTAGGTGCTGAAATGTTTGGTGAGTGAAGGGGTGAATATACATATATTGGTGGCCACAGTGCAATTCATACACCTCAGGCCTTGTACAATGTGTCAACAATGAGCCTGTCATCACCACTGAGCTTTGTCAAGTCAAACAGGTTAAATGAGAGCAGTCAATACCTACCAGATAGAATATAAAATGTCCCAAGCCCATTATTGTTCCTTCTCACCTTGAGTTTTTCCACAGAAGAAGCTACAGAAGAGTAAGCTATTACAGAAACATATAAAGAATTTCATGCCAGACCTTATGCATAATGGTCAAAAATCATGCATTACTTGAAATGATAAAACATAACAACACTCAGGGGCTAAATACATGGCTCATTCTATAAAGTGCTTGGTGCTCAATCATAAAGTTTGGATTCCAGCACCTATATGAAAGCCTGGCAGTGCTGGAGAGACAGAATTAGGAATATCCCTGGAATTTGCTGGCTAGCAAGTCTACCAAAATTGGCGTACTTCAGATTTAATAAAAGAACTTGTCTCAAAAAAAAACAAAGTGAAGAATAATTGACAAATACACCTGACATTGATCCCTGTTCTTTATATGTGTGTACACACACACACACACACACACACACACACACATTAAATAATAAAATATATAACAACAACCATAATCTTTATCTTAAATCAAAACAAATAAGATTTTGATTTGATTCTTAGAATGAAGTTTCATCTTCCTAAGTTAAGTAACTTGAATATTTTCCAGCTACAAATGATATATTTCCTGCATATGATTTGCCTACATATAGATTCTGGAGTGATGTACAAGCCAGTTCTTTCTTAACCCTCACTTTACCTTTGGGCTTTAAGTAAAACCAGATTCTACAATTCATGGAAACATGACACTGACCTGCTTTCTGTAAACACAAGCAGGGTACATGTCTCCAAGTGATAATGGCAGTGGAGATGGCAGCTCTCTTTTGGAACAGTTGCTCCAAGCAGACGAAGAGCTCCAGAGAAGCAGGGCTCTGAAGGAAATCATGACAATAATGATCAGAATTGTATTCACATTGGAATTCCAGTTCTGAATCAAGCACAGTGGTGTCTACTAATAACTGAATAATTTGAAAATATGTAAGTTCATCTCCCACTTTGGAAAAATGCATTGGTATTTACAGATCCATTATAACACAACCTGTGTTCTTAAAGCAAGAAGCCTCCTTCCCCAGGCTTATAAATGTCCATGCCACAAAAGACCAAGCAACATAACCCAGTTAGCAGGTGCAAGCATTCAGCTGGTTTTCATCACATTGATCCCACATGGGGAATTGCATTCCATGGTGAGGGTATATCTGACTAGTTCAAAGTGATTCATTATCACTGAGAAATGGCAAAGTGGGAACAGTTCTCAGAGCCTTTGGAAAACATACTGAAGCAGGCCCATGACAGATGAACTCAATGAACCAACAGCTTAAATAGCAGTTGGGAACCAAGAGTGTCAAGAAATGAATGGGTTGACCTCACAACAATGAGCAGAATTTCATGCCTAGAAAACACAAACTTGTGGCCTCTTGTGAGAGAATGTATTCTATTATGTAGGGCTTAAAGGGTGGAGCCAGGGGCCAGATAATTATACTTGCCATTAATTAAGCTTAGCAAAGAGAGGCCACTGGTGTCTACCTTACTAACTGATTAACATATTGGGTAAAGAATGTTAGATATTTACAGACTGGTTTTGCATTAGGAGCCATAAGGGAAATGGCCTCTCAGAAGTACATCCATAATTCATAGACTGAATGAGAAGCTGTGCATGCAGGCTTACATCTACACATCCTCTCCTGTGATTCAAGTGGGAGCTAGCCATGCATAAGGAAGGTCAGATCATGCTGTAGGATGCCATTTCTTTCTGTGTTGTTGTCAAGATGTTTTGGATATCCCGAGGCATGGGCAAGGACATTGGAGGAGAATTGAAAATGTAGGTTAAATTAAAAGTGACTTGTTTATTTTAGTGACTCCTTCAAAGTCCTGAACATAATAATTATAGGAAAGAAAATGAATTATTATATAATTGGAATGTATAAGGATGCCTCATAGGTTCCTTTATTTTTTATTATTTTTTTATTTTTACAAAATCAATTTGTAAAAAACCTATATGTAATGTGATTTATTTCTTTCATATTTGCAACTGCTTTATATAGGCCTTCCATTAGCAAGGGGATATGCATTCTCCACTTACATGTACTTATTTCTGCTTTTCTACTTCGCTATATAAATGTCATTTTTGTTTCTACAATTGACAATAGTGTTTCAAAATGCATGCATGTCATTGATTTTTTTTTTGAAAATTCCTGTATTTACATGGAAAATTTAAGCTAGAATCCCTTTTCATGAGATTTAAAAAAATAAATCACAAGTCACATATAATTTGAATTTTTATAAAAAGAATAGCATTTTTAGAAAATCTTTAACTTTGGGGAAAAGAATCAAAATAGCCTATTACCTTATGATAAACTTTCTATTTTAAACCCTGAAAGTATTAAAGTTGAGATTACAAGTGAACCATGAGGGCTGTGGAACTAAACAGTCTCATAATTAATAACTCAGACTCACCTTCTGATAAAGCACATGGAACAGCATTCTCATCTCATTCAGTGACTGTGAGGTTGTGTGGACTCATTGGTTCATCACACACCAGTGAACTTAAAAAAAAAGTTATAGATTGTAGAGCATGAAAGAAATGGCTCTGTAGCAGTATCTTTTACTCATGCTCTAAGTCTCTTCCTAATATATTTTTATTTCAAAATCTAAAGTGTATTCATTTTTGGTAACTTAATTTCAAATCTGAGTGTGGCCTATTTCTAACTCTCTCTTTCAGCTGTCAGCTTGATAAGCATTTCATGCCCAGGTCAGGCAACAGGGTTCTTTATGCATGTGGGTGGGCTGTTTTATCTTTCTTTCTTTTCTTTTCTTTTCTTTTTTTTTTTGCATACTGTTAGATAATATCTACTCATACATGTGCATACATTAAAGAGCTTTTCATTCTTCTGTGATTGCTAGGTATACAACTTTACCTCCTGTATTATATGATTCTTGGTCCATAGCACTTTCCAAAAACATCAGTGACTGTGCTTTATTCTCTTTCAGCCAGATTGCATGTATTTGCAAAATTGCACTCAGAGCCTATATTCTGGGACCATCACACCTTTCATTATCCTTCCAGTTTGATGGCATATACTCATTCTGAAACCATCATTTTCCATCACCACATCTAAAATTCCTCTTGCTTTTGCTTCCATTGACCTCCAAACATGGGGGAGGTACAGTTTTCAGAGCCATTAAAACAGACTAAAGGCTACTTATTGACCACATGAAATTGGGTACACATAAACTGTTATCTTTGCATGCCCAAGCTATCTGAATATGGATAAACTGCACACATCTGCAAGCCAGCTGTGGCCTTCAGCTTACTATCACCTCATGTAGGAATCCCAGGAGATCAAATAGAGTCTTTCAACATTGCTAAACAGACACATGGAGATTAGGATATACCCTTGCTGAGGTTAAGGGACAGAATGGAGAAAGGAAGGGATAGACATGGTGACTCTTCTTCTGCTGTTTTCAGGTGTGATATACACACTTGGAATTACATGTGTCAGTTGAGATAAACTGAAAATCGCTGGAAAGGCCTAGACTGGGTTCTTAGGTTTCCTGCTGATTCCTTAAGGCATAACTATAAATGATGCATTCTTCATAAAATAAGAATGTGCTACTTTTATCATCACCATCACAAGATATTTGTAAGAAACAGCTTGAGGTAGAAAGGATTTCTTCTGATTTATGGTTTCATAGGGACTTCAGCACACCATAGCTAGGAAGGCATGGTAGAATTCATGATGGTAGGAGTGTTGTGTGGGTGTTGGGTGGCTCATTCATCACAATGGACCAGGAAGAAGAGGGAGACCAACAAACCAACAAAGATCTACCCCTGGTGACCTACTTCTGCTCCCCAAGGCCCATATTCCTAGAGCTTCACAATTTTCAAAGTAGCACCATGATCTGGGAACCAGCCACTTAAGCATGAGCCTGTCAGGAATATTTCAGATTCAAACAGTAAGGAGGAGAAAGATGGTAATCAATTTGCAAAGGATGCCAACTAGGGTGTTTGTTTATATAAGATGAGAAAAATCCAAAGACAGACTATTCCCTGTGAGAATGTCAGACATCTTTGACTTCAATTCTGATATGACCACCCCCCTCAGAGATTAAAAAAAAAAGTAAAAAAAAAATTAGGAGAATAGAAAAATAGAGAAGATTTAAAGTCAGGAAGAAACTTAGATGAACTATGTGGGAGTTAGTAAAAAATATTATGGCCATTAATAATAATTTAAGAACTTCTTTAGGATGGGTCAAGAATAATATGAAAGGAGCAAAGAAAAATTTCTTTTGTAAGACAGAGATCTGAAAGAATGAGCAAACCAAACATTAATAAGCAGAGTGAGAGTCCCTTTGGGATGTCTGAATTGAAGACTTTCTTCTCAAGGCTTAACTCTAGTTGCTTGTATGAAATCCATTACTAAGAACAGACAAGAGACAAGCTGTATGGGTGGCTGTATGAAATCCATTATTAGGAATAGAGTCAAGCTGTACAGGTGCCTACTCTAAACTTTCCTCCTCAATCTTGTTTCAAAAATCTCCAATAGCAGGGCGTGGTGGCGCACACCTTTAATCCCAGCACTCGGGAGGCAGAGGTAGGAGTATCTCCGAGTGTTCGAGGCCACCCTAAGACTACATAGTGAATTCCAGGTCAGCCTGAGCCAGAGTGAGACCCTTCCTTGAAAAACCAAAAAAAAAAAAAAAAAAAAAAAAAACACCCTCCAATACGTGCTGGAGAGAGAGCTTAGCGGTTAAGGCTTTTGCATGTAAAGCCCAAGGATCCAGGTTAGATTCTCCAGGACCCACATAAGGCAGATGAAGGGGGTTCATTCATCTGGAGTTTGTTTGCAGTGCTTGGAAGGCCTGCTGTGTCCATTCTCTCTCTCTCTTTCTCTCTCTCAAATAAATAAATAAATAATAAAAATATGTTTAAAAAAATCTCCAATAGGACACTTTTCCAAATAGAAAACAGGGCAATGGTTCCTCATCCCCACAGATTTTTTTGTAGATCTTTCCAATCTCTTTTTATATTGCTATATTTTAATTGCTTTATTTATTTATTTTTGGTTTTCAAGGTAGAGTCTCACTCTAGCCCAGACTGACCAATTCACTACGGAGTCTCAGACTGGCCTTGAACTCACAGCAATCCTCCTACCTCTGCCTCCTGAGTGCTGGGATTAAAGGAATGCACCTCCACACATGGCTTATTTTATTTATTTACTTTTGTTCATCACTGTTCTCAATCATATCTATGACAAAGACAAAAAAATTAATGAATATAGTTGCTTAATGAAGTTCATAATTTTTTCTTTGGGAAATAATAGTATCTTTAATGATTTTAAAGGAAGGATGAGCTCTTTAAAATATGAATAACATTGTAAAACCAACTTAAGTAGGGAAATTTCATGTGTGTTCAAGAGCATGATTGGGGGCTTGTGAAATACTTTAAATGACTCCACCCATGAACTCTGTATTTTCGTTAAGAAAAGATTATATAAGGGCTACCATGTATGTGAGTGTGTCACTGAAAAAGGGAAGTCTTTTTACATGTCTCTATGGCATACATCATGACACAGAAATACATAGGGATTCAGGAGAAGGTTTGAGATATTTGAATGTATATCCCAGTGGTAGATAATGTTCCTAGTATGTGCAAGTTACTTTGGATCAAATAAACAAAATACTAGGGAAAGAAGGGACCTATATAACATCTTGATTGCAACCATTTGCTTCTTAATGAACCCTTGTCATATCTAAACAATATCTATTAGATTTGGTGAATGGGAAGAACACCAAGTTATCAATACACTTTACAGTTTGTTTTATAAAACCAAAAGGCTATTCTCTCGTTAGGCAAATGTATGTCCCTGAGGACAGACAGGATTTGCTTTTCACTTATTCTATATTTTCTCCTTCATTCCATGAGACTAGTTATGGATAATAACTGCTCTGTAGAAGTTTAATAGAACAGCTTCCTCATTTTAATTTCTCTCTAGATAACAGTTTGGTTTCTTAATTAATACTGTGAAAACACACATTATGATCTTTACCTGAAACATGTTTTGATTAACATCAATACCTACAATTTCAGTTGACTAAAGTACTCTCTCCCCTTGCAGAGTGACTATGCCATGTTAAGGAAAAGCTTCATTTCACCCCAGAAGTTGTTGAGTTTTGCTAATATAAAAGTACTCTTTATTTATGATAGAGTCTTTAAAGTTCTCCATATCTGTTTAAATAAAATCACTCATTCTTCGAGTGTCTCCTTTTAGTGTTTTATGTCTTGCTCTCCTTCTTATTTATTCTCTGATCTGTCTTACATGTAGCCCTAAAATCTATTCAATATCATGTAATAAAATATCTGCTAATGCTCTTGAAAAATCAATCAAAATTTTAATGATAATAAAAGTAGAGGTGTATTATTGGGCAAATCCCATATGTTTGGCTATATTACACAGTTTTTTAATGATATTACCTTACTTGTTTCCACATCAATCCACTAAAGATGGAAACAATTGTATTCTTAACAACAGACATTCAGAGTGTTCATGTAACAATAAACAGAAGGATTAACTATATTGTGCTTCTCTGGGACTATCTGCTCTTTGAATTGAAATTAAAGATTCTGGTCTAAATAAGACACTCACAGACTAACAAATTTCCATGAAGCAATCAGTGTGTTTGTTCTAGAGTGCAAACCTGATCATGACATTCTCACACTTAAAATTATTCAATTGATCCCAATTTCCCACAAAACAAAGTTCAAATTTGTTACCATGGTATCTGTATCCTTCCTGGTCTCTTACTGTGACATACAGCTTAGACTTTTGCTCTCATATATACCCTCTTTTAGTCAGCCTAATAGCTGTCAGCTTGTATGTTTTAGTTTTACCTACTTCCAGCAGATTTCCACTACTCATGTTGGATTGCACTCAATTCCCCTTTAAGTCTTACCCAGGAGAATTCCAATTTTGAAAAGCCTGTCAGGCAAGTCCCTGCATCCTTCAGCTGGTTCTGGTGTCCCCACATCTTAAGATTGCTTATCTCTATTTGTTAAGAGGACTTTTATTTTATCTACTGTACAATAAGATTCCTCAAGGTTGGGAAGGGTTATCTAATACTTCATTACCATCCACTCAGTATTTGACACCTGATGACACAAAATGTACTCAATGATAATAAACAGGGAATCAAGGCTGGCTTTAAATATACCCTGATACAACTTGGAGTAAATGCACACTGTGTTTATTCCTTTTAACTCCTCTACACAAAAATAATTATGCTTCTTTTTAGTACAGTGCATAGTATTGAGTTTAGAAATGGCATATGTACAAGTAGTTTAACTTGTCAAAATTATTGTTAAGGGTGATATGTTCTTTTATAGAGATAGTGAACTAAAGTAATGAAGACCTGGATCTGGGAATTTCTTCTATATATGATGGCCACATTTAAAATCACATGTAGCTACATACTATGCACATGTCTATGCCCAAGTAAGTTCATGTTGGAATTTTATGATTTCCCACTGAAATGCTTTCACTTTATTTTTGTTTTGCCTCTTATTGCTATAACCTTAAGTTCATTCTTGTCAATCCTTAAATGTTTCCCATGAAGCATTTTGAAATATAAATGTTAACATGGTACTTTACTTCCCAAGATGTTTGAATGGTTCCCTATACCTCTTCAGTGAATGTTTTAGTCTTCAGTCAAGCCCCAAGTAAAAAGTATACCTAGTTCTACTTACTGTTATGAATTAACTAGCTATAGCTCTAATCCTTGTATTTAACATTCTCTCCACATAATACAATAGTCCACTCTCAAGACTTGGCATATACATTCCATTGTGTGTAAATATATTTTATTTATTTAAGAGCAAGATAGAAAGGCACATGAGAGAGAAAGAGAGAGAGAGAGAGAGAGAAAGAGAGAGAGAGAGAAGGAGACAGAGGGAGAGAGACAGAGACACAGAGAGAGGATGAATGGGTGCACCAAGGCCTCTAGCCATTGCAGACAAACTCCAGACACATGTGCCACCTTGTGCACCTGGCTTAGGTGGGTCCTGGGGAATTAAACCTGGGTCTTTGGCTTTGTAGGCAAGTGCCTTAACCACTAAGCCATCTCTCTAGCCTGTAACTATCTTTTTAAATTTGTATATGTTAGTAGGCATGTGTGTATGGTGCATGCATTTGTATGTGTGGAAGATAATGATAAACTTGATTATAGTTCCTCAGGAAAGTCATCCTCCTGTCCTAAGAAAGGTTCTATCACTGGCTCAGAACTCATATACTAGACTGGCTGGCTGGCAAGTTCCAGGGATTCCTCCTTCAAAATGTTGGTATTACAAGTGTGTACCATCACACCTGGCTTTTTTATATAGATTATGAGGATAGATTGGACTCATGCTTGCAAACCAGTCACTTTATTCATTGAGATATCTTCTCTGGCCCAATTTATCATTTTTCTTTTGTTTTTCTTTTTCTTTCTTTCTTTCTTTTTCTTTCTTTCTTTTTTTTTTTTTTTTTTGAGGCAAGCCCAACAGACTGCTCTTTGTATGCCAGGAGAAGGGGAGGAGGGAAGGAAGAGACTTGGCATGCCAGGGCCTCCAGCCACTGTGATCAAACTCCAGACACATCTGTCACCTTGTGCGCCTTTGCAACCCTGCATGCTTGTGTCACCTTATGCATCTGGCTTATGTGGGACCTGGAGAGTCAAACATGGGTCTTTAGCTTTCACAGGCAAGCACCTTAACCAATAAGCAATCATGTCAGCCCCTCTATTTTATCTTTCTTGTCAAACGTTGTGAATGGATGCATTCATAAATTACAGTAATTTCCCTCTACAGTTCATTAATGATTTTTCTTTGTTTCTGAGAGTTTCATGTGTTCCATCTACCTGGACTTGAACTAGTGGAGGATGAGTTTGAACTCATATCCTTCTGCCTTTACCTCACAAATGGAATTACAATCATGAACCACAATTTTTGGTTTTGCAGGATATTTTAATTTCATTACTATCTCCATGGAATATCTAATATTTAGGGAAAGTTTTAGTATATGCTGTTTATCTTTATAGATTTATAGTACATTCTTGGTATAGTAAGTGCTCAATAAACTTACATGCAAGTAAAAACGTGAAGGTATATACCTTTTAAAAATTATCTTACACTAAATTCTTAAGTCCCTTCAAGGCAATCCTGAAGGTACAACAATACCAGGTTGATAGCTCCTCTTCTGAACACCCATTTAATATGTTGTGCTCTGGTAGACAATGTTTCAGGTACTAGTCTGGTAAAATCAGATATTATGCTTGACCTTAACAATAGACAAAATAGTAATAAGTTATGCTCTTCATGTTATTGTATGAGTTGGACTATGTCACATCTCTCATCTCTATTCTATATGTAATATAGAATATGTACTATAAAAGCAATAAAAAATACACAAATGAAAGGATATATTAGGGTCTCCCATAACACTCATTGCCCAAAATTGGGATCAAGGTAGATTGGTGCCTGGACCTTAGTTTGCCAACTTCTGGTATAAAGCAAGCAGGTAGACTACTTCTCAAGCTGATAGTAAGCGGAACTGGAAAGGTATGTTACCTCATAAGACAGTAGGGAAGTCTATGACAGACTTAAGGTAATAATATTGAAGTTTTTATAGATACAAAAAAAGTATTAAATCCAATCAGCGTGCAAACCAGGGAGGAGGCCTGCGCAGCCTAGCGACCTGGAGGGCAGGGCGGGGAGACCCAGGCTGGCCGTGCCAGTGGCCCCGAGCAGGCTGCCCACGGTGGCGCTTCTGCTGCTCCTGGCCGCGGCCTTGGGAGGCCAGGATCAGGACCAGACCACCTACTGGAGGTCCACGCTGAAGTCCATCCGGACTGGCATCCACAAGGTCTACACATGCCAGAAGGCTGCCCTGCACCTGCTGGGCGAGGACGGGCTCTGTCAGTACCAGTGCAGCGCTGTTCCACGCTAAGGGCATAAACCATCCCCACCCATGACTGCGAGGAGGAGTTCCAGTTATTAGGATCCGCCCAATGTACTGAAGACCCTGGGACTTGCTCCAAATGTTCGGGCATGTGAAACCACGGTGGAGCTCTTGTCGGGCAGTGTTAGAATCAGTGTTGGCGTCCTTATGAAGGAAAAACAGATCTTTAAATGATGTTTGCCAAAAGCTGATGGTTTCATAGGATAAAGCTGCCTTATTTGGGGGAAGGGTCATTTAAAAACCTTCCGAGAAGGCATTTTGATTTTAAAACCTCAAGAGTTTAATACATGTGGGGTGGGGGAGGAAAAGTAGCTATCTTCCTCGGTGTTGCTATCTCAGTGGCTAAATTGTCCTTGACTAATCTCAAAACAGGTGTGTTAAGGGGAAGAAAAAGTTTGAAGAGATTGTAACTCAGTGTTCACAGCCAGACTTAAAAAAAAAAAAATGAGAACTCATGTAAAACTCATTGTAAGATCTGTTCAGCATTGCCTTATTTCAAAAAAATAAGAAAACTTTCCTGAGACTCTATAGTGAATTCCAGGTCAGCCTGGGCTAGATGAAAACCTACCTTCAAAAACCAAAAAAAAAAAAAAAAAAAAAAAAAAAAGAACCAGGCTTCCATGTCTGTCTCTTGCGCAGTTGAATCCCGAATCCATCACCTTCAGGGACAAACTCAGAACAAGAGAGAGCAACACTGCACTCACATCGCATGAACCACCACTCTGATCATATACGTCACCTTCACTACAGTGAAGTTAGAGGAAAGATGGATTTAAGGAGGAAAAGGACCACTTTAATGTAAAAGAAGAGCACTGTGTGTGGTTCTGCTCTGACGTTTATTCCTAATGCCTGCTCCTCATCCTAGAGGCTGGAATATATTTAAAACTAACCTTTTGCTAATTGTGATCTTAGTAAAAATTATTCTTGATTAAAAAATTATATCCAAAAATTTTGGTCTGTAACACCTTTAACATGACATTGTTTTTATGTATTCTAATAGCTCAATTATATTGTATAAAATCTATGTAGTCAATCAGTAATGTTGATTGAAAAATCTAATTATATTCTCATACTTGATGGAATTTTGAAGTGAGAATTTCAAATTTAGCACTGGCTATACTATCGACAGGATATATATTCCAACATAGGAGTCATGTGTGGAAGTTTGAATGAAAATGTCCCACATAGGCATAGGTGGCACTTTGGGGAAGTTGTTGAGCCTTTGGGCGTAGGAGCCTTGGTGGAGGAGATGTGTTGCCATGAACTGGCTTTCCAGTAACATAGTCCAGCGCTAAATCTAGTACTGAAAGTACTTCCTTCCTGTTGCTATGAAAATGTGATGCCCCTCTGGCTGGCTGTCCCTGTCATAGTTTCCCCAACAAGATGAAACTTTCCATCAAAACTATAAGCCGGAATAGACAGACCCCTTCCTTCCATAAACTGCTTCCAGAAAGAAAAAAAAAGTGCTACATAATATTCCTAAATTTATTCTTGAGAAATAGATTTTCCTTTATTATTTTCCATTGGTATATAAAATGTCATTAATTCAAACCAAACCTGTTTGTTTTTCTTTCACTATTTCCAATCTGGTACTAAATGGTAGTTCTACTGGCATAAAATCAACTTTGCTATGCTGTCTTTGTAATTGGTTTTATTTTGCAGATACAATGAGAAAGATGACAATTGTAGTCTTATACATTTTTAAACCATCCAATTGTGGAATATTGGTGGTTTCCAATGGTAAGTCTTCTCGAAGAATTAAGACAGCACAGTCAGAAGCAGTGACTTGGAATGAGACTGTGAAATTCGAATTAGAGAACTATACATGAACAAACATATGGAAATCATTTAATTATTTGGAGGTCATCTTTTGGACAGTGTCGGTTGGGCCCAGCTGGAGCTTAATGCAAAAGCCCCAAAGCTATTGCACTGCTTTCTATCCCCTTCAGTGTATTTCACCAAAGAGCCACACGATTTTGTACCCTAATTAGTTTAAGTTTTTGAACAGATTTGCTCAAATCAACAAGAATATTTGATCCAGATATGATATTGTAGTGATTACATCCTAATTTTCTCTGTGTGTTTGTATATGGGTGTGCTTTGTAATGCCAAATTACACAGAAAGTTTTTTTTTCTTCTATTTTATTATTGTTTGTTTAGTTTGCTAGATCTGTGATGTAAATTTGAGTGTTTCACTTCTAGAAAGAATGTTATTATCAGATTCAATTGATTTTTAATGCATAGTTTGCTATCTGCTTTTGTTTTAAATATTTTAAGGGATCTTGACAGTAGTATATAAAATTCCTTTAAATGCTATAATGCTACACATAGAGAAACATCCTTTGGCATAGTGGAATTTTACAACATGGAAAGCTTAGGTCAACAAAGGCAATCCATTTTTTTTTAAGGATTGAACATAAGTGTTTGCATGTTAGACAAACACTCTACCACTGTAGTATATCTCCAGCCTAAGATAATCCAGTCCTTTTTAAAGTTGTTTCCAAATTAAATGCTATTCTAGTATAAGTCAAATATAGACTTCCTATATAAGAGAAAATTCCCCAGAGATCAGAATTAATAGGATATGTATGTGCACATATATGTAAATATGTGTGCTGGCCTCTAAAGGCCCAGGTGTGAGGCCTAGTGGAACTTCCTGAGCCTAGCTAAAGTTTGGTGATCTGCCTCTGGCCAGACGTGACTCAGCAAGATGCCTAATGGCTTCTTACCTGCTACCTCCACATGGGAGTTAGAATTATCATTTCAATAGTCACAGTTTACTATTGGCCCTTACCTTTCCCCACCATCCTACAATCCCCGCCTTCACCCCCAACATTATATAGGCAACTGTTCATAGCAATAAATCGAGTTCCTGCTTCGACAAGACTCCCGACTCAGTGTGGTTTTTCTCCGGTGGCCAGGAGAGGTCTGAGTCGTCGGACGCTCATCTCCTCCTCAGCCCCTCGGGAGGAACCAGCGGGCCTGGTCCTTCCCTCGGCACTACCTGCCCCCGCCGGCGGAGCCCGGCATCTGGCGCCTAACGTGCGGCTCTTGGAATCCGGCAGACTAGTGCCCCCTGAGAGACATTCGTTGAGGAGGTCAATCGGTGTACATATGCGGGTGAGCGTACCCCCATAAGTAGTCTTTATATTTAATGTGCTAAACTTTGCTTCTATAACCTGTACTTGTTGATCAACATCTCTTTGTTCTCTTTCTCTTTCCTTTCACTTTTAGTTTGCAGACAAGCTACATCTGCGGCTTTTGTACAGCATGTTTACCTATCTTTTAGATCCTTGTGGTTGTATTGTACTCATGTGTATGTGGGTTGCTATTGCCCTAATTTTATGGACATTTTTCTCTCAACTTTATAATGTGGGACAGTCTAACTGTAAATCCAATCCTGCCTTAGAATCTCTCAGGGCACTCCTAAAGAGTAGAGGGCTTAATTTGACTGATAATCAGGCTCAACAGACCTGGGATTGCCTTCTCAAACTGGCGCCATGGCTGCCGGAAGGAAATCTCTTTGATTGGGACACGTGGGATAGGGTAGAGGCCCTTGTTTGTCGGGCACATGTGGAGAAGGGTCAAATACCCCCCTCAGGGGTCCTCCCTATGATCTCAGCCCTCAAGGCCTGCTTCCCTCCAAGGCCAACCAAACATAAACAAAAGACAGAAGAAAAAGATAATATACAGCCTAATCCAGCTACTCCTCCTGGAGATACAGCTTTTAAAAAACCCCAAAAGAATACATCTTTATGCTCCTCACTCGATCCCTTTGAGAGTGCTCCCTGGCCTTCCGGGGGACCTCCTCCACCTCCTCCATCAACTAACCCTTTCTGGACCCCCTCGGCCCCTCCTTCATATTCGGCCGCCGAGACCCCCTCAGCCCCTCCATATTCGGCAGCCAAGCCGTCAGAAAATAAAGCTACTTTTTTATTTCCCGTCAATCTAAATCCTGGGGGCAATCGCCCTGCTGCCTGGTATCCGTGGGAAGCTCAGGACCTTAAGGAGCTTAAAAAGGCGGTCTCAGAGGATGGACCCAACTCTCCTTGGGCTGAGACCCTATTACAGGGACTTGCCCATCAACCTTGTACAACCCAAGATTGGAAAAATCTAGTCAGGGCTGTCTTGTCAGGTCCCCTATACATTAAGTGGTGTGCCTTTTTTAGAGATGAATGCCATGCACAGGCAGAACGAAACCAAAATCAACAGCCCCCTGTGCCGATAACTTTTGGGATGCTCTCTGGTACCTCTGATCAATATGCTACAGGCACTCAACAGGCGGCTATACCTGACCCGTATAGGGACCAGGTCAGGGCACTGGGCTTGGCGGCATGGAAAAAGCTTGATGAGGGACCCTCTGAAACTCCCCTTATGAGTATTACTCAAAAACCATCTGAGGATTTGGCTACATTTATAGATAGGGTGGAAAAAAGTCTCCAAAGAAAATTTCCCCCAGGGGCATTACGGGATCAGTTTACTAAAATGTTGGTCTGGGATGGGATGACGGCCGATCACCGCCTCGCCTGTGCGGGTCTCAAGGACAACTCCATGAGTAGATGGATTGTAGCCACCAAGGACGTTGGCACTATCTCCCATCAGGCTAGGGCCATGGCTGCCGCCCTTCAGGAAAATAAACAGAGAGATTTGGCCAATACGATCTGTGCATTACAGTTAAATTCTAAAAACTTGACATGTTTTGGATGCGGGGACGAGGGCCACTTTAAAAAGGAGTGCCCCAACAGGACAAAGCCTCCTCCGCGCTCTGGGGGGACGACCAACGCCCCTCACACCCTTTGCCCTAAATGCAATAAAGGGTTTCATTGGGCTAAGGAATGTAAATGGAAGTTTAACATACAGGGAAAGCCTTTAAACTCCTCCAGGGGCTTCCCCCAGCCCCGTTAAATAAGGGGAAAGAGACCATCAAAGCCTATTGGACCGTCCCCCTGGTCCCCGGCCTTAGACCCAAAATTATTTTGAATATTGGCAATAAAAAATTCAAACTTCTCATTGACACTGGAGCGGACCGAACGGTCCTGAGAAAGGAGGAAGTGCCCCCCTCCTGGCAGCTTGTGCCCGGCCCTCCCCTACTGGGAATTGGCGGGCAATCCACCTCCTGGGAGACTGCCACGTGGCTCCCTTGGACTGACCCAGGTGGGGACAGGGGAAAAGTCCGCCCTCTCGTGGTGACTGGGCTCACTGCTAACTTACTGGGGCAAGACATCCTTGGAGATGCCGAGGCTTTCATCACTACTGACCATAAGGCCTTTTATAATGATTTGTTAGATAAAAAAGAATATCAACAACAGTCTGAGGAAGGGAGGGAATATCATCCCAATTATAGAGATGACCCTTACTTTGAGCAACTCAGACAAAAGTACTCCAATAAACACCCCCAATTCTAAGGGCCACTGCCCAGCCCCCCCCATTTAAAATCCAGTGGAGACCGGGGGATCCTGTATGGGTTGAGCAGTGGCCTCTCCCTTCTTCTAAGTTACACCAACTCCACATACTTATTGATCAACAGTTGGAGGCCGGACATATTCGTCCCTCCACTAGTCCCTGGAACTCTCCTGTCTTTGTCATAAAAAAGCCTAATGGGTCCTGGAGATTTTTACATGATTTAAGAAAGATCAATGAACGCATGATCCCCTTCGGAACTCCCCAGAGGGGACTCCCATGGATCCCAGCTATTCCCAATATATACCATATTACTATCATTGACATTAAAGATTGCTTCTTCTCTATCCCTCTCCATCCAGGAGACATGGAAAAATTTGCATTCTCTGTACCTGCTGTTAATTTTTGTGGCCCAGATAGGAGATTTGAATGGACTGTCTTACCTCAGGGCATGGCAAATAGCCCACCCATTTGTCAATATTATCTGTCATCCATTTTCTCTTCTCTTATCAATCTCCCTGATACCCTGTTTTATATTTACATGGATGATATTATTCTTGGGTGCCTAGATTCCTCCACACTCCAGGACCTTACCCACCAATGTCTAACTATCCTGCATACTCACGGCTTTAAAGTAGCTCCAGAAAAAGTTCAAACTGTGCCTCCCTTTAAGATCTTGGGCTCAATCCTTACCCTAGATACAGTTTCACCTGTTAAACCACAACTTTATATTCAGGATTCTTACACCTTGCCTCAACTCCAGAAGCTTTTGGGAGAAATTAATTGGATGAGGCCTTGGATACCCATAACTACTGAAGAGCTGTCCCCTTTATTTGACCTCCTAAAGGACCTTAACTTCTCCTCTCAGGTAATTTTGTCCCCTTGTCATCAACAAATTTTTCATAAGGTACAACAGGCTATAAATACTGTGACCCTAAAGAGGTTCAATCCTGATTTGCCCATCTCCCTCTACATTTTCTCTGGGGAAACATTATGCACTGCACTGTTGGCCCAGGAAGGTGAACCCATCCAATGGGTCCACCTCTCAATCGGTGGGGTCCCCAGAGTTTATTCTATAACCAACCAGGTTGCTGATTGCATTATCAAGGGCAGAGACACCTCTGTCCGGTTGTTTGGCACAGAACCTCACCTTATTGTCACCCCCTTTAAGATAACAGATTTCACCTGGCTTCAGAGAAATAATAATAGAGTTGCTATGGCTCTCGAGGGGTTTCTAGGTAAAATTGATTGCCATTATGGCCCCCACAAATGGATGAGTTCTTTCTCCAGATTAGAATGGAAGCCCCCCAGGCTTTTTCTGTCTCAACCTAACCCTGACTTTCTTACCGTGTTTACTGATGGAGGGCACCTGGGGGCTTCCCTAGTCGTTTACCCTCCCTTAAAACAGGAAAAAGAGCCTATGCCCATAAAGTCAGTCTCTCATGAGGTTGAGGGGTCAGCACAATTCAAAGAACTATTTGCTGTCGTTCTAGCTTTGGACACTATTCAAGAGCCATTTAACTTATTTTCTGACAGCCTTTATGTTGTTAATTTATTACCCAACCTGGTTGAGGCCCATATTAGACTGGACTCCAACCCTATATCTCCTCTGATGATTCAAGCTCGTTCCCTACTCAAACAAAGAATTAACCCCATTTTTCTTCAACATCTCAGGGGTCATCAAAACTTACCGGGATTTCTTTCTCGAGGAAACAATTTGGCTGATAAAATGGCTTCTATGCCTCAGTGTAATACTATTACAGAAGCTACACGCTTCCACTTATTGACCCATGTCAACTGGAGAGGTCTCAAGCACAGGTTTCCACAGGTACCAGTCAAGGACCTTAAAAAAATTGTCCGGACTTGTAAGTCCTGTCAGCCCTTCCTCCAAGTACCCCCCCTTCAAACTACAGGAAGCAATCCTAGAGGGCTACGCCCTAATCATCTGTGGCAAATTGATGTCACACACTATTCTCCATTTGGGAAACTTAAATATATTTTTCTTTCAGTTGATACCTTTTCCCGTGCCTGCTGGGCATCAGCACATGCCGGGGAAAAATCTAAACATGCCATTAGTCATATGCTTCAATGTTTTGCCACTCTTGGGCTGCCTGATCAAATTAAAACAGATAATGGCCCCTGCTTCGTAAGCAAGGCCTTTGTAGATTTTCTCCAGAACTGGAAAATCTCACATTCTACAGGCATCCCATACAACCCCCGGGGCCAAGCTATCGTTAAAAGATATAATCAGACTCTCAAGTCTCAATTACAAAAACAAAAGGGGGAATCCTTACCCCCACACGACCAACTAAAAAAGGCATTATTTACCCTAAATATTTTAAACTTTTCTAAAGAAGATAAACAACTCTCCCCTTTTCAAAAACATTGGTCCTCATCCATTACCTACAGTTCTATCTGGGTAAGATGGAGGGACCCATTGACTGGGGCCTGGAGAGGGCCTGATCCACTCCTCACAGCAGGGAGAGGGTTTGGATGTGTCTTCCCTCAAGATGAAAAAAGACCCATTTGGGTACCAGCGAGAGACCTAAAATATTTGTCCCAACAAGAGGACACTGACAGTCACTTCTCTAGGGAGTGTCCCACCCCTGAGGACTGTTCCTAAAATGGTCCTTCACCCTACTAAACTAAACAATTCCCTCCCTTGTGGAGGATTGCTGGCTTTGCCTCCAATCTGGGCCTCTCTGGCTGCTTGCAGTACAGTTGCCTGTACGACCTTAAAACATTACTCAGCCACCTTCCCCATCCCCGTCCAGCTTTTCCCAATGTTTCCCCTGGAACTTGCATTTGGGCCCCGCCTTCCCCTAATAATTCCAGTATAGATGTGGGATACATTCATCCTTCCTTCTGTACTTTTAACACAGCTGATCCCAATGCTCAATGCTGCCCACCTTCTGGAATGGTTTATGTTTGTGGAGGCGGGATGGCCTATGACTTTCTGCCCACCAATTGGACGGGCCTTTGTGCCCCAGCCACCTTAATCCCAGATGTAAATATCATCCCTGGAAATGAGGCCCTCCCTGTATCAGAGGGAGACCTATCTTCAACAACAGCTAGATTCCCTGGCTGAGGTAGTCCCACAAAACAGGAGAGGACTAAACCTACTAACGGCCGAAAAAGGAGGCGTATGTTTGTTTTTACAGGAAAAATGCTGCTTTTACGCCAATAAATCAGAAATCATCCAGGACAAGATTAAGAGGCTCCAGGAAGACTTGGAGAGGAGGCAGCGGGATCTCCAGGACAACCTGCTGTGGACGGGCTTACATGACTTCTTACCCTACCTTCTGCCTCTACTTGGGCCCCTCCCCCTCCTTCTCCTTCTCCTCACTGTCGGGCCTTGTGTAATTAATAAGATTACACAATTTATTCACCAATGGCTAGAGGCAATAAAACCTCATCAGGTCAAAATACAGGCTGAAAACTCAGGAATTAAGTTCCTCTGATGACCCACTGCCACCTCCTCTGCCCTCCATGTGACCAATGACGGGTAAGATCCCCATAGGGGGACAACCTAAGACAGGCCATGGGGTGGGTTCTCACCGAGCTAAACACATGGTACCCAGTGACGGGTAAGATCCCCAGAGGGGGACAACCTAAGACAGGGGCCATGATGAATGCTCTGAGCTAAACACCTGGTACCCAATGACGGTTAAGACCCCCAGAGGGGGACAACCTAAAACAGGGGCCATGGTGACTAATGCTCTTACAAAAACAAAAGGGGGAGATGCTGGCCTCTAAAGGCCCAGGTGTGAGGCCTAGTGGAACTTCCTGAGCCTAGCTAAAGTTTGGTGATCTGCCTCTGGCCAGACGTGACTCAGCAAGATGCCTAATGGCTTCTTACCTGCTACCTCCACATGGGAGTTAGAATTATCATTTCAATAGTCACAGTTTACTATTGGCCCTTACCTTTCCCCACCATCCTACAATCCCCGCCTTCACCCCCAACATTATATAGGCAACTGTTCATAGCAATAAATCGAGTTCCTGCTTCGACAAGACTACCGACTCAGTGTGGTTTTTCTCCGGTGGCCAGGAGAGGTCTGAGTCGTCGGACGCTCATCTCCTCCTCAGCCCCTCGGGAGGAACCAGCGGGCCTGGTCCTTCCCTCGGCACTACCTGCCCCCGCCGGCGGAGCCCGGCATATGTGTATATAAATATATGTAATATCTACCTTTGTGTATTCATTTTACTTAAATATTGGTATGATGATACAACACACACACACACACACACACACACACACACACACACACATATATATATATATATATATATAATATTGTGATGTATATGTACATGCACATATAGAGATGCATATGAACGAGATACACAGTTAGAAAGAGACCTGTACTTTAAGGAATTTGGCCCAAGTGGATATAAGAAACCCCTCACTACTTTTGTTTCTAATTTCTCACTCATGATTCCTCTATAATGAACTTAGTTAATAGTTCTCCAAATTGAGGGGAAAATTTGCATGCCTTATTTTAAAATTTTTAATGGTCATGATCTCTCCCCTGATAAAACTCTTTAACAACCAAATACAACAAAAACATTATGGATATCCTATAAATTTCAACTGAGAACCATATCAGGGCTTCAAAGTTACACAGTTGGGCTTTGTGAAGCAATGACTGCTTAGTACATGAATTGAGTCACTGAAATGTGTCACACGCATAAAGACTTAGCAGGGTTTTACCTAGTTAAATAGTCTATAAGACACTGCCTGGGGTGTTTTTGAATTCTTAACAAAGGGTTTTTACAGCCACACTCTTGAGCCACATGTCATAGTGTAACTAACCAGAGCTAGTTCGATTTTTACCCTTGCCAGTCCACCCTACAGATGGTTGAATTGCAGTCTCATACAGATCTGAGTACAGAGCGCTTGTCTAGCACGCATGAGGCCCTGGGTTTGATCTCCAGCACCACATAAACCAGATGTAGTGGCACATGTGTATAGTCCCAGCATTTGGGAGTTGGAATCGGGAGGGCCAGAAGTTCAAAGTCATCCTCAGAGCAAGTTTTAGGCCTACCAAACTACATAAGACCCTGTCAAAAATAAACAAATGAATTATTAAGTCACTAAAACTCTTTGGAAAATTCTTTGAAAAATTGTCAAGCATAAAGCTTGCAAATAGTCAGATGTGAAATTTTATGAGTGCTACTCTATACTATTTTCAAAATATTGTTTTTTAAAATTAAAGATAGAAGAAATATTTATATCTTAATGCTTTAGGAAAAATTATCAAGTACCATATGGAAAGCTTTTTAGTGAAAGTTAAATTATAAGGGACCATATTATTCATGAAAATATAAAATACTGAACTTTCAATTTTATGGTTGGAGAAGAAATCAAATCTTACTGAATACTAATAGTAGAATGTAACTTGTTATAGCTTTGCACAAGGTGAAGTAGCATGAAGTGAGTAATAGGAAAGAAAGAAAAAATGCAGATTTAGCAAAAATTGAGCACTTTAAAATGAGAACTTGAGATAATGTTTTAGAATACGAGCCAATCATAATAAAAATTTAATGTCTAATACTGCCCTATGAATTTCATATATGTTATCTCAATTAAACATGCAATTATTGTAGCACAGGATTATAGGTACCACCTCTGTATTTATAGTTAAGAAGATTCAAACATTAAGCCTTTCATGAATACCAACATGAAATAATGGGCAAAAAAATAAGTCTCTATTCTTGAAAGATATTCATGATTCAAAGCAACCTTTGCTTTTAATAAACTGTACCATAGTTTGTTGGGTAAGCAAGTTGTAATCTAAGAGAACACTTTTGTAAACAGTAAATCAAATCTCTGCCCATCATACCTCTTTAAACTTTGAACTTTGAACTCCCAGCCAATAGGAGCCTAAAGACTTCTAAAACAGGAATGTATAAGACAAATGTCATTTCCAGCCAATCAGATAGTTCCTGTTTGTTACTTTTATGGCTTGCTGATAAAAGAGTAATAATTATAATGTGCACATGTGGTAGATTGGGACAATTTTCAAACACCTTGGTTTAACAATTTGTCTAATCCAAGAATATTTTCCATGTATATGTAAGCGTTGAAAAATTGCACTATTCTGAGGTTTTGTTTGCTTATTTGTCTTTTACTTAACAGAAATGCTCCACATTCAGTGGGTGAATTTCCTGAATCCTAGCTCACAGGACTTACAGACAGGCCAAAGAAATTTGGAAGCTAGCCTGAGATACATCGTGACATATGGTTAAAAAAATAATAAACAGAAGCAAATATTAAAACAAAAGGATAACAATAATAAATAAACAACAGTATCAATAAATTACGAAATGCCCAAAGAAATGAAATATCTGCATATGTGTTGATCATAATTGTAAAGACTCAAAGACTTGTTTCCAACAGCCCTACATCATCACATAAAGGCTAGAGAAACGTTGTGCTCATGGAGGTCTTACGTGGAAAGGAGAAGCTTGGGAAATACTGAGAAAAAAGATGTCTAGCTGTGACCATCCCAAATAAGTGTGGAACTACACTGCTGAGCTACTGAAACCACAGAACCATGAGAGATCACCAAAATTTTGTTGTTAAATAAATATATTGTGAAGTGTCCTGATATAAATGAGTGGGATCCATTGTGTGAGGGTGACACTATATTTAAAAGCTAAATTAATAGCAAAATCATAGAAAATGGGCTACAGTAGTGTACAGATACCACGGTTATGAAATTTCTGACATTAAGTAAACAATGAGAAGTAATAAAGCAGAAAGAGTACAAGACTGGAATTCAAGAGGTTCAAGTATTCAGTCCAGTTCCATCTAAACTGATTTGAACTCAAGAAAGTTGATTGACATATTAGTTTTAATTATTTAATTAAGTTCAAATAAAACTTTAAAATGAAAAATTTGTTCTCAATTTTGATATCATCTTTTCTAACATGATATATCTCTAGATTGAAATATCAAGAGCAATGTGTCTTAAAAAGATAAGAATATCCTTTGTATATCATGACCCAACATGTGGCTCTGACATTCTCTCCGCCCCCTCTTCCACAAAATTTCCCTGAGCCGTATTGGGTTCATTTTTGGTCTGCTTCAGTGATGAGGTGTTGGGGGCCTCTGGGTCTCTGGCTCTCTGATTTGGTAGGAGTTGATTTTTTTCTGTGTTGATCTCCTTCCCCCTTGTGCTGGTACCCAGTTCACCAAGAAAACAGCACCCTTGCTTGTTTCGCCAATTGTTCTTAGTTTCAGCAGGGGCCCTTTTGAGGTATGATGGGGTGGCTCTCTCCTTAGGATCTACATCTATCTGAAAAAGAGAAGCAGATTCTCCAACGGAGAGTAAGTTAGCACCAGGACAAATTAGATAACCCTTACTTTTTTTTATAGAGAATTTAGTAGGTGTAGGCCCTCTTGTAGCCCACTATTGATGGTAGCTTGATAATGGAGAGTGGGCTTATGTTTGGATATGGTTCTGACTTGTTTCCCAGCTCCAGCTATGGGTCCCGTACCACTGAGGGGATCAGTTCCCAAGGCATTGTCCTGCACCCACAGGGACTGAATGGTTGATTCATGACCGCACAGTGAATACTGATAACACCACCAAGGAGTACCCATTGGACAGGGTGTCAAGGAGAGGGAACATAATAGAATAACCCAAGGTAAAATGATCAACATACAATATGCAAAATTATAAATGAATATATAATAAAAACATATCATTTGGCTTTAAAGTAATATTTTGCTTTTATGTGAAAATGCATTATAAGTTTTCCATTCATTTTACATATACCAAATGAAAAGTAAAAGTGAACCCACATGATTGGGAAGAGATACAGTAAATACAAAGAGGATCAAGAGACTAAATTGAGATTAAAAACAATTATAGGGCTGGAGAGATGGATTAGCAGTTAAGGGCTTGCCTGTGAAGCCTAAGGACCCTGGTTGGAGGCTTAATTCCACAGAACCCACGTTAGCCAGATGCACAAGGGGGTGCATGCGTCTGGAGTTCGTTTGCAGTGGCTGGAGGCCTTGGCATGCCTATTCTCTCTCTATTTGCCTCTTCCTCTCTCTGTCTGTCACTCTCAAATAAATAAAATAAAGAAAACAAAACAACAACAATAAAAAAATTTAAAAAAAACAATTATACCTTCTGGGATGTCTGGAAAGAATCACTTGACATCTATCTATCCATCTATATACCTAACTATCTATCTAAGGAAAAAAAATATATATATATATGCATATGCATGAAAAAATATATATGAAAATAATTTGTATGTATTTTTTGATACAGTTCTCACTATGCACCGTTGAATGGTCCAGGATATGTTATGTAAACCAGGCTGGATTTAAACTTGTACCAATTCTTCCATCTTTTCCCTCCAAGGGCTAGAATCACAGGTATATGGCACCAAGCACACAACAATCTTGCAAGAAAATATTATCCACTATATGGATGTGTAGAAGCTCAGAACGAACCTCACTAGGTGAATGGCTATATGTATGGAGAAACAAAGATAGCATCAGGAGTTTTGGGGGATGGGGTCAAGGTCCATTCACACTAATCCATCATAGTGATGACATATTATAACTCAGTGCAGAGGAACTTCAGACCTCAGTCTAAGAATCAGAGTATGACAAGATCTATGCCAAATAGGATAAGATAAATAATGGTATCAAGACTAAGACAAGTTATTGAAATTTGAGGTCCTTCTAGCCCTGAGAGCTTACTGATTGATCCAGTTACTTTTAACCTGTGCACTTGGCTTTCAAATCACACACGTACATTGTACCAACAAAGGAATATATATATGTGTGTATATATACATATATATATAGTGTGTGTGTGTGTGTGTGTGTGTATGTGTGTGTGTGTTCAGTGCACCAGTACATATGTGCTGTGCTAGGTGGTCACATAGACATCATTGTTTCCAGAGATTTCTAGAGATTATAGAATTTGATATCTCTTTAAGCCCATATATATATATATATATATATATATATATATATATATATATATATAAATTTTGTTTTTTTTGCTTGGTTTTTTGAGGTAGGGTCTCACTCTAGCCCAGGCTGACCTGAAATTCACTATGGAGTCTCAGCATGTCCTTGAACTCATGGCGATCTTCCTACCTCTGTCTCCCAAGTGCTGGGATTTAAAGGCGTGTGCCACCACACCTGGCAAACCCATAGTTTTTAAATGTTTAATATCTACTTAGTAGAAGGGGCCCCTGGGGCTTTTGAGAAATGTTATAAACTTTCACTGGAGGATTATTTTTCAAATAGAGAATTTAAGAAGTCAAGTTAAGAGCAAGGCTTGGTGGCACATGCTTTTAATCCCAGCACTCAGGAGACAGAAGTAGGAAGGATCAATGTGAGTTTGAGTCTAACCTGAGACTACATAGTGAATTCCAGGTCAGCCTGGGCTACAGCAAGACCCTACCTTGATAACCCTCTCCACAAAGAAGAAAAACAAAAAGTCAATTTAAGCTAAGCTAATTAATTAGAAAAATATTTTCTCTTATTTCATTGGTAGTTATATGTTCTTTATAAATTGTCATTTTGTCCAGCTCTTTCATGTAGCCATACACATATTTTTATTTGTTTTGAGTGCTGTGATGTTTATTTTTGTTGTAGTATTTTATAGCTTTAGTAAATTTACTTTAACTCTTAATTATTTTCAACATCACTGACAGTATATTAATTAGAGTATGAGTAATTGTTTGGCACCAAAATAACTTCTCATACATGCAAATTTGATGCCACTATATTAAACTTTAGGCTACCTACCACAAAAGCAAAGCCTCATTAGAGTGTAATGTTAGATGTATGTTTTTATTTATACACTCAACCCCTGTGTCTTCTTCCATCATAGATTATGCACTTTACATACTTTTATTAATTTAGTCAAATGCTTTCAATATTACAGAAAATCTTTCTTATCAAATGCCATTCTCTACCCCAAATCCAAATGCCCCTACTGAATCCAGTGTCACACTGGATTCACTAAATCTACTATCTCTGCTAATGTCAGAATGTACATCATGATATGTCTGTGTTTCTCTCAACGTCGTTTAGAATCTGTGAATTTTAGGAGTCTCTCAACTGGAAAAATTTTAAAATGTTCACAGATTCCCAGATGGTTTTTGTGCATGGAAACTTGGTTGAAGTCATAATCTGTCCAGACCTCAAAGAAGATTTAGTCAGCTGTTTTTCTTCTTCCTCTGTTCTCAAACTGAAATTGAGTCCTGTGCGATCTCTGATTGGAGAGGCATTCCTCCTTTCTTTTCCTCCCTCAGTAGACCGCAGTGTGCTTCTCAAGTAGAAACCGACCATCATGTAAATGAAGTGGACTGGGCAATCTCTACTGAGATCATTAACCGTTTGAGATCATTAACCATTCACCAATAGAGTAAGTGCAAGTCTGACTGTGAAATGAATAGTCGGCTTGGTACGTTTGCTGATTTCCTATAAGAAAAAAAAAAATCCTCTGCAAGTTTTTTTGCTGTACAGATTTCTAAACTTAACAAATAAATAGCTCAGAGTACACCAAAGCTGAATTTCCAAGAGATCGACCACATCCTTTCTAGCACAAGGAAAGGCCACTCTTGTTTGTACAAGTGTGCTTCATTCATCTTTGGAAGGCAAACGGTGCAGAGTTGCCATTTCTAAATTAACCTTTGTTTTCAAAGAACTGCAGAGGAGAAGGTTTGGTATTGGTAAAAGATGTTAAAGAGTTGAAAGAAAGAAGAGCACCAGGAAGTGTGGGCCTAGTGTTCCCTGCTGAGAGGCAGGGTTCTTAACAGGAATTGTGGATGTCAGGACCAATCCAGTGGTTTTTCTTTATATTAACATTGATATGCAGAAACTACTTACTCTGTTGTACTGTGGTGATCATTGCCATTATTCTACAACAAGAGATAGCAAAATACATGTCTGAGGAAGGAGAATGTGTTCTTAAGGTGATGATATGATGATGTGAGGTAGATGATATGTGGTTCGTTATCATCATATATTCCCACTTATGGTAATAAGTGTGTTTTAGAGAAAAGATGACCTTTGGACAAAGATACATGTATCATAGCTGGGCATGCTGGCACAGGCCTTTAGTGCCAGCACTTGGGAAGCAGAGGTAGGATAACTATGAGTTCAAGGCCACGTTTAAACTACATAGTGAATTCCAGGTCAGCTTGGGCTAGAGTGAGACCCTACCTCAAAAAATAAAAAAGAAAAAAAAAAAAAAAGAAAAAGAAAAGAAAACAAGCAAACAAACTAAATTAACATGCCATTATCAAAAGAATATTGGAAGCCAGACCTGGTAGGTAAATCCAGTAATTCTACTTACTGAGATGGCCAAGGCAGGAAGATCTTAAGACCAAGGTCTTTCTTGGCTACAGAAAGAGTTCAAGGCCAGTCGGGGAAGCTTAGTGAGCCTCTAGACATAAAAAAAAAAAAAAAAATATTTAAACAATGCATTGGGAATAGGTGGCAAGGGACATAGTTCAGTGGTAGGGCATTTGTCTAACATAAAAGAGGTAACTTCTTTCCACTTTTTGTTTGAATCAGGAATACTGGCCTAACCAATAAAATCACACACACACACACACACACACACACACACTCATACGCCAAATGCAAAGTCCAGTGTACTAGAACAGGAAGTCATGTCTTAAGTAAGGGTAGCCACTAGAGAGTTGCTTATTCTCTACACTTCCGGCCAAGATGGCGACCGCCTAGCTGCACTGGAAATCCCAGGGAAAGAAAGGCAAGATATTAAGGGTACATAGTGGCTTTTAGGGGAGAGAAATCTGGGAGGGCACAGAGGCGGGGGAACAGGGAATCCTGGATACCCTCGCGGGCGGGTATCCACCCCTCACTCCAAATAACCACCGTGTTCACAGCACCGCCGCTGCCGCCACTGCTGTGCTGGCCGCCACTGAGCAGGCGGTTTACAGAGGAAGAAATAGAAATGGCAAGCATACACTTAAGAAAATGTTCATCATCCCTAATCATTTGAGAAATGCAAATTAAAACAACTATGAGATTCCACCTTACCCCAATAAGGATAGCAAACATCAAAAAATCAGATAAAAATAAATGCTGGTGAGGATGTGGAGAAGTAGGAACACTCATCCACTGTTGGTGGGAATGTAGGATGGTACAACCACTTTGGAAAGCAATATGGAGACTTCTGAAAAAGCTGAATATAGAGATACCAACAGACCCAGTTATTCCCTTACTGGGCATCTACCCTAAAACCTTCAAACCACAGGCTAGAGAGATTTGCTCAACCATGTTTATAGTGGCTCAATTTGTAATAGCTAGGTGTTGGAATCAACCCAGATGTCCATCACTAGAAGAGTGGATAACTAAGATGTGGTATATCTACACAATGGAATTCTATACAGCAGTAAGAAAAAACGACACAATGAAATTTGAGGAAAAATGGTTGAACCTGGAACAGATCATTCTCAGTGAGCTTACCCAATCACAGAAAAAAAATCGCCACATAGTCTCACTCATCTACAGCACTTAACCTGAATCTACCCAAGATACCTTACATACCCAGCAAGCACCTCCTACACTAGACACTAGGATGGAAGGGGAGGGCGGGGAGGGCATCAAAGGGGTGGGAAACACAAATCTAGACCCAAATGGCAATGGTACCATAATTTTCTGCTTACTAAAAGACAAACCAAATGGCTGATCCTTCACCAGGCCCTTACAGGGAACACCTGAACCACAAGACACTGGAGAGGGTATGATCAAGACTAACCTTAATCTTATACATCTTCCCTCCCTCACTTCCCCTCTCCCTGTCTCTCTCTCTCTCTTATCTCTAACTCTTGTATATTAGTTATCTTTTTCCTCATTTTCTTAGTGGGCACTGACCTGTAACTCCCAGATCCAGCATGGGGCTATCATCCACAATGAGCTTTTGATCAGAGAGACTTACAAGGTATCCTAAAATACAGACAGATTTCTGTCAGAGTACTTGATGACCCATCAAAGGCTAGTGGCAAGACCCTATTGATGAAGACACCTTATGTGACTGAAATGCAAATTAGAATGGCATGGCTGGAAGTTGGAAGAGAGTCAGTCCCCAGACAGTCAGCGCGTCTAGTGCCAGAAGGTGCTACATGGGCGACTGGGGGAAAATGACCAATATCTGTCCAAGCAATGCATGGTCTAACCTACTTAGCAGCAAATAACTTGTTGTGATGCCCACACAAGTACAGTGGTGGCACACAGCCATGGTGGGGAACCAACTGCTCTCAATTTGGCTAACTGATCCCCTCACTGGTATGGGACCCATAGCCGGAGCTGGGAAACAAGTCAGAACCATATCCAAACATAAGCCCACTCTCCAATATCAAGCTACCATCAATTGTGGGCTACAAGAGGGTCTACACCTATTAAATTCTCTATGAAAAAAAAAAGGGTTATCTAATTTGTCCTGGTGCTAACTTACTCTCCGTTGGAGAATCTGCTTCTCTTTTTCAGATAGATGTAGATCCTAAGGAGAGAGCCACCCCATCATACTTCAAAAGGATCCCAGCTGAAACTAAGAAAAATTGGAGAAACAAGCAAGGGGGCTGTTTTCCTGATGAACCGGATACCAGCAGAAGGGGGAAGGAGATCAGCACAGAGAAAAATCAACTCCTACCAAATCAGAGAGCCAGAGCCTCAGAGGCCCCCAACACCTCATCACTGAAGCAGACCAAAAATGAACCCAACATGGCTCAGGGAAATTTTGCGGAAGAGGGGGCGGAAAGAATGTCAGAGCCACATGTTGGGTCATGATATGCAGAGACATTTATCTTACCCATAACTGTGGGCTAACTCCACAATGCATGACCCATATACCTCAACAAGGAGGGGCCAAGGGGAGGGGGTAGGTCACAGATGAGCCTAATAATGGTACCAAACTGACTGTATTTGCTGAATACAAAACTAACTAATAAAGAAAAAAAAAAAAAAAAACCTCCTGCCTGCAATTATTCAGTGGGTTAAATAGAAGCAAAGAAATAACAAAGCATGGAAATAGAATGAATCTCTAATGGGAAGAAGAGTCTTCATACAAGGAAAACAGGGAAAAGAGAGGGAAGGTGGGGAATCAAAATATATTGTCTACATGAATAAAATTTTCAATAACTTTTTAAAAAATATTTTGTTCTTATTTATTGATTTGAGAGAAAGAGAGAAAGAGAGAGAGAGAGAGAGAGAGAGAGAGAGAGAGAGAGAGAGAGAGAGATACAGAGATAAGCAGGGAGAGAGAGAGAGAGAATAGTTGTGCCAAGGCCTCCAGTCCCTTCAGATAAACTCCAAATATATGTGCCCCCTTGTGAGTCTGGTTAATGTGGGTCCTGGAGAGTTGAACCTGGGTCCTTTGGCTTTGAAGTCAAGTGCTTTAACCACTAAGCCATCTCTCCAGCCTGTCAATAACTTTCTTAAAACATGAAAAATACCAGATTTGAGATTATTTTAAGATTCAAAATATTACAGGATGTTTATTTAAGAATAGATTCATATACTCACATGATTACATACATGAGCACATCACTTAGAATATGTGCAATCTAAAGCAATAAGGTACATATGGATTGCAGGTGGTAAATATATATAATTGTGAAAAATATTGTAATGCCAGTAAATATTTAATGATTTTTAATTCCTTTTTTAAATATTTTATTTATTTGGAAGACAAGAGCGACAGAAAATGAATGAGAGAATGAGCATGCCAGGGCCTCTAGCTGCTGCAATGCATTAAAAACTTTGTGCATCTTGCTTTATGTTGGTACTGAGGAATAAAACAGGGTAGTTAGACACTGCAGGCAAGTGCCTTAACCACTGAGTAATCTCTCCACCTGTTGATTTTTACTTTCTAATTTTATAAGTGCCACAACTCTAATACATAAAGTTTAAGGTATTTGCTGACGAGCTCTACAATTGACATAGGTATATACCAAGCTTAAATGATAAGTTTGTCTCTTCTACTACTAATACTATGGTTTAATGTTTCTAATATTCACATGTTAAAACCTAATCTCCAATGTGATGTTATTGGGAGATAGGGCCTTTAAAATATAGTTGAGTCATGAAAGAAGAGCCCTCACAATAGGATCGATAAGTAACCACATAAAAGGAGATCAGAAAAATATTTCTTCCTTTCTTTCTGTTCTCAACCAGGTAAGGGACAATGAGAATACAGCTGTCTACAGAGGAATAATAGTCCTCCTATGACACCAGATCTGTCAGCATCTAGATCTTAGACTTCTCATACTAACTTCGAGAAAAAAAAAAAAATCTGTCATTTAACAACTTTGTTTACAGTGAATATTAGCCAGAACTAACTAGAACAACTATAATATTTCTAGTCAGACATTTGCCTTTCTTAGTAAACGGAATGAGTTTTCTGGAAGCATAGATATAAAAATGCAATCTTACCCATATATAGGCAATATTTTAGCAGCTTAGTCTGCTTTTCCAGTTAATGCCCTGAAATGAATATTTAACGTACGAAAATCAAAACTGAAATTATCCTGATTTAGGAGGTATTTAGGAACGCACCATGCAAACTGCCACCATCAATTTAAGAAACATGAAATTGACGTGCTACAAACTTCATTCTTAGCATTCTGAATTTAATGATTGAATGGCACCACCCAATACTCATTTATGCTGTGGAAAAATCACTGTCTCCTTCTTCCCTGGCTTCTTCACCATCACTGTATCCATTCCTGAAACACTGATGAATATTAAATTTGCTTCTCACTCAATATCATGTGTCTTATTAAACTGCAAGAGACGGTGTCAAATGTCTCCCAGTATGAGAAGATTAAGGGATAGGGGACAGGGAAATCTACATAGCTTCTTGATTTCTTCTGGAATTTTATTTTATTTTTTAACTTTAAAAACAATTTAAGAGCCGGGTACATTGGCACATGCCTTTAATCTCAGCACTCTGTAGGCAGAGGTAGGAGGATCTTGGTGATTTCGAAGCCACCCCGAGACTACATAGTGAATCCCAGGGCAGCCTAGGCCAGAATGAGACCCTACCTCAAAAAAAACCAGCCGGGCGTGGTGGCACATGCCTTTAATCCCAGCACTCAGGAGGCAGAGGAAGGAGGATCGCGGTGGGTTCGAGGCTACCCTGAGACTACACAGTGAATTCCAGGTCAGCCAGGGCCAGAGTGAGACCTTACCTCAAAAAAAAAAAAGTTATTTGAGAAAGAATGAATGGGTGCCCTGGGGCTAATAGCAGCTGCAAACAAACTCCAGACACAAGCATTTGGTAGCATTTGCATCTGGCTTATGTGGGTTCTGGGGAGCAAGTGCCTTAACCACTAATCCATCTCTCCAAACTTCTTTTGGAATTCTTTACTCCATAATCTCTTCGGGGCCCTCAGGAGGCTCTACTACTCAGGTCACTCTTGATACTCACCTGGTGGCCTTGTTTTCAGAAGCTACAAAAATGTGGCCTACCTGGAGGAAGTGATTATAGGTATAGCCCTATGTCAGTACATTCTTTCATATCTGCTTTCTGATCTATTGAGATAAAAGGAGTCCCAACCACTTAGTCTTGCTGACATGGACTGCACTGTGCCTTCCATGCCATGATAACGTGTATCTTCAAACTGAGCTAAAATAAATCCTTCCTCCCTTGAGATTTTTCTTGTCAGGTGTACCATTATCAGCAATGAGAAAAGCAACATGTTTTCGTTTTTATGATTGCAGAGGTTTCTCTCTATTGCAATTTAATTTTGTGCTAACTTCTCTTCCAAGTTATTTTATTAAACAGGAATGCTTTTTATATACTTAAGATATATACATAGATAAGTAGAGATATACTGATGTGTTGTTATTAAAATAGATATATTTACATGTATACACAAAGACATAAATATATTATAGATTAGTGTGCACTAAGCATACCCACATATATAATTAAGATTTTATTTATGTTAATTCTATCAAACAAGGACAAAATGAAGACATAGGGATCACCACTGGCTATAGAATAGTCAGCCTAAATTAATGCAACTTTTTTTTTTCCCAAGTGAATTTATGTTTCAAGGAGAGTCATGGAGTCCTGATAGAACCGGGACCTTATTAACAAGGTCTAGGGGTCTGAGGATACAGGATGGCTGTGGCATTCATGACCTCACTGTAGCTGATGATACCTACACCAGACCTGCATAATAGGAACAAAAACAACAAGAAAAAACAAAACAAAAACAAAAACAAAAGACAAAACAAAGGCTAGTTGGAAAGAGGAAAGGATTAAGTAGAGTGATAATAGGGGAGGGGGAAAAAGAAAGATGGTGGGAGGGGTTTATGTTTGTGGTATGTTGTGTATATGTATAAATGTTATTAATAATTTGTTGTATGAGGGCTGGGGGGTGAATTTGTTCACCTTATAATGATCCCAGTACCCATGAGCCAGGTGGCCAGTGGAATTCCTTGGCAGCAGCCAAAGGTCCTGGTGTACCATTCTTTCTCTGTCTCTCTTTTCTCTAGCTCACTCTGATTATTAATAAATAAAAATATCTTTATGCCTGGAGAAATGGCTCAGCAGTTAAATCTTTTTCCTGCAAAGCCTAAAAACCTAGGTTCAATTCCCCAGTACCTTAGAACAGCCAGATTCACAAAGTGGTATATGCATCTGGAGTTCACTTTCAAAGGATGGAGGTCCTGGTCCTGGTCCTGGCATGCCATCCATTCTCTTTCTCTTTTTTTCTCTACTTACAAATAAATAAAGAAAAAATTAAATACATATATTTTTATTCTATTTTGTATTTTTTTGTTTTTTTGAGGTAGGGTCTCACTCTAGCCCAGGCTGACCTGGAATTAACTCTATATTCTCAGTGTGGCCTCACACTTATGGTGATCCTCTTACCTCTGTCTCCTGAGTGCTGGGATTAAAGGTGTTCGCCACCTCACCCAGGAGTACATATAGTTTTAAAAGAATGATACATTTAGAAGATGGTGATAGAAACTTGGTCTTTAAATTAATTCAAATTTTAGTTGTTGTTTTTAAGATGCTGAAAAAAGACATGTGATGAAATGTCTGTCATGTTTTCAGGTTGTTCCTTTTGGAATCTTCTGTGGAAGTTGTCATATTCTGAACTCACAATGCAAGGGACATTTCACCCAGGGTTGGGCAGGCAGAGGTTGGGTGATTAGCTGAACCCTACAGTTTATTCTCACAGTGTGTGTGGTTTGGTGTGTGTTGGGGGCTGGCTGTATGCCCGTGTACGGGCTCATAGGATGTCCAGTGCACTTGTCAACTGCATGGCTCTTTCCTTAGTCATGATTGAGCTGGAATATCTTAATGATTCCTGATTCTGGAGCTCACTGTTTATCACCACAAACTCCATAAATGCCTGGTGACTGCTCCCCTTTAGACTTGGGGTTATGGGCATGAGTATTAACCCTTAGTTGTTTGCCTCTCTTCTGAGGATTCATCTTCTCCTGGTCTTAGGCCCTCAGTCCCTCATGCTGTGAGGGAAGCATGCTCAACCTGTGTGCCAGGTCTGCAGACCTGTTCCTACAGTTCTGACAAAAAGACTTTATTACCAAAGCTGCGAAACAGTCCCAGTTCTTTCAGTGCAGTGTTCAGTATTTACCAATGGTAAGCAAATTTACATCTGTGGCAGTTCTATTTATTTATTTTTTCTGTATTGAAGCACTTAGAATCTTAAAGAACACTCTTCAGCCAAGTATAATTTTTTTCCTTTTTTCCTTCCTTCCTTTCTTCCTTCCTGCCTTCCTTCCTTTCTTTCTTTCCCTCCCTCATTCCTGCTGTGTTGCTATCGTTGTCTCTCTATTTCCCTCTATCCTTTGCTTTGTTTCTTAAGTTTTAGGGACATGACTATTAAGAGGATGGCATGGAGATTTCTGACTAGCCCTTCTTCCTGCACATACACACCCTCCCCTATTATCACCAATGGCCCCCATTTGATTGACACCTTTTCCAAAGTAGATGAAGTACCACAGTCCATTGCGCAAGTTCCATGTCTTACAAAGGGCGAATGTTTTGTTCGGTATCTTCTGTGTGTTTGGACAAAGAAAAACATGCACTGTTATTTTGTAATAAAAATAGTTTTTGCTGCTTTAAAAGTCTTCTCTGCCTCAGTTAGTCATTGTAAGCCTCTTGTTTTTTTTTCCTATGATGTACTGATCCTTTTACTGCCTATGAAATTTCACCTTAGCAGACTTTAGACAACTTTACAGTTGGATTTAAGTAGTAAATAGCCCTTTTGATTGGCTTGTTTCATTAGTAATGTACATTTTAATTTCCTCCAGCTTTTTCCATGGCCAAATAATCATCTGTCTTAAGCACTGAATAGCATCCCATTATATGAAAGCCATTTACCTACTGAAGAATCTTATGGTGGTTTCCAAATTTAACCTTTATGGGGGAAAAAAAGAAAAACTGCTATACTCAACTGTGCAGAGAATTTATTTTATGGACATTTTTAAACTTTTTTGTATGGATACCAAAACGAATTACTGCTGCCTCAGATGGTAAGAGCAGGTTCACTTTGAGAAGAATCTTCTAGTGTCTTCCTTAGTAGCTGTACCATTTTACACTGGAATTGACTATGGCTGGTGGCTCCTGCTGCTGCCCTTGCTGCCAGCACTGGGGGGTTGGCTTTCTGCACTAGGGATAATCTAACAGGGATGGAATACCATCACATTGCTTTCGTTTCCTTAGTGACACACGAAGGTAACACATCTTCACATATCTACATGCCTGTCTTCTTTGGTGAGGTGTCTATTTGGGCTTATTCCCATAAGATGGTTATTTGATATTGCATTGTCTGCATGATTTGTTGAATTTCAGCTGACTAATTGTTTTATCTTGGCTTGCATATATGCATCATATAGGGAGCTAATTGAGCATACAGATTTTAGCTCCCTTTGGGGGCTGCTGGAAGCAGAGTAGCTAGGGTAGGCATGATAAGTTTGAGTTTACAAGTATAGGTTATCTGATGATTTTTAAATTGAATGCTGAAATATTAAAAACACTGCCAGACAATTGTTTTTCAACTGGTTCAGGTGGTATGTTTTCCATCTTAACAACATCTACCAACCACATTCCAGCCTGTAACTTTTTTGAGCCTATGGCTGCAGCACACGTAGTGGGGGGTACAAGGTTTACTACTTTTAGGAACGAGTTATTTTATTTCCTTCCACTCTTCATTCCTCATAAATTTCAACAACTCTTGGATTTTCTTTGCCTCATAATCCCCTCTGCTTATGCCCTCATGCACTAGTCCGCACAGGCTATCCAAGCTTACCAGAGCCCTGCTACTTTGCTCTTCTCTCAGAGTTTCTAGTTCCTTGTTTCATGTCCTAGAAAGTGTGAATGGCATTGCTTTTGGGAAATCAGCAAATAATTCTTATCCAAGAGAGAAATTTCCAGTGTCTGAGATAACGTGATATTGGAATGTCTTCTTTATTTTGTGAGAAATAGTAGCTCATTCAACTTAGAGCTAACCAATTCAGGGAGACTATTTAGCTGGCGAACCTCAGGACTTCTCCTATCTCTGGCCCCCTGGCACTGGAAGTATAGGTGTGCTCCTCCCCTCCAGGGCTTTGTGTGGATGGTAGCCATCCAGAGCCAGGTTCTCATGATTGCATGGCAAGTCATACTGCCTGAGCAATCTTCCTAGCTACTAAGAATTTCTTTAAAAAGCAAGAAGAGGTTTTACACTAAACGTAATTAGTGATTCCGTTTGTCATTTCTGGATTTTCCAAATGTCTTTGTCCTTCTGTCTCATGTAGATGCTCTATAAATGCTTGCAAGACACACTCTTAGTTTTCCTCTTATACATGCTGAATCTCACAACGAACACATCCTCACTGTCTATTTCTGTGTTTGTTTGCTTGTGTTCCCATGTTGTTAATTATATGATGATTTTAAACTTATGGCAGTCTTCACCCACTTTAATTACCAAATTCAGTCCCCTTGATGCAAAGGCCAATCAGTGCCTCTGTGTTATGATAATTCACCCTCCTCAGAAGACAAAGGGAGATTGCCCATATGTCTTTATTTTCCAGTCACAAACATAATACAGAAGAATTTGAACTATCTGATGCTTTTTAAGACCCTTAACCTCTCTAACCCTCAGAAATAATAATAGTACTTGTCTCAAAAGAGGGTAAGAAATTAACATAAGTTCATGATCCAAAATAATGTCAGGCACAAGATAAGACTATCATTGGGGGTTTATTAAATGAACTTTTGGTATAGACATCTCTAAGCTCTCTATAAAGATGAATAAAAAAATAAAGTGTGACAGCTTAAAATGTAGCCTCAAACCATAATTTAAACTAAAGTCTTTAAAAAAGAATTATATGTTCATCTTTTCCCCCTCATTAGTAGATTTGGCAAGACTCAAGCAGAGTTCCCTGACCTTACTTTGTACCCCATGAAAAATTCCCATCTCCTTAAAACCTCTGCTTTCTCTGTAGCTGATTTTGGTGGCAGTGATCAGATGTTCTACCCTTACACTTGGTAAGTGTCAAAATTTACATAGTAGCTTGAAAAGAGAGCTGTCACTGGATGGTTCCAGGCATCATGCCAGGTTGTGAAGTTGAATAGTCAGTTGAGTTTGTATCTCATCATTGCAGATATGGCCTTCCAGAGGGTACCAAAAGGGCCAGACAGCAATGAATTAATGAAGCTCAGTGGGAAGTCTAAATAGAGACAAAAGTTCTCATCTATATTTGTTTAAGAATGTTGAAGTAGAGCCTGATGTCCAAATGCCATATCTAATTTAAGAGCAGGCGTGCAGTGGTAATAGCTCAATATCTCCATGTCTCTGCTGCCTGTGAGAGCTGATACCAGCAGACGCCACGCTGTGGAAGCAATTGCACCAACATAATTGGAAAATATTTTTTTCCAGTGCCATTCTGCCTTAATTAAAGCTCATTCCACATCTTGAGGAACTGTTTTGTCAAAACTTTGAGGTATATTCAAATTACTTAAAAAATATTTGAAGCCTGGATGAAATGTGTAAAGGAAAGCCAGAATAGATTAAGAGTAAAGAGAATCAGTTGGATTTTTTTTTTTTTTTAATTGAGACAGGTTTGAATCCCAACCCTACCACTTGCTGGCTGTATGACCTGTGATAGGTGACTTGATTTCTGTAAATCTAGATTTCATTTCTTCTAAAACATCAACCAAGCATGTATGAATATGAATACCATTATGAGGAAAAAACTTAATCAGAAAAATATTGTGGGAAACAGAAGGAAAGAAGGAGAGCTCCTAGTAAGTATAGTCATTGCTGAAATTGTTCCTTATGAACAAAAGAGAAAACACTATCTGAGCCTTCTCATAGGAATGTATAGAGTAGCATGGATTTGAGAAGGAAAAGGAAGGTGGATAAAAGATAGCAAATGAACAGAAGGTTGAGCCTGTGCATAACCACAGGCTGGATTTCTAAAACTTTAAAACAAAAGAAGGAGTACTTTCAATAAACATGTTTATACTTGCTCCTAGTGGTGATGTTACTCTTGTAGCACAGATTGTGAGGTCTAACAAACATGCATGTGATGATATAGAGCATTTCTTGGCTGGTGGTGTTATTGGTACTTTGTCTAGCTTTGTCTCTAGTTTAGTTTGGTTCATAAAAGATCACTATTATAAAAAATAACTTTGCCAAAGAGTGGCAGTGAAAACAACCCTACCAGAAAAGTCAAATTTCTTAGAAAGACCCATTATGTAATTGCACATGGAATAGAGATTTCAGATGAAGACCAATTGATTTTGGAAATCCATCCACATTTTGGGGTATAATAAGTAATATAGCAAATTTCAAACTATCATATGATATGTTCAATACTTTACTATTATGATGCTGGCTAAGCCAATGAACATGTACTAAAAGCAGTATTGTATTTAGATCAAACACTTTACCCTTTACTAAGTCATTTTACATTTATAATCTCTTCATTGGTTTTTGGACCAAATTGCTCCATCTATCCCCTCAACAGGGTTTTCCCAAAATATAATTAATCAAACACATTGAACTTTACTAGTGGTATACAAAAATATGTGTATGTGTACCATCTTGTTTAGTACTGTGTTTACTCAATATAGTATAATGTCTATTTGGCAACCGACAAACATCTGTTGACTATTATTAATATATTAATTGCTGGTTGGAGCATATGTTGCTCTTTTGTGTGTGTGTTTGGTGGGTAATTATCAGCCAGAAAGTTATGCCTAAGGTAGAAAGAGTCATGACTTAGATTCAGGACCTTCATTAAGATAAAATTTATTATCACTATATTTTATAATTGCAAGGTTTTCCAATCATAAAAGACAAAAGGTAATAGAATTTAAAATTTCTGAGATAATTACTTCACTTTTAGGGAAATTAGATAATTACCTTTTTCTAATGGTATTACTCTAAAAAGAGATTGGAGTTTTAATGATAGATTTCACATGTTTCTGTCTTTTAGTGCTAGATTTATTCTTCATTCCTCAATGTGAAATAAGATAACTTTTAATTTTCTGTGCTATTTTTAGCTAAAAAGAAAGAATGTTGGAGGAAATGATTGCATGACCTTGACACAGCATCTAGGGTCTTGAAATCTTGTCCCTAGATTACTTCTAAATTATTCAATACTCATTACTTAATTTTGCCTTTAAGACTCAGAAAGTGTCTTGGCAGTGGAAGACAGATGCAGAGCTTTCCAGGGTCTCAAACATAGAACACTTATTATGATTACCTATCAGGTGCTTTCTTTAGTTCTTTCCTGTAGCTCTGTCATCAAAATATAGTCCCTTCTTGGGTGGTTGTTTTAGTCAATTATTAATTTCATCACTTTGCAATTTTTTTTTCACGTTTCATTTCATTATTTGTTATTTATTTATTTGAGAAAAAGAGAGACAGGGAGAGACACAGACAGAGTTAGAGTAATTATGGGTGCACCAGGGACTCCTGCTGCTGCAAATGAACTCCATATGCATGTACCACCTTATGGATCTGGCTTTAGATGAGTACTGGAGAATCAAACCTTGTCAGTCAGCCTTTGTAAGCAAGCACTATTAATCGCTGAGACATCTCACCAGCCCTTCATGTTTTACTTTAAAATAGTTAATTGACAAAAATAATATAGCAATGAGTAGGACATAATTGGTATGCTTTATATTTATGGGTGATGATGGTCAAATAAAATGCCTATCAGTACTCACTGTTGCCATTTCAAGGTGGTGGGAGGTCACTGAGAGCTCTTAATATATATATATATATATATATATATATATATATATATATATATATATCTTTATTTTTTTAATTTTTCATCTTTACTATTTGCTAAATGCATGATTTAATTCTGATATTTTACCACTTTTTTGGTCTTGGTGGCTATATCCATTTTAGAAAATTTTAGCAAAAACTGGCACAGATTAAAACCAGAGTGGTTGAAAATGCACAGAATTGTTTATTTCTCATGTGGAGATAGGCAGAGGGAGCCATTCATGAGCTAGATGGCTGTTTAGAGATGTTCTCATTGACTTCAGCTTCTGCCTTTCTGCAAATAATCCAATAGTATCTCCCATATGGTTTCAAGATGACAGTAGTGCCATTTTACATCTAGTAGAAAAAAGAAAATGAATGAATGCAGGATTAACTTTTTATTCAGAGAGATAGGGAATAGAGAGAAATAAAGATGGTGTGAGAGAGAATGCTCTCTCTAAATAGTACTCGATATTATTTTAATCAAATATGGCCCACATTAGTCAGAAGATGGCTAGTGAAAAATATTTGGTAACAGGATATGTAACTTTAAGGAAACCAAAGAATCCTAGAATCTCAATCATGAGGCAGACTTTAAAGGTCACCTAGATCAATCCTGTATTCAATATGACTTTTATGAAAATGAGTTTGCTGAGCCTTCCTTAGAAAATCTTCAGTAATTTCCAGAAGCCAGAGTCTGACTAAGGCTTCCATCAATAGAGTGTATCTTTTCATTTGATAGTTATTTTTAATGATGCCACCTACCAGGTAAAGTGACTCTCTGCTGGTAAGGATTTCCCTTGTGCTTGATAGAAGGAGAAAGTGCACAACAGAATTCACAATATTTTGTTTATTTGTTTTTTTTTCCCATGCATAGCTACTGCTAGAATAATAACCTGCAATATTAACACAAAAGTGGAATATTCTGAGGGTGAAATTAATGGTTAGAAAAATAAATACTGACAGGGAGATTATCAACAAGCCCCTTTTCAAGAACACTAGACATTTTCTGAAAGTAAGAAAAGTAGTTAGGCCAAATTGCTGGTTCATTTTGCTGTATTAAAGAGAAAATAACATTAGAAATAAGGATTTAGTGTTCTAAAGGTAGTTCCCATATCATGACTGGATACAGGAAGGTATTGACAGGCCTCAATTAACTCAGCCAGGTAGAGACATTTTCATATTTCATTTGAAGCCTAAATGTATATATAGGGAAAAGCTGCTGATCTACTCTTTAATAATCAGGAAAATGAGAACCAAAAGATAACTTCTTTTTTTGAGGGAGGAATTCACAATTTTTGACAAAGTGCATGAAATTAATACTCTTACAAGTTATATATTTCTTTAAAATATGTACAGAACTATACCAGGGCCTTCTGAACTCATGTACCCCATCGTTGAGGGCAGATTACATTAGACTGTACCTGATGCACTTTTTGAAATATTCTGAAAACGAATATAACTGAAAACAACTTTTTCCATGCTCCATCATATTCATTGTTCTGACAGATTTTAGATAATTTGGAAAATGCAAAATTAAACCATTATTTTGCAGCAATGTTGAGGACTTTATCCAAGGACAGCTGTAGCTCTACTTGGCAGCCATCCCACTGTCTTGGCATCTTCATTGGGTCTCTACTGCAACTCATGATTCATCCACATGGCTCCATTAGGCCTCCATGCCGATAACCCAAGGAGCCTGCTTTACACTGCCCATGGCCGTTTCCAGAAAAAAAAAAAAAAATTGCAAATTTCAATGACCCTCTATTTCCTGCATTTGTTATACTCCATACAACCAGGTGGGCTACCAAGTTCTTAATACAGAGAGAAATACAGCACACTTAGGAGAACAGGACACTCCTCAAACATTCAAGCCCCTTCAAAAGAGTATATATTCTTCCTTTTGTTCCAGATTATATCATCTGGCCCAATCTCAATGGTTATAATATCTCAGACAATCATAGCTGAATGAGCACCATTTTAGGTCAAAATTTCATTTTTTGTTTTCTGTGCCTGCTCACACCAGTCCATTTTTTCAAAGAGTTTATCACTTAATATAATTTCAGATAAGGCAAAAATTCTAAAAATAGCATTGATGATTATGATTTTACTTATTGATTATTATATAGAGAGATTATATATATAAAACAAACACATAAAACACAATGGGATATATCCATAAGTCACCAAACACAGTTGTCTTTAATGGGGGCACTTTATTTTATTATGGGAGAACATAGCTATAGAGTGGTGAAAGTCAATTAATCATTTATTTACTCACTTATTGAAGCAACTGTGTACTATAAATCTGCTATGTATGCCTTGAATGTGAATGCTACACTAAGGCTATAAGTATCCTTATATACATTATACATGTTCTCAAAAAACTCAATGTAAATTTTGAGGACTATATAGATAGGCAAGGAGGCATTCAGGATTATCTTTGCTGCATAATGTTAAACAGTGCAATGTTTGATACATAACATTCACATAGTAGGAGAGTCATTAAGGGTCTCGAAAACTGTTTAAATGGAACAGTATATTACCAGATAAATTTAATATGTGGACTCTTTGAATTGCATAACTGGGCTGGAGAGATGGCTTATTGGTTAAGGAGTTTGTCTGTGAAGCCTAGGGACCCATGTTCAGTCTCTCTCCAGATAGGACATAAGCCAGATTCACAAAGGTGATACAAATACAAGGTTGCACATGCAGATTATGTGGCACAAGGGTCTGGAATTTAATTTCAGTGGCTAATGTTCTGGTGCACCAATTCTCTTTCTAAAAGTAAAATAAAATAAAATAAAACAATAAATTGTATAACTAAAGTGTAGGAAGCCACAAAGAAGATAGTTCATAAGCTGCAAAAGATTCATCAAGACTCTGCAATACCAAACTGAATGACGCTGTATAGAAAAGCCATCCACACAGGCACTAGAAGCATTGGATGATGGGTAAGTGATATACGTACATGAGCAGGAGACTTCAGGGAATAACAGTTTATTCCCTTCTCTTTCCTCTGATCTACTACCAGATGTCCTCATAGGAAATTTCATCTTGAAGCAAGACAAGGGAATTATTCAAGTCAGGCTTCAGAGGGATGGAAGAGATAAATAAATGAGTACAGGGTGGATTTAGAAAACATCTTGCACTAGGATCAAAACCCTCAAAAATCTACAGATATACTGCCTATTTTCAAATGTCAGCTTTACAACATATTAGCTAGATCTTGGGCAAGTTATTTAAGCATTTGTTGCACTGATTTATTTATCTTTGTAATGTAGAATCGTACCAGTACTTCCTAATTGAATTTATGTTAATAAACTTTAAAAAATATTGAGGCCGGTTTTAGATTTACACAAAAACTGAGACGATAGTGCACAACCCCACAGACATTATATCCAATTTCTCCCATAGCTAACGTCATACGTGACTGTGGCATATTCATCATAATTAATGAAGCAATATTTGTACATTAAGCTGAAACCCATGCTTTAATCTGATTTCTTTAGTGTTTATTCATGTCTTTATTCTGCTCCTGGAGCTCATCACAGTTCCCAGATTTGACTACCATGTCTCTAGACTTTTCTTGTCTGTGGCAGTTTCTCATTTTTTCCCTTACTTTTGGATCATCTTTCTAGTCTAAGGGAGTACTTGTCAGATTGAATGAATGAGTCAGGATGACATTTGTTTCTCTTTAAATTGCAATCTATAGATATTAAATTTTGCATGTATCATGACCTTATATCATGGAAACCCTATACTATCAGCTTTGGAAGTTGTTTATAATTCTTTGGATTTCACACATGAGTTGAAGTATAAAGATAGTTGCATTTATCTTATATTTTTTGTATTAGTTGACTTTCCAAGTAAAATAGGAACTACAAATAACAATGAAGATCATCCTTTTCTTCTTCATTATCCACAGAATGCTCCCAAATTTTCAATACTACATCTTCTAGCTGTATGTTCTTTATTTTATTTTAGGAAATCAATCTCTGATAACATTCCTGTAGTTCTACTTTGCTGTTTTTATCAAAAAAATTGAATTTTGTTAAATAAATTTTAGTTGTCAATACATATAAACATATGAGATTGTTCAGTGGATTAAAAATATTTTTTGAATACTAATTAATTTTACAGACCTGGAAATAATTATACTTTCCTGCAAGGTTATTGTTTGGCAGATTGTATTTCTTTTACTAGTATGTAATTGATAAATGTTACATGTGTTATTAAATATAATGATTAATGGGCTGGAGAGATGGCTTAGTAGTTAGGGGCTTGCCTGTGAAGCCTGAGGACGCCAGTTTGAGGCTCAATTCCCCAGGACCCACATTAGCTAGATGCACAAGTGGGCGCACACATCTCGAGTTAGTTTGCAGTGGCTGGAGGCCCTGGAGATCCCATTCTCTCTCTCTCTATCTCCCTCTTTCTCTCTCTGTCTGTTGCTCTCAAATAAATAAATAAAAATAAAAATAAATGTTAAAAAGATTTTTTTTAAAAAAGGTAATGGTTAGTAATGCATTTTTAACGCCTTGCCTGGTTTTACCAATATAACAATACTGATATCACATCCTATGTAAAGAAACAGCCTTTCTACTTGTATTATCTGGTAGATATTGTCAAGTAAGGGAAAATTAAAATTGTTTCTTTACCCAAATATTTGGTGGGATTCACTCCAAAAATATGTGGGTTTGGTCAATTTCTTCCTGGAAAGGTGTAGCCAAATGATTCAATTTCTTTAATAGCTATAGTGTCATTCACATTATTTTTCTTTGCATTTTGACAGTTTATGTAACTCAAGAAATTTGATAATTTAATCTATAAAAATAGCATTAGATTTTTCATAGTAATTTTTTACTATTTTTCTTTTATTGTACATGAATTCCATGGTAATAACTTATTTCTGATATTAGTCATTTTGTCTTTATCCACTTAGTGGGGAACCAGTTCATGAATCCAGTGTTTCCATGAGTGTGTACACCAAGTGTCCATGTAATTTTATTGTTTTTCAAAAATGTTTTAATATCTCCTGCAGAAATTTCTGGTGATAATAAAATTCTCCAGCTTTTACTTGTCTCTATTGCTTCTTTTCATTGATGATTGTGATAAATATTGAGTTAATGGCTGATGGATTTTTCTCCAGTGACTTAAATAATTCACTTTTTTTATCATTTTCTTGCTTATTTATTTATGTCTGGTTACATTCTTATATTTGCACCTATAGATAAGATTTTCCTAGTGCTTTAATCTGTCAGTTTTCACAATATTCTTTCTGTCTTACTTTAGTTATACTTCATCATTTGGAGATGGTTTTCTTCTGATTGGTGGTTTCTTTTCTTTTAAAAAGTTGTTCTACTTGCTCTTTGAATTTTGTAGAGCTCGTGTTGGGTGTCTTCTGTTACATTTGGAGAACCCTTAGCCACTATTTCAAATCTTACTTTATTTCATTCTCTTTATTTTTGCTCCTAATTATATGTTTGTTATATCTTTTGAAAATTTATCACCATTTTGAATGTTATCTTATGCTCATTTATGTTGCATTGCAGATATTGTGGGAATATCCCAATGGTATAATCTCCATTTTATTAATCATATCTAGTCTATAAATAAGCCAGCACTGCATGTTCTGTTAGAGTGATTTTTGTTTCTAGTATTTCCTTTAGCCACTTTAGATATGCTCATCTTGAATTATAGAAACTTCAGTCATGCTCACATGACATAAGAAACCTGTCAATGAAGTAGAGATCTTTCATTCTTGTAAATAATCTGAGTGGTCATGGAGATCATTAAGTTTTTTAGCATATTTTTTGCTTATCTAAAATTTCCCTATCTCTTAATTAGTTGGAACCAAAATACAATTTTGTTCGTACATCCAATGAGTTTGCAGTAACATGTAGTTCCAAGGCATACATAGAGCCATATTATACCAAAGACTAAAATCTTCTGGCAGAGTATGACCATGGGTTCCAACATGGTCAAGTGCAAAGGAGAAATTACTCATATTTGAGGGAAGAAACACTGAAGATCCAACATTTTTGAGTCTCTCTAGGGCCATGACAATCCAATGTAAAAAAAAAAAAAAAGACACTATATAATGAAATAAAAATAGAGTAAAATGTAAGCTAATGGAATTTCTAAGAGCATACCCTATGGCAATCCCACTGTTGAAGAGTACAGCTCTTGCTGTTTTGCCTAGCTTTTGTCTGGACCAAATGCTTATAACTGGTGAAGCATAGGAAAATTTTACTTGGAACTTTTCTGAAAGAGGGAAAAAGAGAAAAAAGAAAGAAAACAACAACAACAACAACAAAAGCAATAAAGATGCATCAACCACCTAAACTACATCCTTCTATCTGGTGTTATAATCTGTAATATTTTAAGCAAACAAAGCATCCTAATGTGATCCATTATGCTCACCAAGTGCTCTTTTGAAACTTATATAAATCATTTTTCTTAACTTTCCCCAAGATTCCTTTCTGCTCAGAAGGCACAGATTTTACAATTAAAATTTCTCAGTGTTTCTCTTTGAAAAGGATAGCATCAACCTGACACTTTGTGGCAAGAGCAGAAACAACCTTCAGGCTCAATATTTCATGTTTAACAAAAGCCAAATCTATCAGTCTTTGCCAATACTTTCAGTTGAAGAAAGAAGAAAGGTATTCAAATATTAATGATTTAAAAATATTCTTGCTTTATTTCAAGTAATAGTAAGACTTTTAAAGAACCTCTGGAAACTATAACAAGTTAAGGATGATCCCACAAAGCTAAATATATAGGAGCATGTATAGTGTCCATAATGGCAGTAGACACACACACTTGTTGCCTTGCACATTAACTTGAAGTTTCAATGTTTTTTTTTTTTAAAGCAACAATGGAACACTAGGTCTGACATACACCATTCCTTTCTGGAAAATTCAGTTCTGTAATGCTGTACTGCTGCTTTATACATCTACTTAATTGCTGTCAAAAATATCAAAAGTGGTCTGGAGAGATGGCTTAGCGGTTAAGAGCTTGCCTATGAAGCCTAAGGACCCCGGTTCCAGGCTCGATTCCTCAGGACCCACGTTAACCAGATGCACTAGGGGGCGCACGAGTCTGGAGCTCATTTGCAGTAGCTGGAGGCCCTGGCACACCCAGTCTCTCTCTCTCTCTCTTTCTCTCTCACTCTCTCTCTCTCTCTTTTTCTCTCTCTCTCCCTCTGTCGCTCTCAAATAGATTAAATAAAAATAAACAAAAAAATGTAAAAAAAAAGTATCAAAAACATTTTTATTTCTCATGAAAACAAAAAAGATTAAGTCTCATTTTGCAGGCCATTTTTAGTAGCAAACACAAAGGATCAGAATGCTGGAAACTTTTTTTCTGCTGGTAAGATGTTTGCGGAAGGAAAGAGAGGGGAAAAAAAAAAACCAAAATAAACATCTGTGGAATGCTGAAGTTGGAGGGTAGGTTGAACAAACTGAGCTTTGGAGACGACCATTGTGATCACATGTGTTTATGAAATAAATGAATGAAGCTTGTCTACTATATTTCTCATCTTCAAGTTGTCCAATAGAAAAAAAATACATATACATGGACCAAGCACAAACATTGTTCCACAAAACGTGTTGGGCTTCTAAGAAACTATACAGAATGTACACATTTGGCCCTCTGCTCTCTAGAGAGCCATAAAATAATGGTAGATCCAAGCAATAATCAAATGATCACTTAAACTAACATTGTTTCTTGTGATTAGATTGTAGAAGACAAGGAGGGAGCTTGTGCGTCTGTAATGTGAGTACAACCTCTCTGATCTTATTGCAGAAATAGTCAAGAATGTCATTTGAAAGACAAGGATGCTTGAGGTAATGTTACCTTTAGGAAAAGAGTTAACTTTGCTAGCTATTAAGAGGGTGGCTGTTAATGGGAAGGAAAGTGAAGATTCTAAAGTCTTGAAGTGAGAAGGCAAGTCATTATGACTTAAAGTAAGTGCTTTGTAAAGCCTTGTGAAGGCTGAAAATGTCACATGGAACTAAGTGTTCATGTTATTTTGATAAATTCAAATACAATATATCCAGCCAGAGGCCAAACCACATTCCTTTTCCACAGAAGGTAGTTGCTGATGAGAACTAAACTAGCACCTCAGCCACCTATGTCAGGCAAGTAAGCAACGTTTCCCTTTCTTCAGAGTGCAGGTATAAGTAAATAAATGAAATCTCTCACATTCCAATGGGCAATCCTTATTTTCTTCCAAATCAACTTTATTTTCTCTATTGGCTACCTTAAGAATGACTCAGTGAGAAATTTTATCACCTGGTCAAAATGAAATTGCATGAAATATGTAAATAACACCATGACATATCTCCATGAAAGTGCTTATTTTCTAGGATGTACAAAAAAAAATCTCTACTTCACAGTTGAGTATGTTAACCCCTAGTTGTTTGTCCCCAACCTGCTTATTCAGCCTTGAGTCATTGCTCTATGAATTTATAATAAAACCAAGTTTTTTTGTGTGTGGTTTGCATAGAAGCACAGTTTGAACCCCTTTCCTGCAGTATAAATACCATTTTCTTGATTATATTATCATCCCTACTTTCCTTTCTTACCTTCTGAAATTCTTTTTCAACATCTATGGTAGACACTCAGAAAGCTTCCCTGATGACCAAGAAGGAGAGAAATGAAGCAAAGGATGAAACACCAGGTTTTTTTGGTTTTATTTGGCTTCAGACTTATGTAACACAGCATTCTGGATCTCCCATTGGAAAACTGCAGCAACATTTAACAGACTGCTATAATTTGTTTAATTATAATGAGGAATTCATTATTTTTATTATTATTAATATTTGGATTATTTCAACTAGTGTATCACTCTAGCCCAAGCTGACCTGGAACTCAATCTGTAGTTCCAGGCTGGCCTCCAACACAGAGCAATCCTCTGATCTCTTCCTCCCAAGTTCTGGGGCTAAAGGTGTATACCACTTGAGGAGAAACATATATGGAATACTCAGCAGAGAAGTTGGACTCAGAAAAATGAATTATAAATGGTGCCAAGAATTATTACTGTGGTGCATTCTATGTACTTTGACAGCACATCTATCATGACATTGATCATAGTAGATTGCATGATTATGTGAACTTTCAAATGGCATGTTCTTCAGAAAACACATTTCAACATAAAACACACTGCAATGTGGTCATTGGCTATAGCTACTCACAAATTATTCTCAAAGCAACAAGTATACTTTTTTTCTCGACTAAGTACCTGTATTGAAATAGAGCTCAAACTGGTAACTCATTAACTGTGTAGGTGTTAGAAATTTGTCATTAGTGTCAAGGATATAAAGTCAAATTACAAAGCTAATTGGCAATTATAATTTACATTGCCCCCTCCCTTTGGGCTCATTTTAAATATAGTCTGTCTGATTTTTCTTTGAAATGCTCATGTCTTTTTTCTCTTTTATAAATTCACAAATTGTATTTTGGGTACAAACAGAAATATTAAATATTTTTACATTTTGAAAATATGCTGAATTCAAAAATAATAGTGTGTTTATCTCTCAATTCTTGAACAAATAATAAATGTTTCCACAATGTTGTAAAACAGTTCTTGCTACTAAAATTGTTAGTCCTTTTGAAACTTTCTGTAAGCCATGTTTTCTTTTAACTTTTCTTATTGACAACTCCCACAATTATAGACAATAAAACATTATAATTCCCTCCACTTCCCTTTCCCTTCCACAAATCCACTCTCCATCATATCACCTCCCTCTCTCCATTAGTCTCTCTTTTATTTGGATGTCATTATCTTTTCCTCCTATTATGAACCATCTTTAAACATAAAATGTGTTGCAAGATAGGAAAATCAAGTCAACTGCAAGTCATGCATTGAAAGTCCTTTAAGCCTTGGAAACCAAGCATTTACAAGCCTCTGATATTTTCTCCATAAAATTTTCAATTTATATTTGGTAAGAGTTGTAGATGAATATGCATTTGAATTTCTCATGAATAATTAAAAGGAAAATCCATTTTTTCTTTTTTATATTTGTAATTTTTTTTACTATTTACAGGGAAATAGAAAGAGAAGATGAGGAGGAGGAAGAGGAAGAGGAAAAGGAGTAGATGGGAGAGAAGAGAGAGAGAGAGAGAGAATGAATGGGAACATCAGGGCCTGTTGCCACTGCATTCAAAATCCAGATGCATGCACCACTTTATACATTTGGCTTTATAAGGGTACTTGTGTATTAAACCTGAACCAGCAGGTTTTCTAAGCAAGTACATTCAACTACTGAGCCTTTTCCCCTGCCCCCCACTTTTGATTCTTTGATTCTTTTGATGCTCAGTTAGAAGTACTTCATTCAGGCCGTTTTTCAACAGTATGTATGAGTGGGTAATTACGTTGTTAAGCTACAACCCAGAAACAAAATAAATATATCGCATCTTCACTAGTAATCACCATTACTATAATTTCCTTGCCCTTTATGACAGGGAAAATCAACATTTTATTTTTTACTTGTTTCTTATCATTTGGATTTTGGGATCATGATCTAAGGTAATGATTGGTTTTCAAGTGTGATAATGATAGAAAACAGAATAATGCATTTATATTGTAAGAAACAAAGGCCTATCAGCTAGAAAAGAGAAGGAAAGGAGAATGAAATTGAGTGAATAACAATATTACTACACCAAAAAGATGTCAGAGAAAGAACATGCTTAAAAAGGATCTGGCTAGGGCTGGAGAGATGGCTTAGCAGTTAAGCGCTTGCCTGTGAAGCCTAAGGACCATGGTTAGAGGCTCAATTCCCCAGGACCCATGTTAGCCAGATGCACAAATGGGGAGCATGCATCTGGAGTTTGTTTGCAGTGGCTGGAGGCCCTGGCATGCCCATTCTCTCTCTCTCTATCTGCCTTTCTCTCTCTGTCTGTTGCTCTCAAATAAATAAATAAAAATAAACAAAATTTAAGAATAATAATAATAAAAGGATCTGGCTAAAGAGCAATAAAAATACAAAAGTATTTATATCTGAATAATAATGTTGAATAAAATTTATTTTTGATCATTCATTACTCAAGTTCTCATTTGTCAAAACAGTGTGCAAAATTTCAGAACAGACCCACTAGCCTGTCTCCTTTTCTATAAGGGGCTATCCTACAGGCTTTTTACTTGTTTTTAGCTAGTCCAAGTGATGCTGACATACTAATATCCAATGAACCTCTAGACAATTAGTCAAAAGGAAATCTCATCTCTTATACTTGAGGTTTATTGTTGTTATGTGCAGACCCTGTGGCCAAGACAGTTGGGAGGTATTACTAGTGACATACACTTGGCTACTTTGATCATCATTATGGAAAATCACATAGGTTGCCTCCCTCTTCAGAAATGATTGTGGCCATAGTTTATGTAAGGTACCCAGAAAAGTTGCACTGACGAGATGATATCCATTTTTACATGGTATGAAGATTGGATTGCATAGTATTGGAAAAACTCTGAGCAAAAGCAACAAACTCTAGTGCATACATATGAGACATAAGGGACAGGTCTAAACAGCAAAGTTGTGTAGATTCCTAGAGTCTATGCACCAGCTAATGATCTCAAATATAGATATATCCAGTAACATCAGAATCAAATATTTCAGAGAGAATCTTGTGACAATATGAGTGCTGCTTTCTGACCTAAATTTTCACCTTCTACTCCTGTAGAATATTTATGGTAACATTATCTTTTCCTTTGACTTTTTTTCTTTTCAGAACAATGAGCTCAGACACCTATTTCTTCATTTGAGGAGTTCTCTCTCAAACTTGAGATCTAATATTCCCAGTAAAAGTTGTGAAACTATTCAGAAGAATGTCAGATTTTCATTACCTGACTTTTTTTTCCCACCTAAAGGGATCAGAAGAAATCAGTGATGAAAAGAAAATTGATGAGGTTTCTTGCACCAGAAATCATCTCTGGATTTGCTGCCTCTCTTCAGTCACTATATTCTCTTGTCCCACACACTACCCCCCCCTCAACTTGTTGAGCACAAAGCATTCCCCTGATAAACATACCAACATAGCCTTCAGGCTTTATTGGACTTCTTGTATGGTACTCACTTCCATCAGGTCTTTGGGCAGTTCATGATTGAATAGTGTATGAGTAAGTGATTCACTATGTATGATGGACTGTAGCAATTCACAGGAATAAATCTTGCTTTAATGAAAGCTCTTTTTTTTTCTTTTGCTCTTTAAACTTGAAATTACCAGAAAGAAAATTTTAATACTTCAGTTAGTGCTGATCTTTTTAATTTATTCTCAAAACTATGTTATATGAGTACATTATAAATGTTTCTAAACATCGTCCCCTACTGTTGTTCAGAATCACACCAAGAGACCATGGCTTTACTACCAGTTAATCTTGTAAACTATCAAGGGTTGCAGGAAGTTATGAAAGAATTAAGACTTGTTGTAGGACAACCAGAAATTATTGGAGGAAATCTGGAAATGTTCAGGCAGATGGATAGATATTGATAGAGAAATTTACAATACAATACCAGAAGTAACTGTAATCTTTACTAAGAGAGCCCTTGGGACACTGAGATGTGAGATATTTGCACAAAAGGACAGGGCTTGGAAAAAAGGGAATTACAAGTGTAATTAATTTAAAAACTGTCAGGAATAGGTTAGTCAGATAGGAGTTCCTGCTTGTATTTTTCTTTCTACTATCCTCTGTTATCTCAAGTGGCAGTATAATACCATGATTAAAAATATATGAATTGTTGCATGTAGAGAATAGGTGGATCAAAAGAGTGAAAACCAATACATTTCCACATAATGAATCATTTAAAATATGACCTCTAGGATTCATGGTTTTCACATGGCCATCAGTATAGAAGTTGGGTAACACCCTTCTAATCATTCTATTCAAACATATACTCAATATACAAATTAAAAAAATATTGAAACCTGAAAGGTAATAAAATCTTTGCATTTTGAAAAGTGAATATAGTCAAAATAGTGTTTTGAAAGAAATTTATAGCACTAATTTATATACAGAAATAAAGGATAAAAATTAGTAGTATAACTATTCATCAGAAAATTCTAGAACAAAGTCAAATGAAATCCCAAGAATGTAATGAAACATCGGTATTAAAATAAGTGAGGAAGAGCCAGGTGTGTTGGTGCACTCCTTTAATTGCAGCAATTGGGAGACAGAGGTAGGAGGATCAACATGAGTTCCAGGCCACCCTGAGACTACATAGTGAATTCCAGGTCAGCCTGGGCTAGAGTGAGACCCTACCTTGAAACCCCCTGCAAAAAAAGTGAGGAATATCAATGAAATATTAGATAATTATAAATATATGAACAATGTAACTTCATTTTATCAAGATACTTGTAAAATTTGCAGTCCATTAAGAATGATGACTAAGAAATAATATATAAATAGTAGACCACCACATAACCATATGCAGCATAAAAGGGGTTTTAAATAATTCCAATATTAAATGTAGATAGAACCAAGTTAATGATTGTAACCTCTATAATTGTTATAGAATTGAAAGAAAGTTATTGAATGTCTGAGAGAAAATAAATAGAAAATCATTATGCTGAAGTGCTAGTTAAAATTGAATGCATGATTAAATATAACAAAAGCACTGACACAACATAGATTTTTAAAGGGCTTTGTCCAATAATGTGAATCTCACCTAAGCTTGTTCTGAGAATAGAAACAAAGGGACTATTCTGTATATCTTTATAAATTTAACATAATTTTGCTTCAAAATATTGAGAAGCACCTTTCAAGGAAAGAAATAAGTAATAACATTTAATTTACCAATTTTAATAACTTAAAAGATAAGATGTACATGGATAATAAAATGGATAATTAATATGTCATAACTCTTAGAGAAAGTAGAAGGCATACAAATGATCACTTTTACAGATTTAGAAAAAGATAAAAAATAGCTCTTTTAATGTTGAACACTTCCAATGTAGAAAGATAACAGAAAATTAGAAAACAAAGACTTTTCTCTCAATCTCAAAATAGACAAACTTTTTCAACTCAACACACAAAGTACTAATAAGAAATTTAAAAAACCTGATGATAAATTAGCCTACATTAAAATTAAGATTTATTTCAAAAATAAACCAAGACAATGAAATCCAGCTACTTAAAGGAAAAATATATACATATTAACATGTATATGTGTGTACTTGCATATGTATGTTAGCATTCAGGTACATATAAATGTATACACTTTACAAAACAAGCCTCTCATTTCAAAATAAAATGAAAGACAATACAAGTATAATGGAGGAAGGAATAAACAAGAAACTCAAGGTACAATTCACCAACTTAGATCTACAAAACCAGCAATAAATATACAATGGTGCCCAACTTCATTAGCTCTGAGGGAAATGTCATTCCATATCCATTCATCAGATGCCTAAAATGATAAAGAGAGTGAAATATCCAATGTTGGCAATGAAAATAAGCCAATTGGGACTCTCATAATTGCCAGAGTGAGTCAAATCCTTTTGGAAAGCCTTTTAGTACCAACTACTGAAACCAGATAGAGTCATACTCCATGATTCTGCAATTTAAAGTCTTGGTACCTGTCCAACAAAAATGTGTTCACAAAAAGGCTTGAACTAGAATGTTCATAGCCGCATGAGTCTAAATAGACACATTGGAGTCTACCCACAGGCATCCTTAAAGGAGGATGGAAATGCATTTGCAATTCATGCTACTATTCAGCAGTAAGAACGATTGACAATGACATGGAATGGTAAAATTGACATTTACAATATGAACAGACCTCACAAACTTCATATGGAGCCAAAAGCCCGGGCACACAAGAGATCAAATTATAAAAGAATTCAATTTTGGGTAGGCTGTGACTTTAGCAAGTACTTTTTAGAGTTTTCCCTTTAGTCACTTAATAAGGTAGGGAGTTTAGAGAGGACTGAGGTAAGGAGAATGCTCCTCCCCCAAGGGGGATAACACTCTAGTGAAAGCTTGTCCTCTGTGGGACTGTTATAACCAAAAAAAAAAAAAAAAAAAAAAATGGAAATGACCCAGGAAATGCAGGTTAAGTGGCCAAGAGATTAAATGTGATGATGAAAATCTGCAATTCTCATCGGATTGATTCTCTTAGGGTGGATTTTATGCAGGTATACCTTAAGGTAAAATAATTAGATAAAAAATCCTGGATTAATAGTCCGTATTTAAGACTTGATGATTATTTTTTCAATGACCATAAATGAAACATACTGTTCTGTCTATTCCCCTTACCTACATACCAGACTTCCAGCAATCAGTCCACACTCCACACTCTTTTCTAATAAGAAAGCCAGTGTTTAAATTTCAACAGTCAAGCACCTTTTCATAGCCACTTCTGTCTCATTAACCAACATTGTGTCATATGTAATCTGTACTAAATAATCCTTTTTGTTTATTTCTTGGCTCTTCTAATCCCATCTACAACCCATTCAGAATTTTTTTTAATAATATTGCTTTTAACAAATGCATTACTCTTGAAATCTATGTGCTCATTATCTCCATCTCTATCTCATGAATTTATTTATTTATTTTATTTATGAGAGAGAGAAAGAGAGATTGAGAAAATGAGAATGGAAGTGCTAGGGCTTCCAGCCACTGCAGAGGAACTGAACTCCAGATGCATGTGCCATCATGTACATCAGGCTTATGTGGGTCCTTGGGATTCACAGACAGGTGCCTTAACTGCTAACCCATGTCTCCAGCCCTCATGGATATTTAATTAAACTTTATAATAATTATTATTATTACTGCTATTATGTGTTTTTTTAAGGTAGGGTTTCACTCTCACCCAGGCTGACCTGGAATTCACTATACACTTTCAGGGTGGCCTTGAACTCATGGTGATCCCCTTCTACCTCTGCCTCCTGAGTGCTTGGATTGGATTAAAGGTGTGTGCCACCACACCCAGCTTAAACTTTATTATTATTATTCAAAGAATATTTCCCTTTTACAATTTAAATAACACAGCTTTTCTTTTACTTTTCTTGTATACATGAAAGGATGCAGATATAAACACAGAAGACTGACAGCAGAAAGAGCCAAATCCACTGATTAGTTCCTGCTTGTAGCACTTTCCGAAGCCCTACAACATCCCTTCCAGTGAGTCTGTAATTCATGGCTCTATTTTATAATTAATTCACTAGCTCTTAATGGTTTCTGTGTTTCCCATGGAAAGTGTTCTGGAAAACAGTAGTAGCTGGTTACTAAAGTAAAATGAGGATGCCAGAAACACCTCTCAAGACTTAGACAAATGCAGCAACAAGGGATGTGAAAGGAGGGCTACAGAGGAGGAAAGGGAAGTTGCATCTATACATCTTACTGAAACACTAGAGGCAAGATACAACAGCCCCTGCTGGCCCCTGAGGGCAAGAAACTGACCAGAACTCAAGAGGAAAGAGTGCTTTGTCAGTACAGTGAGCTGAGGCTCATAACACTCTGTTTTACACTGTGTTCTAGGCAAGGAAAGCATAGACAGGGTCTTGGGTAAGCAGTTTGAAATTTCAGTTTCTCATTTACTCACCTCTAACAATAATAGGGTCTTGGAGTTAATGGATGGTCCATGGCTCTTCATGGAGTACCAAGGTTGTGTGCTATGCCGCATGTCTTCATCTCCCATGTAGTGGAGCTCTGGCATTATTCTTGCAAACAGAAGATTCTCCTCTGCATTTGAATGGGGAGAAAGAAATGGAGAAAGATCTTAATTAGGCACACATTTGCTTTTCATTTTGTGTAGGCTTTCATAGTCCTGCATGGGTCATGACAACAGTCCACACAGAGACAGATAGACAGGACTGTAAAACCTGGCAAGGGAGATTCAGAGCCTGACTTGAAGCTGTCAGCTCAAACTCAGAAACAGCCTAGACCCTTATGCTTGGACTTTCTCCTCCTATTGCCTACCTATTTCTTGTCAATCAAAAAGCTACAATTTTGATTCAAAATTCTGAGAAAAATGTTTAACAAGTCAATAGAGGTCATTGAATGGATGTCATGACACTGTAGAATATCAACATACATTTCAATACAACATAATGGAAGATATTTCACATGTTTAATTTGTTTTATTTAATTTTATTTATTTGAGAGAGAGAAAGGCAGAAAGAGATTGAGAGAGAGAGAGAGAGAAAGAGAGCGAGAGCGAGAAAATAGGTGTACCAGGGCCTTCAGCCACTGCAAAGGAACTTCAGACACATGTACTAACAACCTTGTGCATCTGGCTTGGGTCCTGAGGAATCAAACCTGAGTCCTTTGGCTTGGCAGGCAAGTGCCTTAACCACTCCAGCCATATTTCAGTTTTTTTTTTTTTTTTTTTTTTTTAGTGAAAAACTCTAGAACCATTGTTATTTTCTTTACTTTTGTAAGAAATCTGTATATCTACTTATGATTAATTTGTTTACTTAATCTTCTATCCCAGACCTTCCATCCAGCTGTCTCAGCAAGGGTGAGCTGCCTTACTTAATGTTGTCAAGACAGCAGACACACACACACACACACACACACACACACACACACACACACACTGAACTCCCAGGCTGGCCTGGACCTCACAATGATCCCCTACCTCTGCCTCCTGAGTGCTGCGTCTACAGGATTGTGCGACTTGCCCCCACTTAATATGGGAACTCTTAACACTTTGCATGCAGCCTGCACTGTGCATCAGTCTTCCTGACTAGAAACACCTTCCCTTAAAAGTCCTCCACAATCCACACCCAAGCAAGCCATCCAGATGAGAACACCCAACCAGCAGCATCAGACAATGCTGGTCCAGACTATCCAAACTGCTCCTAACAGAAAGTGCCATTGCTGTCGTTTAATATGCCCAGCCGCTGGTGCCTGCATACAACAGCCAAAGCTACATAAGGCAATCATGTATTGATTATTTTTCACACTCACTGATTGTCATTTCTGTGATCATAAAATGAAAGAGCAAAAAAAAAAAAAGGGAATAAAGTCAATATTTTCTTACAGAATGTTCAGGGGAATCTTGAACAAGAATAAATAAAATTGGTTACTAGACACCATAATCTTGGTATAGTGACAGCATTCTTCACTATTACGAGGAGTTTCTCTGACTTCATGTGGCCTTTCTTCTATGTGGTCAGATCCATTGCTGTAGGGGTTTCTGTCCTGTCTTATGAGTATACCACCAGTCCTATGGATTTGTCATCCCACTGTTATGACCTCATATAAAACCTCCTTAAACACTACTTCAAAATATAGTCACATGACAGCTAGCATTTAAATATTTAAATTTGAAGATAATATAACTCAGTCTTTAACCTTTTTATTTCCTTATTATTTTTCCTTAAAAATCAACAATGGGGCTGGAGAGATGGCTTTGTGGTTAAGCACTTGCCTGCAAAGCCTAAGGACCCCGGTTTGAGGCTTGATTCCCCAGGACCAAGTTAGCCAGATGTACAAGGGGGAGTTCGTTTGCAGTGGCTGGAAGCCCTGGTGCACCCATTCTCTTTCTCTCTCTCTCTCTCTCTGTCTCTCTCTCTCTCTCTGCCTCTTTCTCTCTCTGTCTGTCACTCTCAAATAAATAAATAAAAATAAATAAAAAAACATTTAAAAAATTAACAATGAGGTCTGGATAAATGGACCCAGGTTCGATTCCCAGTACCCATGTAAGCCACGTGCACAAGATGGTGCATGAGTCTGGAGCTCATTTGCAGCAGCAGGAGGCCCTGGCATGCCCATTCTCTCTCTCTTTATCTGTCTCTTTCACTCATTCTTTCTCAAATAAAGAGATAAAATGTGAAAAAATATTTTAAAATTCAGCAATGAAATGAAATGGATTATTTGAAGTCTTTAGGTATATGGGTTTATCATTAGCAAAATTCAATCTCAAACTTGTTAAATATTGCAACAAAATTCTTTTAAGGGAATATTCAATAATGTCATGTTCCATTAGAGTATCAAAATATTTAAATCATGCTATTTTGAATACATTAAGTAAGAACGTATTTTATGGCATGCTTTCTTAAGAGTAATAATAGCTATAATCTATAATTTGATGCTGGAAAGAAAACTTAGAAAGTTGAAGGTTATACAAATCCGTGTGTGTGTCTATTCATGTACATGTTGTGCAATTTGTTATAGGGGCCAAAAATTTCTAATTTTTCTTTTTTTGAGACAAGCTCAACAGGCTGGCCTTTTAAAAATGTGTGTGTGAGAGAGAGAGAGACAGAGAGAGATTGGGAGAATTGGCATGCCAAGGCCTCCAGTCATTAAACTCAAACTCTAGATGCGTACACCCCCTTGCGCGCATGTGTGACATTGCACACTTGTGTCACTTGCGTCTTGCTTACATGAGACCTGAAGAATTGAACAAGAGTCCTTAGGCTTTCGAGGCATGTGCCTTAGCAGCTAAGCCATCTCTCCAGCCCCAAACATTTAGGTTTCAATTGCTTGTATGTATATGTGTACACACGTATATGTGATGTGTGTGAATGCAGGCACATGAGTTTCACTGTGCACATCTAGTCAAAGGAAAACTTTAAGTGACAGTCCTAACCTTTCATCTTGTTTTTAAGGCAGAGGCTCTGTTTCACAGCTGCATTCTCTGGGAGTAGCTGGCATATGAGTTATGGGAATTCTTGCCTCCCTTCTCTCTGGATCGTAGACACTCATACTACATACATAGCATTATGTGGGTTCTGGGGGTCCCAATTCAGGTCATCAGTATTGATCACAAGTATGCTATCGACCAAGTCATCTCCCCAGCCTTCTAATTATCATCATGAAAAATCAATTACAGATTAAATTATAGTTTATTACTTTTATTTAAGGAGCTGTGAATGTTTGTAATACAAGTCATAATTCCAGCAAATTCTAGCAAAAGTTGAGAATGTGGTAACTATTGTAATACAAAACATAACTCATTCTCTAGGGACACTGAAAAAAAAATCTTACATCAAATAAAACATGAACCACTCTAGCACTAGAGTTTTAACCTATGAATTGCTGAGTATAACAAATGCCTTTAAGCCCTCTTTGTTATTATCTAATCAGAGACACGTAGTGTGCCCAGTAAGCTATGAGTGTTTGATATTTTGACATTTTGAATTTAAACACTGTAATTTCTCTGTGTATGTCTTGATGCACTTATATATAAGGAAAGTTAAATCAACAATACAATTTACAGTTCACTCCATCAAAATAAAAAATATCCTATTTCCCCATCAATGCTCAATAGAAGCCACACTTAATGAACAATTACTACTTCAGTCTGTCTTCTCACCAAATTGTACTTGAATTTTGCTGTTACAATATCCAGAAGAAGCGGAATTCTATCAAGTGGGCAAATGTTCAGGGGTCAACACTGATCATTTAACAAGAACGAGTCATAAGGACAAGCACAGGCATTTCAGAGTCGCTCTTTTCTCAGACTCAGTAGCAAAGTGATTCATTCTGTTGTGGTTATATATTCAATTATTTGGAGTGATATTTTGCAATATTCAAGATAAAATACACTTGTCACTGCTATGAAATTCAGTCTGGAAATTGGAAGAAAAATCTGTTGACTATATTGCACTGGAATGCATTTGGTAATTAGGGGACTTTCAGTTAAAAAAAAATGTGTGGGTCAGCAAAGCAGGACTCAGATTCAAGAGAATATAATTTGGGATAAATCAATCTCCTTCGAAAGCTGGCTCAGATTGCTGATTCTACCAGCAGACTCATTATAGACATTTCCATGCTACAAATAATGCAATCCTAAATTTATGTCATATATGCATCTTTTTTTCATAGGCATTAATGTGGTTTCTGGTCTAGTTAGCACATTGCAGACAGGTAGCAATTTAGCACTGGAATTCCCTCATTTAGGATTTTGATCCTGTCATGCCTTTTTATACAGATGTCCAGAAACCTCATTGGAAAGTTACAACTGTTTTTGGTCCCCAAAAGCATGAAATAGAAATATGTTGGTGGAGGTGTCAGTTTATTGTTTGGAAACTTCTCTAATAACTTTCATACTACTTGTGGTAGTTTGAACAGAGTTCCCCCAGTAGATTCAGGATTTTTATTAAAGCTTTTTGGATTTCCAGCTATCTGGCTGGAGGAAGTGTTACTGGGGTGGATCTGAATTTCAGTCTAAGATATGAAAAGTGCTTGAGTGCTGCCTGGGTTCCCTGACCTTCCTCTGGAGTTCCTGAAGTGTACTTGCTTGTGGTGTTGGTGGTAGCTTTCTCAATCTCTCCTTGGATCTGTGAAGGGGGTTGCGGAACAACTTCTGCAATTATGGAACATCCCCTAGATCTGTAAGCTTCAGATAAACCCCTTCTCCCTCCTATAAACTGTCTCGTCTGGAAGTTCTTCCCAGGGATTTGTCCACTGCACTTCCCGTGGTTGCACAGGCTGAGAAGGGAATACACTGTATGTGACAGTTCTCATTGGCTTGATATTGTCCATATTTGAGTCATAGTCCAGAATCACAAATATTTTGTCAAATCAACAAAGAAGACACTATTGCCTGTCCAAGAACTCAAAAAATGGACAGAGGGCAGGGAAGATGTCTCAGTGGCTAAAGGCATTTGCTTGAAAAACTGTATATAATTTCCAGAAGAGGAAATATGATTTAGAACTATGCTTTCTGAAGCTATACAGGCATCTTTGGGACCCATTAAATTCCCAACATATATACTTTGTGTCTCAGAACATTCCTCTATTTTTTTTTAAGCAATTCCAAATGTTCTTTCATTCCATCACTTCAGCTTGGTTATAAGTTAGAACTAGTAACTTCCAAAATTCTATTCTATTTCTTTATTAACTACCCATGTCAACAGGACCTTATCTATATCAGGCCAGAAAATTTGTCTATTTTGGTTATTTTTATTCTTTGAAAATACAGAGTTATATCTGAAAAAAATGATAAGCATTCAAGAAACCTTATTTAAATGAATAATTGAATTGTGCTTTATATCCTTTTTCCATTAATATTTCAGGGACAATATTGGGCTATTCATAACTTCCTCCATATTCTAATGAGAAAAAATAATGTTTGACATGGCCACCTTTCCACAAGAGATAATTATCTCTCGGTATCCAAAACCTCACAGGCCCTTCTGCTTTATGTCCCAGTGCAAGCCCTCCTGGACACATTCTATGGGAACACACATCTTACCCACCCACATTTAATGGATTTTGAAACAAGAGTCCAGGTTTTCACACCTACCTCAGTATCCTTTTAGGAGCATTTTTTTTCTGTAAATTGTGTAACATATATGAGCACAGGTATTATAATCAGATATAAATGTCATTTAAATTTTAGATATGATACGAAATGATGCTGAGAAAGATTCAGTGCCTTATAACCCAAACATGGACAAGAGATTCAAAAAGGAGAAGTCATTAGTGCCATTTATTGAACTATCAAACATTTACTACCCTTAATGAGGACAATATTAGCATGAGTACCTAAATTTAGTCCCTAGCACCCATGTTAAAACTCAGACATGGCCACATACACCTGTAAGCCCAGTGCTGACAGTCAGAGACAGCCAGTCAGTGTGGCAGGAAAATCACATCAGGTGAGCTCCAGATTAAGTGAGATCTCTGTCTTAGGGGGAAAATTGAATGTGATAGAGCAGGACTATCACTTCCTCCCCTGTGTTCCATATACATGCATGTGCATGCATTACATACAGAAACACACAGTCACCAAAGGTACTATACACACATCAAAAATAAATAAATGGAGGCTGAAGGGATGGCTTAGTGGTTAAGGTATTTGCCTGCAAAGCCAAAGTACCCAGGTTGGATTCCCCAGGACCCACATTAGCCAGATGCACAAGGGGGCACATGCGTCTGGAGTTTGTTTGCAGTGGTTGGAGGCCCTGGTGCGCCCATTCCCCCCCCCCTCCTTCCCTCTATCTCTGTCAACTAGACAAATAAATAAAAATAAAATATTAAAAATAAATAAATAAATGGGACTAGAGAGATGGCTTAGTGATTAAGGTGCTTGCCTGCAAAGCCTGACAACCTGGGTTTGATTCCCCACTTAAAGTCAGATGCACAAAGTGGCGCATGTGTTGGAGTTTGTTTGCAGCTACAGGAGGCCCTTGCATGTCCATATTAACCCCCTTTCCTTGCAGATAAATAAGCAAAAATATTTAAAAATAAATAAATAAACAAATAAAATCATTACCCTAGCTCTGCTTTTTTTTTTTTTTTTTTCAATATGACAGCCTAACATAACTATCCACAGCTGGAGGAAATTCTATAACTTAGATATATAGAAATGACATTGTATTCTGTTTTCAAAAGTGTCCTTTACAAAAAGTGTTACTATATCACACCTTAGGTTATTATTTGACAAATTTCCCATGACACAATTATGAATCAATAAGCATAAATTATAGGGTTTAACTTTGATCTGAGTAATGCTTGTCACCAATTGTAATCACCATATCAAAACTCCAAAGAGAAACTCCTCCACACTCTTGCTATTGTTGAATTTAGTTTTACTTTTGCTTTGAAATATTTCATTTCCCATACAGTCTTGTTACAAAATGGAGTAGCATATTACAGGTAAAATCAGGAATAATTGGGAAATACTGACTTAAATCAATACCAATGCCTGTGAGGGGAACATGGGCCTGCTGTAATTTTAGGACTTAAAGTTCAGGACAAGATGGAAAGATATCTTGTGCACAGACAACTTGCAGTGCAAATCCGCTTGAATCATTTTGTTTGCTTTACTTGGCTGGCTGACTTGTGAGGGCCTCAGTGTCAAACTCCATTAGCATGTCCGTATATGTAAAATTAATCAACAGGCCTAGCAACTCACAGAACAGTCTCCTTAGAGCCTGGGGTTAAACATCTGTCTGGAATGATGTTTCCTGAAAAGCTTTATGTAATGGCCAGAGGAGCTCAGAGTGGGCACTTAGTGGGGAAGGAAGGGCAAGACAAATACGTGAGGGAAGTGCTGGGTTTCAGGGAACTGACAGCATCACCCTTCTATGCAAAGGTTACCACCTTAGACTCCAAAAGCTTTTAAAGCTTCATGCATCTGTGCTGCCTGACTGCCTTTAGCATTAAGCACTTATGACCAGAATGCTCTGAGCATTTGTCTCTTTCAAAGTTACTTTAATATGGACAAAAGTCTCTGGATCTTTCTGAAATATCTGTCTCATAGATCACAACTTTAATTTAGTTGTATTGGAGTGACATATTTGATTTTTCTAAGATTTACTAACATGAAGTGGACCCAGTAGGGTTTCAAAACTTGCTGAGGCTGGTTAAAACATAACTTCCTCCAAATATTTGACAAAATTTGTGACAAGTTAGATGGTAGCATAATGTGCCAGAAAGCACCTTAGCTTTGGGTTTGACTCTGGGTTCTGCTACTTAGCTAAAAGACTGCCTTTCCCACTGGCCCTTAGACTCAGGGACCACATCTTCGGCCTGTAATTGGATTGATATAATGATTACACTGAATCTGGATGTTATTGTATGAACAGTCACCCTGGAAGCAAAATTCAACTTTTTTTGTTTGTTCCCATGACCACTATGCTTAAGGAAACCAAGTTCTGTACAGTTTTCCTGAAAATACGCATTTATCTACTGAATGCTATTCAGAAAATAAAACAAAGGGATAACAAACCTCTGTTAAGGCAATTTATTTAGGAAAGAAGACGTAGAGATCAGCAAGTGAAAGTCTCCCTGGGATGAACAGATGTAACACCAGATATCAGTTGTTAGGAGGCAAGTGTCACCTGTTTCTGGGTTGAATACAAATGTTTCATGTTCAATACAGTCTTTGCACTGAATGTTTGTAGGTACTATGTAAGGAAAGTAAGAAAAAGAATGATCACACTCTCATACAAATTTCCTTAACTCATTCTGCTATGTAATGAGCTATCTTCAAATATGCAATTAACTCATAATCAGGGAGATCACCAGAATTTTTCTGTGGGGAATGAATACACTTGCCATCATGAATATTCTCCTGTCCCTGTCCTTCAAATATTAGGTTCTTCAAATATCAGTTTCCTCATCTTTAAATGAGAATTTGAAAAAAAATTTAAAAAAAGGATTTAACTTCTAAAAACAACTTCTTGCTCAAAGAGTCAATGAGAGACAGGGCAACCTGTAGACTATTTGCTGGCTTGGCAGTGAATCAGCAAATTGAACTTGGTGAGCACTTGCAGTCAAGTGCTATTATAGATTTCCAGTAGATTCTGTTGACATATGCATATAACATGTAGAATAATGTTCACATTGACATGCTCAGGGTCTATGAATGTGGTAGCTTGCATGGCATTGGCAGATGTGATTAAATAAGACATTGAGATACATAGATTGCCTGTGATTTTCCAAAAATGCGTCCTCAAACCTGGAAGAGAAAGAAAGAAAAAAGAAGAAAGTGTGGTGTGATATGAGAAAACTGACCCATTAATAGATGACAAAAGGATACCATAATTCAAGTAATGTTAGCACCCACTAGAAATTCTAATTGCAAAGCATAATTGTCACCTACGGTCTACAAAATAGGCCCAGCCCATACCTTAATTTTTGTCCACACTTCTGACTTAATAAGCTTATGATGTTTTAAGCCATAGAATTAGTGGCAACTTATTATACCCATAATAATAAACAAGACAAATAACATACTTAACATAGTAATCCAAACACAAAAAGAATCTCGGTAATTGAAAAAAGGGTTAGCTTTATAGGATTAGAAAAATAAATCAACTCCTACCATATCAGAGAGCCAGAGCCTCAGAGGCCCCCAACACCTCATCAATGAAGCAGACCAAAAATGAACCCAACATGGCTAAGGGAAATTTTGCGGAAGAGGGGGCGGAAAGAATGTCAGAGCCACATGTTGGGTCATGACATGCAGAGACATTTAGCTTACCCATAACTGTGGGCTAACCCCACAATGCATGACCCGTATACCTCAACAAGGAGGGGCCAAGGGGAGGGGGTAGGTCACGGATGAGCCTAATAATGGTACTGACTATATTTGCTGAATACAAAACTAACTAATAAAGAAAAAAAGAAAAGAAAAAAAGAATATTACAATAAAAAAAGAAAAAATAAATAAATGAATAGGGATAAACTTATTTCTATAACAACCACCCATATGGAGAGTCACAAAGAAGAAAAATAAAATGTAATAAGGGCTTTTACTTTTACATTTTTTACACATCTTTTATATATACCCAACTAAACCCTACTTGGGAAGATTATCTCAGCTTACAAGCATACCACTCTACACAGAAACACCTAGAGCAAGTTTTCCATTGCAATTGTGTTTTTAATGCAATACTAGACCACAAAGCTACTTTCCTATAATGGAGCTGAAACAGATATAAGTTGCTATAAGGCATGAGGTAATTTTGAAACATGCTACTTTGTTAGGTATTTTTCTGTCATTGTGACAACCGTGAGAAAGCAGCTAGAAAGGTGGGGATCTTTATTTATAAGGCCCAGTCTAGTCATTGTCTCTACTCAAAATCCAGAATCTCCTGAACTTGAATTGTTCTCACCATTAGGTCTGACTCTTCAGCTTCTCATAAGCTGAAAGCTGAGCTTCCCTTAGCTTCCCCTTCAGTGCACACAGACAACTACAGAGGAATAGAGACAATGGGATAATATGATGCAGGGATGAGAGGAAGAAGTCATCATTCAGCAAGTTCTCATCCTTAACCATCCTGAAATCCTAGGGCCAGATATGAAGTTCTTTGGAACCTGATAAGGAGAAATTATCCTTCTGACTCTACCATCTAGCAAGTTGCATTCCATCAGTCATGCTCCATAGCCTTGTTTGAAGGCAGAGCATGCCCTTAGAAAATGTATGGCTACAAAGACTGCTGGAGGACAAAGATTATGTCTCCAAGTGGCAAGTACTTTAGTGTGCATTTTTGAATGGAGGTATTTTAGTCATTGTACCTAAACTGCTACATTCTGTCAAGTCTACCTGATGTCTTTGTTTCACTTCCACATTCCTAAGTTTTTAATGAACTGTGGCTATGCTGAAGCTTTGAAGATTACATAGAAAGGCAGTGGGAGATATAATCTTTGTGACAAAGCTGTATATTCTAGTTACAATTTACATTTAATTAAATTTAGTAAATTCATGCATACAATTAGATGGTATTTACAAAATGTACACTTGTGTCACTTCTGCTACAATTCTGACATAAAGCATTTATGGTACACTAAAGACTTGCATCCATGCATCTTAGTGAGGAGCCTCAGCTCCACATGCAGCCCCGAGCCATTGCTGATCTGCACTTTGTCACTAGAGAGCACTGTACTTTGTCTGGAATTTTTTTTTTTTTTTTTTTTTTTTTTTTTTTTTTGTAAAGCCATCACATTGTGTGCAAGGTTATGTCTGGCTTCCTGATAGCTTTCCTGGGTATTTCAGTACTCCTTTTTCGTGCCCCTCTTTTTGTGCTCAATACTGCCTTTTCATATGGATGTAGCAAATTTGTGTCTTAATTCCTCTCTTTGTGGACACTTGGGTTGTTTCAAACTAGAGGCTGTCATAACCTTTTACCTATGACCATTCTCTGAAAATATCTACAGGAACATGCTTTCATTTTACCTTGACAAACATGAGAGCAATAAAGATGGCAAGTATATGTTTCACTTTACAAGAAACTACCAACATGCTTGTATGATTTGACATATTCAACAGCAATTTATGAATCGAAGTAATTCTCTCCCACATTGGATATAGTCAACTTTGTGGTTTCAACTAGTCTAAAAGCTATTCAGAGATAATTTTGATGATATTTTCTTTATATGATGATTCTATATATGTCTTTTTGTATGTGCATATATTTTCTTTTACAAAGTGTCTCTTTATATATTTTGTTTCTCTGCTTTATCTAACTGAGTTATTGAGCTGTTTATATAGAATTAGCAAAAAGGGAAAAAATAGACCATTTGTCAGATATTTATTTTACAATTGTATTCTATCTGTTCAGGATTTGCCTTTAAATTTCCAAACAGAAGGCTATGTTGAGTAGATGTTTTTTATTTAGATATCTCAATGTGTCACTTTGTCTTTTATGCTTTTTGATCTTTGTGTCCTATCAAACTTATGTCTGTCTTCTTCAAAATTAAAAGATTTTTTTCTAATGATTTCCTGTGGAATTCTTATAATATTTTAGATATCATATTTGACTCAATGCTCCAGTTTAAATTAAATTTTTTGAGTGTGAGGAATAAAATAGATTTTTATTATTGCATATGTTATCCATTATGAATTTATTATAAGATCAAATTCTGGAGCAACTCATGAAACAAGAAAGAAATGATACTGAAAAAAACTGTAGTTTTTTTTCTTTTTCAGGTTCTTTTACAATATGATTTCTTCCTTGGTTCATGAGCTGCTCCAGAATTTGAGCTTACAAGTACATGAGGGTTTTTCAGACATTTTCTGTAATTGACTTCTGATTAAATTTCACTATTGTCAGATTATATGCATTTAAATTTTTTTAAAAAATATATTTTATTATTTTATTTATTTGAGAGAATGGCACATACACACACACACACACACACACACACACACACACACACACACAGAGTGAGTACAGGTATTTCCGGGTTTTTGCCACTACAAACAAACTCCAAACACATCATGACTTTGTGTATCTGGCTGTTTATGTGGGTACTGGGGAATCCAATCTTGGCCAGTAGGCTTTGCCAATAAGCATATTTAACTGCAAAGCCATCCCCTAGCTCATATTTTATCATAGTTCATTTTACACCCAATTCCATTTTTGTAAAAATAGAAATATTGTCTATCTTGATGAACATTCAGTGTTCACTTGAAAATCATTCTTTATCTGATGAAATCCACTGATGGATGAAATATTATATGGATTAAACTTATATCAATTAGTTTTCTGTACCATCATTTATTTCTTTTGAAACTTTGTCATTAAGTGCACATACAGTTAGATTTTTGCATTGTTTTTATGATGGGACTGCTTTTTGACTATAAACGTATATCTTTGAACATAAATTGTATTTTATAAGCTAGTATTGATATAATCACTACCTTTTGAGTAGTATTTCAAAGAATTACTCATTTTATTTAGCCTTACATTTGTAGATTATCACTTCCTACTTCTCCACTTGTATGGCTGCTTTTCTAATTTAGTTTGACATATGTAATAAATGGCATAATAAAATTAGTTTTATTTTACATATTTTATATAGTTAACCTCAGAAGAAGTTATAAAATATTTATTTATTTTTTCTGCATATATCTATGTCTGCAGCTTCTTCCTTATATTGAACTTGTATGTATTTCCAATTATATTCTTTCTACTTGGAGAACTCTTAACATTTAGTAAAATACAGAAGAAGGGAAATAAATCACTCATTTTTGTGTATTTTTATATATGGTATCACTATTGACTTGTTATGGATTTATAGATTGACATTTTCTTCAACTTTTAAAAGAAGAATAATTTTTCAGATTACAAATAATATTTCCTATGCTTCTTTCATATAAAATAATTAATGTTGTTGTTGGATGTGAAAGATCATTTTTTTTTCCCATTGGTATGTTTTGGATTCTGATGTATTGTTTTAAAGAGTATTGGAGTTTTCTGTAACCATCAGTTAAATCACTTAGAATTAGTTAATTAGCACCATACTCTAACCAATTGAGCTAACCAGCCAGGCTAGAATCAATTAACTTCATTAGAATAGTCTTGTTGAGGCTTTTTTCTTTATGGATAATATGGAAATATGCTACTTCCTTCCTATTGCAAAGTTATCCCACAGAAAAAAATACAGTCTTCTGAAGTTAACATATAATAAACTCTGCATTTTCCATTCTTTTTTTTTCTCTTATTGGTTGGAACACAAATTATTGCCGGCCCCATGTGAGCAAGATTTTAATAATTCTCCAGTTCTTTCATGTCCACATGGAGTGTTTTGCCCATACAGGCCAAGAAAAGCAATTAGTGGGAACCCTAAAATTATCCCTTGAATATCACCATTACTCTCCTCTGTGCCATGCTCTTCTCTTTGATGATCTGTCCATCAAATTCTAGTAAGATTACTTTCTGTGACCATCAAAATTATCTTCTCAAAACAGTGAGCTTTGGAGCTGGAAAGATGGCTTAGCAGTTAAGGTAGTTGCCTGCTATGTTCGATTCCATAGGACCCATGTAAGCCAGATGCATAAGGGCGTGCAAGCATCTGGAGTTTGTTTGCAGTGGCTGGAGACCCTGGCACACCAATTCTCTCTCTCTCTCTCTTTTTCTACCTGCCTATTTCTGTATATCTCTCTCAAATAAATAAAAAAAATATTTTTAAAAACTTAGATTTTGGAGCAACTTTTCATTTTTTTTTTCAATTTTCCTCTTAGCTTTTTTGTTAGAATTAACATCCAGAGAGCCATCTGGGCCAATAATGATATCATTTTTGTTTTTTTCTATTCTCTCAAAGGCCCTAGTTCTAGCTGCTTGATGTCACATGCCTGAAATGCACTATTTCATATTTCTTCATTTTTCTAATTGTTTAAACAAAAAAGAATAAACTGGACCAATTACTTCATTGTTGCCTGGAAGAGATGTTTCCTGCATGGTTGTGTTTTGGTATGATTTCTGTTACTTGAGGCTTCATCATATTACCCACTGTTTTGAGATCAGAAGCAGTTAGTGTTCTCACCATGATACTAAATTTTCAGAAACTCTCTCTTTCCTTTTATTTTTTCTTGCTAAGTGGCCAATTCTGTTCTGGATGTTCTTGTGTTTTATAATGCTTTCACCAAAGGATGCAATTGTTGTGCACAGATGTTAGTATTTTGATCCTTCTTAATCTATTCCCCATAGCTGTGAGTACAGTAGAAACTGTCTTTCCACAGGAAATTTCAGTCAAGGATTTTACCGAATGTCTTGTCATTAAGTAATGTGGGCCATTATCTTTTTGACCAATGATAACAGTTTTGTTATTTCTTATTTCCTTTTCACTAAGCCTTTGCCACATCTTTTAGATTTTCTTTTCTTACAAAAAATACTTTAAGTTAATCTTGGAAATAGATATCCAATTTCCTTTGACAAACATGAAAAGGCAGATGAGATGATGCATTGGATTGATACAACAATTCTTTTCACATCTTGTGTGGGTAGTGAGTCAACCCCATGTCATAGCTATGTGTAAGGGTTTGGCAAAACTCAATCAGTTGTGTAGTCAGAAAGCAAGTTTAACATATTACTATCCCATGTTTTTTCATTGCTGCTATCTCTTAAAAGATTGTGAGTTACCAGTAGAATAAGTCTATTTGCCTCAAAAAAAAAAAAAAAGAAAGAAAAGAAAAGAAAAGAAAAGAAATAGAAAAAGAAGAAGAAAAAAGCGGCTCATTCAGAGAAACTTGAGGATTTGCTAAATGTTATCAGCAGTATCCCAGCTATTAGATTTGGGAACACTCTGAGGACAGTTGACTGAGAAAGAGGACAATTTTAAATTAGTCTTCATCGACAAAAGTGGCCAAATTGTTCAAAGCATTTTGATTCAATGTGTTAGCTCAAGCAACTGGGAATAGTGTCAATTGTTTCTTCATAATTATTCACTCAAGATGTCTCATACAAATCTGGTTGAGATTTCAGTGTTTAAAGAATAATAATGGTGAAGGTTTCCACATAATCAGAAGAGAGTGAAACAGTGAAAGGAATATGCCATGTGTTCCCACCTGTCCATCTCTTATGTCCTTGAAAGCCTGGCATCCTTGAAAGATCAGCATCAGTGAAGGGAACAAGAACACATTTGAATAGTGACCAGTGGGTACACTTACCCAGCAGAATGACACTATGAATTTCAGGGCATGAAATGAGCTCTCTATTTTTAGGCAAATGCCTAATTCTTAGGTGGATGTACCTAAGAAGTGGAATATGAGGAAACAAGTGAGTTTCCTTGGACATCAGAATGGCCTAATAACTTTGTATAGTTTGCCATTCAGTTGATATCTGCTTTCCCAATGCTCAAAGATTGGCAAAAAAAAAAAATCTCACAATTTATATAACTTCTACCCTACCTACAAACATCATGACAGCTACTTGAAACCTTCACTCAAAGTTCAAATGAATAACTTCACAGACAAGTTGAATGAAATGAAGTCTAAATACTGTAGTATAAACATCCTTGTAAAACACATATGCCATAAGTATATTCTACTAATATTTCCCTCTCTTTTTCAGTGGAACCAATAATTATTTTCCTTCTATAATTTATACAGAGATAAACAAATTAGCACAACTTATTGGTTAGCTGTTTGTTCTGATCTAATATGGGTATGGATTGACTGATCATTTTGTTGAAATTTACTGGTGAGAAGTGGGACCAATGAAGAGCTAGTGAAATCTTAATTTTTGTCACTTCATTATCAATCATCCATTTACTTAGCAAATGTTTAATGTCTATCTTCCTACAGTTTGTGCCTAAGATGCAAAAAAAATAAACAACACCTCCATAATAACATGGGATGTGCATTCAATTAGAAATAAACAAAAAATCATAAGTAAGGAAAGCGATTATATCATATGTCAAAAATCAGTAAGTAAAATAAAAATTAGAGATTTAAATACATTGTAATTGTTAGGGTCTTTAGGGGGGAATTGAAAGGTAACAATGATGTTTAGGCTACTACATGAAGTAATACCTGAAAGATGCAATGGAGTTGTTCATATGGATGCCTGTGGCAACACAATCCAGAGAAAAAAATGTGAGCCGATAAAAAGCCCAAGATGCAAAGCTGTCCCCAGTGATCACCCAACCAACATGTCAGTATCAACAGAGGAAAGAAAAGTATAAACTACAATATCTGCTAAGGCTTCATGTTAGAGCGACATTGAGGACTCTTATTTCTGGGGGAATGCTATAACATGATAGACTCAGTGGTTTCTAAGCAGGAGAACTTTATGTTTCTTTTATGTGTAAAACATAAGCCAGAAGCCATGGTGGTGGGCTTCTCTGATCCCAGGGAGCTGCTGATTCCGGCAGCAAGGAAGTAGGCAGAGAAAGGAGAATTTCCCTGAAGCCCATGGTGAGAACAGCAAAGAACAGCAGAGTTAGAATCCAGAGCAAGAAAGCCTGCCTCAAATGTGGACAGGTGAGGCCCAAGCTGAACATTGTCTTCTGACCCCCACATACCCTGCACAGCACTCACACCCTTACCTGCATGCACGGGTGCACACACACACACACACACACACACACACACACACACACACTGAGATATATCCTTAAAAAAAAAAAAAAAGACAGTGAAAGGAATTTCCTCAGTCCTTATAAAGCCCCAGATCTCCCAGACCTTGCATTTGCAAGGCCATCATGACTGAAGTGTTTCCCATTTGCCTTAAAGTCAGTGTCTTCCTCTTGTAGTTGTCCTTTTTTTTTTTTTTTTTTTTTTTTTTAGGTAGAGTCTTGCTGTAACCCAGCTGACCTGGAATTTACTATGTAGTCTCAGGGTGGCCTTGAACTCACAGTAATCCTCCTACCTCTGCCTCTTGAGTGCTGGGATTAAAGGCGTGCGCCACCACACCCCACTTATATTTGCGTTTCTCTTTGCTGTCACCATCAGTATCACTTAATGGGTACTTACTATGTGCACTACATGCTTTTATCTGATTAACTAGTCTTTTTTAGAGTATAATTATTATTTATCTGGAGAGAGAGGGAGAGGGAATGGAAAGGATGGATGCACCAGGGCCTCTTGTTGCAAATGAACTCCAGGTGCATGTTCCACTTTATGCATCTGGTTTTACATGGGTACTAGGGAATTGAACCCAGGCTTTGTGAGCAAGTGTCTGTAACCAATGAGCCATCTCCCCAGCACTGGTTCGCTATTGTATTTTTCTTAATTAATTTTTTTTATTAACAACTTCCATGATTGTAAACAATATCCCATGGTAATGCCCTCCCTCCCCCCACTTTCCCCTTTGAAACTCCACTCTCCATCATATCCCCTAACCATCTCAATCAGACTCTCTTTTATTTTGATGTCATGAAATGGTTTTCATTGTTTTTTTTTTTTTTTCCATCACACAGGGACACAACTGGAAAGTTTCCTTTCTGCTTTTTATTCCAATATCAATGATCATGGCATCTTCCTACAACTACTCAGATTCAGCACACTCTAGTGATGAGCCAAAAATTAACCCTTCTTTTCTTAAGATGTTTAGTGAGATATTTTGTCACATCAACAATACAGATGTAGAAAATTGGTACAAAGGAATAGGGATGTCAGTATGATAAACCTGGCCATGTGGAATGTAGATCTTAGAACTGGTTTGTGGGAGGAATGGGGATTAGCCTAAAATTGTAGGTTAGAGAATCTCTGTAAGGCAGTTAATAAAATCTAACAGGCCATTGTAGTAGAAGTCCTGAAGACCAGAATGACAAGAGAAATATGGATAGTGAGAGAAACTTCAGAATGGAATAATTATTCTACCACTAACTGATCTAAAGCCTGTTTATATTATATTATTTTAAAGAATCCAACATGATTCTTACTGTTTCCTGAGAATTTGAGTGTGGGTAAAGTCAAACATAAGGGGATAATACGTTTGGATAGGAGTTTCAAGACAAGACATCAGTCAGTCATGTCATAGCTATTACTCTCTAGTTACACAATGATCTACAGTGAGAGAAAACAGAAAGATGGGAAAAGCGGGGAATATGGTTAGGAAAGAAGTGTGAGCAAGATTGAAGTCTCCTATAAGAAGAATACCAGTGAAGTATCTGTAACTGTTGAAGGCAATAGTAGCTAAACTAAAGAGAAACTTCAAACACTTCACTGAGAACATCTGCTATAACCTTGAGGTCAACTTACCTAATGTGCACCATATTTTCATCCACTGATACCTTGATAATCACATCAAGCATCTTCATGTCATACTAGTCTACCATACTGATGCATCTAGTATATGTAGAGAAAGAAAACAAAAACAAAACAACAATAACAAAAAATACAAAAAGTGGTTTTGTGGTACACTTACATCACTGAAAATAGAAAACAGTTTCCTTGAACTCAAGGGTTTTGCTGGACTCTGGTAGACTTTTTTTGAGAGATATATTGATTATTAGGTTTGAGATATGTAAAATAGATACAAAAGATGACATATTCATTTTAACAAAATATATACAGAATACTCTTTCTCATTTTAAAAACACAATCTTCAAACGCAGTGATACATTACACATATTCCAAATAATACAACAAATATATTTCATGTATTATGTTATAAATTCAACCTAGAAATCAGCAGTGTTGACAGACACAATCAAGAAGAATTCATATCTAGATACAGACAGGAAAGTTTTGAAACTTTGAAGACAAAAGCATTGTCTTATGAGCATCCAAAAAAATGAAGTGATGAATTGTGAAGATAAATAGTTTTGAACCTTAATACTGAGACCGTGCAAAACATAATAATAATGTGGTAGAAGCTAAATAATGATAATTAAATGTATATGTTTTACTTGGCCAAAATGAATATTTACTTTAAAGGCAGAGAGTGAATGTATTTCAAACTTGCAGGCTGAGATAATTTGTTAACCACTGATTTCTTTTGCAAAGTTTAAAGCAGGAGAATATTTGGTGATTAAAAATCTGAATCCAGGGCTGGAGAGATGGCTTAGCGGTTAAGCGCTTGCCTGTGAAGCCTAAGGACCCGGGTTCGAGGCTCGACTCCCCAGGACCCACGTTAGCCAGATGCACAAGGGGGCGCACGCGTCTGGAGTTCGTTTGCAGTGGCTGGAAGCCCTGGCGCGCCCATTCTCTCTCTCTCTCTCTTCCGCTTTCTCTGTCTGTCACTCTCAAATAAATAAATATAAAAAAAAAAATCTGAATCCAAATTGGACTGGTACCACAGAATCCTATATCCTGGAAGATACAGTAAAAGGTTAACTCTCAACAGGACCTAAGAGGGAGCACATGAATCAAAGGGCCTTGGAGACATTGAGATGAAGACTAACCTTAAATTTCTCCTGTTTCTTTTTCTTTTTTCTTTCTTTCTTTCTTTCTTTCTTTCTTTCTTTCTTTCTTTCTTTCTTTTTTCATTTTTTTTTCTTTTTCTTCTTTCTTTTCCTTTGGTGCTAGCCTGTAACTCCAAGTACCAGGATGTGGTTAACACCCACAATGAGCTGCTGTTCAAAGAGACCTACATGATTTCCCAAAACAAGACAGACTTCTATTACTTGATTACCCACTGGAGGTGAATGGCTAGACCCTACTGCTGAAGACACCATATGCCGTAGTTATGGAACATGGAGAGACCTGGCTCGAATCTGGAAGAGAGCCAGTCCCCAGAGAGTCTGCCCAGTGCTACAAGGTGCTACATGAGCTACTGGGGGAAAGTGGCCAACATCTGTCCAAGAAACGCAGAGGTCCAAGCTACTTAGAAGCAAACAACTGAAAACTATGCTCATCCAAGTGCAATCGTGGCACACAGCCATGGTGGGTAACCAACTGCTCTCGCATTGACTAACAGATCTGCTCAGTGGAAAGGAACCCATATCTGGAACTGGGAAGCAAGTCAGAATCATATCCATATAATGAGTTTGCTTTCCAATATCAAGATCCTACTAGTCTTGGGCTACAAGAGGGTCTGTACCCTTTAAATTCTCTCTAAACTAATTATTGCTATCACATTTAACCTGTGCTGACTTTGCTCTCCACTGGAGAATATGCTTCTCTTTTTCTTTTTTTTCATTTTTATTTTTTATTTTATTTATTTATTTATTTTTTTACAGTCAGTTTGGTACCATTATTAGGCTCATCCATGACCTACCCCTCCCCTTGGCCCTTCTTTGTTGAGGTATACGGGTCATGCATTGTGGAGTTAGCCCACAGTTATGGGTAAGCTAAATGTCTCTGCATATCATGACCCAACATGTGGCTCTGACATTCTTTCCGCCCCCTCTTGCGCAAAATTTCCCTGAGCCATGTTGGGTCTGCTTCAGTGATGAAGTGTTGGGGGGCTCTGAGGCTCTGGCTCTCTGATTTGGTAGGAGTTGATTTTTCTCTGTGCTGATCTCCTTCCCCCTTGTGCTGGTATCCAGTTCATCAGGAAAACAGCGCCCTTGCTTGTTTCTCCAATTTTTCTTAGTTTCAGCAGGGGCCCTTTTGAGGTATGATGGGGTGGCTCTCTCCTTAGGATCTACATCTATCTGAAAAAGAGAAGCAGCTTCTCCAACGGAGAGTGAGTTTATGCTTCTCTTTTTAAGACAGAAGTGGGATCTGAGGAGAGAGAGAGGACCCATCGCCCTTCACCAGCGCCCCAGCTAAGACCATAGAGGAATTGGGGAAATGAGCAAAAGTGCTGCTATCTCAGTGAACTTGATAACAGCACAAGGGCAAAGAAGATAGACACTGAGAGCACTCAGCACCTACCAAACCAGAGATCTAGAGGCTGGAAGGAACCCATGACTGGAGTATACTTAAAACCCACACAACATGGCTCAGGGTATTTCCAAGAAGAGGGAGCATAAAGATTGTTAGAGCCACAAGTTGGGACACTATGCACAGAGACATTGCCTCTTCTCCATAACTGACTGGCTACCCCAAAATGCATAATTCACAATACCCAGAGGCACTGTCTTTCCCCAGTAAGTAACTGACTGCTGCTCACACAACACATAACCCACTACCCCATGGGGAATACCAGCAACTCCAGGGGAGAGGAACCCCTGTGGAATGGGGGCAGGGAAGAGGGAAAAGATGCTAACAACACATGATATACACATACAAAGTATGCTCTCAATAATAAAAAAGTTTAACCTTGAAAGATCAATCAGTAAAGGAAGCTTAAATTATTGAAAATTACTTAACAATTACTTTGTAAAATACCATACAATAGTCAGTTTATTACAGTAGCATATTTTAAAATCTCTGAAAAATGAATAAAATTATGAGAAGTGAAATTAGGTTTGGGATGGAGAGATGGCTCATCCAATAAAGCACTTATTTGCCTGAAAATCCAATTGACTCTGATTCAGTTCCCTAGTATCCATGTAAAGCCTAATGCACAAAGTGACACATGCATCTGGAGGAGGTCTGCAGGGCCTGGAGGCCATGGTACACCCATTATCTCACTTTCTCTTCTTGCAAATAAATACATTAAAATATTATCTATTTAAAAGTAAGTTTTCCTTTATCAGAAATTTATACACTTTATAGATATCCGATGAGGTTCTCTACTTATGTAGCTATCACAGCATGAAGAGATTAGCTTAATCTCATTGAATATCAAATATTTTTTACAAAAAAAGAGAAACAAAATAAAAGATAAAATTCCAGGCTTGTTGATTTTATATTGACTCACACCCTATAAAGGTAGCCCAACTTGACTGTATGTATGTATGTAATGTATATATATATACACACATACATATATGTATGTATGTGTGCATGTACATTTATAAACACATATATGTTAAATACATATAGTTAGGTAAGTATGAATACAGGTATATATATATATATATATATATATATATATATTATAGTTAGATATGTATGAATACATATATCTACATGTCTATATCTATATCTATCTATCTATATATTAAAACATGAATGTATAGTAGAAATGAATAAATTTGTATACATAATAACTTTAAATGCAAAATACCTTAGCATCTTTGAAGAAATATATTGTACCAAGTATACTGAAGAGAAGATGATGAAAACAAAATTTAAAATAGCTTTGTCGATAAGCAAATAATATAAATAGGCTAAGATAAAAACTAATAAGTTAGATTTATGAGGCTTCTGTAGATAACAGAAACACATGTAATTTCCACTGTGGAGTTAGATAAAATAAGTATAAGAAGAAAATAAATGAAAATCATGTAAGGCAAAATTCATATTTTAATAATTAAAAATATCAGCATAATGAGTACTTGTACCTGCAAACACACACTATTGAAATACCTTAAGGTAACTGTAAGTAAACAGATAGAAATATGCTTAGATTTATCTGTAATCCCAACCTCAATTTTTGTTTTCCAAGTGAGGGTCTCATTCTAGCACATGCTGACCTGGGATTCACTCTGTAGTCCTAGGTTGGCCTCAAACTCACAGAGAGCTTCCTACCTCTGCCTCCCAAGTGCCACTTATACATCCAGCCCCATGCTGACAAACACTGAGGAGTTATTAGTATGTATCATGTTAAAGAAAAACATTTCACAAGTATAATACTATAAATTTGGTCATCATTTGTCAATGATCAAAGTCTATCATACTGTGAAATATTCTAAAATCCTATGTTATATTTAAAGATTTATAAAACAAACATTTTAAGATAAAGCATCATAGTATTAATACATAGTTATGACTTACTTGTCTTCAAAACATGATTTGGTTTGATGAAACGCTACCATTACATTTAATGTAGTAGTGGCAATGCATGCAATACCCTTGATAATCAAAATGCATGGAAAATACCACAACAAGAAACAAAATAATATAAACAGTGCTTCCTACAAATTATGACTAGGCAGATGAATATTTCATAATGTCATAAAATACCAGAGAAAAAGTAATATTCTCAAAATTCACTGTATAAGAAATGTTCATATAAAAATGGTGTAAAAGTTACAAAGGGACTTGTATTATTCTACAACAGGGACAGGATTACCTTAGTTTAGGTAATTAAACATGAAATTCTGAATTAATTTAGCTAGATTCTCTTTATTTCTAAGAAAGATACAGAAAATAATTAAGCAGGTTCATTCTGCTTTAATTTTTTATATATTCTATTATTTAGTTATTTATTTGACAGAGAAGGGGGAGAGAGAGAGAAAGAGAGAGAGAGGGAAAGAGGGAGAAAGAGAATGAATGGGCACGCCAGGTCCTCCAGGTATTGCAAATGAATTCCAAACGTGTGCACCCCCTTGTGCATCTGACTAACATGGGTCCTGGGGAATCGAACTTGGGTCCTTTGGCTTTGCAGGTAAACAAATTAACTGTTAAGCCATCCCTCCAGCTCTATCCTGCTTTATTTTTATCAGTGATTAATAATTCAAGTTTTCACCAAATATTTTATAGAATTTGAAAAATTGCTAGTAAAATTAAAATAGAAATGTTTATTAATTTAATCAATGATTAACACAATTTTAAATGAATGATGACAAACTTGTCCTGTGAGCTATTAAAAGATGTTAACATGCTTAACCATTATACCTTTTGCATAATATGATAAATAGGAAAAAAATGACCAGTGGAGAAAAATTTTAACCTTAGTCATGATAAAAAATAAACTACAGTGTGAGTAATGCAACTCAGTGATAATGTGTTTGACCACCTTGTGCTAGATCTGCGTGGAGGTGGGGATGGAGAGAAGAATACAAAAAGAGCATACATCCTTAGTAGTTTTTAAGGCTGGTTTAACAATTAGTCAATGTAACCATTCTTCATTTCACAGGTTGAAATAAATCTCAAGTGATATATCTGCATAAAATCAATTTGGGGAATAAAAGGAAAATGACCAGCATGAAACAATTACTCTAGATATTAAGAATGATCAATGAAAAATGGAAAAGCATCATGAATGTTGGGCAGAACAAGTGTAATATGTCACTCAACGCTTCCCAGTAGAATTGTGCCAATAATTTTGGAGGCAAAAATTAAAATCTGCCTAAAGTGAATTAAATAATAACATTTCACTATCTTAAGTAAGAGGTATGCTGCAAGTTACCAATCTAAAATTGGGACAAATCAATCATTCCTCCAGGAAAATGTTGCTTTTCTGTCATCTGTAGCTGGCAGAAATTTTGATCATAGAGAATTTCTAGCTGACAGTAATACCTCAGAACTTCATGGTTACACTTAAAGCCAAATTATGACATACGTTGCTAAAATGGTTTATCCTCGTGTTTTGCTTATACAACAGACAAAAAATAGTTCCCACAACTTCAAAAAACTCAGTCTTTGACTCAATGATAAGGCATAGATTATATGGCCTTTGATAGCTACAACTCTATCAGAATGATGGACTAAACATGAGGGGCTAGTAGATATGAGTCCTCAAAATTGAGCATATAACAGTTCCTAACACAATCAGTGTGCATTAAGAAAGAACAATGATCAGAATGACTGTCAGTTAAAAACTGGAAACAGAAATATATAAACTAACAATATTGAAGGGGTGCATGGTCAATGTCATATAATGACAATGGATAGATATATGTAAACTCTGTGTTGTTGAAATCTACTGAGTAAAATCGAGTTTAATTGATACAGTCATGTTCAATATCCATGCATTTATTTAGTAATTGATATTAATGTGTTTTATTTATTTATTTATGATAGAGGAAAGAGAGAAAGAGAGAGAGAGAAACACATAGAGAGAAAATGGGCACACTATGTTCTCCATTCCCTGTAAAAGAACTCCAGACCCATGTGCCACCTTCTGCATCTGGCTCACGTGGGTCCTGGGGAATCAAACCTAGGTCCTTTGGCTATTCAGGCAAGCACCTTAACCACTAAGCTACCTCACCAGCCCCTATTAATGTGATTTTTTTATGAGCCAGATTTTGTCTTCATCAGTTTTTTGCTACTGCATGAAGACACTTATGACTGGCTAATTTACAATTTAATTTACTAGACTCATGATCTTGGAGGATGAATTGCCCAAGAGCACAGAGTTAGCATCTGCTTGGTATCTGGTAAAGCTTTTTTTTTTTTTTTTTCAACCAAATTGGGAGACAGAGTAGGTGTGTTAGTATGCTTCTCTTTTGCTTGTTATAAAGAATCCAATAGCATCCAGTAGCATGGGGTGGTCAATAATTGTGACATATCCACTTGAATTACACAGTCTCCAGATAGTATTGATATGAATTTAGTTATTAAATTTCTCACATCTAAACTTTTACAGCATACATTCAAACTATAGTAGTCATTATATGAATAGAGTATAGATTTGTAAATGAAATGATTTCTGTCCACTGTATCTGAAATTTAATCATTTACAAAATGAAAATTTAACAACTTCTAGGACATCAAGAGTAATTATACGTTACCAGTAGTATATGTAGCAAATGGTTTCTTCAGAGATTAATCTCAAACTTTTAATAACATTCTATAAAATATAGTTATTTCTATCAGCATACTTGATTTCAGAAAAAGTATGTGATAATTTAATGAAAAATTGGAAGCCACATTACTGCATTTTTTAATGTTTGTTTCTTTGTTTTTTCATTGTTGATTATTTTCTATTCATTCATTCATTCATGATTTAGCATTTATGTGAAAATATTACATGGAAGATCATGGTCACATACCTCAAAGAATAAAATAATGGACACCTTTATTTTTTACTAGTTCCCTTTCAAAAGCTTAAATGCAGGTAATCACTCATTTTCTTTCCTTGTGTTATAAAAGGATGTGTTTTATCTAAATATGCTTAAGGCAATTCCACTGAATTGTTCACATGAGCTAAAACCAGGCTTAAAAGGAGGAAAGAGGATTGAACAAACTGCATGTAATGAATTGAATGCATGAAGCTTTATTAGTCTGTGGCATCCAGCCAAATACCTTACATATGTTGTTCAAAGCATTGATTTCATTGTCAGGACATATCTACTTTTTGTTTTACCATTTGTACAGTTTGGGATGTTTAATCCAATGAAAATATAATTTAGGTGGCCTTAAATGATAATTCTTAAAAGCTACTGGAAAAGACACACACACACACACACACGCACACACCACATATTATTGCTGTTACATAAACACAGTGTTATTTTCATTACATGTATTTCTATGATTTTCCATGAAAAATTGTGTTTGGGTTCATTTTGAGGGCCAAAATGTTAGGATGCCTGGGGGTGGGGATTTTGTATGGATACAGGGCAGAAGATGAAAAGAACTCTGTACCCTTTCTCTTACATGGGTGGTTTATGTTTAACTGCTCTTTGTTTTCTGTTGGACCTAAACAAAGAAGAGAGATAAATTAATCTTCTTTCTCCAATGCTCAGTTTTGGAAATGTAAGGTAACAGCTGTCCAACTGCCAAGTCACCATTTAAATTCAGGTCTGTGATCAGAAGACAATCTGTTTAATGGGATCTTCTTGGAATGTCATTGTACCCATTCCTACACGGGAAGCAAATACTCCAGAAAACTGCAATAAGCATTCTTATGAAAAGGTAAGTTCTTTAAAGAAAAAACTTTACTTAAAATGTTAGAAATCAAACTAAAAATCTAATTTAAAAGTGAAAGTGTTTCCTATGCCTTATCACTAGAATTTAGGGAACTGGACACTGCGTACACATGAATTCATGTGGGATTGCATAATCAGGCAATGCCTGGTGTAAAAAAGCATTCAATGAAATAGATGGTTGCTACTACCATCAGGATCCGGACAACGCAACAAGAAAGAAAGCCCAACAGAAGAGGTCCTTCACTAAAATTGGGGTGGAAGGGGGATGTAAGAGTCCTTCCTTTTTATTAAAAAATCAATAAATTTTATGTTTCTGTTTGCAAATTAAAGCAGTTTTATTTTTTTCAAAAGAAAAAAAAAAGAAATAAAGAAATTCCAGTTGCAAAGAACAAAACCAGCCATCCATATCACATCTATAAGGGCCCAAGAAATACTACAGAGTAAGTGGCAGGTTAGGGATGTGTGCTGCTCTCTCTGCAAGCCTGAGAAGCTCCTCTAGAGACCTGGTGATAGACGCTGAGGAGACTCAAACTCATAAAAATAAAAAAAACAAAATCAGAGGCTGCTGAGAGCTCAACACTAAAAGAGGATTTCAACAGTAAAGGAGGGTTATAATATACTTTCCAACAGACGGGGAACTTTGAGGGAGAGGGTGCATGAAGACTGTAAGAGCCACAGGGTGATAAGCAGTATCCTGAAGCTTTGCCTACTCCCCACAACAAGACTGACCTGAGCATTCATGACTCCATAGGATTTTGATACCCCTAGTAAGGACAGTCCTCAGTGGAATGGGGACGAAGGAAAGTGAACACAGAGTATACAACTCATTGACAATATGACCAACTTACAGTATGTTAAAAATGCATAAATTTTAAAAAGTATTAATTGAAAATTCCAGAAATTAAAAAAAATAATTAAAGGAGGCAGAATAAACAAAGGGAATAGTCATGTAAACTAGTAATCTCTATTCATCTTCTCCATTAATGAAGACCTAAGTTGATTTAAGTCTATTTCTGAAATGTTAAAATGATGATAGCAGCCTATATATTGATTGAAAGAAAGGTGATTGAATATTTTAATAGATTATAAACTTATGGTCTGAACTTATGGACAAGAGAAAGTATAACTTGTCTCAGTACAACACTGATTGGTAGCTTAATTGTCTTTCCTGTACCAATCAGTTCATATGTGGTGCAATTTAAGAAACATGAGACAATACAACTTTATACATAGAGAAGGTTTTCTGGCTACTCTGCCTTGTATTCCATAATGTTATGACTTTAGTGAAAACACACAGATGAAATGCTGAACATTAAATATGCATATGCAGAAATCAATTATGTTTACGTAGACAGAATATGCAGTCTATCTCTTAATGATTCACAATAAAAAGTCTAGTACCACTAATATAGAAATAAAAATGGCAATGCATTACATTATAATGGTAGAGGTTTATGTAATGACTGTCAAATTAGCAGTATATCTATCATATAGAAATAAATGTTCATTCCACATGAAGAAAGCAAGCTCTTGGGTACAAATCCCTGATAAACTGTTCAGATAGGTTTACCATGCACCATGGATCTCATTTCTGAGCAAATCAGTCTGTGCTTCATGATCAGTCATTCCATTCTGTGCTGTTCAACTGATACCCTTTCATTGCATCCTCATATTCAAAAACTTTAAAACTGTACCTTCAAGAACTATGCATCTCAAACAATAAAGCCTGTCCTCTTCTTCACTCCCTTGAAACATGAACTATGACTCTCATCTAATGACTCCAATTTCACTGCTTCCCTTTTCATGCTATCTGCTGATTTTCCTCACATAACACTGCTAGATGATAAGTATCTGTCTGCTCTATTCAAATGTAACCACAAGTCAACCATTCTATTGTAAAAAGCCAACCAAATCTGTATACTCATTATCCCTCTTTTTCTCTCCTTCTCTCTCTCCCTCTCTCTCCTTCTTTCTCACCTCATCTCTGTTTGTGTCCCCCATAACTCACTTGTAATCTGTGGCTCTAAAATTTTCTCTACTTTCTTATGTGGGACATTAAACTTTGGGTGAACAATTGAATAATATTTCCCTTCACCTAATTTTTATCAGGGCCATCCCCAGTGTTTTGAGGGATCTCTATATGGAACACTTTCATTCATGGGAAATTTGTTGTTAGCTCCACTTCACATTTATCTGATATCACTGAAAATATAGATTACTTTTTACTGTCCAGCCACTCATTCAGCTCTTGTCACGGCTTTTGAGACAGCCGGTCTTCTACATCTGTTCATTGCTGAATTTCAGTGACATTCCAGTATATTGCCTTTCAAAAATCTCAGGAGGGTACTTTAAAGTGAAAATTAAATTCATAAACTTACTTGCAGTACACATTACTTGAAATTACTTGTTGACAATTTCTTATCATTGAGATAGTAAATGCAGTATTTCTTTCCCCACATTTCAAAACTTGAACCCAGTGATCTCTCCAAGTTTTCAAGTGTCTTTATTTCACAGAGAAATTACCATAAGATCTCTTTTATTTATGTTTCTACACATAAAAATATCTTATGCCAATTTTACTCTGCCTATCTGTGTTTACTAATACAGTTCTAAGTAAAGAAAGTTCCTTCTCATTCCTCAGAAACTTATCTCTGTATGAGTTCCTCAGCTTCTTTTATCTATTCTACAATATTTTCACTCTCAAATCCTTCAAGTTTTTCTATATTTTTACTGTACATGTAGACTTTTAAAATATTTTTTTGTTTATTTTTTTTATTTATTTGAGAGTGACAGACAGAGAGAGAGAGAAAGAGAGAGAGAGAATAGGTGCACCAAGGCCTCCAGCCACTGCAAACAAACTCCAGATGCAGGCTCCCCCTTGTGCATCTGGCTTATGTGGGTCCTAGGGAATCAAGCCTCCAACCAGGGTCCTAAGGCTTCACAGGCAAGCACTTAACTGCTAATCCATCTCTCTAGCCCTTAATATTTATTTCTGAGAGACAGAAAGTGAAAGAGGAAGAGAGAGAATGGGCATGCCAGGGGTTTTCAGCTGCTGTGAAAAATTCCAGATGAATGTGCCCCCTTTTATGCATGTGCAACATTATATACTTGTGTCAATGTGTGTCTGACTATATGGGACCTGGAGAGTTGAACATGAGTTCTTAGGCTTTGCAGGCAAGTGCCTTAACTGTTAAGCCATCTCTCTAGTCCTAGAATCTAGAATTTTTTGTTTTGACTATGTTGCTTTATAACTGTATGACTAATTCCTTATTTTAATACTCTTTCATGCCAATTGAAAGTCTGCAATAAGATTATTTTACTTTACTGGATATTAAAGAAAAAACATAAAATATATGTTTTGAATACATAAAGACTAAACTTTTTTTTCCATTTGAATTCAAATTACTCATATTTTTCAGTATACATTAAGGAGGATTTCTTACCATTGTGCAAATGAAATTTCAACTTTATATGACAGTTTGATATAAATTAAGATATTGTTTCATATATGGATAAAACATCATTAAACCAACCATACTCCCTCTACTATGGTGTGTGTGTGAGTGTGTATGCGTGTAATTGTTTGGCAAGAGAAAGTAAGAATAATTCTTTCCTATTTACTCTGTTGTCACTAGAACTTTGCTTGTCACATTGGAAAAAGTTTAACTAACTAATTACCTATATACAATCATAAATATGTGTATACATATATTGTACAAATATGTTTATATTTACACAATTATGTCACAAAATACTATAAATTTTGTTTACAACATTACTTTCCAACTTTACTGTAGGAGCAACTGCCGGTCTTAACTACGCCTTGATTCATGGGAATCCCCAGAGATGAACCCTAATATGTGCTTGGAAACTCATTTCCTCCCAGAATGTAGCACCTGTCACTTTTTTCTTCTTCTTATTTGTCCTACAGAGAGATGCAATGAGACCACTGAGCCAGGAAATGAAGTGTTACGACTGATTAAGTATCTAAGTCAGTGCCTGGTACTCAGTGATGCTCTTAAAATGCACTGTGTCCGCTCCTCCTTCCTGGCATTCCAGTGGGTATGAGAGGATGTTAGTAACTATGCCACAATGTTGGATGCATTATTTTTAAGAGCTTTGACTCTGTTTCACAAATGAACCAAAGCCACAGTCATCTGTCCTTCTCGTAACACATCTTTCTTTGTTTTTAAAAATAAAAATCCCCATCAACCCATTCATTAGCTTGTAAAAACCCAGGCTTGTATATGGCCTTTCTTGGCACAGACTGGAATTGGAGGGGCTGTCTGGGTACCAAGACATATGTATTATATTGATTTCAGAATAGGAAGATCAACAGGAGTAAATATTGATCTCAAGGATTTTACCATGCTACTTCAGAGAAATATCTCTGAACAACTAAACATGTGGCCACAGCTATAAGATAAAAACTGTGAAAAAAATTATGAAAATAGAAAAGAAATTTTATTTTGCCATAAAATTAAAGTTTTCTACAGAGGTAAAAACCTGTAACTAGGGGCTGGAGAGATGGCTTAGCTGTTAATCGCTTGCCTGTGAAGTCTAAGGACCCTGGTTCGAGGCTTGGTTCCCCAGGACCCACGTTAGCCAGATGCACAAGGGGGTGCATGCATCTGGACTTCATTTGCAGTGGCTGGAAGCCCTGGCGCACCCGTTCTCTCTCTGTAACTAGGTTTCAATGGACAACTTAAATTCACCCAAGAGGAAAAGAATTCCAAATAAATAACTGTATTAGCAAGATGTATGAGGCATAAATATTTAGTCAGGCTTCCATGTGCCTACAGTAGGGGTTAAAATCTCAAATGTTTCTGTGGGTCAGCCAGAAAGTAGTGCAGTCAAGCCACCTAGTGATTAAAATATAGGAGGGTTCCTTTATGAAGAACACGTGGAAAGTATATATGCAATATTGTCTGCAAAGACCGTGGTATCCAACCTCAGCTAATTGCTGCTTGTTGGAATTATGGGTTGGGAAAAATAAAATACAAAAATAATAATTAAAAAATTAAAAGAACATACAATTTGTTTTATTTATATTTATTTATTTGATAGAGAAAGAAGCAGAGAGTATGGGTGCACCAAGTCCTCTCGCTGCTGCAAATGAACTCCAGAGACTTGTGCCATACTGTGCATCTGGTTTTCTTGGGTCCTGAGGATTCAAAACTGGGTCCTTTGGGTTCATGACCAACTGCCTTAAGTGCTGAGAAATCTCTCCTGCCCCTGAATAATATATATTTTAAAGTGAAATATTCCAGTTTAAAAATATTAGTAATTAGCCAGGCAAGGTAGCACAAGTTTTTAATCTACACCCTTGGAAGAAAAAGGAAGGAGGATTGCTATGAATTCATGGCCAACCTGGAACTACAGATTTCCAGGTCAGTCTGGGCTATAGTGAGACACTATCTCAAAATAATTAGTAACCAATTAATTTTTTTTTTAAGATCACAAGTTTATGAAGTCGGACACAGTTTTGGCAATAATAATACTATAAAATAAAAATAAAATAAGAAGCATATCTTTGTGATAATTGCTTCCTTGGCCACGAATGTGTGAAGCAAATTAGATATTCATGGCACGACTACAGATAGAGCTCTGTGGTAGAATGCTTGACTATCATGCACACAGCCCTGATTTCAGTCTTCAGGACCATAGCTGCCCGACAAGACATTCTTATTGAGATGACGTTGTGTCCTCTAGATCTGAAGCAGGGAAAACTTCTACCCTCTTACCTAACCTATAGTGTTCCCCCTACTGTTCTGATTTGCTCTTTTTATTGACAACTTTAATAGATGAACACAACACCAATTTGATTATTTTCCCATAATTTCAAGTTTTTTCTCCCCTCTCCTCTGTCCCCAGTCCTTTAAGGATTGCTCTCTTTCAAGGTGTTTCCTGCTCTGCCCAGTTGTCTTCTTCTTTTTTTCCCTTCTCTACCCTCCATGACACAATTAAACTTTACTTCACTTTTGTTTAGACAACCTTCTTTTTACAGATGGCAGCAAATACATGGGAATCTCAAGGCTCATAAAATATGAAAAGGAGTGGTAGCCTGGGGATTAGCGCTTGATGATTATCATGTATGCCAAGACTCAAGGAACATTGCAGAGGTAGTCTCAGAAAGGATATTAGTGCTGTTCTGACTTCTAGCCAGAGAACCGTCTCCTTGGAAATGGTAGCAGACACTGAAGAGATTCAAAACTCATCTAAGTGGAAAATAAGAGGCTATCAAGAGTGCTCAGTACTTGGGCTGGAGAGATAGCTTAGTGGTTAAGGCATTTGCCTGCAAAGCCTAAAGACCCAGGTTGGATTCTCCAGTACCCCTGTAAGGCAGATGCAAAAGGTGGTATGTGCATCCAGAATTCATTTGCAGTAGGTAGAGGCCCACACATTCTCTCTTTCTATATCTGCCTCTTTCACTCTCAAATAAATAAATAAATAAATAAAGAATTAAAAGAGTGCTCAACACTAAAGGAGATTAATTCCATGTCCTCCAATGCAAAGGGAACAGTGTGGATTAGGGAGCGAATAATATAATGCCCATGGAATTTGTAGGCACACTGTAAAGCACTGTTCTCCAAACAAGAATCCCACTGTTCCTGCAAACATCTTCTGCTCTCCTTTCATAGTTGTAAGATTTATTTTTAACCTTACCTCCCTCCAGTTATTAATCTTGACTTGTTATCTGTGAAAAAAATATTGGATCTACTATATTTTAGACTCAAAGATATGCTTCCATATCTCTTTTGTGGTTTTATTGAGATGGGGTTTTAGCTCTGTAAGATGTGGGCTCTAAATCTCCATGAACTCCAAATAAACTTGGAGATTTGGTGATTCTTATTTCATCAATTCACTATTTGATTTTGTCAATCCAACCAGGAAGCAAACCTTTTCCCTGGTACGTCTGTGTTATAGAAATTTCAAGTGGACTTAGCAGTTTCCATCTCCCTGCTGAGTTTATCTATTCATGCATGCTATTCTGCTTTTCAAATACATTTTTAAACCTTTTTTATTGATCTCAGTTAAACATTATAACATACAAAAGATCTCATAATTTAACTCTGTTACTTTCTTGGATCCTAATACTGGTCTATCTATTTTGTCCTTCAAAAATGATCATTGAATGCTACACATTCCATACTCAGTAATGGACCCATGTAATTAATTTACATCTGGACATAGTCATGTGTCTTTCATTAGATGTACATGCATGAATGTAGGAGAGAGAAGAGGGAGAGATACTGAAACACTGATTAAGGATTGGACTTGAAAAGAATAGGATCAGGTCAAATATAAAGACAGGCTTAGAATTTACAGTTGGTCTCAATGTTACAGTTTTGATTCAATTACATACCAGGGACAGTTTCCTTCCTTTTCAAATTCTATCTTTTGCATTAAAGACCTTCACCTGATTAAATGTAGTCCACCAGTACTATGAATTAATTTAGTCAAAAGTTAATATAACATATAAATACTATATTCAGGAGAATATCCGGGCTGGTATTTTACTGATCAGTATGCCACTATTGCTCAGCCAAGTAGATAGAAGAAATTAAACATCATGAACTTGACTTTATCTAGTGATGGAGTTGATCTGGATCAGGGCTTACTTTTCAGTACAGTTTCAGTCTATAGATTTCAGCTGTGATTCTCCAACTTGATGTTTAGAGTAAAGGTAGAGTATTTTCAGTATATTTTTTTCCTATAGGCCATTCTTTCATCCTCTTCTTCCAGCCATCCTTAAATACCTGAACAACAATCTTGGTATTGATATATTTTCACTCCTTTCTTCCTTCTCCCTCTAACCTGTAAAAGATCATTTAGAAGCACAGATTGATAGTCTATTCCACTTTCAGTCTTTAAAAGGCTCTACATAACTGATCTTCCCAGTTGGGACTTAGCAGTGTTCTTGGTAGTGGAAACCAGACCCTACCTTATGTCCGCCACTTGTAGTAGATGGATTTACTTGTTCTCATATGACAGGAGATGATAAAGTGTAACCAACATGCAATATTTTTTATAATAAACTCACTATTTTTATTTATAGAGGTGTTTCAGTGCTGGACACTCCTCAGTCACTTCTCAGCACTATGGTGCCTTTTGGGTCATCCCAGTGATCATTGCCATCTGAAAAGAGAAGATTCTCTAACCAGAAGTGAGAGTAGCATTTATATATTAATATGAACATTTAAGTGTAGTGCTTTCAGGGCAGTTTGTTAAGAATAATATATACATTCAGCCAGACAAAAGCAGGTTTTATACCCTAAGGTTCATGAGCTCCCCTGCCATAAGCTTCTGATTAGGTTTTCAGTGGCAGACATATATTCTCTCCCAGAGAGCAGGCCTTAAGTCCAATTAGAGAGCATTTGGTTTCTCCCAGAGCAGACATGCCACTATTGGACTCGTTCGGTTATTTGGCCTGTCTGGCCAAACTTGAGGCTCCCAGTGTCCACTGTTTTCACTACCTTTGACTTCTTTGACTGCACTGTGTTCAGTGCATCTTTTTCCAGCTTTCAGTTGGCTAGGCTACAGGGAGATGGTTTTCCACTCAGCACCCGCTTGATTTCTCAGTGACCTTTCCACCCAGGCATGTTTAGTCCTCAGCAATAGGGTCTTACCATTTGTTACTCATGGTAAACCAAGGGCATCGGCAATATCCTATAATGTTTTGGAGGCAACAGGGACCTCCCTGGCGAACAACTTCCTAGAAAGTATCCCATCCTTGGCACTGAAAATTTTGTAGTAACAATCTATTGCTCCTGGATGGGCCATTATTCAAAAAAGTAGGTTTTTGTATGTCTTATTCAAAATATCTTGAATTTTGATTGATTCACCTTCTCCCCGCTGGCCCTTCTTTTACACAATCTCTTCCTCTGATCTTGCTTATGTCTTTCCACTCCATGTAATCGGCTCTTCTACTTACATATATACAACCCCATCATCTTAAGTCCTTCTTTCTCCTCCTTCCCTTATAGACTTTTTCTAGCTTATTGGCCTCTGCAACCGATTTTTGGTTCCAACTCACACACAAGTCTATACATTTGTAGCTAGGTTCTGTGAGAGATAACATGCAATGTTTGGATCTCTGGGTCTGGGTTATCTCACTTAGTATAATCCTTTCCAGATCCATCCATTTCCCTGCAGATTTCATAATTTCATTTTTCTTTACTGCAGAATAGAACTCCATTATGTAAATGTACCACATCTTTATTATCTATTCATCTGTTGAGGGGCATCTAGGTTGGTTCCATTTCCTAGTTATTGTGAATAGAGCAGCAATAATGATGGTTTTGCAAGTATCTCTAAGGTAGTGAGAAGAGTCACTAAATTATATGCCTAGGAGTGCTATAGCTGGATCATATGGTAAATCTATTTTTAGCTGTCTCAAGAACCTCAACACTTATTTCCACAATAGCTGTACCAGTTTACATTCCCACCAATAGTGTAAAAGGTTTCCCTTTTTTTCGACATTCTCGCCAACATTTATTGTTATTTGTTTTCTTGGTGGTAGCCATTCTGACAGGAGTAAGATGGAATCTCAAAGAAGTTTTAATTTGCATTTCCCTGATGGCTAAGGATATAGAAGACTTTCTTAGATTTTTATATGCCACCTGTATTTCTTCTGATGAGAGCTCTCTATTTAGTTCCATAGCCCATGTTTTACTTGGGTTGTTTTATTTCTTATTATTTGTTTTTTTGAGTTTGTTGTATATTCTGGATAATAATCCTCTGTCAGATGTGTATCTGGCAAAGATTTTTCTCCCATTCTATAGGTTGTCTCTTTCTCTATTCACAGTCTTCTTTGCTGTACAAAAGCTTTGTAATTTCCTGAGATCCCAGTTGTTGACTAGTGGTTTTATTTCCTGAGCAATTGGGGTTATATTCAGCAAGTCATTGCCTATGCCAGTATGTTGAAGGGTTTCCCCTGCTGTTTTCTCTAGCAATTTTAGAGTTTCAGGTCTGATAGTAAAGTCCCTGATCCATATGGACTTGATTCTAGTACATGGAGAAAAACAAGTATCTATTTTCATCCTTCTACATATAGATACCAATTTCCCCAGCACCACTTGTTGATGAGGCTGTCTTTTCTCCAATGAATATTTTTGGTATTTGTTGTCAAAAATCAGATGGCTATTGCTGACTGGATTAACATCTGGGTCCTCTATTCTGTTCCATTCATTTGTGCTAGTACCATGCTGTTTTTGTTACTATGGCTTTGTAATATAGCTTAAAATTGGGTATGCTGATACCACAAGCCTTATTTTTCTTGCTCAAAACTGTTTTGGCTATTAAAGGTTTTTTGTGCTTCCAAATACATTTTAGGATATTATTTTCTTATTTCTGTTAGAATGCCACTGGATTTATTATTATTATTATTTTTTCTGTGAACAGCTTGATTTCATCAATAGAGAAATGGGTTTATAAGAAGTTGAGGGTCCTAAGGGGATTGGATGTACAAGGCTGCTTGCTGATGCCTAATTAGCATATGGGGACATACATTCCAACACATAAGCAATGGTAGGGCACAGGGAGATGGTTGGGCAAACAAGGAGTTTCCTAGGTAACTGGCCAAAGGACACAGGGCAAAGCCTAAGTGCAGGTGTGCTGGGCTTGGAGAGGGAGCATCTTCCTGTAGCCTGAGAGTCCTTAGCCTTGCCTCAAAGCTCAGGCCCATTTCCTGAAGGCTGCAGCCTGTGCCTGGCAGTAACCAACAATTACAACTTTGTTTTTATAATGGGGCAGTGTCATCCTGAGTTAGTTTTTCATGTTATTTTTGTTAGTTTTGTACTCAGTGAACACAATCAAGTTGGTACCATGGTTAGCCTCCTCCCTGAGCACAACCGTCTGCAGGGACTGGGGTTAGCCATCAGTTATGAGTAGGAGACAATGTTTCTTGTATCATGACCCAACATGTGGCTCTGACATTCTTTCTGCCCCTTCTTCTGCAGATTTCCATGAGCAATGTTGAGTTCATTTTAGGTCTGCTGCAGTGATGAGGTCTTGGGAGCCTCTGTGTCTCTGGATATATGGTTTGGTAGGAGTTGCCATTGGAATTTTAATGTAGATTACATTGAATGTGTAGGCTGTAGCCAGGCCTGGTGGTGCACGCCTTTAATCCCAGCACTCGAGAGGCAGAGGTAGGAGGATTGCCATGAGTTTAAGGCCAGCCAGAGACTACATAGTGATTTCCAGGTCAGTGTGGATTGCTTTTGGTAGGATTGCTTTTGACATTTTCAAAATATTGATTCTTCCAATCCAAGAACATGGGATGTTTTTCCATTTCCTAGTGTCCTCTGTAAGTTCTCATTTGAGTGTTTTGAAGTTCTCTTTGTAGACATCCTTCCCTTCCTTGGTTAAGTTTATTCCAAGTACTTTATTTATTTATTTATTTTTGAGGCAATTGTGAATGGGAAAGATTACCTGATTTCATCTTCCACATGTTTGTTGTTAGTGTATAGGAATTCTACTGAGTCCTGTTTGTTTAGTTTGTATCCTGCTACATTGCTAAAAGTGTCTCTTGCCTTATTTATATAGCTAAGACTTCCAGTATAATATTAAATAAATGTGGGGACAGTGGACACCCTTGTCTTGTTCCTGAATTTAGTGGAAAAGCTTTAAGTTTTTCCCCATTCAGTATTATATTGGTTGTAGGTTTGTCATAAATAGCTTTTATTATGTTGAGATATATTCCTTCTATTTTCAGTTTCTGTAGGGCTTTTACCATAAAGGGATGCTGGATTTTGCCAAATGTATTTTCTGCATCTACTGAGATATTCATGTAATTTTTATCCTTCAGTCCATTTATATAGTGTATTGCATTTATCATTTTGCATATGTTGAACCATCCCTGCATCTCTGGAATAAAACCTACTTGGTCGGGGTGAATAATCTTTTTTATATATTCTTGTGTTCTGTTTGCCAATATTTTGTTCAGAATTTTTACATCTATGTTAATGAAGGATATTGGTCTGTAATTTTCTTTTTATGTTCTGTCTTTGACTGGTTTTGGTATCAGGGTGACGCTGGCCTCATAGAAGGAGTTCGGTAGAATTCCTTCCTTTTCTATTTTATGGAAAAGTTTGAGAAGCAGTGGTGTTAGTTCTTCCATGATGGTCTGGTAAAATTCACCACTGAATCCAACTGGGCCTGGACTTTATTTTTAGTTGGGAAAATTTTTATAACTGCTTGGATCTCCATATTTGTTATAGGTCTATTTAAATGGTTTATCTCATCTTATTTAATTTTGACAGATCATATGAATTAAGGAAATAATCCATTTCTTTCAGATTTTCAAATTTAGTGGCATATATATACTTAAAGTATTTCGTTATGAATTTCTGAACTTCTTTGGTATCTTTTGTAATGGTGCCTTTTTCATCTCCAATTTTATCTATTTTCATCGCTCTTTCTTCTGGTCAGATTTCCTAAGTGTTTATCAATCTTGTTTATCCTTTCAAAGAACCAACTCTTTGTTCCATTGATTCTTTGGATTATTACTTTGGTTTCTATTTCATTAATTTCTCCCCTGATATTTAATATTTCTTCCCATCTGCTGATATTTGATTTGCCTTGTTCTTCTTTTTCTAAGGCCTTAAGGTGAAACATTAAATTCTTTACTTGTGAATTGTCTAATTAATATAGGCACTTAGAGCTATAAATATCCCTCTTAGGACTCCATTCTTTGTGTCCAAAAGGTTTTGGTATATTGTAGTCTCAACATCATTTGATTCTATGAATTTGTTGAGGTTTTTTTTTTTATTTCTTCAATCACCCATTCATCGTTCAATAGTGTAATGTTTAGTCTCCATGAATTTGGATGTGCTCTGTAGTTTTTCTTATTGATGATTTATAGTTTACATTATTTTCCATATTTGTTAAGATTTGTTTTGTGTCCTAATATATGGTCTATTTCAGAGATTGTTCCATGTGCTGTTGAGAAAAATGTATATTCTGCAGCATTTGGATGGAATGTTCTGTAGATATCTGTAGGTCCATTTGCTCCATGACATCATTTAATACAGATGTCTCTCTGTTTATTTTTTTCCTGGGATTACCTGTCCATTGATGAGAGTATGGTATTGAAACCACCTACTACAATTGTGTTTGGTGTTATGTGTGTCTAATAGTTGTTTGTTTGATGAAACTGGGAGCATGGATGTTTAGGATTGTAATGTCCTTTTCTTGGAGTGTTCCTTTAGTCAGTATAAAGTGACCTTCTTTATCTTTCCTCACAAATGTTAGTTTGAAGTCTATCTTGTCAGATAGTAGGATTTCAACCCCTGCTTGTTTCCTAGGCCTATTGCTTGAAATACCATTTTCCATTCTTTCACCCTAAGACAGTGTCTATCTTTTATCAAGAGATAAGTTTTCTGGAGGAACCAAATAGCAGGATCCTGCCTTTTAATCCAGTCTGCAATCCTGTGTCTTTTGGTTGGGGCATTGAGGCCATTGATGTTGAATTATTATTGAAAGGTATCTCTTTATTCTCTCCATTCTTCTTGCTTTGCAGTGCATCCTGTTTTCCCTTTTCTCACTTGTTTTAACTGTTATTTGAGTTTTTTTTTTTATTTCCTCCTGCATGAGTTTTGCTTTCTCTTCAACATGACAGATTCCTTCAAATATTTTCTGTAGAGCTGGCTTAGTTGTCATAAATTCTTTAACCTGTTTTTGTTGTGGAGTGTTCTTATTTCTCCATTATTTTGGATAGATAGCTTTGCTGGATAAAGTAATCTTGGTTGACAGTTGTTATCTTTCAGAACATGGAATACATCATTCAACGTCCTTCTGTCTTTTAAAGTTTGTGTTGTGTAATCTGCTATTATTCAGATGGGCTTGCTTTTATAGGTACCTTGCTTTTTCTTTCTAACAGCTTTCAATATATTTTCTTTGATTTGTGTGCTTAGCAGTTTAATTATAACATGGTGAGGGGAGGTTCTCTCCAGGTTTTGTCTGTTTTGTGTTGTAAAAGCTTCCTGTGTTTGCATTGGCAATTCTTTCCCAATTTGCGGAAAATTTTCTTCTATGATTTTGTTGAAAAGGCCTACTAAACCTCTGGATTGAAATTCTTCTCCTTCTACTATAACCTGTATTCTTATGTTTGATCTTTTCATAGTGTCCTGGAAATCTTGAAATTCCCATTCATACTTTCCTATTAGCTTATCTTTCTCTTTGTTGGACTATATTGGATTTGGCACCTGGTCTTCTAGTTTACATATTCTGTTCTCTCCTTCATCCATTCTACTGATGAGACTTTCCACAGAGCTTTTTATTTGACTGACTGTTATTTTTAGTGCTAGAATTGCAGCCTGGTTTTTCTTCAGTATTTCTATTTCCTCACTCATGTCTTGTAATGACCTCTTTATTTCATTAAGTTGGTTTCATGTGTTGCCTTCAGGAGTCTGTTTCCTTCTTTAATTCCTTTAATTTCTTCTTTGATTTCTTTGAGTATAGATAAAATCATTTTTTTGATATCTTTGTCAGGCATTTCATCTAAAATAGCCTCATTGGGGGCCATTTCTTATGGATTTATAATTTTTGGTGGGATTGTATTGTATTGATTCTTTATGTTCCTTGTATTATAATGTTGCAATTTTTGCTTTCTGGGTTGATTTGATGCTTGGGTTTCCTAATAATTTGTGGCACTTTTAGATTTGGAAGTACAACTTCATGTACCTTCCGAGTAGGAGTTTAGGGTGCCAACTGTAACTCAGCAATATGCACAATCAATAAAAACCAGCACAGGGTATGCAAGTGTGGGGATTGAATTAAACAGATTAAACCTTATGAAGCCACAAACCCTAAGGTTGTGTGTTGGTCTACACCCTTAATCCTGTCTGCTCAGAGGTTGAGATTTCTGTTCTGAAAAGAGTTCTAGTTCGGCCTGGGTCTGAATCAGACCTTGCTCCCAAGAATAACAAAACTAAAGAAACAAAGGCCCCAAGATTCTGAAAGCATTAAAGGTAACAATAGCCAACCCCCAAATACAGATTAATTGAGAATGGTAAATCCAACTAAGAATATGTAAACCTAACATGTCCAGACATAGAAAGATTATCACTTCCAGTGCAGGCCTATGTACCTGATTTTTTGTCAGTCAGCCTCCTTACCTTTTGGGGCGGTTTAAAATGTCACCAATGGTGAGTACACAACTCTATCCCTGTGTGTTGTGCTGTGAATCTGGTGCTCTCCTCACCTGTGCTGGATGCCCTGCTGCTAGGAGCTGCGTGTGATCTCCCGAGGGTCTAGGTTCTGTAGGTATGGATGGGAGGGTTATGGAAGCTGGAGTTGTGCTGAAACTGCTCAGCTACTCATCCCACCTGTGTGCAGCTGTCTTCCCTTCAGATATCTTGACTTTTCAAGGAGGCTGATGAGGCTGGAAAGCCCCCTTGTTTGGTCTCTGCTCCTGCTGCTGGGTGCCAACAAGGGGGTTCAAGGATCCACGCTGGTCTGTGGCTTGGATCCACAAGCTCCTGCATGGGGTTCTGGCTGATTTTCTCCTTTCTGATAGATCATAGTAGTGTCTCCTGCTTCTTCGCTGTGGTGGAGGAAAAAAAAAGCCCTGTATACCTTTATTTTTTTTGTATTTTGCTGTGCTTTTGTTCAAATCCCTCCATAGGCTGAATTATTGCGACTCCTATGCCACCATCTTACCCAGAAGTCCCAACATGCAATATATATGAAAGACATTTATTCTCATTCTCTAGGGATTTTCTTTTAGAATTTATTTTTCTTTGATTCTTCTTTTCTTGGTCTTGTGGCTGATAAAGTTTATAGCATCTTTGACGCAGCAAAGAAGCTTCAGAACAGAAAGAGACCTATTTCCCTACAAGTACCCATTACCTTGTACTTGGCAACCACTCAGAAGGCATTATAGCTTACCATCCCCATTCTTTCTTTGAACTACATGGCAGACCCTTACAAGAAAGAGCTAATAACCAGACAGATTTAAGTTTTTTCACATGTACCCAGAAACTGTTTTTTCATTTCAACTCAACTTGAATCTCAGAAACTAGTATCTTATCTGATCAATTTTATATTTTGTACTGATGAAAGAGTGATAGCTCTTTTGAATACACTATGTCAGTGAGACCAATGGTTCTATATAGTCCAATGAGCTGCCTTGACCATCTTTAAATTCTAGGTTTCTTAACTGTGTTGAGAACACCCTTTACATAGGTATATTTTCAAAGTTTATAGAGATTTTTATTGCTGTTATGAATGTGGCAACAACACTGGCATCTTTATCCTATATAGAAGATATATATATATATATATATATATATGTATATATATATATATATGCACATACATACATATATATACATACATACATATATATGTATATATATACACATATATATAGTCTGAGATAATTAATATGCATATATATTATCTGAAATAATGTATATATATATATATATTTATATGCCACCAGTATAGTACAGATAATCCAATTGAATACATTACTAAATTTATTCACTTTGTTCTCTATAAGATAAATTGAAGTAATAATAACAATGAGATATTAAAGTAATTATTGGTCAGTGTTAAAGATCTTCTTACTTTTCATATATAGTTTTATTTTTCTCACAGAACTAGATCATATTATATCTAGAAGTTGTGCTCCATGTTGTACAAGAAAGTGTGCACCATTGCATTTTTTTAATTTATAATTGGCTTTGGCCATCTAAATAGTTGAATGTCTCTTTCAGAAATGTATAGAGTACTGACCATTAACTTGATAGCTCATCTCATCTGGTGCAGTTTCATTATTCCTGTGTGGTTCCCCAAGATTTTCTCTAGGTTTATGATCCAGATATCCTTTCTCCTCTCTACAGCTCTTTAGCTGAGGATGAAGTTTTCATTATTTGCAGTGAGACCAGCTAAGCAGCACCTGAAACTTGCATTGTTGATTATGTTTTTAATGTTGTTACTATTAGGAGCAATAAACATTGATTAAATGTCCATTGTACAGTATGCTCAGTGTGATGCTGAGCACACACATCCCTTCCCAGGAAGCTCACTTCGTCAGAGACATGATAGACACTCCCCCTACAATATACCGTGTTCCACTTCAGTATGCCTTATGGAACTATAAAACTCAGGTGGAAACTTAGTTGTCAGCTAATCCAAAGTCCTCTAGTGGATTTGAATTCCTGTCTAATATCCCTTTTTGCTGGAAGAGTCCCTGTGCTGTTCCAGGAAGTGAAATCCATTATTAGATAGCTCTAAGTGTTACAGAATTCTGTCTTCTCTTGAGATAAGGCCCAGGATAAGCTCTGGATGAATTTATCTATGATGGGTATATCTAAGATAACTGAAGAATATTAAGGCCATAGTTTATAACACAGGACAGGAACCATATTTACCAACTTTAACTTGTACACAGGGACAAAGGTTGGTAATAAGGTTAGCAGGAGCATTTCTGGGTGTTCTTCAGCTGGCAAAGGCATTTGAAAAGTCCACAAAACATTACTGACTGTTAGTCTAGAGTCAGCACTTATTTCTTGAAAAGGATGGTAAGTAAGGGCATGCTAGGAATAGTAGCCCATGCCTTTGATTCCAGCACTCAGGAGACAGAGTTAGGAGGACCACTGTGAATTCAAGGACAGCTTGAGTCTACAGAGCAAATTCCATAACCCTGGGTTAAAGTGAGAATCTACCTTAAAACAAACAAACAAACAAACAAACAAAAAAAGGTAAAACTTAACTAAGGTAGAAACAGTGGGAGACCATGTTCCACAAAGATGTCTTTTGTTAAAAAGAAGATTATAGGAGATTATAGGGCTGAATAGATGGTTTACTGTTGAGGTGGCTTGCCTGCAAAGCCTAAGGACCCAGGTTTGAATCCCCAGCGCCCATGTAAGCCAGATGTACAATGTGTCACATGCATCTGGAGCTGGTTTGCAGTGGCATGAGGCCTTGGTTAGCTGGTGAGCCTGTTTATGTTCTTTCTCTCTTTTCTCCATCCTTACAGGTAAATGAAATGAAATTATTGCTGAGCAAGGGGGTATACATCTTTGATCCCAGCACTTAGTAAACTGAGGTAGGAGAATCACTGTGAGTTTGAGCCCAGCCTGGAACTATAGAGTGAGTTCCAGGTAAGACAGTGCTACAGTGAGACCCTAGCTAAAAATAAATAAATAAATAAATAAATAAATAAATAAATAAGTAAATAAAAAATAAAAGCAGAAGTACAGAAAGTGTTAACTTTCAGTTGTGTAAATAAGAGACAGTGAAGCTGGGCATGGTGGTGCATTCCTTTAATGGCAGCACTTGGGAGGCAGAAATAGGAGGATTGCCGTGTATTTAAGGCTACCCTGAGACTACATAGTAAATTTCAGGTCAGCCTAAGGTCAAGTGAGACCCTACCTCAAAAAGAAACAAACAAACAAAAAAAGAAGTAAAATTTAAAAAGTGAGGCCATGTTATTTACAGATAATTCATAATAATAATAAAGCATCTAAATGTTGTTTATGAGGGAATGCCACTAAGTTTATCTTAAGGAAAGTCAGGTTTAAAGAAACGTGTGGCAGTGCCTCTTGCTGACTCTAAAACTTAAAGACTTCTACTCCTCTAAGCCCCAGCTTACCCATAAAGTATTCTTAGGTATAAAATAAGACCTGTAAATCACTTCAAAATGGTAACTTGACGCAAAGACTAGGCCCTCCTCTTCAGTGACTACCCACTGAAGAAATGTCTCCTGCTTCCCGAGCAACCAGTTACCATTAATAACTGTTCATGGAAGGATCCGGGCCTTATGCCCTTCTCTATAATTCATGAAAGAATGTTGATGAGCCTAATGTTGTGCAGGCTTTGTGATAGTAACAGTATTTGCTGTAAAGTCATGAATGCAACAGCATTTTGCTATCTGAAAGGCATTCTTCCAAAGCCCTTATCCCTATTCTCTGGCTCTTAAATTCTTTCAGTTATGTCTTTTACAGTGTCCCCTGATCTCTGGAGTTGGTGACATAGATGTTTTATTTAGCATGCAGCACTCAACAGTCACTTTTATTCACAGTACTTTCATGGCTTTCTGATTATACCTAGCAATCATCACCCACTGCAAAAACAACCTTGCTGACCACAAGCAAGAGCAGCAATAATCTGTGTGCATAAGCATAAATATTTAGAGGGTAATTTGATGGGCACAGTATATCCATTAACCAAACAAGAGTAGTTATTTCCCACTTTGGTACTAGGCTCTCTGTTACCATCCATAGATTTTTAGCTATGTTTTCAGTACCAGGAATGAATTTCCTCCCATGGAGAGGGCCTCAGATCCAACCTGTATTTAGTTATTCAATAGTAGTCATGCCACTATTGTACTAGTGAACATATCTTGCCTGGCTTGTGGGTTCTTTAGCTTTTAGGAGCTACTGCTGAGTAAAATTGTTCAAGAGTTTTCCCTCACAGATTTCTGTGTGGCAACGTCCAGTATTATGACCCTCTAGATAATTGGAAGGTAGCTTTCAATACAGTTCCAGCTTCATTTCTCAGTGTCTTGCACCCAAAGCAAGACATTCTTGTCTCCAGCAATAGGGTCTTGTCATCTAGTTCTAATGGGCAAAAAGCAAACCTTGGAAATGGCCTACCTTATTTAGGGGGTGGGGGCACATAGGTGTTCCTAAACAAAATCTCTCTGGGAGCTATCCAACTCTAGAAATAGGATAGTCCTATAATATCCTATGGCTTCTAAGAGAAGCATTATCCACCCCACAGGGTACAATTATTCATATCACGTTTTAATTATATTTTAATTATCTAACAAAAGTTTCCATATGTCTTTTCAATATTTCTTATTTTTGGCTAACATTGCTCCCTTCCCACTCACCTCCTCCATGTCACCATCACATCCCCTCTTAAATATTTCCACACTCAGTATTCCACCCCCATTCTTTATCTATAAAGAAAAATAGAAATATGGCATTTTTATCAAAACAGTTGGATCAGGGAAACATTATACTAAGTGGGTAACACAGGCTCAGAATGACATTGTCTAATATTCTCTACTATGTGAAAATCCTGGATTTGATATTTTGGATTTGTATATAAAGTGGATTAAGAGTCTGTAGAGGCTAAGAAGCTAGAAAGTGGCATGAGAGGGGCAAAAGGGAGAAGCACTTTGGGGGAGGGACAGTAGAACAGATATATCTGGATTTTTATTTTAAAATTCAGGTTTATTTAACTATTAATAGGGGAGCTCCACAATCATTTGTCTGAAGTTCTCAAATATCACATCAGTGAAAAAAAAAAACCCAATTCCTTAGGGGCAAACTCTTGCTTTTTGTTGTTGTTGTTGTTGTTGTTGTTGTTGTTGTTTGTTTTGTAAATGGATGATGCCAACTTTAAGGTCACTCCCATTTGGTATGATCAGTCAGATTTTTCAGGAATGGTAATGATTATTTGCTAGTTTGGAAGGCTTAAGGAGATCTTATGCCATATTTATAAAACCACTAAACTTCTCAATGAATGAAGGTCCATGACTTTCCAATGGGAACTTGCAGGTCAGTACACACTCCCTTCCCTCCTAGAAAAATCCATGTAATTTTCAAATTTGTAATTACTGAAAAGGTGTTTTGGTGGTTTTGTTTGTTTGTACTATAGATATGAATATCTCTGTTTTATCTCTGAATATCACTGTTTTCATAAATTTTATACATGAGGAAACTGATAACTTTAGGAGAAATTTATATATATATATATATATATATATATATATATATATATACTTAATTTATATTTATATTTATATATAGAAAAGAAGAAATACAGCCTTGTGATGAACTCAGAAAAGATACTGCACCAGCCCACAGCCTAGACAGGAGGCAGACCCACAGTGCTGCTGTGGGTTTTGTACTGGTGCACTCTTCACTTTGTTGATGATGGCCATGGATCTTGATGGCATTGTATGGTTTATAGGAATATTTCATTCATGGATGAAAATATCTCTCACTAATACACACATTTGTGTGGTTGTAGCCCTTATTTATTCTTCCATAGGTCTATACATGTACAGAAGGCTGGGATGCCACAGATCATATAAGACTTTGTTTGTGATGATTGAAATATTCTGTGTTAGATGAAATAGATCTCCTGGGAGAAAATTTCATTGCATTGGCGTGAAGCTTATGCTTTTCTGTGAGTCTTAATAATGCACTGTTTTAACATCTACTTAATCGTTCTTTTCATGTCGATTTTCTGTGCCCGCATCATCCAATAAAGCCTTTGGTTTAAATTTGCTCTTCTTTCATATATTTAAATTTTACTCTCTGTATCTTACTCTATGATACACTGAACTTCACTACTCTGAGTTTCTTTACTGAATATAGTCATAACTCCTTTATGAAACTACGCATACATTTTTTTGTACCAGCATGCTAATATACAACAACTCCTGTCTTTTTTTGTTGTTGTTGTTTTTGTTGTTGTTAAGAATCCTGGGACATTATAGGTTGTTTCTGCCAAGAGCCAGCTGCCTTCTAATTCTCACTAAGACAAATAAAAAGTAATAAAATGATGAATACAATAATTAAAAGGCAAAAAATAAGCTTGATTTCCACCATCTAGCAGTTTGCAACCACAAAACTGGCTGCCTGTTCCATAAAAATTCATATTTTTTATTTTCATTTTTTTTTGTTCTAACAAATCTTATTTAAAATTATTCAAGCATATTTCCTTGTGTTTTTGGTGTGTTTTTCTCTTTCTGTTTTCATGACATTAAGTGAAATCTATTAAAACAATTTCTTGTCTTTGTTGGACTCTTACTTTCTAAGTCACTGTGCACAAGAGGAGATTGAATGTTCATAATGTTATTTCTTACAGAACATCAATGGAATAAAAATAGGTATATGTAAAAGTTAGAAAATAGACCCCCACCAAGAGTTTATATACATGGATGGAGTAGTGGATGAGATATGAAGGGCAAGAATTAACTAGCATCAGACTACCTAATAAGGATATGCAGGTGACTATAAATTTACTTGCTTAAGGAAGTGGTTCAGATTTATGTTTGCATTTTCATCTTCAACAGTGTTGACAGGGTCCTCGTGCTTCTGAATCTGAGCTTTCCCTGTAAGCAGCTGTGATCAATAGGATGCGAGGAAAGTGATTTTGTGATAGCTCTGAGTTGCCATCTCAAAAGCTTTTACAACCTCAAGTCCACTCTTAAAATATCAAAAATCCCATGAGAAGCATCCTGACCCAGTCATGGATGACAGCAGTCCAAGTGGCAAGAGCACTGCAGCAGCCAGCCCGTCAACTAAAGGCCAGGATGAGACACTGTGACTAACAGTCTTCCCACTGAGCTGATGAATGACATTGGCCGTAGGAGTGACCACCCACATGAGACCTGTATAATTGTTTATCTGAGCTCAAACTTATTAGCTGACCACATAGTCATGGATTATTACATTTATTTTTTCCCCAATCACTACATTTTAGAGTTGATTTTCTATGCAGCAAAAGTAGCTGACAAACAAATACAAACTTGCAGGGAAGATAAAGGGTATTTGTCCTAATGGAAGAAACACTTACGTACATTTTATGTATTGTTACTGTAATAGCAACTTCATGAAATATATACTAGTGCTATCATGAAATAATATTAACTGGCCATTGTATGTTACCTCCCATGAGATGCCCTTACATCAGAAGCTTTGGGAAGAGAGATTTACATGTGGAGATTTGAAAATTTATTTAACAAATAGGACATATAAGCTACAGGGTATATGCAGACAAAATATATGTAATCACAAGAACCCCACAGCAAGTTGGTGTGACAGCACACATGCATATTGAGGACAACTAACAAGGACATTTAGCAGAAACTGCACATTGAAGCACCATCTAATTCAAGCATCTGAAGAAGAACATCCTTAAGAAATGGGTTGGGGGCCGGGCATGGTGGCGCACGCCTTTAATCCCAGCACTCGGGAGGCAGAGGTAGGAGGATCACCGTGAGTTCGAGGCCACCCTGAAACTACATAGTGAATTCCAGGCCAGCCTGAGCGAAAGTGAGATCCTACCTTGAAAAACCAAAAAAATAAAAAATAAAAAAAAGAAATGGGTTGGGGGCTGGAGAGATGGCTTAGCGTTTAAGCGCTTTCCTGTGAAGCCTAAGGACCCGGGTTCGAGGCTCAATTCCCCAGGACCCACGTTAGCCAGATGCACAAGGGGGCGCAGGCATCTGGAGTTCATTTACAGAGGCTGGAAGCTCTGGCATGCCCATTCTCTCTCTCTCTCTCTCTCTCTCTCTCCCTCCTTCTCTCTGTCGCTCTCAAATAAATAAATAAACAAACAAACAAACAAAAAAAAGAAATGGGTTGGAACTTGAAGCTGAGGGAATGAAAATGAACAAATGAACTAGATAAGTTTTTATTCTTTTAAAAGCTTTTTAAAAATTAATCTTGTATAAACTACTTACATAATATTTTCTACTTGGATTTGGATATTTTTATTTTGGATACTTAGGAATAAGTTCCTCATATGCAATTCAATGTAATATAAGCCATAGATCATACATAAGACTTGTTGCCTTCCAATGCCATTTATTTCATGCTTATACTTTGCAGAATGTTCTCCTTTTTGTTTGATTATAATTAAATGCTTCTAACTTATGGAGACCAAATTTTGCCTTACCTTTTCCATAGGGTTTTCACACTCAAAATGATTAAAATTTCCAATATATTATTCTAGTTTTATTATGTAAGATTTTTTTTTACTTCCTGAAAGTAAGTTATAAGTCTGATATAGATTCAAAAGAATATTGACAAATATTAGGTAATTGCTTCCTATTTAACATTTCATTACCATACTTGAACACAAGTAGTATAACAGATGTTTCCTAATTTTTTTGAATATTCTTCAAAAGATATCCTATCAAATATTACTTGTATCACACAGAGGAGGAAGCTGAGACATCAGATGTATAACTTATCTGAGAGCACATATCTGGTAAGCATAAGCACCATGGACTTAAATCCAGGCTTTCTTGTTGTAATTGTAATGTTCTAAGGCATCATGAGGCTTTGCATTATAAAAATAAAATATGTGATATTTGAGATTTTCCCCTCTGATTTCCTCAGTTCACTGTTGTTTGACTTTGCATTGAATTGGTATGAGGTTCATAGAGTTTAATAGAATATGTGAACATCTCCCAATGTGTTTAAATTCAAACTTTTCCTATCTGTAGCTTTTTTATTCTTATAAAAGAAAGTTTAGAATCCAAGAATTCTGTAACAAACATAGGTTGGGCGGACTTTCCCTCTGTGGTGGAAAGCATTAGTAACTATTGAAATTGATTAGCCATCCCTAGAGGATTTAGTTCTGGGAGACAGAGGCCTCTCCAGTCACATCACCCAGGTCTGTATAAATAATGGAGTGGTGGGCATGTCATGGTATGGGGAAAAAGTATCAGAAGTGCACACTGATTTCTGAGAAGTGGAGTCATTCAATCTGTGAAAGTAGGAGCTTTTAAATATTTTGTACTCCAGCCAGAGTTCCTATATCACCTTCATTATTTATAAATTACTGGATTCCTAACACACTTTTTATACTTTTATAAATCTTCAAACATCATCAGCTTTAAATTATTTTATGCTATGCTTTTATATATAAATATATGCATATAAATATATATGAATATGCTAAAATAACTTCACGTTTTGTTATAAAGAAACTTAATAATAGTGTGAATTACTACCTTTATCTTCAGGATATATGCTTGGTATATAATCTGGTGACTTCAGGTTTGTTTTGACTTTTTTTGATGTGCATTTATGTATGTGTATGTATATGGTGTGGATGTACTTAGGTAGAAGCATGCTACCATGCACATGTTGAGGTCACGGAACAACTTTGTAAGATTCCTTCCAGATTATTTTAGGCATCACCTCTCTCTCTCTCTCTCTCTCTCTCTCTCTCTCTCTCTCCCTCTCTCACAAGTAAGGATTGACTTACTGGCCCATAAACCTGAGAGTCTACTGGTCCTGCCTCCCATTGCTGTAGATCCTTTTTAGACATTATAAACACATTAATCACTTTTGCTTTCCACTTTACATGGGTTCTGGGGTTCTGAACTCTGGTTGGAAGGCTTGCAGAACAAACACCTTTTACCACTGAGCAATCTCCCAGGCCCCACATCTAGCTTCCTTAATGGGCTGTGGTCAATCAGTTACTCTCTCTTTAATCAGAAGAAAATACTGCATCCTTTAAAACTTTCCATCAGTACTTGTGTCTATAAAGTGTTAGTTTGTAATTAACTAAGTAAGTTCTTTGAGTATTTGGGTATTGACAGTTAATGTTTGGTGCTTTGACAATATGTCTGTTAAAAAAAAAAAAAAGAAGATAGTCTTTCAAGTAAAACCTTGCTGCTGGGCAATGTGGATTATCTATGTTTGCTAATCCCTGGGAAATAGAAACATATGTGAATAACTTAGAGTGCATGTAAATATGTTGAAATATATTATTCCCCCAATACTACTCAAACAAAATAAATATCAGTCAACATGAAAGAAAGTTGACATGACAGCTAGGAATAGTTTCCTTAGTACCCTGTTCCTCAAATTAAAGCTAAAACTTCTGATTTTCTGCTAGACGAACTCCTTAGGCATGCTTATAGCACCCAACTTCTAGATATCATTAATGTTTATGATGAGTTCTGCAAACCAAAGATTTGCCCATTTCCTCCAAACCAGAATGTCAAAAACTGAGCACTTATAGTCTCCTTCAAGATTTTGGATCCTTAGAGTATTATGTTCTCATTTTTTCTGAGTTTGTCTCTTTGGGCCTCCCTATGATTTACTTCAAGATAACAATCAGGGCAGGAAGCACAAGAAGAAAGCAACATTTTGTCCATTGACACAAACATCAAGCATCATTTGATCCAGCTATGCCTTGGGAAAGGACTGGAATTGCATTAGTTCACGACAAATGTGAATTATCATCTTTCTTGTCAAGTTGTTCACATCTTTTGATAACACAGTGCACAATATGTTCTCAGAGTATTTATCATGGCACTTAAACCACACTGAAATAAAACTCTAATTCCCTTAGGGAAAGCTTCCATTATGAAGCTATCCAATATTCATTTTGCCCTAAGTGCAACCTCTGAAGATAAAGTCCAATTTAAATAATCAATTCTTCTTCATCATCCCGTCCAACAATGACTGGAAATGACTCCAATGAAAAGAAACATGGGATGCTCAACTTGCAATGAAAGCTCTTTTTTATGTTAGATTAGATTTTTTTGTCTCACTCTCATTGTTTAGATTAACCAGTCCAAATTATAAACAAACAGATGCATCAGCACATAAGCTAAAATAATTTGTTTCTTCAAAAATAAGTAAAGTGAAGGGCAATGAAATTTACAAAGCAATTTACAAGTGTAGCATAATAATCATGATTACTTTATTAACAAATTAACTTTTATTGACATACATTTTGAGTATGTTTTTGTTGGACATGGGACAAAGAATAAAAATTAACTCATGATGTTAAGGAGTAGATTTGCAGAAATTAACTAGTAACTCTAACACTGCAAAAAGAAAAAAAAAGGAATCACAGAGTGTGCATTTATGCTGAAGTAAACAAAGTCAATGTCCTAGAAGACTTCCATGTGGTGGAGAGATATTAATTACTTTTGCTCATGTTCCTTATTGATCAAGAAACTCAGCAGTAGCAGAAGACTGAACCTGTATAGAGAAAACCACAGGTACAGGAACAGAAATCAGAAGAATAAGTCACAATTTGAATACTTCAGGCTTCTCATGACACTGTGCCATTAGTTGCTTAACTCTATCCTTACACAGAACTTAACAATTTGAGAAAGGGAAATTGAAGACCTCTGTAGATTCCTCAGTGCTCCAGAGAAAGTCCCACATACATATATTTGACCTTTACATCTAAAGAGTTTGACTTCAGAGAATATTTGAATTATATACAGTAAATACATTTAATGTGAATTGATGTCTCCTTCAAATTCCTCTCCACATATCATAGTGATAGAGCTAATAGTGTTGTCAAATGTGAGCTCAGCATATAGCTAGTTCCTCGGTCTACAGGTATATATTGTAGGCTTGAAAGCAAAAATATTCTCTATAAAATATACCTTCCTAGCAGAGCTTCTCTGTTTCTAACCAGCTTGGGTCTGACCCACAGAGAGGTTCTTAGCTTAAGAGTTATCAACTTACTGTTTATAAAATTTTATGGTAGGAATATAGAGAATCTCAGGACAAACTCCTTTAGCATTTGGAAAGTTTAATTATATTTTTAATTTAAATTTTATATACAATGCTGTATTTTACAAAGTGTAATGAATGCTAGTGAAATTCAAGATCAAGTTGGAGTCTCTTTTCCTGATCATTAAAGCTAATTAAATGATTTGCAATGCAAGTGTGTGTTTTTGTGTTTGAATGTATATGTGTGGGTTTGTGTGTATATGTGTGTTTGTGTATGTATATGTATGTATACATGTGTATTATACTCTCACTCATGGATACATGATGCATATTTACCTGGCTTCTGTTTTTCACTATTTGCATAAGGAACCAAAGTGCCAATTTTATTCCCTGGTTATGGTTAATCACCATTTGTCCTTGTTAATTTCATGGGGTGAGCCTGGCATTAGGGGGAAGATGTTTGCTTTTTGTTGTTGTAACTTTTCTCATCTTCTGACTTGGTGATTAACTATGAAATTACACTCTAAAAAAGATTGGGGTCAAAACTCTGAGGGCATTATGTGATATATTTCCTGAATAATATATTTCAAATACTAACTTTGAATTTGTAATGAATTCCTGTTTATGAGGATATTTTTCCCTAGGTGGGGATATTATTTGCATCTAACAAACATTCAAGAGGGACTTGGGCCCTAACAATATTGGGTTCTCATTGCATATGAATGTGGTAGGATAAAAATAACCTCAGCAAAAGCCCTGCACAGAAGAATGTAGGCTTCTGGTCTAGAATTAATGTTTGCTTTGGCATTATAGCTCTAGAGAATGGGGATGCAAGATGATTCTAGTTTTGTTTTTTCTTTTAATCACCACAGAATGCATAGCTTCTTGATGGAAAATACTAGAGTTTAATATGAACATTTTTATGTCAACATTTCAGTTTTCCCTCATTGCCTAGTTTTCTTAACAAATATTCCACATTCTCCATTGTGTGGTAGACAATAAATCAGAGATGTGGCTCATTTCACAGTCATATTGCAAAGAAATTATTTTTACTAAAGCTTCAGAAGTCTTGCCTTTACTCACTCATTATGTGCCCAGCTTCTCAAATTAAAAAAAAAAAATGTGTGATTTGAAACAAACAACAACAACAAACTCTGGGTGAAAAATAATCTAGAGATCTTAAAATTGCTGATATATAAAGCATGGACACCTCCAGCTTGGATTGAGTTTCTTTCCAATTCTCTGGGGTACACATTCCTTTCACCAGCATAAATCTATCTTATTTGGTTGAAAAGATGATTTAGTCTCCAGAGCCTGGTAAAAACTTTGTTGGCTTTTAGAATCTAGAGAGTTCTGTAAACTCCAAACAGAAATTTACAACCCAGAACTAGCCAATGATCCATCCAGTTGAGCATCCTGCTTCCAACTGTATGTAATGATGGGTTTCTTAGGAGAAAACCATAAACTCACCATGATGTCCTTAATTGAGAAATACAACTACGCAAAGGTTATTTCTCCTTGACTTTGGTAGTGCGTTAGTCTATTCCCAGTACCTCAGGCTTAATACCTATCTCATTCCCTGTTAAAGTCACACAGACTCCTTCTGTTCTTACTTTTTTGTCACAAGAATGTGCTAGTAAATTTCTCATAAACATCTAATACTTAATTGAATGCATTTTCTTCCTGCTGATTAGGACCTTGCTAGAGAATCAACAAGAAATTACAGTCCACATTTTAATGGTTCCTAAGACCTTCTAGACAGATGTTTATAATAGTGACTCCTCGTTCTTTGTGGGTTTCTTTTTTTTTAAGATAATTCACTTTTCTTTTTTTAAAATATTTTATTTATTTATTTATTTGAGAGCGATAGTGAGAAGGAGGGAGAGAGAGAGAGAGAGAGAGAGAGAGAGAGAAAGAGAGAGAGAGAGAATGGGTGCGCCAGAGCCTTCAGCCTCTGTAAACGAACTCCAGATGCGTGTGCCCCCTTGTTCATCTGGCTAACGTGGGTCCTGGGGAATTGAGCCTCGAACCGGGGTCCTTAGGCTTCACAGGCAAGCGCTTAACCGCTAAGCCATCTCTCCAGCCCTTTGTGTGTTTCTTAATGTAACATTTCTCTATAAAAGAAAAAGTGACCCTCTATACATCAACACAGAAAAACTATCTATGGTGAGTTATAAAATACATTATTTAGCTACCAAGAGAGAAGGTTCAATCCATGAATTGTAAATGTTTTATGCCTTATGTGTGTTATTTTCTTAAACCTTTTAGGAACCCTGCAATTCTTTACTAGGAGAAAATGGCCACTGAGAAAGGCTACATTAGTATGAAGTATATTTAACAACATGTTCATCTGGAAACTACTAACAATATGTTAACAGTTTGCCAAGACACTGTGGATAGCTTATTTTATTTTTTTGACAAGAGGGGTGCAAACCAATTTAGTCACTCTGTTTAAGATTGCTAAGGTTTTGGTGGAACGACTTTAAATCAACAATCTATGTTATCAAAGGACTCAACTCATTGTCATCACCTGCAAAATTCTTGGCAATGTGGGCAAGGCCCAAATCCTGCATGAGGACAGTTTGCTTCCCCTCGTTAACTTCTGCTTAGGCAGGTAGAGGAGGCATTCCTAAGTGATGGCAGGTGAATTAAGGGGAATGATATGCCAAAAGACTTCTTCCCTCATCATTATTTAAACAAGAGTTTATTCACAGCAATGCTGAGGTAGTGGTGAGAAGAGGTGGAGGAAGCCCGAGTGCTCCGGTGATTCCATGCTTCTGCAAGTTAAAGTGTCAACTGCATTGAGTGAAGAGTCAAAAACTGTAACAGGTGATATAAAAGCACAGCCACATTAAAGGCAGCCCTTCAAACAATAATACACTAATGATTAAGTATTTCTCAGGGAAATTTTGCAGAAGAGGGGGCAGAAAGAATGTCAGAGCCACATGTTGGGTCATGATATGCAGAGACATTTCTCCTACCCATAACTGTGGGCTAACTCCACAATGTGTGACCCATATACCTCAACAAGGAGGGGACAGGGGGAAGGGGTAGGACATGGATGAACCTAACAATGGTACCAACTTGACTGTATTCACTGAGTACAAAACTAATTAATAAAAAATAAATTAATTAAAAAATCAGAGCTTGAGAGTCATAAAAAGATATCATTAGTACGTTTTTTTATTCCTTTGCCCAGAAGCAATTGTCAAAGTAGGGTTTCACATACAAGTTTAATGTTTTTTCCATTAATTCTGATAATCATATTCTTCCCAATATACCCACCTGTTATAGCATAAAACCCACACCACTTCAAGTATTTTATCATTGAGATATTTTACATCCATTCATCTGTTGATATCCTCCCTCTGTCCTTGACTTGACTTGAGGCCATGCTTTCATTGAATCATGGTGTTGAGTTTTTAACTGGCTTTTCTATCTATTTTCTATTCTAGTTTTCTATCTTTTGTTCACTTACTGTTTCTATACTTAAAATCCTCCATGTTTCCAGAGCTTTGTGGCAGTGTAACTGAACTTTATCAATGACTGCTTGCTACCAAGAGCTGTTGTATTTGGGACTATGTAAAGACAAGCCATGGATGGCTTGTTTTCCTTTTTCAATGATGTTTTTGTTGATTTTTAAATCCTAGCAATAGAAAAGATATGTGGCACATAGTAAATGCTAAAAACAGTGCATGTCACAGAGGAATTAGGATAGTTTTTGTTGGACCTGAAGCATAAAAAGTATGCATATCTTGGGGCCATAGGGAATAAAATTTGCCTGACTATAAATAATTATTTTATTAAAACAGAGATATCTTAGGAAGAAACAGGACCTCTGTGCATGTTCAAAGTTCTTTATAGAAAAAAATTTTTTTTCAGTAACAGCCAGTTTGTCCTGATCATAAATCAGACTAAAACACAGTGAAGTGAACCTTAAATGAATTGAATGTTAGAGAGCAATTCAATTCCTAGATGAGGAATTTCCAGGAGATAATGTTTGAAATCTTTTGAACACTGATATTTATTCTTGATTCCATTCACTGCCTTCCTTTTTCTCCTTAACTCCATTATGACTTGTCTGCTCTTCCTCTATGTAATAATATTCTTGATGCAATGCTGGTTAAGCATGTTTATCAATCTTTTAAATACGGTGTATTTCCTTGGTTGTTCAGCTTAATGCTCCATTGTCTTCATCTTTGTTACTTATCTTAAGGCTCTCTTTTAGCTTTTGTGTATCAAAATACTGTCAGCTACAAACTATCCACGTTGAAATTTTTTTTTTTTGGATTTTGCTTTTAATATCATTATTTTTGTAATATAGACACTTTTTACCTCACTGGATCAAATTTGACTTGAAATTAAATGTATTCTTTACTTTTAAATGTCACATATTTACATGTTTGTTACCCACTGTCTGTGTGTGTTTACAAATTTTGAAAATATCTATTTTCCCTACAATTTAGCATTATTTTCTTTCGTATTAAATTTATAAAAATAATATTGGTGTGCACCAGTTTCATTATGGTGTTTTAAAGCCAATTTTATGACATTGTGACATGATTATGACTCAAAATATTTTTATTCTTGGCTATTTTTGCTAACTTCCTTGCCAATCATTTGAGAATCCATTTTAGGTACAGTATCCAAAATAGTGTGCTTTCAACACCCAATTACCTAAGCTTCTTAAAAAGGTGAAATCCTGTTAAAGGCAACTTCAAGATTATCTTCAAATAATGACAACTGTGATGGCAGAAGCAATCGAAGTTAATGTTGCCTCTCAGCCTTCCAGTTTGTTATTGTGTATGTTGTATATTGATACTGGACTACTAGTTCATAAAAGTTAGTGATTGCAATAGTCCTGTCCAGTGCTTCCTTTGTGGTGTACAGCACAGTCCTTGTAGATGTTAACCAAGTGTGCAAGGCATATTATTTAATCAGCAAATCTTCAACCAGTACAGAAGAACAGACAATAGTCAGTGTCATCCCCTTTTACTGCCTGGAAGTCAGGTAGTTTATATAACTTTTCAAACAGACTGATTGTGCATCCTTACAAGTACTACTTCCTAATGACCCACATCTTGTTGCTGTCTAATTTCTGAAACTAGAAGCTTGGTCTCATAAAGACAGAGGCATTTTCATTACTCTGACTTATTTTGAGTGAAATTGCATTTGTCTTGTCTAAAGTCATCAAAACTTGTTATAGGTCCTGTACTATTTCATGTGTTAATAAATGGCTCTCTGTGTTTCTGCAAGAGATTGTTTCTAAAGAGGAAAGTACAACAAATGCACACCCACACAGGTGCAGTGATAAGACAACCATTTTTAAAAGTATACAAGAAAGGGAGTGAGAGGGGAATTAATAGGATGGAATTGCATATATGTAATTAGAAGAACAGAATAATGGGGTGAAAAGGCCTAAGTGAGGCCAGGGGAAGAGATTGAATAAAGGAAAGGTAGAGGGAGGGCAAATCAAAATCTAAGAGGGTATAAATAAGTCATATGAAAAACTACTTTTTTGGACATTGGAACACAAAGGAGACATAGATTGTTACTGGAAAAATTTCAGTGCCAAGGATGGGATACCTTCCAGCGAGTTGTTGGCCAGGGAGGTCCCTGAAGGCCCCAAAACATTACAGGCCATTGACAAGGCCCTTGGTTTCCCACCAGGAATAGATGGCAAGACCCTCTTGCTGGAGACTCCATATACTTGGGTTTCAGGTCACTGAGAAATCCTGAAACTGAGCTGAAAACCTCCTCCATGCAGACCAGCTGACAGAAAGCAGGATAAAGCCAAGCTGCATGCAGTTCAATAGGAGAGAGAAAAATCACCAGTGAAGATACTCAACAGTGGACACTACAAGCCTTGTATTTGTCCAACCAGGCCAAATGAGCCAAATAGTGCAATAGTCTGTTATGGGGGAAACCAACTGCCCTCTAATTTGACTAGAGGCCCACTCAATGAGAAGGAATACATTCCTGATGCTGAACACCTATAAAAAAGGTAGTCATGAGCCCTAGGGGTGTAAAGTCTGCTGCTGTCTGGCTAAATGTATATACAATTCTCACCAAACTGTCCAGTAAGCACCTCTCTTAATGTTCATACCCATATATTAATGCTACTCTCACTTTTGGCTAGAGAACCTTCTCTTTTCAGATGGCAGTGTCCTTGGAATGACTCAGAAGGCACCATGGTGCTGAGAAGAATTGACAGAGGAGTGCTCAGCAGTGAAACATCTCTATCACAACTACAACTTTCAAAGCTCAGGGTCCATTGTGGAAGAGGTAGTGGAAAGAATATAAGAGCCAAAGGAAGGATAGGAGGACTCCTTACAATATGCTCCTCCAGACACAAAATGGCCTAGGTATCCATGACCTCACAGTGCCTGACGCTACCTACACAAGACCATCATAATAAGAAGAAAAGATCATGACATCAAAATAAAAGAGAGACTGATTGTGGTGGGGGGATTTGATGGAGAATGGAATTTCAAAGGGGAAAGTGGGGGTAGGGAGGGAATGACCATGGGATATTGTTTACAATCATGGAAGTTGTCAGTAAAAATAAATACATTAATTAGAAAATAAAAATTATGAAAAGTAGGCCATCTTTAGTTTTGCAATCTATTTCTCATTAAGAACATGGGTGCATAGTTTTTGCAAGAATGAACTGAACTAGTTCTAGAATCTCATTCATTCATTTCATATTCATAGTTATCCATGACTATCTTATAAGAAGAGAATATAGACATCAATTAATTCCTTCCTAAACAAAGTGCACTCAGTTCTTCCTGAGCTCAGTACTTCCAATGCATCAAGATGGCCAAAGTTTAGCCTCAAAATGGTGATAAATGTTTGGAAAAGTCAGAACTAGCAGAGGACATGAAATACACGATCACAAACTCTCCCAGAGGCTTCAGGGAGGCTAACACTTCTGAGAGGCGCATGTGGCAGCAAGCCAAGTCCCAACAGTGTCTCGGCGGTCAGGTAAACACTCATGTCTGCTTGTGATGATGGCCCTTGACAGACCATCTGAGGGAGCTTGCCAGGAGTCAGGGCTGGGTTAACACTTGAGAAGATGTGTTTGATGCTTCTTTTGTGGCAGTGGGTTGCTTTAAATTTAGCTTCTCAGGATGATGTGTAACTCATAGAGGTCCATTCATTCTACTTCCTCATTAGTCCTCACAGTGTATAATTAAAGGGCTCATTTAGATCAAAAAGATATGAGATAGTTAGAAGAAACTTGTGTTCCACATGACTCTAGGGTAGGAAGTAGTTATCAGGATTCTCATTCCAGACATAACTTTTTACTTTTTCTTGATTTTTTTACTTATTAAAATAGGAAAGTTTTGTTTATAGTTTAAGGAATCTTTCTCTGCTAGTCATTTTTGTATATTAGGTATGTCAGGGTAACCATGAAAAAAAATAATAGAATATCTACGAGTATGGTCTCTCACTATTGCTCTGCTAATATGGACCCAAGAAGTCTCTCCTCAATGTGGATTTATTCTTGGTTATATGAGAGTTAAATATCCTTTCATCCTAGTTCATTTTCTCCTCTACAACTCAGCAATATTTCTTCTTTAAAATATCTCTTACTTTTTAATGTAATCATTAGAAACTTTTCTTACATGATCTATAATTCCTATAATGCTCTCTCTGTTACATAGGGTAATAATGGAGCTGAAGTACGTTTTGTTTTGAACATTCACTATACAGTAGACATGCTTCAATTATTAGAACTCATTAGAAATCATTTCATTCTCTTTCCTCTACTTTTCAGCACAGTGATATGAAAAAAATTAAAAGACTTCAAACATGTTAATATGAACTGAAGAATTAGGAACAATTTGTCAGACTTATTTTTGTATCTAGCTATAATTTATGCTTTCACTAGAACTCCAGTCACATGGAAAAAAGAAATATAGGACTGGGGAGATGGCTTAGTGGTTAAGGTGTTTGCCTGCAAAGCCAAAGGACCCAGGCTCAATTCCCCAGGACCCATGTAAGTACAAATAAAGAAATAAAACTAAAACAAAGAAATAATAAAAAAGAAATATGATAACTTTGGAGATGACTGGTTTAAACATATTCCATGACAGACTCAGAGTATAACCAAAGTCTTGGATGACAGAGGGAATAGCACAATAGAGAAGAAAAGATATGAAATTCTTCAATGTTTTTCTTAGAAGATCAAGATAACTCCAGTTATGTGTTGAAAATGTAATTAATTGAGAGTTACAAGCAGGAAAGGAACAGAAGGGATGTTCAGGGAAGAGAATAAGGGAAGATAAATAAAGGAAATGGAGAGAAAGGGATAAGGAGGGGGAGGAGAAATAGAGAAGAGAAGAGAAAAGAGCAAGTGTACTTATTAAGAAGAACTGATTTTACACACTCAGTTATAAATTACACAAATGTAATTTCTAGGCGAAAAGTCTATCTTCCCTAAATATGCTCATACTATGACAAATAGAATGAAGTGATATCAATATTTGAAAACCAATTAGAGTAATATTTTCAAAATTGATAAAGTAATATTGTCAAAACTTATTATGAATGCTCAAAATGTTTTAAATAATCCACACACACACTAGCACACATTGTAGCAAACTGCCAAAGGTCAAAGATGAACAACCTCTTAAGAGCAAAATATATAATCTTAAGAGTCAAGACTTGAAAACGGTAATATGTCCTAGGGAGATTTCTCAATGGTTAAAGGCTCTTGTTTGCAAAACTTGCCAGACCTAGTTCAACGTTGAAGTATCCATACAAAGCCAAAACGACACAAAGTGGTGCATGTGCCTGGAATTCATTTGCAGTGGCAAAAGGCCCTGACATGGTCATATTCTCTCTCTCTCTATCTCTTTCTCTCTCTCTCATAAATAAATGAATAAACTCATGGTAAAATTTCCTATAAGAATAATGACAAGATTTTGAACAGAAATGATAATATCAAAGGCAATAATAACATAACAAGATTACAATAAAAATGAGAAAAAGCCCTGTTCTTCCTATATACACCTTGGAAAGTTATCTTGCAAAATACCTGCAGCCCTTTCCAAAAGCACTTCCACAGCTCAGAGTTACTTACAGTTCAGTTCCAAACCATAGTAATAAGGTGAACATCAAAACAAAGTCAATTTCATAAGGGTTTTTTTTATTTCTGGGTGAATTTTAATATTTTGTTTAAATTATAGTGTATTTATGGGCATAGGGACCATGTCTAAAGTCATTACACATCTCTTAATTAAAAAATAGTTTATATTAAATATTCTAATAATGAGCTGTAGGGTTAGCTTAGTGGTAAAGGCATTTGCCTGCAAGGCCAAATGACCCAGGTTTGATTCCCCAGGACCCACATTAGCCAGATGTGCAAGGGGTTGCACGCATCTATAGTTCTTTTGCAGTGCCTGGAGGCCCTGGTGCACCCATTCTCTCACTCTCACTTCCTCTTTCTCTGTCAAATAAATACATAAAATATTTTAAAAAATAAAATAAATATTATTATAACTACTGTAGTCTCATGAATTGAAATATTCTTACTGATGGATCCTCTTTCCTTATGTTGAGTGATGACTAACCAGGGTGATGATTGCTGAAGGTCGGTGTGGCTGTAGCAATTATGTAAAATTACAATGCTATGTCAGATGACACTTCCTTTCCAGAAAGACTTCTATGCAGCTTATAATGTTGACAGACAGCAATGAAGTGACAAAAGAAAACCCTCCAAAATGGAATTGTTCTTCTCAAACTCAGCTTCTGCTTTGTCAAATCTGTTGACATCATCTTATACATTATCTGCTGTCAATTCAATGATGTTTCCACCATCAGGACCAACAGTAAATACCATTCTGAAGAAGCCTACTTCTTTACTTGTCCATAACAAGTGGCTCATCATTTGTCAAAATTTATAATGAAATAATAATTTATTTGCTTTTCAGACTCTATTTCTAACTCTATATTTCTTGCAGTTTCAAATAAATATGCTGTTACTTGTGTCACTGAAGACTTAAACATGACATTTCAAAGTAATCTGTGAGGCTGGAATGAGTTTCTTCCATTCACGCTATGTTGATGTTTCAGCCACTTCCTGTACAACACAAATGTTCTTTCTGGTATTTAGATGGATGAGTTCTTCTCAGGAGTTTTTTTTTTTTTTTTCTTGGTTCAGTTTCATCATTAAAATCACTATGATGGCTATACCCTCATGCAAAATATTTCTTGAAGATATTTAAAATCAAAATTATTCTTTGGGGCTGGAGAGATGTCTTAGCGGTTAAGTGCTTGTCTGTAAAGCCTAAGGACCCTGGTTTGAGGCAGGATTCCCCAGGACCCACATAAGCCAGATGCATAAGGTGGCACAGGCATCTGGAGTTTGTTTGCCATGGCTGGAGAGCCTGCCGTGCCATTCTCTCTCTCCCTCTCACTCTCTCTACCTCTTTCTTTGTCTCATGCTCTCAAATAAATAAATAAAAATAAACTAAACAAATAAAAAATATATTCTTTGATCTAAGAGCTACACAATTGATGCTGTATTAGAAGACATAAAATGACATTAATCTCATTGTACAGCTCTATCAGGCTTTTTGATTGACAAGCTACATTATTAATTAGCAGGAATATCTTATAATTGAAAGGTATTGTGAGTGGTATTAAAATATTCAGTAAACCATGTTGTAAGCAGATGTGTTATTATTCAGTCTTTGTTCCATTTATAAAACACGGAGTATTATTTCTTTTTGTTTGTTGATTGTCAGCGCCTCACTGTCTTGTGCAGGCTGACCTTGAGTTTCCAGAATTTCTGCCCAAGCTTCAGAAATGCTGGAGAACAACTGTGCACCACCATTCCTGGTTACTTATACTCTAGGATTCACCAGTTATACAGACCCTGACAAGAGGGCCACCCTGTCATCTTTTACAGATTTGAAATCAGGCATTGGCTTCTCCTCTTTAGATCTGAAAGAAATACATTACACATTTTCCAGTAGAGGTCTGTCAATCTATATTAAAAATGTGCTGCTCAGTATGGCTGGATACCATGCTACAGTTTCCACATTAGCATCATCTGCTTTACCTCGTACTGTTACTTCACAAAGATGACCGCTTTCTTGAAATCTCATGAACCTACTTCTGTTAAGTTAAATGTACCTCTGCAGCTTCCTTGCTTTTCTTCACATTCACAAAATAGAAGAAAGTTAAAACTGATATGTGGTCACTGGTGTGATCTATTCAACACACTCAGACATTCTCAGTATTAGCAACTAGGCAGTTTACTTTCTTGTCATCCTTGTGTTAACGAGCGTAATGCGTTTAATTTCCTTTGAGAACCTCCCTTTGCATTTACAGCTTGGCTAAGTGTTTATTTCAAGAGGAAAATCTTTGACTTTGTTAATCCTGACATGTCAACATGGTCTCAGTAAAATACAGGTATGGAAGAAAAAGCATGCGAAATCCTTCCTAACAAGAAATAAGTGTCATAACTTCTCTAAAATTATAGAAACAATTTCTAAACAATATTTCTAACATAGGGAAAGCCTTGACATTAAATACGAAATACAGAGGAATAGGGAAGATGAGTAAGAGTGCTGTTTCCATGCTGAACCTGATAATCAGCACCAGGGTGTAGGAGACAGACCCTAAGGATACTCAACACCTATGAAAGCAGAGATCCAGAGGCTCCTAAGAGCTCATCACTGAAGTAGACTTAAAACTCACCCACCATGGCTCAGTGAATTTTGTGGAAGAGGAGCAGAAAGATTGTAAGAGACACAGGTTGAGACATCACACCCAGAGGCATTCTCTCTGAAAAAAAAAAAAAAAGACTGCTCCCACAATGCATAACTGACAACCCCATGGGGAATACCTGAAACCCTACTGAGGAGGGTCCCCTGTGGGATGGGGCCAGAGATGAAGGAAAAGAGGAAACAAACACATGATGTATGCATGCAAAATACATTTTTAAAAATGACAATGATAATAATAAATAAAATATTTAAAAATTTAATAGGAAAACATGTCAAAGAGTAATCTTTCCTACCAATTCTTCCTTTGACTTTGTATTACTTTTGGAATTTTCAAATGCAATTTGGTTTTGTTGATTTCCATCACCCTCATTGTCCCCACCCCCTTCTTCCTTCCAATTCCCTTCTCCTCTGTATTTTCCTACCTCTTTACATATCACATGTACCCCTTTGTCCAGCCCTCTCCCCTCTTGCAACTCATCTCTTTACATTCATTTTTGATTACAGTACTATCTTTATAGGTTTTATCCACATTCCTCACCCTCATTTGTACATTCCTATAGTCATTACAAGCTAAGACCTCTATATCAGACATAATGTGTAGTTTTGTTCTTTCTGAGTTTGAATGAAAACTCATTTAATATGACTCTTTCCAGTGTCATGCATCCATTTTCCTAATGGAAATTTCATAATTTCAATTTTCTATACCACTGAATAGAGTTCCATTTTGCATATGTACCACATCTTCTTTAGCCATTCAGCTCTCACTGGACATCTAGGTTGGTTTTAATTCTTAGTTATTGTAAATAGAGCTACAATAAATATGGATGTGCAAATATCTCTGTAGTACAGAATGAAGCCCTTAGCATCTATGTCCATGATTGGTATGATTGGATTGTACGTAAGGTGTATTTCTGACTTCTTGAGAACCCTTCATGCTGATTGTACCAGTTTGCACTCCCACCATCACTGAAGAAGGCTTTCTATTTCCCTTCATCCATAAAAACTACTTTCTTGGTGACAGCCTTTCTAATCAGTACAAGATGACGTCTCAAAGTTGTTTTCATTTGCTTTATCAGCTGGCTGGGCATGTCAAACCTTTTTTGTCCATTTAGATTTCTTTCTTAGTGAACTGTCTGATCCTTTAAAAATTACTTTTGTGTGTTCATTTTTTGCAATTCTGTGTAACTTCTAGTTATTACTCTCTGTCCGAAGTTTAGGTGGCAAATATTTCTGGCACTCTGCTGGAGGTCCAAAAGTACTAGAGGATGAAATAAGGGACATGGTCTAGGGTAGAGGCAGAGGCAAAAACATTCTAAACCAGACTTCAATAGCATAATAAATAACCCCAAGAAACTCCAAATGGGAGTACAGGAGACTGAAAAGGTTTTTCACAGCAAAACAAACCATCATCAAACTTTTCAAGTTCTGTAATAAACATAATAATAACTTGAAAAACTTTAAAGTATCAAATATTGGTAAGGATGTGATGAAATTAAAACACATTGAAATTATAAGCACGTTAGTGATAATCCCAATTGGTACAATTTCAATAGTTTTGCATCATCTTATAAAGTTCAATATGTGCATACCAACTGACATAGAATAACTCTGTGTTTATGCACAAGCTAAGAACTAATTATATGAAACAATGAATATGCTAAAATATGCAAAGTATCATTAATCATCATAATACAAAGAAAATATTATAATATCCACCAGTTATAGAATGTAAAACACAATTTATGATATTTTCCTACCATATATTAATATTATGTGATTAAAACTTAACACATGGAAAACATATGAATCTCAGAGAAAAATAATTATTACAAATCATTGATACTAAGTATGCATGATGTTTCATTTCTATAATTTTTAAATGTAAGTGGGGCTGGAGCAATGCCTTAGTGGAAAACACTTGTCTGACAAAGCAAAGGACACAGGTTCAATTCCCCAGGACCCATGTAGGCCAGATGCACAAGAGGGCTCATGTATTTAGAGTTTGTTTGCAGTGACTGGAGGCCTTGGGGCACCCAGGCTCTTTCTGTCTGCCTCTCTTTCAAATAAATTATATATATATATATAATATTATGTATCTATACACAAAATTACTGATTTTAGAAAGTAAAATGATGTTCATTTGGGTAAGGGATAGTTTTCAGGTTTATATACCCAAGTTTGGTAAAACCAGTTCATATGAAAAAAAAATATATATATATACGTACATATATATACAAACATAGGGAGAAAGAGTGAGAGAGGCAGAGAGAGAAAATGGGCACACCAGGGCCACCACAAATGAACCCTGGGCACAAGCACTACCCTGTGCACTTAGTACTACCTGGAACAGGAAAATTGAGCCTGGCAATCAAGTATCACATGCCAGAACCCCAACCACTGAGCAATTTCCCAGCCCTTAAAATTATAGTTTAGTTTTGTGAGGAACCTTATTGTTTTCCATAGGAGCCAGGCTAAATTCTTGAGTCCAACAAGTCATTTTTCTGAATATTAAAAATTTTATTTATCCATGTCTCTTCTTTAAAACTGTCCCCTAGCAGAAGTTCACTGAGTTTTTGTATTTGAATAGAAGAAAAAGCCTTTGTTAATGCACTTTTGTTAATTGCATGCTTAATGAATCTCCACAGGAGTCCTACCATGAAAGAAACACAATTATATTCCTCTAATAAACATCTCCAAAATTTCTACTGTCATATGACCTCAGAAGAACTTTTCTGTTTCTACAGAAGCACCAATAGAGTGGAGATTTAGTGAAGTTCAACAGGGTTTCATTCCTTTTAAGTATTAAAGATTGGCGGTACATGAATTTGCTCTTTTGGTGTTAAATTATCAACGAAGAGAAATTTAATGAAATACAATTACATCATTGATTTTCAATTTTATTTTAAAGTAAGTATAAACAATTTTATATTACTGTATCACTTTCCTATGGAGGGCACAATCAGAGCATATATTGGCTTCTTTTAATAGAGAAATATCATGCATACATTGAACATATTAAATGATAGAACTTATTCACCTTGGTCAAGCAAGCCTATAACCACTTAGATTCTGAATATGGGCTGAAACAATGAATTAATGAGCACTTGTACTATTAGCATAGATATTGCAGAGGTCAGTTAACACACAACTTTAATAACATTAATGAGGGCATTGAAGAGAATGTCCAACACATTTTATTAACTTGGCAAGAATACCTGGTGATTTATCAATATATATGAATATGTTATGCATGTATAATGCTTTCTCATTATGCTATAACAAGAGTGTTAAACATGAACTGGCATTCAAAAAAAACAAAAAAAAATGCAACTGTGATCTTTTGGAGTTACTTTAAAGAAAATGTGAATCTTATAATTACCTCATCTGTGATAATGATTCTTTATGTGTTGAACACTAGCTGTTCCCTTAAGCATATAAATATACTAACCAAAGTACTCTCAAATTATGGATTTTCTTGTTAACATTTTTTTCAGTGTAGGTTACTTTTTAAACACCGAATTCTAACCAAGCCAGCATCTACAGACATACTATTTAAATTAAGGGAGTCAGGAGGCATATTTTCCTTCAAGAATGATAAGGATTTGATCTTATAAAAGTTGGGTTTTACCCACATATTTAATAGAACAGTAATGGCTAGGTGAGAATGCATGGTAGGAAGGTGTTTAATCAGCTACAATACTAATACCAGGTATATAATTCTTGCAAATGTGCCTCCCTCTTTTATTTTACTGCTTCTGTGTGTGTATGTTTAACGTGGTCTGTGAGGGGTGGGTGCGTGGTGATGTAGTATGGTGGGTGTGTTGTAGGCACTTTTATGTGGGTGTGTTCTGCGCACCTTTATGTGCCTTCGTTGCCTCCCCTGTGCTCATACGGGGTTGACATAAGGGCATGTGGACTCCAGTGGCCACAGCAGGAGGTAAGGTGCCCCACTCCACCACTTTTCCATTGCTCTTCTGCCCATTCTTTATCTGTGCTCACTTCTCTCACAGATGCCAGAGCTTACTGCTTTTCATATGCTTGGGGCAATTCCCTGCTCTCTGCTCTCATTTGTAGGAATGGGGTTCAAGGTGTGCTTGGCCACTCTCAGCTGTTTGTTGGTTCTGGAAATTCCATCTCAGGTGGTTTCAAGTTCCTTCTGGCTCACATAGTTGTATGGGAGGTGGACATAGCCACAAAACCATCTTTCTTTCCATCCATAGCACCTCTATCTTGACATACTAGTAATGGAATGACTTGCTGCTCCTTTGTGAACCTCAGAAGTACTACATGCTATGTTCTCTCTGAGCTCCAAAATGTTTGATGTAGTGTCGTAGGATTCAGCTCTGGATCGATGGGCTTAAAACCAGCCAAAGAAACTTCCATGCCACCAAGCCAGTGTCTTTCAAGTCCTTACGTTCTTGTCTAGTCAGAAAAGAACTGAAAAATGCAGACAAATGGAGAAGAGTAAATTATGATGTCAAATGCTCTACCGTTGAGCTATGCCCCAGTGGTAAATTAAGAAAGCGTAGAAATAAGAGGTAGGACAATCAGGAAAGCTCTCAAGCCAAAAAGAGTTCCCCACTTCTAAGCCAATCTCACATAATGTACACTTGGAGGTTATTTAACAAACTAGGCATCCAATTAGGTTGAGCCAGGCTGTCATGTTCAAATATACATGTTTGAAGTTGTTTCGATAGTGATCCCACAAGGAGTTCTAACTCAGCAATGACCCTGTCCAAGGGGAGTGTATACCAGAAAAAAAAGTTGAAGAAGAATCAAAAAGTTCTTTCTTAAAGTTGTAATAGCTTAGACTGGAGTTCATTCTAATCTTGCCAGGATCAGTTGAAATCTAAGTTTTTGGGGGGCAAGCATGCCTCACTGACAACCTACAAAATCTTACATTTATCTTTGTCAACAGGTACAGCTGTTCAAATAATAAGTCATGTCTATGTGTACAAAGATTCCACACTGGTGTTTCTTTATGTACAATTTGAGATGTCTCTGCTAAGCATTTTCCCTAGGCAGGAACCTGCTCTGTATGAATTTGGCAAGTGGAACACACTATGGAGACATAGAAGGTATCTGGGATACACATGTTCTTAGCGGCTACCATCAAAATTTATTGTGATCTGGGAAACACTGATCCCCATAGCTGACGGGATCCAGGATGTACATGATGCTAGTAGCTACCATCAAAGTTACTGTGATCTGGGGAACACTGATCCCCAACGCTGCAGACCATCATAGCTCGTAGCTTTGTGTGCCATAAATAATGATAGCACTACTTTGAGTACTCTATGGGGCTTTGCATATTTGCAGGATATGTTATTATTCAGAGTTTATTGCTATCTCCAGACATTTCCCACCAGAAAGCAACAACTTACCATTTTTCTCATTAGAATCCTCTGGTTTTGTTTGCATGTTTAACATCTGCTTATCCCAGAGCATCAGATGAGCTATTAAGATCTTGTTGATAATTGGGATGTTAGGATTTTCATTTGCATATGTTTCAATATCAAAAGCATATATAGAAATAGCACACAGGGAGGCACACATGCATGCATTTATATATTTGTATTCTAGTATATGCCAATGATTCACAATTATTCTTAACATTTATCACCTCCCATGATTTGTTTTAATCTTTTTCATTTCATTCCTTAAGTGGAATAAAATGGACTGCTTAGAAACTGTGAAATATCTAGTGACTTACATATTTATTAGGCAGTGTTTTTGAGATGTATACTATTCAGGAAGTGAGCAATAAGAATTAAAGGCAGGGAGAAGCTGACCTAGAATTTGGTAGCATTTGAGATTTCATTGGTGCTTCAAGAAGATCTGAGACTGAGGTGGCCTTTGGGGGAGTCACTCTAAGGAAACATGAAGGATGGAGGAAGGAATGATAACCTTGCTGCAAACAATTGTTATGACCATTAAACCAATGTTTATGTTAGTCAACACCTTTCTCCCTGGGCTGCTGGGGCCAGGCTATGCCATTTCTGACAGAGGAACAGTTTTCTTTAGAGGGGTATTGAGTTATACATTTTGTTCAATACTATATCCTAAAAATTTGGTAAAATTCCATAGAGATAGCATATGGTTATCCAATAGCACCCAAAAGAACATATTATTCCTCAAAAGTTTATAAAACAAAACTCATTAATTCAACAAATCTAGATCAAATAGGCTACGACAGACTGAGTGGAAGAATCATGAATATTTTCAAGGGATATTAGAGAAAGATTTTGAAAACACTAATAACATAACAATGAGAATCTCATTAGTGGCAAAAGAAGGTACATCTGACCCTCTATATCTTTCTTTACTTAAGGAATCAACTCACAGCTCATTAGAGATGTTTGTGAAACACTTGCCTCTATATTGAATATGTACATGTATTTTTCTTGTCATTATTCTCTAATAGATTATATAACAAATATTTCTATACCATTTACATTCCATTGTGGATAATCCAAAAATGATTAAAGTGTATTAAGGATGTGTGTGTAGGTTATAGTTAAATACTATGCCATGTTTTATAAAAATGACTCAAGTATCTAAAGTGTTTGGGATCTATGGGAGTCCTCAAATCCATTCCCTTGAATGCCAAGAGATAGCTGTATAGGCAAAACTGAAGGAAGTTGTGTGAATTTGAACAAGTGATTAGAAACCTGATAATTATGGTAACACATATATTGGTTTTATAGCAGCATGGTTAAAATACATATTTTGGAAATCTTCATTTTATGTAGCAATAGGATATTACTTTTTATTTGCTAGTGTCCCAATTCATTATATTGGTAATTACGGAGCATTTTATTTTAAATATCTTATTTCATGCACATGAATTTAAAATACAAAATGTAAAATACAAAAGCCATTTTAGCCAGGGCTAGAGTGAGACCCTGATTCAAAAACAACAAACAAACAAACAAAAAATCCACAGACTGTATAAACAAAATTACATTATTAGATTATTTACCCAAACCAATAGGTAAGATTGAAAAAATAATGATTCATATTATTTTTTAACAATATAAAGCCATATCTTTTTAGAAAGACAATAAAATTTGTTTTGTTCTGGAATCTTTACCGATTCAGTAGTATGTTCCACTTTCAAAATTCACATGGAGTATTGAAATAATTGTATATTTAAAAACAAGTAAGCTATAGTTTATCAATGTCTTAGAAAGTAATTGCTGAATGGTCAAATTATTACTATTAAAAAGATGACAAAGCAAAATAAATAACTTTGGATTTATTTATTTATTTTGGTTTTTCGAGGTAGGGTCTCACTCTAGCCCAGGCTGACCTGGAATTCACTATGGAGTCTCAGGGTGGCCTCGAACTCATGGTGATCCTCCTACCTCTGCCTCCAGAGTGCTGAGATTAAAGGCGTGCACCACCATGTCCGGCTTAACTTTGGATTTATAAGATTTCTTTCCCATAGAATCTCCCAATGTACCCAATTTCAAACCAATTGTTAAGGTCAAGATAATGTTCTTGAAACAAAATGCATTATCACGTGATAAACTTATGTGTGTCCCATAAAAAAAAAAAAAAGGAGCCTGACATTTTCACTTTAAGTTTTTTATTAGTTCAGGATAATTCCTCAGCCCTCCTCTGACCCATGGAAACATGTCTAGTACTGAATGAAAAATGAGTGCATCGCAATGGAAGTAAAGTTTCACAGGTGTGGTGGTTTGATTCAGGTGACCCCCATAAACTAAGGTATTCTGGATGCTATGTTCACCAGCTTATGGAAGTTGAAAATTAAAACGTCTTGGAGGTGGTGTACTGTTGGGCACAACCTTATGGGTGTTATAGCCAGTTTCCCCTTGCCAGTGTTTGCCATACTCTCCTGTTGCTGTTGTCCACCTGATGTTGGCGACCAGGTGATGTCTAACCTCTACTCATGCCATTGTTTTCCTTTGCTATCATGGAGCTTCCCCTCGAGACTGTGAGTCAAAAAAAGCCTTTTATTTTTTTTCCCCCACAAGCTGCTCTTGGTCTGATGATTTCTGCCAGCAGTGTAAACCTGACTGCGACAACAGGAGATAGAAAATGTTGATTAAGACATAATGAGCTACCATGCTTTTACATATTAAGAAAACAACTAAATTTAAAATGTCAATTTCTAAGTGTTAAGTATTCACCAAAACTTGTCAAGGTCCTAATTTTATGTTTTTAGCAAATCACTTTTATTTTGACATTTTTTCAATAGCTCGTGGCAAAGATCAGATAACTTTAAGTGTATAAGAGCACTTTGTAAATGTTAAGGCCTTGGATCATTATAAATTATTACAATAAAGAGGTTGTTTGCCAAATTGTGCACAAGGGTTATCAAAAAATAGATGGAATTTCTTAAAAGAAGCCACTTTGTGTTTATTTGTATGGAATTAACAAAACCTTTAACCTTGGTGTTTGGGGCTGTTAGTTAATGTTGCTGCCGTGACTTAGGAATCATCATAGTGAAAGATGACAGAATGCATGGGATTGGGTGAGGCAACAAAGGATTGTCAAGGGCAGGACTGGGAAAGGAGAAAATGAAAATTATAAATGCAGAGGCAAGGGAGGGCGGTCCATGGAAACAAGAACACAAGCGTCACTTTTGCCACCTCAGACATTGCCTTCACTCCTGAAAAAAATGTTTAAAGTCACTTAAATATTTAATGTAGCTGTAGAGATGATTTAGTAACTTCCAAAAATCCAAAAGAAAAATATAAGTATTTATTAACTTTAAAATTGTTTTCAGATTCATGAAATGCCACCCGTAATTAGGACAATATGTAATAATGGTTTACGTTTTCAGCCTAATGAATTGGTTTTGCTGTTTATTCTGGGATCCCAGATTTCCAAGGCTGCAATGTGACAGTTCACATTGCCATGACATGGAACCCTACTTCTCTTTTTTACTCAGTGTAGTGCTCCAACTAGTGATAACACTATCTTCCTCCCTCTTTTCTACATGCTGACCTGAGTGTTTTGCAGTCAGAATTCAGTTTCAATAAATTTATCCCTGAATTACACACTGTCTTCTTAGTAGTGATTTATAAAACATAAGTGAAAACATTCAAATTTTTTGAGCTTTTCCTCAAGGTAGATAAGACTTGTTCTGTTTTGGGCATTATAATGATAAATGCTTATGTAGATGCCTGATATTATCATACCACAGACTAAAGAGAGCAAAAGTCGACAGGCCAGTTCTTTCACTTAGTAGATTCACAAGAGTTGGGACTTATACCAAATTTGATCTTTGCATATTTTTTATCAGCAAAATCAGACAATTTGCAAAAAACAGGGAAGCAAAGAAGTAAGATGAAAAAAAAAAAGGATGTTTGTAAGTCTACTGTAACCTTGGGCGATATCACAGTTAATAATGGCAGATGGTATTACTCCATATGAAGCCCTGTTTGCTGATATATAAATGACTAGAATGCGGGGATTTCAGTAAAATGCAGACAAAGAATCTCCCAGATCATCTCATGTGTGCATATTAGCTATATTACTCATACCTAAAAAGCGGTACCTTCTCACTGAGGTGTAACTGTATTGCAATAACACTTTCAACATATTAGGAAAACAGCAGAAAGATAACATTGAGCCACTTACAAAAATCTTAGGGCTGGGGAAGTGTGCTGTGTTATTCAGCCTACTGGATATGAAGGCCATTGTACACATGAACTCACGGCAGCTATGGCTACCTTCACAAGACCTGTGCCTGATGGGGCATCAGCATAATGTTATGGATAGGGGAGAAGCTAGTAACAGATAGGAAAAGAAGGCCGACAGTGGGAATGAAGGACGGTAATGTGGTACATACAGTCAAAATGTAATATATGCATAAAAATTGAAGCTAAAATGACTAAAATTATCAAGCAAATGAAATATGTAAGTACTGCTGAATTTTCCATGTGTATAATAAAACCTGAAATTGCTAAATTCCAAAAGTTAAACAAAGCCAAAATTAGAAAAAAATACTAAAACTGAAATTCCAGTAAGAAAATCTCAACTGGTCGGGTAAGAGATAGTAGAAAGCTTTCTCTTTGTCTGGGTAGTTTCTGTATCCCCTTAGGTATAATGGTAGTTTGAATGGATGTTCAACAAGAGATTCTGGAGTTTTAGTAAAGATTCTTGGATTTCTAGCTACCAGGCTGGAGGAGGTGTCACTGGGTGAATCCTTGGGTCTAGTCCTAAGGTGTTACCGGGGACAGATCTAAATCCCAGCCTAACATAACAAGATTGCTTGAGCTCTGCTGAGGGGTTCCTAAAAAGTGCTTGGTTCTGATGCTTCTGGTAGTGTCTCTCTGCATGGGCCTGTGAAAGGGGGACAGTTTCTTCCACCATTATGGAACTTCCCCTGGGTCTGTAAGCTTCATATAAACCCTTCTTCCTATAAACGGTCTGGTTTGGAATTTTATCCCAGCAATGTGAACCTGTCTACTATATGTATAAAATGGAATAATGAAGAAACTGAAGCCAAAGAATAGAATTCTCCACTTAATATTGATCCTCAATACTAGTTGCTACTGACTTCATGTGATCAGAACTGTGTCTTTTCACTAGTAAAACATATTCTCCATCCTCTTCCCATGTGTGGTGCAATATTTTTGTAATAGTTGTTACAATAGCGGTTGTTACTAGTATAATGGTAATGCTAAGCCTTGAATTTAGCCAGCTCTTTAACTCTTCATGTTCTCATTAACAAACCCCAGGAGGTTCTTATGATAAACTGTTTTCACTAATATCTCAATGATGTTGATTAAGGAACTGAAGAAATAAAGAAGCTAATAAATATGGGATACATATGCCAGAGCCATTGTGCATGAAGCATTATAAAATTTTATTTCATTGTTGTAAAAGTTCTAAAATTAAATTTTTGTAGTGGTATTTTGTGCACATAATTAAAAAGGTTTAGAAAAGAAAAAATAATAACTACCACGTTATGTTAAACAAGTGAGCAATGCAGTTGAATCATAATCCACCTTACTGTTAACATTCCATTTGAGCCAAAACATAATGTATCCAAGGTTAAACAGCAAGCATGGATGAAATTTCAAATACAGAATCTCCAACTTGATGCTACTTGCATTTCCCACAGTTCTGCACTTAATACTGCTTTCCTGGAGTTCCTTAGCATGGTTTTTAATCGGTAGATACTATTTTCCAACTTCCAAGCCTGGAAACTGCAAGTGAAACATGGTTGTTGAGATTTGTGATGAGTTTCCTAAACAGTTGACAGCTCTCCTTAGTCTGATCACCTACCTTAAAGAATACTCTGATATCTTGCTGGTGTTGCGCTGTTGTTGTTGTGTTTGTGCTGTTCTGTTCTGTTCTCTTTTGTTCTGAGACAAGGGCTCATGTAAATAAGCTGACTTCTATAGAGCCAAGGATGAACTTGAACTTTTGATCCTCTTGCTAGGATTATAGGCATGTGCTACAACTCCCTGCTGCAAACACAGATTTCCTGTGAAGATTTTCTCAAATGCTGTGAAGAAATTGAATTCAATGCATTCTCATTTAATTAATTGCATATGTAATTATCTATCTATTCTTCTATCATTTCATCTATCATAATCCATCATTTATCTATCTATTTGTACATCTGTCTGTCTGTTCATCCATTTATCTACCTGTCTTTCTCTTTGTCTGTATAATTTATTTACACATCAATGTATTTACCTGTTATTGGTATAACTTTGAGGATTGACATAGGATAAAATGTAAATCTTAAAAGCTTCCTCTGTTTTCACTTATATGTAATGCATATGTATATAATAAATATATATTTCTATAGATAATGAAATGTACATAATAAACATTCATAGCATATTGGTAGTTCTACAAAGAAGAAATATTGGAAATGGTTATATACAACAATTTGTAAAGGGTTATAGGTGTAGAAACTTCCAAATACTCTCCTGGGTGTTGGATCAAACACAGTGGAGACAGCTGACCATGACTAAAGTCTCTGAAACTCTAATCCAAAATACAAGTTTATTCCCTTTAAATTTTATCTCTGTTTTCTTGTCAGAAAAAAAGGTTGTTTAACACATTACTGCCAACACTTCTTGAAAAATCCTGTAACAATTCTAATCCTATGGTCATCCCATGTCTTATTTTGTCTAATCCTTTCTGTGATTCAATAAAGCAGATTATTAAGATATAAGACTGGACACAATATCTGCATTACCCAAATGCTACTTTGCTAACAGACCCTCCAGTTGCTTGTTTGGCCACGTCATGCAGTCACTATGAATGAAGGTCTCAGAAGAGGACTGACGATGCAGCACAGACCCTGGGAAGTCAGAGATGCTCAGGACATGAAGAATCAATGAGGAAAGCCAGTCTGAGCACCTGTTAATCCACATGGTACACACGAGAAGGTGGATGTTAACTCCCCAGCATAATATAGGAACATAATTAGTTCTGGCTGATAAAGTGTACATACCTATAATATATAACTAAACTCATAGTTTAGCTTTTATCATAAATCAAGAATATGAAACATAACAAGCATTTGAGAAAGTTTTGTTAGGCTCTCATTTTCTTTTCTCTGTCTAATTTTCATTTCCCTTCCGGACCTTAGTTCTTTTGGTGGCAGCTTGTGTAAGAGGCTCAGTAAATACTGTTTGGTGAATTTGACATACTCATGCCTTCCAAGTGGAATGGCCAGGGCAGCTTGTGGTCCAGCTCCAATAAATGCATTTATTCCATCTCTCTAGAGCTATTTCTATACATGGAACAATAACAGTCAATATGAGACTACAAGGAAAACACAAGTCATGTCCACTTTTAGTGGTTGTTCAGGGTGGTATAAGATTAGAGATTTTAAGAGTGGGTGAAGAAAATAGTCTGTCTGAGATCATTTACATGTCTGTATAAATTTGAGATTTAGGGAACAAAAAGGTCATACTATCAAAAATTCTAAATGGCAGTAAGGAAGCATACATGTTAGAATACATTCATACTATAAAATCACTACCTACCAGAAACAAATTTGATTTGCATTCTTTATTTGTATCTGAAAACCCAAAATTCATGTGAAACAGAACTTGTAACGTAGCAGAGTTGAAAGAGAGAAAGAGAGATAGACAGAAAGAATTAAGAGACATCATCTAGTTTGTAATCTAATATCAGCAAAAATCAAATGACCTTTGGGTCTTTAAGTTATGTTAGACACAACATTGTTTTTGTTGAAAGTTAAAATTTCTGCTCAAAAGAAGTAGATTAAGATGAAATAAAGCTTTTATGATTAAAATTGTTTGAAAAAATAAGTAGAGGACACAAAATTTGTATGGATAGAGGAAAATAATTGGATGAAATGAATTTACTTGACATGTAGAAAATTGCCACAGAGGACATATGAGTTCTGTTAATTCTAAAATTATATTATATTGTGACTACATCTGGATTTCCAAGGTAGAAGTGATTTGATATGAGATAAGTTCATAGAGCCGAAAAGATATTGCATTGATATGTAAAGCCAGAATTATTCCAAATTGAGCATCGTGTACCAGAATCTAGAGAAAAGTACAAGATAACTCATAAACAAATAAAATGCAGATGAAAAAATATTTTGAGAATGCATGAAACATGTAGTGATGAATCCAGCTCAAATTAACTCACCCTGGGAAGCCTTGCCTCTCCTCTGAATCTCCATGTCTCATATATAATGCAACTGATTGTACACTGCTGATTTTCCATACAATTTCATCTTTTATAGCTTGACAAAAATCCATTTTGCCTTATTAGGATGCAAATTCTATAAGGTTACTTGGTAAAAGAACACTTTTTGAGGTGATGAAACAATGATCATATCTAGAACAGTGATGGTATTCTGTTAATGCATATATTTACAAACTGATTGCATTGTACAGTTCTAATATGTAAAGTTATTGTTATTTAATTATACTGGAACATATTTTAATGTTTGTAGATTTGACTCAAGTTATTCAGATGTCCTGCTGTCAGGCACAGTATGTAAAAGGAGAAAAATGAGAGAGGGTCCAACTGGATAAGGATTAGCTTGGCTTTTGAAGTTTTCTCACAAATGTGATCAATGAAAAATGCCACACATTAGCTCTATTTTATGAGGTTCTCCACAATGAATGACATCGTCTTAGGATGATAATGACTTGGGTGTTTTGGCAGTAGTGATAGTTCTAACGTATCTGAAGGTGTCCGTGTTTCTGAAGGTTTCTTTGTGGACTAATTCATGGATTAGTCCACACTGGGGATGAAGCCTCACCCCTTAGGGATTCCTGATTTAAAGCAGATAAAAGAGATGAAACACAGCACTGCGAAAGAGCAGCTCATTGAGGTGAAAGAAGTGACTGGGGCTTTTGTGAGCAATGAGAATAAAAGTATGTGTTTTTGTGAAATAGAAAGGAGACACTGTCAATGCTATTGGCAGATCAATAAAACAAGAGAAGAGTAAGGACTCTTCTGCCTGTACAATATGCCCTGAATATCAGATGGCAGGAGTGATTATAAACTTCATCTGTGACAGATGATGAAAAAAAATTACTGCAAGTTTCGATTATAATGGGCTCAATAATTTTACTGTACTAAAAGTGAAAAAGCTTGGGACAGGAGGAAGGTCAGGAGATGGGAACATGTATTCTATATCTAGTTCCATTAGTTTCTTGAAATAATATTGCTGGCAAACTAGGCATCTGCTACATGCTTGTTCACTGACTGACACATTAACAGACTCAGGGAATTATCTATAATAATAGCACTGACTAGTTCCTATGACTCATCTAGAAAAATGAAGAATTAAAAAATGTGATCAAGGGCCAGAGCGATGGCTTAGGTAACTAAGAGACTGTTGCTCAAGTGTGAGTACTGACAGTGTGGTCTCCAGAACCCACACAAATGTGTAAATGTTGGGTGGAAATGGTGGCCTGCTTGTAATGTCAGCATTCCAGAGGTAAAGACAGGATACCTAGGGCAAGCTATCTGTCTACATTGCCTAGTCAGGGAGCTCTGGGTAACACTGAGTCACCTTATCTCAGAAATAAAATGGACAGCAATAATGACGACACTGGCCAGAGAGCTTGATGGCTTAGGGGTTGAGGCACTTGTTGGCAAAGCCAAGGTACCAGATTCACTTCCCCAGTACCCACATATGTCAGATGCACAAGCTGTCACATGCATTAAGAATTTGTTTGTAGTGGCTAGAGGCCCTCGTGCATCCATTCATCCATTCTCTCTCTCTCTCTCTCTCTCTCTCTCTCTCTCTCTATATATATATATATATATATATATATATACACATACATGTAGTTGCATATATATATATGCAACTACATGCATATATATGTGCATATATATACATATACATACATACATACATATATATATACATATATATAATATACATATACATATATATATATATATATATATATATATATATATATATATATGCAACTACATGTACACACGCACTCAAACTTCCCACACCACACATTTAAAACAGATGTGCTTTCATCTGTAAGATTTTGCAGGATCTGAGTTAAGTGAGTAAAAATGGCTGGCTAAATGGTTATTAATATAGGCTGATCTCTAAACTTGAAAGACAGAAATGTACTAGAACAATGGTAACAAGACCAATTTTTATAAAGTTGTAAACTGTTTGATCTGAACTGGTAGACCATGACTGTGAAGTGTTAAGTTAGTGGGTCATAAGAATCAAATGAGGATTTCAATGTATTATACAGATGCTTTGCCATGTTGCTCACATTGTCAGTGAAGGAGAGGTACCACCTAGGAGGAGAAACTAAGCTCTGAAGGGACCTAACATCGAATGATTCTCTGTAGTGTGGGAAGATTTTGAAAGTAAAGCTGCTGCTTTCAAGTGTTCATGGTAGCCAAGATAATCTGAATGAACTGGGAAATGACTTAGTGAAAGTTGTCATGTAGCTTTTATTCCTACATGGAAGAAAATGGATTACATGGCTTGAATTCCATCAGTAGAGTGCCCTGGATGAAGAGAGAAAAGCCCTGACTTCCAGTGAAGACCCTAAATTTCTGTTACACTCATGCCATTGAAATGTGCTCCTTTCCAATAACATCTACCTCATGAAATTTTTTATACAAAAAATATATAACAAATTTTGGACATTGTACTTTACTGAGTTAACCATTTACTTTGGTCAGAAATGAGTTGATTATATAGTAAATAGCAGTCATAAATTAGATATGTTTTCACTCCTTGAATAGAAATAACTTTACTACATTTGTTATTGACAAAGAGTAAATTGGGGCCCAAAGATAGCTGCTGAAATAGTGATGTGTGTGTGTGCGTGTGTATACGATTAAATTGTAAACGTGTTTGTTTTTGTGGTGTTTAACATGTAACACAACAATAACTGGATAGTGATAATCTGTGTCTAAAAAATAGTAACTCAAGTAAATATTTATTAAAATGTTTACATAACTGTATTTTAATGCACTTTAGGAATCCAAATACTTCAATTCCAAAAAGCAACATATTCTATTGACTTACAATTCCTTTTTTCTAGGATTGGAAGTATGTTACACACATGTGAATGATTTATACTCTCAAAAACTATCTACAAAATTACAATCTTGCAAAGAGGTTACTTGTCAGTATTTTCTTTGACCTGATTGGGCACCCAGGGTCTGTGTGCCAGCACCCTCTGGTGGGCATTGGTTAAAAATAAAATTCTACTAATATATCCATTAATGTCATTAGGTTTTTGTAGATCTGAATTCATTTTCAGAATGTTTCTAGTGTTCTTTTTGTCATGTTGTTTCATATGCATGCTGCCCACAAGTCATTGCCTGACTCCAGACCTACAAGTAATCCTATGACTGCCGGTGTACTGCCGTATCATTTTCAAAGATCTCATATGCATTTTTTTACTTAAATTTGTGCATATTCATGAAATAATTTTAACTATTAATGATACTTTTGAACATTCATGTCTTCCCAAAACGTGTTTTATTGAGCCAAATTCTACATACAAACACACACACGTGTGACTATGCATGTGTGTATGTTTGTTCAGTGAATCTTCTGACTACTGACTATTGACTGATTATGGTCAATAACTACAATATTGAAACCTCAACATTTCTACCTCAAACTGCTTTTATTAAAATATACCCACAGATGGTGGGTGTGGTGGCGCACGCCTTCAATTCCAGCATTCAGGAGGCAGAGGTAGGAGGATCATCATGAGTTCGAGGCCATCCTGAGACTACATAGTAAAATCCAGGTCAGCCTGAGCTAGAGTGAGACCTTACCTCAAAAAACCAATCACACACACACACACTATATATATATATATCTATCTATATATCTCTACAGTTATTAGTCTTGCTGTGTAAATCAAATTATGCTTTTTAAAATTATGCTTCTTTTTTGAGGAAGCCATAGTAAAAATACAGTTGGCTGTCAACATTAGAATGGCCATATCTCTGTCAGAATGTCCCAATATTTCCTCCTTATGTCTGACTATGCATTTTGGTCAACATCACATTTCCTTAAAATATATAATTATGCACACTTTTAACAACTGAATATTAAGAATGTCATAAATACACAAAGAAATCTAAGTATCAAAATGTATTGTATATGGACCTTTGTACTTCATTAAGTACAAGGTAAATAATTTGAAATTCATTTTGATAATAAAAATTAAATACATATATTGTGTTATCCAAGAATCCTTGGTATAATTTAGGTATTGAGTATTTTACAACACACTGGTATTAATTGATTAATGACTTCTCTCCAAATAACAAAATCTAGTGTTATAGTGTATTAACGAAAAGTCATTGGATTTGAGTTTATATAAATACTTTTCTGGGTAACTATCTGTAGATGAGAAAATGCAATCAAAACTGATTCCTAAAGCAGATTTTTTCCTTATATACAATTACTTGTGCATATTTTGTGTAGCTTAGATTATTTTCAAAGATAAAATAAAAGTGGCTATACAATTTTGAGAGAAATTTTTGACTGGAGTTTTGTGTTTATGGGATACCATAAACAAGCAGGAAAAGAAACAGAACAAGGCATGAACAGTGTCTTGGAAAAAAGCATGGCAGTGTCCTTACTGCAGTCATGCTCCATGATGTCCACAGGCTGCCTGCGAACATGGTTTGGGTGTGTGTACTTCACAGTCTCATGGTTTCATGCATTAGGACTAAACGGGTTCATGGTTAATTGAGTAATGTTCATCTTCTCTCACCACAGTGGGCTGTGGTAAATCCTGCAAGCCAATGGAGTCCAAATTCATTTCCATCGACTATGTTTTTAATTTACCATATATTTCATGGCATATTTATAAACATTTTAATGATCCCATATCCTCCTTTCTTCATGATGGGAATTTCCCCAGAATATCCACAATACTTTCCATTTTCGACCACATATGAGAAACACACCTGATTTTATCCAATAAGTTTGCAATTATTTTATGGTAAAGCTTCCCAAATATTTGTAACTATAAGAAGCACCTAGAATGATGTGAAAAACAACAGCTTCTTGGATCTACCAAGTAAAATTGGGTCATAATTTTATTTAGAGATGCTTGGAAAATGGATGTTTACAAAAGACAATCAAATTTATTTAGGTTGTTATTTAGATAATTCACTTCCAGTTTTAGTTCTACTTTGAACAAATTTACATCAAGATGATGTGAAGCCACAGTCCAAATTAAACCTTAACACATAAAGTTGGAGGCTGGGAATATATCTCAGTAGTTAAAGGCACTTGCTTGCAAAGCCTGCTGGCCCTCTTTCTATTTTTCAGCACCCAAGTAAAACTGGATGCAAAAGTGGCACAAACATCTCAAGTTCATTTGCAAGGGACAAGAGACCCTGGAAGGTGGGCAGGAACACACACACACACACACACACACACACGCGCGCGCGCGCGAGCAAGTAAATGATTATGATTTTAAAATAACTATAGTTGAACTTATCTTTATGGAAAATTGGAACGTTATTAAACAAGTAGTTTCTTGAGTTGGTCTCAGTTCCAAAGCTTTATGTAATATTCTCTTACTTAGGTTTGGATGATAAAATGGACTCTACCCCCTAAACCTGCTACAGGACATTAATAGGAATTAACTACCATGTAACTGAATCATTTGCCTTTCCTCCCGCTTCTTATGTTGTATTTGACAGAGAACTTTCTGTTAGAGCAAATTCACACTAAGATATCGATAATTCACAATTTACTTAGCTATCCAAATTTCAGGAATAAATTGAAGTGCCTGGATCCTATATTAGTGTTAGCTTTGTATTGCTATCTAACTATCATAAATTTAGAGGTTGATAATGAAAAAATATTCCTATTTGCTGGTTCAGGAGCACTGCACATTTCTGTCTAAACACAGAAGTGTAAAAAAAAAAAAAGATGCCAGGGGAGACCCTTGTATAGAAATATGTGCTTCCAAGTTCTCTTAGCATGTTGTCAAGAAAATGAGATCTCTTCATAATACATATGTAGGTTTTTACATTTTGATAAATATCTCCTCATTTTTCTCACCTTTGAAGCCTTGAATGTTCTATTGTTTTTTCTGAGTTCAATTATTTTTCAGATTATACATATTAGTGGGGTTCTACATTTCATGTCTTTCTGTGCCTTTCTTACTCCACTGAGCACAATGTCTTCTGGGCCCACTCATAATGCTGCTACTGGCAGTATTTCCTTTATATTGTGGCTGAATGATATCACCCAGTTTCTTTATCTATACACCCATCAACAGACACTTGGTTTGCTTAAAATCTTGCTTGTGGAGAGAAATATGTCAATGAATATATGAATGCACATATCTCTAAAATACTGATTGGGTTTTGTTTTCATATATACCAAGAATTAGGATTGGTGGAATATATAGTAGTTTTATTTTAGAAGTTCTCTGACACACACAAAAAAACTGTTTCACAAAAGACTATATTAGGGTCAGTTTTTCCATCACTAAAAATGTATATCATTCAGCTAGTTCAGTCAATAGAGCATGAGACTCTGAAAAATGTATGTCATCTCTTGGGATAGACATCTAATGCTATACCCAGCTAAATTTGTACTCACAAATAGAAACCAATTGTTAAGGGAGAAAAACGTATTAAATCCGCTCTGCTTGCAACACAGTGTATGATGTATTCATTCTGAGAACTTCATATTGCTCTGTACTTCTTTAGCACTTAATATGTAGCTATAATTTATCACACTCGCCTGACACAAAGAATTATGGCACCTTATATAATATCTGAATTGACCTAAAAGATTGCCCATTCATCTCACAGAACCACAAAATCTGGCTCTGCATTTGAAAAACACTTAGACTCTAAGTGCTGAATTTTCTTATTACTACCAAATACAATGGAACAGAATTCGAGAATCACTTGGAATGAAAGCAGGGCAATGTGCTAGGGAAATGTATCAAATATCCACAGTGGGTAGCTGGTGGCTGCCACATCCAAATCCTAAAAAAAAAAAAAAAAAAGAAAAAAAAAAAGATTTGATTTCTTTCTCTTGAGTCACAAAATGGAAGGTCCAGGATGTATGTTAATGGGTAACAGTGATTATCTTACTTCATGGCTCTATGGTAAATGCAGGCCTGGCTTTCAGAAAGTTGAAAATTAAATACAGACATCAGAAGGTTGGGGTGAAAGGGATTTGTTAGGTGTTTGCATTGTGATGCTGAAGAACTCTCATTAAGCTGCACATTGTAATAATTAAAACATTGCTTTGAATGGGTTTCAAAACTTAAGTAGATCCAGGGAAATTGGAGAGGGAATTAAGAACTAATTACATTAAAGTCTAAAGATCAATTTCTCATGGGTTGGTAGCTTCTCAAGTTTGTTTCTATAGCATAATGAAACAAATATTAGGAAATATCAAAAGATTCTTCTCTGAGGCTCAAAAATATTCCACAGTAGAAAACCTTTTCATAGAGTTGTGTATATGCATTAGATTACCTTTAATTTACCAATATACATAGTATCCATTATAAGTTTGCTGATGTTCTTGACACCTAACCCCCAGGCAAGGAATTCATATATTAAGAAAGATCAGATTGGCATTGTGGAAGAGGTTAAACAGAAGTATTTCCCAAGTCTGAATGAAAAGTGGCAGTCATATAAGATCAATAAAATCCAATCTTTATTTTAATTTATTTTATTTTTTCCTGAGTAATGACACTATTTCATTAAATGTACCACATACTCATCATGCTACTTGATGATGAGGTTTATTTTTTCAATTCCATTTATTCCTCAGAAAGTTGGAGTCTTGCTTTCCCAATCTAGATAAGTTTAGGACTAGAGTCACAGTAGGCAACTGAGTGCAAGACTAGGGAGGGCATATATTTTTCATTAATATCCAAGCATTCTATCCTTTGTGCTTTAGAAAAGAGTGATCCTGGGCTGGAGAGATGGCTTAGAGGTTAAGGCCTTTGCCTGCAAAGCCAGTGGACCCAGGTTCAGTTCTCCAGGACCCATGTAAGCCAGAAGCACAAGGGGATGCCTGTGTCTGGAGTTTGTTTCCAGTGGCTAGAGCCCCTGACACACAGTTCTTTCTGTATCCTTCCCTCTCTCCCTCTCTCCCTCTCTCTCTCTCTCCCTCTCTTTTTCTCTCTCTCTCTCTCCTTCTCCCTCTTTCTGCCCCCCCAAATAAATAAATGAATTTTTTTTTTTTTAAAAAAAGAGCAATCCTACTTTGTCGAGATTTGAAGGAAATCCTGTATATCTTCTGGAACACACTCCAGCTGTGTTGGCCATACAAATAATCATTGCGAATTTTCTCCTAAATAGATATTAAAAGAGGCCAGAGCCATAGCTGCTAGCCTGTAGCATTGAGGAGAGTCCACTTTGGTCCTAAATGGAACAGGTACCTCCCATGTCTAACTCCAAGAGGGGACTTGAGAACAGCGGAATGCTCCCGAAGGCTTAGTTCTAGAAGACACAGGCCTCCTAAAATAGCTGAATTTGGTCCAAGAACTTGTAATGACCATGCCAAGTTTCTGTATTTGCAAGCTGTCTACAAAGGTTATAACCTTTCTCCTTCCTTCTCTGCCTCTCCTGGGGTAAGGTATCGCTGTGGGAATTTGAGAGCAATGGATCCATCCTCAGCTCTTGATTGGGTTTAATCTGGAAGTCAGATAAAGTCACATAAACCTATGTCAGTAGATTTCAGGTTTTGTCATACGAGTGAAATATACAAACCATGGAGAGAGAAGCTTAGAAAGACTTTATTACACATCTTAAGAGAAAGAAAGAAGGCAGGGCTCCAGGAAAGAGGAGGTAGAGCCTCAGGAACGGTAACACCTACCTGGTGATTCTGGTTGGAGTCTTTCTGGGGAATTTCCTGGGTGGGGGCTGATCTGGTCAGTCCAGTTTCCATGCTAGGAGCCCAGGCAATTTGTCATCTTATTCACATCTTGCTGTCAGGTTTCCAGGGAAGGGGATTCCTTTAGGGAAGAAGACAAAAGGAACAAAGAAAAACAGATCCTTCCTGTCAGGCTCAGGACATTTCTCACTTTAGCCTTAAGGAGATGAAAAAAAAAAAAAAAAAAAAAACTTCACTTTGGGGGAACCAGTTACCCTTAACCCTCTAGATATTTTCTATCTCATTCTTACATCTGAAGAGGTGACCATAACCACCTCATTATGTTGTGGATGAACAGATCTCCCAGCATCCCAGGCTTCCTTTAACAATAACTCTGGCCTTGCTGTCTTTATCTCTAAGGACCCAAACTATTACACCCTGTTAATAAAAATTACAAGATAGAACTAAGAATAAAGAAGAGAGAAATAATATGATACTTAAAAAAAATTAAAATTACACACACACACACACACACCACACAATGAGCCTAATCATGGAAACACAAATGAGAATATGCATATTTGTTTAAAGTGTAGGTCCCTATTTTAATTGCAGCAGATTTGCAGTGATAAGAATGTCTCTTTACCTACTTATTGGACTTTATTAAGTCTGATCATTCAGGCAAGCTGAAAGTATTCTGTATTATATTTATAGAATTGCTAAATATAAAGTTTATGTCTGAGTTGACAGACAGGGCTTGGATGAGTCAAGCACTCTCTCTCTCTCTCTCTCTCTCTCTATATATATATATATATATATATATATATATATATATAGGTTTATTCCAACTGTGTTATTTGATGCGATTTTTCATTTTGTTTATCTCTAGCTCAGCAGCCAACCTTTACCGAACTAAACACATCCTGACCCAGACATAAAAGATAAAAGCATCCCATCTAATGGGCTCTTATTGACATCACAGTCCCTTTTATAAACTAAAAATGGCTCTCCTATATTTCTTTGTTCAGTTATGTGAAAGATGTAGGCTTTCTTGATATATAATATGGATGAAGATAAGCAAGAACAGGAAACTTCAGTGCTTTCAATAGCAGGACCTCATGTACAAGCACTTATTTTTTAACTTTATTTTTATTTATTTATTTGAGAGAGAGTGAGAAAGGGGGGAGAGAGAGACAGAGAGAGAGAGAGAGAGAGAGAGAGAGAGAGGGAGAGAGAATGGGCACACCAGGGCCTCCAGCCACTGCAAATAGACTGCAGACGCATGTGCCCCCTTGTGAGTCTGGCTGATGTGGGTCCTGGAGAATTGAACTGAGGTCCTTTGTCTTTGCAGGCAAATACGTTAACCACTAAGCCATCTCTCCAGCCCCACAAGCACACATTTGCAACTGTAACTCAGCATTTACTTCAGCACAGATTTAAAATGCCAGGCAAAGCTTTCGTTAGTTTTAATCAACGGTAACATCACCCTCTTGCTCTTACATCCTGTCTATCCCTTCTTTAATATTCCCTGAACCTTGGAGAGAGTGATAAAGATGACTCAACAGTCACTTACTCTCAACACTTTGTTAAGTTTTGAGTCTTCCAGTATCCACCACCTTTTGCAAAAAAATATAAACTTTGCTGGAAGCACTAAACATTGCATAAATATTTAGGGAGAAATTTGATCAGCACATAATATTCATGTTGTCAAACAGCAGCAGTAGTTTCCCTCTGTCGGGTCAGTAGAATCTATGACCTTTTCAGTCATAGGCTTAACCTGGTTTTCAGTATCAAGCAGGAGCTCCACTCCTGTGGAGTGGCCCACAGATCCTGTTAAAAGAGAAGCTGATTATCCTTATAACATACCAGGATTGAACAACTTGGTATATTTTGCTTGGCTGGTCAGTTTGCCCCCACATTTTATGCAGGCACTAAGTGTGTTTGGTAGACCAGAATTTTACTGAATTCACTTGTTGCATGGCATTGTACTAACAGTTTTAAATCTATTTCAGTGCTTTTCAAAGTTCTTTCTCTTTCAGGTCAGGTCACTTCATTATTAGGACTTATACTGATTGAATTCCGAGTTACACTGTGACTTTCCCAAGGGCATATTTATTCACCTGGGATAATTCTTTCCATATTTAAGATGTTTTAGAAAGTATAACATACTACAGAATGCTACTTGTGATTTCGACACATACATAATCTTTACTTTCAAAGATAATCCTACCAACTAATGTGTTGACCAGTGCATGGAGGTGGCTTTGAAAATGTATTTGCCCTAGAGATGCTTCCCACACTGAACTTATTAGTTGCAGGAGCTCCTTGAGAAACCTGTTGTATTTGCTCCTCTTGCTTTCTGTTGAAGTGATATCTGTATTCAGAGAAGGATAATTTCTATTGAGGCAAAATCTACCTCCAATGGGCAATTTTGATCAATGTCCTTATCTTACAAGACAGATGCAGGGCATACAGAGAGAGACAGATAATCAGTTTGTTCCATAATTGTTGGTTTTAATTAATTCATCACATAAACTACATTAAGATTTAATGATGGAACTGGAAAAGACAAAAAAGTAATGTTGCTGAAGTATAACAGTCAAAAAGGGAAATGGATTGAAAAGGTAAAGATGTCACGATGACTTCATACTTCACAGGAAGAACATATAGACAAATATATTTCTCAAGTTGGAAAATACAAATGCAGTGACTACAGAGTAAAAGATACATTCTCTGTTCGTGTTGTCTTCTATGGATTAGATTTTTAGTGTTCCAAACTTAGTTTATAAAGAAAGCACTATTCAGACATCGAAAGCACAACTATTTATTGGTACTTCCTGGCAGTCTCCCCATGATGCTTGCACACTCTAGGTCCTCACAGATTCACTAAGAAGATTTACATTCATAGCAATCATGGACCCCAAAGGGTAGGGCTGAAGCTATGAAATTTACCTCTTAAACACATAGCATTTCTTTGGCAAGAAAAATAAGTTACATTAAGTTTCTTTTTAAGCCCTCCTCACCTTCGAGAAAAATAATGTTCTTAATTCTACTAAAACACTAAAATAGCTAGAATGATGCCAAGAATCTGCCAAGAGGGGAAAACTACCAGGTGCTGAAATGGCAAAGATCCATGGGATAGAGTTGAAGAAATAAAGATGAATGGGGATGAAGCGTTTGGTTTGAAATGAATTCAAATGAAAAAATTAGTCCAGACTATGACTGAGATATAATTTAATCTGTTCATTTTACTATACTTAACCCCCACATATAAAAATGTGCACTCAAAAAGCAGGAACTTGGTATAATTTATATTGTAAAAACAAATGGTAAGTATCCAAAGAGAAAAGTCAACTTCAAAACCAAAAACATAGTGCTCCCACTGGACAAAAGTCAAACCTGGGAAACTTGTGAAGTGCATAGAGAGAAAATGACATGACATATATTATAGCAAATGGCAAAGATAAGCAAAATAAAGAAAGATCACACATAAAATTGCCAAACTTTACAAGAAATTGCACCAATACAAGCTTGTATAGCTCACAGATAGGCAATAGTACTCACACTGGAAAACTCTCAAGAAAAGTCTGACAGAGAAGAAAACACTTCCATGGGGTATTTCTTTACTTTTCTTCTCTTTGATAAAAAACAAAACTGTAAAAAGCATTGTCGGGGGGAGAAAGGATAAACATGTAGAAACATGTTTTCAATTTTAATAAGAAATTGCTGAGGCGTTATCTTAGAATTTTCTGAGCATTTATTGAGTATTCTCAATTTACAAATAATTAACAATGATGCTGGAAATTTGCAGCACAGAAAAATTAGCATTTTTTGTTCTCTAGAAATTATATACACTAAAAGAAATAGGGGTATGTATAGGGGTGAGAGGGCTTGGAAGACAGGAAGTATGTGGGCTGAGGAGAGAATGGGAGAGGCTTGTTTTCAGTAATTGGCTGGGAAATAATTGCTTTGAAGTCTTGGATCTGAAGATAGTGTGATGAACTCTTGACTCTTCCAGAGAAGGAATCTTTTCTCCCAAGGCCTGTACATGGTCATATTATTGGAGAAAAACACACCAGCCTCTTCTCCAGTATCCTGGTTTAAATAAGATCTATATCTAGAAGACACCTTCATTCAGAAGGTACCTTCACAGCAACATTCGCACTAGCATTTGCCTAAGCACGATGATCTTAGTTATGTCAACACATACAAGTAACAATTCCCAGGGGGTGGATGGCTTGGGGTGGCTTGGACCCTGCGAGCTTGCTGTGGAAGAGGCCCCTTGCACCTCCTTCCTGATTGAAGTGCCCCTGGCTCCCCAATTCCAAGACACCCAGGGCCTGAGGGTGTGCACTGCAGCTGCAGCACCAGTGAGTAGGCCAGAGGGGATAAAGTACCCGCTGCCGCACTTCAGCCAAGCCACAGCTGGATCAGCAGAGGAACTGGGGAGATGAACAGGAGTGCCGCTTCCATGCTGTTCCTGTTAATCAGTGTCAGGGTGAAGACAGACACTGAGGACACTCAACACTTACAAAGCAGAGATCCACAGGCTCCTAAGAGCTCATCACTGAAGTGGACTTAAAACTCACCCACCAAGGCTCAGGGAATTTTGCTGACGAGGGAGCAGAGAGATTAAGAGCCACAGGTTGAGACATGATGCCCAGAATCTTTCCATCCCCTAAAAAATAACTGGCTGCTGCTCCCACAATGCATAAACCACAAGCCCATAGGGAATACCTGCTACCCCACTGAGGGGCATCCCCAGCGGAATGGGGCAGGTACGAGGGAAAAGAGGGTGCCAACACATGATGTATCCATATAAAACATCTTGTTAAGAATAATGATAACAATAATAATAAGGAAGGAAAAAGCAATTCCTGCTAGATTGGATCAGAATTAAATTCATAAATGGGGATGACCTAAAAGAGTAAAGTCAACACTACTTGAATTTGTTATTTTAAGTCTTTATGTTGTATGTGTGGGTAGTGGGTAGATATTAATAGAGTCTTTAATATCAAGGATATTTTCATAGATCATGCTCATCAGCTGCCTAACCTTGATGTTACAAGAATATTCGTTCACTCCTTGTGATCTCAAGCCTCCCAGGTTGCTGGCTAGGATCATGGGTATGCTAACCGTGGTTATCCGACTCCATGTTTGTTCATTGCAGAAGACTGAAGTAAAGAGTGTTCATTTTCAATTATTTTGGTATTACAGATCAGAGGAAGGGTGACTAACATTTAGTATACATTATGTCAGAAGAAATAAAACTATATTTAAGCTACCCAGATAGCATAGATTTTTTTGTTATAGTAACCCTCTTGAATACAGTAGCATATATCTTGTATCAGACACTGTACATTTTTATTTTGTTTTGTATTTTTTTTTTGAGGTAGGGTGTCTAGCTGAGGCTGACCTGGAATTCACTATGTCATCTCAGTGTGGCCTCGAACTCACAGTGATCCTCCTATCTGTGCCTCCCCGAGTGCCGGAATTAAAGGTGTGCGCCACCATGCCTGGCTCTACATTTTTATTTTGATGAAATGTTTTCTGATTATAGTACAAGAATTTGAAACTCTATGTGTTTAATCATTTCTATGGTTTAGTTAGAAAGCAGACTAACACCCTCTCTCTTTCTCTCAAATAAATAAATAAAATATATTTAGAAAGCAAGCTAATAAAATAATTTTATAACTGGTTGTTGGGATATAAAACAAATTGATCAGACTATATTGATCATTAATATAAATATCAAATATTTTTGCACATCAATGTTTGCTATGATTTTCATAGCACCTCAAAATTACTTTTTATTTTCAATATTATGTTTACTGGCAAAATTTATTTGTGATTTATTTTCTTTATCACTTACATTTCTTTTGATTTTGATTTTGTTTTTCCAGATAGGGTCTCACTCTAGCCCAGGCTGACTATGTAGCCTCAGGGTGGCCTTGAAAACTCATGGCTATCTTCCTGCCTCTGACTCCCAAGTGCTGGGATTAAATGTGTGTGTCACCACACCCAGCTCAGTTACCTTTCTTGATGCTAGAAGAGAATACCTGACCAAATAAGTTCCAGGAGGGAAAGGCTATTGTAAGTTCACTGCTGTGGGTTACATTCCATCATGGTGAGGGAGGAACGGTGGCAAAAACTGGCCACATTCAGTCCAAAGAATAGGAAACAGAGTACAGAGATGAAGGCTAGTGCTCAGCTAACTCGCTTCTTATGCAGTCCAATTACAGGATGGTGACCACCCATAGTGAGGGTGAGACCTCACACCCCAGCTAACCTCACCTACACACAAGCACGTGTGTATATATGTGTGTGACATGTGGAGATGGAGCAGAATTGTAGCCTACACTAGAATTAGATGGTACTAGTAGGCTGATCATGGAATTGCATCTTTCAGAACAGATAGAAAATACATTTTTGTGACCACTGGTCATTGTACTTTACCATGCTTGAGGAGAGGGTTGCTGCTGTGGCAAATTCCAACTATGTGAATGCAGCCTGGGAACTCAGTGATGACAGAGCAGGAGTGTTTTCAATGTGCATTTCCAAACACAGGTGTCAAATTCTGATGAACACTCACAAGGAAATGAGAAGGACGGTATAGAACATTGGAGAAAAGGCTTTTTTTTTTTTTTTTTTTTTTTTTTTTTGCTATAAATTGATAAGAGATTTGTCTGGAAGATACTGCAGGGTTTGTGGAAGTTAGAACTCTCAAGAAATGATATAGTGTAGTTCAACGAGGAAATGCTAACAACAAAAAAAAAAAGGCAAAGTTTTGGCTTAATTCCTAATGACTCTTATGGTAAAATGCAAAAGGAGAGAGACAAATTGAAGAAGGAATCGTGAAGGGAAAGAAAACCAGTGCTTGACGATTTGGAAATTTCTCAGCCTATCCATATTGTAAATGTAATGACAGGAGAGAGCAGGCTCTGAGGAGAACATGGAGCACATGGCTGGAATGTCACTCCCCAAAGCATTTACCAGAGTATCTAAGCCAAGGCGTAGCATGTGTCAACTGCACAGAGTGGAGATGGGATGAAATGAGAGGGCCTGTTAAACTTTTTAGATTTAATGGCATAAAGTGATAGAGCTCATTGGTAGTGACTATATTTTTTTCAAGAAATGGTGAAAATTATAGCAAAGACTATTTTTTTAAAAAGTGCCCAGGGGCAACTCCCTCAGTCTTGTAGACCCACAGCCCCTTCCTGGAGCTGCACACGTGTATCTCAAAGCAGCAGAGGCTCATTTCTGTAAGCAGTGGGGGTTGTGCTCCCTCCCAATAAAGCAGAAAGGCAGGGTATCAGCCAGAGGCTTAATGCTGAGCTCTGTAGTCTAATGCAATTTCTATTGTTAGCTTCGGAATTGAATGAGATACACCACTTTTATCCTTTTATTTTCTTCCTGCCATTGTATTTGGAAACATATGTCTATTTCACTAGATTCAGTTAAAGGAAATTTTGCTTCAGTAAAATGGTGAACTTCAGTGCTCATTGACATTTGATTTAAATGACCCTGGGATGTGAATTTGAACTCCTTTGACTTTAGAACTGATACTAGAATGGGCTTATCTTACAGTTATTGAGATAGAATGAAGGGCAGCATGGGAACCTTCCTCCTGGACAGAAGACTAAAAGATATCACCCTCAATAGGAGAGTGGAGTATGGTAGTAAGATGGGCCCTAGAGAAGGTGAGGATTGCTGTGGCTTGCAACTCCTAGTACCAGAAATCAGTTACAACTCACACTGAGCTGTTGATCACAGAAACCAATGATATCCCCAGAAGAGGATAACCTTCCATTAAAGAAATTGATTACCCACCTGAGGTAAAAGGTAAGACCCTATTGCTAAAGACACCATATGCTGCAAACCCAGAACATCCAGAGAACTCAATGGAATCTGGAAGGAAGCCAGTTACCAGATGGTCTGCCTTTACAGTGCTGGAAAGTGCTACATGAACTTCTTGGGGAAAATGACCAACAATTCTGTGAGCAAGCAAGTGACTCTGTTAGGCAAAGCAACCAGCTGACAATACATACACACCTGTGCAATGGTGACACCCAGCCTAGGTGGGTAACCCATGGCTCCATGATTTTCTGTGAGGAACCCATTGCTGGAACTGGGGAGCAAGTCAGAATCCTATGGAGACCAAGATTCTACTCCAGTGAGAAGCTCCCACTAGCTTTTGGCTAAAAGAGAGGCTATGCCCATCTAAATATCTAAATTAGCAATGCTCATCCCCTTAAACCTAAGCTGTATATGTATGCGACAAAACATATGAGTTTTGGGAGGAATGTTGTGGTGTAAGTTATGACTATCACAAATTTAAACCTAAAATCTCAGCTCAGAATACTCAGGTCTCTATAGCACAGACTATAGCATAGAGGCAACTGGACAAGAGGACAATGAGAAGGGAATGTGATCAAATTACAATATGCCCATATATTATTAAAGTTACTAATTAAAAAGGAACAGAATGCAGTGTTCACTGTTGTGGAGTCTGGGGAGGCCAGGAACATGGTGTCATAGATTCTCTGGTCCAGGTGTTCCTTGTCCGCAGATGATTGTGATAGCTTCTTATTGTGGAAAGAAATGAGGCTTTAACATCTATCCTTTGATGCCTCGTGTACAAGCATTGATCTCTTTAAAGAGAATTATTCCTTCAAGACTAGTGCTTCCCAAAGGCTTCTCATTCAAATTCCATCACATTGATGGACAGCTTTTGATAAATTAATTTTGATAATTGAATGATAAATGAATCATGATATTTAGAAATCTGCTTTTGGTATCTAATTAGACTTAGATTAGATATTGAAGTTGGAGTCCTTCTCATAAAGAGCATCATCCTTATAAAAAAAAGAGTATTAATATTTGTATTTTCCTCCACTGTATGAAAAACTATAAAGAAATTATATCTGATTAGAATCCACCAACAACAGTTCAGCAATTTCAGACTTGTAGCCTGGTGCCAACTCTGCACTATTTTTCAATGGAAATCAGAAAAGAATAATATGTACACATAGCATAAAATTAATTGCACAATTAAATGATCAGAGAGGCTAATATCAAATAAAAATAAAATCATTACCTAAATCTCAAATATTTTATTGAAATTAAATACAATGCAAGGTAACTAATCTTATGTCATATGACAACATCTTACACAATATTTATTTTAAACTGATCAAAATGCTATACCTGTTCTAGTATATTGACTAGGAATTTAAGTACACATTGTACATGGCATGTATAACCAGTTATATTTATTTCAATGTGCCTGTAGAAGGGTTGTAAGTTACAAATATATCTAACTTTCATCCTTTGACTCATTTCATGTCTTACTTGTAGAAAACAAACTTAAGCTAAACTCATGTTTATTATTGTATTCTAACTAAAGAATTGCATATTCTATTTCTATACTTTACATATTTCACACATTAACTGTAAGTAGGTTATTAAAGTGATTGAATTCAATAGACCATAGATTTATAAAAATGATTCCACGTCTGGAAAGATTGCTGAGTGGTTAAGGTAACTGCCTGAAAAGCCAAAGGACCCAGGTTCAATTCCCCAGGACCCATGTAAGCCATGTGCCACAAGGTTTTGGAGTTCATTTGTAGTATCTGGAAGCCCTGGTGCACCCATTCTCTCTCACTCTCTATCTGCCTCTTTCTCTCTCACAAATAAATAAATAAAATACCATATATATATATATATATATATATATATATATATATATATATATGAAATAATTCCAGCTGGCTATACATTTTTCCCTGCAGATTTAAATTTGTAAGCCTACAAACTAAAATAATTAATCATGGCTACTGTTTTATTCTTCGACCATGTATTTATCCTCTGATCATATCTTTATTAGCCATGAAAGGGATCATCTATTCCATTCTTATTTTTAACAGACATAGGATAGGCTACCCACTCTGTGGCTTTTACATTCCCACATCCATATCTACTTAAAAATTCACATGACTTGTGTTAGAAAAGTTTTGTGCAGAAATTCATTCATTTAATTATCCTACTTAATCATGTGAGAATCAATTATGAGATTTCATCAGACTTTGAAAGACTGATAAACAGTTTTCAAAACAGCCATAAGGCACATCTTTAAACCATAAGTTACAGTCTCACCAAGAATTCACTCTTCTAAGCTCATTTTAGAGCTATCTGTGATTAAAAATCCTCTACATAATTGATTTTTAGCTATCTGAAGGGAACATTCCTTTCTGAAAAACATATAATAAACTTTCTTTTATCTTTATCTTTAATTACTACAAAATAATATTAAAATGAATATTTTATTTCACATTTAATTGCATATTTTACTTTATTTGACTTTTAACTAATCAAGAGTCTGTATCATTTAGAAAGTGCTGTCAGTATGGACCCCTGAAAAGTCACCTGGAAGCCTGTGTCCTGGAAATACTTTGACCATGTGCAGCCTTTCATAGGAGGTAGGCATGCATAATTTTCCCAGAAGAGGATATTGGGGTGAATATTATTTTTCTACGTAAGGGATAAAACTTAAGACTTTATATGTAGCTAAACAGCATTTAGAAAGACTGATTAGGGGCTGGAGAGATTGCTTAGTGGTTAAGGCACATGCCAGTGAAACCTAAGGACCCAGGTTCAATTCTCCAGGTCCCAAGTAAGCCAGATGCACATGGTGGCAGTTGTGTCTGGAGTTCATTTCAGTGGCTAGAGGCCCTGGTGTACCCATTCTCATTCTCTCTCTCTCTAATAAATAAATAAATAAATAAAAATAAACTATCTCTTCTTTAACAGAACTGTATTTAGTCTAGCTCTTTTGAATAGCTGTATAGTATTTGTATGCAATGTATATATATATATATATATATATATATATTATTTATATATATGTATATATATATATATATATATATATATATATCTTATTTTCTAGATAATATTTAATCTTGGGAAATATTGGCAGTTTGACTAAAAGAGCTCTTGAACTAGAAATGTCAATCTAAAGTTTTAAGTTACTGTCCAGCCATGTTTCAATGAGGTGCCTTCGGCAATTCTATGATGTCCAGTTTCCTTATCTCAATTTTGTTATGAGAAATAAGGTAGTACATGTGGCAGGTGCATGCAGATGATGAGCTGCTGCTCAGTGTGACTTGTTTTCATCATTTCCTTGTAAAACAGAAGAAAGCATTTGATTACGTTTTGGATTTTTAATCACAGAAGCCATCTCCATTTTGTGTCTCTGCTCAACTGCTGGTAACCATCAAGGAGCGAACTGAGGCCGCTGACAGGCTGACACAGACACCTTTCCACATAGCCCTTACCAATTAAGACACAAGGGTAATTTGGCTGATGGAGTCTTCTGATTTTATTGTTATGGAAGGCATTATTGATCTTAATAAAATGGGTTGCTTTTAAAAAGTAACTGATCCCAGCCTTTGTCGTTAAAAGAAATATAGAGGGCAGGGAGGGAAACCATGAGGGAGCAAATAAACGCTAAGAGAAAAGTGGCTAAAGTAAACTTAAACATTGACATTGACACTAATATTTGGAAAAACATCTCAGAAAATAGTAGCTACAGGACTGGCGCAATGGGTCAGTGGTCAAAGCACTTGCCTGCAAAGCCTAGCATTCCTGGTTCGATTCCCCATTCCCACATAATGCCAGATGCACACAGTTACACATGCATCTGGAGTTCATTTGTAGAATCCGGAGGCTGGGGCGTGCCTGTTCTCTCTCTCTCTCTCTCTCTCTCTCTCTCTCTCTCTCTTCTAACTCTCTCTGCTTGCAAATGAAGAAAAATAAATATTTTTAAATGGTATCTATTTAGTGCTGTATTTATTTCTACTTGAGCATTGTTTTGATGTTGAACAAAAGATATAAGTACAGAAATTAAAGCAAATATTTCTTTTATCCATTTTAAACACTTCATTGAAATTCTTTATACCAGACTTTACTAATTAATCTGGAAAAGGGAGGGACAGGATTGCTGATGTTTATCATGGGAAACAGATCCAGAAGTAAGGTCCGTTTCTCCTGTGTCTGACAGCAGCACCTGCTCCCTGGCAGGCTCCATCAGCCTTTGTATTGACATCCTTGGGGCTGCCTAGGGGCTGTCAGTTGGGATGATGCCACTGGCTTGAGGCTCACCACACTTATTTTACACTGCCGCCACTTGCAATGGGCCTTAAAGGATTTCTTCCTTCTGTTTCTGCAATCACTGAAATAGCATGTGCAAAGTTAACCCAATGATGATTTGATTTAATCCTGAGATGCCCATATAGATGCTTTGGTTTTAAGGTTGAATTTCATCTGAGATATATTCTGATTTTTACTCCGTAAGGAATGTTCAAATGGAGGTGAGGTGAGTCCTTCTGTAGCAAAGCAGAGTATTATTTAAGAGGGGCCTTTGGGTATAATGAGTCCACCTGGTGTCAATGTAAACTAAATGGGACCAGAAAGGAAGGAAAGAAGGAAGGAAGGAAGGAAGGAAGGAAGGAAGGAAGGAAGGAAGGAAGGAAGGAAGGGAGGGAAGGAGGGAGGGAGGGAGGGAGGGAGGGAGGGAGGGAGGGAGGGAGGAAGGGAGGAAGGGAGGAAGGGAGGCAAAAAGGATACCCATAGCTAAATTGCTTCAATAATAGCAAGGAGGACTGACCCAGAATGGAGTCAAATATAATCAAGAGGAAGAGGTGGAGGGAAGAATGGAAGAGCCAAAGGAGGGAGAGCTTTAGAATACTATCTTTCACACAACATATGCCTGTAGAATTCATGACCTCATGGACATATAATATGAGGCAAAAAAAATGATGACATCAAAATAAAAGACAGACTAGTTGGAAAGAAGGGGCTCAGTGGAGGAGAAGGAGCGTGATGGAAGAGGTTTATAATCAAAGCATATTGTATACATGAATAAAAGTGCTCAATAAAATTTTAAATAGAATTAAACATCTTCTACAGAGCAGACATCAGAACACAAAAGGTATTTTTCTTATCAATTTCAAATTTTAAGTGTTGGATTGTTTTGATAGTATCATGGAGACTGTGAATGATTTCAAGTGGAAGCTCTGTTGTAAATTAGATTATATGACATTAGTAGCAATCATCTCCAGAAAGTTTTCTTTGTTATATTATTTGTGTCACATATTCAATTTACATATTTTTTAATGATCAGAGCCCTGCTGCTGGTATCTGGCAAAGAGAAGTGCCCAGATTCAAAGGGTAATTAATAATTAAAACTCAGGAATATTCTCACTACCAAACAGATTTTGTTGCTCACTTAAAATACAGAAATGCCTTTTACAAAAGTAGATTTTATTCTTTTTAATGGCATACTATATATATTTCACATCTTAAAATATTCAACCTCTTCTAGAAAACATGCAGATTACTGGATTTTCTTCTTTTTATGCACTATGTCCCAAGACATAGCCACCAGCAACCTTCTGCCCCTGCTTTACAAGGGTGCTTGTCACAAACCTTTCTTTTTGAACTATAAATGGTAACTAACTTCTAAAAACAAATAATTTCATGTGTAGATGTATAAATGTCCATTTGTGAAGAATTATTTCATTGTTTTAACTGTTGTGTTGTACTCCATAGAATAAATAGCATAAATATATAATCTACAGCTTTCTTTTGATAGGTACTTAAGTGGCCATTAATAAAATTTAAGAATTTTGAGACAATATTGCAATAAGCCTCTTCATATCTGCTGTCTTGTGTATGTATGAAAACATTTTTTTCAAGGAAGGAATTGTAGAAATTGAGCTCCTGAATTTAAGGAAAAGTCATTAGAATGTTGATCAAACATTTCCAAATTGGAAATCCCTGGTAATGTCATTAGTATTTATTCTATAGTGAATTTGTCGACTAAATATTAGAAACATTTCTTTTCTGCCATAATTTTTTCCGAGTTATTTTATTTTATGCTTTTTGTTTTTGTTTCTTGAGGTAGGGTCTCGCTCCAGCCCAAGCTGAGCTGGAATTCACTATGTAGTCCCAGGGTGGCCTCGAACTCATGGTGATCCACCTATCTGTGCCTCCTGAGTCCTTATTTCAACTTCTTAGTGATATGGTGAGTGCTGTATACTCTTGAATCTCTTTATTAAATATATTACAAAACCTTTTTCTCAAACTCACTTATACTGTCAATTTGCTAAAATAATTGACATTATTACAATTAAGTTTGAAACTGTGAAGGAAATAAATCTGTTGCTGATCTAGGTTTTGGCTTTTGGTAAGATGAATTTCTATAATCAAAAGTCACTCAAAATCTTATTTGGTATTAGCAATCAGCAGTTGATTGATTGGTTGTTACTTCTTTAAACTATTGCATATGACCTGTGGTGAGGGTCTTATTTAATATTTCCCCATTTTTATTAATTATTCCAAAAAGTTAATATATTGTTTGAAGTTCCATTTCTTCTTTTTTGTATATTTTTTATTTGACAGAGAAAAATGGAGGGAGAGAGAGAGAGAGAGAGAGAGAGAGAGAGAGAGAGAATGAATGGGTGCACCAGGGCCTCCAGCCACTACTAATGAACTCCAAACTCCATGTGGCCCTTGTGCATCTGGCTAACGTGGGGAATTGAACCTGGGCCCTTTGGCTTTGCAGGAAAACTCCTTAACCATTAAGCAATCCCTCCAGTCCTTTTTTATATTTTTATATTTTTTATTTATTTGTCAGAGAAAGAAGGAGAGAGAGAGAATGAATTCCATTTCTTCTTTTAAATTTCTCCTACCCATAACTGTGGGCCAACTCCACAATGCATGACCTACATACCTCAACAAGGAGGGTCCATGGGGAGGGGTTAGGACATGGATGAGCCTAACAAGGGTACCAACTCGACTGTATTCATTGAGTACAAAAGTAATTAATAAAAAAATTATATCACTTTAAACAAATTGATTGTTTATTCCTTTCTGTTTCAGTTGTACGTTTTGTCAAAGTCAAAAGTGTAAATGAAGGAACACCACTTTGCAAGTCATTTAAATGAAAGATTGCTTTAGTCTTCATTGCTGATGAATCAACCATTTACTATATTATTTTTCACTTAATTAAAATAAATAGAAAGCAGCCAGCATGTAAAATGCCCCATATTCCTAAATAAAATGTCTGTTTTGAATGAGAAGGAGAAAGCCGGAGTCAGAAGGCATGTGATATCCAAGGATAAGTTAAGATAGTCTAGCTCTCTGTTGCCATTACACTGAATCATGTCTAGTGTGCTGAGGAAAGCCTGACTTTGCCCAGGCAATTTGAATGCCAGTCTGTTGGCTTTCTGTCATTTTCTATTTCAGTGGATGTGGTTTCCTCAATTGTCATATTTAAAGCTAAGTACACTGAACAGTTTGTGGGTCTTTTGTGAATGATTTACAAATTAACTGTCGAGACAGACAACCATTGTCATTTTGTCAGTGATGAAATTTCTCTCAGGGCAAGTTTTGGCTGAAAAGAAACATTAGTGAATGTTATTCATGTGTGTAACTGTGCCAGAGAGAAATCTGATGTGCATTCCCACTCACCACACCTCATTAATAGTAAAAGGAAAATACAAGCCATTTAGTGAAATTGTGTTCCTTTTCTTAGAGTACTTTGTTTGGAACAGTGTACACTTATGCAGATGATTTTACATCAGTCAAAGCTAGGGGAATGTTAGGGATACTTTCGTTCATTGTTTTTTCATTTAGCAATGGGTTTCTTTATAAGACATGAACTGAACATCTAACAAGTGATATGATGATAATGAAATGAATAAACTTTAAAGAGAAAGCCAAGCGTATGAAGAAGCCACTATGGAATGTTAGATTATTCCTTTTAGGGTCAAGAAGCAGTTTGGGACATTGGAAATTTCAATATAAATATCTGTTCCAGTAGTCCACTGGTAATTCTAGGGAAAAGTTCCCAGGAATTAAGTGTTCTGGATGGAAATCCCAATGAGCTTCGGAAAGCGACACTAAGCTGGAAGGAGACATGAGGAGGTCCGCTCACATCCTACATGAGACAAGCACGTAGAGTGAAAAGCCTAACTGGACTCTAATGGTGCAAATAACATGAATAGTTTAATCCATTTCCATGCTAGCTTCTATTGCTGCTATAACACAGAGTAGCTTATCAACAAAGATTTATAATCTTACAGTTTGGGATTTTGAAAGAAAAAGAAGGCTTTACTAGACTAAAATCTGGATGTAACAAAAGGCTGGCTCTAGGAAGAATCTACTACTGTCCTTTCCCAGTTTCTAGTGATAGCTAGTGTCCTCTGGTTCATGGCCCCTTCCTCCATTGTAACAGTCAGGAACGCCTGTCTCTGACTTGAACTTGCATCCTCATGCTCCCCCTCTCAGATTTGCTCTTATTATAAGTCTTTCTTTGACCCTCTGGCATTCAGAGTCAAGGATTCTGATGATGGTCTTGGGCCAATGTGGATTGTCTAGAAAAGTCTAGTCTTTAACATAACCACAAATGCCACATTTGCTGCATTCTCTTATCTGAAAAAGGTGACTTTTTTTTTTTTTTTTTTTTTTTTTTTTTTTTTGGTTTTTCGAGGTAGGGTTTTACTCTGGCCCAAGCTGACCTAGAATTCACTATGTAATCACAGGGTGGCCTCGAAGTCACAGTGATCTACCTACCTCTGCCTCCCGAGTGCTGGGATTAAAGGCATGTACCACCACGCCCGGCTAAGGTGACATATTTTTAGGTCCAGACATTGAGATTCTAGGATGACATTATTTTTCTTACCACACCTTCCAACAAATTGGCCAGCTAATCCCATAAACCAGGCTCAGCTTCCATGTTTATCATCAAGATCGATTTTTGTGAAACCAGAGTTGAAACACCAGTGTTACCAAAGACCATCCTAGACATCCTGAGAAATGGACCAGTGCATTTGCATATTATGTCCAGATGGTTCTGATACATAATAAATACTTGTATCCATGTATTTGAGGCTGAGACTATGTAGAAAACAATTTTTTTAGAGTTTTGGCTCTTTCAATAAATTGCATTTAATATACTTTTTCAGTTTAAAGTAGGGAAGTTTGGAAGCCAGTAGGGCTTATTGCAAAAGCCTGGGCTGACCAGGGCTAAGAGCAGAACTGATCAGTAGTTATAAAGATACATGTTTAGTAGGCATCTTGGCCAAACAGCAATATAACTATTGGAGGTTCTTGCCAAGTGCTTATAGTCTCCACAGCCACATGCTTTTAACTTGTCTTACAGTACCAGATCTTAATTTCCTCCTATGGAGCAGGTGGACCTCATGTGATGTCAGGAAGCTTCCTGCTCCCCACACCTTGCAAGAGGAGGCAATTAATTCAGACACTCATAAGTGGTCAAACGCAGAAGTGAGTAACCAGTGAATGCTGGTGCTTGTGAGGGACATGTGTGCCATCTCTTCCAGAGCTCTGTTCAGAGAACATCGCAGAAGACGAGACAACAAGATGTTTGAGCTGGATGATGGGAGGACAGCAGTGAAACCGCTTTCAGCCTCATGACATCACAGCAGCTGTGGTTACCGGCTCATGGCCTGCACGTGATGGGGCCAGTAATCATTCTTTTAGGAAAAGGGAAGGGGCATTGGAGGCCACTATCTCCTTGATAAGCTAATTGCAGTTAATTGTTTGTTGGGAGGAGAGGGGAGTCATTCTTTTCCATGGTGTAGCCACTTATAACTGATGAGACATGAGATGAAGGAGGAATGCAGTGGAACTGAGGTAGAAATGAGGGAGCATGATATGGGATACATAAAACCGAATTCACATATGCATATGAAAATGTCAAAAATCAAATGAACTGATTTTTCAAAAATGAAATAGTAGCCGGGTGTGGTGGTGCACGCCTTTAATCCCAGCACTGGGGAGGCAGAGGTAGGAGGATTGCCGTGAGTTCGAGGCCACCCTGAGATTCCATAGTGAATTCCAGGTCAGCCTGGGCTAGAGTGAGACCATACCTCAAAAAATCAAAAAAAAAAATGAAATAGTAATGCTTATACTAGAAAGATAGTTCAGTGGGTAAAGTCCTTGCTTATAAGAATAAAGAAGCTAATTTGATCCTCAGAAAGCATATCGATGTACAAGGGAACATGGCACGTGCCTGTAATCCCAACACTGGGAAAATGAAGACAGGATGAAAAACAAAAAAAGAGCCTAGGCTTTAGGACAAAACTTAAGTTCACATTTTCTGTTCTCATGCTTCATAGCTATGGTCTCTCTAATGTCTATTCTTTAACACTTGCATTAGTGAAACCCCTTTTCTTTTAATAGGGTGATTTCTCATGCATACTGTGAAATGATAACCACTCCAGCCAACTTAGGGTGCAATGGGGTATTTATACAACAAATAACTGTATCTAGAACCTAGCAGGTGTATTAATCACAGGTTTCTTGCCAAAATTTGCCAGACTGTATCAGTGAAAGAGGATGCTCCCATTAATTTAGGTATTTATAAATTAATTTTGTGTAATCATTTTGGCCTCTTGTATTTTCTAACTTTCTTTTGCTTAGAAGAGAGCTTTAAAGACTATTTCAACCTTTCTTTCCTGTCCAGATGTCTTTCCTCTCCACAGTCCCATTTCTGTAACTTCCGGATATAGGCTCTGCTGCTGTTGATTTTTGTTCAAGGTCTTTGATTAAGAGGCTGTGGCATGTTAATCTTTGTAATGCATTTCTCTGCAGACGTTTCTCCTCAGCATCTCTTTCATCTGGACCTCCTTTAGCCTTCAAAGGCAATATCTAGGGCCAAACCTGAGGTGGGTTTAAGGCCTGGAATAAATCACAGAATGAGGCCCCGTCCTTTGTATGTTAAAAAGAGAAAGGTGATAAGACATAGAGAGAAGAGGTCCTTAGGCTTGGGAAGCCTGAGGGTGAAGACAGTGTTCCAGATGCCTGGATTCTCTGCTTTCTAAAATTCTGAGCTGGTTTTATGTTATTTGTAGCCATACTTTTTGAGATTCAGAACTGGGTAATTGTCAAGTAAGTTAACAAATAATCAATATAGTAAGCGTTTTAATGACATTTCCAAAAAATAATTAGTAATTTTCACATTATATTCTCCAACAATTATTTCATAGTAGGTCATAAATTAGAACCCTATCAAAATGCTGACACACACATTTATAATTGGCATCAGGAGAGATGATTTTTGTAAAGAGTAACTGAATTTTATTAGTGCTTAAGAGACACAATTGCACTGTGAAAATATAGCCAGCAATACAAGACATCTGGCCAACCAGCTGTATTTTGATGTGCATAAGTCATTAAATTGAATTTACTTATTTTTATGCAGGATTTTTTTCCCTCCACTTAAGATATATTGATCTTAACTCCCTCTGCTTTGGAAACTAGACTTCCATTTTCTTTGGAGTGTAAGTATGTTAATCTCAGTGAATTTGTGCACATTAAGAATAGTAACAAAGTTGCCCTAAATGTCAGCTCATTATGGAGCTGGTTGAGAGAGTTCAGGTCTGATTTAAGCAATAGAATATTAGTTAAATTAAAAAAAAATGTTTACTGATTACACAAACATGTAAGTTTATAATGATTGTGATGTAGATATTGCTATTCTTGTTAATTTGAAACATTTTATTTGGGGACTGATGAGATGGCTCAGTGGTTTAAAGTGCTTAATTGTATAGCCTGCCAGCTCAAGTTCAATTCACCAGTATCTAGAAAAGTCAGATGAGCAAAGTGATTACATGTATCTGGAGTTTATTTGCAGTAGCATAAGCCCCTGGCATGCCTCTTCATAATCTCCTTTCTCTGTCTCTTCTCTCTCTCTCTCTCTCTCTCTCTCTCTCTCTGTGTGTGTGTGTGTGTGTGTCTGCTCGCAAGTAAATAAATAAAAATATTTAAAAAATGTTTACTCACCTGCACTTTTCACAAAATACCTAATATTTAATTTGGAGACTGTATACCAGGATCAATCACCTTTTTCTTCTTTTTTTAAAAAAAGTGTTTTGGGGCTGGAGGGATGGCTTAGCTGTAAAGGCCCTTGCCTGTGAAGCCAAAGGACCCAGGTTGGATTCCCCAGTACTCACATAAGCACAAGGGGGCAGACACAGCTGAAATTCATTTGCAATGGCTAGAGGTCCTGGTGCAGCCATATACCCTCTATCTCTTCTCTCTGTCTGTCTCTCTCTCTCTCTGCTTGAAAAAAAAATAAGGCTGGAGGGATGGCTTAGCAGGTAAGGCATTTGCCTACAAAGCCAAAGAACCCAGGTTTGATTCTCCAGGACCCACGTTAGTCAGATGCACAAGGGGGCGCACACATCTGGAGTTCATTTGCAGTGGCTAGAGGCCCTGGCACACCCATTCCCTCTCTCTCTCTATCCTCTTTCTCTGTCAAATAAATAAATAAATAAAAATAAAATTAAAAAAAGATTAAAAAGTGTGTTTAACAAACTTCCATAAAAAATTTACTTCTAAAAAATATCTATTAAAAAATATTTTCATTCATTTAACTATTATCAGTTAGAAATAGCAGATATTCTTTTGGTTGGCATGTATGGGAATTCAATGACATTTATTACTTAACCTGTCTCTGCCTTAAAATATAACAGAGTTCTGGGCTATAGATATGGCTTATTTGTTAAGTTGCTTGCCTGTGAAGCCTAAGGACTGATGTTTGACTCTCCAGGTCCCACTTAAACCAGACAGATTACTTCTCCTTTCCAACTGTTTTGGAAATTATTCTGATAATTATCTGTGTCCTAGGTGAGGAATGAGGAACATGAGGCAGGAGAGACAGCAGCCACTGTTCCTCTGCTCTTCACGATATCTCTCCCAAGGAGTGTCTCATTCTGCAACTGGCTATTGTCCTTAGCCTTGTGTTTCAATTGCATTTCAAGGCATGATGGAGAAGAATTTACAGGCTTGGTGAACATGACCTCCAGGTGTCTGGTTGAGGTTTTCTAATAGTAAAGACAAGGCTTCTAGAAGAAGGCAAAGGGGCCTGAGGAACAACACACCTCACATATGGGGTAGAGGCAATTCTTCGCACTGTACTATCATAGAGAAGAAAAACTGACAGAAAGGCATTACCATAAATTATGCCTTCACAACCACGTGACAGACAACTGAGAAAAGAATTTAGGACTGTGTACACGTGCAGCTGGTTTGGGACGAATACAGCAGATGTTGGTATCTGGGGGAGTAATGCCCACGTTTCCAATCCTCCAGGGTGGGCATGGAGTGAGAGGAAGGTCCGGCATGGATGCCGGAGAGGAGACATCTGTACCACACATGTTTCCTTTTCTCAGTGCTTCTGCCTTTGAGTGTAATGAGTGAACACGTTTGAAGTGATATTTTAGCATATAATTTTATCTAAAAATTCAGTGTTGGCTTGGTATACATAGATTTGGGTATTTACAAAAAAGTCAAGGGTGTATGCTACAAGTTATTTTGCCTATTATTCCAATAACCTTGACTGTCAGATACCCATCATATGTAATCAACAATTATAAAAAAGCAATCTCATTCTGATTTGTTTTCTAGAGGTATGTGTACTTGCATTATTTTTATTGTTATTTTAAAATTTATTTTATTTATTTTTAATTTTTTCTTTAAATTCATGTGACAAAATTGGCATGCCAGGGCCTCAAGCCACTGCAATGGAATTTCAGATGCCTGCACCACCTTGTGCACATGGATGACCTTGCGTGCTTGTGTCACCTTCTGCATTTGGCTTACAACGGACCTGGAGAGTCAAATATGGGCCCTGAGGCTTCATGGGCAAGCATGTTAACCTCTAAGCCATCCCTCCTGCCCCGATTTATTTTTTAATATTAAATTTTATTTTACATTAATTATAACAGGTTATTCTCTTTTATGCCCTCATCCCAACTCCCATTACCCTAGAGGCTCTCATCAGTGGGGTTATGGTAGTTTGGGACTCACAAGCAAATTAGTTGACCCTTTTAGAATGAAAGAATGCATGATTTTTTTTTTTTTTGCTACAAACACTATGATAAATAGAGTGAAGTTAAAAATATATATTGTGACTCTAGTTACCATAGCAAAAAGTGCAAATGTTGAAAATAGAAGAGCGTATTTATGATTTGAGATCTGCATGATGAGCCCTGATGTTCCAGCTGCGGAAACTGCCTTCATGCTAGTAGCAAATATCTGTGCTTTGTGTTATTTGTTGAGCAAATTACTAGGAACTGAAAAGTAAGAGGCATGGAAAATCATCTTACAGCTGACTTGTGCTGCACAGTCCAGTGAATGGAAGGGGTGGAAGCTGTGTCTGGCAAGGAATAAGAGAAATTCAGGGGGTTATAAGGGAAAAATAAAGAAGAAAACTGTCACCCACTGCTGCCTACTAAATAAGTATTATGACATTGGCAGTGGCACCTGGATTTTATTCAAAATGGAGAAGAAAGAATGGAATGCTGGCAGATTAAAGCAACAGGCATGCTGACAATGTAAGCACATATACACAGACATACACAGGCACACAGTATATGAAGTTTTTTTCATTTGTTTCTCTTCAGGCAAATTAGAGAGTGCACTTCCCAGCTAATTGCCCTTATCCTGAGCCCAAGCAAGCACACCACCTCTCAATAACTTACAGGTGACTTACTTTTTTTTTTCCCCCTTTCCACTTCTGTTCTGTGTTTAAACCAAAAAGGCAGATAACCCATTTGTATCAAATTATGTGTGGCAGTTTGGGGAGTAGGCTGCATACTTCTGGGAAAGTCAGCAAAGGCAAGCTATTGCGTTTCATTACCAACACCATTTTCAGTTCCGGAGGCAAAAGCTTTTGTAGTTTCCAACGATAATTTCTTTCAGTTCCATTTTCCTGGTTGTGAAGAATTTGAAAACAGTTTACCTCAGAAAGGGTTAGGGCATTTGGAAAAGTACTCCTCCCAATCATGCCATCTGTTCATTTAGGGGAACATGCACAAACAAAAGGACAAAAGCAAACAGGAAAGGACAAAACAGATAGTAAACGACGTCATAGGGCAAACCAATTAATCATTCTTCAAAAGATGAGGAATTTCCTGACTCCTCAGCAGTTGATTTTGAATGCACTGTGAGGTTATAGATACATGTTGCCTTGTTGAGATCTTTTTTTAGGATTCAAATCTGTAGCTCTCATTTCTTTCTGGGCAAACAAAATGTGGCAATGCCACCTACCTCAGTAACCTCCTGTCATAGCACAGTTTTATGCCATTATAGCCCGCATGAGGTCTTCATGCTGGACTTTTGGCTGTGTGGGGAGCACTGGGTTCAAGAGACTCAGCTGATGCTCAGAGCGCGTCTACACATGCACTTCTGGGGTGTGAACTTTACCTCAAAGGAGTGTAAGTGCGTGCCTGACGTAGCCTAGCTTTGCCTCATAAGTTTAGGAACTTTACACAGAATGGATTTAGCCTTCTGCCCTCCAGTAGAACTGGCTGGTCCTAAGGAGTTGTCAAATTCTTCCATTATCAGAAATTTCTCTCTCGCCTTCTTGGATATATCTAAGATATCAGTTTCTTCTTGATCTTAAAAAAAAAAATCAATTTGATACTCTCAGTGATCTTTGCGATCCTATGAAATGCAAAATAGTCAGGTTCCCCACCAACTGAATGGCGTCTCAGAGTAAGAGTGCCAGTATTATCTAAGACCAAAAAAAAAAAAAAAAAAAAAAAAAAAGGTGAGGAGAAAAGATCACATTTTGGATCAATCGGTTCATGCCAAATATCGTGTCTCACTCATCTGCAACATGGGCTGTGGTTGATTACTCTTCTTGATGATCCTCTGCTAGTCTAGGAAATCTATCTGCTTCCACACCAGCTGAGCCCAAAGCTAGGACTGGCAACAGAATGACTGTTTTAGCAAATTTACGTCTTTAATGGCGATGTTTATGCTTATTATTATCCAAGGAATGCAATTCCTCTTATATATTTTGACACAGAAGGGAAGTCCAGAGACTTCTGAAAGTTTTTTTTGTTGTTGTTGTTGTTTTTCTTTTCCCCTCAAAAATAGCCTGTGGTCTAGGGAGTTAACATAGGAGCCTATCACTTTGTAAGGACTTATTTCAGCCATGAACTCAAGATCTGAGAAAAGTAAACATCTGATAATTTTTGAGTCCTGCTGGCTTTAATACGACGCAGACAAATGTTCCAGTGCTGTTTATTACTATCTATGTATGTTGCATCTCTAGGTCACAGGATCAAAACTCTATAAATTAATAGAAGACAGGAACCTCAGGTCATTTGTTTATTCTCTAGTTCCTTCTTAATGAGAGAAGATTTACAGAACCAGAACAAATGTATTTATAATAAATACTTCCTTGAGGTTACAAGGTTTTTCTTTTCTTTGGTTTTTAGGTATATGAGCTAATTTAAAAGTAGAAATTATGAGGTAAGTCACAGCATATAGAAGAATAGAGTAATTGAAAGTAATTTTTTTCCTTTGCTGTTTTCTTACTCCTAAACTACTCTCCCACTCCCTCCCCCCAGCAAAATGGACCCTGAGATTTCTGAAACTACTTGAAACTCACTTGGGAGGGAAGTAAAAATGTTGCTAAAAGTGATACGAGTGGCCATTTTTTTTATTATATCTCTGTCTCTTGACTTATGGTTACCAGGCCTCTTTATTATTTAAAAATTTTAGCCTGTTATGATGGCATATGCCTTTAATCCTAGAACTTGGGAGGCCAAGATAGGAGGATCACCTTGAGTTTGAAGCCAGCTTGTGACTCCATAGTGAATTTCAGGTGAGCCTTGGCTAGAGCAAGATATTACATCAAAACAAAACAAAAAAACAAAACAAACAAACAAAAAAAAAGCATTTTATTTTAGACTTCAAATACTATTTGGTAGACTACAAAAAAAGAATGAACTCAAAAAGCAGTATAAATTAAAATATTTGAAACTTTCTTGTTGAAATAGATTGAAATCCATGAAGTAATCTTAAAATAGAAATTGGATGATAAATCACAGGAGCAAAAGAGATTTATTTCCAGATAGGTTGTTAGTTAGGGACTAGGCCACAGAAATATGCATGTCACCTTGCCTGCCTTAGCAACACTAGATTTGATGTCTGATCCAGTATTATCAAAGGTGGCTGCAAGCGAGAACTTGGCAATAGCTGCTTGCTTCTTTCTCAAGCATTCCCGGGCTTAGATCACTATGGGCTGTGCCTTCCCGAGTCAGCCTCTTAAACCCATCAGCCACCTGAGTCTGATGATGAAGCTCCTTGGATGTTTGATTGACTTAAACAGCCTGAGCCACATGTATGAGCCCTTTGTTCCCTCTTGGCACTTGGCCCCCTTTGTAAGCTCTTGGCCTCTTACCCTGCTCTTGACTGGCTTTCTCCATGTGCCCTAGCTCTACTGGGTGTCCCTGCCCACTTTCCAGGCATGCTGGGCTTGGCAATTTCTTTCGTCCTGCTTGGTTCTGGGCACATTCCTGTTTACTTCCTACTGCCATGAGCACCATCCCCAAACCTTCCTTTATGGAAGGGAGATTTTCCCCCATTTCCTCTCCCCATTTCCAGCCTGATAGGGGTGATTTTTCATGGCTTGGTCTTTTCTGCTTTGCTTTCACTCTGAACTCTCCTTAAAATAAATATCATAGTTTACACCTTACCCTTTGCTTAGTCCATGTTTTCAGCGCATTGATAACTTGAATAAGAACCTGAAATTAGGATTACTGGCCTGGGGTCTCCTACATTTTGATGATTATCTTATAATCACTCCAAGGACCAGAACCTCTCATCACTCTCAGTGTTGGATGTAAGAAGGAAGGAAGGAAGGAAGGAAGGAAGGAAGGAAGGAAGGAAGGAAGGAAGGAAGAAGAAGGAAGGAAGGGAGGGAGGGAGGAAGGAAGGAAGAAAAAATAAGAAACAGTAGGATTCAGGTGTTTTTCCCATGAAGACAAAAATTCACTCTTTGCTGAAGGTTGGAGACATAAGAGGGAGTCAGGTAGCATTGTTAGGTATTTTAGGGTGACTGGGTCCTGAAAGTAAAAGCAGAAATGTCCTTAAGCCTGCCCTTGAAATCCCTGCTTTACTAGACATCAGAGAAAGTTATCTCCCCTCCTTATCTCTTGAGTAAAGTACTTACCTATATCTGTTTTTTTCACAAACAACCTGAGCTCCTCCTAGGAAGGGCATTCCTCTTTCTCAGAATTTAATTCTGATCCTGGAATTGAGGTTGGTTAAGCTCAGACCCAAAACATGACATCATAGCTGGCCTCGTCTTGTATCACAATCCTGAGTCCACACCAATTAGTTCTCTGAAGCTTACATGAACCTCAAGTTAAAACCTACCACAATAAGGTTATAAATAGATCCTTACCAAGTAGGCAAGCCCTCTCTTTTGGCTCAGCACCATTCCTGAATTTCTAGGTCCCTGCTCTGGAAACACTCCCACCCTCATCTCCGCCCTAAAATGGGGGGGAAGGGGCCCCTTACCCCTAATCCCACTTGGACTCAGTACCTCCTCCTGCCTACCACATGGTAGAAAGCTCTTTTTGTGTTCTATTCCTTTTCCCACAATTAATGTAATAATTTAACAGCTATCCTTCCCAGTCTGGTCTATTTCAATTCTTTGGGTAAAACCAGGCACAAATTCAGGGTTTGGAGTTAAAGGATCTTTCCTGAATCCCCAAAACCCTGTTACATATTCATTTCTGGGAAAGATTTGGGGTTTCTGTTATCTTTATTTAAAGATCTCTTTAGGAACTGTACCATAGCATTCTGTTTTTGTTACTTTTCTTTGCTAACACAGCAAAATTCCACAGGATCCTTCTGTTATTTTTTTGTTTTTCTATGACAGCAAGACCAAGTCCCATCATTCAAGAACACTTAACTATAGAGGTTTTCCAGTGAAAACTCACCTTTCAATTCTACATATCATCTCTTCCCTTAAAAATAAATATTCACTTAGTTAGATATGCAATACCAGATTCCATGATTTTTAAGAAATTTTATTGCTCCCAATTCACTCCTTGTGCCAATTTCTATATCAATTGGAGTTCTAATATACAGAAATAGAAATGACATCCATTATTTTTTGTGTTAGAAGAAATAACTCTATAGGAAATAGCATGGGTACGCCATAGGGTCCACTGGAAGAGGAAGAAGGAGCCAACTGAAGATAACGAGTAGAGAATGAACTAAGACCTATGGTGGCTTAGCTTGGCTTTCCTAAAACACTTCAGCCTTGGATTCATTCACACGGTCCTGAGAAACTACTCAGTGCAGAGCAAAGCAGAATGGTTGTAATTTATTCTGATGGATGTGACATCAGCTAAGGTGATGCCAGTGCAGAATTTGGGGGTTCTTTAGGGGTCCCTCAGAAGTTATGAACCCCAAGTTTTGGGTGCTTTCCTATCCTTAATAAAGAATTAATGAAGACAGACTCAAGAAGATTAATAATGAATTATTAAGTTTATTTAGCAGGAAATCACAAATTGTGGGCTTTATTTTAGCGAGAAATCACAAATAGTGGGATTTAGGAAACATGCTCTCATGTGGAAACACTGCATAGTTTATAAGGTTCATTTAAGAGAAATTGAGATTTTTTAGGGGGGAGAACAGGCCTGTGGAGGGGGAGTTAAACTGAGGCTTTCAAGGAGAGATTGAGGTAGGGCCACAAGAACATGGATGACAGTTAATCTGAGGCATTCATGGGAAGACTGAAGTAGAACCACAAGCACATAGAGGAAATAGCTTAGGTTCATATATAGGGAGAATGAGAAAGAACACACATGGCTTCTGTCATGTGCTTTCCTGTGGAGGGAAGTTAAGAGCGTAAATGGTGAGGCTCAAGAAAGAATAAGAGGAAAAATAATAAAGCAGATGAGTAATGAAAGTTCCACTCAAGATTAGCCTGAGTTTAAGGAAACTACGCAGGTAGTAGGCTTAGAGTTAGAAAAAGCACCCATGTGGTAGATCTGGAGTGTCAGGGAAACACACACATTGTAGATTCAGAGACCAGGGAAAATTTATACATGTAATTAATGTGAGAAGTTATCACAAACTATAAAGCAGAGGAAGGCAGAAGCATTTGCAAGACTGAGAAACTGTATTATGCTCTATCCCCCCCACCACACACACATGTGTCTCTGTGGCCCAGCAAAGAGAGGCAGTAAGAGCTGAAGCAGAGCACAGGGTGGAGAGATGGCTTGGTTGTTAAGGCACATGCCTGAGAAGTCTGAGGACCCAGTTTCGATTATCGAGTGCCCACTTAAGCCAGAAGCACAAGGTGGCTCATGTGTCTGGAGTTCACTTGCAGTGGTTGGAGGCCCTGATGTGCCCGTTCTCTCTATCACTCACTCTTCTCTTTCTCTATGAAATAAATAAGTAAAAATATTAAAAAAATCAAAATTAATAAAAAAGAAAAGCAGAGCAGAGCTGGTGCTAGTGATAGGAAGAAGGCAGCAGCCTTTAGAGTCAAGGGGAAGACCCAGTTGGTTTGTAAATATGGAGGGTGGATCCCAGAGCCAGCCCATCTGGGCCACACCATAGCCAGCCCATTAAAGTAGCATGCTAGACTGTAGGCAGGAGAGGACACTGCAGATTATTCTTGATCAGACATGAGTTCCAATTCTGCCAAAAGTCCCACTCTTGTGCCAGGGTGAGATGGCATGCAGGGTGGTTTCTCCTGGTTCTCTTTGGGCCTCAATTTCTAACTGAAACTGCCTAAAAGTAACTAGCTTTTTCCTAACCTCCTCCAATGCCACAGGGGCAGCCTGGGTTTCCTTTGTCACAGACACTGATCTCAGAAACAAATCTCTGATTCCACGCTGACCACTGATTCTGCAAGTTATTTACCAAGGCACTGCCTCCAAAATGCTAGATGTTGATTAGTACTTCATTCTTTTTTGGCCGCCAGCCACAGATTCCACGTGCATGCCTAACACACACATCTGAACCTTTGGTTGTCTAGCTACGTGGCTTTTATAAACATCTCTTGTTAGTAACCCAATTTCTTGTGGATCCAGTTGGATGTACTTTTATGAAACTAGGCCATAAAAAATGAAAAGAACAAAGAAACGAAGGAAAGAAGGAGGAAAGAGTGAGGGAGAAAGTAAGGAAAGAAAACAAAAGTTATATTGTAGGGCTTACAAAAAAGCAATACAGGGACCAAAGGAAGAAGAAAAAGAAACAATGCTGAAATTATACAAAACCACATAAGGAAGGTGTAAGTGACAATGCTTTATAAGGGGAGGAGCTAGTTTTGGCATCACTGTGTGATACAGGTGTGGGAGATGAAAACATCCTTATCTGTATCAGATAATGAAGCAAGCATCCAAGGATTCAGCTTTCAGCACTCAAAGCAAATTCCTTAAAGGATCAGAGTATGAGCAGCTCAATTATTTGACCAGTATTGGTAATATTTTGTTTGTTGGTTGTTTGGTTTCAAGGTAGGCTCTCACTCTAGCCCAGGTTGACTTGGAACTCACTCTGTAGTTCCAGGCTGGCGTTGAACACCATGGTTGGGATTAAAAATGTGTGCCATCAAGGGGGCGCACACGTCTGGAGTTCGTTTGCAGTGCCTGGAAGCCCTGGTGAGCCCATTCTCTCTCTCTCTTTCTCTCTGCCTCTTTCTCTCTCTCTGTCATTCTCAAAATAAATAAATATAAACTTTAAAAAAAAAGTGTGTGCCACCATGCCCAACTAATAATGTTATTTTTTTATTTGCACTTTTATTTTTCAAAGCAAAATGAGATTAAATTGAAAATGATGTAACTTGTATATATTTTCTCTGAAACATTGAATCTAAATTTCTAATTAATGTTACAGACAATCAAGCATACACTAGGAACAGCTTAAAATCTCTTTGTTCTTTGTTCACTAGAGTCATTTGCATGCACTGTGCTATATATTTCTTTTCATTTCTTTGATATTAGCAATGTTACATTGCAATTGAAGCCTGGAAAATAAAAACCCAAACCAAAAATCTATTGAAAGGTTTTTTTTTTCTTTTAAAAATTAAATCTATTTAATTTGCACTTGTGATTCTTTTGCCACTGCAAATGAATGTCTGCCCAGCTTTATGTGGAAGGCTAGGGAATGGAGAACCTAGGCAGGCAGGCTTTGTAAACAAGTGCCTTTAGCCATTTCCCCATGCCCTATTTCTATTCTGTCTGGTTGTCTAAGTAGCTTGTGCAGGACGTTTTAAGCTATTGGTCAGTCTAGTAATGGTGGATAAGCAGAAATAACCTCCACTAGGCTTAGCAGTTAAGGTGTTTGCCTGCAAAGCCAAAGAACCCTGGGTTTGATTCTCCAGGACCCACTTAAGCCAGTTACACAAGGGGGCACATGCCTCTGAAGTTGTTTTGCAGTAGCTGGAGGCCGTGGCACACCCATTCTCACTCTCTCTCTCTCTCTTTCTTTCTGTTTCTCTGCCTTTGTCTGCCTCTCAAATAAATAAAATATATTTAAAAAAGAAATAACCTCTATATGTGGCTTGCTTTTAGGTGAGAAATTAAAATATCGCAATGAATGATGCAAATAATGGTTTAAAAGACTTGGGAAATAACATATGTTTTATGACCACATACTTCATTTCTGAGACTTGTATATTACTGACTTCTGGAAAATAGCAGAAATACCATTTAGAAAAAGTGGTATATATAGGTGAAGAGAAAAATAATCTATGTATTTATGTATGTATGCATCTATCTAGGTATTATCTATATATCTATCCTTATTTCCCTCTATTTCTCTATATGTACATATATATAATATATAGTACATATATTATATAGAAGCAGGGAAATTTTTAAACTTGTTTTAAGGTGATAAACCATTAATTTAATTTTAAAAAATGAGGTTCATTCATGGAGTCTGAATAAGTAGTCCTACAACAAAAATGACCCAGTGACTTTTAATCTTAGGCCTTCTTGCTGGGTGAGTTTTATGAGAGACTAATTGCCCTAGCTTAGTATTGCAACCATAAATCCCTGGGAAGGAAAGATTCTCCATCACCTTTTCATACATGCTCATGATTATTAGATGCTTGCCATGCCATGTGTTCTCAGATGCTGAACTCCAGCTAACATCTGAGAAATGTGGGTGGAATTTTGTTATGAACTAGCTTTAAATAGCCTTTGCCTGGGAGGGAAAAAAGTGCATAAATAACTGTTTTATATGTGTGTCCCTCACTGAACTCCACAAGGATGTGCATTTGCTATCATAGTGATTTTGTGCATTATTAAGTGGAAGAGTAGAGAGAAGTCTGAGACACTGAGGATATTACAGAGTCATTAGCAGGCCAACAGCAGAGGCCACACTTGCTTTATGTCAAATCCTGACAGCTTTAGTGTCTAGAATATGAAGGACTATTTTGGAAGAGTGGAAGCCAGCCAAGCTGTATTAAAAAAGTACAAATACCAATGTGTCGCCCATCAACTGGGGCATGTCCCTTATCAATCAGCCAATTAATGCGTCACATTTGTATAGATGCATCAGCACTCACTGGGTGGATTTCTTTGTTCTCATGGAGAACTCAATCCAGGTCTTAGACATCAGAAATACTGACTAGATTATAAATTATTCATAACAGCAATTATTACACCAAATTCAAAATATTCAATATAGGGATGTTTGAGTGTTTCTTGAGCTGGGATTTTTAGGACAATTTTGCCAGTCTATGTGATTTGTTGGGAATATGCAGATCTATTTTAATTTTATGTAATAGTAAAATTTGTAGAGAGTGATTATGAGGACAGAAGTATAAATAATGATAAATATACAGATAACAAATGTTTAGATTCTGTTTATTTTAGCCACTTGACACCAGAATGAAGCAGTGCACACACACATACACACAGACACACACACACACGCACACAAATCATGGGAGATGGCTCATGAGAAGAGAGCATTTCTTGTCATCATGACACTATACATAGAGTTATGTCTTCTATGTATTCCCATTTTAATGTTTAACTTGCACTAATGTTTTCTTATTGGAACATCTTAAAGACATTCTTTCCACAGGCTGTTCCTCCTTATTTATTGATAACTTCACCAACAATTACATATATATATATATATATATATATATATATATATATATAGAGAGAGAGAGAGAGAGAGAGAGAGAGAGATAAGCATAGATATAAATATATTGAAATATTTATTTCCTAAAATTTGATGCGATGATTAATTAGTATTTATTCATTTGTAACACATTTTTTTCCACTGGTGGACCTCTTGTACACTTTCTACAAATATAGATGTGAATAAAGGTGGATTCTAGGATACAAATAATGGCTTTACATTGAAATTAAATGAAATATTGAGTAATTTAGTGTTATATTCACAAGACAAGACACCAAATTCGGTCAACAACAGCAAGAGCAGAAGAAACTCTGAGCATCAGAAGGGATTAAAGAAATGGAGGATTGCTTTATTTTAATCTAGTGAGAACAGGCTGAGAATGCAGCTAACACATGTCTGGACTCCTAATGCATACAATATGTGATATGATAAGTTAGTGTTAGTTTATGATGCTAAGTTTGGAGTAATTTGTGATACAATAATAAAAAACAAATAAAAATTACATAAGCATTCATATACCACATAAGCATTTAATTACTCCTCAGAGCCCTGCTAGTCTATCTACCAGACCCCAAAGCAAAGGCTACTCTGAATGCTGGTGTTTGGCGGGCTTTGTTATGTAAAGCCCAAAGCCATACATACATATTTGCTAAGTTTTGTTATAAATGCATGGTAAATATATTTTAGTTAATTTTTTTTTTTTTACTTTGATTTCTAAGTTGCATGTGTTTTAGCATATGACATGAGGGTGTGTATTTGTACTGTAGCTCTGAATCCAGCAAGTATTATACTGGGCTTATGTGGCATCCTGCTCCAATATGTAAAACATTCACCATTGTCCCCAGCACAGAAGTAACAGCTCTGTCTCTACACTGATTTATTATCCTAGTGTCATAGAAGTCAGGTTGAATTCTTCTTTAGTAGTGGGTCTCTTTTCCTTATGAGATCAGAGCACTTTGAGAACAGAGACTTTATCTCAATATTTGATCACTGTTACTGTCTCAAAAAAGTGGCTGTTCCTTTATTTACTCAGTGATGACTGAATATTATCTAATTGTCAAATTCATAGACTGCTATTGCCCTGGGACTCTGAGAAATATTACTGAAATCAATTATCTCTAGTCCATAATAATTAACATTTGGTAAACAGAAATTGAAGCTTCATAATTTTGTGTAATGTGGACCAACATCATTATTTAAGTAGTAGGAAGAACAGGAGAGAGAGAGAGAGAGAGAAAGAGAGAGAGAACACTTGGAATTGCATTTTTTAATATCTTAGAGAAATTTGAATCTGACATTTTCACAGGTAAGAAATTTCAAAAGAACACGACATGTAGGTGCTTGAGCTCATGTAAGTGCTTGAAGTAATCATTTGTCTTGAGCTAATCTGCTCTTAGTTATGCCTTCTCATGTTATATTTAATTATAGCAGCTGTTCATTACAGTCAAATGATGACAGAAAAAAAATAAAGGTATAAAGGAAATAAATATCAGCCAAACAAAGTGGGTTCCCTAATGGCTCTGAATATGGGCACAAGGACTTCTCTGCCTCAGGAGTGACCTGAGAAAGATGACTTAACTAAGTATTCACTTAATCATATCACATTAAGAATTAAGCTATTGCAGGATTGGGTAGATGGCTTGCATACTAGGTGACACATGCGTCTGGAGTTTGATTGAAGTGGTTGTTGCCCTGGCACACCAATTCTCTCTCTCTCTCTCTCTCACATACACACACAAACACACACACATTAACTCTCACTATCACTCTCTCTCTCTAAAAAAAAAAAAAAAAAAAAAAAAAAAAGCTATTGGAAATAGAACAGGGCCTGGCATAGATGAGGGCAGCAATCACTTTCATTTTATTTAAATCTGTTATCTATTGTGTTATTACTTAAAAACCTACTACAGGAGTGATAAAATAGTCATAGAGAAATTTCAAAAATTACCAAATATTATATTTCTTTAGGTATATACAATTTGGTTCTAGTTGTTAGTTTTTGTTTTATTTTGTTTTTTTGAGGTACAGTATGGCTGTAGCCCAGGCTTACCTGGAATTTACTATGTAGTCTCAGGATGGAATTGAACTCACAGTGATCCTCTTACCTCTGCCTCCTATGTAGGGATTAAAGGTATGTGTCTTCATACAGGCTAGCTTGTGTCATGTGAAATATTCATTAAAATATATATTAACTTATAAATGTTATAGATATCATACTTATGTTTACTTTACTGCTTTATGGTTTACTCATTACCATTTGAACACCAATTACACATAGTAATAATTTTCTACAAGAGAATTTCTGAAATAATTACCAAACAATAATGTTTGACAAGTATTCTATATTGAGAATTAGCAGTGATTCAAACAAGCTAGACTCAGAAAGAGAAGAGACAGATGTTCTCTTTCATATGTAGCTAAAAAGGAGTAAATCAAGGGTAGAACATGGAATGACAGAGGCTAGGAAGAGGTAATAAAGAGTATATAAAGGAGGTTGTACATAAGTAGTCTAACTTGTATAAGTATGTTGAGGCTTCACATTGAACTCTGTTAATAGGTACAATTAGTACACATTAAGACTAAAAGAACTTGTACAAACTGTTTAAGTGTTTCCATGCCTTTCAGAATGCTCATGTGTATTAGTCAGCTTCAAACCAAACACAGTTATGGGAGGAATGGGATTTATGTGAAGCTTGCAGATCCATGGGAGCACCGTAGTGGCAGAAGAAGTTGGCCCCTTTCACAGGTCTATGCAGAGGGAGGAAAGCAACCACCACCAACACAAACAAGCACTCTCCAGGGACCTCTAGGCAGAGCTCAAGCACTCTGCATATCTTTAGCTGGAATTCAGGTCTGTCCCCTATTTGGGGACACCTTAGGACTGGACATTAGGATCCACCCACAGGGCCAACATTACAAGCTTGAATGAAACTCCTGAATATATTAGGGGACATCCATTCAAACTACCATATTCTACCCCTGGCCCCCAACAGATTCATAAGTATCTCACATTATAAATTGTACTTAGTCCAATTTCAAATATCCCCATAGTCTTTACTAACTTAAGATAGTTCCAAAGTTCCAAATCTCATCTGAGATTTAAGATTGTTCCTTGGCTGTGAGTCTTGTAAAATAAAAACAAGTTATAAACTTTTAAAATATAAAGTCACAGAGTAAACATTTCCAACTGTTATAAGTCATAACAAGGAGAGATTGGAACAATTTAAACTTAATAACCCTCAAGTAAACATCAAACATCTGCAGTTCAAATCCTATATTATTACCAGTGACTGACAGTCTCTAGAATTTTTAATTCCGTCTCTCCACCTGGGCTGAGCAGCCAGGGAAAACATCCATCCAGAGACAATAGTGCTCCATGGTAGCCCTTGTACATTCCTAGTATATAAAAGACATCTTCAGGTCTCCTGTAAGCCACAGTCCATCTTTCAGTGGCTCCACTGGCCGATTAGGTTCATAAACCCTGCCTTTATGCTGCATCCCAGCAGAGTGTCCTGGAACCATGCACACTTCAGGACCCACTAATGCACTTTTTATATTTCCAAAACCAATACCAGGTGTGCAGGACACAGCCATATTTTTAATTCAGGGACAAAATAAATCTGTAGCATTGAAGAGCAAGTTTCTCCCTTAAAAAGGAGTTTGCATTTTTACCATTTAGTCTTCCCAGGGTGGAATCACCTCAGGCACCCTTTCCATTGTTTCACTGTGAAGTAGTCAGGCCAGCTTTCTTCTAATTGCTAATGTACTTAACAAAAGCAGTTTCAGCAACAAGTCTCAGTACCTGTAATTTTACACTTTTTTGAGTTTTTTCTAGCTTTAAATTTTAAATTTATCACTTTCATATCTTTCACCAAACATGTCAGTCCACTGCAAGTTTGACCTTGATCAAACTGTCTGGGCATAGACAGCAGAACAGAGTTATCCTTTATATCAGTAGCACAGGTGTTAAAAAGTTTAAAAATTATGTTTATATATTAATCACTAATATATATATATATATATATATATATATATTCAATTATCACTAGAATAATCCATAAAAACTTGGTTTACCATTCTGGAAGGTAACTTTACTTGTAAGTACAAAGTCCATGTCCATTCCTCTAAAACAAAAGTTCCAAAAAACCAAAATCCACATGGGTCAGATTTATCACACAGCAACGCCCCAGTCCTGGTTTTGGACCTCCAGAGCAGACACAGTTATGCGAGGAAGGGAATTTATTTGAAGCTTACAGTTTCAGAGGAAATTCCATAATGGCAGAAGAAGTTGGCCCTTTTCACAGGTCCACAGAGAGAGAGAAAAAAGCAACCACCACCAACTCAAAGGAGCACACCCTAGGAACCCCCAGGCAGAGCTCAAACACTCTGCATATCTCTACCTGGAATTCAGATCTGCCCCCAAACACACTTAAGGCTGGGCCCTAGGATGCATCCACACTGACATCATTACAAGCTTGAGTAAAACTCTTGAATCTATTGAGGGACATCCATTCAAGCTACCACATCATGGAAATACAAAAATAACTGTAAAAGTAAAAATGTTTCCTGATCCTGGCAGATGTGGTAGAGATAGAGGAAGTAGCAGATTAACTACAAGGGTTGCTCTCATAGCTAGCCTGAGGAATGTTTGCAGGGAAAAGACCATAGACTCTAAAGAGATTCAGAACTCATCAAAGCAGAAAATCAGAGGCTGTTGGCGTATAACCCACTCTCCAAGGCTCAAGGGACATTGTGGAACAGAGGGCAGAAGGATTGTAAAGCCACAGGGTAGAAAGAAGTATCCTGAGGTATCCTCCCCTACAAGGACAGACAGGTACACTTGTTACCCCTATAATGAACACTGATAACCGCAGGGAGGGGGGTCTTCTAGCAAATAGGGTTGGGGCAGAGGGCATATTAAAGTATAGCACCATGGGAATATGACCAATATGCAATGTTTTCATATAGTAATGTTCTCATTTAATTAAAATGTTACAGAATGGGCTGGAGAGATGGCTTAATGGTTAAGGCGATTGTCTGTGAAGCCTAAGGGCCCAGGTTTGATTCTCCAGGTCCCATGTAAGCCAGATGCACATGGTATGATACATGCATCTGGAGTTCTTTGCAGTGGCTGAAGGCCCTGGTATGCCCATTCTATCCTTTTTTCTCCCCCTCTCTGACTCTAATAAATAAATAAATAAAAATAAATCAAAACAAAAAAAAAAGAAAAGAAAAGTTGCAGGAGTTGGAAAACAATGAAAGATATTGTTTCTAAGCAGAAAAGCCTAAAGAAATTTTGGGGATATATTGTTCATAGGATATTTTATAGAACAGTCTTCAAAGTCATGAGTTTCAACACAAGAAGAAATTCGGTAAACTCTGGAGCAAGTGGGAAGATAAATGCTAGAGTTGACAGGACAGAAGAAAAAGGCTTACAGAAGAGAACAGTGTATCATGAAGCTACTGCCTGACATTGGATTATTCCAGGAAATGAGACAACAGAAATAATAAATTTGTGTTCTAACCTCATCTCAGAGGAATTAAATTAATGTGTTGGTCAGACATAAGGTAATTTGGGGTTGAGGGGTTGTGCACATTATTTTTTTGTAGATTCACTGTAAGTGAAAAGAGTTGACTTCCGTGTTTGCCAGGCAATCTCACGTGATGTCAGCGTCTCCTAGGAGGCAGAAGGGAACAGCATGTAGAGGACAGGTGTTCCTGTGCTCTCCCGTTTCACTGGTGTGGTGGCACGTTGTTGCTTCTGCTGCCACAGCGACAAATCAGCAGGCTGTAAGAGCAGATGTGAGGGGTTGAAGCAATGGGCTTTGCCCCAGTACAGGATTATGATAGACTCTGAAACTTATGTAATGAATGATTGAAATGAAAATAAAATGACAATAGGTGAACTATATCAGGCAAAATAATAAGTATAAATGGGGTTATACTTCATGTAATAGAACAAATGCAAGAGCATATCCATCGTTATGGTATGTGTAGATGTGAAATACAACCCTAAAAAAGGGTAAAATGGCAAAATATATATTCCACAAATGCAAATGATCAATAGTTCATGAAACACTGTATCAATGTCAGATACATGTAAGTTCAAACAACTACATGAAGGGAAAACATTTAGTCACTTTATACTGATATAGGTGCAATCCATTAAGAATTACCAAAGACTTCATAAACTAAGCTGAATGCTATTTATTTGAAATATTGCCTTAATATGTTTTCAATATTTTGTAAATTATAATTTCATTCAATACAAGCATATAAAATATTTATTAAATACTTAAAAATTTAATATTTGGGATGGGGAGATGGATGAGTAGTTAAGGCATTTGCCTGTGAAGCCTAAAGGCTTAGGTTTGATTTCCCAGTACCCATGTAAGCTAGATGCAGTAGGTGGCACATGCATCTGGAGTTCGTTTGCAGTAGCTAGGGGCCCTGGTGCACCCATTCTCGCTCTATTTTCTCTCTCTCATAAATAAATAAATATTTTAAAAATTTAATATTCTACAAAATTAGTAATGTAGATTAGGTTACAATAAAAAGAGAATTTCAAATTGAATGGCATTTACTACACTGGAAATATAAATATTCTTTCACGCAATATCAGGATATATAAATTACATATAAATGTACATAAATAATATCAATGACAAGGAAATAAATGTCAGATGTTCACAACTAATTTGAATGCTGTATTCAATAATCTAAGCACAAGAATATTGGTATTTTATTTATTACAATAAAGTACTTAATGTTAAAATAGTTTCTTGTGTAAAATCTACTGAGTTACACAGTTAAGCTACTAATGATGAATCTAATTTAAAAGGGGATTGTTCTGCCCTAAACTTTTCTGTTTAATTTGTGCATTAAAATTTGAATTTTAAATAAAATAGACATATATTTTTAAACAAATGCACTTATTACCTGTAAAATTGTGTAAAATTTACCTACCATACAAACTAAGGTTTATAGGGAGTCATGTAGTTAATGATTATAATGATAAAAAACTTTAAAAAATATGATTAACATGAAATTTCAAATTATTTGAAAATATTTTAAGTATTAAAAAAATAAGCAACATCATTGCTTTTGTCCTTTGCAATCAGTGTCCATGAGAAAGAACTTACATAGGTGTATGTGCTCCTAAGAAGACCCTTGGACCCCTGTGGGTGCAGTCAGTTATCTCCACCTCTTATTTTCAGAAGACCATGGGCATCTCCTAGGTCTTGAAACTCTCTAGTGCTCCAGGGAAGTTTGTTACCTTTTTGGTGGCTTTGTGTCTAGGTGATTAAGTTCAAGTGATTTGTACATGTGTTAACTTTGTATAATGGCAATGGTAATGAGAATTTATTCCCCGAAAAGTGGATCCCTGGGGCTAGAGAGATGGCTGAATGGCTAAAGGCACTTGTCTGAAAAGCCTGAGAACCCTAGGTCTGTTTTCTAGGACCCATGTAAGCAGGATGTACAAGGTGGCACATGCTTCTGGAGTTCTATTGCAGAGGCCAGAGGCCCTGGCATGCCCATTTTTAATCTGTCTCAGTCTTGGCCTCTCTCTCTCTCTCTCTCTCTCTCTCTCTCACACACACACACAAATAAATAAATAAATACATGATTATGTATCCACTTTTTAAAAAGTGGATCCTTGGAGGCACTGACAGGAAAGAAGCAGGATCGAGAGAAGGCAGAGGTAAGGGGCCACAGCAGATGTGGATGGCAGCAGAGACCAGGGTCCTCAGTAGCTGATACCTGCAAGATGTCATCTTAGCATGATATAAATGATATTTATCTCTCTCCCCGCCCCTCTCTCTTTGTCTTCCATTTACCTCCTTTACCAATCTCAGGAATGTAGATCATGTATGGAGGGAAGCACGGGAATGGTGCCAGATATATGTTGAATTTAATTAATATGTTCACAGTAATGTCAGTTCATGAAACTTGGAGCTACTGAGTTTTCTTGAAATGAGTTTTGTGTCATTAAATGGAGAGTTAAACTTACTGTCATTGAGAAAAATAATATTTCTGGACATCTGAGTTGCAAGTGTAAATTTCATACCTGCCAAATGTTCTTCCCAGTCGATTGGAACCATGATGATTTATGTTGCTTTCAGTCATATTGATGCTTAGGTGTGTAAAAATGCAATGCTTTGCAAATATAAGAAAAGTGAGTTGAATTGTAGCATTGAAAGTATTATAACATTCACAGGTTTCCAGTCATTAATGAAATTTATGTGAAAGATAGGTAGGAGCACAAATACAACAGTCATGGGAAGACACAGAGTTCTTAACATTATATAGTCATGTATGGAGGCATGATTGAAATATAAAAAAATCATTTATATGTACATTCATTGTGTGTGTGTGTGTGTGTGTGTGTGTGTGTGTGTGTGTGTTAGCTTTGTTAGGTAGTTTAGGGAAACTGGGCATTGAATTTAAAAAGCAGAAATGTTTTTAAATGTGACCTTCAATCTCCACTTTATTAGAGATCAGAGAAGGAACTCTTCTCTCCTTATCTCTTCACTAAAGGAGTTACCTGGACCTATTTTTTTCATGAGCAACCTGAGCCCTGTCTTGGAAGGAGTTCCCCTTCCCTAGAATTTAAATCTGATACTGGCATTGTGGTTGATTAAGCTCGGCCCCCAAAACTTAGTTTCATGTCTGGCCTCCTTATTAGCAAGCCCATAGCCCAGACCAATCAGCCCTCACTTTGACTTAACTGAGCCTGAAAGCAAGGCCCACCACAATAAAGTTTTATATATATATATATATATATATATATATATATATATATATATATATATCTTTAACAAGGAGAGGTCTCTTTTTTTCTGGATGTTCATCTCTCTTGAACCTCCAGGTTCTGGTCAGCCTCCCTCATTTCAGCCCAACTTTCAGCTGGTAGTAAGTATAGGAATTAGTTATGACCTCTAGGATAGTCTTCTCATAGTCCTGGCCATCGGCTATCTTGGAGTCACCAGTGAGAGCAGATGTAGGTCTGGATTTTAAAATGCAGTTTTCTTGACTTAAACTTTTGTACTAAAATTTTGGAATAAACTGCTTACTATGTACAGCCCCAAAGAACTGCATTTCCCAAAAGTTTCCTCAGATGAACCCCATTTGCACAGCAGAGTACCCTTCATAATCACCACTCTCCTGTACTTCCTATGCATAAATTCAATGAGACCCATATGGTGTAACAAGGTTGACCTTCAGGGTGGGAGGCCTCTCTGGATTGGTAGACTGAGACAAAGAGCATAGATTTGTCCATGCCATCTACTTTTGATGTGTTAACTTGGTGTATAAAACATTACTCAAAATATAGATCATTGGTAATAGGACCAACTTGTAATGAATGCTTATAAATGCCAAATTAATATCATTTTATGCAAAATAACAAGTAACAATATGGTTATCTTTATGAAGTGTTGTGGTTACATAAATAACTTCCATGCATCAAGTTTGTGTTACAGAATGAATATGTGTTTCTTGGATAAAAAATATATAAAGCATTTATAGACTCATTCTCACTACCTTCTAGGTATAGCTTATTGTACCCTTACTCTGAGGAATGATACAGAATCTATGTGATACGTCCTGCCACAGATGGTATCATTCAGTGGTGGTTAAATGGACTTCTCTTCATAAATCCTATAAAGTATATAAAGATCCTTTTATGGAGAACACAGTTGTGTGTAACTTTCTGTAGCGGGTGTGAATGTACACATTTGCTAGGCAGTGGAAAATTTTTGAAGAATGTGTGATTTCATAATTTATTATGTGGATGAATGATGTTTGCACATTATATACTTTTTGCTTTCTAAAATTTACTGAAGTACAAAAATAAATTCCAACTCTTAAATCATTTTTGAGTACTGGAGTTTAGAATTATTGCAACTTCAAATGCTTCACATGTGGAAGAAAGGAAAGTAGAAATGAAACCAAATTCAGGAGCAATTTCAACTAATATAGTTGATAAAATAATGTTCAGCCTAGAAGTTTCCTACTGTTGATGGCCATGAAAAGGTCAAAGAAAAAAGGGACATGGAAAGTAGACATGTCCTGAAGAAACCAGGAAGTTCTTGTGATTAACATGGCATGGAAATGAATTATTAAATGGGCCCTTGAGCCCAAATATCATTTTACCCATTGTTGAAGTAGATAACCAAGTGGGAGAATTTTAACTGCAAGCAAACCTTTTTTTCTGGACCCTTAAATACACATCTGTGCAACTGAGAAGCATTTCATGTTTATAACACTGTAAATAAGGAGGCAGGAGGTTTGTAGTCAGTAATTTACTTACATACTTACATACTTATTTATATATTTTAGGCAATAACTTGAGAGATAAAAATGAGTTCCTAAAATATAACATATGCCTCCAACATTGTAAGGAGTCCCCCAAGTAATTAATCTGCAAAAGTGCTGGTTCATTGAAAAATTCATCAATTTATAGAAACAGAAAACATGCGCTAATTTAACAAAATTAAGTCTAAGAAAACACATGTAAGGAAATATTTTATTATTTACATATTTCTTTCATTAATTTATTGAGATGTATTCTTGTTACATAGCTCTGACTGGCCTGCTACTTACTCTGTAGCTTAGGCCGGCATCATATTACAGAAGTCCTTGGTGTCTGTGCTTAGCAGGAGCTGGGATTATGAGTGCATGCCACTGCACCGTGTTTGATGTGTGATTTATAAAAAATAAAATTATAAAATAACTTTTTAAACCTTCACATTATAGCTCTACATATCTGGAAAAACAGAGAAAGGAACTAATATGAAAAGTTGAAACCTATATCAGTTGAATTATCCCATCATGAAAGATGACTGTGTGTGATAACCCCTTCATTTCTGCATAGTGAGAGAGGTTTACCACAAATCCAGTCTCTAAGGCTAATATGTGTCTTAGGGAGCCTGGAAACAAAGGATCAAAGAGTATGGGGTGAAGAGGCTGTCTGTGGCATTGAGAAGCCACTGCATGCGAAATGCATCTGAGCCTGGTACCTCTACAAGTTTCTGTTTTGGGACATTCATAGTTTCAAAATAGAACCCTCAGGATGTATGAAGTTACACCAGAGTTGGTAGAAGCTGAGGATATAAAAGATGAGGTAAGAAAGGTTGCAGTATTTAAGCTATGTAGTCCCTAACAAGACTTGGGTTTTATACTAGTGGAAATGGAGCACACTGAGGACTTTGTGCAGGTAAGGGTCATGGCTAGTTTGTCATAGATTGCACTACTGTCTGATAGGGAATGAAATATAGGAGACATAAGTGAGGGAGAGGCAAGTACCATTGTTGACAGGATAAGTACCACATCTTTTTTTAAATTTTACTTATTTATTTATTTATTTATTTATTAGTTTTGTATTTAGCAAATACAGTCAGTTTGGTACCATTATTAGGCTCATCCGTGACCTACCCCCTCCCCTTGGCCCCTCCTTGTTGAGGTATATAGGTCATGCATTCTGGAGTTAGCCCACAGTTATGGGTAGGATAAATGTCTCTGCATATCATGACCCAACATGTGGCTCTGACATTCTTTTCACCCCCCTCTTCCACAAAATTTCCCTGAGCCATGTTGGGTTCATTTTTGGTTTGCTTCAGTGATGAGGTGTTGGGGGCCTCTGAGGCTCTGGCTCTCTGATTTGGTAGGAGTTGATTTTTCTCTGTGTTGATCTCCTTTACCCTTGTGCTAGTACCCGGTTCACCAAGGAAACAGCCCCCTTGCTTGTTTCGCCAATTATTCTTAGTTTCAGCTGGGGCCGTTTTGAGGTATGATGGGGTGGTTCTCTCCTTAGAATCTACATCTATCTGAAAAAGAGAAGCAAATTCTCCAGTGGAGAGTAAGTTAGCACCAGACAAATGAGATAACCCTTACTTTTTTTTTTTTAATAGATAATTTAATAGGTGTAGGCCCTCTTGAAGCCCACGATTGATGGTAGCTTCATAATGGAGAGCGGGCTTATGTTTAGATATGGTTCCGACTTGTTTCCCAGCTCCAGCTATGGGTCCTGTACCACTGAGGAGATCAGTTAGCCAAATCAAAAGCAGTTGGTTCCCCACCATGGCTGTGTGCCACCACTGCACTTGTGTGGGCATCACAACGGGTTATTTGCTGCTAAGTAGGTTAGACCATGAGTTGCTTGGACAGATGTTGGTCATTTTCCCCCAGTTGCCCATGTAGCACCTTCTGGCAGTAGACACGCTGACTATCTGGGGACTGACTCTCTTCCAGCTTCCAACCATGACATTCCAGTTTGTGTGTCAACCACATAAGGTGTCTTCGGCAGTAGGGTCTTACCACTAACCTTTGGTGGGTCATCAAGTACTCTGACAGAAATCTGTCTTTCTTTTAGGAAACCTTGTAGGTCTCTCTGATCAAAAGCTCCTTGTGGATGATAGCCACTGCTGATGACTTCTGTGTCCCATAAGACTACATACAGTGCAGCTTTTTCCAGCTTTCAGTTGGCTGGGCTATAGGGAGAAGGTTTTCTGCTCAGAACCACCTTGATTTCTCAGTGACTTTGCTGCTCAGGCATGTGAAGCCTTCAGCAATAGGGTCTTACCATCTCATGGGGAACCGAAGGCCTTGGCAGTAGCTTGTAATGTTTTGGAAGCAACAGGGACCTACCTCCCTGTCCAATGACTCACTGGGAGGTATCCCATCCCAAACACTGAAAATTTTCTACTAACAATCTATGGCTTCTGGATGTGTCATTGTTTAAAAGAAGTAGATTTTCATATGTGTTATTCAGAATATCTTGATTTTTTATTGACCCTCCCCCCCCCACTTTCTTTTATACAATCTCTTCCCCTGACTTCGCTTAGGCCTTTCCCTGCCCTGTAATAGGTTCTTCTACGTACATATACACAATACTATACTCTTAAGACCTTCCCTCTCTTCCTTCCCTTATAGTCTTTTTCTAGCTTATGGGCCTCTGCTACTGATTTTTGCTTCCAGATCACTTACAAGTCTATACGTTTGTAGTCAGGATCCATATATAAGAGAAAACATGTCACATTTGGCTTTCTGGGCCTGGGTTACCTCACTTAGTATAATCCTTTCCAATCCATCCATTTCCCTGCAAATTTCATTTTTCTTTACCACTAAATAGAACTCCATTGTGTAGATGTACCACATCTTTATTATCCATTCATCTGTGGATGGGCATCTAGGCTGGTTCCATTTCCTAGCTATTGTGAATAGATAATAAACATGGTTGTGCAAGTATCTCTAAGGTAGTGAGAAGAGTCATTAGAATATATGCCTAGGAGTGCTGTAGCTGGATCATATGGCAAATCTCCTTTTAGCTGTCTCAAGAACCTCCACACTGATTTCCACAATGGCTGTACCAGACTACATTCCCACCAACATACACAATCAATAAAAAAAGAGTACAAAGTATGCAATTGTGAGGATTAAAACAGATAGTCATATAAAGCCAAAATCCCTAAGGGTGTTGTTCTATACTCTTAATCTTGTCAGCTGGTAGGTAGAGATTTCTGTTCTCAATTGGGTTCCAGGTCAACCTAGATCTGGATCATATCCTGCCCCCAATAATGACAGAAGCAAAAAAAAACAAAAGCCCTATATATATGGAAGCACCAAAGACAATAAAATTCAATCCCCAAATACAGGTTATTTGAAAATGGTAAAACCAACCAAGAATATATACCCCATGACCTGCCCTGATAAGGGAAGAGAGATTAGCTCTTGCAGGACTGTGTACCTGTTTTTTTTTTTTTTTTTTTTTTTTTTTTTTTTTGTCAGTCAGCCTCATTACCTTTTGGGGTGGCTTCCAATCTCACCAACGCTGAGTGCTCGCCTGGATCCCTCCATGTTGTGCTGTGCTGCTGTACCTCTGACCCACTCTGCTGGCTGCGCTGCCACTGGGGGTGAATGCTTGAGGTTTGTGGTTCTGATGGTGGGGGATGGGAGAGTTCAGACTTCTGGAGTTACTTGTAGTTTCAGTAGCTCTTTCGTTGATATCAGCTGTCTTTCCTTCAGATTTCTTAACTTTGCAAGAAGGCTGATAGAGTTGAAAAATCTGTTGCTTGGTCTCTGCTGCTGCTGCTGCCGCCTGGCGCACCTGGCAGGACTGCCCAGGGCTGGCGCGAGGATGGGAGCGTGGTTGCCTCAGTAGGCCTCTGGCTGTTTTCCTCATTTCTGGTGGGTCTTGGTCTCTCCGGCTTGTCTGCTGTGTCTAAGAATAGCCTATACTCTTTCACTTTACAGAAGAAGAGTGTGTTTTGCTTAAATCCCTCCGTAGGCTGGTTTGGTGTGGCTCCTAAACCTACACCTGACCCGGAAGTCCAGACTTCTTTTTATGAAGGGTGTTGTTTTGTAGATCCATTCATTGTGTTCCTTGCATAAGAGAAATCTTTTATGTTGAGCTGTAACTGAATTCCTCAGAGGTCAGTGTTAATGGATTTATTTAGAAAGTTTTCACTCCTATATTACAATGCATTTTCTTCTATTAGATGCATTTTTTGGGTATTTACTTGTGGACTTTTAACCTGTCAGATCTATCATGATTTCACCATATTGTGTGGTATAAGGATCCACCTCTCTTTTAGTTCAGCCTGGGCCAGTGGTAACAATCTCACTTTCTATGCCCTATTACTTGTCTAGCCACCAGACAATTTATCTTGTTTCAAAATTTGATACAAACAACATAAAACTGTAATCTCCAAGTATAATAATAAGTTTCCATATTAGTTGTGAACATGGAGAATGAAGGTTAGCTCTGTGGAGTTTCTGCCTCTGTTCATGGCCAAAGCTTTCCTATAAAATAAAGGATTTGTAGACTGTGTTTGCTGATTGATTTGTTTTTTTAAGGAATCATTTGATCTTGCTCCAAATAAAGTAATCTTTCTTTTCAAAAACTGCTTAGGTGAGTGTATTCATATTTGGGATTCTGTTTAAAATAAAATTCATTGTTTCTGAATTCTTTTCTAAATTCTTTTAATGCTTTATACCAATTAAACCAGATTTACTTAAAAATGGACACTTGATGTTAATGAAGTTCATATTATCAATGAGAGGCAAAACTATATAATTCACAATCACTGCAAATTTGCTATTGGGGTAGAGGAAACAGAAAGAAATGTATGATGATATTTTTAAAAGCAGCAATGTTTCTAAATGAAGACGACTTTGTGCTGTGAATTTGGACTTGTGAATTCAATAATTAGTCACCTCTACTGCATGAGTTATTTTGCATTATTTAGATGAAAGAATAATTCTTTTGAGTATCATACCAAATGATTTTAATAAAAGCATACATATATATGATCACATTTACTGCCCTACACGAGCATAAGTAAGGGAGTCACTTACTGCAGCATGCTTAAATTACCAGTGACCATACCATTGAAGAAAACATTACCCTTTCTCTAACAATTAACTTCCAATTGCTCCTATGGAAGTGTGGTTTCTTGTGAGTTCCACTCTCATATATGATCAAATGCTGCTGGTCTCAATCTTGTGCAGGTCTTGTACAGGTAATCAAAGCTGCTATTGCAATGTTATGTTATGTCCAGAAGACAGCTTTCCATAACACCCCTCCCCTTCTTTCATTCTTATATTCTTCTGGCCCTTTTTTCACAATGTTCCCACAAATTTGAGTCTTGGAGTCAGTGATGTAGATGTTTCATTTAGGGCTGAGCACTAAGCATTTACTTATTATCTGTGCTAACCAGCTTTCATGTCCGATATTCATCACTGGTTTTATCCAACTATAGACCCTCATACTATACTACGGACCTGCCAACTGGAGCAATAGTAACATGGAAGTTTTGAAATAGCCATTGTAAAATTGACCATTTTGAGTCTCTGGTAATGGCCTCCCTCTGCAAAAAAGAAGTGTCTGTGATGAAAACTAAGAGCAGCATTAATCTATCGGCATAAAGTTAAACACATACAAGATAATTTGACAGTCAAAATATGTCCATTTACCAAAAACAATACTAATAGCTTTTCTACTAGACTCAATGACCTTTGGAAATTTAACAAGATTTATAGGACCTGGCATATATTTCTTCTTGTGGAATTGGTCTCCAATCCAACCAGAAATCAGCTGGCTATTTTAAAGAAAAAAATGTTCTTAAATACATCATGGTGAGGAAGGCATGGTTGCAGAGGATGAAGGTGGAAGGCACATTGCACCCACCGTCAAGACCAAACATATTCATCTATGCTCCACTGGTTTTCTCCTTTTTAATCTGTCCAGGACCCAAGGCGATAGAAAGGTACAGCCCACATTATAAATGTGTCCCTTCCTCTTCTTAATCTTCTTTGGAAACACCTTCATAGACATTGCCAGTTACTATAATCTAAGTGATTCTAAATCCCATTGAGTTAACAATCAAGAATAACTTGGTTGTTACAATAGGATCACAATAGGATAATGTCACAATAGGATAATGACTGGTTAATTTTGCAAGGACAGCTTCAATTGAGTGAGATATATACCAAATAATAGATAATAAATGAGAAATCTTGGGGAGGCAGAATTAAGAAACACCTCACCTCTAGAGAAGTGCAGAAGTTCCAGCTCTGCCTTCACATTTCTATTTCCAAGAAACTGATAGTTGCAAACTTGGCAGATATGGAATCCAAGCAACATGCTCTGTTTTCTTTGTCTGCTTACTATGGCCTTGTAACTGATACCTAGACCTTGAGTTGTAAGGAGAAATATTGGGTGAGGACATCTAGAATTTCTTCCTAAGAGTCATGCTGACTAAAAATGTCCTGTTCCTTTGTCCTCTGCTTTGTCCTTCACCTGGGATAAAATACAAGCTGGAATTCTTGTTCAAGTTTTGGAAGAAAAGATCCTATCAATGTCGCTAGAGAAAGCTGGAAGAACTTAGGCTTTAATAATACCATAAAGGTGGCAATTTGTGCCTTGAATATGAGCACTCAGATTATGGTTAAAAGAACATAACTATGGCTGAAAAGATGTCTTAGCAGTTAAGTCACTTGCCTGTGAAGCCAAAAGACCCAGGTTTGATTCCCCAGGAACCACATAAAGCAAACATGTACAAGGTGGCTCATGAACCCATTCTATCTATCTATCTATCTATCTATCTGTCTATCTATCTATCTATCTATCTATCTATCTATCTATCTATCTATCTATCTATCTATCTATATTTGAGAGGCATATATATATATATATTGAGTATATCAAATAAATAAAAAACAAAAAATGCATTTTAAAAAGGAACAAAACTAACTTCTATCTCACATGCTGCTAAGATTCTGAGTTTTCTATTCTCACCATCTGCATAAAATCTTGAGAGAACAGGCCTAGTTATAAGGATAGCAAATATCTTTTACAATAACTTTTAAAATGTATAAAAATACATTGAAAACATGAAGTAAAATTTAAAACTTTATGAGAATAAAAGGTTTTATTCACTAAAATAATTAAGCATACAACTAAATTACAGATACTGTACAAGAAGCATAGGTAATAGATAGACATAGATAGATATATTGATTGATCAATAGATAGATGATAGATACTAGAACACAAAGAATAGATTGATTCACTGTCCTAAAACAGGAGACTGTATCATGGGTGGTAGAGAAGGGTATAGTATTATGGGGAAGAGAAAAGCAAGTTTGTGAATTTGATGTTTGGAGAAAGCTTGAGCTTGCACTTAAAATTTGAAAAATTCTTACCTTCTCAATGAAAGCATTTTGCTGATTGTCATAAGACAAGAAATAGAGTGAGAGTGATATAGGTAGGAAATTGTATAAATTATATATAAATTGTATAAATTATACATAGAAGGAAAACTTTTAAAGGAGAGCAGTAATAAAAGCATAGCCATCAATCTTGGCTCTCTGACGCATAAATTTCCTACTGGATTATCTTTGAAAATGATTCACCAACAGTTGCTGAAGAAAGTTACTTTTTAGTAAACTGACCAGCTTAATTTTTTATTAAGGATATGCTTTTATGGACACATTATGTGTTGGTTCCATCATTCCCCTCCTCCCTGGAGGCCCACCTCGCTGGGGTTGCTGGTATTCACCCAGGGGTTGTGGCTTATGGGTTGTGGGAGCAGAAGTCAGTCTTTGGGGGTGGGGAATGCCTCTGGGTATGCCCTCCTGACCTGTGGCTCTTACAGTCTTTCTGCCCCTTCTTTGGCAAAGTTTCCTGAGCCAAGGTAGATATGTTTTAAGTCTTCCTCAGTGCTACGCTCTCAAGAGCTTCTACATTGATGATCTGGTGTGTGCTGGGTATCCTCAGCTTCTGCCTCTGTTACCCTGGTGCAGATTGTCATGGTAACCATGGAAGTGGCGCTTTTGTTCACCTTTACCAAATACTGTGTAACTGGTTACACCTGGCCCTGGCTAAAGTGTTAGAGGTGGTTTATCTCCTTGGGTCTCACTACTTCTTTTTATTTATTTATTATTTATTTGGTTTTTCAAGATAGGGTCTCCCTCTAGCCCAGGCTGACGTGGAATTTACCATGTAGTCTCAGGGTGGTCTTGAACTCACTGCATGACCTCCTACCTTGGTCTCCCAAGTGCTGGATTTAGAGGTGTGTGCTACCACACCTGGCCCTAAATTATTTTACTTTTATTTATTTTGAGATTTTATATATATATATATATATAATAGTTATACTAAGAAAAAAATCCCAATATCAAGAAATGTCTCTTGGTAGCTATGCTTTTTATAATGATGGGATATTAGAAAAAAAAAAAAAAAACTAAGATGATCTGAGACAAAGTTCCAACCTGGAGGCTTCAATTATATGGAAGGTTAATAAGACAGACAGATTGGCTGTGCCTCGATTCATAGATGGCCTTCAGGTGCTTCTGTCCTTAGCAGTACCTGAAATTTAATTTTAAGAACTAAATGAAGGATAATTGATTCTGAATAAGTAAGTTATCAGAGGCATTCCTGTAAAAAAACTCTTTAATAAATCACTAAATAATATAATGCTTATGAAATTACCTAGTTGCCACCATAAGGTACACACATAGATAAATGATAGGTAGATGATAGATAGATAGATAGATAGATATAAATCCAAATTATCTTATGTGGTTAGAATTCTGATTTTCTTTTTTCAAAATATTTTATTTTTATTATTATTTTATTTATTTATTTATTACAAAGATAGAGAGACAGACAGACAGAATGAGAGAATATGGGTATGCCAGAGCCATTAGCTACTACAAATGAACCATAGATGCATATGCCACAATGTGCGTCTTCTTTACATGTGTACTAGGGAACTGAACCTGGGTCCTTAGACTTCCCTGGCAAGTGCCTTAACTGCTAAGCCATCCCTCCATCCCTGATGTTCTTAAATAATACATTTCCCAAAGCAATTAGTTTTTTTTTTACACTTTTAGCAAACCATTAACAATATTTATTTTTGATAATATTAAGGCATACTTTACACTTTCCTCTTAACCTACTAGATTTGATAACTGAACCACCTTTCAATTTCATGATTCATTGATTATTTTTTTTAATTAATTTATTTTTATTAACAATGTCCATGATTGTAAGCAATATCTCATGGTAATTCTCTCCCTTCCCCCACTTTCCCCTTTGAAACTCTACTCTCCATCATATCTCCTCCCCATCTCAATCAGTCTCTCTTTTATTTTGATGTCATCATTTTTTTCCTCTTATTATGATGGTCTTGTGTAGGTAGAGTCAGGCACTATGAGGTAATGGATATGCATGCCATTTTGTGTCTGGAGGATCACATTGTAAGGAGTCCTACCCTTCCTTTGGCTCTTACATTCTTTCTGCCACCTCTTCCACAATGGACCCTGAGCCTTGGAAGGTGTGATAGATATTGCAGTGGTGAGCACGCCTCTCTCTTGTCTGATTATTTTCTTTATGGAAAGCATTTCCGTGCATCCTAGGAACTGTACAAAATTGTAAAGCTGTACTTCATAATATAATAAAGGCAGTTTGTCTCCAAATTTTCATGGGGAGAACTGATTAACTTGCATCCACATATTTGGGTAAGTATGTCACTTATTCATTGACCGATATTAAGGATTTATTATGCTCTGAGCACAATACTAAATCTGAGTTAGCAAAGCAGGAAAATTTATGAAAACTGGAGAGACCTCAGGTGCTTTTTATTGCAGAGATCCAGGAAATAAATAGGCATAGTGAATAAATTATTAAATGACTGATTCCAGAGCCAAGGTTTTGATTCAAATTAATAATGTTAAGACTTCTTATATTATTAAAGCAAACATGCAAAACTACCACTATATGATTATTAGCTAATACTTGGTATTTAATAGAGTCTGATACTTGTGACTTTTGTCCACCACAAATGGAATTTGTCCCCATTGACTTAATATCATCAGTCTCTCTAGAGATAGAGAAGGTAGGGATTTGGGAAACATATTTTCAAACTTAAATATGATAGACCAATTTAGTGGTGGCATAATATTAAAGCTGTGTTTTTCTTGGATACCCTAACCTACTGATATTATGTGTTATCCCTCTCTCACACACTATCCACATTTCACCCACAGATAACTAGTAAACTGTACACCATACAATGTTTTTTTGGTGATGTATGGATACTTGGTGTCTGTGGGAAATGGTAAAGTTTCTTATAAATATTCTCATTTGGAGATAACAGCTTCTCTCTAGGTTAAGCAATGTATTTCTGAAGGTAGGAGGGTAACATGGAAATATTGGAAAGACGAAAGAAATATTCAAGACTAATCTTTCAGAACAATTCCCCAATCTTCAACAGAGATCCAGGAACCAAAGAGAAGCCATGCTGTGTCAGCATGGTAGTATGACCCCAAGGGCAAGACACACAACTTTTCATCTGATCTAACCCAGCTGCCTAGAAGCCTCAGGCTCAGTTTTCCTTCCATATACTAGTAATGAACATATCAGAATCTAAATCTCATATGGCAGCAGGTGTGCTCAGGATTCAGCATTATCTTCCTCAGCCTCCTAAATCTTGCACTTTTGAAGTCATTAACAATGGGTAAATATTGTGTTATTGGGTAAGCAGTAAATTTGTAACTGCATTAAAAATTACCCCCAATCATGATATTCTTTTCATAGTTTTTATTTTGACTGAATATTTCTCTCATTAATATTCTAGAAAGCTGTTCTAATTGCTCAATTATTTGCCTTTATATTGTTTTAGTATCAATAAAAATATATTCAGGAAAACAAAACTACTCATTATTCCAAAGATAAGTAGAATTCACTAAAATCTTAAAAAAAAAAAAAAAACTATGAAAAGCCAGGGCAGCACAAACTGAGCAAGTTGCCACTAAAGTTACAAAGTTATACAAACAAGAGGAACCTCAGTTTTCTCCATACACAATCAGGAAGTTGACAGAAACTTGCAGGAATGTCACTATGAAGCCTCCGAAACCTGTGGAAGCTTCTCAGACAAGTCTTACTATGTTCAGGACTGAATCAGGAGGTTCACATGGCTTGGCCTGGAAACGATATGTGTTTCACACATTCCCTCAGTTGCAACCACAGACTCCTGACCTATTTCTTCTATCTTGCCAATCTTGCACAACAGCCCCCGACTGCTGAAAAGTCAGTATCACTAGAAATGAGTCTATGAAAATATAGTAGTTAGCTGTTCTCTAGGATGAATATGAGTCTGAGTAAAGTCGAGTTAGTAACAAATACAGTATTGTCTATCTAGTTCTTAACTCAACATCCCCTCCTGCTATAACAAACTTCAAAAACAATTTTAATAATTTTAATTATAGGGCTGGAGAGATGGCTTAGCAGTTAAACGCTTGCCTGTGAAGCCTAAGGACCCCGGTTTGAGGCTGGACTCCCCAGGACCCACGTTAGCCAGATGCACAAGGGGGCGCATGCGTCTCGAGTTCGTTTGCAGTGGCTCGAAGCCCTGGTGTGCCCTTTCTCTCTTTCTCTCTCTGCGTCTTTCTCTGTCTGTCACTCTCAAATAAATGAGTAAAAATAAACAAAAAACTTAAAAAATAATTTAATTATATATTTGTATGTAAGTATTCCACTGTATATAATTTTATTTCTGTAAAATTAAAAAAATTACCTATTCTGCAAAATTATCAATTTCCACACACATTTGTCTTCTAACTCAATCTTAATCTCTTCTAATAATTTTCAACAATTTGCTAAAGTTACAAAAGTGATTAAATTCCTAGGTAAATTATGGTTATAAATCAAGCAAAATAAAATATGGTTAAATGAGGAGAATGATGGAATAAGAAGTTAGTAATTATAATGTATAAATACAGAGAAATAAAAATGCATGGCTTCCTTTCTCATTTCTGAACTGATCCTGTGATCACACCAGGTCCTTTCTCTTCCTGTGGCCAGACTCTGTACGCTATCAGGTAACTTCTCTTGATGTGTGACCATTTAGCTGATCAGCCCAAAACTTAGGAAAATTCTGAGGCACTATTGCTTCTGATATTTTCTTACTTTCACCTTCTATTAAAATCTACTATTTTCTATGGAACTATTAAAAGAGGCGAAGATTTCCTTCATATCCAAATATACTCCTTCATCCTTTTCTCAGAATAAATTATCTCAAAGGTTGGAGTAATGTAAAGCAGCCAGGGAGCACTCTCACATTCCAGGTCACAAAAACCATGGTTGTTTCCTCTCCTTTTGGAAACATTCTGCCTTTTTACACTAAGATGTTTAACATTAACAGTGGCCAAAGTTTCAGAAACAAGCACAGAACTTTTTCCTTTCTGGTTCTTTTTGTTCTGGAAATGCCCACCCCAAGTCTAAGAAAATATCACTATGTCAAAATCTTTCATTTAATTGTATCTACAAGTTTGCTTTTGCTTCACAAATTAGAATTCACAGATGGCAGAGATTACTTGGCAGGGGTTTCGTTTGGGAAGAACTAGTTAATCCACCACCACAAGTCAGCACAAGGAGAAGCTCATGGTAACGACCAGTGGCCACCTCCACCTTTGCTGTCAATGAACATTTATGACTGAGCATGAGCACAGGGGAGTGGCCACAGGAAAAGATGCTCACAGCTGCAGAATGAGCTCTTGTGAACTGCATGTCTGTAATGAGGGTCCCGTCACATGGATTTTAGGGGGATTTAAGATAAGAAACAGTGATCCCCACACAAGTGCACATTGTAAGATTGGCACTGTCATACATCTTCCCCGGAGCTTATGGTTGTTCCCATTTCCTCCTGTTTTCTCTTGTTTGAACATTATAGGAACAATTCTCTCTGCCTGTACTTTTCTCATTGCTACTTGATGTTCACTCACCTTAGTATAGTGCTGTAAGGTGAAAATGGACTGAATTTGGGTGAAGCCACATTATCATGTGCATTTTCATTAGCTGTTTTTTTATTCCACAATTTACCATAGCAAAGACACGAAGATGCTATTAAGTTATGAATTAAAAGGAGATATTTTGTTGTTTTAAGGGCCATCAGAGCCTAAAGAAATTATTTCTACAACTTACTTGCATTCTGAGTTTCTCATTTTTAATTTTGTAGTAGAGTTGGGATACCATGGAAAACTCTATGATTTGGGAGATAGGATCAGATAACACTCCACTCATGATGGACACTTCAGGTACAATTATTTCTCATGGTCTACAAGAGAAATATTTGAAATAAATATAACTCAGCAGTACATCAAGTAGTTGTTTATTCAAGTTATTGCAGATACAGACAGAAGGATACAAACCTGAAAGTTAAAGGCTGAATGAACAAAAATTCAAAGGCAAAGAAGGAAGAAAAAGATAGATAATATCAAAGAAATAAGAAGAAGAGAGAAGAGGGAGAGAGAGGGGGGAGATTAAGGTAAGTCTTCATCATACCTTCTCCAGGGCCCTGTGATTCAGGTGTTCCCTCTAAGGACCTAATGAAGGTTTAACCACTTAGTCTGTCTATTCGGATGTAGAATTCTATCATACCATTGCTATTTGGGTCCAGTTTTGTGTCCCTTAGCCCCACACTTACCCTCACCTCCTACCCCACCCTCCCTATTGTCTGGCCCTGGAGATGCTTATTAGGTATGTCAGCATCTCTGGCAGATTCAGGTTAGGAGCTACAGATGAGTGAGGCTATGTGAACATTATCTTTCTGTGATTGGGTGAGTTCGCTGAGAATGATCTGTTCCAGGTTCGACCATTTTTTTTTTCAAATTTCATTGTGTCATTTTTCCTTACTGCTATGTAGAATTCCATCGTGTAGATATACCACGTCTTGATTATCCATTCGTCTAATGGTGGACAGCTGGGCAGCACATTTGAGGGTGGCCATGGCTGAAACATAAGACCCCATGTCAGCAACAGAAACAGCCAACCAAACAACCAAACAAAAAGCTATTACAGTATGCTTTCATAGGAGTGTGTATTCTTTGTGTCTTTCTTCTGAGACACTTTTCCAGCAGTTTCCTGATTGTGAGACTTACATGAAAAATCAGTTTGTACTTCTTTTGAACTTGCTTTTATCTTCTCTTGCTTCTCATAAAGTCACTGCTAATTCTGTACACTAAGTTGTGACATACTCAAGAATATCAAGTACTGTTTTCTCTTGTTCAGTAGTGAGTTTGTGAATTATAGTCACCATTCACTTTGAAGATACCTTCTGCGAAAAAATCTTTGAAATGCTTGTACTTTATAACCTCATGCTAAACAACTACCAAAATGGCAGAACTCTAATTAGTTTCAGCTTATCTCCCAGCACAGGAATGCATCATATAGCAGCCATGTAAAGTGTTTATTGCTTCTCCAAAGTCTTAGGAAAACACACAGAACAGTGAATGTGTCTTAACCTACACCTTATCAAATGTGAGCCCCTATTTTTAAGAGGCTTTCCCCATGCTTTCAAATGAGGGAATAAAGGAAAGCTTGCATTACTGCATAAGTAATTTCATTCTCTGTGGGACTAAATATTTCATGTATGTTTGGAAACATTGTATTTTGTTTGGTATAGAAATACAGTTTTGAGATGATGGTTTTATATCTGTTCTTATACCACTGCAACAGTTAACATATTCAACTCTGTGTAGCTCAGGAACTTTGAGGAAGGAAGTATCACTTTCTGTCATATTCATCACTGTCTATGTACCTAGTGCATCAGGGTCAGTTGTAGATTCATTGTCTGCGTCAAGGCTATTTCACATTCAGATGGGTTGTAGAACCACTGAATCTGGACTCAGCTCTCAATATCTTAGCATGTGTTGGCTAGTGGACTAGTGAATATTAATCAAACATTTTAGACTGCATTTGTGGGTATTTCTAACCTCATAGTACTGTAAAATATGAAGATATTTGGAAATTTAGAACCTATTATTAAGTTTATGATTTAATCAGTTTGCTTGATTTTTCATGTAAAGTTTATTTTGACTTCCATTGTCATTCAATACAATCAAATATCTACATTATATTAAAGCAGGATGATTCTACAAGATAAATTATTTTTCTTGTATTTATTTCACATTTATTCAGTAAATATCATTGATCGCCTGTGGCTTTGACATTTCTGCAAGGAATTATGGTCAACAAGCTTCTCTTTAATAAAGACAGTTCACAATTCAGGAGAGGTATAACACTCATGAATGAACAATTTAAAATCTTACAGACATCACTATTACGAAAGCTATAAATGTTGTACAGATACATTTTTGGATAATGAGTCAGGAGTGTTTTTAAATGTGCACTTCAGAAAAAATTCTCTAGGGCTAGAGAGATGACTTGGAGGTTAAGGCACTTGCCTGCAAAACTACTGGGTCCAGGTTTGATTCTCTAGGACGCACATGAGCCAGATGTGCATGGTGGCACATGCATCTGGAGTTTGTTTGCAGTGGCTGGAGGCCCTGGTAAACCCATTCTCTCTCTGCCTCTATCTCTCAAATAAATACGTAAAGAATAAAATAAATAAATCTTTATAAGTTAATGCATTTTGTAGGACATCAGAATGAAAATAAGAGGATAGACATGTACAGTGGAAGGGAATACACGTTCCGGACAGAAGGCTTCCCTATCACTGGGTCACAAACCTTTCCCATAAGCAGCCAGACAGTAAACAGTTTATCCCTTGTGGCCCAGACTGTCTCTTTCAGGACTACTCTGCAAAGTGGATGAATCACATAATTTGTCATCAAAGATACAAAAATGAATGTTTCTTTGTTCTAACAAAATTTTTACTAAATTAAGTGGTGGGCTTGATTCTAGTCCCAAGAAATATTTTTCCCAAACGCAGAGTTTGGATAAGGGTCCTGGAATGTAAGCAAACAACAGGAGAAGAACCCAACAGAGTCCATTATGATTAAACTCATACCTTGGATGAAAAGTGGCATGAAATAAAAGGACAATGCAGTAGTAGTGCCAAAATTATAGAGATGGTTGATCTTAACAACTTTATGAGATCCAGAATCACTATGGAAACAGACCTCTGGGCTTGACTGCAAGGAAGTTTCTACTTCAGATTAGCTTTAGGTGTGAAGACATACTCTAAATAGGATTTCATGAGATGTATAGTCCCAGACTATACAAAGAATGATCTAGAAAACACCCTAGTGTGATCCCTGTAGGTCCCAGAGATTCTACATTTACCCTTCTTCATTTTTACATTGCCTCAGCATCTTTGACCTTTAAAATGCTGCCTGACATGCTTCCTACTGAAGGAAGCCTTGCTTGGCCATGCAGGAATGCCATTCTAGGACTTATGGGCTAGATTTTTTTTAACCTATTTAACAATGATATCTCTGTTGTGACTAAGAAGAAATCACTACACGATGAGAAGACGTGTTTGTTCATTCACTAGTCAGTAGTTATTCGTTCTAAACGAATTGATGATTTCCATACCTATTTTAAATAGAACCTAAAGGAAAAAAATCTCTGAAAGATGATTTCATTTGTTTCTTGTTCTCTGAATACAGCACCAATGAAACTTCTTTTTTTTTTTTTTTTCTATAATGAAATCAATTACTTGAGCTAGCTTTGGAAAGACTGAAAAGTTTTCTAGTCTTCACTCACTAATGTCATGGCATAGATTATCTTGGGGAATTGAGCATTGAGTTTTCCTCTCTGCAGTAAAAATCACAGACCACATTCTATTGTTTTCCTATGCTTCTACTTTTATCCTTCCTTTTTCCTTCCCTCCCCTCCTCTAAGATATTTGAATTTTCTTTTTTTCTTTGCAAAACTGCTGTCTTTCCATCATCTTGTTATACTCAACATTCAACCAGGAACTATTCTAAGTGTTAGAGATGGAATAGTGAACAAGACAGAAAAATGCCCTGCTTTAATGATGCTCATATTCAAGAAAGGGGTTGATGGGATGGAGAGAAGGCTTAGCAATTAAGGCGCTTGCCGGCGAAGCCTAAGAACTCATGTTCTAATCTCCAGTTCCCATGTAAGCCTGACACACAGTGATGGAGACACACAACATCGCACATGATCACAAGGGGGCACATGCATCTGGAGTTGGTTTTCAGTGGCTGAAGATCCTGGCATACCCATTCTCTCTCTCTCTCTCTCTCTCTCTCTCTGTGTGTGTCTCTTCTCTCTCTCTCCCTCCCTCCCTCTCCAATAAATAATAACAAAAAATAGAAGGAGAGGGAGGGAGGTGATAGGTAAATAAACAAACAGATAAAGGGTCAGGAAGCTACATGAATAGAGGCGGGAAATGCAAATAGCCTGAGTGAACCTTGCAAGCTTGGCATATTCAGCATGCACAAGATGAACAAGGAAACCTGGAAAGGGGAAGCTGCTGGAAATGACCTTAGAGAAGGAGTCAGCAGTCACACCATGCAGGGACTCTATAATTTACTGAAAATCTGCAAAGTAAAAGATTTTCTCAGGGTAATGGCTTCATATGATCTCCATTTCATCAGGACTGCCCTGGTTGCTGTTTGTATCTCCAAATACAGACAAACAAAGGCAGGAACGGAGTGCTCACAGAATGCACCCGCAGCAGCACAGGTGGGAGGGTGATGCTTAGGAATGCAATCATGATTGTGACAAGGCTTGGGACAAACTTTCAAAGGATGACTAACTGACTTTGCTTTTATATAAATTGCGGGGTTCAAAAAAATAAATCAATGATTATTCATAGTTTGGCTTCTAATAAACATGGTTCAACAGTTTTTGACTGTAAATGCTTCCCAAGGGCTCATGTAATAAAAACTTGATTCCCCAGGTAGATATTTTGGGGAAATGATAGAAACTGTAGGAGACAGGAGCTGTTTATTTATAGTGGAAGGTCTTCCAACCACTGAGGATGTGCTATTGAAAGGGGCAGGGGCAACTCAGCCCTTCCTCTTCCTCTCTTTCATGTGGTAGCCCCTACATGAATGGCTACCTGCTCTCCATAGACATGCTTCTCCCATCAGGAACTTTAGCATGTCATAACTGAACTCTCCAGTTCCATGCATCAAAATACACATTGTTTTCTCAAAAGAATAGATTTATGTCAGGTAGTTGCTACAATGATATAAAGATCACCGACGCACACAGCAAATGACAATGGTATTCATGGAAAAAGTGAGAAGTATGCTCGGGTAGAGAACCAAGGGTGCAGTGCTGACATGTTAAGTTGAGTTGTCTAAAAGATTTGTAGTTTTCTATGAATCTAGAGTTTCAGAGAAAGATGCGGACTGAGCTATAAATTTAAAATTCATCTGAACAGAGATGGTATAAAAATCCATGAGATTATGTAAAGTCACAAAGGGCCTAAGGGTAGTTGGAAAAATACCTAGGGTGATTGATTTGGGCTGACCTTAAATTGAGGAGGAAGATTATATAGCATAAAAAGACTGAGAAAGAATCCAGTGAGAATGTAGAAAAACCAGGCATGGTTTTCTGACTTGATAAGGAAATGAATGAAGGTGAAAGAAGGAGAGAGTTTGTAACACTCTTTCTCATTCTATCTATCTATGCTGCCTGCATTTCCCCTTCTCATAATAACCTTGACTACTCATACTTATAGTAGATTCTGTGTGCAATTCCTAAATAAACTGCAGACCACAACACAATCCTCTGACAGCTTTATCACATAGCTTCTCATCAAACCTAACATAAGCATGACATAGTCTTGAACATCTTCTGTAGTTGAGAATAATATACATGTTCTCACTAAGTATTTGTTAGCTCAATGAGATGATGTACTTCAGAGAACTCTGAACACTTATAAAGTACATCATTAATACCAGGAATCCTTGCTATTTTTGTAATCGAATCCACTGGTAGTGAAGAAAGACAAAGAAACATAAATGATGAAGTTTGGTTTGTTTCTTCTTTGAATTGGAATGAATCACAGTATTTAATTTGTTTCTTTTCCTTAACATGAGTTTTCAACTTTGCTAGTCATAAGTTTAAGTCTTATAAAGTGTTTCCTGCTGAAATGCCATGCTGACTAGAATTCAGCAGCAAATAAATATTGCTGTCCTCACTAATTTGAAACAGTATGAGTTTTAAACCTCTAGCTGTAGGAGATTTATTAAGATTACAGTTTTCATCACCATCCCTTCAGTCCATGAAGATAGGTCAAAGCTGTGTAAACTATTTTTTTTAAGCAGCAGAAATTTCCATTCTTTAAAACTCCTTTCCGAGCCAGTGTCATTTTTAAACTCACAAGCTTGAAGTAAATAAAACTTATATCTGGGATGGAGAAATGGCTTAGTGGTTAAGGTACTTGCCTGCAAAGCCAAAGAAACCAGGTTTGATTCCCCAGGACCCATGTAAGCCAGATGCACAAGGAGGTGCATGCATCTGTGGTTTGTTTGTAGTAGCTGGAGGCCCTGGCACACCCATTGTCTCTCTCGCTTTCTCTCTCCCCCAGCCTATTCTTTCTGTCTCTCAAATAAATAAGAAAAAAAACCTTATATCCATATATCCTTGCAAATATTTTAACCTTTTTTTTTTGTTTTTTTTTTTTTTTTGTTTTTTTTGAGGTAGGGTTTCACTCTGGCCCAGGATGACCTGGAATTCACTATGTAGTCTCAGGGTAGCCTTGAACTCATGGAGATCCTCCAACCTCTATCACCTGAGTGCTGGGATTAAAGGCGTGCTCCACCACGCCTGGTTTTAACCTATTTTTTCTGTTATAAAGATTGTTGAAAATTTCATTTTATTGTAACTTTATGACCATAAAGTAAATATATAACACAAAGACATGCTTTCTATAATTCAAATTGTTATGTTTATATTTGTTATTATTTTTAAAAATATTTTATTTATTTATTTCTTTGAGAACAAGAGAGAGAAAGAATATGGGCATGATGCCAGGGCATCCAGCCCCTGCAAATGAACTCCAGAAGCATGTGCCACCTTGTGAATCTGGCTTATGAAGGTCCTGGGGAATTAAACCTGGGTCCTTTGGCTTTGCAGGCAAGCTCCTTAACCACAAAGCCATCCCTCCAACCTGTTTAAATTATTCTTTTACTAACATAATATACAAATGATTCATCTTGTAATTTAGCCCAAGATGGTAATTGACTCTGTGTAGATGACTAAAGATCAGTAATTCAAAATCACTGTATTCACTACTACTTATTCAAAATATTTTGCCAAAATATATATTTTTTAATATTTTTATTTTACCTGGGGGAGGAGAGATAAAGAGAGTGACTATGGGCACTAGCCAGCATTTACTGTCACTGCAAATGAACTTCAGAAACATGTACCACTTTGTACATCTGGATTTATATGGGTAGTGGAGGATCAAATGCAGGTCATCAGACCTTCAGGGTTGGCAAGCAAGCAAACATCTTTAAATGCTGAGCCATCTCTCCAGCTTAGAAATATTTAATGTTTAAGATAGCCAATATATAAAAATGTCTTTGGTGGAAAATTCTACAAATTTGACCAATGCAGTTTATGGAACAAGAGCCAGTGCATGAAATCACACCTGACATGTTCAGATTTAGATTGACACTTGTATCAGACAGCTTCAGGTTCACTGAGATGAACTTCCAGACCAGGCACAGTTATGGAGGAAGGGATATTTATTGAAGCTTACAGATCCAGGGGAAGTTCCATAAATGGCAGAGGAAGCTGGCCTGCCTTCACAGGACCAAGCAGAGAGAGAGAAGCACAAGCCCAAAAGCCACACAGCACAGCACACTTCAGGAACTCCTGCTAGGCACACTTTGAATATCTTTAATTGAAATCTGAAACCCATCACCATACCTTAAGATCCATACAATGGCATTGATTCCAACCAGGTGGTCGCAGATGCAAACTACAAACAAACAACTGAATATATTGGGGGCCATCTATTCTATTCAAACCACCACAACACTCAAGTTAGGGTTAGCATTTTGCCTTATAGACTCAGCTTGAAAATAAACTTTTGTGAAGAACTCGGGTAACCATATAAAAAGACAATTTTAATGGAACTAACTGACTCCTTTTTTCCCTATAACTTATTTATCTCAGGCAGAAAAAAGAAATAGAAATCCTTTAAGGGAAATTATCAATTAGTTTATGTAATAATTACTGCTATATAAATTTTAAACTAATATATATCAAGTGAATAAGCACATCTATTATGTCTGAATTTTTATCTTACAATTGTTTACTTTTAATGAAATATATGTCTTTACATATTGAATGAAGTTTAGACTTCAAGCAAATTAATGTACTTTGTGAAGGTAATATTTTATTTTTTATTTATTTTTTCCTGGTTCAAATCAATGGTTTTATTTCCATATTTAACACTAGGAGTCCAAAATAGACTGATGTCCATGGGCATAGCTTAAATGGAAGAAAGAGAAACTATGTACACTGAGGAAAGGAAGGAAAGGAAAGAAGGAAAGGAAAGAAGGTAATATTTTAATTGTTTAATTTTTGGACACATTTTCTCATTAACTCAGCTTAAGCTGTATAATCTTTCCTGTAGAAAAATGGTCTATTTTTGTTCTAATTCTTGAGATAATTCTGAAAGGAGCAAGAGCACTGAACCATTTTTTCACTTGTGGTGCCACATAAGCTACTTGGTGCTTTTGCAGCTTCTTTGTGATCTCTGGAAAGTGATTAAAATGGTTGAAATTATATGCAATAAAACCTCTCCTACTCATCACACCTCTGCTTACTCTCATAAACTGCTCCATAAACTCAAGATATGATTAAAGTAGCATAGTTCTTTCTTTCTAAATAAATGCCATGACACGTTTACAACTTATGAATAAGTATCTAATAAGGCCATCTAATGTTTATCTCTTTGTGTGCATGTGTGTGCATGGTGCATATGTATGTGTGCGAGTTGAGTGTGTGGGCACATAGAAGTCAGAAGACAAACTTTGGGTTTTTGCTTTCACCTTCCATCTTGCCCGAGGCAGGGTCCTTGATGACAATTGTGTAGGCCAGACTAGCTTGTGTGTAAACTTCCAGAGGTTCTCTTGTCTCCTCCTTCCATCTATCTATAGGTTCACTATATTCACTTACAGTTCTCATACCGCGTCTGGATTTACAGGGGTCCTGGGGTTTTGAACTCATTAAGTCATCATGCTGTGCAGTAAGCACTTTTACCTGCTAAGCTACCTCTCCAGTATCTAATAAAGTCATCTTGGGCTCTTAATTTTTTTTTTCCATTCAATTATCCAAGGAGTCCAGGTACTTACTTACTCAAAGAGTGACTTCCATGGTCATGCAAAGGAAAAGCAGGGGTGGAAACCTTTATGTTGCTACCCACAGTCACAAAGTCAGAGTTGAATGTAAGTGCCTCCTTTTCTGGATGGACCTTGTCCACTCTTCAGTGGTGCCTGGTCTGGATTCCATTTATACACTATGGAGACCCACATATAAACTTCGGCTTCTCTCTCTCTCTCCATATTTCTACTTTTTTTTTTTCTTCCTCTGAGTGCACGTTGGCCTTGTGACTGGATGCAGAAGGTTTTCACCTGTAGTTATGCTTCGACTTAGTGATGAGTTTCTTCCATAATGCCTGGATCCTTCGAACTCATCCTGGTTCACTGGCTCAGTTTTGCTCTGTACTCGACATACTTCATTCTGGAATTTTCTCACTGAATTTGCTTTGTGTTCATTCTGCTTTGCTGCAAATTTTCATGCATGGAAATAGAACTTGAGTCTTTTCTTTTAGAAGTTCCTAGACATCTGTCAGGTGACATCTTCAAAAGTTCCAATACACAAATTGTAAGGGAAAAAGATCATAAATATGTTATTATTGCTTGGTTATTATCTACACAAGAAAATTTGATCACCACCATGGTCATAAAAACAGTCATATAAGAAATCTTCTTAGTACATAAGTTACTTTAATCTTTCCAAACAGTATCATGAGAATTGCTAAAATGAAAACACTGTAAATTATAAAATATTAAATTTTTATCATAATTTTCATCATCATTTCATACTTTTTTTTGAGGTAGGTTCTCACCCTAGCCCATACTGACATCCAATTCACTATGTAAACTAAGGGTGGCCTCAAACTCATTGTGATCCTCCTATCTCTACCTCCCAGTGCTGGGAGTAAAGGCATGTACCAATATGCCTGGCTACATACAAAATTTTTTAAATAACACATGGAAAAATGTGTCCATTATTTAATGACCCTGACTGTCTTTGGACAGTATATATGTGAATACAAGAAATTATTGGTTTATAGAAATTAAAAGAATTTCACACATACCATTGTTTTAGTTCTATTTTAATTTTCAATTAAATATTTCAATTAAAGATAAGATTTAGTTTTAAATTTAATAAGAATATTTTGAAAGAATCATAGAATAATTGCTTACTGGCTTTCTAATTCAAAATTGTGTCAACTAATCATTATAAAGCATTAGAAAATTTTGAAATCAGTCATCTCATAATTGCCCATATGCTAATGAATTTCAATATAGCATCAGGGCCTCTAGGATCTCCAGATGTGTGCCCTACATTGTGAGCAAGTGTGACTTTGTGTACATCTGGCTTACCTGTGGTTCTGGGTCCTTAGGCTTCATAGGCAAACACTTTAATGAGCAAGACATCTCTAGAGCCCTAGTTTTCCTTTTGTAAAAGCAAAATCTAGGGCTGGTTATTACTAATGTGGATGAAAGTATAAAAATTCTCTTGTGATGTATTCCCCATAAGTAGCGTCACCCTACTGCTAGAGACGGAATAAGAAAAATGTCTATCACTCACAGCACACTGTAAGGAATGGGTGAGAGGGGCTGTAGGAAATAGTAATAGCATTTTTTTTTTTTCTTGAGAGAGTAGCATGTAACAAATTCAACTGATTAGCTACATCCCTACAGTTTCCTTCCAAAGAAGCCCCTACCTTTTGCTTGATGCTCACCGCTTGTATTGAAGCTTGAATTTTGGATCCCTTTCCTCTTGTTCTTTTATCTTTTCTCCCATAAAGACTGCCAGGTGGGTATTACACACCTCATGGTCCCACTCCCCAGCACATAGCCTTAGCTGGGCTTTTCCTTCAATCTTATATAATATTCATACTTATTTGATTGGCAATGCTACTGTATTGTATATATAGTATATACTTGTTTCATTATGTTAGTGCATTAACTGCTTGAGCTTCTGGTAAAAATCGTGCTCCATGATTCATCTTTTATGAGGTTAGCTAAATACAGATAGGTGATGTTATAAATCTATTAATACAGTTAGTTGCATTTGAGCAGAAATTATTACTGATATCGTGATCTTTGATAGATTTCTGATTATTTGTCTCACTGGATTTTAGGTCAATATAATTAACTGATCTACATGTCATGTGTCTCCCAAGGCTCTGAAAGTTATATCACTGTTGAATAAGCATATGCCTAGCCTATAGGACTCAGCCTGGAAAAGTAACTATGAGTGTTTTCTGAAAAAGAGTTATTCTACATTGTCCTTGTTCCAATAACTTTCCATGCTCTCTTCTGAGATCAGGAGCTGTGGGTGTTTCACTGGAAAGAGGAGAAAGAGATGACAAAAGACTGAGCTCTCAGTCCTGTGCTGTTCCCTTGAACTATGGCTACATTTAATATTCATTATGCCTGACGCAGAGCCTGAGTAAGCAGAGGTGAATAAAACACACATTGTTATTGGTTGTGGAGGAAGAGCAATTGCCAATGTGAACTCAACGTCAATGTGTGATACTTGGAATAAAAAGGTTGTCATGATAAGCAACAAAATGAGTGGCAGTAATCTGAATAATGTAAATGATGGACAGGGAATGCCTAGAAAAGCATTCATAGGCAGACTTGCTGGAGGATGAAGTGGCTGATTGACAGCTGGAAGCACAAATAGGATATAGTTTGCACAGGGAGGACACAAAGAAAAGATCTATGAAGGCAAATGACCCTGACTCACTCGCTCCAGACAGTGACACTACCTGGGGAGAGCACTGTGTTTTCTTCCTAATAGCTGCCTCCAATTCCAAGCAAAAGTTTTTCAGAGATGCTGCCTCACATTCTCCAATGTTCTCTGAGTCTTGAAGGGCATGTGAAAAGCCTACTGTCATCTTGAGCTTTCGGCAGTCTTTTATTTTCTGCTTTGGTAAGTTTTAAGTCTCTTTGTTCTATTGCTGTCTCCCTAGAGAAAGTTCTCTGGTGTGGTGGTTTGATTCTGGTGTCCCCCATAAACTTAGGTGTTCTGGATGTTAGGTTCCCCAGCTAATGGCAATTGGAAATTAAAGCCTCCTGGAGGTGGTGTATTTTTGGTGGTGGGTTTATGGGTGTTATAGCCAGTTTCCCCATGCCAGTGTTTGGCACACTCTCCTGTTGCTATGGTCCACTTTATGTGGGCCAGGGGATGATGTTAACCCTCTGCTCATGCCATTGTTTTTCTTCCTATCATGGAGCTTTCCGCTTGAGCCTGCAAGCCAAAATAAGCCTTTTATTTTCCCCACAAGCTGCTCTTGGTTGGGTGATTTCAACCAGCAATGCAGACCTAACTGCAACAGTAAAGTGGTACTGAGGAGTGGGTTTGCTGATAGACACCCGACTATGTGGCTTTGGCCTTTTGGAGGTGATTTTCAAGAGGAATGTAGAAGGATTTGAAACCTTGGCCTAAGAGATGCCTTGCAGTGCTGTAAGTATAGCTTGATTGACTGCTCTGGTCAAACTCAGACCTGAATGCAGTAAGAACTATGGACTGTGAGGTTTGGCTTATGAGGGTAAGAAAGAGCTTTTCTTGGACTGCGCTAGCAGTTTGTGTGAGAGGCTTGCTCTTATGCCCGTGTCCTGAGAAGTTGTGCAGGGTTGTTTTGCATAGAAATGAACTGGAGTGAGCAGACGGGTATAGCACCAGAAAGAAATCTTTGGGTGAACTGCTACCAGTTCAGCTGCAATTGAGAGATTACAACCTTTGAGATTGGGCCAGCTGACCTGTGTTGGGACAATAGGAAGACTGTAGACTCTTTTAGAGGGGCCTGAGTGCTCAAGGAATGTCCTGTTCTTCAAAGTCTGCTTTATTCGTCCCTGGATTAACAAAATGGCACCCCACGTGGTATTGTGGAGTATGTGAAATGCAGGAAAGAGAGGGCCATTGAGTTTGCAACATAGTCTTGTGTTTTTGAAATGGCCATGGGCAGTGTGAAGCAGGTTTGCTGGATGCCTTCATGGAGACCCCATGGGGCTGTGATGATGAACTGTGGATTGCAATAAAGACCCAGTGGAAATGCTGGGACCACCAGGTGGCTGCTAAGGAAAGCTGCCAGCCCCAGATGAAGTTTCCCAGGACTGTGAGTAGCCTAGATGGAGGGGTAGAATTGGAATGCCAGAGACTTGTTGCTGGTTAGTATTATCAGACTTAGAGACTTGTCACTTGCTAGAGTTATTGGACTTGGAGCTACAGAGTTTGGTATTTGCCCTGTTTTAAATCTTGCATTGGTTGAATATTTCTTTGCTATGCTCAATGCCATCTTTTTAGTGTGAATGTTTATTCTGTGCCATTATGGGTTTTGGGGGGGATTTTTTGGTATTATGGCTCAGTGAAAACATCTTGGACTATGGGGATGTCATTGGGATTGATATAAACTACAGGGACTTTTAAAGTTGGACTGAATGCATTGTATTGTACATCATGTATGGATATCAGTTTATGGGGGCCAGTGGTGAAATGTGGTGGCTTGATTCAGGTGTCCCCATAAACTTAGGTGTTCTGGAAGTTAGGTTCCCCCCGCTGATGGCAATTGGAAATTAAAGCTTCCTGGAGGTGGTATATTGTTGGGGGTGGACTTATGGGTGTTATAGCCAGTTTCCCCATACCAGTTTTTGGCACACTATCCTATGCTATGGTCCACTTTATGTGGGCCAGGGGGTGATGTCCACCCTCTACTCATGCCATCATTTTCCCTGCCATCATGGAGTTTCCCCCTCGAGCCTGCAAGCCAAAATAAACCTTTTTTTTCCGACAAGCTGCTCTTGGTTGGGTGATTTCTACCAGCAATGCGGACCTGGTTCCAGCATCTGGCTAACCCCACAACATTTCTGATGTCAACATTTTATCATAGTTAGCAAAGAAGCAAATTCAAATTTGTATTTCTCAAATAGTTCCACCCGAAAGATGTTTATTTCAGGTATTTCATCTGGGAATATGCTTATATTTTACATTACACAGAATATTTCATGTGGCAATGGTCTTGGAAAAGTCTCTCTTCTACCATTCTCTGAAATCCCAGGTTCTCTGGGATCAAAGCTGATCACCAGCATAGACAAGTGTGCTTAATGTTCCTCAGCTCAGCATTCCCAAACACATTTGACCTCCTGTCTATTTTCCTGATTTTCTGTGAAGTTAAGAACTTTACCTTCTAACTGATACCTTATGAAAAATGACTTATCTTCTCATATGTCATGGTGCATAGAATTCTCTCTAGAGAAAATGTTTTGTTAGCTGAAACAAAATCAGATATGTGTAAGTAGCAAATAATTCATCAGCATTGACATTTTTAGCATATAATCAAATTAATTTATGAGGCACTGAAATTGTATTCATAAACTTAATCTCATCTCTCATTTTTGTGCTATTATAATTGGCCCATCTATTAACCAATTATTGACAAAGTAATCCTATCAGGGAGAAATTGGTACATGCATCTTATTTTTAAGACTCTTGTAGATGTAGAGATATTCTATTAAAATATGTTTGTCTATCTTCTTAACATTTATACTCAGTACATTTTTTTGTTAGCACACCAGGGCCTCCAGGCACTGCAAATAAATTCAAGACACATGTGCCACCTTGTGCATCTGGTTTATGTGGGTACTGGGGAATCAAACCTGGGTCCTTTAGCTTTTCTGGCTAACACCTTAAGCACTAAGCAATCTCTCCAGCCCAGGATTGACAGCTGTTTTTTTCAATATGCCAAAACTTTCTTTTTCAACAAGTAAATTTCAATTTCTAATCATTCCTATTTTGATGTAAATATATATACATATTTGTATAACTGCAAAAATTTCAAACATTTTAAGTGTAATAATTAATGTATCTTGCTCTATATTAAGTTTTTTCCCCATTTTTAGAGTCATGGATCAATGAATGAGTCAGAATGAAATGTTTGGTAAAATTTTCTGTTATGTTCCTCAAGTCTCAAGGGGTCTCCATATTTGTCCTATACTCCATGCTTAGATCAATTGTTCTTTTGATGCTACTTTGAACTTTCTAATTCATAACTTACTATTCAAGTTTGTTCCAAATATACCATCTTTCTAAAAAACCTATAGTAATTTTGAGATAATTTATTTCTTTCAGGAATAATAATGTACTACATTATAAATATTTTTTTTCCTTAGCTCCATGACACTTTTAGAGTTCTATTCTTTGTTGACAAGGACCTATTATGGCTTGGGTCTCAAGTGTCATCTAAGACTTAAAAGACTAAAAGCTGAAGGACTCTTTACCAACCTACAGCACGATAGGGAGGTGGAAGAACTTTCAGGCTGAAGGACAAAAAGAAAGACAGTAGGTTATTGATAGCATGCACTTGAAGGATAGAATAGGCCTCCATCCCTTTCCTTTCTCCTTTTCTGACTTTCTTTTCATTTTCTACCTACCTCCCTCTGTCGTCCTCTCTCTGTTTTCCTGCATTCAGTAGGTACACAGCTTGGTTTTATCTGGTATTTTGTCACAATGACAGAATGCTAAAACAGGAACCATGAAAGTAGCTGCACTCAAGAATTTCTCAGACTTCTTTATAATATTCCAAAATCACACACATATAAAGTATGAGATGCCAGCTAACAATCAGTGCTGTTGTTATTTGAGGTTACTGAGAGTCAAATCCTGTCTAGACATTTGAATTCATTCAAGTACAAATATATTCACATACTCATCTATAAGCATTCATTCAGTTAATACAATGCTAAAGATGAATTTAGTACTAATTATATGTCCTAACTTACCAGATTATTCCTTCACAAACCAATTAAAAGTTCAATGGTCTTATCTTTGTAAATAAATATCAAGCAATTGGTAAAACAGTAATTTATATTTTGAGGTACAAAGTATTTGGATTAGCAAAACACTTGATTACCTTTCAGAGCTAAAAGGTAAAACTTAATTGCTAAAGATACCACAGGTCAGGCTGGAGAGATGGCTTAGCGGTTAAGCACTTGCCTGTGAAGCCTAAGGACCCCGGTTCAAGGCTCAATTCCCCAGGACCCATGTTAGCCAGATGCACAAGGGGGCGCACACGTCTGGAGTTCGTTTGCAGTGGCTGGAAGCCCTGGCACGCCCATTCTCTCCCTCTCTCTCTCTCTCTGCCTCTTTCTCTCTCTCTGTCTGTTGCTCTAAAAAAATAAATAAATAAAAATAAACCAAAAATTTTTTAAAAAAAAGATACCACAGGCCATGGTCACAGGGCCTTAGATTACCATGCTGGAACCTAAAGAGAAACTAGGTCCATCCTGACTATCCCTCACAGTATTGGAAAGAACTATAAGAGTGACTGGAAGAAAATGATCACAAACAACAAGGGACTCTGCAGACTATGAAATCGACCAGCTGGACAAGAAGTACACAGTTGTGTAAGACTGGCACACAGCCTCTGTGGGTAAACACCTCTTCTCTGATTAGACATGAGGCCTGCACAGTGGGCAGAACTTATACCTGATACTCGAAACCAAGTCAGAATTCCATAGTCACGAAACTCGGACTTCAGAGAGAAGCCCTCACTGCTCTCTGGAAAACAGTGGACTTGCACACCAAAAATCTCAAAAAAATAAATAAATAAAAAGAAACTTTGTATACCCTCTTTAACCCAAGATGCTCTCACTCTTGGTTGGAAAAGTCTGCTTTTTACAGATGGGAGAGAGTTTAGATCCATCAACAAGACAGAGAACCGGCTTCCCACCACAGGACTTGTTACCTCTTCCTCATTTGCCAGGACCCAGGATGAGGAATTGTCCTTATTAGTCTCAGACACACCCCCATGCTGTTTCTCCTATGTCCTCTGTTAATAGCAAAAAGAATAGAGTATATTCTAGAGATTATGTCTCTATCAGAGTACCAGTTTATATTCCACATATGAAAATGCCTAGCTCAGTTTTGGAAGCTCAGAAGGTATGAAGTGACTTTCACGTTGCTATGTAGGCTCATAGATTTTTGCCTGTCTTACCTGATGCTGACACTCTTCTTCGGAGTTGATAACAATTTCTTCCCTTTCCAATTCCTATAACAAAGGTTCTCAGAACTTTGTCACCAATGATATCCTGACATTTTCATGAAACTTCAATTATCCCTATTTAGCCATTTTGATACAAATACCCAAAGTGGATTTTACCTGATTTCCAAACTATTTATTAATTTATAAAATGCACCTTACTACTATCCTATAGCAAGCCATCCCAGTAATTCAAGGAATGCATAGCTTAAGAGAAGGACACTGTCTATGATCATTCGGAAGTTAGAACCGAACTCTGGTTACTGTGTCTTGTGAGTCACAACTTTTATTATTTTTGTCATAACATCTAAGTTTTTAAATTCTCTTCTAGAAAATGAGACTTTGAATCATTCCATTGTAATCAATACAATTTAGATTGTCTAGTTTCTGCAAAGATATCTCTGCTTATAAGGAAAATTACACCTACTGGTGTTTTTCCTCAGTGCTTGTTCATTTAGGTGGCTTTTCTATCTGACTGACACTTAGCACAAAGCCACCAAATCACAGTTGATGATGTGAAACTCCTCTGATCGGCTGGCTTAGCTCACAGGTAAGTGATACTATGCAGAAGTGCAGTAATGAAGTCAACAACACCACAGTGGGCAATGAGAAAATAGACATTATTAAAGAAGTAAAGGGGAAATGTTTAAAACACTGATTTTTGAGTCAAATGTCTTTCATCATAGAGTGAGAAACATTAGGAAAATGCCTTAAGTAAGAATAGTGTAAGAGATGTAGATAATTTTCTTTCCTGCAAGGATACTGTGCTAAAATACCCTGGAAACCCATCTGTTAATTTATCAAAATAAACTAGACGTGTTTTTTTTTTTTCTTCTTCAAATACAAAGTGTCTTTTTCCTTTAGAGAAAAGCCATGGGTATAATTTGGGTAGGGTTACCACATGGATACAAATAGCACATTAACACACACTTATCTATAAACAAACATCATGAGTCCAGTATGTGAATATATATGTAAGGAAAAAGTACTCAATGCTTCATATTTTATATTTGTTTATTTTGTTTTGCTTTTTTTTTTTTTTTTTTTTGATGTGGGGTCTCATTCTAGTCCATGTTGACCTGGAATTCACTATGTAGTCTCAAGGTGGCCTCAAACTCATGGTGATCCTCCTACCTCTGCCTCCCAAGTGCTGGGATTAAAGGCGGGTGCCACCACACTGGGCTTGCATAACAAACATACTTCCATTTCATATTCACAAGTGAACTATGAACTCTTTAAAGTTAGGAGATATTGCTCAAAATTTATAGTAATATCTCACTTGAAAGGGATTCAGTCTTAGAAATGTGTTGTTAGGTAATTTCATCATGATGTGAATATTCTAGTGCACTTACAATAAATTAAGAAGTTTATGACAACATTAGGAATATTATTTATTGGAATCACTGTTATGTATAAGGTTTGTCATTTATCAAACTATCCTTATATTGTACAGATCTGTAGCTCTATTTCCTGTAATGCATATAAAGTGTCTTGGTCTCATTAGGCCACCATAGTAAAATACCACAGAATCAATGGCTTGGACTACAGGAATTTATTTTTCTCACAGTTATGCATGACAGAAATTGTCCCTTGCAAGGTTTGTTTCTGATGATTACCCATATTGGCCTGCAGGCAGCTACCTTCTCACTTGCTATTTCGCCTCTGGGTTCATGAAGAAAGAGAATTCATTGGTGTCTCTTTGTCTTATAGAGCTTTATCCTAAGTGTCATATTCTTCCAGTTCTTTTGAGTTTAGAAACCCACCACTATGACCTCATTCTACTTTAATTAAGACCTTAAAGACCTGTATTCAAATTATATTAGGTGCTAAAGCATCAATATATGTAATTTAAGTAGCTGCATATCAGCCTAAAACACTCAAATATTAGGAACACAACAAATACATTGAGATAAACTTGACACAAAAATTTGCAAGTTGAAAATAGGATTCTTTCCAGTCACTTTCCTTAGTTTATGTATATGTATACCAGTTCAATTACAAACTTAGAAATATTAGAAAACAAATTGCATTTTTTGCTTGTAACTAAATGTTTATAATAGTAACTAAGTCAGTATATTCCCTATAATTTTATTAATTAAATTTTTAAATGCTGCCAGTATTTGAATTATATTATGCTTGGCATATTTTCATTACACATTTAAAAATAATTAAGTAGCCAAATGTGGTGATACATACCCATAATCTATCCGGTGGCTGAGGCTAAAGGATGGAGAGTTTGTATCACATAAAAACAATAACCCTGTTAAATAAGTATAATGGTTATTTATAATTCTGTAAAATAATTGAAGGCAATAGGATTGATATACAATGACTCAATCTCTTAGGCATGATATAATCCAAAAAATGTCAAAATTCTTTATCTTTCCACATAAAGCATAGCACCTTATAGAATACTTTCCAACCTATACAATGTACTGGAGAAAAAGAATAATACACATTAAATAGCATACTGAAAATTTTGAAATTTAAGTAGCACACAAGTTAAGAATGATTCCTCATTCAAAATTATAAATATAAAGTACATATTATAATTATTTCATGAAATATTCATTCAAACTTCAGGTGAATTATAGATTAAAAAATGTACTCATATATTGTTACACTGGATTTAAATAAGAATTATGACACTGTAAAACTTGATGACAAGACATATTGGGATCTTAAAATTTTAGTCTTTGATCTGGCCTTGCTAGTTCAGGGAGGAAATCATGCATAAATTATTAGTGCAGTGTAGCAGTATCCTGCCCCAGCTCTGACAGTCTTTAAATGTTACCTTATATTACAAACGTTTTTGAGTTGCATGTAAGGTTCCTGAGATTAGAGTTTTATTATTGTCTGAATCTGATGTATTCTCCACAGGCTCATGTTTGGAAAGTTTGATTCCATAGCTGGTGGCACTATGTTTGTTTGACTGATAGTGTTGCTTTGCTTTTCTGGTGGCTGGGGTGGGGCACTGTGCAGGTTTTAGACTTTCTGGAGATGGGGCCTCACTGGAGAAAGTAGGTGACTAGGGGCAGGTCTTTTAAGGCTGTACACAGCTTCTGCTTTCTGGTACATCATGATATGAAGAACCTGCACATGAACCCATGCCTTGCCCCAAGGATGATCTAACACTATGAGCCCAAATGATTTTTATGCCACAGTTGATTATGTTAGATGTTTTGCTCATGACAATGTAAAATTAACTAATAACCAGGTAAGCCTTACATGCTATGACTATGTCTCTATGAATAAAAAGAGGCAGCAGTGGGAGATGAGCAAACCAATGTACACAGGGAAGAAGATGTATAGGTATAGGAGACAGATTTGAAGATGCATTGAAGACTGCAGTGATGTGGTGGTGAGCCAAGCATTGGCAGTGACCAGGAGTTGGTGCAAGAGGGAAGGTCCTATCCTAGGTTCTCTGAGGTTTATGTTCTGTCAGAACTTGAATTATCATATTTATTTCAGATTTTTGCCCTCTAGACCTGTGAAAAATCAATGTCTATTGTTCTAAGTAAATGTGTGGTGATAAGACCAGTCACAGGTAACTAGTGCATAAAGACATTGCTTATGTGAACTAAGTTATCACAATACAGAGGACATAGACTCAATTGTGTTTATGGCTACACACTCCACTACAAATAAGTGATAGAATCAGACTAGATGTGTATATTTAAGGAAATTCATAAAAATATGGAAACAATAAACTATAGACCTTTATTTGGCCATAGGTAATAACAGAAATATTTTCTGTCAGAAAATAGGTGATATTAGAGATCACCATGTTAAGTAAATTAAGAGCCAGAAAGTTAAATATTGTCAGTATCTGGGAAGAAGGAAAAAAGTAGGATGGGAAGGCCGTGGTAGAGTAATAAAGAATGTCTTGAAACTACACAATACAGTTGCTTTAAAAGGTCACTATGAAATCCATTTCCTTTTATAACACACATATACTAATAAACTTTGGAAAGGAAAATTATGTTCTTTTTCTAACTTTAAAAATTTTAAACTTTAAGTACATCAAATACCAAAGTTATAAAATGAATGTTATAGTATGCTACCTTATTCTCTATTCCTCTAATAGTAAATAGTTATTTGAATTGCATTTTAGATTACTGAAAATTAAGTGCAAACTAACTAAGTAGACTTATATATCAGTCATTACAATTTTTTAAAAAATAGCATATTTTTATGATATTTGATTGCTAACAAGACAGAAATGAATCATTACCTGACAGGATTCCCTAATCCATTTATGGAGATTCCTCAAATGTCAGAGGAGGGTGCATGAACATTGGCAAATCTCTGACAAGTGTGTAGAGTGAAGGAAGTATGGGCGAAGTGACATATTTTTCCTACCTGTAGGATCATCAGTTTCAGGATAGAACCATGGAAAAATTCCGCGTACTGGAACCACCAAGAAGGACATAGTTCACAAGGTTCTGTGTGAGTCAGTGCCTTGTTCACATGGAGAAGAAGCTGAGGCAGGCTCTCTCCAAAATGACTGTCCATCTCCATGTCCTACACCCTCTTGTTCTACAGGTGAGGGCGCTGGTCCCCTCATGCTCAAACATATAGCAGTGGAGCTAGCTCATGCAGTGTCATTGGCATACACACACTTAAGAACAAATAAACACATCAAATCCTTTATTATGAAAGCCATCCAAAATACAGAAGAAAACCTCTAGTGCTTCCCATCTGAAAAACTCAGGGATGGAATCTGAGGCACTTCAAAAAATGAATACTGAAGAGGGCAGCCTGGAATACAGTGGGTCAGAAAGGGTGAGAACTGAGTATAAAGGGGCCATATCCCTGAATGGGTCCTGAAACGTGTGTGTGGCATCATCATCTGCAAGAAGCTCAGCTAAGACAAGCATGAATCTGTCTGTCTTGCTGCTTAAGGGACAGAGTGTGAGCCTGAGCCATACCAAGTTGTTTTCCTCCTAAATTACGAGCAGAAACGTGCTCACGGGATTATGGCTAGTTTGGGAGCTTCCAGTACATAACAGTCCTGATTTCCGGGACTCAATCCAAATCATTCAATATATGAGGAATTAGGAAAACATGGCCTGTTTTCAGGGGAGAAAACAACCAAACACCAGAAACATGTCAGTGTTCCCAGATTTGGAATTAGTATTTTAATACATCTGTTTTTTGACTCTTCTCAGTTGGTTACATGAATATGTACTTGAATTTATTTAAAAAAAAAACAGAGAACCCAGCACATAAATATAATAAAAGAACAACATTATTGCAGCAAGAAAAGGCACTGTGAGGAATTCCAACAGTCACTGAGTTGCTTAAAAGAATTGAATGAAATATAACAAACTCTCCAGAACTTAAGATAGATCCAGAGAAACTATTCACCATGAAATAGCACTGAAAGCAGCAAACCACACAACAGTCATGAGAATGTGAATATCATTGGAAGATATGGTGAGAAAGTTCCCTCATTTCAAAGAATATAAATGGTAAGATTTCATTCTAGAAAATTCTAGAATAACCAGAAATTATCTAAAGTGCACAAAAAAATTGGAATAGTCATTAGCTCTTGCAGAAGTGACCAATACTGCTCAGAAAGGACAGAAGACTCCATGAAGTAAAGACAATGATTTATATCTTGATAGTGTCTACAGCTTACATAGATAATGAGATTTTTTAAAACTTAGAAAAAAAATACCAATTATATCTTAAATTTTATGTCAAAAAACTGTACATAAATATTAAGCTCCCAGATAATGATGCATTTAGGTCAAAACATACTGTTTTGTACAATATTCTTTGAAACATGACACATCCACAGATGTATAGAGGAATAAACAGACATGTAAAAAGTACTAATTGTTGAATTTGAGTAAGGGGAGTATGAATATTTATGTCAAAGTTCCCATTACTTTGCTTTATGTTTGATCTTCCTTATAATTATATCATAGTAGGAAAAATAGGAAAGGGTATAAATTTCACACAATTTTATGTAGACCAAAAGCAAACAAGGGGCTGGCTAGATGGCCCAGCTGTTAAAGGTGCTTGCTTGCAAGCCTGATGGCCTAGGTTCGATTCCTCAGTACTCGCATAAAGCTGGATGCACAAAAGGGTACATGCATTTGGAGTTTGTTTGCAGTGGCACTAGCCCCTGGAGTGCCCATTCTCATTCATATTCTCTCTCTCTGTCTCTCTTCTCTCTCCTTGCAAATAAATAAAATTTAAACAAAATAAAATTAATGAAAACATGATATATTGTACATAAATACTAAAGAACATATATGAGGGGCTGAAGAGATGGCTCAGCAGTTAAGGCACTTGCCTGTGAAGCCTAAGGACCCATGTTCAACTCTTCAGATGTCACATAAGACAGATACACAAGGTGATGCAAGGATGCAGGTCGCACATATGCACAAGGTATGGCTGCAGACTCTGATGCAAAAAAATCCCTCCCCTCTCTCTCTCTCACTCTCTCTCTCTCTCTTTCTTTCTCACTTGCATAAAAAAGGCCAATCTATTGGGCTTGACTCAAAAACAACAAAAAACCAGAACATATGAAAGAAAATTATGTGTATTACTTATGTTATAGAAGTTCCTCTTTTCCTTGCTGGGACAAATCACCCATGATAGTGACATGACAAGAATAGACAGCCTGACATCTCATGTCCATAGCAGCAGAAAGGGAGGAGAGAGAGAGTAAACTCCCTGCAAATGGGACGTGGGGCTGGAATACAAACGTCCAGGCCCCTGCCCAGTGATACACATGCTCCAGGAAGTCTTTACCTGTTAAAGGCTTCACCAGTTCAGAATTCAGAATGATACTTAGTCACAAACACTTTAGACTGTAGGAAAAATTTTATATACAAACCACCAGTATAACAGAAGAATACAACAGAGGACAATAGAGAAGAAAAAAGGAAGAGGCAAAATATTTGGATATAGATTTTCAAGGACTAATGACATTGAATAGAAGCATGTGATTAAGTCAACTCTGCATCTCAGGCCCAACATAGTAAAACATATTGGGAAATTCATCAAGTGATAATATTAAATAAGGGCCTAACATACATCTCATAAACAAGCATCTAATGAGAAAAAACATATTCATCTAAATTGGGATGGTTTTAATCATTTTATTTTACTACTAAAGTATTAGAAGGGGCCTACATTCTACAAAGGATTCATTCCTTATCCTACCTGTAAATATCATGTGCATATATGTACCCTATATTAGTCAGTATTATAAAAACAAACACATCTTCCCTGCTACAGTCAGCCTACCTCCACACTGAGTTTTGTTCACTTAACTGCTCATTTTAGGTTTCCTTATGCACAAAATAGGACAAGATGGACAGGCTTGGATTATTCTTCTCTGGTTATTTTCTAGCATCATGTTCTGGGAAATTATTAGAACAAAATACATGTGAGAGTTTTGAAGTCCACAGCTTTTTAATTCCAACTCTGTAATATAATATGGTTTGATATTTTTTCTTATCTATAAAATGGGAAAATATCTTGAGCCTAGGGTAGTTATAAAAATTCAATCATAGTAATATATGAAAAGCAGTTTGCTGTATAACTGTCATACAATATTTCTTCCACAATGGTTTTGTTTATACTAATTTTGAATCTAACATTTCGCTGTTGACAATTTTCTCAGATCATCAAAAACTTAACCTTTTAACATGTGCCTTTTTTGAACTTGCCTTGGTTAACTTTACAGACACTTGGTGTTAGCAGTTCATTAGATATATTTTTTCTCCTGCTTAATATAAATAGAACCCTTGTTCCGATTCACCTGACAGATGCTGAACTCCCAAAGAGAGGCTTATTACACATCTCACCAACTGGAGGGTTTTCAGATCCAACTTCAAATACACCAACTAAACAAGCAGTAATTTCAACAAGGAGGTCAAAGCATTTGTTAATAGTCACTGTCACTAGAGTTCTCCGGAACAATCTCCTGGCCAAAATCAACTCAATCTGTCCCAAACTACTGCCCCAGTCCTCCTCCATTTACCTCTTGCTAAAATTTTTCTTCTACATTTTTCTTAATTTAGTTCTAAACAGTAACCACCACTTTATAAAGGGCAAGCTTTATGCAGCTCTGCCCCCCTTCCTGGTGTTGGGAAAGTGCTGAGGGGAGATGGACAGTTTGTACTAGGAGCCAAGATTTTTATTGTTGCCTTTTGGATTCTGTTTCTAAGGATATAGGTAAACCTTAATCCATCACTTATCCTCCATGGGATTTAATGGCCTCACAGTCCATCTTTTTACGGCACGCCCTTTGTGGTCATGCCATGAAAACAGAGGCTCTGCTTCTCATATGACACTTTTGTTCAAGATATAAAGGTTACACTTGCACTCCCTTCCTGCTTCCCAGCGGCATGGTAAGCCACACTTGGTGATGACATGGGTCTGGGATCTTAAGAAATTTACTGGAAATGTACCATCCATTTTTGATATTTTAACTCTGCTTAAGACTTGCAAATCTGTGGAACCATGAGGTCCAGCAACTATTCTCTGGGCATTATGATTTTCCTATGTGTCTGCTTCTGTGTTATTTGATGAAGAGAGTAGTTAACTACATAGATCATAGTGTGGTCTTAAAAATGGAGCAGAGAGCCGGGCATGGTGGCGCATGCCTTTAATCCCATCACTTGGGAGGCAGAGGCAGGAGGATCACCATGAGTTTGAGGCCACCCTGAGACTACTTAGTGAATTCCAGGTCAGCCTGGCTAGAAGGAGACCCTACCTTGAAAACAACAACATCAACAAAAAAACAACAAAAGGAGCAGAGCCTCTCTGTCTTTTTTCTTTCTGCTTGTAAATATCATGTCCATATGGATACCCTATATTAGCAATATAACAAAAACAAATACAGCTTCCTTGCTACAGGATCTGGAATGCCCATTCCCATTCTCAGTCTTAAAACAACTTGGGATGAGCCTATGGCTCAGCAGTTTAAGGCACTCACTTTCAAAACCTGATATCCTAGATTCAGTTCCTGAGTGTTCATGCAAAGCCAGATGCACAAAGTGGCACATGCATATGTAGGAATCCCTGGTGTGCTCTTTTTCTCTCTCTTGTTCTCTTTCACATGATCTCTCTCTCTCTCTCTCTCTCTCTCTCTCTCTTTCTCTCACTCTCTTCTTACATAAACAAAACACAAAGTGATAAACAGGTAACTCTTAAATGTGTATATCCCAAACCATTTTAGCAAGTATAACAATAATTTTATTCTACAGTTTAAGGTTGCCTACTTAAAGCAAATACATAGCTATCATTTTAAAATGATCTGTTGATATCAGTTAGTTCACACACATGGTGGTTCCATGTGCCGAATTAGCCCTAAATCCATGTCTGCCATGGAACCTCTGACACAGAGACTTCCAGAGAGAATGCTATGACAGACAGGAGACAGAGATCAAAGTGTTGTCCCTAGAAAGCCAGGTAATGTCAAAGAACAGTGGCCTTCCATGAAGCTCAGAAACAGAGTCTAATAGACCTTCCCTGAGACTTTCAGTGAGAAAAGAATGCATCAGGGATATCTTGCCATCGGTTCCTTGAGAGTACAAAGTTTGATTGTTCTAAGTAACCCTTTTAGGGATAATTTGTTAATGGCTAGGAAATAAACATGGTTGTATCAAATAATATATATATATATATTGGTATTTCGAGGAGGGTCTCACTCTGGCCCAGGCTGACCTGGAATTCACTATGCAGTTTCAGGGTGGCCTCGAACTCACAGCGATCCTCCTACCTCTGCCTCCTGAGTGCTGGGAATAAAGGCGTGTGCCACCACACCTGGCTCAAATAATAAATTTTTTATATCATAAGGGCAATAGAGAAAGAGAGTGAGAGAGAGGTGGGGGGAATTAATGAGCATGTCAGGGCCTCTTGTCATTGAAAAAATACTCCAGACACTACACTTTGTACATCTGGCTTTAAATGAGCACAGAGAAATTGAACACAGCCTGGCAGGCATTGTAAGCAAGTGCCTTTCACTGCTGATCTATCTCCCCAGCACTCTAGACTTAGACAGATTTTAACCAAAGATTTTAAGAAATAAATCCCTGTCTCTGGTCCCCTTCATTGCTGTCATTGGACTTCTTCCCTGCTCTCATGTTACCTCTAGAGTCTTCACTTGGAAACTGCTAAGACAATTCTGTGCTACGTTTTGAGAACTACCTTACCTTATTTTTTGTATATTCTTGCTCTTGCCTAGTCATGATCTCTCTCCCATCTTTGCTTTTCTCTACTATTTATGCATCTGCACCAACTAACTCTGAACATGAAGCCAGATACACAAAGTATTGCAAGCATCTGACATTTGTCTGTAGTGGCAAGAGATCCTGGTATAAGTACAGCCGCCCCCCCCACACACACAGACATTGTTTTAATTTAGAAAAATATTTAGTAAACTTAAATGCAAAGATTTTTTATCATGACATTTTCTTATTTTATCATTGTGATGATTAATATGTGCTGTCAAATTGATAATATCTACAATCACATGAGCATGTTTCTGAGGGAATTACTAAAGGTTAATTGAGGTAGAAGGACACATCTTACTGTAGGTAGGAGTCTATGAACCTCGTATTAACCATTCTATGAACTGGGGTCCTTGATTGACTGAAAAGGAGAAGGTATACTCAGCATCAGCACATATCTTTTTCTTCTTACTGACTTTGGACAAAATTTACCGTCTACCTCAACTCCTGCTTCCATCATGGACTGTGAATCCTTGAACAATGAGCAAAAATGAATCTTATTCTAAGTTGTTCTTCCTAGGCCTTTTGTCATAAAAACGGGTACAGTAGCAATATGAAGGTGTTCTCCATTTCTCATGCAAAACTATGTAATCCACGTTCATTTTATGGTGTTCAAATAATACATAAATATTATTTGCTGAAGAAAACATTGTTAAACACACAGGGAATGGGTTGTTTACGAGACTATTAATATCTAAATTGCACTAAGCACTGATAACAACAAAGAAATGTAGCTTCATCCCTGTCTTCAGAAACCAGCCCTGCAGTATATTTAGATACAATGATTTGCAGTAAAAGTAATGTGATATTGATGAAATTTACTGGTGAATGAATGAAATCTGAGTTTAAATATCAAAAAATAGTTTTCTATAGAAAGTCAGCATAAATTCTTTCAACATAAAGGTTAAGAATCTATACTCTTGCAACTGTATTCTTATTTCTCTCCAACCATTCATTTTTTGTTTTTAGTCTAGAAGATGATGCACAGGGGTTAGACACTGGCTGGCTTTACAAGCAACTGACTTTAACCTATGAGCCATCTCCCCACTTCCTGCTAAATTCTTATATTAGCAACTATGTAGAATTTGAATTATTTTGAAAATATGTAGGGAAGAGAAGATGGATGGAAAGAAGGAAGAAAAAAAAGATTCATCTGGATAAATCATTGATTTCATATAACTGTACTTTAGAAAATTTAGCTTTGTAACATTTGCATTACCTAAGTACATTAACATGTTAAATAAGTTGTCAAATAATCATTTTAATTATTGATAGTATTAGGAGCTGTAATTTCACTGTTACTTATGGAGATAGTACAAAGAAGCAATTATAGTACATCCAAAAATGATGCATTTAGCCTCCTAAAAGCATTTCCAATAGAGGACAGGAGCAATTAGTGAGCATCTCGACATGGTGGCCTCTTCAGTGTGTAGTAGTTGTATCATTCAGGAGCCGTCAATGGTGTACACCACAGATAGTAGGTGAGCGTGTCCTTATCAATGACACAGGACCAAAGAGACAAAACAACATTGAAAACAAATATTAAATGCAGAATACAAGCAGCACTAGAATGCTTAATAATTCCTTATAGTTTGTGTTGTTTCTGTTCTGTTGGTGTTTAAAACTAAGAGTTTAAATGGAAGCAGGTGTGTTCTTTTCCTTAATGGATAGCCACAGCACATAGGAGCTCTGTAGCAGGAACTTTGGAAGAAGATTCCCATTTGCCTCTATATATTGGCATAGTGGGAAGAAGTAGATGTGGTTTTCTTTCCTCTGGTGATTCTGAATATCTGGCTGTCACTTGTCAAAATGAATACACTGTATTCACAAGAATTTGAAATTTAGTTTTAAACAATGCCTAAAAGGCATTCTCTCTATCCAGACTACACAGGATCCAAGAAGCCATTACGATGCCATACCAAGCAAGGAGTGTTATAAAATGTTTATTTTTACAAAGTTGCAAGAGAGAAACTGCTATAGCAGTTATGATTTCCTTTAATGTTTCCACAATATTTTGTCTGATCTCTCAGAATGAAGAATGTGCAAGAACAACCTTAATGTAAATCATTGTCCTATTTCTGTTACCCCAGTGGCACATTCTTGGCTGGAGATAAGATTTTACTTTTTTATTTTTATTCTCTTGGCCTTATCTTATTTCTTCACAGCCATTTTGTTAATGTTTAAAGCACTATTGTTTCTGATATTAATGCTATCTTTACTTTTTGGTTGTTTTTATTTAGCTTCTAAAACTAGCTGAGAAATTGTCATAGCTTTGGATTTTATAATCTTACCAACAAATTGGTTCACAATTTGTATTATTAAAATGCGAGCTTAAAATGATGTGTACATTAATACAGATGGCATGTGTTTATGTGTATTTTTACCACGCTAATGTTTGGGTGTATGGAAATGATAAAGTAGGAAGCCAGTGGTCTGCTGAAAGAGATGAATTTTCATGGTGATACAGTTACATTGATATTGTGAAGCTTATCAGAGTATATTTATTCTTTGTGATAAGTTAGCAATGGCTATTATACATGCAAGAAGGATTATAAAAATAGTATGATGCACAGAACTAAATCATATTACAGTTGTATATATGTAGAGAGGTCAATAACTTGAAAAGTTACCTTTCTATGACTGTAGCAATTACATGTTATGATCAAATTAAGAAGACAGGGCTGGAGAGATGGCTTAGCGGTTAAGCGCTTGCCTGTGAAGCCTAAGGACCCTGGTTCGAGGCTCAACACCCCAGGACCCACGTTAGCCAGATGCACAAGGGGGCACACGCGTCTGGAGTTCGTTTGCAGTGGCTGGAGGCCCTGGCGCACCCATTCTCTCTGTGTCTCTCTCTCTGCCCCTTTCTCGCTCTGTCTGTCGCTCTCAAATAAATAAATAAACTAAAAAATTTAAAAAAAAATTAAGAAGACAAAAGTTTGTCTCATATCTTGGAAGTTTTATGCCAAGATTAGTTGTCCTTGTGGCTTTAGGTAGACCTTTTCTGGCACATCATGAGTGGCAGAGTAAAGTCATTCACCGCAGTACCAAAAAAATTTTAAAAATTGGTTAAGAGGATATGCCCCCAGTATCTTCACATATTTTCTATATGCCACACCTAGTTTTACAATTTGCACCTGTGTGTGATGGTACAACACCTTTAATCCCAGCACTTGGTCAGCATAAGTAGGAAGATTGCCATGAGTTCAAGGCCAGCCTGGGACTAAAGAATAAGTTCCAGGCTAGCCTAAGCTACACTGAGAAGCTACCTCAAAAAATTAAAATCATCACACACATATATGATATGTAAATAGTGAATATATATATATATATAAATACATATATGTATATATATTTACTATATATTATTGTATAATACACATATATATATATATATATATATATATATATATATTACAATTTAATTTTCAGACAAAGCTTTTAAGTTTACCACAAGTACCTATATTGCTCAAGGTTATTATAAATGCAGCCAACTACTGGTACATTATGCAAATATGTTAATTATCTGAGTAAACAAATTCTTAAATATGGCCTCAAGTCAGTCATTTCTTTCTATTTTTGCCTTTACTATATTGGTTTTCTACTGCAGTAATTCTTGGTGAATAAAACTAATTTTCTGAAGGGGAAGAAATTAGAGCCTCTGATAAGGGAAATACCCCATAAACCCTTGACAATTCTCTAAAAAGATGAAGAAATCAAGTACTAAAATTATCTGGAAGTTAGGCTGGAGATATGGCTCAGAGGTTAAGAAAGTTGCCTACAAAGCCTAAGTACCCAGGTTCAATTCCTCAGTATCACATAAAGCCAGATGCACTAGGTGATACAGGCATTTGGAGTTTGTTTGTAGTTGCTTAAAGCCATGGTATATCCATTATATCTCTCTTTCCTACATAAATAAAATACTACAGAAAGGAAAAAAAAAACTTAAAATTGAATCAACTTTAAAGACACACCTGGACATAGAACCGAGAGGATGTCATCTTACAGGATGAACCCTGCTGAATAAGCTTCTAGGGATACACTTTGTCTGAACACGCCCCACCTTTGACTTCCTGTTCTATCATCAAAATGCCATCAAATTATGAACCCATTATTGGATTAACTCATTAATGTAGTTAGGACCTTCTTGGTTCTATCTGAACACTTCATGGGGGGCAAAGCTTTCCATGCAACAACCTCTGGAGATATTTTAAGATTCATACTATATTATTCCTCCTTAAATTTTAATGGCTTATGCCCAACTCAATGTAATATTCATGTTTTTCCAACTCCAAGGATGTCTAAATTGTTAACAGCTCGAGAATTATTCAAAATTACACTTTTAGGTTCAACCAATAATAAAAGGCAAGGCACAGAGGAAAGGAGATGGTCAGATAATGTCAAGTGTCCTCTCCAGATTGGGAATCACTGGGTACATGGGTGGCCTTGGGTTTCACCTAAAGGCCATCTATATTGAAGTGTTGGGCCCCAGCTGATCAAATAGCGAAAGGGAGATTGTAGGACCTTTAGGAGCAAGTTGAATTGTCATCATGATATTTGTTCTTCTTGTCTCTTTCCCATGTTCAGTTGAGCTGACTACTCCACAGTCACCCCACAATAATCCAACCTGTCACCTCAGGCTCCATGACAGGAAGGACAAGTAATCATTGAAGTAAACCTATGGATTTCTTTTCCCCTTTTAAGTTATTTTCTCAGGCATTTTGTGACAGTGACACAAATCTAACACAAGCCATGCTGTTAGTATATGAAACACAAAAGAAAAAAAAAATGTACAGAATAGAATTATGATGAATGCCAAATGGATATATTTTATGTTTTGTGTGGTTCAAAAATGTATTTTGAAATAAATTCAAAGTTATGGAAAATGTTCAAAATGGATGTAAACATTTTTTAATGTTGTTTTTAATTTTTTTTAATTTCAAACTTTCTAAACATTGCAATTTTATCACGTTTTGCTGTCATTTTTTTTTCCTCTTTTTCTCTCTCCTTGTGTTCCTGGGAAGTAATTCATGAGAAAACATACTTTAATATAGTCCGTGATCAAATGTTGCATTTAGTTATATCTCCTTAATCTCCATTACTTTGTAAATATTATCGCCCTGACTGCTCCTGTCTGTTCAGGATTTGACAATTTGGAAGAATGTAGGCCCAGTTGTCTGTGGTGAGTCTCTCTCTCTCTCTCTCTCTCTCTCTCTCTGTGTGTGTGTGTGTGTGTGTGTGTGTGCGCACGCATGTGCATGCAATGCCTGCCAATTTGAGTTTGCCTATTATTATCTTCAGATTATTTCCAAGTTATGGAACTGTTGAGAAAAATGTGAAAAAAAGTCATACCATAAGCTTTTCAGTGCCCTGTACCAGAGGCACATGATTTCCTTGCCCTATTATTTACACATATAATTTTTATCATATGGGTAAATAAATATCTGCCTAGTTTCTATACTAAAAACTTCTATAGTTTTGCTTTGCAGTTTAGAAGTACAAATTGAAATATATATTTGGATTATAGAATTATATACCCTCAATTCATTCTTTTGGTCATTACTTGTACCATGAGAGAGAAATCTGATACAAACTTAAAATTTAATTCAGATAAAATAAGCTATTACATTAGTTGACTTATCAAGATCTTCTGATGTTTACTAAAAAGGAAAAGTTGGATGCCACTGAATAACGGATTCTAGAGCTACAGAAGGGCAAGAGACCTACAGATAACTCTGATATGACTTCTATACCGACTGCAGAATGTTTGAACCTTAATAATGTTGCTTTATACTGCAGGAAAAATTTACATTATACTTTGTTTTAAAAAATAATTTCATTTGTGGAGTTATTGTTGGCTGTTTTTTTTTTTTACTTTTATCTTTTTGTTTTACCTTTTAATGTATTATTATTTGATCTTTTGTCTTGTCAACATCAAAAGAAAACAAAGAGTACCATGTGCTCACATTTTTTCATTGATATTTAGAGCATAATGTTACATTACTGTCTGATGGCAAAGATGTGATACTATTTATATATTTTATCTTTACTTTTTACTATTATTCTTTTGGACATCAGTCAACAAGTCCTGTCTCTGTCATAGTCACTTTAATAATGTTGTAGAGTTAAAGATAAGCAGAGTGTTCATAATGTATGGTACAGCTTTCTGTTTGCCTCAAAGATGTTGTGAATATAAATGACATTTCAGAAAGAAGGACAAGAGTAAAAGTAAGATTTAATTTACCACAGAAAATCTAATCCATATTGAAATTATACAAAGAGCTTGATCAATTAGTCTAGTTTTCACAAAGTAGATGGCAAAAAATGTTTCAAAGTAAAAGTAAAATTTTGTGTGTTACTTTTAAGAAGTTCATTTCTAGGCTGGAGAGATGGCTTAGTGGTTAAGGTGCTTGCTTGTGAAGTTTAAGGACCCAGGTTTGATTCCTCTGAATACACATAAATCAGATGCACAAGGTGACACATGCGTCTGGAGTTTGTTTGCAGTGGCTAGAAATCCTGATAGACTCAATTCTTTCTCTCTATCTGCCTCTCTCTCCAATAAACAAACATTTTTTAAAGTTCATTTCCATTATTAAAATCAAACTATTACTAAAGGTTTTGTGTATTTCCTCTTTATAGTTAGGGCATAGTCAGGACCTGTCTGTTGTTCCATTCAGTTAACCAGTTTTCCACAATTCTATTTCTTACGAAATAATAGTTATTACATTTGAAAAATTAATTATTTGAAAGGAATTGAAAATTTGGAAACTATATCACACTGAGAATGACATTCCAGGAAACTTGATTCAATGATTTTTTGTTTTTTTGTTTTTTGTATCAGTATGCTGAGTGTGAGGGGAACAAATAACATATGCATGTATAAAGATGTCCTGTGCAGTGTGTGTGTGTACTCATTAAAAGGCATTTACTACTACAAATATTTTTTTAAAATTTATTTGTTTTATTTTTAATAATTTATTTGAGAGTGACAGAGAGAGAGAGAGAGAGAGAGAGAGAGAAAGAGAGAGAGAGAGAATGGGCGCGCCAGGGACTCCAGCCACTACAAATGAACTCCAGATGCGTGCGCCCCCTTGGGCACCTGGTTAACGTGAGTCCTGGGGAATCAAGCCTCAAACTGGAGTCCTTAGGCTTCTCAGGCAAGTGCTTAACCGCTAAGCCATCTCTCCAGCCCACTGCTACAAATTTTATTTCATGTGAATGTGGAGTCTGAGATTTACAGTCAAAAGCTGACACCCCCGTAGCAATGATGGAGTAGTTTCAGTCTAGTTCTTAAACCCAGAGAGTTAGGAGAGATGAAGGTGTTCAAGTCTAAAGAACAACATCTTTACTCAAAAAAGACAATGGGCAGGTTTTTTTTTTAATTTTTGTTTGTCTGTTTGTTTGTATCCCCTCATCTTTTTAATATACTTAAGCTTTCAGTGGAAAGTGTAAGGACAGGCTAGACAAGGAGGGAAAATCTGCTTTAACTCGTGTATTAATTTAAATCCCAATTCTGTCCAAAAGCACTCTCACAGACTTCTACAAAATACAAATGTCTAATCTATTTAAGCACCTTTGGACCAGAGTTATGTGACTTTCGTTAGGGAGTCTTGACAAATATCTTATATACCCCAGCAATGTCATAACTATACATAAAATAACCAATTAAACCCAAGTCTAGCTTAATGAACAAATGACTTTAATATAACTAATTACAAGTGAATGGGGAAGAGGTTACATAAAGGAGCATGGGTAACTCAAATACATATACATCACCAAAACCCCACACCTATAAGGATGGCGACACAAGAAAAATGAATCCCTAGCCGGGTGTGATGGTGCACACCTTTAATCTCAGCACTCTGGAGGCAGAGGTAGGAGGACTGCTATGAGTTCGAGGCCAACCTGAGATTACATAGTGAATTCAGGTCAGCCTGGTCTAGAGAAAGACCCTACCTCCAAACAACAACAACAACAAAAAGAATTCCTGGAGCTCCCTAAGAAGATATGCAGGTGGTGATCTGGCTAGGGATGCTCACATGCCCAGCAATTATTATTTTTACAACAGTGATGAGGGGCCTTGGGAATCCTATATCAGGGCCTTCCAGAGCATTGTAAGTTAGATTTATTTACTTAGACTCAATGACCCCTCCGCCAAAGAGGGAATGTTTCAATTCACTGGAAATTTGACATATAAAATCAATAATCACATCTGTGTTCAGTCTTTGTTGGAGATAAGATGGAAAAAAAAGATGGAAGCATGTGAAATTTGGAGTGTTTGAGGTAGTTAGGGTAACTGGGTGCCTGAAAGTAAGACAGGAATGTCCTTAAATCTGCCCTTGAAAAATCCACTTTGCTAGAGCTCAAAGAATGATCTGACTCCTTATCTCGTTTCTAAAGTAGTTTCCTGGATCTGTTTTCTGACAACTTGAGTCCCTCCTAGAAGGAAGTCCCCCTTCACTAGAATTTATATCTGATCCTCACATAGTGATTGGTTAAGCTCAGCTCCCAAACCTGGCCTCTTCTTGAGACAGCCCCTAGTCCAGAACAATCATCCCTCACTCTGGCTCATCTGAGCCTCAAAATGAAGCCCACCATAATAAGATTATGAATAGGCAATTACCAAGGGGGTCAAGGTCTCTTGGCCACCGGTTCATCACTTCTAAATCTCCAGGATTTGATAAATCTTAGTAGGGCTGAGATGAGAGGAGAACCCCTCTATACACACACCTCTGCTCCCACATGGGCTTTCCCCCTCTTTCCTCCTTCATGGTTGGAGCTCTCTGTGCTTCTTTCTCTTTCTTTCTCTTAATCTAATACAGTCTCTCTAAAACAAACCCTCTGGCTTATGGATTTCCATTTTTTTTTAATTCATAAGGCAAGAATCCAAGATACCTTAAATTTATTATTGTGTTGGCATATTGGTGTAATGGCAAGGAAATCCAAAATTCCCATTTCATGTTTTCTATCAATATGAAAATATTTTACAGGCTTACAAAAAAGAGGGCTTACAACTTGGGCATTGTTTGTATTTTTGGCTACATCTCCAAAATTGAAAGTCATTCTGCCTGCATTAAGGATTTGTGGATTGTTAAATAAAAACAAAAAGGAAAAGATAAGGTTGTTTAAAGATAGGTCTTTGTGGATGTCAGCACATATACTGCATGGACAGGTACAGCATGATTCTTCTTTGCAAACAACAGGAAACGAGGAAAGGTCAGACAGGAAGAATACTGATGTCCAAAGTTACACAGCGTCAGACTGAAGGGCAGGACTGCCTGGAGGACAGGGAAACAAAATTCCCAGAAAAGTGCTTCAAATATTCAAGCAAGGTAGCAACCTATCTTCCTCTTGCATAAATACTAACAGCATAGTCATATTTTACTTTCTATCATTTCTAATCAAAAATGCATTAGACTTATCTTTCAAAGTTTTTTTTTTTTTTCTATTTCTCTGTGGCAAATGGGTTAATGCTGACACGATGTCTGTTGTATTTTTTTTTCCTCAATTGTCACTAATTAGATTTAGGTAAATGTGTATGTTGTCAGTTCAGCAATTCATCATAAGAGAAAAGTAAGTAAATACAAGTAGATCTTTTGTAATCAGTAGAAAAATATGAGAGTAAATAGAATCTTGCCAATTAAGAATATGGGAAGGAAGAATTCATTTTTCCTTTTCTTGTCTTTAATTATGACTTAGAAGGGTTTTTTAAATGTCTAAAACCATTCTGATAAATACATTTAGATGACAAAAAGAAATATGAAATTCTTTATACTCTATACATACATGTACATATGCACACACATATGCACCTGCACATACATACACACACATGCAGCTGCAGAAGACAAGACCAACTCATTTCAGATTTTGAGCAAAAAAAAAATTATGCTTTTATAACTTTTAAATCACAATCTAAAGTAATTTACATGGATTTAAACATTGTTTATTTTTATTTGAGAGTGAGAGACAGAGAGAGAGAGAGAAAGAAAGGATGGGCACACCAGGGCCTCCAGCCACTGCAAATGAACTCCAGACACACGTGCGCCCCCTTGTGCATCTGTCTAAAGTGGGTCCTGGGGAATAGAGCCTCAAACAAGGGTCCTTCGGCTTCATAGGCACGTGCTTAACTGCTAGGCCATCTCTCCATCCCTTACATGGATTTTAAATGTAGAACATGCTGGTGAAAATAGACATGGAATGATGTATGTAAGATCTATGTAGGTACCTCATATTATTCTTCCTGAGTCCCATCATTAATTTGCTCTTCAGTTGTGTGTTTGTACACAGTGGTAAAGAGTGTCTGGATCACTGGATGAATAAAAATTAAAAGCAAGCACTTGCACTCAAGCCTAACGTTATATACTGATGAATGCTATTGCTAAGTAAATGATGAATTGCTTCGTGTATCTGCCTGCATGTAAATGAATGAGAAACAGCTTCCATCTTTTATGGAATGATATGTTTTACTTATTCAAGAGATATCGATGTGGCACCTCAACCTCCTTCCAATAAAACTCAGTCTTCCAGGACTCTGTCCAGAATGTAGGTCTTTATAAATTGAGTTTTAAGTATTTAAATCATGAAGTCAAAAGACGAGTTTATAAGCCAGGCATGGTGGTGCACACCTTTAATCCCAGCACTCAGGAGGCAGAGGTAGGAGGATCATCATGAGTTCAAGGCCACCCGGAGACTACAGAGTGATTTCCAGGCCAGCCTGAGCTGCAGTGAGACCCTACCTCAAAAAAGCAAACAAAAAAAATATGAGTTTATAGATGAACAGTTTCTGATTATATTCAAAGACAATAGTAATAATAAGTAATTACTGTTATTTTTTACTGGATAAGAAGATATTTCCTAGGAAAATTGAGATATACATAAGAAAAATTTACAAGACTAAGAACTCCCCAAATATTTTATAAACCACAATAGTGTCATTGATTTCATTTATGAACTTAAACTGAAATAAAAATCCTACAGCTCCTATACTACTCAGGTGAGTGTTAGAGGAAGAGAACAGAAATAGGATTTGACCTGTGAGTCCTCAGCTATAGGTGGAGTGCATTCAGGTGGAGTCACCTGCTGAGCTGGACATCCTCTGCAGAGGACATGTAGAACAGGCCTAATTTTACTGCATCATTATATGATGATTTTCAATCAAGAAATTTTGAGACTTGAGGTTGGAATTTAAATCTTATAGCATACAGATTGGAAATAGAGAATGTGATGGAAAAGTGCAACCTAATCTACTTTCGAATTAAGTCCCCCAAAGACACTTTACTGAGCCCTGTTGTAAACCCCATTAACTCTCAGGCAGCCATTGCAATATCTGATTATCTGGTCATCTTATTGTCAACCAGGTACATTGAACATTGCTGTTAAAATAATGAAGTCATGCCCAATCTTGGCTCTAAACCACTGTAATGCTTTCATGCTACTCTTACAGCACAAGGCACAGTTTATTCCATGCCTCCAAAAGGTTCCTACCATCTGCTACCCATGATCACTTGCTTGCATAAACATTGTGAACTTCTGTGTCTTTACCTCGCTTGGGTCAGCTTCACTGGCCTTTTCCTGGATGTAAACAAACATTGAAGGAATTATAGTTCTACATTCCTGTCCTAACCAGAAATTCTTAGTAGAAGTTCAGTTTCAGGGAAATTCTGGAAAAAGAAAGGGAAATTAAATAATGGGGCATGGCAGTGGCTTATCCTATCTTAGTTGACCTGTTTAATCCATAAAAGTTACTGAAGGCAGACAAGACAAAGGCTTGAGAAGCAAGAAAATGTGGGGACCTTGTCTCTATACAAATCAAGCCCTGAGTGGGGAGGAAATAGGGCAGCAGTAGTCAACAAAGACTGCTAAGAGCTCATCAAATAGAGCAGCCCGAAATACTGGTGTGGAATTCAACATACAAAAGCATGAAGAAAATAGAAAGGAGGCTGGAGAAATGGCATAGCGGTTAAGGCACTTGGCCTGCCAAGCCAAAGGACCCATGTTTGATTCCCAGGACTCTTGTAAGCCTGATATACAAGGTGGTACATACACCTGGAGTTCATTTGCAGGGCTGTAGGCTCTGATGCTCTCTCTCTCTCTCTCTCTCTCTCAGTTTCTATCTGCTTCACTCTAATCTGTGCTCTCTCTCTCTCGCTCTCTCAAATAAATAAAGTAGAAAAAAAAAATAGAAAGGAATCAGCAAGGGAAATGTTGTCATGTTCACCATCTGGATCTGTGCCCAGATAAGGAAGGTTAAGCATGAATTGATGAGTTCTTGTTCCAAGTCTTTCTCACTTTGATCAACTAATATGTAACTTTTGTAAACTTAATTTGAATAGTACTCATACCACTAAGACATTTTAAATAGTGAACAATTATATTGTTGCCAAAATCTATTAGTTACCTTTTCAATTGCTGTGACTAGATATCAGACAAAAGCAGTTTAAGACAGTAAGCAATGGTTTACTTTGGCATACAGTTCAGAGGAATACAGTCCCTCATGGTAGGGAAGACATGACATCAGGAGCATGAGGAAGCTGGTCACATTTTGTCCTCGGGAAGTAAATATTTGCACATATTCCCTTGTATTTTTTTATTTACCCTGGGACCTCTGCCCATGGTATGGTGCCACTCACATTCAAGACATGTCTTCAATCCTCCCAAAGTCCAACTTCTCTGGAAATGCCTTCACAAACAAGTGTGCAGAGACCATAAGTGATTCTGAATGCAAGTAAATGGGCAGTGAAGATTAGATCTTCCATAGATGAACAACAAACTCAAATACATTTTAAAGAATTGTTCTGGAGGGCAGATTAGAATAAAGACAGATCCATTGATTTTTTTTTTTTTTTACTAAACTTGATTTTTTTCTTTTTCCCTCTTAATACGATTATCACTTTCATATTTTTTAATAGTAAGCTTTAGTTGTTAGTAGAAATATGTCTACCAGCATGTTTCCTATGTGGTAACACCAATGGAAAAATAGGTAGATGAGGAAGAAAATGTACATTTATGAACTTACAAATATAAATAGAATTAATTATAGAACTTTTTCTGATTTCAATTTTTAACCCAAACCATTTTGATAAGAGACAATAAACAACATGCTGTTAGGTTCATGGTTGTATACTCATTAAGGAACTAAATATATTTAAATAAAATAATATGACTTTCTGTTACATCTTCTCAGTTTGGTCCAAATGATGATACTGGAAAAATGTGTAAATGATTATATCAACATGTTTTCAAGGATGATACAAGAGGGCAAAATGATGACATCAAAATAGAAGAGGGACTAGTTGGAAAGAAAAAGGGATTTAGTGGAAAGGTGATAGGAGAAGGAACAAAAGAAAGTGATGGAGGGCATTATTATCAGAATACATTACATACATGTATGAAAATTGTGAGTAAAGTGATATAAAAATGATTATTCCTGTAAGTTAATTTCTCATCATTTTCATAAGATGCTTGAAAAAATCCACTTGCAAAGAGAAAAGTTTTAATTTGGCTAACACTTCTGCAGGCTGCAGCTCATGACTGGTGAGAACGATGGTGAGGCAGGCATATCAGGATAGGGCATGTGACAGAGGGAAACCACCAGCTTCATTGACAAGGAGCAAAGGGGGCAAAGGGGAGGGCACCTGGATACCACAATATCCTGTAAGAGCACACCCCCCAATGGCCTATGGGCCCCCTATGAGGGCCTATCTCTCTATTTATATAGAGTATTTCACTATTTAAGAGAAACCCTGGGACTGTTTCCTGATTATTACAGAATAATATGTGGACAGTGTAACCTGTGCATGGACTACTTATTTTCTGGGGATATAATCGTGCCCAGAAATGATTACTTGTTTATATGTAAAGATAAAATTATATAACATGTGTTCTATTTTAAATGTACCTTCCACTCTAGCCAACATACAAGATGGATTACTTCTCTTCTGCAGCAAGTGTGGGCAGGTAAGCTAGGGATGGTGGACTTGACCTGGATTCCTGCCTGCTTTTGTAAACAGAATCACATTGGGTTATAGACACACCCATTCTTTGATGAGCTACCTGCAGCTACAACTCTACTACATCAATTTTAGTAACAGGTTGTCTGGATCAGAAAACCAAAAACTGTTTATTATTTAATCCTTTATTATTAAAAGTTTTTCAAAACCTCCATTACATAATCCCAATGAATAATTCGATCTGTACCAGAGAGATGGATTAGTGGTTGAGGTGTTTGCCTGTGAAGCCTAAGGACCCAGGTTTGATTCCCCTGAACCCATGGAAGCCAGATGCACATGTTGGCACATGCATCTGGGGTTCATTTGCAGTAGTTAGAAGCCCTGCTGTGCCCATTATCTCTCTGCATCTAGTAAATAAATAAATAAACAAATAAATAATTAATAATAATTATAATTTTAATAATTTTATAATTAATAATAATATTAATAATAATGTTAATAAATAATATTAAAAATTCTATCTCAGATGTTCTGAGAAGTGTAAGAAAAAGTACAATTAAACATCAAATTATGAATGAGATAATACAAACACACATTTCACTCTCTCATATGTATTTATCTAGCCATCTAACTACTGACACACTTAGACTGAGAATTAAATGCTTTTAAATTTCTGGGTATTAAAGATCTTTAAGTAAGTTTCATAAGAATTTTTTTACATTTAAAAGAGATTCAATGAAATTGTTCTCCCTTCTTTTACTTATTTCTTCCTCTGAATTTATTTTTAATATTGCCATTCCTCCTATACTCTTGTCATCCATCTTAGCACCATATTGCATTTGATTTTTATTACTTGAAAGGCAAGCACAATAAATCATGTTTTTTTTTTCCTAGATGCTATCAGTCACAGCTAATTATATCATCTGCTGGCCTAGTTATTTCTTGGAAATATTGGTATATATATTAGACTAGTCATATTTAAAAACACAATGATTTGTAGCATTCATAAAGATTAACACATATATATATAGTCGATTGTAACAACTGTTGAGATATAAAAAGAAACAGTTCAAGTCTCATCCCTGCTTGCTTCCTTTTCTCTCCCTCATGCCCCTCTGTGTCTATGACTACTTTTGTGCTATATACACTGAACACAAATCCGTCCCTCTGTTGCTTTTCTATATTGGGTACTTTTTTACGACTAACTTTAGTGTCATAGATTTCATGGACTTGATTTTTTTATTAAAATATATTCCTTCTATCTTATCAGGAAATAAGGCAACAGAAATATGTAGTATGTTTACTATGAGCCCCAACACTTGACTTTAGGCCACAGTATTTTAAAAATCAACAATCACCAACACTAACTTTAGATAAAGGGTCTTGGGGTTGTGGTGACATTATATTATTAAATGGAGAAATGGTTTACATGAATGTCTGTCTTTCATCTCCATGGCAGGAAAGAAACAGTGGAGGATTACTGTGAAAATCCACGTCTGGGAAATTGGGTAGAATATTCAACACTGGGATAGATGATAGACACTGATTTACTGGTTATTAAAGAAAATATGGATGGCAATTATTCCATCTGCATGGAAATGAGTTAAATACAAGTATGTCATTATTCTAAAGCATTTACTCATGCTACATGTCTAGTGAGAAGTTCCACCATTGTGAAATCCCACATGTCGGTTCATATTTTTAGATGAGAGACTTATGGCATTTTATTTTATTTATTATTGTTACTATATTATTATTATTATTATTATTGGTTTTTTGAGGTAGGGTCTCACTCTGGTCCAGGATGACCTGGAATTGACTATGTAGTCTCAGAGTGGCCTCGAACTCACTGCTATCCTCCTACCTCTGCATCCCAAGTGCTGGGATTAAAGGCATGCATGCATGGCATTTTAGATCTGTGGTTATTCCTACTTGCAGTGTTGGTCCATGTGTAGTATTAGAAATTCATATGTAGTCTACTTGAGGATGTCAATCTTTAATTTGAAATAATTTTATTATTTTCAGTGGGAGAGATAGAAGGGGGAGAGAGAGAATAGGCGTACAAGGGTCTCTTGCCACTGCAAATGAATTCCAGGTCCATACCCCACTTTGTGTATCTGGCTTTATGGAGACACTGGGGAATGCAACTCAGGCCTTCAGGCTTTGTAAGCAAGCACTTTAAGCACTTATCAGCAATCTCTAAAGCCCCAACACTTAATTCGAAAGGTTCTAATTATTATTCCTGCTTCAGGTTTCATTGCAGTATTTCATCAAGAGCTGTTATGACCTCTTCCTGGGTCAACTAGCTATATTTAAAGCTAGAATTTGTGAAGAGGCCCTGGTCCTAAACATAGAAGACAGACTTAACCCTGCTTATCTTCTGTATAATAAATTACAGTGCTGATAAGCTTTAAGATGCTGTGTATTTTGGAACACATCTAGTCCAGCAGTGCCCTCTGTATTTGCTGAATTTCTCATCTGCAAACAAAAAGGCACATTAATTCTCTGCCAATGTTTTGGTTTCATGTCATCTAACAAACCGTGCTTATGGTTAGTTTATTACCAACAAAGAAAAGCTATTTTTCTTCATCATTTTCACTTGAATTATCATTATATCATCATTGAATATAAAAACTCTCCTGGCGCTTGTGTGGAGGAATCGACCTTGAAATTGCAAAAACATACACACACAAGATCATATGCTTCTCTTATTTTAACAAAGCTTTCTTAGCCCTAATTCGATTTTTAACTGATGAAAACGAGACTTCAATATGGATATTTCTGACTAGAAATCCCAGGGACTGGGATTGGTATTTGTCCTCAATAAATAAGTATAATATCTTTACAGAGATTTTGTCTATTAAAGACTCTCCTAGGGGGCAGAGAGGTAGCGGTCAGTAAAGTGCTTGCTGCACATGCACACTTATATGAGTTCCTTCCTCAGTAAATGCATAATGCTCTGCATGGTAGTACACAAACCTATAAACTCAGCACTTGGAAAGAGGGGAAAGGAGGACCCCTGGAGCTCACTGGCTAGGACATCTAGCCTAATTGTTGATCTCCAGGTCAATGAGTGTCTCAGTCTCAAAAGAGATAGATAGAGTATCTGAGAACAAAACTTGAGAATATCCTCAGTCTTCGTCACATGTGTGTACACATGTACATGCTAACCTGAACACACAGTGTGCCCAAACACACACAAACATACATAAATGCATGCATGCTTGCCACACACAACACACACACACACACACACACACACACACACACACACCCCTAATATCTTAATATAGTCCCCTGAAGATACTATAGTATTGCAAACAGAATCATAAGTCCTCACATTCTTGTGCTTCTGGCTATAGAGATTGCTCAATGGTTAAAGGCACTTGTTGTTAAATCCTGGGTTTGTTTCCCTAGCACCCATGTAGAGCCAGATGCACCAAGCAGCTCATGTGCTTGGAATTAATTTCCGGTGGCACTAGGCCCTATGTGCCCATTATCTCTCTCTCTCTCTCTCTCTCTCTCTCTCTCTCTCTCTTTTTCCTCCCCCTCTCTGCCTCTCTCTCTCTCTCTCTCTCTACACACACACACACACACACACACACACACACATATATATATATATATATATATATATGAATTAAATAAGAAAACAATATGTGATAGCTTTAATCAGTCACTATCGTAGAGATTTGCAGTCTTGCTTATGGACTTTTATGATCCTCAAATTCAATAATGTCACCTCCAAAATGACAACATGTAGAGTTGTTATTCCATTAGTGTACAGGAAAAAACAAAAGAGAGACAAATGTGTATTTAAAAACATATTGCCTGGTGCCTATCAAACTAAATGTGTATGTCAGGCAAACTTGTTTTGAGTCAAATTATGTAAATTTGTAAAATCAGTAATATTAATGAATTTTGTGTTTTCAGTTTTTGAATTGGCTTATAGTTAAAGAAATTCATCAAGTACTTTATTCTGTTTATTGAATAATTAGAAACAAATTATGGGCTTGCAAGATATTTGTAAAATATAACCCAGATGTGGTGGTAAACACCTATGATCTCTGCACTCAGGAACCTGACGTAGGAAGATAGCTATATATCATGAGATATTTTAAGCAATGAAAAGCAAAGTAAAATAATTTTTTAAATAGCATGTATTATAACTAACCTGTTGATATATTAGTTCATAATTTACACTGTTTTACCTTTTAGTTGCAACTTCTATATAGTGCCCTCTGTTCTTGGTGCTGACAATTTAAAAATGACTGCAACCGATTTGAAATAGTTCATGCAGGTGATGGGTTTGTACCAAATGTGCTTCCTTAAGGCCAGAAATGAAGAGTTCATGATAAGAAAACATGTTCCTCTCAACAATAATGTTTCATAAATTTATTAAATAGTAGTTCTATGTAGTGTTTCTCAATTCCACCTTATAAATTTTGCTGTGCCATGTGTTCCTTCTCCGGACAACTTGTCATGAGTGGGAAATTCTCCCACCCTCTTTAAGGGGCATCTGCAGGGCAGTTTTCTGTAACAGACTTTATCCTAACACCACTGACATAGTTTTCTGCTATTTTGAAAGTTCTTTGATCATAGAGGTTGTTTCTTATTTGCTTAACTTCCTGGGGATGGTGCACTTAAGTGATAAACTCCTTCTTTTCTAAGCAGAACTGAACATTACTACATTTGCCAAAGACTAGCAGGGTTTATCATGGTGCTACATCATGCATTTGAATTTGAGCTGACTCAGATATATATTATGGTTTAGTTGAATCAGCTGGTGTTGTCTGAGTGATATCTCTTGACCTAGGAAGCTCTGAAGTAATGAAAGGAGGATAAATTTGCATGATTTGTGCCACAAGCAATATTTATAATGTAAGACAGCTTTAAAGATTAATACATTCTCAGAGCTACACATGAAAGAGACAGGAAAGGTTACTCCATAATTATTCCAAAATTCTATTTGCAATGCTTTCATCTGTATTTTTATCCTAGTTCTCCCCACCACACTAATGAAACATAGAATAGGGGCATTAATATCAATTTCAAAATATTTTCTGTGTGTTTAATTCTTTTTTTTTTTCAAGAAGGAGAGGAATAATATTGCTTAAAGTAATGATGGGTTAAACACCTCTAACTATTTAAAAGACCAATAGTTCTTTATACATTCTCATATCATTAATTCCTTGTATTGAAATGTAATTTGTAATTAGGGCCAGAGAGATTGCTCAGTGGTTAAGGATCTTGCCTGCAAAGCCTATCAGTGGGGGTTCAGTTCCCCAGTACCCATCTAAAACTGGATAGACAAAGTGGCACATGCATCTGGAGTTTATTTGCAGTGGCTAGAGACATTGTGTGCCCATTCTCTCTCTCTCTCTCTCTCCTCTTTCTGCTTGTAAATACCTAAATAATTGAAAAAACATAAAAAATCATTATCTTATGGTGTTTTCCACAAAATAGGTGCATTATAATTTTATTAATTATCGATCGTTAAAAGGAAAAGTTGAGTCAAAGGTCTCTGTGATAGTTAATCATGTCAACTTAATAGGATTTAAAAACCCCATGTGAGGGACTTTCAAGATTAGGTTAATTGAGGTAAGGAGACAAATTCTATCAATGGACCACACCATCCCTGAACTAAAGTCCTGGACTGAATGCAAATGAGAAAGTGAGACGAGACTAACATTCCTGGCTCTCCTTCCTTACTGTGGATATGATGTGACCAGCTCCATTGTGGCTTTCCAACTGTCATGAACTGTGTTCCATTGAACTGAAAGAAACCCTTCTTTTCTTAGGTTGCCTTGGTCAAGTATTGGATTACAGCCTTGAGTAAAGTAACTAATACAGTCCCAAAATGAAAGTATATGAGTAGAAAGTTCTACTATTAAGAGCTTAGCTTAAATACACCAGAAAAGCCCCTATAATAATTTCTTCAGGAAAACCATTAATAAGCTTCTAATTTTGCGTGAAAATTAGACAATACACTCAAATTCACTCATATTTGTTACTTTCTTTTCCTTCTAAAAAAAAACAATCAAATAATAATTCCATGTACAGGATTGAAAAGTGGAGAATTGGGCCACATATTAGATTTTATTTATTGTACCTGTGGTGTTTTGAATGTAAATATCCCCCACAACCTCAGGTATATTTCATTAAGTGTCTTACTCAGTTGCTAGCAGGTAGAGCCTTATTGGAGGATGTATGTCCCTGGGGGAAGATCTTTAGTCCAGCCTACTGTGTGTTCAGAGCCATACTGAGCCCTGGTTGTTGGTGCTACCTATACTGTAGATGCATGATGAAGAGAGCCAGCTTCTGTCATGATGACGCTTCTCCTGAAAGCTGTAATCCTCAAATGAAGCTTTTCCTCCCACAAACTGCTTCTGGTCAAGTGTTTGTTGGTTTGTTTGTTTTTCCCCAGAAATAAGAAGGTAACTGCAAAAGCACCAAAGATTATTCAGTGATAATATGGACAAGGATATATATTTTTGAAATGTGGACAGACAGATGGTTAGACTGAGTCTGCCATCAGGACCCTTAGCTTAGCTTTTCTTTCTCAACCCATGTCTTCCAGTTTAGTTTTCACTTTTTTTTTTTTTTGCCAGATTGGATCTCAATAAGGTAAGAATTATAGATATTATGATTTATATCATAATATTCATTTGAGACAGAAATGAAGAAATTCTCTCTCTTTTATCTCTTGTCTCATGAAGCATGACTAAGTATTATCTCCATCTTACAAATGAGAATGGTTTAGGAAATACAGGCAAAGTAAGACAAGAAATAAGCAGGGACTTCATAAGAAAGTTTTAAATTTCAGAGTTTTTCTTCCACATTGTTATAGTAATTTTTATTGGGACCAGTTATAGTAGCATAAAAAGAAATGTATAGAAAATATTTCAGTTTTCCCTGCTGTGCAGGCAGACTTAAAACATGGACAGCCAGGTGTGGTGGTGCATGCCTTTGATCCCAGCTCTTGGGAGGCAGAAGTTAGGAGTATCACCGTGAGTTCAAGACCACCCTGAGAAGACATACTGAATTTTAGGTCAGCCTGGACTAAGTGAAACCCTATCTTGAAAAAAAAATAGACAGAAAAAAAATGGCTAAGCCTAAGCCTAATCATTCGTTTCAAGTTTTCAGGTTCTTAGGATAAGTTTAAATTTCATATAAAATCTGAAAATATATTCTATTATTATCTCTTTCCATATCAAGATAAATGTATATACTAGTTTTTTAAGGAAGCATGGCTTTTGATTTATCTGAAGATTTTGCACACTCTATGCTCAGTGGAAAGATTTCTCAGCCTCACTGATTTGTATTTAAAAGGGAAATTTACAATCATTTTTATGTTATCGTTGGTTCTCCCACTTGATGGTATGTGCTGTAGTAAACATCTACAGTTATAGAGTCAGTTCATCATTGTGAATCTTCCCTTTCTAGGTGTGTTTTGGGTGAGCCACAGCCCTCACTAAGTGTAAACACATATTTACTCTGAAAAACAATCATAGCATCACTATTGTATTACAGTTATTGGTAGGACTTGGACAAAAGAATGAACATAAAAGACTTTGTACATAGCAAGTGGTCAAGATGTTTTATATGCTGCTGTTACATTCACATCATCTCCCAAATGTCCTGTGAGAAATTGTACCAAAGCTGTCACGGCAAAGTGCAAATACTGCCATGAAGTCTTATCTCTCCACTTCAGGGCTTGTGATTTTTCCCTTTTGGGTACAATCATGACTGCTATTTGCTTATCATTTACATTGACATATATTGCTTGCCATCATAAATGCATATATATCCTTATACTCCAACTCAGCAGTATAAGTGTCTTGAGTGAAATTGTGTGGACTTGACCTTTATGCAAATAGTACAACATATATTTTAGTTATCAGAAATTATTTCATTGAAATACTAGGCCAGTTATTTTAATACAAAGGTCTCTACTTCCAGCTGTGTTTCTTATTCTCCATAGCTATATTTCCTTAAGTAAATCATTTGATCATAACAAGCAATATTACTCTAATTTTATATACAGTAAGGATATTGCCACCTACTATTTAGAAGGCATAATATAAAAGGAAGTATTTTAAGCTTTTAAACTTTTGCCAAATTAAAAAGTTAAAAATCTAACTTAAAAAAAGGGTAAGGATGTCTTTCATTATGTCTTAAAGCATTTCACATATCACATTTATCTGCTTTTATCTACTTGAAGTGATAATGTGATTTTGAAAATACACTTGAATGCAATAATTTTCAGGGAGAAATGAATTGTATGTAAACAAGAAGACTGTTAGGACCCTTCCATGTCTCCTGAAATCTGGTGTTGCATGACAATCAGTCAAATGTGCAGCTGTGAAGAAATTAATACCACAAAGCTATTCATTTATCCCAACACCATGTTGCTAGTCCCCAGGATCCCTGTTAGGGATGAAGAGATCAGATTGAAGACCAGAAGTGGGATGTGAATAACTTTTGTTATTTCTTTTTACTCCCAGACTGAACTTTCATCCTCAAGCAAGAACAGTCTTGAAATTTTACCTCCCTTCTAGGGCTATAATAAACAGAGACCACGTTTGTTTCCATTCCTTTCTGAAGCTGGAGTGAGAAATGTTGAAATATCACATGAAAGGCCTTGCTTAGAGAGTTTCCAGCTGAGACTGGAGGCTGCAGTGCTAGAAATCCACACAAGGGAAGCAGAATTCCTGGTATACCCACACAAATTCTGCAGCCCCTGGGGAGTGGAGTAAACTGAAGTTCCCCACAAGGGTTGTCCCATCCAATGGGATTAATGGAGAGCTATGTGAGTTTTCTTAATGTTTTCTTTTTGTATAATGTATGTTATTTGTGAAGTTTTGATGAGAAATACATGGGCATTTTTCACTTAATGTCAAATTTTAACTATATTATAGAAACTGCTTTTCTTTGCATTTTTTATTTTTACTTTTAATTCTTTTTTTTTTTCTTTTTTATGACCTTTCCTCAAGAAGTTGTCTGTGGAAAATGAAGCGTTACCTACATTAATAGGTTTCAATCTCCTGCCTGGACTGCTCCAATGGCATTTTAGAGTCTATTAAAAAGAATTCACAATTGCTCAGCAGGAAGGCAGTACCAAACATATCCTCACAGCTCTGTTCTCCAATTACCCGAGAGGAGTAAGAGAAATGGTTGCTTATTACTTCCTTTTACTCTTTCTTGATTCGTTTAAAGTATGCTGTTTTCATTAAAAAATTACCAGCATTTCCAACATATTCATGTAATTGTCCATACATGATAAAAAGATGAATATGAACAAGTTGTGATTATTAAAATAACAGAGCTAGTAAAATAGTCTTTAGTTTGGAAATGGAAGTTAAGACCACATACACACACACACACATACATATATATTCATTGCCTAAATTCCTCTGTATTTATGAATATACATATGTATGTATGGTATATGTGTAATGCATATAATGTGTTTATAGTGTATACATTCATGAATGCATTGCATACCATGTGCATGTCTTCATCTTTATTTCTGACACCGCATTTATTACAGAAACTGTCTTTCATTGAAGCTTATACCATTATTCATATAGACTAAATGACCAGAAAACCTCAGAGATCTTCCTGTTTTTCCTTGTGGGTGATTGGGATTGAACTCAATTCTCAATTCAATTGTATTCAATTCTTTGCAGTAAGTGTTTTTGCCTGTTGAGCTACATACATACACACATATATATGTATATATATATATATATATATATATATATATATATATATATATATATCAATCTCATCCACAAATATTGGATTTTAATGAGATATGTATGTTAGTGCTTCTTGAACTAGATAATTATGCCTGAATATAGTCAATTACTAAGTTAATCAATTAATAAACACTTTCTAAAGAATAACTGTTTTCCTGATGAACCGGACACCAGCACAAGGGGGAAGGAGATCAGCATAGAGAAAAATCAACTCCTACCAAATCAGAGAGCCAGAGCCTCAGAGGCCCTCAACACCTCATCACTGAAGCAGACCAAAAATGAACCCAACATGGCTCAGGGAAATTTTGCGGAAGAGGTGGCGGAAAGAATGTCAGAGTCACATGTTGGGTCATGATATGCAGAGACATTTAGCTTACCCATAACTGTGGGCTAACTCCACAATGCATGACCCGTATACCTCAACAAGGAGGGGCCAAGGGGAGGGGGTAGGTCACGGATGAGCCTAATAATGGTACCAAACTGACTGTATTTGCTGAATACGGAACTGACTAATAAAAAAAAAAAAAAGAATAACAAAAATTAAAATCACCACTCATTTCAAATGACACAATTTAAAAATATGTGACAAGCATTAGCACATAGGTTTTTCTCATATTCCAACCCTGTTAATTAGTATTTTTCAAACTTTGTATTTGCTAAGAACTGAGAAGGGATAAAGAGGATTTGTTGTCCAGGTTCAGGCAGGTCTGCTCTTACCAAACACAGGCTCTCCAGGCTATGGTTATTCTATTTCATCAACAGAGAGAGCAATGATAATAACTAATGAATAAATAAAAGCTTCTTTCCTCCTTAGATCCATTATTCAAATTGCCTTTGGATTTAGGTTTCTGTCAGTTTTCTGGGTCTGCAGACAATCCAAATACTCACTAATTATGGTTCATCATATTTTAAAATGTGAGTGACTACATTCATAATTTTTTTACTGTCATGTTAAAAACATTCTAGCATGGCAAAAATATTAATAATTAAATCCAAGAAATGTAAGAGCCACTTTCTTTTTAAACGTTTTTCTCTCTTCTTTAATGAACATTTTAGAATTACAAACATGCTAATCACTGCCTAAATTCCTCTATGTTTATAAATCTCTAAGTCCTATAGAAATCTGCATTCAGACTTTTCTGTGAATTCCTTGAGAATAAGAACTTTACTTAGAGAGAATAAAATATAGATAAATAATTATTTGTAGCCACATAATGTGGAAACAAAGATTATATCATATTATGTTTGTCTACATTTATCCAAGAATTTATTAAAACTAACATTTGTCCCATTTATATATACTTAATCTTATTTTTACTTAGCATATATAACTTTAAATCATTACAAAATATCTTCTGCTACAATTCTGAAATATCACTTTGTAGAGACAGGCAATATTTTAAAATATGTCACAGGGCTGGAGAGATGGCTTAGCTATTAAGGTGCTTGCCTGTGAAGCCTAAAGACCTATTTTCTACTTGCCAGATCCCATGTTTGTCAGATGCACAAAGATGAGGCAAGCTCAAGGTTGCACGTGCCCACTAGGTGGCACAAAAGTATGCAGTTTGATTACCATGGCTGAGGCCCTGGTGTGCCAATTCTCTCTTTCTCTCTCTCTCTCTCTCAATCTCTCTCTCTCTTGCCCTCTGTCTCTCTGAATCTCTCACTCTTATTGCCTCTAAATTTAAAAAAAAATAAAATAAAATACGATACACATACAGTCCTATTTTAACAACATTTATCATCTACCATTCATTTATCATTCAAAGTCAATGTGATTGTCTCTGTAGGCTGATTACTCTTAAATTGTTGTAGCAAATGTATTCAGACAGATAAATAAGCTGGGTGGATGAACAGCTTACTGTTTTCACACATATCCCAGAACTTCTAATATCTGGTACTTACAACCAAGTCATCCAATAGTACCCAGGCAAATTTGTATATGTCAAACCATCACATGGAAAATGACATAGCAATCTTGTGCAAGAGATGGACTTTAGTGAAGAGCTCTCTGCTAACAGACAGAGGGATTAAATTAAATGGTTTCTCAGGGCTAGTACTTTCATTCATGATTTTTGCCTGCAACCTTTAAGCATAGTCTCATCACTGCTTGGGGAATGTGTATAGGAAGGAGAGGGGTAGTGTACTGTTGACATTCTCTACTTTCCTTGACGAAGAAGAATCAAGATCATCAAAGCACCAGGAGCAGTAGAGAGTACTGACCCTGCACACTTGCTACTGATAGCCAGGGAAGTTATGGCATGACTAGTGGCAGGTGGTGATTGGGAAGGGAAAAGTACTTGCTTCCAAAACCTGGTGACCTGCGTTCCACTCTCCAGTACTCATGTAAAGTCAGATGCACAAAGTGGTAAACACATCTGGAATTTGAAGCAGCAGAAGACCGTTGTGTGCCCAATCTCTCTCTGTCTCTCTCTCTCTCTCTCTGTGTGTGTGTGTGTGTGTGTGTGTGTGTGTGTGTCTTTCTCCCTCTTTCTTTTTCTCAAATAAATAGATATAAAAGCTTAGGGCTGGACATATGGCTTAGCAGTTAAGTGCTTGCCTGTGAAGCCTAAGGACCCTGGTTTGAGGCTCGATTCCCCAGGACCCAAGTAAGCCAAATGCACAAGAGGGCACATGTGTCTGGAGTTAGTTTGCAGTGGCTAGAGGCCCTGGTGTTCCCATTCTCTATCTGCCTCTTTCTCTGTCTGTCACTCTCAAATAAATAAATATAAATAAACAAAAATTTTAAAAGATTATATATATACTTATATATAATTTTTTTAAAAAAATTGTATATATATATATATATATATATATGTATATATGAGAAATCTTGATATAACCTCTCTCTCTCTCTCTCTCTCTCTCTCTCTCTCTCTCTGTGTGTGTGTGTGTGTGTGTGTCTCTTTCTCTCCGGTTTCAGAGCATTCAGAACATAGTCACCCACTTCACTTATTTTGAGGCTGTGGGGAAGTTGACTATTATGACAGGTCACACTTGAACACTTGGCAGAGAAACAGCTTACCTCATGGTGGCCAGAAAACAAAGAAAGAAGTCTCCATATCCCTTTCAAGGGAACTTGCCAAATGACCCAACTTCTTTTCATTAAATCTAGCTTTGCAAGTGTATGTATCATTATTAATAATGCCTCAGAGTTGCGACCAAGCTTTTAGCACATGGCCTTTTGTGTATAGTTAAACCCCAAAGCCTACCAATAAGTATATTTCAGTAACTTTAATTATATTGATAACCAAAATGCAGAACACAATACTAAACAGAATGATATTCCAGGCCAACAGAAGCAATTCAAGTTTTCACCAGCAAACTTGGCACGTAACCTGCAATTATATAACTCTGCATTTTAGCTAAGGATTAAGAGGAATATAAATTACAATTCATATTATAGAGATTCTATTTCCAAGCATTTTATAGGAGTAGTTCACAGTCAATATTATTTTTCTTGGTAACTGCATCATCACAAAAATGAAAGTTATAATAAGGCTGGAAAAGAATGGACTTTTTAAGATCTATTTTTAATATTACTTTCTTCTGAAATGCCAGGTAATTATCTCTATAGTACTATGTTTGTTTCAGCAACAGACAGATTTTCATATCATGAGGATATTGTAAATAAGAGTGTAAATAATAGATAAGTAGACAGATGGTAAAACAGTTTTAACAAACATCAAATAATAGATGTCTATTTTGGCAAATGTTAATAGCATACCTATTGGTAGGGTGTGAAAAAGAGTGCTAAATAAGACTCGAGTTGTTCTGAGTTACTTCCAAGAACATCGTGGGGCTTCTCCAATGGGGAACTGAGGCTCAGAGTATTTGTTTCCATGGAGTGCTGATCCCCAGCAGAGGACCTCAAATTATCTGTCCTAGCGCTTCAATTTCTCCACTCAAGAGATTATTGTATGTCTTGCATGTAATGACTCCTGAGTTTGAAATGCTGAGTTGTTTTTTACAGTATATTATAAACCATTTTTGTCAGGGAGCAAGCCGGCATACAAACCATCCATATTTAGTCAGTATAATTTTTTTTCTCTTCAACCCCATTTTTCCATGGTATTAAGTTATTGGAATTCTTACTATATTAACAGATACAAAATGTTCTTTAACTATTATACTAGAGCATTCTTGCCTACAGCAGTATTTTATTTTTCTACCAATTTATTTTATATGGTGTATAGTCCTAATTTTTCTGTCAGATAAGTTGATCAACCATTTATGAGAACACAGGGTTTGCATGTTTCTAATTTCTAGATAATACATGTTCATATACTTTATATATTTTATTCCCTTATATTATTTAAGTATAAGGAGTTTTTCATGGGTTATGGAGTAAATAATTTCACCTATATAAATTTCATATTCCCTTTCTCAGGCTATGCCTAGCTTGCTAGTGTTAGTACACTGCTTATTATTGTGTACCTCAGAAATTTTTAATGTGGTTCAATTCAGCAATCTTTTGTTATTTGATGTAAGTATTTTCCCTCTACTTGAGATTACTAAAATATTCTCTTATAAAACCTTCCAGAAATATTTAATTTAAAAAGTTTTCACTACACTTTCAATGTTTTATGGCACATATAAAAATATGTCTTATGGATCAACAAATTTCAATGTCACTTAATTATCTTTTTCTTACAATTTTTAAAACACCTGCTCTTACAGCAATTTCTGATAGATCTATGATTGTATTTATATATTCTCCATTGTGTTTCATTGCTTGAAAATCCTGAACCAGCATTGTTTTAAGTATCATACTTACAACAAACGATGAAACTTTAGAGAATAACTTGTATATCCATTTTTTTCTCTCCAATATACTCTAGTCATTTTTATGTTTATTTTTCTACTTGAAGTTAGTATTATTACAATAGCAAATCCCTCTTTGACTATTAATTGGAATAATAGTTAAATTTACATGTTAATTTGGGGGCCATTGTGGTGTTTATTACTTCTATTTATACACAATGATTTTCATTGATTTAGTCAGATGAAACTTGGTTTTACTTTTTTAAAGACTGACTCTTTTCTGCTACATTTATTTATTAGTTGATTTAAGGATATCTTATTATGAAAAGCAGTTAGATGAAGTCTAATTTTGTAATTTGTTGTCACTCAATTTGTTCTAACATATTGATGTTGTAACTACCAACTTTGTCAAACTTCACTGTAGGTCATAATGGCCTAGAGATGACCATAGACTTTGAATGTTGTTAACCTTCTACCAACAGCCAAATCACGTCTTCCTGTTCTGCCTTAGTATTGCTTACTTTGCTCTTCTACTTACTTCACTAGCTATAACTTTTTGTTCATTTTCATGTAGTAACAATTAATTATTCAATCTTTAATGCAAATGCTAATATTTTACTAGTTATATATTTACCTTACTGCCATCTCTCTCTCTCTCTCTCTCTCTCTCTCTTTTGGTTTTATTTGAGGTAGGGTCTTGCTGTAGCTCAGGCTGACCTGGAATTAACTGTGTATTCTCAGGGTGGCCTTGAACTCACGGCAGTCGTCCTATCTCTGCCTCCTTAGTGCTGGTATTAAAGGCATGCAACACCACACCTGACTTACCTTACTGCTTTTGTAGATATTCTTTGTCATATTAATATATTTATTTTCTCTAGCTTAAAAATTATAAATTTCTATTAATTTTATTTAATGTTTATTTTTTAAACTTATTTGCTACATTGTTTTCTATTGGTATTTTGTTAACATTGTTGAATAATGTTTATGATTAACATTTTAAGGCTTCTTATGGTATTCATAAGGTATTGATTTCAAGGTGACATTAACCTGATGAGAATTTAAGGTGATGCCATCACTTTCAATTTGGAATTTGCATAGAGATTAGAGCATCTTGAAAATTTATCCTTATAACTCTTATTGCCCCGGGATGTTTCTGATGACTCCAGCCAAATATTTCTATTTACTATCTATTGACTATCTATTATACTAGTAAGAGTGCTTTTCTGGATTGATTTATCTATCATTACCATGTTTTTATTTATTTATTTATTTTTACATCATACACAGAATTCTTTTTTAAAACTACTTAGAATCTTGTAGGGTTTGTTGTTGTTGTACCTTTTTGGTGTTTCAAGGTAGTGTCTAGCTCTAGTCCAGGCTGACCTGGAATTCACTATGTAGTCTCAGGGTACCTCAAATGCACAATGATCCTCCTACCTCTGCCTCTCAAGTGCTGAGATTAAAGGTGTGTGCCACCACATCTATAATTTTTTCAATCATCAATGCCATTTTATAGTGCTGAAGACAGGACCCAGTGTCTAGTGCATGCTAAACAATTGCTATATCATTGAGCTTTACTGCTAGCCAATGAATGTGCTTTATATGCATTAAAATTGTGAATATAAGGGAAATTATTTTGCTTATATTGAAAAATCATATAGTAGCAGATATGTTATAGATGACATAATTGCATTTTTTATTACATCTGATTTGGTAAATGAAAATTTGATCATTTTTCCAGCAATTGCTTATTTGTTCATATTAATTCATTTGCAACACTTTAAAAAATGCCATTTTTTTGACTTCTATCATCTATTTTTCAAGTATAGTTCAATACATATTTGATTTGTGGTTTCCAATTAATTGATAATTCTAAATCTGACATAAAATATTACATTGACACATGTTTTTTTCATTAAAAATGAAAATCTCTGGGTTAAAACTATAACCTCTCTTTGCAAAAATTAACCAGAGAAGACACTTCTTTAATGATTATCTTTTTTAAGATAAGTTCTCTTCTTCTTTCTTCCTTCCTTTTTCCGTCCCTTCCTTCATTCATTCCTATCCCTTAACTTACTGAATTTCTCTTTTTTTGGTTTCATTTTATATATAGTTTCTTGTCTTTTCTGATTGAATATAATTTACTCCAGGGTGATGTCCATGCACTCAGACATGCATTCTTTTGAACTATTCTGCCCAAAGTCCTTTCATTTAAGTACGTCATAACTAAGTCTTGTGTGGAAGTTTGGTGAATGCTTGCCTTCTCAACATATATATACATAAACATATACATATACATATACATATATATATTTAGTTTTTATATTAATGTCCTGCATAATGTATCTAAAAATCATGTCTTGCTGAGGAGCCTAAAAAGTACATGTCTTGCTGAAGAGCCTAAACAGTATTGTAAGCTTGGTGATAACGGAATAAATAAGTTCACTGAAATTTTAATGCATAAATTAGTTTATCCTGCTTAAATCAAATTGGAGAATTATAGTTATACCAAAAGAAATTATATAATATATTTAGTTATCCCACCAGCAAGTAAGTTATGAGTATTCAGAGAAATTCATTTTGAAGTGATGTGGTTTAAACAGCTATGTTTAGATTGGACTCATATTTAGTAAAACATGACAGCTATTGTTCTATTACTCATATTATTTGAAAAGATTTTCTGAATAACTAAGTTAAAATTATTTGATATATGTCATAGATTTATTGTCCTTAAATTATAATAACAAATTTAATGGTGATTATTGAGTTTTCTCTGTTTTTTTTTTTTTTTGGATAAAGATTTGTGGTAGTGAATATTTATGTCCACTCTCACCCCAACTCTCAAAACGTCCAACCTCACCTGCCTAGGAGATAACTACCAAAGAGATATCTAGACAGTTAAAAGCATAACACAAACTGAATGCAACCCACTTCCTCACCTGTTTTATCTCTCCTGCCCACTCTGTCTACCAATGCCTGTCATATTTTGGCAAACTCTTAGGATGACTCATATAGTCTGAGAGTCATTCAGTTTATTCACTCTGGACAACTGCTTTCATTTTTTGAGGGGACTTTCAGTCTCAGCATCCTGAATTTAGACTTGATAATATGAGCTGGCTTCTGGGTAACATCATTCCTCTCTTAGTCTTATTCCTTACCCTGTGAATACATACCATTACCTACATGCAAACCTCTCCCTTAGTATCCTATCTTCTTGTTTCTCTCACTCAATTTATTCTGAAGGGGGAAAAGTTCCTCCAATACCCTTTTACTCTGTGGCATTACCTGAATTTATACTTTTATATGCACAGCCTTACACTCTTAATTCGTTCTGGATCTGCTTGTGGACAGGAGAAGATAAATAAAGGAAAATGAATATGAAAGGGAAGGAGAGCATAATTTGAAACCCCAACAACTTTATACCTTACCCACATGGCTTTGTTTTCCTCAGGTCTGTTTAAAGCATCTTTGGAATTCAGCACCTCCAAGCTTATCCATTCTCCAGCAAGACTGACACGGCTACTGCCCTTAATTATACCAAGGGAAAACTGATACTGTTCAAAGCACCACTACAGGACAATATGCTACTTATATTGCTGGATTCTATTTTGTTACTGAAAACACACACACACACACACACAGCAATTTTCCTAACAATGAATTGCAACAGTACATTTATTTCCATCTTTTGAGCAAACTTTATACAGCTTTCAAAGAAGATTACTGTTGTTATTGTTATTTTTTTTCTTTCCTAATTTTTACTGAAATTGCCTTTAGGAAAAGACCATAAATAACTGATTATTATGTTTCTGCCTGTCACTTAGTTAAGCTCAGTAAATATGAGTAAATGAAAAAAGTGAAAGCATTCTTGATGAAGTACCTAAGATTTTAACCTAATTGGAAAGAAAACTGATGATTTTTCTTCTTTCTTTTTACTTCTTCCTCATCTTTCACTCCCAAGTTTATCTCACCCTTCCCCATGACGGCACATGCTTCCATCACTGACTATTCCCCAGGTTTTATTTTTAAATCAAATCAATCCCATGAAATCCAGGCTTGGCATTTCTTTGCTTCAAGATGAATGATCCTGAACTCCTTAGCTTCTTTCTCATTCAATGCTCAGTTTACAAGCAAACTGTTGGCTTCTCTTTGGATTCTGACTAGCACTTTGGATTTCTTCCTCCACAAGCACTGTACTACCATCAGTCCCTTTCGCCCTCTGCACTGCTGTGAATGCGTTCAGTCTCCTCATGCTTGGACCATACCTATTTTCTACCCCTTAGCTCATTGTAGCCTTGTTTTGTTTTGTTTGTTTGTTTGTTTGTTTCTTTTTTAACAAACAGCTAAAGTGGACCATTTAAAAGCTACTTTAGGGCTAGAGAAATGGCTTAGTGGTTAAGGCATTTGCCTGTGGAGTCTAAGGATCCAGGTTCAATTCCCTCTTATCCACGTAAGCCAGATGCACAAGGTTGCACATGAGTCTGGAGTTCATTTATAGTAGCTAGAGGCCCCTGGTGCACCCATTTTCTCCTCTCTATATGCCTCTTTTTTTCTATATTCAAAATATAAATAAATAAAATATATTTTAAAAAACAACAGCTAATTCAAATTATCCTCAATTCAAGTTTCCAGTACCTTGCTATTTAAGTCAAGGGAAAAGCCCATAATAAGACAGCCAAGAGATCTCATGCTGGCCTCTCCCACTGCCCCTCAACTTGCTCTTTGTTGAAAACACGCATTCCCCCTTCTCTTGCTCCATCTTCTTTGCCCTCCTGGGATCTCCTCTGATCAGGTGTGCTCCAGCTCCAAGTACGCTTCACTTTCAGCTCTCATCCAATGCTGCCCCTGTCCCCATTCCCAACCACATTCACGTTACTCACAGGACGGTGTGAGGTGCTCAACAGAAATGAATTTTGAAGAGTTTTGAGTTTTTTTTTTTCTCACTAGTATATGCCAATCAATACAACAGGGGCACTTGACTGACTATTGGACATGTTCCCGCCTTTGACGTGTGATGGGTCATTAAAGTATTCTAGGACTGTGTGCTGTGACATGGTGATTGTAAAGACCGGCTTGGTCACCTATATGAACATCAGAAGAAAACAGAAATAACAACCTACTTGGAAATACTTAAATAAATATCCTGATCCAATTTGGTTCTAGGCTTCTGGAATTTTGCTTTTATTTTGTACTGCTTTGTTACATATTTTATCCCCCCCCTTTGTTATTTTTTAATGGTCATGGAAGTAGTATCTGCCATTCCAAACCCTGCTTGGGGCCAGAGGAAAAAAGCAGTCAAATTCTCACACCTTTCTTGGACATACTATAGCCTAGAAATAATCCGATAAACTTATTACCAACAGCCCCCATAAAAAATAAGGAGTTCTTTAAAACCAAAATCTCCAGAGAAATCTAACAGAAAGTGACTTTGAGTATATTATTTTCCTTATCTGAAGGTGACAGTAAGGTTTCAGTAATGTAAATATGTGGATTCCTGGGATCTGATGTAGTGGAGCAGATATTCCAGAAACATTGTTTTCTCTCAGCTTCTCGTTCCATTTGTAAATGTGGATACAGAGAAATTCTTCCTGAGTTCTATTTCCAAATCTTATATTCAGTGTTCTGTAAATATTACATGTAAAATGGTGATTATAATATTGTCTGATCGGGTATAAGCCAAATTCTGTCATGTTTCTTATTTGAAGGAAAGATTGAAAGATTAACTTTAATCACTTTCTTCAAGCATTGTCAATCTTGTTTGTTTTTGTTTTTGTTTTTTCGAGGTAGGGTCTCACTCTAGCCCAGACTGACCTGGAATTCACTATGGAGTCTCAGGGTGGCCTCGAACTCATGGCAATCCTCCTACCTCTGCCTCCCGAGTGCTGGGATTAAAGGCGTGCGCCACCACGCCCAGCTTAGCATTGTCAATCTTGACGCTTAATTGTGAACATTTATCATCACCAATCTCCTGACCCAAGAGCGCAACCCGGTTAACTGGTTAAGTCTTCTTGACAATGCTGTCGTCTTTGAAATCATGCTTATAAGATTAATATCTAGTTTGTGGGGGTAAAAGAGCCATCTTATTTCTCACATCATGTTTCCATGTGCTGGCTTGCAAACACAAGTTTTAGTCTGTGATTAGAGACATGACGCCTATTGTACATTACCTCCGCCTTCAAAATTAACATTTATTTTATACTATGAGTATCTCAGCTGCCTTGGGTCCATGGAAAGTGACCTCATTTTCCTAAAGTTCCTTTTGCAACAGAAGGTAGTACAAATTCTAAATGAAGGGAATGTATTCATTATAGTTTTCTAGGAAATGAAACAAATGGGAAACAGAGTAGAAACAAATAAGTTTAATGTAGAGAATTCTACCACGTGGTTCTGGAAGCTGACAAGTTCTGTATCTACCTTGTAAAACGGAGTATGCAGAGACTCTGTAGTCTGAAGGCCTTGGCCGTGTGGCCTCCAGTCTGATAGCCAGAAGAAAGTTGAATAGGATATTCCCATTTTCGACTTAATTCTGAAGACTAAGAAACACTATTCCTCTTTTAAAAATCCATTCATCAAGAGATATGGTTGCAGTAGTAAGTTTACTCAGTGCTGAATGTCAATGGTGAGACTAATGACAATATTTGTGTGCATGTTTCATAAATGCATGTGTGTGGGTGGGAGGGCAGAAGCACCTTCACATACATGCACATGTATGTGGAGGCCAGAAGAAGACATCAGGTATCTTCTTCAATCACTATTTTAGTTTTTTTTAAAATATTTCATTTATTTATTTATTTATTTATTTATTTATTTGACTGAGAATGAGAGAGAGAGAGAGAGAGAGAATGGGCACACCAGGGCCTCCAGCCACTGCAAACGAACTCCAGACGCGTGCCCTCCCTTGTGCATCTGGCTAACGTGGGTCCTGGGGAATCGAACCTGGGTTCTTTGGCTATGCAGGCAAATGCCTTAACCACTAAGCCATCCCTCCACACCCTATTTTAGTTTTTGAGGCAAGGTCTTTCACTGAACCTAGTGTTCACCAATTTGGCTAGGATAGCTGGCCAGCAAGTCCCAAGGATCCTCCTGTGTCACCTCACCAGTCCTGTGATAACAAGTGAATTTTTTGTGTTTTTTTTTTGGCCAAACATGGGTTCTAGAAATCTGTTGCCAATTCTAATGCTAGTGCATTATGTACTACTTACCTGACTGTACCATCTACCCAGCCCCAATAACTTGTGTATGTCCGCATGCACACATGCTTGTGTATGTAGTACGTGGTGTGTGTGTGTGTGTGTATGCACGGTAATTGACTGTGTACTATGTACACATGTGTGGAGGTCCACGGAGAACACTGGAGGTCTTCCTTTCTTGTTCATCTGCATGTTTCCTTTGTACAGAGTCTATCACTAGACCTGACATTGTCATGTTCAGTCAGACTGGTAGAAGAGCAAGCCTTAATGATTCTCTGCTTCTAGGCCTGGCTGGATGCTGAGGGCTTGAATCAGGCCCTCATTCTTGTGCAGCAAGTGCTTTTACCCACAGAGCCATCTCCCCAGCTATCCCCACTTTTTAAATAATTAATAAAATATTTAGTTATTTGCAAGCAGAGAGAAAGAGAGAGAGAGAGAATGAGAAACAGGTACTCCAGGGCCTCGAGCCACTGCAAACAAACTCCAGATGGATATGCCACTTTGTACATCTGCTTTATATGGGTTGGGTATTGGGGAATTGAACCTGGCTCTTTAGGCTTTGCAGGAAAATGCCTTAACCCCTGAGCCATCTCTCCCCATTTTGTTTTATTAAGACATATTTTGGCAGTAAATTTAAAAATATAATTGATGTAAACAAATCCCTAGAAAACATAATTTAGTAAAATTGTTTTTTTTCTATTTTTAAAAAATATGTTTTTTTTTATTTTTTTAAAATGGTTTTGTGACCACTATGAATGCACATGTGTCAAAAGAAAAGCATAAAGTCTTTATACTCTTTAGCCAGTTTTCTTTGGTGGCCATCTGGAAATCTCCTCTGCTGTATGTCATCTTAGTTACTGACTACAGTAAAGTCAAGATTCAGAACATTGCCACTGAACAATGTCTAAGAAGGTAGAAGTTGGACAACTAAAAAAGACAAATTTCTAGAAACACACAATATGTTGTTTGCAATACTCATTTTCCTTCAGACCTACAGGACTACTCTAATCACTGACCATGTGTGGGTGTTTGCTTTTTAAAATGACTTTTCTCAGTTTACCTCAGTTGTCATATTTACCTTCAGGGTATAACTGACATCTCCTTGTTTCTTTCCATGTTTTACTGGTAGCTTACATCCTGTCAGAGGACGTTGGATGGAATGCTTCTTTTCTTTTTCTTTTTCTTTCTTTTTTTATGGGAAGGGCAGGGCCAACAGGGCCTTTTTTTTTTATGAGACAGAACTCCAGACATGCTCACCCCTTTGTGTGCATGTTCTGCACTTGCATCACCATGCGTATGGCTTACCTGGGACCTGGAGAATTTAATTCTAGTCCTTATGCTTTGCAGGCAAGTGCCTTAACCTCTAAGCCATCTCTCCAGCCCCTCTTCTCTTTGTCTTTGTCAGCTATGCAGGACCTTTGTCCATTGATATATTGGAAGTCCTAGAAGAAGAAAGTACTGACGCATAGTTTTGGTTTTTATTTTGAGAGCAAAGTGGATTCTTTTGGACCAGATGGGCTGGAATGGAGTGTCTAAGGCTTTCTATTTCCTATCACACACCACCAAAGAATTAAGGAATGTGGAAACAGAAGTGAGGAGTGTGATAGTAGACTTTATTGAGGAAAGTGTAGAAAAAAGTCTCCTTCCTTGCTATCAAAAATGTCTCTTTTGTCTTTAATTTCTAGAGGTTTGCATATGAAAAGTCTCAAATATACATCTGTGACTTATCCTATCTTACTTTATTTGGTTCCTAAATCTGCACGTTTATCTACTTTGTCAAGTTTAGTTATCTTTGTGTACAATGTTATGGTCTCTTTCTTGTCTTCTCTTGGGCCTCTGATGACTCAAATGTAATACATTTTGTTAGCATCTTAGAGTGCCCCTGAAACACTACATGGTCACTTTCGTGCATGTTTTCCTTATCCTGCTCCTTGACTAGATCCCACTCATATGCTTCTGGTTGACCATATTGACAGGATGCCTTTACTTACGTTTTCAAATTTTACTATTTAATTAACTAATTAATTTGAGAGAGAGAGAGAGAGAGAGAGAGAGAGAGAAAGAGAGAGAATGAGCATGCCCAGTCTTCCAGCCACTACAAATGAACTGTAGACACATGTGCCGCCTTGTGCATTTAGCTTTATGTGGGTACTGAATTGAACCTGGGTCTTTTGCAGGCAAGTGGCTTGACCACTAAGCAATCTCTCCAGCACTCAAAGTGTAGTGTATTAAAATCTACTTTTAGAGTTTGAAATTTATCTTATTATTTCAATACGCTTCAGAAATTTACAAAAGAGGGGATGGAGAGGTGGCTTAAGCCTAACGACCCTGGTTTGATTCCCCAGGACTGATGTGAGCCAGATGCACAAGGTGGTACATGTGTCTGGACTTAGTTTGCAGTGGCTGGAGGCCCTGGAGCATTCATTCTTCTCCTCCTCCCCTTCCTCCTTTTCTTCTTCCTCCTCTTCTCTCTCTTTCTCTCTCTCTCTCTCTGCCTCTTTCTATCCCTCTCTCTCAATAAAAGAAAGAAAGAAAATAATACATAAAGGGAAAAAAAGATGTTGCCAAAAGGAATGATAGTGTGTCAGTTATTTTCTTGTTGATGGGACAGAATATCTGATCAGAAACAGCTTAGTAAGGAAAGAATATATTTTGACTTATGGTTCCAGTGGGTAGATTCTATCATACTGAAAGCATGGCAGAAGCAGGAAGCTGGTGTCACATCCATGTATCAGCAAGGATGTGGTATAAAGAGATGAGCAAGTGGGGCTCCACCTCCTGAAGATTCCACAACTTTCCTGAACAATGCCACAAACTTAGGACCTAACCTTAAACACACGAGGCTGTGAGGGTCATTTTACATTCAGACCACCATAGGTAGGACAGCTACACCTGCAGAGAAATGCAATGCCTGAACAAGGAGAGAGCTAAGCAAAATAGAGCTTTAGTCACATGGGTTCCCAGTGTCAGGGAGGGGAAGCAGGAGTCAGGAGTCTTGTACAGAAGGCAGTCCACATAGCCCTGGTGGAAAGAGACTGGCAATCCTATAAACTGTGGAAGGCTACAACTCTCACAAGCTTCTGTTGCAGTCACAGGTCTCACAGGGACAGTGCTTCTCTAGTGTGGTGGGCCAGCAGTAAGGAGGCTCTTCCCTTGCTCACAGGATTGTGCTTAGACACTGAAATGAGCTGGATGGAGGCCATTGTTTAAAACTGAGGCACCCTAGGACTATGAGAATAAGGAACCACAACTTACTTCAGCTCTAGGTGTCAGCTGAGGAAAGAAGGGCTGATACTGGCATGCCAAATAATGCAGGTGTTAGTTGTCTCAACCCAGGCAATGAAGTGGATAGAGAAAGGCAGCTTCACCCTTGGTTCCTGGGAGCTACCAACTGAGAACAACTCATACAGCCCTGAGCTATGTGAGCAAATCAACATCGGGAGCCAGCTATCTGTCATGAGGCTCACTGCTATAGAGACTGAGGGCTCTGAAATTCCTGCCGATTGCTTGACATCTTGGAGTCACATCTGTCCGGTGGGATGATCACAGGCTGAACTATGAAAATCTCAGTGTTCGAGTGGCTTCTCTCACTCACAAGCACTCAGCCAAAACATTTGCCACCAAAGGGAGTGCATCATTCGCATGGCTGCTGGAGCCCCAGGAAGCTGGGAAGGGGAAGTCTTTTAAGCTTCTAGGAAGTTTAGATGTTGGAAACATTCCTTGTTCATGGGACTCAATATTACATGGTTCGTTAGGATCTGTTGTGGCTGGACTTGGACATTTTCTGCTAACCAGTAGAATTAGAAGATCATGTGATATTGGTGTAGGAGGATTTATTGTGGTGACTTTAGGATGTTGGTTCCATTGTAGGTATTATTATGCAAAACAAAAAATCCAGGAAATAATTGCCAGAGAAGGAATTAAAAATAACATTTTGCGTGAAAGTGCCCACCTTGATCTTGAAAGAAAATAAACCAAGAACAGAAGCTGCAACTGAGCAGCCTTGAGCATGGAAAACCAGCCCTCCTTCCATTGGTCAGTAGCCATGGGATCAATCACTACTGAACTACTTAATTGTATTGTTAATAAAAGCTTAAAGAATCTGTAAACTGTAGTCTGTATCACTTATATGAACTTGCCTTAAATAACTATTTGGGGCTGGGGAGATGGCTCAGCAGTTAGGGGCACTTGCTTGTAAAACCTACTGGCCCAGGTTTGATTCCCCAATACCCACGTAAAACCAGATGTGTAAACTGGCACATGCATCTGGAGTTCGTTTGCTGAGTCAGGAGGCTCTAGTGCACCCTTTCTTTCCCACTCCCAATAATTAAAAATATGAAGTGAAAACAAGAAGGGGAGATACTAGATGAAGAAAGCTCAGTCAGACAGTAGCCACTTGTCCAACACAGGCTTAACACCAACTTGAATCCAAGAGCCTATAAGTTCCAATGACCTTACCCCTGTGCATATAACTAGCAGACTTCAATTTTCAAGAATGAAAGCCTCATCAATCTTTCAATACTGTGAAAATAATTTGATTGTTTGTATACTGACTAAAAATAAAATTTAAAAATCCAAATGAGGGCTGGGAGATGTGGAAGATGGTTCAGTGGATAAAACACTTGCTGCATGGGAACCTGAATTTGGATCCGTTAAGCCTATGTCAAGGGAGTTACAGAAGTGTCAGTAATTCCAGTGTCAGAGGCAGGGGAACCCGCATATGCTTCCTAATAACCTCTGATGAATTAAATCACAGTTAACAAATGGAGAAATATTCCTTGTTTATATATAGGAGGACGTACTCTTGTCAGATTTTTGTATAGATTCAATGTGATTTAGATCCAAAATTTCAGCAAGGGTTTGAAGAGATTTTGACAAATTTATTTCTTTATTTATATGGAAAAGCCAAAGTTCCCAAATAGCCAACACAGCATTAAAGGAAAGGAACAAAGACAGCCCACTGATGCTACCTGGATTTAACAACAGTCATTGGAATACTGTGAGAACATACAGACATTTGCATTTGAAAAAAAAAGAGGGAAACAGAAATAGAACAACATAAGTATACAGCCCTGGGCAGAGGAGCAAGACATTCCAGCAGAGCCCGGGGGGCCTTCCACCCACAGCAGGTAACAACTGGACAACATGGAAAGAAAGGAAAACAAAACGTAAATGAAAAAAATAATTGGAGTCTAGAAATAGATTATTCCCTTCCTCACTAGAAGCTATAGTAAAATGTAAATGTATGATGAAATCCTTGCTAGAAAAGGAGAAAACATATAATTTTGAGAAGGATGACAATTTTAATGTAACATTAATGGCATAATCCACAAAACGACAAATTGAAAAGTTGGATTTAATTAAAAAGTAAGGCCTCTTCTGCCTTGTGAAATACATTGTCAAGCGAATGAAAAGGTAAATAAAACCAAATTAAATGAGAATGAAAGCCCACAGTAGGATGAAATATTTTTAAAAGATATTCAACAAAGAACTGTTCCAAAACTGAAAAGCTAAAAAAAACTACAAAAAACAAAAAACAATGCAACTCCATTAAAAGTAGGCAAAAACATGAAAACTGACTACACTAAAGAAGATATTTAAATGGTAAATTAATATATCAAAGATGTTCAATGTCATATATCAGTAGATAAATATACATTATATAATGTATATGTACATATTATATATAAATAATGTATATTTAATACACCCTTATTGTAATAGCCAAAAATGGAAAGAATGAAAATAGCCAATGCAGTTAAGAATATGGAGGGAGAAGAAATTTCACTCACTGGTGCCATTATTAAAAATAAACAAATAAACAAAAAACCTCAGCTCTTTAAAATAGTGTTTGTTAATTTCTTATAAAACCAAATATTTTTACCAAGTAAATTCTGCATAAAACATGTACTTAGATGTTAGAAGGAGCTTCAGTTGTCACACTATATGGCACTGTGGAAAAGAGAAACCTCTGGAAACACTGAGAATATTAATGTTTTCTAAGGTTAAGGAAAGAGGAAATAAGTAGTTGGAGAATGGAGGATTTATTGAGCATTGACTATGCTCTGTACTACCATGCCATGTTGCTTGTAGACCATGCATGACTGGCAAAACCCAGAGAAAATACATCAAAAGTAATGCCCAGTGTACTTTCAGAGCCTGTCATGATGGTGATCGTTGAATCAACATAGATTCACTGATTGTCATAAATTCACCACTCTATTGTAAGGTGTTGGCAAGCAGGAGGGAGTACATGTGTAGACTTTGCATCTTCTGGTCTGTTTTATTGTGAACATGAAGCTACGATAAAAATTAAGAAACTTCTTCAATAAACATGTCTCGGGAGACAATAATACAAGAAAAGATGATCAACTCCATTATTTCTAGGATGAAATTGTAATTGCAAGGTATAATATTAAATTTAATCACAGAGACATTAATTTTGCAGTTACTCATTGGAATAGTGAGGGGGATTGTTAGTCTTTTGTTACTAATGCAATTTATATGTGCCGTAACTGCTTTAGAAAAGGGCTTGGGACGATTTCAAGAAGGTGGGTATATGCATTTGAAAATCCCTACTAATTTCATATGTGCCACATGACTTTTACTGGGGAGATGTCAGGAAAGATCTAGTTACACCAGATTGAGAGGGCTTCAACAGATGAAAGGAGCGATTCCACCAATACCCAGCTTGGTGAACTAATGGGTTTATTGGGGTTACTTACAGGAACATACATGGCTCAAATGCAGCTCCATTACCAGGAAGTCATCTGGACAGCATGTCAGTACTTAAACCACCAGAGACTGCTGTAGTTTGAATGTGAAATGTCCTTCCAGGTTCTAGTGTTTGAATATTTGGTCCACAACTTCTGGCACTGCCAGCGGAGTGAAATCTGTAGGAGGTGAAGCCTTGATGCAGGCAGTGTGTTCCCACAGGCGGGCTTTGAATTGTTATTGTCTGGCTCCACCAGCCACCGGCTGTTCTTTCTTGGCTTCCTGACTCTTCCACAACATAACCCCTGCTTCCCACCCCTGCTATGCCTTCCCTGTCAGAATGGACTGTACCTTCTGGAATAGAAAGTCAAAAATCAACTATTTTCTTCTTGAAATTGCTTCTGGTCAGGGAGTTTTGTCCCAACAATACAGTAAGTGATAACAAGACCCGTCTGGTTATATGTTACCATTTGTGCCATGCTGGGGAGGAAATGAGCCTTATAGGATTTCCTGGAGGACCCTGAACCTCCCTCATCCCTTCAGGACAGTGGGTGAAGAAGTCCCGGCAAGCCTAGGGTCTCCTGTCCGTGGTCACAACTAACCTGATTCAAAACAGCCCTGATCCTGTCCAATCCAGGCAACGCAGCTATAGAACATACTCTCCTGTGCTCATTTGTTCAAAGAACCAACAGTATTGTTTTTAAGTCTTACACCGATAAACCCCAAATATATATCAAACCTAGGAGAATCAATGTATCTTACTTTACACTTCAAAGAAAATATGCTATAGAAACAAAATCATCACTGTGCTCACCTGCATGTATAGCAGATTGTAATGTTCAATCAAAGGAACTAATCACAAGAGTGTAAATTTTGTCAAATTTAAAACAAGTTAAAACTGCTGGGCGTGGTGGCACATGTCTTTAATCCTAGCCCTCACAGCCAGGCTGGGACTACAGAGTGAATTCCAGGTCAGCATGGGCTACAGTGAGACCCTACCTCAAAAAAAGAAAAAAAAAAAAAAAAGAAAAAAAGTAATCTAAACTAAACTACACTAAAGTTAGTTAGAATTAACCTATAATGATAAGAGTAAAGATAGCAATGTGAAAGTAGGGACTGTTCCAAAGAGACACAAAAAGGGACCTGCTGATGTGATTTTCTATTTCTTGCTCTGAGTCCTGTTTTGAATAAATGCTGACGTAAAAAAGTTTTCAAGCTATATACTTGGAGTGTAGGAATTTTACAAAATATGTTACATGTTGACTGAAAACTAAAAGAAATATGGGGAGCGCACACATACAGGTCCATAATGATCAGACTGAAAGAGAAGATGCCCTTTGGAGAGAAACATTCAGCGGTATAAATATCTCTTGATGTGAAGCATAATTTGTGTTCTTATAATACTTCCTGCAAAGTAATCATTTGCTTGATGTCAGTGATTTACATTTCACTGACAGTGGATGAAGAGGGATGCTTGGGAATTTTACCTTTTTTTTTTTTTTTAGTGAAAGAATGGTTCCTAATGTTGTGGAAATTTATTGAGAGATCAACACGTCTAAATGACTTCAGTGACTGGTTTGATTCTCTTTAAATAAAAAGAGGCCAGTAGCAGTATGAGTCACAGACTGCTAATAGGATTCTTTGGCACTAGGGACATATCCATCATGCTGTCATTAAGAACTCCACTCCTAATCTCAAGTGTATTGAGGTGATACCATGAGCCAGGTGACATTTGGGAGTCACTTCATTCTATGCATGAAGATGAGGCAGACATGCTGAGTGACTGTAGTATGGTTTGAATTAAGAAGTCTAAATGCACGGAAAAGAAGCCAAATCTGAAATTTCCAAAAGACAGTTTATGCACAGAGTGCCAAAATGTCTCCCTCTCATGCTATGCCATTGAAAGCCAAGAAAAACTAGAAGCCAACCAAGGGCTTTTTCATGCTAACTTTGGTGATTCAAGTTAAAAAGTCTGTTCAGGCTAGGGCATGAAATGCAGTACTGAATGCTATGCCACGAACGGTCTAATGGCAGACCACCATTCCCACAGTCATAGCCATTGGAACAACGAGCGATGTTCACCACTCATTCTTCATTTTAAGAATGAATAAATGGCAAAAGGAAGGTGCTCATTTGACTTGATGTATTTATGGTGTCATAACATTTTCATTAGCCATGTGAGTGTTATGCAGCAAATGTGTTAGTACTGGCAAGCATCAGAACTCCATTAAGGGATAACTCACACTCTGTTGAATGAGATGGTCACTATTGCCATATCTTCAGATTATTTTGTTAAAGTCATTGATGAGGCAGAACAGTTCCCAACATCTGAATATTTGTAAATGCAGGCCTACACATTAGCATCATGTACAACTGGGGACATTCGTAGTATGACCTTGATCATTATTCCTTGTGGGTATTGGCTAAGGCACTGTGACATTGTGATTCCATGATCATAGCATGAGTTTTTATTGTGTCCAATGATTTCAGAATAGTTTATGCCCAGTATTATATTTGTCCATATGAATTGCTTTCCAATTTAAACAGATGGGTTTTGTTGTTATTTGTGAGGATATGGATCAAAGAGGATTTAACACCGTTTGTAAATAGTTTGTATTTATTTACTTGCATGCATGTGTGTATATGTGTTCATGTATGTAGGCATTCATGTATGTTTGCATGCGTGCACATATGTTCATGTGTATGGGAGTGTCACTGTCTATTGTCACGTCCAAAAAATACAGGATGCCTGTGTCACATTTTTGTGGGTAATGAGGAATCAAGCCAGACTTGGAAGATTTTGCAGGCAAGCACCTTTAACAACTGAGCCACTTCTCCAGCCTAGACTTAACTTCATTTTATTTATTTATTCAATTTTTATCCTTGTAGCTGAATAAACTGATATTGAGCACAGGAATTGTTAAATTAAAACATGTAAGAATGTATTCTCATATTTTCTCATCTATACTATATTATGATAAATTTGGTCTCTGCTGCTTTTATTCAGGTCATCCCTGTCCAGTTCAGGCTGGCTGGAGGCCACTATGTACCTAGGGCAACCTTATACCCTTGATCCTTCTGCTTCTGCCCCAATGGGCTGAGGTCACCAGCATGCATTACCATGCTCCGCCCACATTAGTCTTCGAGATTAGCATTATGAACAATATACCGTCTGTAAAACTGGACACAAATTTATCAGAATTAGGCAAGGATAAGCTCAGAAGAACACTGAAACTTGTTTGAAGCCACAAAATGAGTTCAGGTCTGACATTAAAACTAGTTCAGTAACTGAAGCCAGTCACCATTAGAGGTCATTGCAAATAAACCTCTTTATCAGACTACTAAAAGGGAAGAAAGACCCATATAAAGAGAATAAGATATTTCCTATATCATGCTGTGGTGGTTTGATTCAGGTGTCCCCCATAAACTTTGATGTTCTGAATGCTAGGTTCCCAGCTGATGGAGATTTTGGAATTAACACCTACTGGAGGGAGTGTATTGTTGGGGGTGGGCTTATGGGTGTTACAGCCAGTTTCCCCATGCATGTGGTTGGCACACTCTGCTGCTGCTATGGTCTACCTTATGTTGGCTAGGGGGTGATGTTCACCCTCTGCTCATGTTGTCATTTTCCCTGCCATCATGGAGCTTCTCCCTCGAGCCTGTAAGCAAAAATAAACCTTTTGCTCACAAGCTGCTCTTGGTTGGGTGATTTCTACCAGCAATGCGAACCTGACTGCAACATGTGCTTTTCACAAATTAACCTTGTTTGCAGAAAACCAGAGGGAAGAAAGCCCTAGACAAAATGAAAGAGACGTCTCCTAGACAATGCTATCCATTATAATTTCAGTCACACTTGACATGTCCGAGAAGTTTTGTTGTTTGTCTTTTTTTTTTTCTTTTTCTTTTTCTCTCTTCTTCTGAACAGCCATCCAGCAATAGTGGTTCTATGTCCACCCTTTCAAAGGGGTGATACGATCAGAAACACCTTATCTTGATACAGCATTTGTTAAATTTACTTGTCTTTGTGATTCTCATCTGAATTGGTTCAGTCTCAATCCCCCATCATAGTATCATTTGAAAAATGCTGTCACATTCCATATGTATATTTGCAGTTAAAATGAAATACTATCATGAAACATGGATTTACCTTTGGGACTTAAGTAAGAAAGGGATGGAAACACTTGATCCTTAGGGGACAGTTAATTTGAAAAGTAAAATCATAGGAAATGAGAAAGGCTCTAAATTGCAATGTACAATTATATGTTAGAGCACTTTATCAAACTTCAGCTAGTTGTAAATTCATCTACACTTTTCAGTTCATGTTTTATTACTCTTTCTACATATATATGTATCCATATATCTTTATATGCTTCTCTACTCTGTTTAATTAGTTGCTCTGATATTTATGGGTGAACATTACCAATCCAATACTAGTAACTACAGAATCTATAAAATATATTATGACATGTTTTTAGGAACATAAAATTAGTTGATATAAAATGAAAATATTTGTTTTGCTTGCTGTGCATTTATAAATAGGAGAACAGCCAACCAACGTCAGCTTCTTGTCACTGCTATATCAAAGTACAGAAGATAAATATTTCTCAAGAAAAGGGGCACATAGAAGTTACATCTTCTTTCTTTATAATTGATTACAATAAAAGTCTTTACTTTTCCAATGGCAAATTCATCCAACTAGTTTAGGGGAAGAAAATGAATGAATTGTAAGAGGATAGTGTCTGCCTTCCCAAATATGCTCACATTAATGCTCCTTTCTCTTCAACTTCTCTGAACAGACTTCTGTTTGTATATTTGGAGTCAGAAACATAATATTTCTTATTGATGATGAAAAGGTCAAGCAAGATTCATAATGCTTGCTCTTTTAGTCACAATATATTTTATTTCAGAACATGAAATAATTTTTAATATTGCATGTGATAGAGCCCTGATAAAATATAGATTACAGACCTCATTAGTGATGTTGGCTTGCTACTCTGCTTCATGTGTGGGAAAATAACTAATACCTAATTATCAGTAAATCAATAAGTGTTTGATCTTATTCACTCCTACAGAAAGCAATTATTTAGGTCTGCAGGCCTTTCTCAGTGGGTCAATCAGTCTCTCTACTGCTGAGCTGATTTTTAGCAGCCACAAACCATGCAATATTCCTGTGTATATCTATCTACTTAAATACTAATTAATGTCCTTCAGAACCTGGCTTGACTGAATATTTAGAGAAGGAATTATTTAATTATCACATAGAGGCATGTTATGCTACTACTGTTTCTGACAAGTAATAACAAGGTGACTGAGTTGAGTCAAGGTTCTGTTGTTTAGGTGAAAATATGCAAACAAATTAAAAGAAACATAAATATAACCAAGTGTGGTGGCTTATGACTTTAATCATAGCACTCAGGAAGTAGAGGTAGAATGATTGCTATGAGTTCAAGGCCACCCTGGAACTACAGTTAGTTCTAGGTTAGTCTGAGCTAGAGTGAGACCCTACCTTGAAAAACAAAAAAATGAAGAAAGATAAATATAAATTTGAGGAATTGTCTGTGTAATGTGGAAACTCAAATACTAGATTTTTTAAAAAAGGTTTTCTGGCTGAAGAGATGGCTTAGCAGTTAAGGCACTTGCCTGAAAAGCCAAAGGATCCAGGTTTGAGTCCCCAAGATCCACATTAGCCAGATGCACAAGGGGTGCACACATCTAGAGTTCACTTGCAGTGGCTAGAGGCCATGGACCACCAATTCTCTGTCTCTCTCTCCCTCTCTGTACCTGTTTCTCTCTCAAATAAATAAATAAAATAAAATATTAAAAAAAATGTTTTCTTTTTATTGCTTAGTGAGGAGAGGGATTTGAATTTCTGAGCAATCAGTTTATCAAGTTAAAAATAGTATTACTAGAAAAATATACGACCTTTTTATTTAATTAAAGGGTATGCAGAACCTAGTAGCATTCTGTAAGGTACAGGAAATATCAGTAAAATATTAACCTAATTATCTCATAAGATATATGCCAAATATTATAATTACTAATTATTCTTGTGGGTTTTAGAATAAAGCATCCAATTTGTCCATTTGGAACACATTAATAATTAAAAAGAACATTTCTGATTCACAAATTAAAACACTATTAGTGATTCATTAATGAGAATTAAACAACGCTGTGAGAAAAATGCAATTTCTACTGAAAAACTATTTCATTCCAGGCAGTAAGCTGCCCTTTGCATAAGAGAATATTCCCAAGTAAAACATATAAACTTAATCATCAGTCACATACCTAATCTAAGAGAGATCTGTTAGAAGGGAAAGTCTGCAAGGTCTTTATTACTGTGTATAGGTGACACCTATAGTATCAGTGATACATTTACAGAATTCAAGAATGAAATAAAATATGTATTATACTCTATCAATGTGAGTCTTTCAGACTATCATCGAAATCAGTGTTTTCATGGAAAATGTTGGCTGGTATCTAATATGTATACATCATCTAATGTGAAAGTACACACTGAAAAACCTTTAAATCATGCATGCATTTCCTTCTGACTGTTATGCTTCACCACACCAGCACATAGCCAAAGCCATCCTTCAGCTCTTTCCCTCCATGGATATCATACTATCGGGCCAGGGATGCTCCTTTCCACTTTATGCTTCCTCCACAACATCTAGGGAAGCTATCTAGATGTCCCCTGCCTTACTATAGGGTATGATAAGTTGAAGCTATAAGTTGAAATGCACTTAACACATTCAACCTCTTAAATACCATCACTTAGCAACACCGTGCACTGTAGAGTTGTGTTTTCACGCAGGTAGCTATGATTTACTGTAGCTTCCCAATATCATGAGAATGTAATGCATTGCTTATCTTCATCATGGGAAATTCAATCTTCTATAAACCATTTTTTTTACTGATTGTGCCATCTATAACTTGGAGTTATTAAGTGAAATCAAAGATATGGGTGGTCTATATTCTGAAATCAAATTGCCATCATTTGGCCTTTTGTTTGGAAAGAGGCAAGAAAGGGTGTTGACATTTGAACTCAGATCATATGAATTGGTTTATAATGCTTCACTGGCAGTGTTCTATTTGAAAATCTAGACTGTGGCTTGATGAGGACTCTATTTATTTCCCACAAGAAAACCTCCTATCTAATTGTTTGTCATTCAGTTTTTTCTGATGGAAATTTTCTTCCAAACAGAGACATGCTACTCTAAAGATCATTAAAGACATTCAGTTTCAAGTCATTTAATTTATTATTTGAGGTTTTACCTACAAGAGAATCTTAAACTCCTGTTCCTTTAGATTTTCCACCTGCCTCTCCTTTTCCTAAACTTTACACTTAGGACTTAGAAAATTGATTTATTCTTAAAATCTTGAGGGTGGCATGCCTTCTCACAACTCCCATCACTTGCATGAACCCTGTCTCCTGCCTATAATGCCTAGTATTTTTCTTCTGTCTAGTGATTCTCTTCTAAACCTGTGCCCGTCAGCTCTAGACCATCTCTTTTACGAAGGACATCTCATAGCTCTTTGTAGGTAGAAGTAATCTCTCCTTTATCCAGACTCTAAGATTGTTTCATAACATTATTATGTCATATATAAGTGTGTATTATGTATATATGAATATATATATTTATTTATGAACACAAGTATATGTATATATAGACTTCTTATAAACAAATTAACTCCAAAGTTTCTTTTTCCCAAACATAATTTTGCACAAAATGGCCAGGATAACCATGACCTCACAGTGCCTGACACTGCCTACACAAGACCATCATAATAGGAGGAAATGATGATGACATCAAAATAAAAGAGAAACTGATTGGGGAGGTGTATGATGGTAGAGGGAGAGAATTATTAAGGTTTATTGTCTATAACTATGGAAGTTGTCAATAAACAAAAAGATAATTTTGAAACATTAAACCTTAACACAGTGGTGAATGCCTAAATAATCTCAATACAAATGCTGAGAGAGGAGGATCTCACATTTAATTTTAGCCATGTATAGAGAGTGATTTCCATGTCAGTCTGATTATCCAAGGTGACATCTTATCTCTAAGCAAATAAATGTCATTAACAACAAAATAATTAATAAACCATTGATTAAATTTTAATGCACTATCTAGAATGAACAGGTACCAATGTAGCCATGAAATTTATATTGTTGTATAATAAAGATTATAAGTTTCAAATAAACATTTATGGGCTATGTTCCATGCTTCCATTTGTGATATCACAAAAAATATAACTTCAGGTTACATTTTTTTCTCCCAAATAATTGAAGCATTTGCATCCTCATCTTCCTCAGTTCTTGCCTCTGCCTATTTCCAGGTCAAAAATGAGCTGCATGACCACATGTTCTTGTAAAAATAAGTAACTACTCCTGCCATTGAATTAATGACGAGTACATCATTTTTTCCATGCTTTAAACCACTAAAGTGACAGAGTATTTCATTAGGAAAGTATGAATGCATGTAATGTTTGAAATGATGCTCTAATTTACTTCGTGACCTCAGGGAGAATTGCTTGAAGGGTTCTAAGCTTAAGGGTGATAGAAACCTTGGCAAACTTGACCCCAGCCATTCAAGATGGAGCACTGTTTGGCCTATTACATTTCACTCCACTCTACAATTTCATCTTGCAGTTACCACGGCCTCCAAAGATCACAAAAGCATATTAATTGCAGCAAAGACTGCAGGTATCTTTCTCCAAATACTTTCCCATACATCCTTCCATTTCCAAGGAGGGAGGAATGTGACAACAGCAAAACTTTTCAAATTGTGTTTTCCTGAATGCTCTGCAAAGACCTTATTGCAGCTCCCTTGTCATTTTTCTCTTTTGGTGAAATATAACTTTGAACTCTTTTTGGAATTATGTGAGAAAAGACAGTGCATATTTTGCATTTTAAAAGCAATTTCAGATAGAGTTCTTTGGCACAAAGGTAATTCTAGATTTTCTGAGACTTAAGAGTTGAAACTCCCCCTTGTCTGGTGTATATTAAAGAAAGTTATTAGCAATCAGAGCTATTTTCCAATGCTTGCTACAAATTGCAGAAGTGTTTAGTATTATAAATACTTTAAAGGCAATAGCTGTGCCTATTTGAGGAGTCTGTTCAGATATAAATTTGAAAAGTCCTCAGCTATCAGGCATACTTTTAATTATTTCCATCCTTTAAAAGTAATGTATAATGAAAATTAAACATGAAAATGGAGTAAGGACATCTTCATCTTTTTTACAACTGCTTTACTTGTCATATACTATAATTCAGTATTTGATGCTAGGGTAATTTTACTATATTGATATTATATCTTTGTGGTCATTTGAATGGATGTTGCCCAATAGACTCAGTTTTATTAAAGCTTCTTAGATTTCTAGCTGCCTGGCTGGAGGAGGTGTCACTATAGGCAGATCCTAGGATCCAGCCCTAAGGTATGTTTGGGGGCAGATTTGATTCCATCCTAGTATATGTAGAGCAGTCTGAGTCCTGCTGGGTTCCTGGAGTGTTCTTCCTACTAGTGCTGGTAGTTGTATTTCTCTGTGTGGACCTGTGGAAGGGGGCCAGTTTCTCATGGAACTTCCTCCGTATCTGTAAGCTTCAAATAGATCCCTTTTCTCCCATAAATTGTCTGATCTGTGAAGCTGTCTACAACAGAATTGGTACCAGAGAGTGAGTATTGCCACATGATGGCTTTGACCATGTGGATTTTGGTCTTTGGAAACTTTTGTTTACAGAAGAATGGCCATGGATTGATATTTGCAACAGAAGATGCCTTCCTGAGTGGTAAGCCAAATTTTATGGACAATTTGCTAAGATTTTGAAAATGCTAAGTGCAGAGAGAATTGTATTTGGAGGCTTTGGTTATGAACTCTCTAAGGAGAAGGAAAGACCACAGAGAATTTTGTTTTGACTGGGCTACTGGCCTAAGGGCTGGGTGCATTCTGATTCCCAGTTCCAGAGACTTTGATTAAGGTTAAACTTGTAATGGATGGATGTGTTTGGCTAAAAACATTGATCTGAGAAATTTAAGATTTATAGTTGGAAAAATTCAAACAAGTTTAAAATTATGGGCACCTATACTGGTTGCTGAAGATGGTATTGTCACATGCACTAGCATGTGGAAGAAAGATGGCCCATCTAATTTACATTGAAACAATGGAAAGGATACCTGAGGAAAGACTGAATGATAGAAATGCAGAGTGTTTTGAAAGGAGTTGACTGAAAGAAACAAAATTGCTCTTCAAGGTCATGACTTTTTGTCCCTGAGTTAAGAATGTGGCTGTGTCTTCACACCTAGTATGGGTTTTAGAAGCATGAAAAATGCATGGAGGGGGACATGAAGTGCACACAGTTCCAGCAGCTGCTGCTGAAATGTGGTATGAGGAGGGTGTGATGACCCTGTTGAAGAGGCTGGTGAAGCCATTGAAAGAATGACCATGGTTTGTATGGAGACCTGAACATTTTTTGGACATGCTAGGATAGTGTAAGTGCTATCATGGAGTGATGTTGGCTCAGGATAGATGTTTTCTCCCTGGCTACTCAGCTAAGATGGAAGTGTGGAATTGGAAAATACAGAGCATGTTCGTGACTGATTATGATATCAGACTTGAACTGTAGACGTTTGATGTTTGCTTGATGGTAACTGTGTTTGTATTGGTCCAGTCTCTCCTTGTTATGCCTTATAACAGTTAGAAATGCTTACTCTGTGCCATTAAATGTAAGAAATATGTAACTTGTTTGATTTTATAGGATTTATGTTTAAGACTTGGGACTTTGGAGCTATCTTAAGTTGAAAAGACTAGGAGTACCTTTGAACTTTGACTGAATACACTTTATAAAGTGAGATGTTTATGAATGTATTGGGGGTTAGGGGCAGAATGTGATAGATTGAATGGATTTTGCCCAATATATTCAGTATTATTGAAGCTTCTTGGATTGCCAGCTGTCTGCCTAGAACAGGTGTCACTGTGTGTGGATCCTAGCATCCAACCCTAGGGTGTGTTTGGGATAGATATGAATTCCAGTATAAGTCTGAGTTCTGCCAGGTTTCCTGGTGTGTGCTTTCTAATGGTGCTAGTGGTTGGTATTTCTCCTGTGAGAACCTGTGGAAGGGGACCAAATTCTGCCATTATAGAACATTCCCTGAATCTGTAAGCATGAAATAAATCCAGTTCCTCCCATAAACTTTATGTTCTAGAAGTTTATCCCAGCAATGTGTAGCTGTTTATGACAATATTTGAATATAAAAAGACATTGGTTCAAATTCTGTCATAAACTTTTTGCTATGTATATAGCAAAAATGTCTCAGTCCTCTGTACATCACTATAAATATCTGTGATACATGCATGAAAATAATCATACCTATCAATACGAGGTGTATTGTCACTGATGATACTCTTCCATACTCCATCATCTTAAACTTATTTTTACATAGCTTTCAGAACATAGTTTGTTCTGTATATAGAGATGAGACTGATTTGGAATATTAAAAATGGTTTGGTATTTTAGTTAAATATTTTATGTCTATCCAAGGTAGAAAACAATTTAGATAACAGGCTTGAATATATATGCTACATAAAGATAGTTCTGATTTTGCTTCATGAAGAAAAACAATCATGGTCAAAAATCCAACCAGATTCCCAGAACATAGTCATGTGTTCATTTGTGCACACATCTTTGAAATTCAGTAAGTTCATAAGGTACAAGAAAAAATTACTCTATGCAAATGTCAAGGTTGCTATATCCTGATAGATAGTATAAGGATAAAACTTTAACATTTAAAGTTCAGATCATTTCCAATAAAGGAAAGCCTTAAGTATGTACTGTGTCTCTCTGGGAAATGCTGAAGTCATATACAAAGAGAAAAAGGAAGAGGGTCCATTAGAATTGAAAGTACACATGCACCTAGATAAAGGCAGTGGATAGTTATTCAGAATATAGGTGGGTTTATGTGCAGATAGCTAAAAATAAATGGAATCTGAGAAATTGCCAGAATCTTCTGTCAGTATTCAAGTCCCAGCTGAGACATATCCTGTGATGGGGTACCCAATGCAGGCTATTTATAGAATACTTAATATTTAAATTTAATGATAAATTTAATATGAACATAATACTTCGAGGCTATGATTTGTATTGGTGGTTGATTAATGTGATTTTGGAAAGTCATTGGATTCCGAGGGTTATGATGTAGCCAATTAATCCCCTAATATATTAATCATGGTGGTATTATTCGGATGTGGTGATTTGTGGGAGTTAATCATGGGTGGAAGTAGGTAACCAGGGGATACGGCCTGGAAAGATGTTACTTTGTCCCCTTCTCCTTCTTTGCTCTCTGCTCCTTGTCATCTGAGAAGTGGGCTGCTTCTGAGGCCACAGTGCTCACAGTGGCTCCAGGGCTCCATCTCAGCTCAGCTCAAAGCAGTGGAACCAGCCACTAACCATGCTGTGGAATTTCAGAAGCCTTGAGCCAAAATAAATCTTTCCTGCTTTAAAACATTTTTTTTCAGGTGTTTGTCACAGTGATGAGTGGCTAACACACTTTTTGTTTCACCAGAAAGGAGAAAAAATATCCGTAGGGATTTGACTGAAAAATTGTTAATTTATATTTGTTTTCTATATTGCCAAGTTTTATCTGACACCAAATCACTTCCACCATTTTTTTTTTTTTTTTTTTTTTTTTTTTTTTTTGCTAAATCCTAGCTTTTCTCTTCTTTTCTTGACCACACAGGAAAAGGATTCCTAGTGTCCTTGGTCATTCTTTGGCCAGGTACCTTAGTTCTAGACAACTGAACGCATGCGGTACTGTTGAGAACTACTTCTCATTGCTAACTAGAGATGTCTAATCTTAAGCCATCTTTGCCTAACTGTTGTTAATTAGGAGGAATTGTGTGTAGCAAATTTAAAAGCAACAAGTTGAAGATAGTGGAAGCATGGGTGAAATAAAAACAGACATTTAACATTGTTGAGCTTTCATTCACAAATCATTGCTTGAAGAAAAGCTACCAGCCCCCCAGAGCCATTGCCTGCCTGGCAAATAAACATCAGTAATTTTAAGTCACTGCCTAATGTACCTTTTCAATTGCATGAATTTTTAATCATGATTTTATTGAGAGGCATTTATGTCTACTACTGACATGAACACACATAATTTAATATTTCCATATTTTGAAGAATGAGAGGTTATTCTTATTCCTGTTTTTGCTTTCCTTTTTGCAACTTACTAAATGTCTTTTGGCCTTTGCAGAGAAACAGAGAAACAGTGACTCACTACCTTACTTGTGTAGCTGAGTTTTTCCCTGAGCAACACCAATACCTTTGCCTGTTAATGTGGATAGCAAGTCAACTATTTGGATTCTTCCTAGAGTAGAGACAAACTCATGCTGTAAATCCACTTTCATTAGATCAATTTCAAATTAGATTAGATCTGTATGCAACCTCTGCTCCCAAGAGCACCTTTTCAAGTTTGTTGGTATTTGAAGCAGAGGTTGATTTTACTACAGTTACACATTGCTTTGGTCCAATATTCTATTTAAGTCCAACAATTTTCCTGAGTCCATGTGAACCAACACACAGGAATGGTTGCAGCCATTTCATGCTGCGTCTCTGGCTTGTTTCCTAAGGAAGGGCATTGTCTGCTAGAGAGATTTATATTTGTGTTCAGGGTTTTTTTTTTTTCTAATTCCAATTTTCCATACTAACCCACAGTGTTAACAAAGATGTAGTTGGCTTCACCTTGTACTTGAAGTTTTTTTTTTTTTTGGGGGGGGGTGGGGGGCTGGGGTTTGTCCCTTGCCTGTCCCTCTGGAACTCATTCTCAGGCCAAGAGCCCTTTCACAATGAATTCTTTGCAGTTTAAGCTCATACAAAAGGTTTGTTTCCCTGTGGAATTCAGTTCATCATATTTTACCAGCCATAAGATACTGTGTGTGTGTGTGTGTGTGTGTGTGTGTGTGTGTGTGTGTGTGTGTATGCATGCACGTTTCTTAACACCAAGGTTTTTGTATCATCTATACCCAATTAGAAATAGAAATTCTAATATTAACTTCTATGAAATTTTTATGTTGGTTTCGATTTGAAATGGGAAACTCTTGAATATTGAAGCCTAAGAATGACCCTGAAATATTTTAAACACACACACAAACATTTTTTAAACAATATGTAACATAGTTAGGTATGATTAGGTACTGTGAAACAGCATTTCTTTCCAGTTTTGAACTTGAATTCATACAGGAAACATTTAAGAAAACATGAAGGGATGTGAGGAACGGAAAGTGTGTCCTTTACAGAGACTCCATTAAGTGGGAAGCCACTGGTATTTTTCCTAGAAGGGTTGACTAAACTGTTATTAGCCAATCAACAGTAACATCACAATCCCAGCGCCCCCAAACTACATAGAAAAGATATATTATCCAGAGAGTTTAGCTGTACCATATAAGTTTTGGACCTCAGAGAGTTCAGTGCTGTCTAAGAAATAGGATAATAGGACGCTAGCAGTCATTTGGAAGAAAAAAAAAAACTAACATTTCGGACACTTAAAATATACATACCCAGCAAGCATCTCCTAGATTAGACACTAGGATGGAAGGGGAGGGAGGGGAGGGCATCAAAGGGGTGGGAAACACAAATCTAGACCCAAACGGCAATGGTACCATAATCTTCTACTTACTAAAAGACAGACCAAATGGCTGATCCTTCACCAGGCCCTTACAGGGAACACCTGAACCACAAGACACTGGAGAGGGTAAGATTAAGACTAACCTTAATCTGCTACATCTTCCCTCCCTCACTTCCCCTCTCCCTGTCTCTCTCTCTCTCTTATCTCTAACTCTTGTATATTAGTTATCTTTTTCCTCATTTTCTTAGTGGGCACTGACCTGTAACTCCCAGAACCAGCATGGGGCTATCATCCACAATGAGCTTTTCATCAGAGAGACCTACAAGGTTTCCTAAAAGACAGACAGATTTCTGTCAGAGTACTTGATGACCCACCAAAGGTTAGTGGTAAGACCCTACTGCTGAAGATACCTTATGTGATTGACATGCAAATTAGAATGGCATGGCTGGAAGTTGGATGAGAGTCAGTCCCCAGACAGTCAGCGCGTCTAGTGCCAGAAGGTGCTACATGGGCGACTGGGGGAAATTGACCAATATCTATCGAAGCAACGCATGGTCTAACCTACTTAGCAGCAAATAACTTGTTGTGATGCCCACACAAGTGCAGTGGTGGCACACAGCCATGGTGGGGAACCAACTGCTCTCAATTTGGCTAACTGATCCCCTCACTGGTATGGGACCCATAGCTGGAGCTGGGAAACAAGTCAGAACCATATCCAAACATAAGCCCATTCTCCAGTATCAAGCTACCATCAATTGTGGGCTACAAGAGGGCCTACACCTATTAAATTCTCTATAAAAAAAAAAAAGTAAGGGTTATCTCATTTGTCCTGGTGCTAACTTACTCTCCGTTGGAGAATCTGCTTCTCTTTTTCAGATAGATGTAGACCCTAAGGAGAGAGCCACCCCATCATACCTCAAAAGGGCCCCGGCTGAAACTAAGAAAAATTGGAGAAACAAGCAAGGGGGCTGTTTTCCTGATGAACCGGACACCAGCACAAGGGGGAAGGAGATCAGCACAGAGAAAAATCAACTCCTACCAAATCAGAGAGCCAGAGCCTCAGAGGCCCCCAACACCTCATCACTGAAGCAGACCAAAAATGAACCCAACATGACTCAGGGAAATTTTGCGGAAGAGGGGGCGGAAAGAATGTCAGAGTCACATGTTGGGTCATGATATGCAGAGACATTTAGCTTACCCATAACTGTAGGCTAACTCCACAACGCATGACCCATATACCTCAACAAGGAGGGGCCAAGGGGAGGGGGTAGATCACGGATGAGCCTAATAATGGTACCAAACTGACTGTATTTGCTGAATACAGAACTGACTAATAAAAATAAAATAAAATAAATAAATAAATAAATAAATAAATAAATAAATTTGGAAAATAATAGAAATAATGAAAGTATTATGATATTAAATTTTAAAAGCTAAAAAATGGAGTTATTAGAATTATTTTAATACTTGAAGAGCCAGATTAAATCCTTTGTATTTAACTGAGATGTGCAACAATAGACATAAGTGAAAAAGGAAAAGGAAAGAAAGCCAATAGTTAAAAAAGCAAAAGATTTGCTTATTACTAAGTAAAATTAAAATTAAATTAAATAATACAATAAGAGGATTTGAAAAATTATGTATGTATATATGGAAAATATAGGCAAAGATGATATAGTATTTGTTATACCTAGGATCTTAAAATATTGAAAATGGTAACAGAACAGAATAAAACTAAAGCTTGCTGATTACTTATTATTTAAGCTTAAAACAATGTTTAATTCCATTATGCAAGGGCAAAACATTTGACATGAAAAAAAAACTGTTTTTAACTCTTGTGGAGTCATGATACTTACTAAATGCATATTGGTATCAAGGAAGAATAGTTAAAGGGAAACAAACCACACAGATGGAAACTTTTGATAGCAACAATTGAAGTCAGAAGACAATGAAATACTTCCTTAAGATTTAAAAATGAAGAACATATAAACCAGAGATGTGATATCCTTTAAATTCTTTAAACACTTGAAATACTGGAATTTAAGTACTATGAGCAGTAAAGGACTACACTCAACAACAATTCTTTTTCTTTTTCTTTTTCTTTCTTTTTTTTTTTTTTTTTTTTTGGTTGTTCGAGTAGGGTCTCACTCTGGCCCAGGAGACTGACATGGACTTCACTATGTAGTCTCAGGGTGGCCTCAAACTCATGACGATCCTCCTACCTCTGTGTCCCGAGTGCTGGGGTTAAAGGCGTGTCCCACCATGCCCAGCCTAACAACAATTCTTATATGACCTATTCCTAGGCAATTTTATAGGATATATAAATAATTAAAAAGATTAGAGAAGCTGGGCATGGTGGCACATGCCTTTAATTCCAGCACTGGCAAGACAGAGGTAGGAGGATTGCTGTGAGTTCGAGGCCACCCTTAGACTACATAGTGAATTCCAGGTCAGCCTGAGCTAGAGCTAGACATTACCTTGAAAACTAAAAAAAAAAAAAAAAAAAAAAAAAAAAAGAGAGAGAGAGTGAGAGAGAAATATCAACTGAAATTTAAATATTCACTGGATATGTAAAATCAGTGAAAATATTCATGAGTCCACATAATATTGAGTTACTGAGAAAGACACAAGTATATCAGCAGCACAAAATAGTTAAAAGATCTTATTACTGAGCAGAGCAGACTAAACAGAGACATAATGTATATATCATGGTCAATTTTCTGTTTATCAGGGTAATGATAACCCAGAAAAATCAATGAATATCCCTCATAAAATGACTATAATTTTCAAAGACCATTTTCTTCTTTATGTAACCCTGGTTTTGGGAAAATTATTTATTTCAACACTTATGCTGTTTCCCAGTAAAATAATTCAGTAACTGGTAGAAATATTCTTAAATTTGGGATCTGATATGCATGTATCTTTGCTTTTATTATAACTCTATACCACTAGCTAGAATAGAATATAGTGGAAGCTAAAAAGTTTCAAAGATAAATTTTGACTCAAGACATCCCAGAGACTGCTCTGACCTTTGTTAGATGATGCTGAGCTACAGTGAGTATAATCACTACAATAGATTCAGGCCCACTTTATGTGCATCTCAAAATTATCAAAGCATCACTAACACCTTACTGAGGCAGAGTATCATAGTATTATTTAGCAAACGTGATTTTAAGTAAAGTATAATGAAATAAACAGCAACAAGCCACAAAGCTATTTTCTGTATTGACAGCACTTGTACATATACAGGTGACTTAAAAGAGGAAATTTATCCTTAAAGAAGTATTCCATGTCTGCAGAGATGGTTCAGTCAATAAAACGTTTGCTGAACCATTGTGAGGTCCTGAGTTTGTGTCCAAAGCACCTATGTAAATGTTATGTATGACTGTATGCACCTATGACACAGAGGAATCTCCATGGCAACCTAGTTAAATCTATACCCCAAAATACCAGTTTGTTCACCCACTCACATTCATGCACCCTCCCACACAAATATTCATACATGCATTCACACAGGCCAAACACACAGATACATAAAGAAGTATTTCAAGTAATTTATGAAAGTCTATGTTTTTATATACACATTACAACCACCTTATGGATAAGTGGTTCTGCCCAAAATTCACCAGTACCTAATAACATGTCAACAGGAAATTTACACACACACACACATACATACACACACACTCCTTGCTACTTCTTGGTGACTATTTTTTAAGTAGTTTTATAGAAACAAGTATATAAATCTAAATGAGATCACAGGAATTTATTCAGAAGATTCAGGTTTATTTAAAGTCACTATGGGCTAGGGTGATGGCTTATGGTTACAGGCACTTACTTGAAAAGCCAGTGGTCCAAGTTTAGTGCTCCAGGACCTACATAAACCCCAAAGCACAAAGTAGTGCATGTGTCTGGAGTTCATTTACAGTAGGAGGAGGTACTAGTGCACCCATTCAGTCTCTCTTTTCTCTCTCCTTGCAAATAAATTTATAAAACATTTAATAACTCACTATGTATTTATTTGAGCTAGTTTTTCAGTGCATATACTAAATATGAAATAATTGTTGAATGTTCATATTAATGAGTGCCTGCATTCTCTAGAAACATGGTAAAAGATTTGATTTAGTCATCTTCACAATTGTGAGTAAAGATAGACATAAATAACTAATCCCCGTAAAGTTATATGTATATACCATCATTTAATAATACCTCTCTTTAGCAGATGATAGTTTCAACTTAACATAGACAATGGAGACTTTTCCATATTTCTATGGTAAATAAATATCATAACATTCCAATCATCCTGAATTATGCAGTCATTATGCATACATAAAGTCATCTTGGTAAGATTTCTTGGAAAATAAGTTAAAGTTACCCTTGCAGAATCTTTGATAGCAGGAAGATCAATACAATAAATTACATATTTTATATCTACATGTAAATGCATTAGATACATTCTGATCACTCCCCACTTTCTTGTAAATTCCCTTAATGCAGGCTGTTTATGTTCCTCTATAAACAGATACTTCCCAGATAGGATTTTTTTTTTTTACTTTAGCACACAGTTAACTATAAACTTTTACATGCCATAAATTTAAACCTAAATCATTCTTCATTTATAAAGCTCTAGTAAGAATCCAAGTTAATTGAAAATTTGAAATTCCCCCTAAAGCTTCTGCCATATAAAGGTCAATGAAGAAGTATTTATAATTAATTTTTTAAAAAGACTACAAGGCAAAGAGTTTAATAAACCATTTTACACCTATTTTCCTGCAAATATATTTAAAATGTAACTTTGGAAGGAATAACTCTGAAAATATTAAGAAATTTTTGAAGAGACAGAGCAGAGCCATGGTGTTACTATGTGTCCTTTAGCTCTTCAATCTTATTAAAGATGATAGCAACTTTGTGATTCACATGTACATATAATTACATAAAGGAAAGCCAAGAGAAAAAAAATCGCATTTGAAATAAATCAACATAGGTACTAAGAAGTCATGTTAATTCCTTCTTCTTGTGATTTTTTAAAATTAATGAATATTGTACTTTACATTCAAGTTTGCACATCTGTGCTGACTATGACATTGCTCACCTGTCCTCTTTAGATCATATCTAGCCACAGAATTTTTTAACTGTGCTAGAATCCTTTCCTCTGGATTTGTCTCCATGATCAACCTATCATATAACTTTCAAACAATAACACATTTAAAGTGAAAAAAATGAATAATTTGACAGGGAAAAAATCTTGGGTAAAATAGTATTTCTGCTAATTGTCCTTCTTATCCATTCATTCTGAATTGAAATCACTGTCTCAATAGCACTGAGGTTCTGTCTCCAGTACTAGAGCATTGGCTTGTGGTATCCATATACACCCACGTGTACACTTTGTATGCAAGCAGAGCTTCAACCACAGATTCCGCAGCCATCCTCTGGCTTTCGGGTTTCTTATTCATGTCTAACCTTGCATCTGTTTTTCATTCTCAGTGATATTTACTCATCCCTCTATCATGTCCCATGCCTTTAATTTGTACCTATCAATTACAAAGGTGACAATAGCAGGGCCATGTATTGTCCTCCAGCCCTACAATTAGATTATCTTTGCTCCAGCATGTTGGGCTTGGTGAATACATGAATGAAACCAAACTTCCTTCCCACGTTTCCCTGCTAATTATAAAAAGCCTGCCTAATATTTAGCTACTTCATTCATGAAGCTGTTAGTCATATGCATCTATTGAGCACTTAACATGGACTATATTGAATGCACTATAAATGTAAAACACATACCAGTTACAAGACAATTAGTATGAAGAAATTTAAACTTTTCATTTATAGCTTTTTATATTGGTTTCATTTGAGATATTTGGTTCTAATAATACTTCAGCATGGCATAAATATATTAGCTCAGTTGGAAATGTTCTTGTATCATAAGCATAATAAACTGAGTTCAACTCTCAGAACTCATGTTAAAATGCCAGGCATAGTATGTGCCCTTATAATCCCTGTGTTGGGGGAGCAAACATAGCAGGGTACCTAGGCCTCCCTGTCCAGCCAGTAAAGCCAAGTTGGTGAGCTTCAGAACAATGGAAGATCATGTCTCAGAGAGAGGTGGAAAACAAGCCTGAGGAATGATCCTCTGGGTTGACCTCTGTCCTAAGAATTCACATACACTCATACATGTGCACCCTTGCTCTCACAAGCACTCACATACATGAAAACACATATATACATACATACAGACATACATGTAAAAAATTAGGGAAAAAATCACCTTTAGAAAATGCTTTTAATGGATCCTAGAACTATTATAGATACATAGGTGGGTAATCTTTTTCTCTCCTACTATATTTAACTTTTATAATGAAAAGACAATGAGCTATGAAATTTATGGCTATTCTGGAAAGCTGGAAAATCTTCCTCTACCTTGTCTTGTGGTTGATAGATTAAGAAGCACCTTGCTCTCTCCATCTTTTGCTTCATATGCCATTGCTTGAGACAACATTGTTGCAGATCATGCTTTCTTGTCCAGCCTCCTCTTTTTCTAATCTATTTCTAGTATTTTACAAGACAATAACACTGTTCCAATAAAATAGAAATGCATGTAATATAAGTGAGAATTTCAAACCCAGACACAATGCTTCTTGTAGTTTTTGAAATATGTACATATCATCATAGATTTGGACGACAACTTTGTATCTACCACAGAACCCAGCCAGCCCTTCTAGCTATAGTGTAGCCTATAGTGAGACAGCCTACAGCATATACGAATGTTACAAATTTGTTGTAAATGTGAGAGAATTCATAACTACCATTTTTACATAAGGCACAATCTTCCTTCTGATTCAATGTGTATATATCCTAATAATTTACTTTTTACAAAGATCTCATCATTCTGAAATTCTCATTAATTGAAGGATGAACCACCTTCACTCCCCATTAGCAATTATAAAACAGAATATTTCCTGTTTCTGGTGGAATAGCAGTTGCTTTCTTTTCTTTCTTTCTTTTTTTGTATGTGTGGCTCTAACATTCTTTTTATTGTTGCTTCTTCTTTTTTAAATTTTTGTAGTCAGTGAATACATTCAAGTTGGTACCATTGTTAGCCTCCTCCCTATCCTCCTCGCTCCACAGGGACCCTCCTTGTTGGCATATATGGGTCATGCATTGTGGGGTAAGCCTTTAGTTTTGGGTGAGAGGAAATGTCTCTGTGTGTCATGATCCAAAGTGTAGCTCTGACATCCTTTCGGGCCCCTCTTCGGCAAATTTCTCTGAGCCATGTTGGGTTCTGCTTCCTTGTTGAGATCTTGGGTGCCTCTGTGTCTCTGGATATCTAGTTTGGTAGGGATTGATTGTCTTCTGTGTCAATCTCCTTCACCATTGTGCTGGTTCCCAATTCGCCAAGAAAACAGTATTCTTGCATGTTTCCCCAATTATTCTTAGTTTCAGCTGGGGACCTTTTGAGGTATGATGGGGTGGTTCTCTCCTTAGGATCTGCATCTATCTGGAAAAGAGAAGCAGAATCTCCAATGGAGAGTAAAGTTAGCATCAAGTAGATGTGTTAACCATTGTTTTTTTAGAGATAGTTTAGTGGAGAGCGGGTTCCTTTTTGGATATGGTTCTGACTTGTTTCCCAACTCCAGCTATGGGTTCTGTTCCACTGAGCAGATCAGTTAGCCAAATCAAGAGCAGTTGGTTTCCCTCCGTGGCTGTGTGCCACTACTGCACTTGTATGAGCATCACATCAGGTTGTTTGCTGCTAAGTAAGTTAGACCATGTGTTCCTTGGGCAGAAATTGGTCTTTATCTCCCAGTCGCTCATGCCTTCTGGTGCTGTCTGGGGACTGACTCTTCCAGCTTCCAGCCATGTTGCTCCATGCTACATACCAACAATGTATGGTGTCTTCAGCAGTAGGATCTTACCACTAACCTATGGTTGGTCCTCAAGCGCTCTGACATAAATCTGTCTTCTTTTGGGAAAGCTTGTAGGTCTCTGTGATCAAAAGCTCACTGTGGATGGTTACTACCTTCTGGTACCAGGAATTACAGGTCAGTGGCCAAGAAGAGAAGGAACAACCAGATAAGTGATATAAAAGAGATAGAGAGATGAGAGAGGAAAGGGAGGGAGGGTGGGAAGGAGGGAGGGAGTGAGAAAGAGAGAAAGAGACACAGAGAGAGAGAGAGAGAAGCAGAAATAGGAGGAGATAATAAGCAGTTTTTGTAGTACCCTCTCCAGGGCCTTGTAAATCTGGTATTCCCTCTAAGGGCCTGGTGGAGGTTCAGCCATTTGGTCTGTCTTTTAGGATGCAGAGTTTTATGATACCATTGCCTTTTGGGTCCAGTTTTGTGTACCCCCTCCCTCCCCAGCCTCCCTATTGTCCAGGCCTTGAAATGCTTGGTAGGTATGTTGCTTGCTTTTCATATGATATAAGCACTTAATATTTTGTATCTCATAATCTGAATTCTTTCATGTTATGGTGTGCATGCACTGTATGTATATAGAGAAATATATATGTATATGACATATATATTATTTTCTATATATCCATTTTAATCAGTTCAAGTTATTATAGGAAAACTATTTTATGACATTTCATACAGTGAAATGACTATTGGTAGATGTCAGAAATAAATCGTCAGGAATAATGTGAGAGTAACTTAATATAAGTACATCTTTCCTGAATGTTGTAATTTGTACCTCTCACACTATGCACTCATAAGCGTAAAGCAAAATTCACCCTCTTTTGATTTATGAATTGAAAATTGACTTCTGAATTTACTAACCACTACTAATAACTGGAATGATTTGAAGACTGTTAATTCTTCACTCTGCTTGCATTAGTTTTTGGTCAATTTAATCTATCCCAGGAAATACATTCCCATAAACACAGCTCAGAAGAAATAAATCATTGAAACTCACCCCCCCTCAAATAAAAAGGAAAGACCAGAGGTGGCTCAAAAGTTCTACTCACTATTAGATCTTCCATGTAACTCATTTTTGCTTTCATCATCTGTCTTAGAAAGCTGGCAGTATCATTTGGATAATTGCTGATGGATTAGAAAATGAGATATCTCAAAATATTATCTGATGTTCTAAATCTGCTTAACAATGCTTGAAAAGGATCATGCACACAGACTAAGTGTATGTGTACAGCTTGTTCTCAGCCCTGTTCCAGGGATATGGCTCTCCTATGGGGAACCATTTCATGCATTTACTTAAGAAAATAACTATAAACACAACAACCTCATGAGCATTTGGTACAAAGGTGAATGAAATATGATTCTTATCCCCTATTACCCAAATCATACTATGTATGGTCTGATCTGTGTCCCTCAAATTGACAATACATGATGCATCTAATGTGTATCATTCAAGGAGATTCAAATAGTAAGAGTTCGAGGTTATAAATGATTGGTCCATACCATTTTATCCTCCTATCAGTATAAATGAGAAGTAGAATATTGATCAACAGAAGATGTCATCAAAGAGCCTTAAATGTACTTCAGTACAAAAGGGAAGTGCTACCTGAACACCGTGTGTCTGTGTGTGTGTGTGTGTGTGTGTGTTAATTTTCTAAAGATATACAAGGTAATATGTATTATGCTATAATTTTGGAGGATCTGATATATTCCCTATTATAATTTTCAAAAACAACTTGAGAATGTAAAATGCATACTTTGCATAAACCTCTTATTCTGCTATGATGACTTGCTACTTACAACCTTGTATTGTGCCCAACAGAATACCTTCTATATACTTTTGTTTATGCCCATACATTAATGCGACTCTCAGTTGTTGTTAAAGAAGCTTCTCTTTCTACAAGGTGCTAACCACTGAGCAGAATAAAAACTCATCAAAGTGCTGAGAGGAAGTAACACTAAGTGAGATATCTCTATCAGACCCTTCAAGACTCATGGATCAATGTAGAATTTATGGCAGAAAAAATGCAAAAGCCAAAATAAAGGGAGGAGTGTTTTGCAGTACTGTCTTCCAGTCACAAAGAGGTCATAGTATTCATGACCTTGTAAGTGGCTGATGTTATCTATGCAAGACCTGCATAAAAGCTAGGGGGCGGCGGGGTGATGCTATCAAAATAAAAGGGAGAGTAGTTGGGAAGAAGAAGGGAATCAGAGGAGGGATAGGGGACAAGGAAAAGGGGAGAGTAGTAGGAGGCGATTATGCCCATGGTATATTATCTATATGTGTGGAAGTTATCAATAAAAGGATAAAAATGAGGGCTGGAGAGATGGGTTAGTGGCTTAGGCAGTTGCCTATGAGGCCTAAGGATCCTGGTTGATATATGGGGACATAGCTACATAAGCCAGATGCACAAGGTGGCGCATGCATCTGGCATTTGTTTTCAGTGTCTAGAGGTCCTGGCATGGCCATAATTTCTCTACCTGCCTCCCTCGCTCTCTCACTGAAATAAATAAATAAAATATTTTTAAAAAGGTAAAAAGTGAAGTCTGAAGGCCAGAGGTGTAGTTCAGTTGAAATAATCTTTGCTTTGCATTAGTGATGTCTCAAGTTTTATGTCCAGGACCACAATGAAATAAGAACATATTTTAAGCGAAGCATGGAAAACAAAAACCTTATGAGTCTCTATCTTACTAGCAGTAGAGGTATCTTCATAGAGGAAGCAACAAAGAACCAAGAAAAGTAGCATAACAGGAACGTCTTCTCATCTTTCCTTCACGCCACTTGTTTTGGCTTTAGGCATACAAAACATTTACTACTGATAGAGTCACTTGAACTTATCCTTTTCTTTGCATTATCTTCTATGGAATCCATTGAATCAAAATGAATTCAGTTACAAGAGGATTATTCAAAGCTGAAACACTCAAAAATCCTTACAGAGAAGGTGTACTTTTAAACGACAGATAGCTAGATAACTTTAAACAGTGGGCATGGAGACCTTTGCAATGTGGACATAAATGGTATCTATTTATGAGCCTTTAAATCCATTTGGTCAGAACAGTAGTGACTGCACTACACATCATGCACAGTATTTGTGAGATGCAAAGGCACGTGTCTTCCAGAGAGGCTGGGCTGTCACTGAGGTGTACAGTCATTTCTGTAGCACAAGGAGTACAGCCAGACTATTAGAATGAACCACACTGACTAATTAGTCCAGCCTGTCACAAAACTCATGTGTAGAGGAAGAAAACAAAATTGGTTTGCAAGGGAAAATGTCATTTCAATGTGAGCTGCAGTTTGGATCACCACAGAGAAAGCCATTGAAATTGGAACTGAGCATTCCTAAATTAGATGTTGAGCATAAGATTCCTTTTTATTTAGAGCACAGACATAGAGGTACAAAAAATACTATTTTTTTTCATTTCTTTAACATTTTATCTTCTGGTCAAATTCCATTCTTGACTCTTACTTTTTGGGCATAATATACCAATGTAATGTGGCCATAAATGACATCTACTTAAGAGTCTTTCCAAAGATACTTGAGGAATAATTTGTCTTGTCAGAGGTTAAACCTTGAAAAATAAAACATGACAGTTAGATTCCATAGTGTCTTGAAAATTTTATTACCAATAATACCCCTTCACTTGTAAGAAACTCAATTAGTTACAGTTGTTTCTTTTTCCTTACACATATTAAAATAAAATAATAGTTATCAAATTTTAAAATCAAGGTGTGCATATATATTTCTCGACTCCAATACTCTTCTATGTAGATTTGAACTTTGTCACTCACTTTCCCAAACCCTATTATGGACAAGGATAAATAGGTAGAAATACAAAATAAAGTTGGGGAAAGTTCTCCAAATTCTGTTTGTATCATTAAGGAGGTAGTGTTATTAAGCAGACAGTATAATATATTAAATGCATTCTGAATTAGTTGTCATAAAACTTATTCAGTTCTAAAATTTCATGAGCTAGTGTTTGTGTGTATGTGCGGTCTCTGTGCATAAAAATCATACTATAGGAGAGGAGATAGATAGATAGACAGATGATTGATAGGTAGATGATAGATAGATAGATAGATAGATAGATAGATACATAGATACATAGATACATAGATACATAGATGATAGATAGATGATTGAAGTCACAGTTGTGAAAAGCCCAGAGGAGTGTTTTGTTTTATGTTGCAGTTAGTTGTTTTTTACTTGCTTGCTCTTTTGAAGGAGTATATTCACACACACATACACACACACACATATGTTCTATTTTGATCCTATGTGGTTCATTTTACCTTTTCTTATCCTTCTCGCCCCTTTCTCATCACTTCTCATCAATCACCAGTGACTAAGACATGAGGAAAGACTCCTCCTCATAACACAACCATCATTAGTTCCTCAGGGAAGTCAGCGTCCTCCCCAAGCCCTCTCTTATCTATAGTAAGATGTTTACTTGACCCCATCATTTACAGGTCTTGTGCAGGTAACCATAGCAGCTGTGAGTTCATGAGTACAATGCCTATGTCTAGAGTTCTACATCACTCCTCCCCATCTTCCAGCTCTTACATTATTTTTGACACAGTGTCTATCTTGATCATTAGCTGGCTTGTTTGCAGAGTTACAGGACACTCTTGACAATAGCAAAGAAGTCCCAGACATTTGTTACTCTTCATGCATTCAGGCCATCTCCGTTATCCTTCCCTTCTCCCATTTCCTCATCCCATCGATCCCTTCTTTCTGCTCACTCAGCATTCCAACTCACCATGTCCAACATCTCTTATGTGTGACTGAAATTCATTTCCTATTTTAATATTATATTTATTCGTTTTCAAGATGGGACAGGGAAGATGGGTGCACCAGGGCCTTTAGGCACTGCAAATGAACTCCAGATGTGTGCACCACTTTGGGCATCTGGCTTTACATGAATACTGGGAAGTCAAACCTGGGTCATTAGGCATCAGAGAAAAAATGCTTTAACTGATGAACCATCTCTTCAGTCCCTGAAATCTATTTTCTATTTCACTCCTAAGATGTGAGAGACAGGAATGACAGGAGTACTGCATCTGTAAGGGAGAAGGAACAAAGAAAGCCCTCACAGTATTCTGATATATAGACTCTCTAATAATAACAATAATAAGCAATATTTTGTTACCTGCAAATATTAAATTCCACTTAGCAAGTGGCATATATCTTGTATTAAAATATCATTACATTGAAACATGGAAAACCCTTTTCCATTTTATTCCCTTGCCATTACAGTCTCTTGTTCTACCCTCTAGAAAAAGATGGAGAATGAAAAATAAAGAAATGCAAAACAGGATAAATAGCAAATGAATAAAGAGCAAACTTTACAAACTGAAAACACAATCTTTATATATGCTGCTTAGTTGCTAAGAGCATGATATGCTAATAAACCCAAAAGAAAACAGACTCAGGGTTAATAATTTTGTTTGTATCCAAAGGACCTTACCCTCAACTTAACTTCATTTTTTCTTCCTTTGTAAAAACAGCCTCAAGCATGCATATATATTACAAAAACCTTGTAGTATTGCCTTCTAATGCAAACAGCAAAATACCTAGAGTAACTGGTTCTATATAGTTTGTTTTCTCAATTGTCATAATAAATGGCATCTACTTTTCTGTTATTCTGTTATATAATACAAGATAATCACTATTTAATTTACAGAAAAGACATTTCATTGATTCTTAGATATCCTGGAGATGCACAAATACATACACGCACACACACACACACACACACACACACACACACACACACACACACACATATATATATATATATAAAATCTTTCAACTATTAAGTTCCATTAATATGATAACTGAATAGTCTCAAACATCTGCACAGTAAATCATCTCCATTTATTCTCTTACACATGTACAAATAATATACAATGCCTGTGGAAGAGGTTGTTTTCTAATGGTATTGCCCTACTATACCGTGTTTCCTGGATCCAACAAGCTGGATGCCACTTTCAATTGTCTTCCTCTCACTTCTATTTAAAGGGTATGATAGTTTCTTAGACTGTTACAATATCATTACACTCTTTAAAGTTTGCATGTTTTTCTTTTTCTTTTTGCAGCCCCTTCTTTTGAGTAATTACAGGCAAATATGTTAAGCAAAGTAGTATTTCCTATGAGCCATCACTTGGGCTTCTGTACAAGCTTAATTTTCTTCCACTCATGGAGTTGATAGTTTTCCTCTCAGATTGAATCCTTTGCAGTTTAAGAAAGACTTTCATTAGGCATGTCTACCCTACTATCAAGACTGACTAGTAATTTAAAAGCTCTAAAAGACACTTGTGGTGCTAAAACCTTTCATATGTTACATGTTCATCATATCCTTTCTCAGTACTGCATCACAGGCTTGGTGCCTGACATTTCTGGGATAACCAGGAATGCCGCCATCAGTAATTGGACTAGACATCAGTACATGAGGAGGTGACTTTCCCAGAAATTAGGCCTGAGCAGAACAATGTCAAGAAACTAATTAACAAGCATGGATAGCTTCAAGAACTAAGTTGGTGGTAAAGTTCTTAGTAACAGCATCAATTACCTCACTAATTAACATATTGTTATCACTGGAAATATCAGTGTTCATCTATGATAATGCCAAAGGTAACCTTGAACTCAGATTTTATATTTTGATGTGTGTCTTTGTTAATATATTTTTCTGTTAAGTATTTATGGAGATATCTGATGTCAACATATTATAATTGTGCATATATGTATCAATATGAATATATATGTATACAACATTGTCACTCAGTATTGTAATGATCTGTTTACTAGTGAAATGCAACCAATAGCCTGTGAGTTCAATGGAACTAACTTAGAAAACAGTTCACAGAGGAATAGGACAACATACATAGGCTATTAATCATTTGGAGATTTAATATGAAAATATTTGAGTACGTAACATAATTTTCATCAAAATTACTGATATTTTCCTTTTGACCATAATTCTCTCTCTCTTTTGTAAAATATCTGGAATGGGCTATAAGAGTACAAGAACTTTAGTAAAAGCAGATGTTATATTGTGGTATGAAGCCATCATTCAGAACTATGGAATGTCCAAACCTCCTTGTCACACTTTGGCAACTGGGGACTATATGTCTGTTCTGATATCTTGATACTGCGACATAGATGATTATCAGCAGGTAGTTATTACAAATAATTTATTTAAATCTCAATATTGCAGAGAATAGTCAAACTTGCATTTGAGGCTCAAAGAAGATAACTGCCAGTCCCATTCTATTTTTAGCTCTCATCAGATTGGCAAATAGTACCTATTAGGTCATATCAACCTTTGTTTAATATAATGAAACTATATTAAATGTTTCATCTGGATAGCATGCAATTTTTATGGTAAAGTATGTTAAATCTTGGAACTTTACTATTTTTGTTTTCGAGTCATATCTGAAGCCATAATTTTAAATTCTAGCTACAGCCAAAATAGACTAATTTAATATCACAATGTGGTTTTATTAGTCATAAAATTCCTTTAAGTAGTTCTATTTATGTTCAATTAATAGCTCTGCATTTAACATATAACTTTATGGAAATGCAGCAAAGCAAATATTCCACAATTATATTTGAGAAATTTGCAGATTTTAGCAGAATATTACCTATGTTGCTCAGATACTATTCAAAATAAATTTTTCATCATCTAAATAATTCATCAGAGCATATAATAAAAAAGCAGATAAGTAATTATCTCATGACAGAGGACATCTTAGTGAAATACAGACAAATCTGTAGCAATAGCAGTGAGAAAAGTCCATTTTATAAAAGTTAGAAGGGGTGAGCTTAACTCCTGGTATTTCCTGTAATCAATGAATAGAGAAAGAGTAGTGAAAGATGGGCCTCTGAGTACGATAGAGCCAAGACACAGCTCCTTGAGGAAAAAAATAAAATAAAAAAAAAATATATATATATCCTTATGTCTTGGGAGTATGCAGGGTACTTGGAGATATGATGGACAAGGTATTTGGAGATAAAAGAAAATCCTTGAGAAAATAATGATTTAATTTCTTTCAATTTTTTTCTATTTCCCTGTTTTTACTCTTTTTCTGTGTGTTTCTCTTTGACTTTGAATGTTTCTTGTCTCCTGACAGAAACCATTGAATTCAGAGAACTCAGGTGACAACAGCTGACTCTGAAGTTCTTAAACTTGGAATCCTCTTTCACAGGGAAATAAATGGTGTCTGTGTTGAGCTTTCAACCCAGTCATCAGATGTGATTCATTTTTCTTTCAGCTAAAACACATTTTGCTCACATCTAAAGCAATATGTTTCAAATGGAAAACTCTTAAGTGAGATTTGTTTTTAGAAATCTTGTAAGGGAGTCCATTTTTAGGTATTATTTATGTTTCTGACTGTCTAGTTTAAATTGAGGAGGTCCAATGGCATTGGTTAGAAAAGTATGAGAAATTCTAATATATATGTGGACTCAATGTCAGAAAATACCAATGCTTTGATTGATTTCAATTGATAGTCATTTTTTTTTCTTTTACCTAAATCTTTGAATCTGCTAGTGGCTGTAGCAAATTATTATACAATCTTCTGCCTGAAATCACTAACTGATATATGGACATCAACACTCCAGATCCTAGACTGTTGAATGTTAATAGACGATGGACAAAAACATTCATAGATATGCACTCAAAAATGAAGCTTAACCTATGTATCAAAATTATTTTAAATATTTTTCATGTTTGTTGCTGTATGGAAGTTGTAGTTAGTTTCAAATAACCATTAGTAAGGGTGGTAGTTTGAATAGATGGCCCCCGATATTTACAGCATTTTATTACTTTGTAGTTTGGATCTGCAGCCACCTGGCTAGAGGAGGTGTGGTGGTGCGTTTAAAATTCCAATCTGAAGATATACAAAGGGGAACCTGCAGTTCCTGAAGTGTGCTGTGTGGCTTTTAGCTTGAGGTCTCTCTCTGTTTCTCTCTCTCCCTCTCCTCTCTCTCTCTCTCTCTCTCTCTCTCTCTCTCTCTCTCTCTTTCTCTCTGCTAGGGCCTGTAAAAGCAGGCCAGCTTTTTCTGCTATTATGGAACCTCCCTGGATCTGTAAGCTTCAATAAATATCCCTTCCTCCATAACTGTGCCTAGTTTGTAAGTTCACCTCAGGGAACCTGAAGCTGTCTACTACAGTAAGTAAATAGTGAACAGTGTTATATTTGTTACTTTTCATTTCACTGCATGCCACACAAAAGCAACTTAAGGAAGAGGAGGTTGACTTTTGCTCACAGTTTCAGGAGACGCAGTCACCCATCTCAGGAAGCCATGGCAGCAGGAGGCTAAGGCAGCAGTCACCTTGCATCTTCAGTCAGAAAGCTTCAAATAACAAAGGCTGGTCAGCTCATACCTCTATTTTACTCAGGCCAGGACCCCAGTCTAAGAGATGATGGTTCTCACAATTAAGGTGAGTCATTCCATATCAGTTTAGAAACTCTCTCATTGACTTGTCTAGAGGTTTTTCTGCTAATTAGTCCTACGTCATGTCAAGTTGACGGTATTAACCATCACTAGTACCAAGGGCAAGCAATATCGTCTATAATATATAGCACGATTTCCTTTATTTAAGAAGCTTCATTAGCATATGTTTTCTCTTTACTTTAAAAAATATCATATTACCGTAGAACAAACATTATCCTATTCCTATTTTGTTTGAGTCAACTTTTTAACTTAACTTTTAAAGTTAGTATAGATAGTAATATCTTTAATTATTATATATCACACATGTATGTTGTTATACTTGTTCTTCTTAGACATCCTTCCCAAATTCCCTCAGTCTTGACACCTAACTGTCTTTTGCTATTTCCTGTCCTCCTCCTTAACAGCCTCACTTTTGACATTCATGACATGTGATGATTAATGTCTGTTGTCTAGTTGACTGGATTTAGGTTCACCATGGAAACAAATCTCTAGGCATGCCCATGATGGACATTCTGGATTAGGGTAGTAAAGGTGGGAAGATCCACCCTAACTGGGGGCTGTGACCTTCCATGGTGGGTTGTGTGTGCTCCCTTGACTGTGTACAAAGGAGAAAGAGGAGTGGCCGCATTCACTGCTGCTGCTCCCTGTTTCCTCTGTTGTGAATGCGGCGTGACCAGCCGTACTTCATGCTCTTGCTGCGGCCATAACACATTCCCTGCTATAAGGCACTGTGACCTGGAAATGTAAGTCAAAACAAATCTGTCCTCCCTTAAGTTGCTTGGGTCAGATATTATGTTTCTGCAACACAAACATGTATCTCATTATCCTCTTTTCTCACTCTTCCTCCTGCTCATTGTCCTACACACACACACACACACACAGAGAGAGAGAAAGAGACTCAACGTGTGCACACACACAACATATTTTGAATGCCGTATGGTCTTCTTTGACTATTTAACGTATGTAAACCAAGTCACTAACCTCTTTGCTTTTGGTCACTCATTCTGGGTGTATAAACTGTCCCATAATTATTTTCAAGATATTTGGCTGAAAGAAAAATACAGAAACATTGTAATGTAGTGATCACTAAGCTGTTCATAACCAATAACAATTACAACTGAATAATATATTTGTATTGATTTTTATTGACCTTATGCTTTCATTTCCCTTCCTTTCTCCCTCTCTTCCTTCTTTTCTCTCTTTCTGTCTTCCTTCCTTTCTCACTTTCTCTTTTCTTTCTCTTTCATTTCTTTTCTTTCTTTTTACAGAGAGGCAGGATCTCTCTCTGTACTCAAGGCTGACCTTTAATGCACAATTCTCTTCTCTCTGCCTCATGAGTACTAAGATTTCAGGTATCCATTGCCACAATATGTTTGGTTTTCTACCTTCCATTCAATTCATGCTCTTTTCAGTTCTGAGAAATCCGATGGTCCCTTTTCTGTCTTAGCAAGTAAAATAGGCAGGAAGAAAGTTGTACTCATCATTAGATCTCCCTGCTCTTAATATAAAGAGAAAAAAAAATAAGAAGGAAAATATTTTTCTCTATAAATGTATAAACATTTGACCTATGATATAAAAAGTATAAGAGTAAAAAGTATAAAAAGAGTATGTTTTGAATTATTACTATTATGAAAACCAGTGACAATTTGTCAGGAACAATATGTAGCTTCCTAGTCAAAACTTTTAAGAATAAATGTATTCTCTGTACTCCTAACATGCCATGTCTCCTTTCCATGACTGGATACATAGTGGTATGTCTCTGGGGAAATGGAGAAGCCAAGATATTGAAAATCTGGGCAGCTGAACCACCTTCTGGAAGCAGGCCATCTCCCACTTAAGAACAAACTCCAGAATCAGCAGTGGAACAAGAAATAAACTTGAATTGCAATTGGATGTTTATCACCCATTTGTGGCCATCTTGCTACACTGTCAACTGTTACGGTGTTCTATATGGAAATGTGTGTGTGTGTGTGTGTGTGTGTGTGTGTGTGTACAATTTCCAATGTTAAGTGTCTTTTTTATAGTTTGATATTATTAATTTTAATTTTATTAATTTATTAATAAATAAAAATAAATTATTACTAATGTATTAATTTATCTATTAATTTTTATTTATTGCACAGCTAATTTGGTATATTTGTGTATAGGCATAGATATTTACATGGACACATATACTAGGTCAGTTTGTATTTGTGAACAGAGCACAAAATGTACCACTATGTGGTCATACCAAAATCACTGCTTTCCACTAGATTATGTGTCCACTGTATGCTTGAGAACAGAGAAACTTTCAATATAAAGAGAATTGATTGTTTTGTGGGAATGCTTAGCTCACTGGTAGCTCAGAGTCTTTTACTAGGTTTGGGGAAAGTTAGAAAGAAGAATGAGAATATTTATGTATATAAAAGAACCAAAGAAGTCTGTAACTGAGGGAGGTCTCTGTGGTGGAGTATGTTTCCAGAACTGGATAATGGTGTTGCCAGCCAAACTGGCTGTCTCGGGGAGTGGAAGTCATCTTTTAATCATAGAAAAAGAAAACTGAGGAGCTGATTGTGGAAAGGTTCTGACATCAGGCTTCATCCTGACTATCCCTCAATCACTCCTATTCTCCCCCTGAATGGAGATCGTTAGATATTTAACCAAAAGACCCTGGAATAAGAATAGTATAATAATAATAATTAAAAAAACAAATGTTGACCTTTCTGGTCACTTTATCTCCTTTGGCATTTAAAGACAACTCTGGTTTTTCTTGGCTCCAACCACCTAAAGTAATGTTTGGCTGTCTTACCTTTCTGTCCTGGGTCAAATCTGCCTGCAGTTGATCTCCCAGGAAGGCAAGCTGGGGAAATAGCTTTGACTATATGGTAAGCAAAGGCCACCTAAGGGTAGTTTGGTTATCAGGGCTGCCTTAGTTAAGTGCAGAAGACATCCAAGGGGCCATTCTTTGAAAGATAACACGGGGCATCAAAGAGAAGGCTAAGGAGGACACAAATGATAAAGGGATTTTGTTTGTTTGCCTGTTGTGTTTTTATGGTGCCACTGATATAAGTTAAGACTTTCTACAAGCTAGTTAAGTGCTTTACCCTGAAACACATCCCTAGCTCTTTGGGGGTAAATAAATACGTTCTGATTATTCTTTTTAGAGATATCTATATCTATCAAATTAATAAGAGGCATAAGCAAAAGGAATAGAAAATTATTTATAAGTTTAAAAAGTATTCTTATTGTCATATTACCTGAATTCAGTTGCTGAGATACAATTGAAGGGTTTCAAAGCAGTTAACAGGTATATAAAGAGCTATAATGTTGCTAACACCTTAGTTATAGGACTTTAATAAAAAATAAGGAAGGAGAAAATAAATGGAATTTAGAAAAGCAATAGGGAAATAAAATATTAAGGCACTAAAGGAAGGCAAAATGCCTTCAAATCCAAAGGTCTTATTGAACAGTAACATAGACAGACAAAACATAGGCTTGCACATGAACTTCTACAGAGGGGAAACTGGGAAAATGCTAAGACAGCTTACTTTAAATGAATGCAGCATAAGAAATATTACCATTAAATAAGGTCCTCAATCCCACAGAAAAAGGGAAAATTATTTTGAAAATAACAGATGTGAATCAATGAAATAATATATTTGTGAAATAATTTATTTTAGAAACAAGGTTAAATGGCTTGTTAAATATTGGTAGGCTTGAAGTACACTGGGATTTGATTCCTCTTACATAATGACCAGTTTATAACATCAAGGACTAGAACTGTAAGGCTAATTAATGGGACACAAGATATTTGCCCTGGGGGTGGGGATGGGGAAAGCAAATCATCTGGAACAGCCCACTAATGGATAAGTATCTAAACCTGGTTCCAGAATCTCTAAGCCCTGTATGATTATTAAATAGCAGGAAGGTTTTGATAATGAATGAAGGCATGTAATTAATTGCTTCTTCCTATATCACTCAATCACTTCCAACCCTCTCAACAGGATAAAAATCCCTTTAAAAACATTGCCTTTGCACCAGTGTTTAGAAATATTGCCTAAAATACCAATCAGCATAACGGTCCTCTGGTCATTGTCTACTCTCACCCCCCGTGAGGCACTTTACTGTATTCTACAAAGTGTGCATGTTCCACAGGACAGTGTGTGCGGCTCATCTGCGTTCATTTATGAGAGACCTTGATGCAGACCCTAAGGAGAGAACCACCCAGCATACCTCAAAAGGGCCCCTGCTGAAACTATGAATAATTGGGCAAAAAGCAAGAGTGCTGCTTTCGCAGTGAACCTGATACCAGTAAGCACAAGGGTAAAGGAGATCGACACAGAGAACAATCAACTCCTACCAAACCAGATATCCACAGACACAGAGGCTCCCAACACCTCATCACTGAAGCAGACCTAAAATGAACCCGACATGGCTCAGGGAAATTTGCGGAAGAGGGGGGCAGAAAGAATGTCCCAGCCGCATGTTGGGTCATGATACACAAAGACATTGCCTCCTACCCATAACTGATGGCTAACCCCACAATATGCATGACCCATATACCCCAACAGGGAGGGTCCCTGTGGAGGGGGAGGACAGGGAGGAGGCTAACAATGGTACCAACTTGCATATATTCACTGAGTACAAAGCGAAAAAAAAAAAAAAAAAAGTCTAGGGAGCTACATTGAGGCCACAATGAGAACCAGTTGAAATAGGAACATTTTAGGAAGGGATGGTATATTTAAAGAATTTTTATGCAAAAAGAGGGAGGGAGGGAAGGAGGGAGAGAGAAATAGAGAGAGGGGGGCTAGAATCACAGATGAGAAAAAGCAGCATGGAGTTAAATGACGTATGTATGGTTTTCTGCATCCTACTCTTAATGGACCAGGGAGCTAAGTGACAGAATTGTAGCAAGTACGCTTTTCTAAGTATACAAATTCTGTGTAATAGACACATAGTTTGACAACAGATGATTTTTGTAATGTGCTAAAAGGTATTTGCTGAAAAGAGAAATACATAGTTTAAAATACCATAAAATACACAACAAAATTTTTAAAAATCATTTTCAATTTCCAAAATATGGAACACATGTACAATCTGATATTTTACAGGCATTCATGGTGACACTGCATTTCTTTCTACATAATAAGTATATGCAGTTTGAATAAACATTAACATGAATGTAATAATGTTTGATTGCCAAACTCAAGCTATTTAAATAAAAATGATAGAAAATGAAAGAGATTTATCTTCCATAGATAATAATTTGCAGATAAATGGTAGGAGGTTTAAAGAGACCTAAACAGAATTAAATTTGTACTTAGGTAGGCACCTAAGTTTTCATTATATTTGTGGAGGTTCAAGAGATAGACATTGAAGAAATGAAATGATTACCATGTTTGCGCATTAATGAAAGACATAGTAGTAACATTTTAAAAGTCTTAACAATAGAAACACAAATATAAGAATGGGAAGATTTTTGGAGGAGCAAAGATGGGAATAATGGGATGTGAGATGCCAATATCTGTCATTCCTGAAGCACAATATTTTGTACTTAAAACATATCGAGAAACTGATGTAAACAGAGACTGCTGTTCCCCTTCTATTCATTTAGATAGATAGATAGATAGATAGATAGATAGATAGATAGATAGGGAATGGTGTGTGTGGTGTGTAGTGTGTGTGTGTGTGTGTTGGTGTGTCTTTGTTTGCGTGTGTAGGTGCCTGTGCATAATGGTTATTGGCATGTGGGAGGCAAGGTGGATTTTTTTTTTCAATTTTTCTTCAAATTACTCTTTTGAGAGTCTTGAACAGAACCTAAAGCTCACTGATTTGGCCAGATTTGCTAGCCACAGCAAATCCTGGGGATTCTCCTTTATCTGATCCCCAGTTTGGGGATTACAGATGCATGCCACCACCCTCATCTTTCATGTTCATGTCAGGGCAGGTAATGGGGGAGTATCCAAACTCAGGTCATCACACCTGTGGGTCAAACACTATCTACTGAGTTTTTTGAAGTTATTTTTGTTATTACAAACTAAGGAAAATGAAGAAACAAAATTTTATCTTAAACCTCCACTCATGGTCAGCTATTTCCATGCTATCAAGTTTCATTTCTATGCCATTTCTCTGGATTTAGCAGTCACTGTGCAGAATACAAACTCATGATCCAGAGGCTACATTTCCAAGGCAGCCATTTTATTATTAACGAGCTCACTCATTCAGCTGTTTTACTTTAAGGTTATGACCATGCACTTTAAATCTGAAGAATTTATTTGAGAAACAATTCAAACTCATTGTGGATATTTTCCTTTTTACTTATTTGTGCTTTTGACAATCTGGAGCACATTAAACTAAACAGTGCTCAGTGTGGTGCAATGTGGGCCCATTGCAGATCACATGGGTGACATAGAAGAGGAATTCCAGTATCTCAACATGTATAGGGAAGTAACAACATGGGTTAGGGAAGTAAGTGATGGTGTCAACCAGCCCCACTCTGCAGGTGTCACCTGGAGTTTATTAATGGATGTGGCACCCTAAGGAGTTTCTAGTAAGGTTGCTGATAGAGTAATGGCATGTGTTATATGCCCACAGGATGCTCTCTGTAAAATTCTTTATGTTTGCATTTAGATTTGTCTAAACATTTGAACATGTATATTAGCCATTAGAATAAATTCAAAATACTTATTCAGAATATCTACTTTAAAAGTATTAAACCAGCTCATAAAATAGGATACATTTATTTATTTATCATTAGTTTTAATTCTTTTAGGGAGGATCTCTCTATGGAAGTACGGTGGGCATCTTACCTCAGTATTTCCAATTCTGGGATCACATGCCTGGGCCCAAACTTGGTTTGATATTTTATAATTACAATATTTTCATTAATTCATATAGAATATATCTTTCTAAATGCCTAGGAATTTTCACTCCCACATAGCACCTCAGTCCCCTAGAGACTGAGTATTAACTTTGTAATGTATAGATCCCCACACACAATGGCAATGTAGAGTTTATTTTTTTTTAAATGATATGAATTTCAAGATGATGATAGTAGCACATTAACCAAGTCTGATGTTCCTCATGGACTGGGCTCCCAGTGACTGGGGAGGTCTCTCTGTCTTACACTCGAACAAAGCCAATCCCACCAAGGTGGGCAGCTCAGAAGACACCTGGCACAGTGAAGATTGCTTGAAGGAGGACAGGATGTGTATTCCTATAGACATTTTTCCTGTCTATCCTGATAGTTCCAATACCTTACCAAGTGATAGGACTAAACTTCCTGAACAATAAACCTTTCAAATTATCTTTAATCATGTAACAAATCAGTCATCTTCTTTCCTGTATGAGGAATTACCTAAAATGTTCCAAAAAGCCTTTGTTCAGGAGACCTGTGCCCTCTGATTTTTTTTTCTTTTTATATTTTTTTTTTTATTTATTTGAGAGTGACAGAGTGAGAAAGAGGCAGAGAGAGAGAAAGAGAGAGAGAATGAATGGGTGCGCCAGGGCCTCCAGCCACTGCAAACGAACTCCAGATGCATGCGCCCCCTTGTGCACCAGGCTAAGGTGGGTCCTGGGGAATCCAGCCTCGAACTGGGGTCCTTAGACTTCACAGGCAAGCACTGAACTGCTAAGCCACCTCTCCAGCCTTGCCCTCTGATTTTTAACTTGTCCTAGTCTTTCTCCAGTGTTTTCTGGAAATAATCTTACATTTCATAGTGAGTAAAATCTCTCCATAGGTATAAGTACTTATTTTCTATTTTCATCAAGAGAATACAAGATTATATACTTTTTACCTCAGTATAACAGCAAAGATTTTGTTAATATAATGGAATCTGGAGGTAATAGCTTTATTGTGGTCCTTGCAACAACCCATGAAAATAGTGTAGCTATTCTCCAGTTCCACAGATAAATAAACAGGCACAGTGATATTAACTTGGTCAAGTCCTGATGATAGTAATGTGCTCCCACATTTTTTTCTGGATTCAGTAGCCAATTTAATATGATCAAAGTCTTTAATTTTCTTATAAATATGATATCACTTGGTTTGATTTTAAAGGTCTCTGGTATCTTTTTTGTGTGTCCGAAACTAACCAGTGTTGGAGAAGACTATATTAGATGCAAATGACATTCAAATACTCTCTTTAATTATCAACAATGTAATTATGTGTTATTTTTACATCACACATTTTTTCTACTGTAAAAAATTAAATGATTGCATACACAATTAGGGAATTTTGTTCTCATTTGCTGCTTACTGTGAACATAAGCCCAGTGATTTAATTATTCTGCATCTATTGATTGCTCTTCAAGTGCCCTGCTCCTATAACTAGGATCTGCAGTAACTAAGATTGCTTTAAATCTTTCCTTTAACAACCCTCTTGGCTTCATTTTTCTTCTGTCCCCTTTTAAAGATAATAGGGTTTTGCCAGATGTGAGGTTTTCTGGAAACGTGTGTACTGGCTCTTCTACAGAAGTCAAGCTTGAAGAAAACTGTTTCACTGTGTTCCACTGAAGGGTACCTTTATCCGTTGCTCTTTTAGCACTCTGAACCATCACTGTGGGTGACACTACATAAATTAAATATGATGTAGATCATAATTAGTTATATGGAAATATAAAATAATTTCTCAGAACAAAATTCCCTTGTAAATAAAAAAATGATTTAGATATTATCTTCTTGCTGGTACTGATGGCTGGGGCCCTTCTTACCTGCCTAGATTTGATGAGGCATCCCTGCAAGGGTTTACCTAAAAACAGAGAATGTGCCTTTAAGTGGAATAGTGCCTCTGAAGACAGATAACTCTCACATCTGTAAAGAGGCCTTGATTGATGACCCTTTTGGTGCTCAAGAATGAAAGAATTGGGGCCAAGTAATGCTGCTGGCTCCATTTTGTCAAAAAGCATAGGCAATGCCTCTAGTTGGAGAGGAATAAGGGCCTGGTGGGCTCTTGCTCTGAAGAGAAAGCACAGGTCCATTACCTGTCCACGAGCACGCCTCGCTGGTGAGTCATCTACCTTTTTGCTGTCACCCTTCCCTGCTCCATCAGTCACCTCCTCAGTGCCAGGACCAACCACCAGATCAGAATCAGGGAAAGGCTTTATTTCAACTTATATTTTTGATAGAAGAAATGGCAAGAGAGAATGGCATAGCATGAGTAGACAGCTGGGCATCCTGTCTTGTTATATACCAGCAGGGAGGAATTAGCAAGGGTGAACTCTTTAGCACTGGCAAGAGGGGCTGGATGATAGAATCCCAGAGCCTGCCCCTAGTTACACATCTCTTCCAGCAAGTTTCCACCTCCCAGAGGCTCTCCTAGCTGGGATTAATTCCAAGGTTTCATTGCTAAGACACGAGGCTAAGAGGACATTTTACATTCAAATTGCCGCAGCTGAAATCAAAACACAGCCTCTTTTACCTTCCAATATAGCATGAAGTGCATCAGCTCTCCAAGAACCCATCAGGCCTAGAACAACAGATTGGGCATCCAGCTTCCTTAACTGAACAATCAATGGGGTCTCCTCTTTCCCTGCAGGCAGACAGCCATTGTTAAACCACCCAGCTCATTTCCTGTAAGCCAAAGAAATTAATTAGCTATGCAATATATACTCATCCTGTACATTATTTTCCTTTAGAATATCCTGACTATCCAATTACCTACAATAATAACTTTTAAAAACAGATTGAAAGTAAATAGTATCACCTTAACACTTTGGGGATGTTTATACAAACATAATTTACTTAAATAATGTAAGTAATATTTAATGTTAATTTTCATATGAATTTAAACATGCATATGCCATCATTTTACATAGAACTTTTATGATTGGAATTTACTTGGTAATTTAGATGAATTGAAAGGAAATTGCATATACTAGAAAACTAGGTTTTTTTTTTACTATTATTTCCATTGTTTTCTTATTTATCACAAAGAAGCACATTATAACTAACCCATCATATAAACTGATTCATCTCAGATAGGACAATAGCTATCCATTGGAATAAAGATGTAATTTACAGGATATTATTTCATCATTCATTCTGTTCCAACTGTGGTAAGCTAGAAAGGTTCTTTTATTCTCTCATGAAACTTGGGTGTATTTTTTCCTTAACTAATTTCATGGGTTAGATTTTCGAAATATAGCAGAGAACCAGATAGCTAGAAATGTGTTCATTTTGCCTAAAATTCTCCCCCTTTTTTTCTGAGACCATCAATTTCCATAGTGAAATGTAAAGGGTTGAATAGCTTTTTATGAATAAAAAAATCTATTATATATTTTTCCAGACAGAATAATTACCTAACAACAGGAATGGCATGTTACAGAAAACTCACTATTATCTTTTACTGAAATGAAACAGAACTTTTCAAAAGAAGGAGGAAATAAATCAACAGAGCACACCAAGCAATATGTTTTGTGACAAAAGAAGTTTAATGAAAGGGACATCATGATGGTTGGTCCTTTGTTATGTGGACTGATGATTACTGCTAGGATAAAAGAGTGAAGTATTATTAAAAATTTGAGGTAATTATTTCAATTTATTATTTCTTTTTATACTGATGACAGTATATGACTTTGAAAAGTGTGTGTGTGTGTGTGTGTGTGTGAAAAATTGAGAAGTGGAGGATAAAACTAAAACTCCTACTCAGAACATGAAGGCTAAAGATGACATACACATGATTTTTAAGCAAGTAGATTTAAGCAGGTTAATCTAAGAGAATAAAGTGTTCATACTGACTAGAATATAAACTATGACAATAGAAATCACTGCTATATCCTTGAATACTAAATATACTTGAAAACATTTTTATAATTAATATTTATTGATTTTCAAGTACTTTTCCAGACATATCAAAACAAGAGAAACAATCACCTAGGGATTATGGTGTACCCTACCCCTTGGGAGAATGGAGGCATGTAAAAAGGGTGAAAAGCTTGCTACCTAGCAAGTTCAGGTACACAGCAAGTTCAAAGATAGCTATATATATATATATATATATATATATATGAGTGAGCGAGAGAGCGAGAGTGAGAGGGAGAGAGAGAATTGGCTCATGAGGGCCTCAGCCACTGTTATTGAACTCTAGACACTTCTGCCACCTAGTGGGTATGTGCAACCTTGCACTTGCCTCACCTTTGTGCATCTTGCTTACATAGGATCAGGAAAGTTGAACATGGGTACTTCAGATTTGCAGGCAAGCACCTTAATGGCTAAGGCATCTCTCCAGCACGTGTGTGTGTGTGTGTGTGTGTGTGTGTGTGTGTTCTTAATGAAAGTATATTTAAGTGGGTAGAAACTTATAACACTCCCATATTGTAATAGGTTGAACTGTGCCTCATGAAAACCTGTCAATGTTCTACCTCCTAATTTCTATGTAAGTGATGTTATTTGGAGATACATACTTAGCTATGATCTCAAGAAACTATTTTAAAATCAGAATTCAGAGTGCAATTTTTTCTTCGTTATTTTTGTAGTGATAGGAATTGAATCCAGGGCCTTGTACATGCTAGGTAATGCCATAGATAATACATGTCCCATAAGGGTAATTTTTATGACATGATACATGTTTACATAGAAAAGCTTGAAACATCTGGTGCTTTTTTAATCACATATATCTGTTTGGAGCATATTCATCAGTAATCCAGTATGATGTTTCTTCACTCTCTTGAGCTCTGCTTTGAACACTATGAATGTGTATTCCATTGAGTCTTCTAGGTCTCCATTCAAATGTTAAGAATTTCAAATTAATGTGAAAACTCAAAAGCAAATCTTTTCCTTTTTCATAAGAAATAAATGGCAAATGCCACCTTCTGTGTGTTAATGCTTAGAACCTTGAAGACATGTTTAGTTTCATTCTTACTCTCACACTTGATATTGTGGCTCATATGAATATAGCTGTAACCACTTGGGAAGCTTGTTAATTATTTCTCATAAAGATAAACATGTTCAGAGCATTTTCATTTGAGAACCAAACTGGAAACAACCCAAAACATTTAGCCCCAAATTGGAATCAAACTCTCCATTAATAAGAGAAGGGATAAACAAAGTTTGGATTTTATACAACAGAACACTTACCAGACATGAAAGGCAACAAACCATAGGGGTGTGAGCCTCAAAAATACCATGCTGAACTAAAGGAGCCGGGTGGTAGAAGAGCACAGATGATTTCATTTACATGAATTTCTAGAAATCTGTGGCTAATCTGGGCAGGAGGGGGAATCAGAACATTGTTTGCCTGGGGTGGGTGGGTTATAGTGAAATGGGAAGGAAAATGATAAGTCCTTGCAATGATGCAAATGTATATACACTAATACAGTTGTGAAACATCCAGATATATGCAGTTGCCAAGATTCTTTAGATTTCATATTCATGCTCTGTGTATCTCACAGTATATATCTTATAACTCAATAAAACAAGAGAATGTTGCATGCACATATGTTTATGCTATTCAGAATGTTAAAGCACAGAAACTTGAATATTAACTGCCAGACTTAATGAACTGAACATCCATTGTACTTTGGAACATTTTTCCCAACGCAAAACAGTACCTTGTACTATTTCCTTGTACTCCCTTTGCTTTCTTTGCTTAGTACACACACACACACACACACACACACACACATTCACACATGCATGCAAATATGCATATTTCCTGAAGAACTTAATCCTTAGCTCATGCATTACATTGTTTGCAAGTTTAAGTTACACAAGGGGTAGATAACTACATGTAGGATTCTTCAATGTGCTTGATATTTCTGTTGAGGAGACTTTTTCAACATCAGTGCCACAGTGTTTGCATGGCTTGTCTCTCATAAAATCTTTCAGCTGCAGTTGTAGTATGTGAGCCTATCTGAAAGATCTCCAATTCTGTAAAAGCTTATTTTTGCATGTTTACCAATTGAGCACGTGGGATTGCATTTTAGGTCTGGTGTTCAATAAGGATATAATTGACTTATTTCCATGTGGATAACAAATGCCATTAGTACCAGTAGTTAAACAGGAGTCCTTTTTGTTGGTCCTGTGAATACCTGTGTTCTGTCACACATAAAATCTCCAGGTAAGTGTGGTACTCTCCTGGGAGGGTGACTCTGTTCCATTTCTCTGCTTTTATGTTCATGTTGCCCTCATTCTGACATCTGCTGAAAGCGTCTGAACAAGCTGGTCCTTCTCTGCCATCTCTGTTCCTTCTCCATGCTTACAGGAGTAACTGACCATAGAGTTCAACTGGCATTTTATTTTATTTTATTCTGATATATTTTTATTATTATTTATTTATTTATTAGAGACAGAGAGAGGGACACAGAGAGACAATGAGAATGGGCCTCCAATCACTGCAAATGAACTCCAGAAACATGTGCCCCCTTGTGCATCTGGTTTAGGTGGGTCCTGGAGATTCACACCTGGGTCCTTAGGCTTCACAGGCAAGATCCTTAAGCACTAAGCCATCTCTCCAGCCCCTACCAACTGGCATTCTTGAACCAGGCTACCTGATTCCTTTAGTAAGAAATTTCATTTGCATTGCACTAAACATATTGAACTGGTAGGAATACTTTCTGAGCTATATTAGATTTCCTACCTCTCTATGATACATTTTGAACTTATATCAAAAAGTAATTGCTATTAAGCTTTTCTTTTCTTATATTATGTTGTATGAAACTTTTTAATATTCCTGTCTCTGAATATGTTTACATAGAAGAAAACATATCTATTTGAATGATAATGAGATATGTGAGCCTGACATTTCCATATTCACACATCATGTAACTATTCAATGTATGTTAAGTTTATACAATTAGTTTATTTTATTCATGATCAAGACTTTGTTTTCAATTGGTAATTTATGGTTGTTTTACCATATTTAAATAACGTAGTTATTTATCAAAATGGAGACATGTCAGAAGTGTTTAAATTTAGTGCATCAACTTGATTAGGCAAGAGTAAACAGTAATTCAGTTAGAGTAGATCTCTAGGGATGACTATAGAGGTATCTTATAAATGTGCTGAAACTGTAGAATCAAGGGACCATAACTAGTTGGTGCTTTATAAGGTGTAAGAGTTTCATTTGATTAGGGAAAAGACCTTATGAACAAGGGAAAAAAAAATCAACCTGAAACCTTTCCTACAAACATTGAATTGGACCTGCCCTCACATAAACCAGTTCCTTGAAGTGTCTTTGTATCTATTGGTTTGAATCCTTTGGAAAACCTGAACACAGACTATCTCAGTCTCTATGTTTGATCTCTTGTCCTTCCTCCTTTTTCAACTAGAAGCTAGAAGCAGATTTTTTTATTGACTGTGTTAATATGCGGACATGCAGTAATTTGAGCATGTTTCCCTCCTTTGCTTCTTTTTATCCAACCTCTCCCCTACCCTGCATCCCCTGAAGACCTTCTTTCAAGTTATTCCATCTTATATTTTATTATGTCTTTCTTTTTGTTCTGCTCAGTGGGAGGAAACCCATACCTAGTATTCAGAATCCAGTCAAAACTCCAAGGTTTGAACTTCTTCAACCCCATGAGTAAGGTTCCATTGTCCTTTGGCTGAAGAAAAACATTATGCCCTATCAAAAAAGCCTTCTAATTGTGTATGTTTAATCACATTGACTAACTAATGTTCTTCTCCCTTTTAGGTAAATAACCTTCTTTTTACAGATGACAGGAAATAGGAAAACCTGAGACATCACAATAACAAGAACTAGATAAAGAGTGGGGTTTAGCACTGGATGAGTCATTTTTGTCACAGCCACCAGGCACCATAGCTCAGGGAGCATTGTAGAGGTAGGCATAGGAATTATGTAGTGCTGTGCTTACAGCTAGAGAGAGGTTTTCTATGGAGATGGTGGTAAACAGTGAGGAGACCCAATGCATCAAATTACAAAATAAGAAGCTGTCAAAATCTCAACAAGAAATGAAATATCTACCTCAACTCCCAAGCCTTAGGGAATATTACAGAAGATGGAGAAGAAAAAAATGTAAGAGGCACAGGGAATGTAGGGGTACCAGTCTTCTTGACAAAAAACAACTGCTATACTCATGACCACACAGTCAACACTGATATAACCCCATCAACACTGTGACATGAAGGATGGAGAAAGACAAAAGGACTGGATACAGGCAGATTTTTGCAACCCTTCCTCTACGATTGTTGTCCCATCTCGACCCTTCCAGGCTGAGAAACACTGTTCCTCAGTATGTCAAAGCAGAGAAACTCCTGGTCACCAAAGCTGGTTACAGAAACCAGCAGTGATACCTCTGGACTTGCTCACTATTAAGGTTTAACTCCTTCAATATGATTATTCCCTTCTAGGTAATGATATTTCTTCTTTCCTATATAGTCTCTGCATTAGAATAAGTGGATCAATATTCCTTATTATATTCACAGCTTTCTGTCTGCACACTCAGTGAGGGATAATTTTTCCCATGATTTTGAGATATTACTCTAATGATTTTCTACTGAATACGTTTTCCATTGAATTTCTCTTTATTATATTTTTTTAGAAAATGAAATGAGTATGGGGTAAAATCATAGATTATATGTCATTTAAAGGAAGAATTTTAGGTAACCATTGTCCAATCAGAGCATACAAAGTATTCAGTACATTCTCTAACCTTGTACACACTTCTAATGTCATATACACAACATAATAGCATAGGTTGCTCATAATAGAAACTCAAATTTTAATGGAAGGTACACAGTTTTTGAGAATCTCCAAGGTTAACCATAAGCATATCTTTAACCTAGAGTCTCCATTGGAGCAAGTAAAAATCTGCACACACATCCACTGAGGTTCTCTTTGACTTATGAGCCGTTTCCCTCAAAGAATTTCTTTTACAGAGCTACAGTATATGTTGATAGAAGATGAAAGATAAATCTATCCTGGCCTGAAACAAAGAACAAAAACAACTACAGACAATCCACAGAAAGAATAGAACTTAGATATTTGTTCCTATACTGGGAGAAACCACAACTGCTAAACAAATGAACCCAATGTCTACAGTATGTGGATGGAGTTTGTCATGTTTGGCTTCCTAAAGATGACTTTTAGAAGCACCCCACAGATGAGGTTAGACTTGTGGTCAACACATAAGGAAAACCAATGTGCAAGACTGTGCATGTCTTTACCAGTCAGTATCTGGCTCCAAGACAAGAATGCATGCCTTGGCTCTCAGCTCTCACAGAAGCCTCCACACTGTTGATCTCTAAAGCACATGTGGCCATCTTTTCCCAGAATCGCTAGTGTGAGTGTCTATAGAAAAGAACTGATTGGATGATATCAAAGTGTTAAATACTGGCATTGTATTTGAAAATTATTTCATGGTTTATGATCCCAGAAAATGATTCTGGGTGCATTTGCTGGTTTGTTTTTCTTTCAAGTAGAGTAATAATTCAAATGCTTGAATCATCAAATTTATCATTGTCCAAACAGAAACTTTCAAATATATTTACTTTCAAATATACTTGTTTTAAAAGTTTATCATATTAAGTTCTTCAAAATCATTCATTTTCCGTTCATTTACAGCACCCAAACAGCAATCTTAGCCAAATAATGTATATATTTGAAGGGTATTACAAGAAACCTTTCCATATTACTTTCTGTTCAATGTAATTTTTAAATATATCTTGTTTCTATTACCATTGTTTTCCAATGTACAGAAAGATAACTTGGTCACTCAGAATATACTGAATATGATTTCCTTGAAAAGTGAAAAAAATGGCATTTATCCCTCACTGAAAATATTACTAATCAACTAAGGGGAAAAATAAATCCAGTAGTATAAGAACTAAATATGCAGCAATAAAACAACTATTTATAAGTGCCAAGTGTACTGAAATATGGAATTTTCTAGTAGAAAATATTGCAATCCAAGTAAGACATTTAAAACACCTCTTCCTTAAGGTTTACTATATATGAGTTCCTTCTGATAACATGCCTCTGACCTTTTGTAATCTGAGTTACATATTTTTTTATTTTATTGAAATCATATAAAATGAAAAGAAACTATGTAATTTTATTTTAAATCTGTTTTGAATATGGGAATGTGCACAGCTCTGACATAAAACTGAGTTTCACATATTCAAGGTTACTGAATTTATATTTCCATTGCAAATGAGAATATATACCATAATAATATGTTTCCAGGGCAACAATTTTAATGCTAAAAATAATAAAGTAATCTAATGAATCTCACAAGAAGATTGCCCTTCATCAGCTTTGGACAAATCTGTCTATATTTATCAGTTCTCTATCCTATTGAGATCTTTGCTTCATCATGACAATCAAAAGGACAGAGAAAGTGAGTCTACCTTTCCAAAGGCAGTATGTAGTTCATCCAGCTCATCAAATAAGCAGACTGTCTAACTAGGAAAGATCAGCCAGAATTAGCCAAGTTCAGGAACTATCCAGGGTTGGAACTTTGAGTTACCTTAACACTGCTGGAACAAACACCTGATCCAAGAGCAACTGATAGGAGGAAAGAGCATATTTAGCCCACAGTCTCGAGGGGAAACTTCACAGTGATAGGGTGTGGTAGTTTGAATGGATGTTCCCCAATAGATTCAGTTTGTTAAATATATTTTGTCTCCTGGCTGGAGGAGGTGTCACTGTGGGCAGATCCTAGGGTCCAGCCCTCAGGTGTTACTGTAGTCAGAACTGAATTCCAGACTAAGGTATGCAGAGTGCTTGAGCTCTGCCTGTGGTTCCTCTACCTGCTTGCCCGTGGTGCTGGTGGTGATCTCTCTCTCTGTGGACCTGTGAAAGGGGGCCAACTTCTTCCACCACTATGGAACTTCCCCTAGATCCATAAGCTTCAATAAATCCCATCCCTCCCATAAACTCTGCCTGGTTTGGAGGTTCATCCCAGCAATGTGAAGATTATGACACGTGTGAAAGCACGGCGTGTGCAAAGGGTGGACACCGCCGCTGCCACAGCAGGTGGAGTGAGAGCACGAGAGTGAGGCAAGCTCTGGCCAGGGGAGACTGGCTGTAAGACCCTAAGCCGAACTCCAGAAGCATATATCCTTTAGCAAGGATCTACTTCCCAAACTGCCACCAGCTGAGGACCAAGTATTCAAAACATGTAAGATTATGGGAGACATCTCTCACACCACCAAAGAATTTATGAACATCTGCAATGGGACTAGGAAAGAATTCAAGCTAGGAATTCCAAGTGATGAGATAAAAATTTCTTAGAAAAAAAAAATTCTTATGCTCCTGTTTGCATAGCTGATGAATTTGTGATGTTATATTCAATAAGATTTAGAAGTAAATAAATTCACAGCAAAAAATAAACAAACAATACCTTCAGATTATAATGGTCAAGGCTCTAAATCACAGTGTCAGGCCTTGTACTGCCAGACAAGTGCTCTACCACTGAGGTATATGCCCAGTCTTTTTTTTTTCTTCTTCCAGTCATGTTTCATCTTTTGAGACAAGATCTCACTAAACTGTCCATGCCTTCTGATTTTCTCCCTTATTGTTTCATTCTTATCGTATTTGAGCCATATTGTGGTATTTTTATTTGAATTCTTATTGCATTTTCAAGTATATTATTAGCTAACTTATAAGAGCATGTTACTGGGTGTGGTGGTGAACACCTTTAATCTCAGCAATTGGAAGGCAAAGATAGGAGAATCACTGTGAGTTTGAGGCTACCCTGAGACTGCAAAGTGAATTCCCTGTCAGCTTGGACTAAACTGAGACACTACCTCAAAAAATGCATATAATTATTTCAGAATCTGTATTAATTATTATCTATTTCTCCAATAAAGATTATTTTAGGATATAAAACAATCATTGTCGGGGCTGGAGAGATGGCTCAATGATGAAGCTCTTGCCTATGAAGCCTAAGGACACTGGTTCAAGGCTCAATTCCCCAGGACCCACATTAGCCAGATGCACAAGGGGGTGCACGCATCTGGAGTTCGTTTGCAGTGGCTGGAGGCCCTGGTGTGCCCATTCTCTCCCCCCCCCACATCTGCATCTTTCTGTCTCTGTTGCTCTCAAATGAATAAAAAATAAATAAAAAAACAATCATTGTCTTTGATCTTCACTTAATCTTGTGTTATAATGTATATATTTTTGCATCCTGGATTATTTAATGATTGGATTTTCTAGTTAGCTGGGTATTATTAGATGTATCAGTCAATCTGATGTTATATAACTTCAGGGTGGGAGCTTAAGGCATTAGGTGTGGCTCTCAAGACTCTCAGAGTATCTACAAAAGTGACCCTAGGTGTTGGGTTTGCCTGCTATGAGAGTATTCAAGTAGGCTGAGTGGAACCAAATACAGATAGATTCTGAAATTCATTTAAACAATGTACACTTCCAATGAAAAACAGCTCAGAATATTTACCCAAGAGTAGGTATTATGACAACCAGATCCTCTAACTGTCCCTTAGGGTGTGTGGTGCCCCACCCACAGCCTTAATGCTGACACCAAGGAGGTTAAGTGTTCTGATCTGTTGAGGGTTCCAAGTCAGCTTTTGACCAGGTGAGACCCTTCCCTGTGTAATCCCAGTTACCTCTGCTCCTGCTCGGGTCCTGCTGTGGGTTCAAGTTGGCGTGGCCGGGTACCTGGACCGCTGCTCTGTTCGCTGGAGCAGGGCACTGGTGATGGGGGAGGGGACGGCTGCCGATGCTGCTCTAGTTCTCTCGCTGTTCCACGTGTTCTTCTACCTTGTGATCTGCTCCTCCGTTGCTCACTGCTGTTCTCCCTTCACGTTTCTTGAGTTTGCGGAGAGCTCCGGTGTGAGTGGAAAATCCCCTTACCTGGCTTTTCCTGCGGCTCAAGCTGAGTCTGGCAGCTTTCTGGCCGCTGCCATCTGCAGACCTGCCAGGAGCTGCTTCCTGCCAGCCTGTGTGGTCTCGGATGCTCTGGATCTCTCCTACTTCTCTGCTAACGTTTAAATTTGCTATACACCTCTCTTTTTAGTAAAAGTGTATTTTGCTGCGGTTTTTTTTGGCTTTTCCCCCCGAGGCTGCTTTGGCGTGGTACCTACGCCACCATCTTAACCGGAAGAATCTTCACTTAATCTTGATTGCCATAATCCATTATAGTTTGTGAAATTAACTAACTGTATCAAAACCATTGATATTAGCATATTAGTATTTTAAATACTAATGTGCTGCATATATTGAGAACATGAACATCATTTTTCTGAAACTTTGTTTATTTAATAGACACATGCACCTTCACATCAAAAATACAATATGGCAGAAAAAATATATAGTATTTAGGTACATGTATGTCACCGGGTTTAGAAGAAATAAGTCACTAGGTTCTCCTGTACTTTACTATATGACTTTATGTACTATATAAAGTACTATATGTACTTTACTATATTAGTCTTTCATGACTCAGGAGTTTGAAGAGACAATGCAATAAATTATTGCATTACATTTTACAAAATATACACTTTACATTGTTGTTATGATTGTGCCTTATTAAAATATTTTTCCTTTTTATGATTATGTTCTTCAAAGGACTTGGAAACTATGATTTTTACATGATGAGTTTTGGGTTTTGTGTGCATGAAAAAATATCTTTCTTGCATTCCCATATTCAAATGAAGAATTTGAATTATCTTTTTGTACAGTTATTTTTCTACACTTTACTATATTATTCCATTGACCTTTTGCCTCCAATGATGCAGACAGATTTGTGTTAATATATTTTATTATTTTTTTTATTTTATGTTTTTCCCTTTTACTTTTACAGGAAGATGACCAACACAGATTTACAAGATTTCTTCTAACCTATTTTTAGAACATAGTGCCTGACCTCTTCTTTATTCCATCTTTCCAATCCTTCTACACAGAAGTTAGCAAATTTCATAAACACCTTTAAATTTCCACACAGTTTCTCCCTCATATTTACTATTTCATATGTGCTCCCATTTTCCCCACTTCTCCTGAAACATGTTTTATGGGAGGAAGGACAAAGTGTCTACTCACTATCTTGTCAACCTAACCAATAGTCTGCACAAATTTTGTTGCTTCTTTCCTTTTATAAATTTCAATTCATTCTTTTTATATTACTCAATAAATAAGTTCTTAACTCAATTACAAGTTTGTGTTTCTCGTTGTCCATGAACATTAACTATCCTTATGAATTTTACCAATGACCTCCATGTTCGTAATCTCAACACAGTTGTCTTTTGTTGCCCTCAGCTTACCAGCTCAAGTTACCTTTATTTTATTTTTTTCAAGGTAGGGTCTCATTCTAGCCCAGGCTGACCTGAAATTCACTATGTAGTCTCAGGGTGGCCTCAAACTCATGATGATCCTCCTACCTCAGCCTCCTGAGTGCTGGGATTAAAGGCATGAGTCACCATGCCTGGCTGTAAACTTACCTTTATGAACACTCTTAACCATTTACCTACCCAATTATGTTTCTGCCTTGAAATCTAAAATGGCATAACTTTGGTCCATATTCCACATCATCTAATTTTGATAAAAAAAACTTCCCTCAAACTTTATTCTTCTTTAATCTTATAAACTAGTTTATTAGGACTAGCATAATTTACACACAGGAGGCACACTTTAGTTATTAAAATCTGATTATGTTGAAAGGAAGACTGCTGAAACACAGAACCTCTGTGTTTTTTTTTTTTTGTTTGTTTGTTTGTTTCTGTACTTTCTAGATTTGACAAATGGAAAGTTCGCCGATGTTATTTACTCATTCTTACCAAGTTATTGCAGTTACCTTATTAACTATGTACTTCCTAAACATGGCCTAGAACTGTGCGTCTTTTTCTAAGGAATAATGGGTTCATCTCCCTGTGTCATTCGTGATAGAATGGGAGGTCTTCCCGGTTTTCCTATGTATGCTATTCTGTTTACCCGTCCTTTCACTCCACTTATTTCCCATTCATTACTTCTTTTAAATATTTATTTTACATATTTATTTGAGAGGGAGGAGGGAGAGAGAGGCAGATAGAGATAGAGAATGGGTGAGTCAGAGCCTCTAGCCACTGCAAATGAGCTCCAAATGCATGTGCTACCTTCTGCATCTGGCTTATATGGGCCCTGGGGAATCCAACCTGGATCCTTAGGCTTCTCAGGCAAGCACCTTAACTGCTTAGTCATCTCTTCAGTGCTCTATCACTTCTTTTGATTCTGTTTTTTAAAAATATCTTCTGAAGCTTTAGGGTTCCTCATTTTCATAATCAATCACTTCCTGTGGCTTGTATGAATTTTTCCTTGAAATATTGCAATATTCCCTCTTATGAATTAATTGCCTGTAGGTTTCTCCATCTCTAATTTATCCTCAGTCCTGACAATATAACCCTAACAATATAAATTTCCTATCCAAAGCACAGCTAATAGCTCCATTGTGAAAACAGGAATTATTTATAGTTCATATGAGTCCTGCACAATCAGGCCTCTTTCTACTTCGTCCACCCTAAAACCACTTTACATTAGTACTCCATTGTTATGAGGGTTTGAACTTCCAAAAGTTTGAGGATTTATACTATCCCTGTGTATTCTTTTCTGTGTCTGTGTATATATGTGATGTGCTTGCCTGTATGTGTGTGTTAATGCATGTAAAGGCGAGCAGTTTCTACCTCAATTGCTCTACTTCTCATTTATTGTACCCAGAGCTCACCAGTTTGGCTAGTCCAGCTAGCCAGCTTACCTCAGGGATCTGCTTATCCCTGCCTACCTAGCACTGACACTGTAGGCTTAGGCCACTACATGCAGATTATGTGGGTGCAGACGACCTGAACTCAGGTCCTTTTGCCTGTACAGCTCAGCAGAACCAAGTGCTTTCAAATGGAATGATGATTGAGTTAGGTGTCCTGGCTCTGTGAAAATAACAAGAAAATATCTATCTATCTATCAGTCAAGCTATGGTCCATCACCAAGAACCTGGTAATATTATCCTAGTAATTCCTGATTTCCAGAAATAATATTTGTTGGTACAACTATCATGTTTATGTTATTTTGCCATAGTAGTGAACTGAAGACACTGGAGAACAATAGATATTACATCATGGTGTTCCAGTTTATTTTCAATGGAATGGGCTGGGGAGAGGGCTTAGCAATTAAGGCATTTGCCTGCAAAGCCAAAGGAGCCAGGTTCTATTCCTCAGTACCCATGTAAACCAGCTGCACGAAATGGACCATGCATCTGGGGCTCGTTTGCAGTGGCTGGATACTTTGGCATGCCTATTGTCTCTCTCTTTCTCTCTCTCCCTCTTTGAGAGAATGGAGTGCACCAGGGTATCTGGCTGCTGCAAACAAACTTTGAATTCCAGATGCATGTGCCACTTTGTGCATCTGGCATTACGTGGATACTGGGGAGTCAAGACCAGGTATAGCCATTACAGGCAAGTGCCTTAACTGCTGAGGTATCTCTCTAACCCAGATCAGTTATTCTTAATTTTTTACTCTACTGAAAACTATACCATAACACTTCAATGAACAATTACTGAGTTTTTGAATACAGATGAACATGTATTGCAGTCATGGATCATACAAATGTACTAGTAATTAGAAGACCATGTATTTAGTTACTTTCTTTGAAAAAAATCAGTAGGTAGCTCAGATATTGGTACATAAAATATTTTAAAACAGAGCACTGATTACAGGAAAGAAAAAAGGATCTAGAATCATTTTAACATAGAACATTGTTTTCTACTCCAACGCAGCCCAAAGAGGGCTTCTGGTACATGCAACATTTATAGATGTTATATTTAAAATTCTCAGAATTTCTATTTATTCAGAAGCCTGAAGGTTGTGCAATAATTTTCTTGGGAGGTGGTCTCATCTTTTGGGTACGTGTGAAAAGTGATGTGCATTAATAGTCACATCTCAAATATTATCTCCCGTTTATCAAAGCTATCACTGTAAAGATGTCCATTTTCATGACATGAAAATCAGAGTGCATTACTTTACAGGGAAGTTTTATAGACATATTCATTTAATTTTGTGCATTCTCTTTAATTAGAGGATAATCCATTTCAGCCAGTGACTTTAATTCTCACACAGAACAATAAATGTGAGTGTATGCGTACAGATACAAACAGAATTTTAGTTACAACCATACATTTAGAATAAGGACATACAGAAGTTCTTTCCTTCAAAATCATATGTGTTTTAAAGATACTTTCACTGGAGAATTCGTTAAAATAAAACTTTCTCACAACTTTATAAATTTGCAGAGTAAAATGTTTAGCTGTAAAATATGTCATAGCTACATGGTGATTCCATATCAATGTTTCTTAATTGTCCATTGAATTTATAAGTTAAATGTCTGCTATTTCTAATGACTACTGCTGTGGGAAACATGCCAAGGTTCATTTCTTTATTTTTTTTTCAGGTAGGTGATTTTTATTTTTATTTATTTATTTATTTATTTTTTTGTTTTTCGAGGTAGCGTCTCACTGTAGCTCAGGCTGACCTGGAATTCACTATGGAGTCTCAGGGTGGCCTCGAACTCACAGCGATCCTACTACCTCTGCTTCCCGAGTGCTGGGATTAAAGGCGTGCGCCACCATGCCTGGCTCTTTTATTATTTTTTTAGTTATTTTTATTTTTTCTTTTTTCTTTATTAGTCAGTTTTGTTTTCAGCAAATACAGTCAGTTTGGTACCATTATTAGGCTCATCCGTGACCTACCCCCTCCCCTTGGCCCCTCCTTGTTGAGGTATATGGGTCATGCATTGTGGAGTTAGCCCACAGTTATGGGTAAGCTAAATGTCTCTGCATATCATGACCCAACATGTGGCTCTGACATTCTTTCGGCCCCCTCTTCCACAAAATTTCCCTGAGCCATGTTGAGTTCATTTTTGGTCTGCTTCAGTGATGAGGTGTTGGGGGCCTCTGAGGCTCTGGCTCTCTGATTTGGTAGGAGTTGATTTTTCTCTGTGCTGATCTCCTTCCCCCTTGTGCTGGTATCCGGTTCATCAGGAAAACAGCCCCCTTGCTTGTTTCTCCAATTTTTCTTAGTTTCAGCTGGGGCCCTTTTGAGGTATGATGGGGTGGCTCTCTCCTTAGGATCTACATCTATCTGAAAAAGAGAAGCAGATTCTCCAACGGAGAGTAAGTTAGCACCAGGACAAATGAGATAACCCTTACTTTTTTTTTTTATAGAGAATTTAATAGGTGTAGGCCCTCTTGCAGCCCAAATTGATGGTAGCTTGATATTGGAGAGTGGGCTTATGTTTGGATATGGTTCTGACTTGGTTCATTTCTTTATAATGCCAGAAAAACATTTTGAAATTCTGGTTTAGAAATTCAAGGAATGACTATATACCATACACAGAAGTGTGCATAACTGAGTAACTCACCTAATTACAGAGCCTAAAGGAAACCCTACACTTTTTGTACAGATGAACACCTTTGTCCATACCCAGTCCCATCCCAATTTCAGTAATGATGGAGTATCTGCTGTATAATTTCAAAGGGATAATAAGGCAATTCTTTGGATATTGACATCATATTGAAATATACAGATTGTTCTAACTTTATCCAGAATTGTTATCTCCATCTTGTTAGGAGGTTTTTTTTTTTGTTTTCATGATACATTTTATATGAGAAAACTTTTCATATAAATATTTCCCATATACATAGTCATTTAATTTTTCTGTGATCTTGCCTTTCAAAAATATCAGCTTGAACTAAATTCATGAGCTTAATGTTGCAGAGAAGACATGGCCAACGAAATAGTGGGATAAAACATATTCTTTCCTCTCTCTCTCTCTCTCTCTCTTTAGTTTGTTTATTTATTTGCAAGCAGAGAAAGATAGAGGGGAGATAGAGAGAGTATGGGCACATGAGGGCCTCTAGCCACTGCAAAAAACTCCAGATGTGTGGCCCCCCTTGTACATCTGGCTAATGTGGGTACTAGGTAATTGAACCTGGGTCCTTTGGCTTTTCATGCTATGTCCTTAACCACTAAGCATTCTCTCCATCCCCCTTCCTCTCTTTTTGATTCATTATATTGCTATGAACTGTAGAACTCTTATTCCTCTAGTATTCCATTGAGTACTAAGATTGCAGGTGTATGCCTCACACCTGGCTTGGAGTAGAATTTATGGGTTGATGAAATAAATGAATGAACCATCTAAAAGGGCTGATCTAGTTCCATGAAGTCAGGGGGAAAAAAAAAAAAAGAAAAGATAAAGGCAAAGGGAGAGAAACAGAGAGAGAAAGAAAGAAAAAGAGAGACCAAGATGGATTACACATACTCTAATATCTAACTAAAACTAGTAAGAATGATAGAAAATTCATAAAAATATCCAGAAATAGGGAGTAGTAGGAAATAAATCAAAAACCTATATGTGAACATAGGAGCTTGTTTGTTGAGGCCTTTGTTATTTAATAAAAATAATTTTGCCGGGTGTGGTGGTGCACGCCTTTAATCCCAGCACTCAGGAGGCAGAGGTAGGAGGATTGCCGTGGGTTCTAGGCCACCCTGAGACTCCATAGTGAATTTCAGGTCATCCTGGGCTAGAATGAAACCCTACCTCCAAAAACCAAAATAATAACAATAATAATAATAATAATAATAATTTTGAAAGCCAAAATCACATGTTGAAACTCAAAAATCTAATGTGGACTTCTTATATATGTATGGATGCCCTTTGAAAAAGCAAATAAGCTTACATGAGTTCATGAAGTTCGGGGCTCAAGGAAAGTATTATACTACTATAAGAAGATGGAGCTGCCATATTTCTCTGTCTACTATATGATCATGTAATGCTGTTCCCCTACATCAGACTTTGAATCTTTAGAATTGTGTAGAAAAAAGTCTGTTTTTCATACCCCTCTGTCTACAACAATTTGACATGTAGTTGAGCTAAGACTAGCTCTCACCCACAATATTGCCAGCATGGAGTCAATAGAACAATAGTTTATAATTTGTAATGGAAATAACTTTAAATTTATTGACAACAACCACAAAGTAAGCAAAATAAAAACATTTAAGGTATGCAGACCCCAGATGTTTACTGACCATAGATGCAATCTCAAAGTATTAGAGACAGACAATGGCTATGCTTGCACAACATTACAGATGTCATGAAGACAATGGATTATATAGTTACAAGATGGAAATGTTCAGATCTATTGAACACAATAAAATAAATAAATAAAATATTGTTATATGATGAACTCTAACTAGACAAAAACCTGAACCTATTAAGAAGAAAAGGAATGAAATAAACAATCATGTAAATACATCATAATTATATATATATATATATATATATATATATATATATATATATATATGTGTGTGTGTGTGTGTGTGTGTGTGTGTGTGTGTGTGTGTCTTATATGTAGAGTCATACAACAAAAATTGAGGGTTAGAGAAAAACGGCTATGCTATATTCAGATGTTATACCTGATGAAGGCACATAGATATTTACTCACTATCACATACTTAACAGTAATTTCTCCAACTATATAAAAACACTGAAAAATAATGAACAAAACCAGACATCAAAGCAAACATTGCTTCCTAGTTGACGTTAAGCTTGTCAGGTTGAATGACATCAGCATGTGTAGCTATTCATCAAAAATCAATATATTGCAGTTAGCTTCACATTGCTGGCAGACAGCACCCAACACAAAGCACCTGATAGGATGAAAGGGTATATTTTTTCTTACAGACTTAAGGTGAAGCTCCTTGATGGCAGGGAAAACATGGCATGAATAGAGGCTTGACATCAGCTCCTGGCCAACATCAGATGAACAACAGCCACAGGGAAGTGCGCCAGACACTGGCAAGAGGAAGCTGGCTATAACACCAATAAGCTCACCCCTAGCAACATGTCTCTTCCAAGAAGCTCCAATTCCCAAATTTCCATCAGCTAGGGATCAAGCATTCAGAACACATAAGTTTAAGGGGACACCTGATTTAAACCCCCCAATATTATATAAATACACATATATCTGAAACTTAACAGAAACATACAAGTTTTTCAAATTCTAAATATTTTTTCATGTAAAATAGTTAGAAGTGACGATTATTTTTCTCAAACCAAAACAGTACTATATACATGCAAACAAAATTTATAGAAAATGTATAGCCTTCTGCTATACATTAACAAAATTGCCCACAAAGACAAAACCTGAAAAAAAAAAACAAACAACCACAGAATACATTATAATGCTAATAAAAATATATTGCCTAAAATTAAATAGACACAGATGTTAAGAGTTGAGAGAAAGTGATATTGAGGTCTCAGGGAAAAAGTAACTCTTGCCTTATAAACACTGTTTAGGATATAGAGGGAGGTTGGAAGTTCTCCAAGTCATTTTGCAAGGCTTGTATAAAGATAGCTTTACTATTGCTTTGGGACTACAGCATCGTCTGACAAGCAGGGAATGGTTGCTAGGCCATTGCCACAGAATGTATCAAGGTACTGTGAACATTCCTGAAGAGTTTAGTCTGTCACCAGGCTTAATACCTCGTGACTGCAGCTCAGTAGGTTGGTGAGATGTGATCTGTAATGAGAACCCCTTTGGAGAAAGTTGGTATACTCCAGATTCTGAAGCTTGGTGAAACATCCTGTACACTGCAGAACTCGGGAGTCAGACACCTGCACCTACTTCTAGAAACTGGTGGGGGTCAAGTTCATGAATTTCTGTGTATACTGAGCAGACCAAAGATTAGAAGCCAGGTTTTACTTGAATTGAAATTTCTCTCTTTCATGAAGAACACTGGATTAATAAGGTATCTACAAGTATCAGACCAGTCATTAGGACCCAGCCAGGAGCAGGCACCTTTGCATCCTAAATAGCTGTGTGACATTCTGGATAGTGTGACAGTACAAGTCAGTGAGCCCTCTCACAGAAGAAAAGTCCAGAATTCTGATTTGCTGTCACCCAGATAACCCAATATTGGGTGACAATGAACAAGAGAAGATTTTTCTTTTTCCCTTAATTTTACTCCCTTGACCTTTCCTTAGAAAACCCTCAAAGAGAAGGCAACTGAAAGAACAGGGGGAGGTTGATCAAAGAAAAGTGAAGAAGAAACTGGTGATTACCTGGGTTTTGAAACAAAGGATGGGGGAATAACTTTTCTATAAGGCTGAACTGAAGGCACAGGAACGACTGACCTAGTGCAAGAAGGTAACCTGAGAATCACAGGAGCTCTGCACAGAATCACTGCAGGTGTCCATGCAAAGCTACCCCCAATGAGTCCACTCCTCCAGTATACCATTGACACTGCAGAGCTGGAATAAACATAGGCCTAACTAAAATTCCACTTTTAAATTCTTAACCATTAAGAAAAAAATGATAAATTAAAATCAGTGAGATATTATGAAAGCTATAAGACATAGACTAACCATAAATTATGGACCAATTACTGAAATATTATAAACATAACATCAACAAAATAATCCGCAAATGCATTTTATGTTATCACAGAGACATAAGTAGTCAGAGACAAGGGAAAAGTTTTCCCTATTATGCAACAAAATACTTCAGATTTACGAATACAATCAATTGCTAAGAAAGTGGACAAATTGTATGCAACTTGACAAATTGACCATGATTAATAGTCAAGATGTGTGTGTGGGGGTGAGTGTATAAGAGTTTTGTAATGGGTAAAAAATATCTTTAGTGATGGAAGAATTGTTCAGTCACTTAATAGTCTCAGAAATATTTGAAATTTTGGTATTTATGTGAAAGGAATAAAGCCAGATGTGTACCCCGTTTGTTACAATCCAATATGGAATAAGAGCTGAACCATAAATATATTAAAAGAAAATATGAAAAAAAATATATATATGACTTTTGGTAGCAAAAGCCATTGTAAACAAAACATAAAATTAAATATCATAAATTCACTAACTTGAATTATTAAGTTTCCATAATACAAAAGACAAGTTAGTCAGAGTAAAGCTGTGGACCAGGAGAATATATTAATAATTTAAATAAATCAAAAATTTATTCTCTCAAAGATGACAAAACATTTGAAATAGCAAGAAAATATAGGCAAGCCAGAAGGAATTTTGATAATGCCTCTAAAATCAGTTTGTGGGAAAATGATGCAAAAAATATTTAAAAACATGTAAGGAAAAACATATTTCCATTTGTAGTTGCTACGTTAGTAGAAATCAAAATAATAGAATATCAAATTTCAAAGAGTAGAGCATTTGCTTAGGTAAGCTTGCATTCTTACCCACTGCAGAATCTCTTAAGTAAAGAAGGCCATGACTTACAAGCCTACAAGTCTATTTTTACATGTTTCAGATGACAGAACAGTGGTGAAAGTTGAAAGGTATCCTGTAAATATGAGAAAAGCTACATTAGCTATCACATACTCATGATATTCTCTGTGCCTGCCATGGAGAATGAAATAAAAAATTTGAATTAGTCATATAGGAAGGAAAGCACTGTGTACGCATATTAAAAAATTAAATAAAAGTTTAGCTCAATACTTAAGTATTGTGTCAGGAGAGCATAACATGCAAAAGAAGTATCGAGATTAAAATATGAAGAAAATTAATGTCAATGAATACTGGAAACCTGTCCCCAGTAGTACCATATGTAGGGGACAGAGCCACCAGGAGATAAATTCACCAGTATAGGAAAACAGGGGAAGGCGGGTATTGAATAGATCTACAGGGGCATGCATGCCATGCTGGCAGCTGGGGACCACTGGAGCTTCTAACCTTTCCCAGCTCAGTGGCCTACTTTCATTCTCAGGAATACCTTTCCCTGTCTTAATAACTATTTCTATCACCATGCACATGTTCCTGGTTCATTTATTTGCTCAGGGACACAAGAGTCTGGACATCTCCACAGATGCCCTCTGGACACTAATCCAAGGCTACATCAATATTATTCTACGGTAATGCATATGTATGTATAAAATACATAGAACATGGCCTGAAAGATGACAATCCTAAATGTTGACAGACATTTCTTGGAGGAGACTGGGGCTTCAGTCTTGTGGAGGGATGGTAAAAGACATGTTTAACCTATGAAGAGCATTGTAATTTTGAAGAAAATGTTCATCATTCATATGTTGGCCACAGTGGTTCAAAACAAACAATAGACACTATGCTCATTTATTGATGTCAGACCTGTTCCTTTTAAAATTTTCAGTCATTATGACTTCTATGACTTCTGTGTGTTGCATTTGTATATTGTTGCAATTACCTTCTCATTACTGGAACAAATATCTGATTTGAAGCAGCTTATGGGAGAAAAAAGTCGATTTATGGTTTACAGATTCCAGGGAAAACACTACCAATGGCGGAGGAAGCTGGCTCACTTCAGCATCCACAGAAGAGAGAGAGAAAGGAACACCAGCAAACACCAAAAACCAGAGCTCAAATGGGCTCTTTACACACAATAGGGCTAAACCTAAAAGAGCCACCCTCCAGTGAAATCTCCTCCAGTAGGATACTGGTATAAGTGCAAGCAAAATCAAAATTCCCTGATGCTTAAGGGGGGCATACATTCACATCCAAACCACCAAATATATCCATAATGTCCCAATGAGGGAGAAAATGATGCAAACGTTTCAATGAATGTCAGTGTAAAATGTAAGGATACACCTCACTGTTTCCATAAAAGTGGGAATGTTTTTATATATCCTGGCATTTGGTCACAATGATTTGTCAAAATGATTTAGCCAGCACAGCAAATGTTTTCTTATCCTTCAAAGATGCTGATAATATACAGCTAGATAAAATATATTATCATAAACAAGTTTAATATATAATATAGTATAAATATATAATAATTATAAGCACTATACATGGTAAAACAATATGTTTATTTTAATAATAATGGTGATATCAATATTTTATTAATATATCAATACCTTAATACATCCTATTGTTTAATGTTAGTAGTTTAATAACATACTCTACGTGAAAATCTATGATATATAAAATATTACTAGCACTTCCAATTATTTAAAAAATTTCCTATAATGGTCACAAATGTAATGTGTTTGTTTAGTAATGAAAGAAAGTTAAAATTGTAGGATAGAAACAACTTGTTAGCTTCCCTAACAGTCAGGAATTTCATTCACCTCACTGTCTCCCCCTTGTGTCCAGCTCAGGGAAGACAGTCGTTTTTTCTTTTCTTTTTTTTTTTTTTTCTTTTGTTTTCTCTCCTTTCTTTTTTCTGTGTTTCTTCTTTCTTTCTCTGATATTTTTTTACTTGCATACAAATAATTAGGCTTCATTATGGTGTTTTCAAACAAGATTTTGCCCCCTTCCCCTTACTGCTCTCCGCCTTGTGCCCTACTTTCCCTCCTCCAACTAGCATTCTGCCTTCTTGGATCTTGTTTCCTTTGGCATTTTTGCCCCATCTGGTCACCTCTTGTTCTTCTTTTGTGGCTTCCTATTTTGGCTAATAGCCTATACTCTTCTCACACCCGTTCATTTACACACATACAAATATTAAAAGTTAGCTAATATGTGTGATAGACAACATACTACTTTTTTCTTTATGGACTTAGGTTATCTCACTTAGTATTTTCATTTTCTTTCTTAATGAATGCACTTATTAACAATTAAATACAGGCTAATGATGTGTTCTGATCATATTCATTCCCATTATCCTCTCTTAATTTCCCACTTGTATTGAATCCCTTCTTCTTCCCAACTGTCATTGTTTTTTTGTAAGCCACAAAATTTAATTAGGGTGCTTTATATGGGCATGCACACCTGTGCACGTGCACACTTGCATATGCGCGCGCACACGTCTGTGTGTGTGTGTGTGTGTGTGTGTGTGTATGCGTGTCAGGGGATATTTCAAGGAGCATGGATACTCTAACAGTGGCTAAAACAATCAAGAAAATTTTACCCTTTCCCCACAACCATCAACTGCCAATAGCTCTTAATGAGGTAGGGCTTCATGAGCCCTCTCCATTCCATGATGGAATATTAACAAGTCCAATCTTGTGAAAGTAGTGCAATAATGGCCACTGTGGTGAGCCCTTCTCCCATACCTGATGGAATGGTGGCAGGCCCAATCTTCTGAAGGTATTGTAATGGCAGCCACTCATGTGATTGCCTGAGTTCAAAAGCCATGACATGTCAGCTTTTCACAGTACTTACAGAGGTTGCCTTCCTTCCTATGCCTCTTCCACAATGTTCTTTGAGCCTTGAAGATGCTGAGGTACATGCCTCACTTTGCACTGAACACTTGTCTTATGATACATGAGTCTTCATTTAGCCATTGGCCACTGGTCACTGTAAGAAAAGCTTCTCTGACCAAAATTGGCTTACTTACGCACCTGGGCCTAGTGCAGGTGGTCAGATGGCGAATGGATTCTGGAGCCTGCCAGCTCCCACTGCTGTGCCCACTGTATATGCACTGCCACACCAGTGAGGTCAGAGAGCATGTGGACCCTTGTACCTTCCTACTACCAACTGAGGAGGCCCATCCCAGCTACCCCATCCACAAAGCAGTACTGGGCATCTCCACAACCGCACCTCTAGCAATGCGCTTATGCTCCGAGGTGAGAGCCAGTTGCATCAGGACAGGCTTGCCTAGCACCCACTCTGCACTTAGGAAAAGGACCACCTCCATGACTAAAATCTGGGAACAGGTAATTAAGAAGTGGCATGTACGTGCTACAAGAGTAGAGTTGATGAATATTTGGTCTTTTAATGTTTAACTTTGAATAATGCCAGACAGATAAAGAATTCAGAAATTGTTATATGTGAGAGCCAACCATTTCAATGCCTCATAATTTGCAGTTGGTGATAATTACAGGATACAGACTAGGAATAATCTATGCCCCAAATTCAGATAGCTCAGAAGTCAAATATGAGCTCACCTCCAGTAAACACAGACTTTCAGTAACTTTCCATTGAACTAGGCTTTATGCTCATCAGAATAATAAATTAATGTTTCTCTGATGAGTAAGGAGTGGGTGGAATATAAAAGAAATCTGCCGCTGGGCGTGGTGATGCACGCCTTTAATCCCAGCACTCGGGAGGCAGAGGTAGGAGGATCGCCGTGAGTTCGAGGCCACCCTGAGACTACATAGTGAATTCCAGGTCAGTCTGAGCTAGAGTGAGACCCTACCTCGAAAAACAAAAAAAAAAAAAAAAAGAAATCTGCCTACCCAATAAAAAGTAAGGTCAAATATTTTCCTCTGTAAAATGGTGTGGTATGTGAAGAGTCCTATGTCCTTGCTTGGTGAGGAACAGCCACTGAGAAGAAGCAGACAGGGTTCTGGAAAGTAGGCAGAACAGGAAGAAGGAAACCCCACATTAAGATCTTGAGTTTTAAAATGAGACTCTCAGACAATAAGATAGAAAGGTATGTGAAGACTCGCCAAACAGAAATGATTTACTGTAATCTATTTCTAGACCCTCATTTCATGGGATCTTTCATTTCCCCGAGTTCTCATTGTGCAGCTCCACAAGGGAGATCATTATTCTGTCCTCCCCCACCCCTGAAAATGCAGCCTTAAATTAATTGCAGAGCAAAACAATTAGATATGCTAGTTTTGCAGGAACTTCTTTAATGACTAATGTGTTGAAATGTACTGAATTTGAAAGAATTTTTGCTCTACTAGGTACTGAACTATATCTTAGTGAACTGGATGTTTTTGTAGGTTCACCAAATCTCTCTCTCTCTCTCTCTCTATAGTTATGGACATTATTATTTTATCAAAGCAGTTTTGTAGTTTATAGGATCGAGTTCTTTGTGGGAAATGCATTATTAAACATAAGATTATATTTATTTTCTGTTGATAAATTAATGAAAGTTTTGGTAGAATCATGAAGTGACCTTAGGCTGGCTGTAGTGGCTCACACTTATAATATCAATAGTTGACAGGCTCACTATGAGTTCATATGTACCTAGCCTGGACTATGGGGTAACTTCCAGTTCAACCTGGAATGCTGAAAACTGGCCTCAATCAAAGAAAACTAGTACAAAGCCACCTTGAATAACATAACACATGATATCTATATCTACATCATACATGCCTTAAAAATCACATAAATCAAGTAAAAGTAATTAAGACCTAAAGTTGCTTTTTGTTTTACTAGCCATGTCTTTTGATGTCATTTCCAATAAGTTAAATATGATATTCTTAGTGTAATGAAAAATTAAAAAAAAAAAACAGGGCTGGAGAGATGGATTAGTGGTTAAGGCACTTGCCTGCAAAGTCAAAGGAGCCAAATTTGAGTCCACAGTACTCTTTTAAAGCCAGATGCACAAGGTGGCACACACATCTGGAGTTCTTTTGCTGTGGGTAGAGGCCCTAGCATGCCTATTCTCACTCACTCTCTTTCTGTCTTTCTCTCTCTCTCATAAATAAATAAATATAAAAAAATTAACATTAAAAACACAACCTAATGTTTACTATGTGAATCAAATACTGACTTCTGTCCCAGAAAATAAGCAGATAAAATTTTAGAGCTTATCGAGTTTATACAAATCAACAACTGTTTTCCAGCAACATTTTGTATTTGATCCATAAATATATCCATGTTTTGAGTGTCAATGAGAAAAATGATTCCATATAGCAGTACTTGTTCAACAAATGTAGACTATTATCATATCATACATTTGAGTATTTACTGAAAAGTTTGAAATATAATAAATGATGCAGTGAAAAATTATTTCCTTGTGTGCTGATGGAAAAATAGACTACCAGCATACCCTATGATTCCAGGAGTGTGTTGTTATCAAATTGTTAACTGCAATGTTAATAAAGGATGCCAATGTAAATTGTCAGGTTTTAAGGTACTCTATTAACATGATACATAAAAGCGGTTGTATTATGTGGTATACAATAGTGCTCTGTCAACGTGAAGGCTCATTTTAATAGAAGATATTTCTGAATTATATTTTTGCCTCTGTGCTTTGTCAGCCTTAACAGAATACATTCTAGCTTTTCATTCTAAAAATGAGACTTGTGTCACTTCATCCAATGGAGAAAAGAATAAAATGAAGTGCATCATGGGGAATTTAAGACTATATTATAGTGTAAATTAAATGCTAGTTTTTCCTCTGATGTGAGTCATGGTTTCCTGGCTGCTCAGAGGTAGAATACAGCTGAAGCAGAAACAAATTTTCCTGTTCTGTTCCTGGAACACCAAGGGCAGAGAACATGCAGCACCCTATCAGGAAATACTCCCATAAAGCTAATAGATTTAGCAGAATAGAAGAGTAACATGACCCCTGGAATTGAAAAACGTGCTGTCGAGGTAGAAATACCACAACCCTGGGACTTCCTAAGCTTGGCTCTTAGGCCATTTCACAGGAGTCTGAATCTGCAAAGGACCACCTGGTAAGACAAGCATTTGCAGAGCTGAACGCGTGACTCCTTGGCATTGTCACGCAGTCAGGCACACAGGGTAGACTAGGGTTCACAGTAGAGACTGAGTGAAGAAGGGAGTATGGCTAGACAGATCCCAACAAGAATGAAGAAGCTATGCAGCCCGACTCCCTCTTTTACTCTCTCTTAGAAATTGTGTGCGTGAGTACAGTGCTGCTGTGCATGGTCTGCTGCTAGCTTTTAAATTCATAAATATGAAATTTGTATAAAATTCAAAGTTATGTTGAATTTCAGTCATGCTGACTAACTCGATGTGTGAATTTGAAACTTATGACATCTTTTTTGTTGAAAAATGCATCACATTAAATCAATGAGGATATATCAAAAAAGGACCTAATTGGGGTGAAGAGGGACAGTTCGACAGTACTGCATAAATCTACCAGTCTCATCAGAGGATAAAGACAAAGTATATTTCATGGTTAGACACTATGAAGAACAATTATAGGAAGAAAAAATCCTTATAAACTTAAAACATAAGAAGTAAATTTAATTATCACTCATAATAACTTAGTTATGAATGGTGTATCCATATACTATTGCTATAGAATTTGTATTTGGCCACAAAACTTCCCTAGCTCTGTGTGTATGCACTTGTAGCAAGCAAAACAGGACATATTTTGTAATATTTATGTATTTTAATAATAATAATAATAGCTATTGTTATCATCATGTTAATTGCGAAAACTACTAGATAAAATAGTTTAAAGTATAGTGAAACAAACATAGTTCAAGTCAATATTTTAGCTTCTGACAGCCTTGGACCTTCTCTGCCATACCTGAGATTAGGGTGGTCATTTCCTCCAACAGTTGCTAGTTAGAGAAACAGTCAGTTTTAATTGAAAGTTTCTAATTTCCTCCTTCACTAGTTCAGTCCTCTCTAACTCAGTATAATTTCAATCATATGCACTTAGGTTATTTGAAAAGTAAGTACATAACTAACATCTGCAATTATTGTGCAAAGCTTTATATGTTCTTTGAGAAACTTTGAGGTTTGCTGATCAACATCAAGAGTACTGAATTTAATTAGTTCAATTATCTGAATCTGCTTCTATAGTATTAACTGCTAGGATGATATTTTTTTAAAGCTTTGGACCAATTAAGATAAACATTGAAATTTTTGCCTATTCCTATGACAATGTTGTGATCAATATCTGATTTCAACACATCAAATTGTTATCATAATACTATGGTAAATATAATATATTTATGCATGCATTCTAATAATTAAGAAGGAAATGAATATTAATGATATGATTCTTACAAGTATTCAATAAAATATTAACATAATAATTAGAACATGGAAATTAGGATTCAAGTCATTAATGTTAATTCTATTTGTTTTATTTTTATATCAAATTTAATACCCACTGTTCCTTAATCAAGGTTGATAAACTGTTAGGTGTATTAATACAGAAACACAAAAACAGGTTCACATGAACAGTGTGTAAAAAAAGATAACTTTTAAAAAATTAACTATTTTATCTGAAATTACAGGAATGAAATGGATAATAAAATTAGCTGGGTAATCATTTATACTTCACTTGGATATTTCAGAAGTTGTGTTGCTAGGTTACCTACTGCCAGGAGTTTTTGCTTCATTTACTTCATAAGATTAGAGGGGAGAATTTTCTTGGTTGTGTTGTGTGTAATAAATGTGAGAAGGGACAGCACATGAACCATTCACCATTGCTCAAAACTGACAAGATTATTAAACAGAAATTTAAAACATTTTCAAACTGCTACATTTGCAAAGGAAAGCCATTCACCGACTTTAATTTAAGCCCCATTAAGGTGAATGAGTTTCTGTGACTGCATACTACTATGGAGACCAAATCTAATGGCAGCTGTCATTTATAATACCAGTGAGATTCTGAGCAGTTTATTAAAGTGTTTATTTTCACTAATAGGAAATCTGATCCGTAGCTCTTTTTTTCTGCTGTTATTATGAGGGCAAAAAATGCACTCCCTCTAAGTTATATTTGACAGTAATTTATTTTAGAAGTAGATTTACACTACCTTTGCTACTTTAATCTACTTAAAATAGTTTTTTGAAAGTTGTTTTAAAAAAGGAATCTGCAGAATGTCGAAAAAATATGTATTCTGTCTAGAATATGTCTCAAGGCAAATGAAGGGGAATAACGGGTACCCTCCATGCACATCTCTAAATCTTTTCCTACTCTTTTTCATTCTTCCTAAGTACCAATATACAGATTGGAAAATGCAGGTGTTTAGGAACGAGGACCTCAAGATTTCTATATCAAATTTCTTCTGCAGGGCCTGCTTTGCTAATATGAAGCACAGCTCTAGGCTCCAGGGAAATCTAACTTTATTTTCCTTTGCTAATAGGGATAGGTAGAGGCTTGGGCAAAATAAATGAGGAAGAGCATCTTTTTCAAATCTTGGAAATTAAATTTTCTTAGGTACAAAATATGATTCCAGTTTAGGGGAGAAGGCTCAGTGGATAAAGTGCTTTCCACACAAGCATGAGTACCTAACTTCAGGTCTTCAGATATCACATACAGCCAGAGGCAATCGTGCAATACTCATGTAGCAACATGGGAGGTACGAGGACAATCCTCCAGAAGCCTGTCAGTCAGTGAGCTTGGCAAACACAGTGGTAAACATTAAAAGCCCCTGCTTTAAAGGAGTTGGAAGGTGAGGAATTACAACCCAGGTCATCCTCTGGCCTCCAATATGCATATTGTGGCATGCATGTGTCCTTATTTTCACACACACTTACACACACACACACACACACGCACACACATGCAAAGCACTTTCTTACCCTCATAAGCCAAACCTCACAGCCCATAGTTCTTACTGTATTTAGTTCTTTCAGCTCTGACCAGAATAGTCCATCAAGCTATACTTACAGCACTGCAAGGTGTTTCTTAGGCCAAGGTTTCAAATCCTTTCTCATTCCTCTTGAAAATCAGCTCCAAAAGGCCAAAGCCACACAGTCAGGTGTCTAGCAGCAATCCCACTCCTCGGTACCAACATTACTGTTGCAGCCAGGTTATCATTGCTGGAAGAAGCTCTATGATGTCAGAGGAAAAGGATGGCATGAGCAGAGGGTGAACATCACCCCCTGGCCAACATAAGGTGGACAATAGCAACAGGAGAGTGTGCCAAACACTGGAAAGGGGAGACTGGGTATAACACCCATAAGACTGCCCCCAACAATACACTGCCTTCAAGAGGCTTTCATTTCCAATTGCCATCAGTTGGGGAACCTAGCATTCAAAACAGTTAAGTTTATGGGGGACACCTGAATCAAACCACCATACCACCTATTTGTAGTAACCAGTGGTAAATCAGCACCAGTAATAATGATTTGGTCTTGCTATGTACCTTGAATTTCAATTTTTTAAATAATCTTTATCCAGAAGCAGTCAGTAGTTTTTGAGATAGAATTAATGTAATCCACATTGGCCTCAAACTTCCTGTACTCACTATAAATTGAAGGATGAACTTGAACTTTTGATCCCCTGACTCACTTCCCCAGTGAGTATTGGGATTACAGGAGTGGACTAACATATCTGTCTAATCCAGGTTTTTCTATAATAATTCATATAGGTACATACGTATCTATCTATCAATTTATCTATCTTTATGCCTTAGTGATCAACAGATTTTAATTTTAAAAAGTACATACACAAAGCCTTCATTGCTATATTATAGAAAAAATATATTTAAATTTAATATAAGTAATTAGTTATAGCAAAATTATCTAAATCTTTTAAAATAAAAAAATAAATTCCACATATGTAGCAAAATTTGGTTTCTGTTGATTGGAGTTCACACAGCAAGAAATGAGGGAGTGTGAGAGAGTGACAGTTCAGTTTTACTGTTTAATGTCACTTGCTTAAATGAGGAACAGGGTGCCTGGGTGCACACACTGCTAGCTGCATCTCAGGTTGTGGGATAACCATGGTCAGAGTTCCTAGTGGAGAAGGAAAGCCTCTGCCCTGTGGCTACTTGGTTGCTTGTGACTATAGTTTTGAGGTTTGCCAAGAGTTGGAGGGGGCTTAAGCTGTTTTGTAATATGAGGTCCTCATGACATGAGTTTTGTGTCCCTAGAGGTCTAATATCCTTGGAGATGTACATTGTATACTTCATACAGAAACTCTGGACCTCATCTGATGGCCCTAAGTGTGTTATAGCTGGAAGAAGTTGTTCTTATTTCCTCCAGCTGCTGTTCCTTGAGGGATGGCAAGACAACATATATGAGGACTCAGGGAAGCTGCATGTCTGGAGCACACTGAACATGCAGGCAGCTCCAAGAGTCTAGTCTGTCTCTAAGCAATGGCTTCTCCTTCATATCTAGCCCTAGGGTGGGGTCTTGCAACATTTTCCCAGACTTGTTAGCTTACTGAATCTACAGAAACCTCTCCCCCATGCAACCACTCAGTTTCTAAGTAACATGACCTTGGGGAGTGATTGTGTGACCTTTAGGTTTCAGGTCTCCAAAACATGACTTTCTAAATCAGAGCCTCCTTCATCTCTTCAGGAGAAAATATTTAATTCAGAGGAATTTGTGACACAATAATATTCAGCCGGGCTCGCATTTCGTAATTTTTTTAAACCTCCTTTATCAGATACATTTTTGGAACTTCCTAAGGAAGGCCCTCATGTGGTCATAAAGAAGCCCACCTTATAATGCAGTTGGTGATTTGAAAACCACTAGGAAAAACTCTTTGAAGGAGTCTTCTGACGAGTGATTGGCTCCGCTTCCAGTATTCTTAGGCAATTAGCAAGTTTTCACTTTTAGGATCCAAGATCACACTTGGGCATCTTTTTACACTAGATTTTCTATCAGATGGTTTATTTTTTAACATTAGAATATGAATATGATCTGGATATAAAGACAGATGGTACATCATGCTCAAAAGTTATGTATTACTCTAAAATTCTGTCTGGAGATTCCATGTGAAGAAATAAATGATTCCAAGGATGATATTATGCTATAAGCCTGATGATACAGACCAGGGGTCCTCAACATTAGTTGTGAGTGAGATTCATCTGGGTGTCCACAGGGCTCAGATCTCATCCCAGTACAATTCAAGCAGTATGTGGGCATTTCTTTTGTCAAAACTATCAAGGCGTTCTCATTGGAAGCTGAGGTTTAGAAACGTCAAAATATGTTTCATTTTGTTAGGGTCGTAATCAAGATTTTTTATAATCACTGTTTAATAAGAAAATATGAAATACATACATTATCCTTCTTGTATTACTGTCTAGAAAGCCATGTAGACTTAAATGAATCATGATAATTTAACACTCAAATTTATCTGAAAATTCAATATACTCATCTTGTCTCTTATTTGATCTCATTCTTACATAGAGAAAGAGTATATATACAGCATATATTTTCATAATAAAACATCTTTTCTGTTAATAGAGCTATTCCTTGCTGCCTTTTTCTCTCTTAATGTCCTGATCTTCAATGACATCACAGTTAATTTCTATAGAGATGACTAGAGTTGTCCTGAGAGCATTATGACTTCAGGAAAGAGAGAAACAGCAGGGACAGAATCAAGCGCTTGTGTGCTTTTCTAGCATCCTTAGTTTGGTAAGAATAAAGCCAAAAAAGGGGAAATGTGGCTCCAAAACATGTTAAGATAATATACAACTGTACATTTGTTTCTTTTGTGAAGGCCATTCACTCTTGAAACAGAGTTTTGCTGATTATACTCACTTAATTACTTCCTTAAACGGTTAGTGTTTTGTCAGCTCAATCAGATATTTTACTAGTTACTGCTTTCAATTAACATTCCAAATGTACCTTGTGATTTAAATCTACCAGCATCATTACTGTGGGTATTAGCTACCTGTGAATGATAGTTTCATGGAAGATTTTTCACTTCAAAGCAGAGCTAAAATACACTTGGCCTTCATGAAATGTATTCATTTCCATTGAGGTTATCAAGGGTTGGGTAAAAAAGCAAGTTACTTTTTTGTTTGAACCTTATATTCATGCGAGTGACATATCTTTTAGTGTTCTTAATTTCAAGGAATGATATTTAAGTGATTCTTCACAGAGGGCTGTGTGTTTGTTTTCTCTTAAACATTTACAACATTACTTGACCCAGTAACTGGGTATGATACCTATTTATGTTTTAAAAAATTAAAACCAAAGAGAGTGTGGCTTTTAGTCATATCCAGAAAAAAAAAACACGATAAAGGATTTCGGGGTTCAGTAGGGATTCCTCAAGTTTATGAACCCAAATTTTACATCCTGTTCTATTTTTTTGAGGCCAGCCCAATAGATTGGCCTTGTGCCCATGTGTGACCTTGTGCACTTATGTCTCCTTGTACACCTGGAGGATCAAACAAGGGCCCTTAGGCTTCTCAGACAAGCATCTTAACTGCCATCTCTCCAGCATGGTCCTGTTGCTATTTTTAACAACAACAAAAAAATTGATGACAGAAAGATAAATTATTAATTAGTAAGTTTGTTGAGGCAGAAATCACAAATTGTGGGATTTACTTAAGGGAAATTTGGATCCAGAAAGAAGGCTACATCAGAACCATAAACATGTGGCAAGTGGGAAACACACATTCTTTTGGAAAACACTGCACACTTCATAAGGTTCATTTAAGGGAAATTGAGGTTTTTAAGGAAATATTGGATTTGAGCCACAAGCATGTGGAAGATAGTAAAGAAACTGAGGTTTTCAAAGAAAAACTGGAGTAAAATCGCAAGCACATGGAAGGTAGAATTTAGGTGTGTATGAAGGGAGATTTAGAAGAAACACACATAGTGTCGGCCTTGTGCTTCCCCGTGGAAGGAAGAGAGCAAACTGTGGGAGTTTAAGAAAGAATAACAGAGGGAAATATATCAAAGCAAAGACCAAGAAATTCAGATGAGAAATGAGTAGTGAAGAGTATAGTCATGGCTACCCTGACTGTAGAGAAGTTTCACAGGTAATAGGCTTAGAGTTAACGAAAGCATCCACGTGGTTGGTGATCTGGAGTATAAGGGAAATACACAAGTGGTAGATTTAGAGGCCAGAAGAAAACCAAACATGCAATTAAAATTAGAATTTGCCCTGCATTATAAAGCAAAGGCTAGCAGAAAAGTTCCCTGAGACCTGAGAGACAGTATCATGCTCTCCCCTCCACCCAGCCAGGCTGGATGGGGGAAGAGGCCAGACTCACATATATCCCTGTGGCAAGAGCAGAGTAAAAGGAGCAAGAAGAAGAGGGAAGCCTGTATAGTGTATAAAATGTACTCTTTCATCAGATTCAGGTACATAAAGGGAAGACCCAATTGGTTTGTACATTTGGAGGGCAGAGCCCAGAACCAACCCACCTAGGTAGTATGCTAGACTGTGGGCAGCAGGGCTTACTGTAGCTGGCTGTAGATGAGTCTTGATTGGACATGAGTCCCATTCCTTCCAAAAGTTCCATTTGTGCCAAGGAATGTTGGCATTTGGGGTGGCATCTCCTGGTTGTCTCTGGGCCTCAGTTTCTAACTGAAATTGCCTACAAGTAGCTAGCTTTCTGCTCTTTCTCCTTCAGACAATACATGAGACAGAGCAAGTTTGACTATATCTGATTAGATTTTACAAATTGATGATATTTGGGAATTTTAATGTTTTTCCAAGCTTTTATGGGTGCAGGCTCCCATAAGAGACCCATCCCAATGTGGAAGAGATTGCAATTAGCTCCCTCAACTAATAATCAAATCAAATTCACATTTGTGACCCATGGAGTTTTGTGGTTTCTTATTGCTTTAAAATGTTTATCAACCAGTTAAGGAACCTGTAAAATGATACTTTGTGAACCGACTTTTTATTTATTTTATTTTTATTTATTTATTTGAGAACAACAGACAGAGAAAGAGGTATGTAGAAAGAGAGCGAGGGAGAGAGAGGGAGAGAGAGAGAGACAGAGAGAGAGAGAATGGGCAAGCCAGGGCCTCCAGCCACTGCAAAAGAACTCCAGACGCATGCACCTGCTTGTGCATTTGGCTAACATGGGTCCTGGAGAATAGAGCCTTGAATGGGGGTCCTTAGGCTTCACAGGCAAGTGCTTAACTGCTAAGCCATCTCTCCAGCCCAAACCTAGTTTTTTAAATTGGGAGAATTTTCTTCATAATTACTCCAAGACAATTTTCATTCTGAAAGCTTTCTAGTTAGAAACATTCCTAAATTATAATTAATTGATTTAAAACTTCCTTGATGAAAGAATCCAAGCAAATATGATTAATTTCATAGTTTCTAACTATTACCTTACCCAATAGGCTATTCCAAAATTTTCCACACTCAGACTCCCTTTTGATTATAATTTATGCAAATGATCGAATTCTCTCAAAAAACATGAAGGGGGCTGGGGAGATGGCTTCATGGTTAAGGTGCTCACCTGTGCAGCCAAAGGACCCAGATTCAATTCCCCAGGACCCACATCAGTCAGATGTACAAGGTGGCACATATGTCTGGAAGTTCATTTGCAGCAGCTGGAGTCCTTTGTGTACCCATGTTTTCTGTCTGTCTCTCTCTCTCTCTCTCTCTGTCTGTCTCTCTCTTTCAAATAAATAAATAAATAAATAAAATATTTTAAAAAATCAGGAAGGAAATACAACAGATACACAAATGAGTGGGCTGTTTGGTAACATACAGAGCAGACTCTTCACATGAGCTATTATGAAACCTGATAGAATTTTTTCTCTTTTAAAAGTTTAATATGCAAAAAGTTAACATCTAGAAATACTCAGACCATTGCCAGATGGCTATGAAAATTGTTTTTCATTAAAGAGGATTGTTTAAATTTTCCAGACCTATGAATCCAAAGACGGTTTAATCAGAGTCGAAAGGGAATTATAACTTAGAAATAGTAAGCAGAACTCCTCACCCAGGGCCATAATGATAATTATAATGAAGTAAGACCACATGGTTGGGAGTCATCCTACAATATTCTTCCAGAACGTGACAGGAGAAGTTCATCAAAGGCAGTCATTGTGAAAAATCTCTGGACTTTCTTTAAAGAAATAGGAAGAGATGACAATTTGCTTTGGTAGTTGGGATTCATGGTGTCACCTTTAGTCTATTAAATTTAGTATTCTTTTTTCAGCTATGTAGGATTGATGGATACTATTTCATTATACAGTTTGTGGATACTAAATGATATGACATAATGTGAAAACATTCTTTCATAAAAGTCATATCGGTACCTTTTTATTCATGAGGTTTTGAGGGATGCATCTCAATCCCTACCTTATTTTGGGCACATTTCTTTTCCTACTCTCTTCAGAATCAGAACCTAAACAATATAAGGAAACATTGCAGTACTTCAAATGAAATAACTTGGTGATCAACTTTAGGACTAACATGAGCATGTGAAATGAAGATACATCAAGGTTATGTAACCATTAAACAGTACTATGGAATAAGTACAAGTCCTCAGGAAACCCCAGGGCATCATTAAAGTGTTAGCATCTTGTGTCCCACAGGGAGAAGACACATTTGATGGTTTCGGACAAGACACTATCATGGGGCTTATATTTGTACAAAACTTAGGCATATTTTTTGAAACAAAAAGCAGGTAGAAAATGACTCTCCCAAGACTGACACACAGGTGTATCTCTTTTCACTGTGTCTAACATTACTGTGCTTCTCAAACACTACCGTGTATACAGTGTAAACTTCACAGCAGCATGTGTCTATTGAGTCTATGAGGGACATTACAGGTTTGTCATTTTATTTATTTAAAAAAATAAAAAGTATGGAAACAAATTATCTCCATTGGCACTTTTACTCACAGAACTGAGTGAAGACTTCTGGAAGCTAAATGTGTGCTCTCCATTCTAAATCCCCTTAGGTATAAAAAGAGGCTAATTTACAAATTTCACTTCCCCAAAATATGTCTGCCTATGCAAAATGTAGTAAGTAGAGGTTTATATTGCAAATTCCTCCACTGTCTCTTTCCTCTAACCCTTCATGAAGACATAGGCTTTTTTTTTTTTTTTTTGAGGTAGATTTTGTTCCATTGTTTCTTTGCTTTTGTTCAATACCTGTACAAGACTTTGGTTCTGAAAGAATATACTTCTGATACAATAGCCACAATGTAATTACCATACTTATAATGAAAATCCCCAACCACCCTCTTAGCGCAGTAAGCAGCGCATCAGTCTCATAATGAAAATTTCCCATACTAGCTTAAATTGCATTATAGACATTACCTGACAACCAATAGAAAAAAAAAAAAAAAAAAAACAAGCAATGAGAAGGAAGCATTTGAATGAACACATGAGTAGACAGGAGTAAGAAATCAACTCTCAGCAAAGCCGCCACCACCATTAGTTCCACTTGCTTTGCAGTCCCTTATGCTTCATATTGTTGTAACGCGAACACAAATTTATAATTTTATTTTGAATATATTAGAATGGCACAAACATGAATCTAAGTGTTTTTAATTAAAATTCAGAATGACCTGTTTTGTTTTCTAATTATTTTCCTGGGAACTTTAATATATGAAAGTACAGCAATTTTATTATGATCATCCTGTTTTCCTGTTTTGTCCTCTCTCTCCCTCTCCCATTCTGCTGAGGACCCACCTTTTTCTAGGTAGTGACTTGTTTTGATTGGCTAGACTTTTTTTGTTGTTTTGGTCTTTCTGCAGAAGCAGTTCATAGGCTAGGATGGCTGTTTATATCCCTGCTCTAGAAATTATGTGGGCAGGAGAACAGACTTGGACTATTAAGAGATGGGGTCCATGAGTGCATTTCATTGTTTCATGAAGGATGGGTCTCTTTAGTAGGTCCTCTAGCCTGCACGGAAGCTTAGCTGTGTCTAGTAGTATCTTGTTTATCAGGACAAAGAATGGCTTCAGTGCCATTCTGGGTCTCTTTAGTAGGTCCTCTAGCCTGCACGGAAGCTTAGCTGTGTCTAGTAGTATCTTGTTTATCAGGACAAAGAATGGCTTCAGTGTCTGAACCTCCTGATGGTTTCTGCATTCTTTTTTTTTTAAATATTTTTTTTCAATTTTTTCTTTGTTTATTTATTTGAGAGTGACAGAGAGAAGGAGGCAGAGAGAGAGAGGGAGAGAGAATGGGCGCGCCAGAGCTTCCAGCCTCTGTAAACGAACTCCAGATGCGTGCGCCCCCTTGTGCATCTGGCCAACGTGGGTCCTGGGGAATTGAGCCTCGAACCGGGGTCCTCAGGCTTCACAGGCAAGCGCTTAACCGCTAAGCCATCTCTCCAGCCCGGTTTCTGCATTCTTAGTAAAGACATTTATCCCAGGGCCCCTATTTCTTATTTCCATGGTAATTTGACCATGAGTAGTGCTAAAGCTCTTTAAGAAATAATCCTCTCTCTCTGTCTCCTAGGACCATAAAAATGAATGACTTTTAAAGTATTTATTTGCACCTGAAACTCCCTGAAATATTTGAATATGAAAAGTATAGGTGAAACAGACAATATATGCAAATGAATTTTAGTATAAACAATGGCTTCAATTAAGTATAAGCGAGGCTAATTCAATTTAACTTACTTGAATGAAAACAGCAAAAAAATATGAAAAAAATGCAGCTATAGATGTTTTAGTATAATCACTGAAAACAGATCTATTTTAGTGTCTATTGTATTTTATTTTATTTTTCGAGGTTGGGTTTCACTCTAGCACAGTCTCTCCTGGAATTCACTATATAGTCTCAGGGTGGCCTTGAACTCATGGCAATCTTCCTACCTCTGCCTGCCAAGTGCGAGGTTAAAGGCGTGCACCACCACACCCGGCTACTTTAGTGTCTACTTTTGAACTAGGAGTGGTAAAAAGCTATGTAGAGAATACTCAATTACTCTACAAAGAAGTTAATATTCAGACATTCTTGGATGGAGGAATGAAGCTGATTGATGCAATATCATTCCACAGTGAGATACAACAGCCATTTTATGATAGTACAGGCAGCACCCTTGGGATTCTTTGTGTGTGTCCTTAAGGTTATCAGTTTTCTTATATATCCTGCATACCCATATATTTAGCCTCAATTTTTTTTTTTTGAGTTACAAGTATAGGAAACATTTGTCACAACACAAGATATGCTATTGTAAAGTCATGTTGAAAGACATAATAGGCTGGACTATATACTCCAATGTTTAGATACTTATCTGCATTCCATTCAAATATAATCTAAATGAATTTTGATAGACTTCTGAATCTTTACATTTAGATCTCGTTTGAAAGAGCAAGGGCAGAGACAATCAAAAGTAAAATAAAAACATGGTGTGGGAAGAACAGATGTTGAGGATTTATGAGCATAAAAGATCCAAATTAAGTGGAGGTCTAAAGATGCCTCAGTGGACACTGTGAAAGGCCATGTAGTATGGCTATGTGCAAAACAGAATGCAAGGTTAGCCAGAATTCTAATCTATATATGTCCTAGTGTGTCTTAAGTCATGCTTATGTATCAGGACAAAGAAAATGTTTTTTATTTTGTTGTTGTTGCTAAATTTTATTTATTTGAGAGAGTAAGAGAGGGAAAGAGGCAGAAACACAGACAGAGAGAATGGGCGCAGCAGGGCCTCCAGCCTCTGTAAACAAACTCCAGATGCATGAGCCCCCTTGTGTATCTGGCTTACATGGTTGCTGGGGAATTGAACCCCGAGATCCTTTGGTCTTCCAGGCAAGTACCTTATCCTCTAAGCCATCTCTCCAGCCTTGGAAAAGTGGTTTTTTTTTTCTTAATATCTTTCTTTTTCTCTGGTTTATAATCAAGACTATTATTATAGATTGGATCAAAACAGAATCAGTCATGCAGAGCAAAGGCAAGCAAACTCCATCTTCATTGTCCATTCCACTTCTGACCTCTTGGTGATGTTACCCAACCCTTGCTCACAGCCTATGCTATGTAGTGATGAAATCATACTTAGGGTTAGTGAAGGTGAACGCCATTCAAGTTGTCCTCAAATGTTCCCTGGGGCATTTGAGAGGGCATTTGACAATCTTTATACATGGTTGCACATCAATACTATTCTTAATACAGAAATGTATGGAATCACGAATTATGGGGAAATATCACATTCTGACAAGAGAAAAAATAAATAAATGGAGCCATATTACCAAAAAGTACAGAGGCATATATCTTAGAAAATAATTTTGTTTATAGTTCACTGGATTTATGATGATTGCCCTTCAGCATTGAAAAGCCCAAAATATGTGCAATATGTAAATATGATATATATCATAATATGTGCATGTATACATACAGTAATATATTTGTTTATACATTTGTCATTGCTGTGAAGAACAACTTCAGGGATTTCTCTCACTCTCTAAGAGATTTCAGTCCATGGTTGGCTAGCTGCATTGTCTCTGGGCAATGGTGACGTGGAAAACCACGGCAGAGGACATGGAAGAGAAAATCCATTCCTCTCATGACAATCTGGAAGCAAAGGCTTTAAGAAGCAAGAGTTTGACAAGCTATACTCCTCAGAGGCACGCCAAAAATTATCTCCTGCCTCCAGCTCTGCTCCATTTCCCCGACATGCTAATCATCTCTTCAAAAAGCACCTCCAGCTGGCAGCAAGCCATCATAAGAACCAAAGGCTGATACTTTGTATTTGAACCATCCAGGGGTATATTCTGTTTTGTCCTCACCATTTTATTCTAGGTACTGAGAAAAGTGACTGAGAAGTGGCCGGACTCAGCGTTATTCCTGAAAATAGAATTCAACAAATTGCTAACAAAATAGCAGAGCTTACATGTGGAAATAATTATACACAAGTAATATAAAGATATAGTTGGGGCTGGAGAGATTGCTTAGTGGTTAATGGTTAATTTCAAAGCCTGAAAGCCTGGGTTCAGTTTCCCAGGACCCAGATAAAGCCAGAAGCACAAAGGGGCAGAAGCAGCTGGAGTCCATTTGCAGTGGCAGAAATCCCTGATTTTCTCATCCTCTCTTTTTTCTCTTCTCTCTCTCTCTCTCTCTCACTCACTCAAGTAAGTAAATAAATAAATATTTTTAAAAATATATAGTTATCAATGACAAGTGAAATATTATTAAGAATGAAGATAATTCATCTCACTGAAATACTAGTTTGTATGCATAATCCATGCATCTATATAAACTGCTGTTTGAAAGATACATTTTGGAAAATATTTATTTTCAAATCTTCAGTATATCCCTGTTTTCAACACACGAGTTCTACTTCTTTGAATTTGTTCAATTACAAAAATTGTGAAAATGGAATATATATATATATATATATATATATGTATATGTATATATATATATATGTATGTATATATACATACATATGCAGGATAACTCCTCTATCTCCTCTCATATTCATAATTATAGGAAATCATAGTGGATATAATTTAAATTTCTAACAAAAAGCACTGAAAATATATAACCCAATATATGTATGTAAATGTGTGGTACTTCAATAGCCATGAACAGATGTAATGATATATCATTAAATCAAAAACAGGCCTACAGTACAATATATATTAATGTGTCCATTACATATATAAAACTATAGATAGATTCACAGTTAGTATCAAAGGTTTTTATATTTAAACTTCTGTCTATAATGCAATTTTGCTAACATATTTGTATACTTAAAAATAGTTTATAAGGTTTTTCAGACTTTATTCTTAACCTGAAAGCCTTTTCATGTTAAAAGATATATTTTAGTTGAGACTTCATTATAATTTCACTCAAATATGACAGACAGCAAAAAGAATATTTTATTAGTATAAAATACAAAGATTTAGAAAAGGGCATTCCTTTTAATACATTCTCTTTTTAAGTCATCTTTAATGACTCAGACGATACACAGAGTTAATATCCTATTTTATATTTTATTCACAGTTGGATGGGTTTATTATGAAAAATTATTTTAAATTTTTATTGGTATGATGTTTCCACCTTTGTTCCATTTCCAGGCTCTTGCCCAGCAGAAAATAAAGAGACAAATTGATTTAAGTTTTCTTTTACCCCAGAACATAATAATATCTGTCCCACATGCGTATTGTCATCATAAAGAGACTAAAACTGTAGATAAAATAACCAATTTCAAATTCTGAATCTGTAAAAGTGAGAACATTTGTGGCTATGATTCCGGGTTCCTTACGCCCACTGGACTGATTTAATAGATGGTATGATGCAAGATGAAACTTCTGGATGTACCCGTGAAGATGAGTTCGCTGAAGAGATGGACTCTGCCCTACAACATGGGCAGGGCACTCCTTGCGTTTCCTTAGAACAGAAGGAGGAGGTCTCCTGGGTATCTGGGTTGTAAAGAGCATTCGTGGAAATGCTCAGCTCTAATTTCTGTAATTAATACCCTCTTCTGTGTATCTAATCATGTTTTTATCTGTAGGATCTCAATTAATGCAGTGACTGTCTTACCCCACAGGGATGTCTGCTTGAGGAGCCTCAATTTTCATATAATCAGTTGATTTGCAAAGTAAGGCTTCCTGTGGGATCATGACTTTACTCTTCTAGCTTCAAACATCTTGGCCTCTAACCACTGCAACTGGACTCCAGATGCATGTGCCACCTTCTGCATCTGGTTTCACATGGGTGCTGGTGAATCAAACCTAGGTCCTTAGGTTTTATAGGCAAGTGCCTTAAACACTGAACCATCTCGCCAGCCCCCACGACAGTTTATTTTATCTGTTCACCTCAAAAATTGTTTCTTTGGCTTGACCCTGGCTTCTCCCATCCACTGTCATTCCTCTCTGCTAGGTTTCCCTTGCTCTCTCCACCAAAATAACAGCCATACCTGTACTTACATGGTTCATTGTTGACAATTTATTACCATGTTTCCTTAAATCTAGGCCTATTCTGAGCCCCAGCATGTATCTATCTTGTACTACCCTCACAATAACAAAGAACACTAGCCTCTCTAAAAAAATATTAACATGGGAATAAATACTTGAATACATAAATAAATAAAAATAAATAAAATTTAAAGATGGTTCTCTCCTAGAAGGTAGAAACATTTTGTCATTAAGTTATTTCATCTAATTCTGAGTTGAAAATAAAGTGAAATAATTAAGGAAAGCAAATAATAAAATATTCCTTTCATGAATTAGACCCAGCTCTTTTTTATTTTTTTAAATGTTTTAACTGCTGTTAGACACTTGGCAACAGCTATATGACAAAATGTTTAAGCTCCAAGACTAAAAATGGAAAATGAAGAAATCTTAAGCAGGCAATTGACAAGTTATGCAATGACTCAGTCATTATATAATGTTTTCCCTTATCTTCATGCCAATGATGGTAAATATTTCTTTAAGGCCCACTATGTACCAGGTTCTATTTTATAACTTAAGAGTGTGCATGTTAATACGGTCCACAAATTCATGGCTTCCCAGAGTCCACACTAGATAGGAAAAATTAGCGACAGCAATAGCAACATAATTTTAACTATAACAATTAAGAATATAAAAATGGTACTAAGATAATGACAGTCAGAAGTTCATGAGAGAATCAGAAGAAGTGTACTTCTTGAGTTGGATAACCGGAGCCCTAGAAATATGCCTTGTCTGCTGTATTTTGTCCTTGGACTTTCCTAACCTACATCTACCTCATCCTTGACAATCGGAAAATATCATGCTTATGATTGACAGATGAATAATTCCTTGGGAAATAAAATTTCCAAATATCATTTTCTCTTTATTTCACAAACTTTAGAAGCACTGACATATTTCATGCTTCTTTTATGATTCACTGTTTCATTAAGAAAAAATAGTTCTTAAATTGTGTGAAGGCAGTTTTGATTTTTTACTTCTTTTAAAAAGTGCTAATAAGGTAGGCCTTCTTTATACTTACCTTTTACAAGGCATGCATATAGCATCTATGAAAATATTTATAAAATCATGTATATGCCTCTTAACATATCATGTGGCTTCAGAAAATTGATTTTATTTAGTAATTTTTAAAAATTATTTTGGGTTTAATATAATTTTCTTCCCTAACAATGGGTAATTTCAAAGGGAAAAATATTTTCACACTCAGTCCTTGAAAGGATTGTGCATACCTGTGCATACTTCAGTGAGGTTCCCATAATCGAGTCCTGGGTCATCAGACTGAAGCCACACGCAATGCAGTAGCATCCTCCATGTGCCAAGTTTCTCCTTGCTTCAAAACACTGCACCTTTTTCACATCACACACCACACTCAACTTCCATTCTCAAAACAAGCAAATCAAAACACAAACACAAAAGAAGAAGCCTCCATCCAAGCACACATGCATGTGTGCATATTCTCACTCATTAACCCATAGGTTTGAATGTAAATGAGAACTTCTTATTTCAGTTTCTTATTTCTGGAAGCCTTTTGATTCCAAAATTTTAAATATTAAGTCCTTTGATATTTTGATCAATGTCTTTAGCGTCTTTTGGAGTCTTACCTGCTCTTCAAGTATAACTTAGAGAATGTGCTTCCTTTTTAACCACGATATGGCCATTTATTACTATGACCACAACTAGAATCTCTTGCATTCACATTTTAAGATGGGATATAGCTGGATCAATGCTCTCTGAAAGTTGGAAACATCTCTGTTCTGGAAATAATTTCCATATGTTTCTTTTCTTCATGAACAGAGCATTATATTTCAGACAACGTGAATGCATGTTGGTATATACTCAACTATTTTCACGTCATCTGTGTTCCTTACTTTTTATATTCTTAAATACAAATTAAATACAAGCATATCAGGATAGATACCTTTTAACAATTAACTAATTGGATTCTATTGGACTCTTTAGCAAAGACTTTATTTATTTATTTATTTATTTATTTTGTTTATTCAAGGCAGGGTCTCACTCTAGCCCAGGTTGACCTGGAATTCACTATGTCATCTCAGAGTGGCCCCGAATTCATGACGATCCTCCTACCTCTGCCTCCTGGGTGCTGGGATTAGAGGTGTGTGTCCCCATGCCATGCAGCATAGATTTATTTGAAGAAATAACCTATAAGTAAAGAACAAATGAGAAGCTTGGAAAAGAACATTCTAGATAGGCTGATTGGTAGAAAATAAAAGAAATCCAGTGTGCCTGGATATTAGATTAAAGATGAATACCTCCAGAGAGAATGGTAGGGAATTCAGCAGTGGCATTGCATAGGTGATTGGAAGAAAGACTATCAAATTTGTTTTTGCCTCAAATATAATGGGAAATCAGTAGAGGGTTTTATGTGATGCACTAGAATTGTGTAGGTTAAAAATATGTTATAGCATTTTTCCTCCTTGAACTCAGTGCCATGTTTATCTCTCCTTTTATATATTGCTTCCAGGTAATAACTTCAAACACAGTTTTCATAATACTTTGTTCATGTTTATAATCATAAGGATTGATTTTCATAGAGAGCTTTCTGAGTGTATTTGAAATGCATTATCAAATGAATCTTTTATTATCCCCATAAAAAGTCTGATGATGGAAATATCAATAGTCTTATTTTAAATACAGATAAGAAAACTCAAGGTTGGGGAAGTTAAATAGCCTAATATATTTATTATTGGCTTGTATGACTCATATGTTAGTGATCTTTCCATTACCATTTAAAAAAAAACTTAATTAAATTAGAGAAATTCGATTTGGTTCATAGTTTCCAAGTTTTCCAGCTATGCATGGTTGGTATTATATAAGTGAGTAGTGCACCGACCCAGAGCTAGCAGGAGGTGTACAAAGACGCTCTCATCATGACAACTGGCAAGCAAAGGAGAAGGAGAGAAAGGGACTCCAAAGTCCCCTTTAATGACACACAATTCCAGTGATTTAATTTTTTTCCTGAAATGCTACTTGCCAAGGACCAAGGCCTTGTTTATAATACATGGGGATTTGGAGGATGTCCTTGGTCAAAACTGTAGCAACAGATCAGCAAAGGTATCTCTTTTCTTCTTTCATTTTAGTCAAAAGATGATAATATTAAGGGGCTGCAGAGATGACTTAGTAGTTAAGGTGCTTGCCTGCAAAGCCTCAAGATCCAGGTTCAATTCCCCACAACCCACCTAACCCAGATGCACAAGGTGGCACACGTGTCTGAAGTTCATTCACACTGGCTGGAGGCCCTGACATGCTCATTCTTTCTCTCTCTCTCTCATAAATAAGTTAATAAATAAAAATGATTTTTTTTCTTTAGAAGCTTATACCACCATGCCAGTTTTTTTTTCTTTTCTTTCCTTTCCTTTTCTTTTCTTTTTTTTTTTTTTGAGGTAAGCTCTCACTCTCACTCTAGCCTCAGCTGACCTAGAATTCACTATGTAGTCTCAGGTTGACCTTAAACTCACAGCAATCCTCCTACCTCAGCCTCCCAAGTGCTATGATTAAAGGCATGCACCACCATGCCTGGCTTTAAAATCCTTTTTTGAAAAAGTATGATAAGATTGAAAAGGCTTGATTTTATTGAGATTTGCACAAAATATAATGTGAGTTTGAGAAATGATGTAGGAATTTTCTTTTAACTATAAAGAATTACGCATCTTATAATAATCTTTTCTCAGGACCATCTGTTAGTCATGGCATTCCCTCATCCTTCATTGCCTAAAATGCCATCCCACTTCACAGACTTAGAGCAAAGAAATTCCATGAGTATGTAGACTCCTTTCATTGGCTCTCGCTGCTTTTTTCCTCTTGTAAGCTTTCATATTCATACCTCCTTAGGACAAATAAGTGCAGTTTTGCTTTTAAGGTATACAGCGATTGTTTGGAGAACATGGATGCAAAGTCTGATCATGCATCATGTCTTCCTACCTCTATCCTTAGAATAATCTGGTCTAGTGAAGGAAGAAAGACAATGCCCTGCTCTTCAGATGCTCTGTCCATGGCCCGCCTGATCAGAAGCCAGGCTCTGCTATGAAAGTAGCTTGAGACTGTTGACAGAAATCACAAATTACCTTAGTCCAAGTTTTCCCTTCTTTAAAATGGTGCTATGATTTACACACCCTTTCCTGCACTGTGACATGTAAGGCAGAAAAAAAAAAAAAAACAGATGAGAAAATGACAGGTTTTATTTTTAATTTTTTTTGTTTATTTTTATTTAGTTATTTGAGAGCAACAGACAGAGAGAAGGAGGGAGAGAGAGAGAGAGAGAATGGGTGCGCCAGGGCTTCCAGCCACTGCAAACAAACTCCAGACACGTGCATCTCTTGTGCATCTGGCTAACGTGTGTCCTGGGGAATCGAGCCCCGAACCGGAGTCCTTAGGCTTCACAGGCAAGCACTTAACCACTAAGCCATCTCTCCAGCACCTACAGGTTTTATTTTTATCTGCTATCATTTTTTAAATTTTTTTGTTCATTTTTATTTACTTATTTGACAGTGACAGAGAGAGAAAGAGTCAGAGAGAGAGAGAGAAAGACAGAGAGAGAAAGAGAGAGAGAGAGAGAACGGGAGCGCCAGGGCTTCCAGCCACTGCTAACGAACTCCAGACGCCTGTGCCCCCTTGTGCATCTGGCTAACGTGGGTCCTGGAGAATTGAGCCTCGAACCGGGGTCCTTAGGCTTCACGGGCAAGAGCTTAACCGCTAAGCCATCTCTCCAGCCCTCTGCTATCATTTTTATCATCATCCTTTTTTTAAAAAAAAATCAGTATTGTAGAGTCCATTTTCCCATATAGTGATCTTATTATTTATCTGAAAGCTCAGTTCATGTGCATTTGCCATGTAATTGTACATATAACACCATCCCTAGAGTTTCTGTACGTAGTGAGTGTCCTTGAAGCAATGGTCTTGATCAGATATCTATAACAGATATATCTAATCAGCCTAAGGAAAATTTAAACTTGATTGTCTGTAGTCTTAGATGAAAGAAAATATGCTTTTGTATGGTACTTGATGATTTCATTTCCCACAAGGGAAAATTAAAAAAAAATATTTCTATAACTTGTTAGTTGTTCCCACAACATTTATTTTTAATAGTTAAATATTTTATTTATCTGAGAGAGGGTGAGAGAGAGGTGTAGACAAATAGAGAGAGAAGGGGCATGTCAAGGCCTCCTTGCCACTGTAAACAAATTTCAGAAGCACATGTCATCTTGTGAATCTGGCTTTATGTGGGCACTGGGGAATCAAACCTGGGTTATTTGGCTTCTCAGACAACTGTCTTAACCATCAAACCAACTCTCCAGTCCAGAAGGTATCATTTTTATAAAGTCTTATTTGTCTTGGAATACAGAAACCTACTTGCTGAAGCAGTGGAAGTGAAGGTTGCATGGATGGATGATTTACTGACGGGAGGTCTTAGGTTGACTACAACAGCAAATTATTTTATTTTATTTTTGTTTCTGCTTAATTATAAAAACTTTTCCTTAAAGCATAAGAACTAAATACACCCTCCCCACAGAGACTGACTGAGGGCCTTTAGGACCCTATAGTGAATACCAATAACCCTACTGAGGAGGGAACTAAGTGCAAAGAGGGCATGAGAGATGGGATATAAGAATATAACCTTTTTAAAAAAGTGAAATTAATTTTTTTTAAAAAAAGAACCAAGTACCCTTATCCAATGTAATTAAATAAACAATGTAAATGACACTAATTTAGCCAACTTTAATTTGTGATCATTATAAGCTAGGTATTGGGCTGGAGAGATGGCTTAGCAGTTAAGCGCTTGCTTGAGAAGCCTAAGGACCCTGGTTTGAGGCTCAATTCCCCAGGACCCATGTTAGCCAGATGCACAAGGGGGCGCACGCATCTGGAGTTCGTTTACAGAGGCTGGAAGCTCTGGCGCGCCCATTCTCTCTCTCTCTCTCTCTGCCTCCTTCTCTCTGTCGCTCTCAAATAAGTAAATAAACAAACAAAAAAATTAAACTAGGTATTAATTATTTTATATTACCCAGTTAAAATGAACAGATCTGTTACATTATAAATAATTTGAATTCTTACCACAAATAAATCATATGAAACATTTTAGGCACAAGATACTAAATATGTTCTGCAATGAAGAATTTGTAAAGCACTTTACAAAAAGGCTACATTCCTTTTGTACTACATGTAACAAAGTCCAGTTAACAGAGTTTAATTATGTCATTTCTTTTTTATCTGTAAGATTCATCCAATGGTGAGATTTGAATATTTTTAAATATTTTATTTTTATTTATTTATTTGAGAGAGGGAAAGAGGGAGAGAGAGAGAGAGAGACAGAGAGAGAGAGAGAGAGAAAGAGAGAGAGAATGAATGGGTGCACCAGGGCCTCTAGCCAGTGTGAACAAACTCCAGATGTATGCACCACCTTGTACATCTGGCTTAAGTGGGTACAGGGAATTGAACCTGTGTCCTTTGGTTTTGCAGGCAAGTGCCTTAACCGCTAAGCAATCCTTCCAGCCCCCAAGGTTTGAATTTTTTTTAAAGGGCATTGTAGGTACAATTTGCCTTTTAGCTATTTTCTAACATAAGAATAATTTACTAAGTAGGTTTGTCGTTAAAGTTTTTGATACTTTGCAGAACCTGAAGGCCAAGATCTATTTGAAAACTTTTTAAAATTTTAACTCTACTGTTTTCAATAGTTTAGGAATAAGTCAAGAAGGATCAACTTAACTTTCTCTGTCTCGATTCTGTTATTTTCTTCTTTCTCTTTGTTTCTTCTAGTCTTTTCCCATTTTAAGGAAATCTACCATGGATGACAAAAACATGAAACAGAATAATTCTTCAGAGTTCCAACAAGCTGGAGCCCAAGGATGGTGTAGCTGATCAACCCTAATTACACTGTGCTCTTCCTTTCCTTACTCACCTCAGAACCTTGGGCAAGACAAGGCACATGTCTTTCTCTGAAAACGTTCAGAGGCTGTCAGATCCCATTTCCTCCAACTCATGCGTGTGATATCAGAAAATTATTCTACTTCTTCTTACTTCTACAATAGTTTTTATATAAGCAGATATTGTGAGCATTAAATAAGACATTTGTTGCAACAATTTAAATTATATGAAAAACATCTGAAGATGGAATTATTATGAGGACAATGCTGGCAAATAAGATGATGTGAAATCAAGGTTAAAGATAGAGTGACTGGAGAGTGGGGGTTGGGGGGAGCACTTGAAAGGTATAGAAATTAGTGACAAATACTTAGTAAAATTCCTTCAGTCTTTCCAAATTACTAGATCTCAGAGCTTCCTGGATATATCATTTTCATACTACTTTTAAAAATTTAATTTCTTGCAGGGCGTGGTTGGAGGCACACGCTTTTATTCCCAGCATTCGAGAGGCAGAGGTAGGAGGATCACCATGAGTTCGAGGCCACCCTGAGACAACATAGTGAATTCCAGGTCAGCTTGAGCTACAGTGAGACCCTACCTCGAAAAACCAAAGAAGAAAAAAAATTCATTTCTTCCTAATAAAAAACATCCAAACAAAGTAACTTTGATACTGCTTTTTTTCTCCAAATATGCTGCAGAATAAGCTTGAAATTATAAAAAGTTGACATCCGATAACTTGAGTTCAGAGGAAAATCTTGCATGACACTCATTCTGAAATCAACATATTAGTTGCTTTTATATCTATTCCAGGTAACATGAGATTAAGAGAAAAAAGTCACACTAAATTCTCTTGATGTAATATATTTTCCCATGTGTGTATTGGCTATTTTTCCTGAAATCCTTACCCTACGCTAGTCCATCAGCCAGTTGTAGAAAATTTTTCACTTAAAATTTATAACAAGTTGGTCCACAATCCCAGCATTTTACAAAGCACACAGCCACTCCAATATAATTTACTTACTCTCCCATTTATTATGTGTTTCCTTTATATGATTGTTACATAGCAGGTGTATATATGAGTTTGTCAGTGAGTAGTTACTTCACTTTTATTGTATTTTTATTTGGCATAGGCTAGTGAAGATTACAATGAGGTATTTCTGCATTTAGTATTTTTCATTCCACAAAACATAAACATAAAACAAAGAAGTGTTTCTAAAGACCAATACCTTCATCTAATTCTGCCCCACCCCACTGTGTCTGGAAAATGTAAGTAAAGTGGAATTATTCAGCTCCAATCTTTCAGGTCATTTTGACATTTGACATTTCACTTTGAGCGAGAGACTATTAAATGGTACATCTCTAGATAGCCAAAGACAAGAAAGATGTACTGACACAAGTACGGGTATAAAACAGCTCATTAAAGCCACTTTGGCCTGCCCACTCTGGGCTCCAGTACACAGGGACCTTTTATTATACACCTGTGTGGTTCTCACTGTACCAGCAAGACCCTGCCTGGACCCTTGGCAGTGCCCTGCCCAACTCCCTCTGAGCTTGGCGTTGGATTTTTCATTTCACACATCATTCAATTCCTTGCTCCAACGAGCCTGAAGAGCCAATAGCCCACCTGTTTCCTCATGCACATTACTACCAATCATTTAAATTCATACTTTGGACCAATTTTTAAAAAGCATGCACATTAGGGACTTATATAGTAGATTCTTTTAGAAAGCATATGAGAAAGTAATGAGATGTGGACCCAGAAAATGGGATCATTTCCTTCAGCTTCTGATCCTCCTTCACATTGATGATATTGCCTCCTTTGTGAGACCTCCCTCTACAGTCTCATAATATTTAATTTTATTTGGGTTCACATTAAACAAATATTATTTTTCATAAGCATAATATATCTTCTGCAGTCAACTTTGCTTAATGTCAGGCAGTCTATTAGAGGGTGAGGAGAATTCATTTTTATAACCATAAATGAGTTTGTGCTTAAAAACAACTACATACTCTAATCCTGAAAAGTGGATATTTCCTATGGTAGATTATTTTGTAAAATACCAACATAGACATTTTAAACTCAAACACAATAAAAATATTTAAAAACCAGTTAAAAAACAGTTGACTATTTGTGAGATTTATTTTCATTTCATTACTAAAATTTTAGTCCTATATTGAATTTGTGTTCTTGGTAATGACATATTTCAAGCTGATATTAATAAAAGGTCTGATGGTGCTGGAGGAATGGCTTAGTGGTTGTGGCATTTGCCTGCATAGCCAAAGGACCCAGATTCAATTCCCCAGGACCCATGTTAGCCAGATGCACAAGGGGGTACTCATGTCTGGAGTTCCTTTGCAGTCGCTGGAGGCCCTGGCATGCCCATTCTCTCTCTCTCTCTCTCTCTCTCTCTCTCTCTCTCTCTCTCTCTCTCTCTCTCTCTCTTCTCTCCCTCTATCTCTATAAAAAAAAAATGTCTGATGGAAATTCACAAAAAGTCCAAGGAAAACTTAATGTTTGCTGTATTTTGAACACAAGACTTCATTTTATTGGGTGTCTAATGATAAAAGAACATATTATTACTTCATTGAATAACTTTCCTATTAACACACCAAGTTATGTACTTCGTATACAGTTGTGGTAGTTTGAATGTTAAATTTCCCTCTACCCTATAAAACTGAAAGTTCAAATAAACCGTTTTACTTCCATAAGCTGCTTTCAGCCTGGTATTTTGTTCTCCCAGTGAGAAAGTAACTGATACAATGAGTTTTTTTTAAATTATTTTTGATGCACATGCGTGTGTGTTGGTTTGTGCTATCAGAATTGAGAATTTACTCAGCAATTGGGGAATCTTTCAACCCTCAGCAATAAATATCAATGGGACTATGGAAACAAACCTACCTATTCAGTTCCATTCAATTCTAGTAAGGTTATTCAGGTGGTAGATTTTGAATTTTGAACAACAGTGGGTTCTTCAATATAATGAGGTGTTTAGTGGGTGCTGCATTCAGGTTCATAGTGCTGATAAAAATCACCTGACCAAGAGCACCCTGTTGGAGGTGAGAGTTTATTTTGGCTTACAGGCTCAAGGGGGAGATCCATGATGGCATGAACAGAGGGTGGACATAACCCCCTGGCCAACATTAAGTGGACAGCAGTAACATGAGAGTGCACCAAACACTGGCAAAGGGATGCTGGCTACAATACCCATAAGATCCACCCCCTCCAACCATACATCACATCCAGGGAGCTCCAATTCCCAAATTGACACCAGCTGAGGACCTAGGATTCAGAAAACCTGTAGTTATGGAGGAAATCTGAATCAAACCACTACAGTGGGTTAGGTAAATGATAATTTCAAAATTTCCTTCACCTAAAGCTGGGATCATAGAATGGAACATGGACTCTCTAAACTTGGATATTCAGTCTCCTATTATCATGTTCAGGATTATTACCATCCTGTTATGAACATGAGCTTGCTGAGCTACATTCTTTGAATAATCCATTTGTGATTAGAGATGTTAAAGTGGCTGCTGTTGAAACAATTTTTTTGGACAAGATATCTTCTACCTTTTTATATTATTAATTTTGTAAATTAGCATACAAAGTAACGCATACCATTGTGACATATGTGAAATCCCAGACTAGAAGTATACAATGCAGTTCTCTTTACTCTCATGACTTTGGATCCACCACTGTGTATATAAGGTAATTTTTTTCTCTCTAGTCTTCAGTAATCAGCCTAGGCTGAATAAACAAACACTTATTTCTATCCACATACATTCTTCCACAATCCCAGTGGTTTTCTGGCTAATATCTTGATGGTTATCTGATGGTTCCTTATGCTTTTATGTATGATTTGCTTCTGATGAGCATGGATTTACAGAACAAAAAGAGAAATATTGGAGTTGCCAAAGAATTCCACTCACCCAAATGTGCCTACATCCATTAACAGTACACTGTGACCCAAATCAAATACAAGTGTCTGAGAAGCCTAAGAAGTTCTTGCAGTTCAGTGAGTTTAGAAACCTCAGCTGCTATGAACCTTCTTCTGGATGTTGACATGTTAGAGATGTTAGATATCAGAACTAAAAAGCTGTTAATATAAAGAAATAAATTTACTTTTTATACTTTAACTCCTTTAGAGACTTGATTTTAGTAAAATATAAAGCTATGTAAGAAAATAGAACAAGAAGCTAGCAGCAGGGAACTACCTGAGCGGACAGAAGGAGGAATATGCAGCATTTTGAATTCTCATATAAAGCATCTATATTTTGTTGTTGTTGTGGGGGGTGTGTTTTTGGCTGGTAGGAGGAAGATGCACAGTAATGGATTCCTATGATAGTAACCCACCGCTAGTGTTTGCTCTGATCTATCATGGAGCTCATTGCTAGCTTGAGAAAAGCACTGTAACATGGACATCCTATGAGGATAGGTATTTTCTTTTATTCTATAAATTTACTTCTTTGAATACATAAATATGTCCCCCAAAAGAATAACACTAACCAGTAACTGTTTCATTGTACAACTAAAGCAGCCCATTCCTTTCAAAGCAAGTTTTTACTTTCTGCAATTGCATTTTATAATCATGTCATAGCTTGGTAAGTGGCAAGGGCATAGCAAAAGCACTTAAATTGAATTTAAAATTGTATTAGGCAATTGCAAGAAACATAGGGTCATGCCAATAAAGTGGGGGAAGATCCTTCTCCAAAAATAAAGTTTTGAATTATAAATTCTTTGGCATGGCATTTGCAAACATTCAGCAGTATGACCATATAAAATAATTTTATAGAAACTATGTAATATTGCTATTTTCAGTGTGTTATTGTATAAATAAACCATACTTTCCCACCAGAAATATGCCCAAATATCCAGTGCCTTTGCATGTTACACATACAAAAGTCAGTGAATATTTTAATTTCTCGTTTATGAGCTAAACAGAGTCTTTGTTGGTTGTGGAATGGAGAGAACCCTTCCTGTGCTCAAGAATTTGGGTATAAGGCCTTAAGTGGCTAACTAAAGGTTAATGAGGTCCTATGAATGGGATCTGGTCCAATATACACTAGTATCCATATAAGAAAGGGACAGTAGGAAAATATGTACCCAAGTGACAGCTATATTATGACACAATGAGAAGGTTTCTATCTGCAAGTCTGGGAGATAGACCAAAGTAGAAATCAATTATATCAATCTCCTAATCTTGTACCTTAACCTCTGATGTGTAAGCCTCCTGGTTTATGATATTTTATTATTGCAGTCACAAGAGAAAAAATATATCCATCAAAGGCCGAAGTAACATAGGTGATCCAAATTGAGATAATTACTTATGTGCAGCTAAAAGAAACCCTCATACATTGTTTCACAAATCTTCCCCAAGCAAGCATGGAAAGATTTCTAGACAGCAACCAGCCTGGGGTAGTTTTACATGGGTGGTCTGCAGTTTTCCAACCTTCTTACTTTCAACTTTCAATTCCTAATCCAATGGAATATAAATTATTGTATTTCTTCTTCAACTTTATCAACTCCTGTATCTTGCCTCAACTTTTACTTGATATATTTTAGTGTGCAGTTCTGAGGGAGAATTCATAGCAACTTTCAACAATATTATACTGCTGGTATTGAACACAGGTCTTTGGGCTTGCTAGGCAATCATTCTCCTAACTGAGTTACATCCCAATCCCTGTGTGATTAGTTTTATTTTTATTCATATAATTTTTTTTAAATTTAAGATGTCTGATATCTATTAATTACATACAAAACTGTATCCATGACAAAACAATTGCAGTCTTCCTTGTCAACTTTTTATCCTTTTTGAATTGATGAGGCTAATTCCTTGGCAAAATAGATGTTCTGTATCCTATTATGAATCATCTTAGTGCCAAAAAGCCCTATTAGTATATTAGCTGATTGCTTCTATTTAGATAATTTTCAGATCCCTGCTACACTGTTCCAACTATAAGCACTGTAAGACAAGGTAAAGAGAACTGAATAGTGCACCATTGTATAAGACATCCAGTATTTATGGTATGATTTGTGGTTGTTTTAAAAGGTTTGTGCACAAGAGAGATATTTACCTCAAATGTAAAATTGATACAAAATAATTTGGCACATTCCAAAGTAAATTTGATCAATGAAGCAAATTGGCAATGTCAAATAAGATGAACAAAATATGCGGAGGATCAACTAGACACTGAAGGATGAGGAAGAAGGAGGAATGAAGAATGGGGGGAATAGGTCTGGAATATAAGTTGATCTGGTTAGATAAGATGGCTACAACAAAATGAAGTCAAACTGAGGGCAGCCAGCTACTCATGACATGATAGCGGGGATATTTAGGGCACTATGCCCACCCAAATAAACTAACTATAGGGTGAATGTATTTGCATCAGCAGAATAAGAAGCTTGGTGTTAAGCGGAAATAACAAAATGAAGGTAAATTTTATTGCCTTTTAGGTACTCTGAAATTGACTCTCTGACATTTGAGGGCAGCACGCCATTTGCTAATGTTGGCAATGAGTGGGTACTTGATTTGCAATTTTTTCCCTTGTAACGAGTTATTGCAATAAGCCCCTCACAATCCTCCCTGCTGCTCTTGCACATTCACAATCTGTTCGTACAGGTTAGTTCAAGACAGTCCCTATGTTTGTTGCTACATCACATCACTCCTCCGCTTATTGACTTCTAATTGCCCCCTACTTAGTAAAATCTAAAGTTCTTACCACTTATACAGTCTATGTACTGCAACCCAACTTCTTCTTGTTCTGACCCTGTTTCCTGATCACATTCCCTGAATCATTTTTGTTTTCCTTTGTAGTCATTTGTGCCCCTTTGTTTCCAGAATATTCCAATGACATCCTGCCTGGTCTCTTTGCACTTTGCTCTCTGTGCCTTAGCATGCTCCTGTCTAGGTGGAATGCGTGGATCCACTTGCTGGTCTAGGACTTGGGCCATGAGTCAGCTTCTCACAGAGAGTTTCAAGGCTTGTTTGATGAAATTGCAATTCTCATAATCACCTAAAATTGATCTATGTAAGCACAATTTCCTACATACCACATGTCAACTTCAAATATGTGAATTATTTGTAATGCTTAACATGACTTTTTGTGTTTTATTCATTTGATTTATTCCACCATATTCATGTATAAAACGTTGTGCTCCTATATTCAAAGATGTCAGAAATTGTCATTCTATTTATTTTAAGGGGCACATATATATGTTATATTTATACATATATACAAGTTATATAGCATATACTTATATATAACATATATAACATACTTGTATATAACATACATATACCATATGTACATGTTATATATATATGTGTATATATATATATATATATATATATATATATATATATATCATATACTTCTGCTTGTATATCATTTATGTACAATGACTCATGAAAGAGAAAAGTAAAAAAAATATATTGGCTGTGTGTGGTGGCGCACGCCTTTAATCGCAGCACTCAGGAGTTGTTAGTCAGTAGGAGGATCTCCATGAGTTCGAGTCTACCCTGAGTCTACATAGTGAATTCCAGGTCAGCCTGAGCTAGAGCGAAACCCTATCTCAAAGAAAACAAATATTGAAACGAGTAGAATAACGGAAGAAGAAAAAGAGACCTGGTAATGTTAGAACTACCAAAAAATATCAGATGAAGTTAAAATATTAAAGGAAAAAACAGTCACATACAATCATTAAGAGACAGTCATCAGTACATTGGGTGACTTAAAGAGGATACTTCTTATTTCAAGGAGATGACGATCAAAACATTAGGTAAGATAATCAGAGGTTCATATCTTCGGTAGGAAATATAATTCAAATCTCTGTTTCTTAAATCATTAATTTAGTACGCTGTGTTAGTGTTCCACCACTGTGAGAAATTCCCTTAATGGAACAACTTAAAAGGAGAAATGGATAATTTTAGCTCAGGTCCTGAGGTTTCATTTCATTGATAGAGTAAGAACTTTAAAAAAGGTATTCCCTATGGGAATACCTGCAACCCCACTGAGGAGGGTCACCAGCAGAAAAGGGGCAGGGATGAGGGAAAAGAGCATTCTAAGACATGATGTATCCATAAAAATATGTTGTTAATAATAATAAATAGTAAAAAATAGGACCTAAGACTCTCAGTCAATGTATTTGGACACAATGTGCAGAGGATGTGGGCTTGCAATCCAGTATGTATTAATTAAAATTCCAACTGGGACATACTTTAGATATCACCTGGCTTAGTGAACTTCTTCACATTCAGTTCCTGTAACTAAGAATCTACTTTTCAAGAAAAAAAAAAAAGTTAAAATGAAGACCTAGAAAACAATCTAGATATAGGCTGCACACTAATAAGGTATAATTACCCCTTCACTATTGAAAACAATAATTTTGAGAGCCTCAACGACTTATTTTTAAAACAACTATGAGCTGTAATTGATTATTTTGGCAGCTTAATTAAGAATATTGGTGATGCACCTTCCAAGGCTCAAGGTCTAATGCAGAAGTGGTGGCAGAAAGAAAGTAAGAGCCAAAGGAAGGGTAGGACTCCTTACAATTTGCTCCCTCCAGACATAAAATGGCCTCGATATCCATGACCTCATAGTGCCTGACACTACCTACACAAGACCATCATAAGAGAAGGGAAAGATCATGACATCAAAATAAAAGAGAGACTAATTGAGATGGGGAGGGGATATGATGGAGAATGGAATTTCAAAGGGGGCAAGGAGGGGAGGGAGGGTATTACCAGGGGATATTTTTTATAATCATGGAAAATGTTTAAAAATTGAGAAAAAATTTTAAAAAAGAATATTGGTGATGCTATATTCAATTTGCCCCAGCCAACATCAAAGTAGGTGTTTCTGTCTGGTCAAGATGATGTGGAGGAGGATTTTCTCACCAGACTTAACAAGAAATTCAGAGACAAAATGACCTTCTGAGTAATTCAGATTACTTTATGGGCCTTTATATGTACCAGTTATTTCAATGCTTAATTTTAATGATAAAACTTTTCTAAATTTGCTTTTTTTAATAAGGCTATATCTAAAAAAATATGGCATGAAGAACTGGATATGAAGGGCTTGGTGAGTGAATAAGAAGGTAGTAAGAACTTTAAAACTGAACTTGAATAGCATTATTACTTATAAAAGAGTTTTCTTGTCTTTTCCTCAACCTATTCTAGATTAATTCCTGAAAGTATGGACATTATAAATTCAATTTGTGAGATAATGAGCATAGGATTATACTTAAGAAAAATATTACTGAGAAAGAATTGGCAATCTAATTCTGTTCTGAGTGACACCAATCTCATCAGGGTGGCATCAATCTTTATGAAACAGAAAGCAGATCAATTATCGTACTGAGAACCTTTTTCAGTCAATGAATCACAGAGTTTGAGGCAGAACTTTGTCACATCCCTGAAAAAAAAATATATTCTTACATGTTCAACATAGTATGAGATCTCTCTATCCATATGAGTAAAAATGATTAATGTGAGAGGTTATTAAAGACATACTTCTCTAAAGCTCCATATGGTGTGTATGTTTTTTTTTTTTATTTTTACTAGACTAATAATGAGGTTGTTGAAATTTTTCCAAACTTCATTTAAGAGATGTGATATTTTCAGTTTATGATTTTGTTACTATTCTGGATAATGTAATGAGGCCTTTTCCTTGTGCATATTATCTATGTAAAAGCCTTGCATGCATTTCCTGGATATATTTTATTTCGTTAAATTTATATTCCTGGGCTGGAGAGATGGCTTAGCAGTTAAGCGCTTGCCTGTGAAGCCTAAGGACCCTGGTTCGAGACTGGATTCCCTAGGACCCATATTAGCCAGTTGCACAAGGGGGTGCATGCGTCTAGAGTTTGTTTGCAGTGGCTGGAGGTCCTGGCACACCCATTCTCTCTCTCTCTCTATCTGCCCCTCTCTCTGTCTGTTGCTCTCAAAATAAATAAATAAATAAATAAATAAATTAACAAAATCCTTAAATGTATATATATTCCCTATACAATAAAATAGTATTTCTCTTGTATCAGCTATGATGCAGAGAGCAGCTCAAATTAAAGTATGACTGAGAAATTGCAACATAAACAAAAAAAATTCTCTTTTAAACTAAGGAACAATACAGACAATAAAATCTGAAACAACATTAAAAGAAGTCATTGCCAAAACTTTAGGATGGGAAATTGAAGAAACTGGCCAATATTGTGTCCTCAAACAGCAGTGATAACAGTGACTTCAGTGTTGAGGATAACCATGTAATTACGCCAGAAACTTGCCAAGATAATGTAATGAATAAAAAGCTCAAATTAAAAAAAAATAAACAATAGCAATCTATGGATCCTGGGTAGAAATTGTGATTTTCTCTGGACATATCTTTGGGGCAGGAGTGTTCTCTGTTGGGTTTGTATGGTCAGGAACTTCTATCTGAGAATTGAGGGCACAGCCCAGGGACCTGCTGATCCAATGACCTGTTGCAAAGTTACAAGCACAATTTAGGAGAATTTTGAGACTCTACATACACTACTGACTTTCAGTCCTCGAAAATGGAAAAAAAAATTAAAATCTGATAGATTTACAACCTGTCAATTTTGGAATATATTCACCATCCTGTAAATATCTGTTGGCAAAATATGAAAACTCTACTAAAAATACATGATGGGGCTGGCGAGATGGCTTAGTGGTTAAGCACTTGCCTGTGAAGCCTAAGGACCTCTGTTCAAGGCTCAGTTCTCCAGGACCCACGTTAGCCAGAAGAATAAGGGGGCACACGCATCTGGAGTTCGTTTGCAGTGGCCGGATGCCCTGGAATGCCCATTCTCACTCTCTCTCTCTTCTCTCTCTCTCCCTCCTCCCTCTTTCTCTCTCTGTCGCTCTCAAATAAATAAATAAAATAACCAAAAAAAATATAAAAACACATCATGAAGTTCTTAAGCACAACATCTGAATATCTCTGAATAAGTCTTTGTAATCACGGAGGGATAAAGAAGCCATGCAGACTCAGGAGTCACTGCAGTATGAAACAGAAACAGGACATAGCAGAAGCAGCAGCTATCTCACATGTGACAAATTAGTGTATACTAGTGACTAAGCAGACACTAAGATACAAATGCAACAACAGGAATAGAAAATCGATGTAGTAGGAGAAATCAGAACATTAAAAAAAAAAAAAACGGTTTTTAGTAACACAAAAAAGTTCGTATCATAAATAAACTTGGATTAATACAGGTTCTGATTCTTTTAATAAGAGAGGCCTGAGATAACAATGCTATGGGAGTTTCCTCTTCTTTGTGGTTGAGTTTTACCCCTTGGAAAACAATACTTGATGATGTTAACCACATGACCATATGAAATTCCAATCCATTTGTGATTGGATTCTTTGAAAGATGTTTTCTGATCACAACTTAATTAAGTCATAACTTATAAACAAAAAAATTCCAAAAATATTTTGGAACATGCCTAAAGAACCAATGGTTCAAATAGTGAATCAAAATTGCAATTTTAAAACACTTTGAGTTTAATGAAGATAAAATTTCAATGTCAGAATTTTTTGTCTTCCTCCAAATAAGTCTTGGAGGGAAATTTATCACTGAAAAAAAATTATACTAAACTAATAACACAAACCAATAACATGTGGGACCTTACTAAAAAAAAATCTGTAAAAGGGAAGAGATTTGCCAAGAACGATAGTTATATATTAAAACTCAGTCATGTGCTTTTCGAGCTCACATGTTACTATGTACAGTAGCTTGCTTATGGTTAGACTTAACAGGACCTACTGAGAGTGAAATGATTTCCTCTTATTTACACAACACTGATCAGCCACTTAACAGCGCCTATGTATGATTAGTAACAGAAAAACAATTGAAGGTATGCAATTATCAAAAAGAAAGTTATGCTCACTGGGAACCTTTATAAAACTTTCAGAGCTTTCTCTTCTACACTTTTATACATATATGTCACCCTTCACATAATATGAATTTATTTCTGCCCATTTTCTTTTTCTATCCATGCATGCACATTGTACATAAAACCCAGAAAATAAATATCTCATTAAACAAAATATATATTCTATATACTATAACCATAGATAATAAATAATAGCATAAAAATTAACCAAATAATTTTGAATCATAATAAACATAAAACAGACAAGAATCATAAGGATGAAGCCTGATTAACTTTCACAAAGCAAAACAATCATGTAAATAACAACCCAATCAAAATGCTATCATATTTAATACCTATTCTATTTATATTTAACTTTGTAAGTGAAATTGCATTTTATGATCACACCAGCGTGTTCTTGAGGAAGATTGACAAAGCCCTAAATTGTCTGAATAATCAAGCCTGCATTCAGCATTTGATTGCTAACCATATTATTTAAAAGCTTTCAGTTGAACATGAACAAAGAAAAATAGGTAAAAACCAGTGATGACCCTCTTTCATACATTTTGCCTTCCTCATTTAATAAATAGTCATTAGGTAGTCACAATCCTATGTAATTTTCATCCAGAACTATATATTTGTGCCTGAGTCTATGTGGTGGTATGCTAATAACTGTAATTTCATTGTACACAATGTATTTCTTTGTCTTTATCTATTATTATTGTTTATTATATTAAGATTAAGATTTTTATTAATATTTCTTATTAAGATTACATACCCACTATATCAGATATTACCTAAGAGGTATTGCATAAATGACCATTTTCTTTACAGGATGTTTATTCCATATTTTTATTGTAGTCTAGCATTCAATTAAATTTCCTTCAATAAGTTCACATCTCCAAAGCATCTTGAGATTTGGTTTTAATAAAACTTTGATTGATTTACTACACATGATGGAGAAAAGACCTTCTCTTGTCTTCGATTCATCTCTCTTATGAAAGTGGAAGTTTTATAACACAAAGGGCATGTCATGCTACAGATATCATCTGGTTTGTGGCATTTAGTGACAGATAGGAATATGTGGATGGCCCAAACAGAACCTTTGCTAAGACACCCATCTGTACCATTTGCCTAGAGATAGCCCAGTTGATTGACTGGTTTTGTCCACTGCATAAATATTATGGTAAATATAACATACTACCTGCTACACTGCTGAGAAAGATGAGCCTTGCTCACCACCTCACTAGATTACAACTATATGTGACTGAAATTACCCTTGGTTTCCTAATCTGGCTATAGAACAGTGCCGATCAACCATAGAGTAACTGTTCTTTCATCAATGTTTTACCATATTACATGCACCATTACAATGTTATTTCCCCTTTATCAAAAATCAAAGATGGTGGCTAAAGTAGACATGACATATCAGATGTAAAATATATGCTGTATGAGGGTGTCCCTTCACCTGTGTCTCATTACCAGGTACTTCCACGCATAGAAATCTTTCCGGGAGCAGGGGGAGTTGTGTATTATCTTCTTGAACACATAATCCTAAATTCTTTTCTGATGTCAAAGGTGTGTTCCTATAGCTCATTCTCTCTATATGTTATCATAATTGCTAATGTAATTAAGAAAAACTAATATGTATGTACTATTCCTATGCCATACACTCTTTGAAATCAGGGAAAGATATGTTATGAGAAGTCAAATATCATGTTTGGAATGCACTTTTATGATAACCTGAGCCCAACATCCCTGCCTAGGTGATGCTGGCCAGAAGCAGATGACTGTCCATCTGTGCTGAAGAAACTCCTCCTGCTCGGCTTGAATGACCTTGCCCTAGGCCTTCCTAGCAGAGGTAAGTGGACATCCCTAAGTTACTTCCCTTCTGCCTCCACACCTATAGCAGAAAGTTGTATCCCAGCTTGAAGTACAGAGCAGGGTCAGGAAAAATAACTCATAGGAGAATGCTTTACTTAAGCACTAAGTACTGGTAGTAAGTAATCAAAAGTAACAAAGTAGATCCTAAGAGAAAACTCCATTAGATTCTTTAAAATTGATATCTTACTACTGCCTGTCTTCTTATTCTATTTTTCCTCACCATCAATATCCCAGATACTCATTAGAACATTATTTAGTCTTTCTTTGCTTAATTAATGAATTGTTTTTAAAGTCTAGAATCTATGTTTGATGGTTAATTGATAAAAATATAATCACTGGACAAACATTTCATTAAATTTCCCAATATTTTAAAAACAATGCACATATTATGGATATGGATCTTTTGCTCAGAAAGTCAGACAGGGTAGATTGGCATGTTTTTATGAAAAGTAAGTGGTTTCCATCACAAAAGTTAGTAGGTATGTGGATTGTAGGCAGGAGCAGTTTTTTAAATGATTATTTGAGATACAGACAGATCACACACACACACACACACACACACACACACACACACACACAGAGGAGGGGTGGGGAGAATGGGTGAGTGAGGGCCTCCTGCTACTGCAAATGAAATTTAGATGCATACAGCAACTTCTGCAACTGGCTTTACATGGGTACTGGGAAATTACACCCAGGCCATCAGGCATTGCAAGCAAGTATCTTTACCTGTTGAGCCCTCTATCCAACTCAAAGAAGCTAATTTGTCTAAACAATATTTCCTTATATCTATGTATCATATTAATGTTGTGGCAGTTCAAGCAAAAGAATAAATCAGGGATGGAGAGATGATTTAGTGGTTAAGTCACTTGCCTGTGATGCCTAAGGACCAAGGTTTTAGTCCCCATTACCCACATAAGACAGATGCACATGGTGGTGCATGCATCTGGAGTTCATTTGCACTGGTTAGAGGCTGTTGTGTGTGCATTATCTCCCTCTCTCTCTCTCTCTCTCTCTAACAAATATATATATATGTATATGTATTTATATATATACATGTATAGATAGATAGATATAGATATAGATATTATAAATCACTCAATAACATTTCCCTACATGGGGGGATGGATTAGTGGTTAAAGTGCATGCCAGTGAAGCCTAATGACCCAAGTTTGATTCCCCAGTACCCACATAAGCTAGATACACAAAGTGGCATATGCATCTGGAGTTCATTTGCAGTGGCTAGAGGCCCTGGTGTGGCCATCTTCTCTCTCTCTCTCTCTCTCTCTCTGTCCCTATATGCCTCTTTATCTCCTCTTGAAAAATTAAATAAATAAATAAACATATTGAAAAAAACACTTTTTCCAAGGTTGTTCCTTATTCTACATGAATATGGGAACATCAACAACTGCTCACACTCCATCAATGCTGACCTGTGCATCATGTTATGGCTACCGAAATCTAGAAGAAAGAACAAATGTTTCAACTTGTGGGACCTGACAAGTACCCTGATGGTGTGATTCAGACAGTATATCAAACAATCTAGAATTGCCATTTGTGAAACTGTATTCTTGAGTTCCAAAGTAAATTTAAAACCTCTGATGGGCTAGATAATTCAGAAATGCACAGATACAACCATTAGTGTTATGAGCCTATTGTAAAGCAGAAGCCTTAATAACTCATAATAAAGAATGTTTTGAACTTATACTAGAAAAGAGCTATTGTGCTTAATGAAGCATGCATTAGAATATAATTTTATAGCACTGTTCATTTAAGACTGGATCACAACTGATTATTGTTGGGTGGCAAATACCGTTAGGCTCAATAAGTTACAGTCCATTGCTGCTATGGGTGGGTGAAAAGGGAGCCATGTAAATGAGCTGCAGTATACGGATGTGCAGCTGTGTCCACTACAGAAATGCTGAAATGATGTGTTCTTAAAGTTGTCAAAAAGTTCCCAAGAAGAGGATGGAGGTTGGTGAATAAGAACACATGCTATGCAAACAGGTGATCATGAATTTACAGGGCTCACCATTAAGGGACTGCCTTGAGACTCAGATGAGACCTTTGACTTGGGATTTTTGTACAGTGTTGGGACTGGTAGAGACTATCTGGACATTTGAACTTGGGCTGAATGCAAATTTCTTATCATGGGAGGGTCATCAGTCTGTTGGGGCCCAAGGGCAGACTATGGTGTCTATGTAAACTATTCAGCTGTGTTTGTGATTAAGTCTCATAATTAATCCCAAGCTGGTGGAGGCTTTAGGAGTTGAAGCCATCCTGCAGGAGGTGTCACAGGTGGGGTTCAAGCCATGGGGTGGTATTAGTCTAGCACCACCTGTCAATCTTAGCATACTATGTACTCCCACCTGATAACTAGGCAACATGATTCCTGGGTGATTGATGCCTCCTGCCACACTTTACCTGCAATGAAGAAGGTCCTTAGAGGAAACACCTGCATCAAAGGGCCCTGGAGAGGGTATGATGAAGACTAACCTTAATATTCTCCTGTTTCTCTCTCTTTCTCTTCTCTTTTATATTACCTATATTTTTCTTCCTTCTTTTCCTTGGTTCTGGCCTGTAACTCCCAGTACCAGGTTGTGGTTAACATTTACAGTGAGCTATTCATCAGAGAGGCTTGTAAGATTTCCCAAAAGAAGACAGACTTCTGTCAGAGCACTTGATTACCCACCAAAGGTTAATGGTAAGACCCTACTGCCAAAGACATCATATGCTGGAACATGGAGAATCCTGGCTTGAATCTGGAAGAGAGTCAGTCCCCAAACAGTTAGCTTGTCTAGTGTCAGAAGGTGCTACATGAATGACTGGGGGAAAATGGCCAACATCTGTCCAAGCAACTTGTGCTCTAAGCCACTCAGCAGCAAATAACCTGATGTGATGCTCACACAGTGTAATAGTGGCACATAGCCATGGTGGGTAGCCAATTGCTCTTGAATTGTATAATGGTTCCACTCAGTGGAACTGGGAAACAAGTAAGAATCGTATCCAAAAAACGAGTTCACTCTCCAATATCAAGATCCCACCAATCATGGTGTATAAGAGGGCCTACACCTATTAAATTTTCTCTAAAATAATAATGGTTATCCCATTTATCCAGTGCTTTCTTCAGTTCCACTGGAGAATCTGCTTCTATTTTTCTTGTAGTTGCAAAGCCTGAGGAGAGAATCAACCCATCACACCTCACCAGGGATCCAGCTGAAACCATAGAGTAATTGAGGAAATGAGCAATAGTGCTGCGTTCTTGGTGAACATGGTATCAGTGCAAGGGTGAAGAAGACAGACACAGAGAACACTCAACTTTTACCAAACCAGAGATCCAGAGACACGGAGGCTCCCAAGACGTCATCACTGAAGTAGACCTAAAACAAACGTAACATGGCTCAGGGAAATCCATGGAAGTGGGATTGTTAGAGCCTCAAGTTGGGACATTATGCACAGAGACATTGCCTCTTCCCCATAACTGATGGCTACTCCCACAATGCCCGACCCACAATTCCCAACAAAGAGCGTCCCTTCGGAGCGGGGAAGGCAGGGAGGAGGCTAAGGATGGTACCAACATGCGCTGTTTACACATTGAGCATGTACATAACTAATAAAGAAAAAAACAAAAGAAACTTCCCCTCAAAATCGTTAAGTAGAAATCAAACATTTCCTTCCATAAGTGGCTTCTGGCAAGGTGTTTTGTCCAACCAGCACGAAGTTAACTTCTACCCCATGTATGTCTATCACTCCTGACCTGACTAGGGGATCAGAGAATCGCTGGGGATTGGTGTCACACACTTTGAATGAGAGATGTAGCTCCAGATTCAGGAAGAGATCCTATCTCAAGGAAACACATGGATAAATAGTAGAGGGAAAATGACATTTCCCTCTCGTCTCCACATGTATATACACAGGTCATGTGTGCCTGTAAAAGACACACACACACACACACACATCCCAGATATTGCAACATAGGTGATATACGTTTACGGTTACTTAGCACTGGTAGGATATAAAGGATGGAGTAAAAAGTCTGCAGATTCGAATTGTGTTATCCTGATTAAATAAAAGCATATAGGAGTTTAACTTTTATTTGAGTGTGTTTTCTCTGTTTAGGAGTAGTTTTACAAAAACAAAGGATATGCATAACATTTTTTTAGGTAGACATATAACATTTGTTACTTTTAGAAGTTTCTCTAACAATATAACATTTATTTCTTAATGTAAAGTTTTTGTAATATCCAAAAGATGCTGGATACTATTAGCAACCATATGGTAAGCTTTTGGGGGGAAATTAAATCTTATTTTAATGATTTCGGTCATCACCAAGCAAATATTTACTCTTAACTGTGTTCATCGCAAACTATGTTCTTTTGCAAAATGAATTGGGAGGGGCAGTAGGAAGTTCCAGAGGTTAATTAATAATTGTGGTATTACTGAACAAGATATATTGAACAAAACACTGAGAAGGGATATGTAATATCGTAAATTAGTTAAATTTAATTTGATCTGTATCCTTAAATTTTTTATGTCTCTTTAACAATAAGCCTTGAAGAAATTCAATTTAATTACAGGTTATTTTGTTAAGCATGTGGGTATGTGTATAGCTACATCTAATATCCTGAAATGGTTTGCCTGATCATCATGGTTGTGTTTTGTATGAATTGCATTTATTCTAAGTTTATGACAAGGACAAGCGCTTGTTTTGGGGTACAAACAGGTGAATATTGGGATGGATTAGAATGTTACACCCATGCCTTATTTCTGAGAGAACTCAAAAATTATATTAAGTTTAACCTTACAATGTAACTTATGGCAAGGGTAGCTTGAAATAGATGTTTTTGAGCAGAAAAATAAATAACAAGCCATCCCTACATTGATAAATCATATTATATATGCATCCTTAGACAATAATAAATATCTACTAGCTTCAAAGATTAGCAAGGAGTTAAGCTCTAACTGGCTTCACTGAGCTCCCATTACTGGATTTTATTTTTATGAGATTTATAAGCAAATAGCACTTTGTATAATGCTGGTAGATTAATGTATAAGTATACAGTCAGTGTATCTTTCACAATATGTAAAAAAATTGCTACATGTACAATGTTGTTTCATATATATACTTTTGTTTTATACTAGATCATAATTTATGCATTATGAATATTTAGGATTCAAAATTGGTTGGGCCATTGATCTTAAGTTCATTATCATGCTTGATCAGGGAATTTGATGCCATGTACAAGGTCGTACTATTGAACAAAGGATGCTTCCGCTCTTTCATTGGTCAAGTGTTTGTCTATTTCAAAAGAGCAAATTCCTCCAATAAGAATTCCTGTTTCCTATTTGGAGCTGCATTGTAATTCTAACTTTTACCACTCTAAAAAATTAGAAAAAAAATGACAACATTCAAAAGTCAGCGTCTTTAATATGTGTGCTGAGATCCCAAAGCATAAATTTAACTTCAAAACAGTCTCAAATTCCACACCTTTCTGATGCCTTGCATATATCTCTCTGCCTACTTAGCTTCATCAATATAATCTTCATTGCTTCTATTTTTCCAAATCCTTTTGCAGTCCTTCTAGATGATCTTTTTCTTTCTTTGCAACATTATTGGGAAACAGGGAAAAAAATATTGAAATGTAAAACTTTAGTGTCAAATGATTATCTAAATAATTTGAATCAAATCCAAGCAAAAGCCAAGACCTATAATGAAAGATTTCTCTATACCTTAAAAATCTTGCTGAGGAATTACAGATTTTTTTAGAACCTGATTTCCATCAATTACAGATCAATAAGAATTAGTAAAAAGAAACATAATACACCATTTGCCACCATACTACCACCTCAGTGATTGCATGTATAGTAATCTGTAAGTCTGTGATATCTTTTTTTATTATTACTAGTTATGTACACTGTGTATACAGCCATGTATGTGCCAGTGTTAGACTCCTCCTTCCTCACTCGGCAGGGACCCTCCTTGTTGGGGAATGTGGGTCATGCATTGTGGAGTTAGCCATCAGTTATGGGGAAGAGGCAATGTCTCTGTGTATAATGTACCAACATGTGGCTGGCCCCTCTTCCACGAATTTCCCTGAGCCATGTTGGGTTCATTTTAAATCTACTTCAGTGATGAGGTCTTAGGAGCCTCTGTGTCTCTGGATCCCTGGTTTGGTAGGAGCTGAGTGTTCTCTGTGTCTATCTCCTTCAACCTTGTGCTGTTACCAAGTTCAGACTAGTACACTAAGATGTCTTCTCACATTGCTAAGTCAAGGGCTCCCTTATTTCTGAAATAATGTGTAGCCATACTCAAATAGCGTATGGAGAGATTGCTTAGTGGTTAAGACACTTGTCTGCACAGCTAAAGTACCTAGGTTCAACTCCCCAGTACCCACATAAGCCAGATGTACAAGAGGATGCACATATCTGGAGTTCATTAGCAGTGGCTGGAGGTCCTGGCCTGTACATTCTCTCTCTCTCCCTGCCTATTTCTTTCTTTCTTTCTCTCTCTCTCTCTCTCTCTCTCTTTCTCTCTCTCTAAAATTTATAAAGAAAAATATAATATTAATAAAAGAAAAATAAAATACTCAAACAGGGAACACATGATTTGTCTTTGTCTTTGCTTGAACAATGTTTAGTATCATGGACAGAACAAAGGGCTTCTTTCCAAGGAAGAATTTCTTGTTACATTCAACCATAATCCTGAAGATGTTATTTCTGCCAAAATTACGGAAGAATAAATGTCCTGTTTCAATACCACAATGAAGTCAGTAGATGCAGCTAGCCTGGAAAGGAAAAATAAATGCTAGACATTGTTGAAAAAAAGTTGGAAAACCACCAACCCAGAGACAATCTTTCAATGACATTTGGAATATAGTTTTAACATATTCTTGAAGAATAACAAGTTATTTTCTGAGTCCTCCTGGTCTTAATTCTGTCATTATTATTAAGCCAAATGCATACTAATGAGCTGTATGTTGGTTATTATATAGCATAGAATTAGCTACTCTCAAATTAGATGCATGATTTTCATTTCTAAAACTCAAGTTAAATCCCTTATGTTAATTGCAAAAACATCTGCTTTACTTGGACCTAAAATGACTTCTAAGAAGAGACTGTCATCTAGTTGAGGAAATGCTCTTTGTTCTATCTAGCCCATTTCTTACTGGAACTCAGGAAGCTGTTTGAGACCCTGCAGATTATTCACATCTATAAGAGATAGTAAATCAGAAGCAGACCATGTCAGAGAGGACCACAAACAACTTATTTTGGTTGAGCACACTGGGAGCAGAAGCTCTAGTATCCTAAAGCCAGAAGAGGGAGGAAAATCATCATTCATTAATAATGTGACTTAAGAAACCCAGTGTTGGCCTCATGTGGGCACCAGCACAGTCTTTACGGCTCAGTTCTACAGTTTAATTGGAATGCCCTCTAATTATTACCTTCATGCTTGGTCTACCAGGTTCTTGAGGTATCTGTATCCTGTTCTGTGTACTAAAGCCCTTACATCCCCTGAGGCAGTTTCACTTCACTTGTAACTGATTAATACTTCTGAAGATTAATGGTTCTAGTCTCTTGTTGACAAACTTCTATAAAGGCCAGGCAACGAATGTCATATCTTTCAAGCGTCACACAAAAGAATTCTTTTTCATGGTTATTGTTACTGCTAGGTATACATTTTTTTTTTTTCAAGTCTTACCTTATGACAACATGCAACCTTTTAAAGGAAATGCTTGTGCTGCTGTTTATCTTCCTATCTGAAGCTGTTCCTACACATAGATTCACAATGTGATCTTCCAGCTAGCTGACCTTCCCTAAAGGGAAGAAAGGAAAGAACTCGGAAGTCAAGAGTTACGGATGGAATCAGTACAGTACCCAAGGAACCTGCCTGTGATTTCCCAGCAAGTTATTACTCCCCCAAGCTAAGTATGGCCAAGGAAATGGATAACCCTAATGATCCCTTAGGCTCCCAAACACAAATCTGAGTTACTGAGACAAAAATAGCAGAACAAATGACTTAAAAACTTTAGCATGCTTTATATATATATATATATATATATATATATATATATATATATATATATAAAATTTGTGAGAGAGAGAAAGAGAGTATGGGCATGCCAGGACCTCTTGGTATTGCAAAAAATAAAAACACAAAAAAAAAAAAGAAACCCTCCAGACACTACTTTGAAACACAATTGGCTTTATGTAGGTAATGGGGAGGCAAACCTGGAACTGGCAGGCTTTGTAAGCAAGTTCCTTTAGCCAATGAGCCGTATATATGTTATACAGCCAATGCCAAGTGATATTTTTTAAACTCTACTTCTGTTTTACTTAAGTGGAAGTGAACTAAGTTAACTTCATGGGAGTTATTAGAGTCCCTGCCCCTGTATAGATTGTACACAAGACAGAAACTGACAGGCTGGGGAAATGGCTCTGTGGTTAAGGGACTTACCTAAAAAGCCAAAGGACCCAGGTTCAATTCCCCAGTACCCACGTAAGCAAATGTACAATGTGGCACATGTGTCTAGAGTTCCTTCGCAGTGGCTGGAAGATACAGTATGCCAATTCTCTCTCTCTCACACACACACACATAAATAAATAAAATATTAAAAAAACAGAAACTGTCTATGTCTTCTAAAAAATGTCATAGATGCCCAAGCAGAGAATAAATAAACCAATAAGTCAATGATTATGCAACAATCTTAGAATGTTCTAGACTGTTGAGCTCCTGTCATCTTTCTTTTACTTGAACTCTTAGTTTATGTTGTCTAAGGTTTTGCTATCATCCCTTGGACTTTGTGGGCTTGGAGCATAGAGAACACTGTTGTTTCTTTTCTGTGGGCAGAGTGAGCAAGTGGGCACAGTTGACTTCTGTGTTGGAAGGACAATGAGAAGTAGGATAGAGCAAGGCAATAACAAAATAGCATGACTCCTATTCAAATACAGTTTCAAGTTCTTGTTTTTACAGTGTTTTCTTAACTTAATTTGTCTACACTGGCCTCAGTGGTATTGGAATGTAGCATAAAATAACTAGACATGGTTGTGGGCTGTACATTTGAATTATAATTTTAGAACATGAGCCCATTCCATTGTGAAAGTTCCAATTAGTGCTTCTCCAGACTATGGTAGGAAAGTACAGTTTGAATTTGTAAACACTGTAATTTATTAGTTTCCTGACAGCATAGTGATTTTGGGCATCTTATATTTTTTAAATGAATAGAGAAATATATATGTAACCATGACTCAAGAGAGAGACATAGCTGAACATCTTCCTTGAGAATCTAAGTTGTCACTTTAATCTTTAGGTGCTAGAAAAAATACTTTAAAAAGCTTAAACATTTTTATAACATTATGTCTAATTAACGTGAAAGAGCTTATTCCATCACTTGTCAGCAGTAATGTTGAATTAGAGGATAATTTGCTTTCAGGTGTTTTAAAATTGGACACAGTTAAAAGTCTTTAATTATCAGCTCAGTCACTCATATTTGATTATTATATTTTTCTCTGGTGAGATATGATTTAACTATGTCTTAGTCACTGAACATAGAGCTGGCATTTTTCACAATTATACTTTAGATTTCCAATAATTTTACAAGATTATGTGTACCTAGAAAATCTGAAGTAATGCTTAGTCAGTTGCAAAAGAATCTGCAGGGTGTTGGGAGGATGTCTCAGTCAGAAGAGCTAACAATTGTAAATGACTGTATTTTGATATGAAATATTTAAATCTGACATCTAGTCTTTAAGTATCTTGGAAGTTATTCAGAAATTAGACATCTTTTTCATCTAAAATTTTAGGCCAGAATGTTAATATTAGTTATGTAACAAAATTTTGACCCAAGTGGAAAATTTATTTATTTTTTAATATGTAGTGTTGTTATAGAGGGGTAGTATCTGCCCAAGTTCAAATTCTAGTTTTGCCTCTTAGCTTTGCAATTTGAGCATGATACTAAACAACTTATGGATGAATCCATATGAGAATAATTTTATTTTTATTTTGATAAAAGTGTGTGCATTTCACCAATGTTTAAACAACAATAAATAATTTTCTAGATCAAATGGTTGAATTATTTAAAAATAGCTATGAGTCAAGTTTTATTTCCTAATACTTGTGAGATTGTATCACTCAGCTTGAGCTATTGTAACCAAATGTTTTAAAACAGAGTTACACAGTAGAACGTCATTGATTCACAGTGCTAAGGGCTGGGGCCTGAGAACATGGCGCCAAGAGGTTTGGCTTCTCATTCTTCCTCTCCTGGCTTGTAGATGGCATGTTCTCTGTGTCTGCAGTTTTTGAGCACATGCATCTTTGGTGAATCTCTTTCTCTCTCTTATAAAGATACTAGTCACATTGAACTAGGTTACTTTATCTTTAATCATGTAATTACCATGCCAAAGCCCTGTTGTAACAGGCAGTCACAGTGGTGGTTAGGGCTTCATCAGATGGACTTCAAGAGGTGGATACTTCATCTAGATAAGAGAAAGAAAGTAGAGAGAGAGAGACTACCACACAGCAAAACAGGATGGAAGTCAGAATGACCTAATGACCTTGGCCTTCCAGACTCCTGAAACTGTACAATGAGAGTCTGATATGAGACAAGATAAAAACTGATTAAACTAAATAAATTTTGAAGTTCTAGTATATTACAAACTACCTTGTGATCCTCCCCTTGATTTATCAATTTTTTTCACTTGTAGATATGAGAGAAAATTATGTTGGAATTTATGTCTAGTCAACATATACATGTGTATTGCAACATGAAATGAAAAAAGAAATTAAAACCCATATGTGTTTTCCAGATACTACTAGTCTTGACTCATAGCTGCTAATCAATAATTCATAAATTTTAAATAATATTATGACCACTTGGAGAAAATGTCAAATTTAAAGTATACTAATACTTGCCTAAAGATGTAAAGTGATTTAAATTAAGCTTGCATGTCAGAAAACCTAGTAAATAAACAGTCCTAATTAAGAAAATATCTGTACTATTTTTCTAAGACAAATTCTCACTCTGTAGACTTCTGGATGTTTTACATTGCCAAGAGTAACCTTGAACTCAGGTTGATCCTCCTACGTTAGCCTCTCATATTATGAGATTATAGACAGGAGACACTGTGTACAGGTAATGTAAGTTTTTGTTTATAACTACTATGATAACAAATTATAGATGTTCATTGAGCAGCTACTATTAAAACCAAGCCTAGATGTTCATTAATTAATTAAGGTAGGAGTAGAGTCAGCTACTATATGGTAACCAAGCAAAAATGTTCATTATGTAAGGTAGGAATAGAGTGAACTGTTATGATAACTATGCATAGATGTTCATTAAGTAAGGTGGGAGTAGAGTTAGCATTGTCATTTTCAGTCCATGTTATAGTGTATTGCATGAAGGAAAAATATATGTGTATCCATGAAAAAAATGTCCATCTTCAATCTCTTATGCTAGTTTTATTCAAAATATACAAAAGGAAACCTTCACAGAATTTTTATGTGACTTCTTTATGCTCTGAGTACCCATGATGCTCACAATCTTTCATTCTTTCCCTCAAATCTGAGGAACTAATTGAGCCTCTTTAAAAAATATTCTATTTATTTGCAAGCAGAGAACAAGAGAGTTCCTTGGGTTTCGCAGGGTATGGAAGATGGAAGTATGATGTGTTGGTTTGAATGGAAAATGCCTCCCATAGACTCACGTGTTTGAATAATTGGCTCCCTGAAGTAGGTGGTGCTATTTGTGAAGTTTGTGGAGCCTTTAGGAGGTAGAGCCTGGGAGGAGGAGGAGTGGCCCTACAGCTGGGTTTTGGAGTCCTATCTCTTTGTATGCTTTTGAGATTTCTGCTTTATCCATACTACTGTGAAGATATGAAGTTAGTTGTCCGCTCTTTTCTTGCCATAATTTACAGTCAATATAGGTAAGAGCAATGAGATATATTCTAAAAAGCTAGGTTTTCTAATCTACAGATCACTCATAATTTTATTCAGATTTCTTTTTATGTTAGAAAGTCTTTTCTCTACACAATAATGTTTATGTAAGATATGAGTATGTTCACTTACAAAATATATACATGAGAAATAAAGTTTAAGATTTTGTTATGATTACATCTGTGCATATTTAATAAACATTTCTACATCTTATTGTTACTTTAAGATTTGTCAAAGCAGCTTCACTGACAGATGTTTCTAAGTAAGCATGACACACAAGAGGTTAGATTATTAGCATTTCTTTCCTTAATGAGAAGAGCTGTTTTCCCTAATTAGTTCCTGTGTCCCTGAATTATTTGATCTCTACATTGTTATGTATTGGTTTTCAATTATGTTTTATTTTTCAATTTATATATGAAAGAAATAAAATGCTTTCTCTCATAGTGTGTTACTAAATTTATTAAAGATATACGTAAAAGACCAATATCAGACATCAAGTTTACTTTAGTAATATATGTAAAACCTCTATTTGATCATTCTTAATTTTGGTTATAAACAGCACTTTACAGATGAGAATCTGGGAATGTACAGTGTTTGTCTTTTTTTTCCTTAAAGTATATCGAAAACTTAACTAGGGGAAGCTAGTGATCATATATTATTTGGTCTTTAATTTTGAAATATATTATTTATTTATATCCATTTATCAATGTACTAGCATTTGTAATATGGTCTTATTTTACTATGTGAAGCTGGGCAGAAAGACACATGCTTGTATTTCCAGCATTTGGGTGATGGAGGCAAGATAATTAAAAGCTCAAGGTCATTCTCTGTTGGGCACTATCAAGTTGAAGTGAGGATGGGCTACAAGAGACCTAGTCTCAATAACAAGAAGAAAAAATAAAAACAAAAATAATAAATAATAATAAATAGTAAATAAAACAAAACAGAACTAGCATTGTCTTATTACATGATTTTAACATCGTTTCCCTGAAATATGAGCTGTAAATTTAAAGTAAGAGGAGACAGCCTCCACTCTCAGTAAAAATGGTCATAATGCAGAGACATTGATAAAGAGCAGAAGGGTAGTGCTGCTTAGAATTTCAACGCTTTTGCATGTTAAGAGTCTGTGCTATACACAATACTCCAAAGTCTACTCATGACTCCTGTCATTACTGTATTTTACCAGTGCTTTGTTTTGTTAATTTTGAAAGCCTCTTATTCTTTGAAAACTCAGGGGGAGTTCTCACTCTAGTGCCAAACATGATATATCTTAACTCATGGTACGAACTACCCAAGTTTAAAAAAAAAAATTGAGTATCATCTTTCACCAGTAACAGAAATATTTATAAAACAGAAGAGACACAAGGCCTCTTGTGGTTTTCTGGTGCATTGATTAATGGAGAATTCCCCAACACTTACATAGGGTATGCTTGGAGAGCAGAGACTTGTGTAGTCTCAGTCAATAAGCAGTGGTAAGATTTGAGACAAGAGGAGTTATAATTTCATAGGTGGGAGAAAGACCATTGTGAAATAAATATCAGGGTTGGGGTCTAAGCTAGGTACTGCAAACACAGGTGTGTTCTCAATTTTTGAGTATAAAAAAGAAACAAATGGAAATTAATATTCTGAAAGTAACATTCATAAAATTGTCTATGTACACATAGTACTTGGAAAACTTTAATGCATCCCTTGGGATCTGCTTACAAATGTTCCAGTCCTGCCATTAAACTTGCTATAAATGAGCTACAATGGAAAGTGCGAGTGTAACGTTCTGACTTCTTTCTGTACTCTAAATCTGTAATGTATTATATTTGCCGACTCTTTAATATCTCTAAGTTTCAGTCATTCCATTTTGGTGTATGAAAGAAAAGAGTTACCTCTACCTAGGCTGATATGAGATTTTGTGCAACAAAGCCTGAGACTCCAAGCATATTATCTCCTAGGTAATCAGTGCTCAAAGACATAAGTTCCATCTTTCCCTCAGAAATGAGTCTCACAATGTGTAAAATACAGTTTCAAGCATTTCTACACCAGTAACTATTAATTTTTAATAACTTTTATTTTATTTTATTTATTTGAGAGAGACAGACAGAGGGAGAGAGAGAGAGAGAAGGTAGGTAGATGGAATGTGTGCACCAGGACCTTCAGCTGATGCAAATGACCCCCAGATACATGTGCCACCTTGTGCTTCTGGCTTAGGTGGGTCCTGGGGAGTTGAACCCAGGTACTTTGTCTTTGCAGGTAAATGCAAAGTCACACCAGTAATTATTTTTATACCAAAACAATTAAATTATAAAAATTTGCAAAATACTGTGATCTGCTAAACCAACTTTAAACCCTTAATTTTTATCACATATCCAGACTGTCACTTTGGGGTTTATAAGAGTCTATAAAAATTCAAATGGGGCAAATAGTGGTACTCATTGCTAAAATGCTCTTTTATAGGCTGTTCATTATATTCTTTCTTTTGAAGTTGAATTTCATATGGGTAGAAAACTAGGATTTTTTTTATTTTTTTTTTACCAAGGCTAGAATTGTGGATAAGAAATGTATGAATACAATGTACAATAACAACATGTAATGATATGTTACCACAGATTGAAGGATTTGGGAATATCATGTTCTCATCTCCTTCTGTAGGAAGTAGGAGAGCTTAATCTTGCTGAACATTGTTAGGATGGAAATGAATATGGCTTCCCTTGAGAGCTATATTATTTCAACCTGGAAAATTTTGGGATGACAAAATATATAGGTATTCCTTTATATTTTGTCAGATTTGTTTTATTTGTTTTATTTTAAATTTGTATATATGATGTGTGTGTGTGTGTGTGTGTGAGTGCGTGTATATATGCCTGCTATAGCAGATATACAGGGAGGTCAGAGGACAACTTTTGGGTGTTGGCCCTTATCTTTAAACTCTTTCTTCTTCTTCTTTTTTTTTTTTTTTTTTGGTCTTTCTACTGTAGGGTCTCACTCTAGCCCAGGCTGACCTGGAATCCACTATGAAGTCTCAGGGTGGCCTCGAAATCACAGCAATCCTCCTACCTCTGCCTCTCTAGTGCTGGGATTAAAGGCGTGTGCCACCATGGCAGTCAACTCTTTCTTCTTTATCAATATTATTCCATTTCACACTTACTGAAAGCAGTTGATAGACTTGATATGGGGTTTGCTGGTATATTTATAGTACAGACCCTGGATCCAGTCTGTGAAGCTATTTCCTTTGTGACCCACCTACTATGGATCCTGAGTCCAATTCACAATGTGATACACCTGAATAAGAATGATGGACAATTGGAAATATTGACAGTATCACTATAATAGAAAACATCATAGATATAAACTATATAAGGTTTATTGAATTAGTAACCCAAACCCATATTTCACTTTCAATAAAACATACTTAATAGAACAGTCTACCTACAGCATGGTTGAAATGTTCATAGCCTGAAGTAGGTATGAGACTTACATTTTTTTTTGTTCTTTTTTTTTTTTAATTATTTAGTTGAGAGTGAGTGAGAGAGAGAGAGAGAGAGAGAGAGAGAGAGAGAGGGGGGAGAGAGAGAGGAGAGAGAGAGAAAGAAATGGGCGTGCTAGGGTCACCAGCCACTGCAAACGACCTTCAGACGCCTGCACCTACTTGTGCATCTGGCTAACGTGGGTCCTTGGGGAATCGAGCCTTGAACAGGGCTGCTTAGGCTTCACAGGCAAGTGTTTAACGGCTAAGCCATCTCTCCAGCCCTTGTTTTGGAATCTATATAAAACTTTTTGTAATTCGGGCTGGAGAGATGGCTTAGTGGTTAAGTGCTTGCCTGTGAAGCCTGAGAACCCCGCTTCAAGTCTCGATTCCCCAGGACCTACATTAGCCAGATGTACAAGGGGGTGCACGCGTCTGGAGTTCGTTAGCAGTGGCTGGAGGCCCATCCTCTCTCTCTCTCTCTCTCTCTCTCTCTCTCTCTCTCTCTCCCAGTCGCTCTCAAATAAATAAATAAAAATAAACAAAAAATATAAAAAAAACCTTTTTGTAATTCTTCTTTGAAACAGTAATGTATATTTTCTCCTCTCTCATCCTTTATAATAATTGTTCGAATTTAAAACTCTGTGTGAAATGTTCACAAATGATTTGGCTTCAGGGTTATGAGTCTATAAAAGTTCAAATGGGGAAAATCGTGCACGTCATTACAAAGATGCCCTCTTTAGGCTGTTCATGGTATTCTTTGTTTTTGAAATTGATTTTTTTTTCTGTATCTACATCTGCTTAACCAAATATTTTCTGTATCTACATCTGTTTCATTGTTGTATTCCCTTCAAGCACACGCCATATGGAATTTTAAGTGAATTCGTGATTTTCAGTACACACTATGTGAAAAGTATTACTCTGTACTCATATCACAATACGGCCATATAAATGTCAAAACTACGTGGCTCACACAATAGAAAGTGATTATCCACAGCTTTGTGAGCTAGGAGGCTGAGATGAAGTAGTTAGCAGAGTTATATTCTCTACAAAGTCTTTGGCGGGAGATATTTCTTTGCTTCTTCTAGCTTCTTATACCCAGGTGAGTCTCCTGGTTTGTAACCAAGTCATTCTAAACCCTGACTCAAGCCAGCCATAGTGGCTCATGCCTTTAGTCCCAGAACTTGGGAGGCAGAAGTAGGAGAGAGTTCGAGGCCACTCTGAGATTAGATAGTAAATTATCTAGGTCAGCCTGAGCTAGAGGGAAACCCTACCTCAAAAAACAAAAAAAAAGTATAAAATAATACAATAAAATAAAATAAATTCTGACTCCATTTGTCTATGGTTGCTTTTCTGGGCATTTGTTTCCTCATGGGACATTTTCCTCTTATAAGGACACTAGTCATATTGGGATGTTTCCTGCCCTGATATCCATCGCTTCACTTGATTTTAGCTGAAAGGATTCTATTTTCAAATATTGGTACCAAGAGTTAGGGCTCTAACACATCTATTTCAGAGACACAAACTATTACTGCCATTTTCCTAGTTGTCAGGAGAGTGAATAGAAGTGACATAGCTTTGGGAATAAGGCCACCCATGTTTTCTGTTTTCTTTATTTGTAGATCATCATTTAGAACTCTTCCCTTTGTGAACTATCACTAGAAAAATTATTTCTTATGTATTATAGCTTATGTAACCTCAAACGGCTTCAAAAACTGATAAAACTATCTACTAAGTAGTTGTATTAAAAATCTTAAGAAGTCAAATAGCTAGCATTTAGTACTATATGGACTTATTTTGGATTAGGTGTTTCCTTAGGAAGTGAAAGCAGTAGCACAATAATGACACCCCATGAAGGCACCCCGCTGTGGTTCAGAAAATGCAGGGCAGGCTATAGTGGTTTGTGTTTCTTCTCTAGAAGCACTTGCAGATTTGAAAGCACAAGCTGGGAGGGTTGGATCTTGAGCAGAGATTTTTACAGGGTGTTGACTGCGGACCCTTGAGAAATTGAAAATGGAAGTTCAAAGACTAGAAAGCAGAGAATTTCTGTAGAACACCTCAGGCTTTTGGTGGAGACCTAAAGATATTTGTTCAGGCTGCAAACATAGCAGCCTCACAAAACCTACAGCCTGAAATTCAAGTGGACCATCCCTGCCTTCTGTGAACTCACTGAAAAGAAATCCCATAAACAATGATTGTATCTTGTTAGATTTTTTAAAGCCATTAAACACAATAGATTCAATGAATGTCAAATACTCTAATGTCTTTGAATTGTTTAAAATTGTAAAATGGCATCATATTAGTCTTTGATAAGTCAAGGATGTTCCAACATTAAGGATAAAAAGCAATTTTATAGCAAAATAATGCATAAGACATAAGTTAAGCAGAAGAAATGAAATATACTAACTAATAATGTCAGAGAGAAAAATGAACATGAGAGCAGAGAAAAACAGTAAGTTGTAAATTAATTTTAAATATATGACTTGAAATATTAAAGGGAAGCAGATTGAATAATGAAATTAAATAAACTTACCTTACATTGCTATCTGAACTAAAATGAACCTCATTCATAATGAAAAAATCTGAATTTAAAATAATGAAAAACTATGTACCATATATGTAGAAACAACCTAAAATATAGATAAAGGGACCCTTCTTTTAACAGAAGATGGCAAATACTATAAAGACCAAAGAGTCACAGAAAAGACCAGAAGAGAAAGATGGGTCTTAGCACTGGACAAGTCATACCTACCACACCTGCCAGGACTCACAAGAACATTGAGGAGGTATTTGCACAAAGAGTGTGATCACTGATCTCATTACTCACCAGAGAACTGTCTTTACAGAGATGCCCAAAGACACTGAGGGGACTAAAATTCATCAAAGTAGAAAGTAAGAGGTGATTTTAAGCTCAACACTAAAGGGCATTTTTACCACATTCTCCAAGGCTCACAGAACATTTCAGAAGAGGGAGTAGGAAAAAAAAAAAAAGGGTCAGAGATAGAGGGTACACATGTAAACTTTTGACAATTGTCCTCCTGGCAATAACTGAGAGGTGACTTCATGGACCCACAGTAATTGCTGATACTCCACAAGGTCAGTATAGTTCTGAGTCTGTTAACATTTTGACAGGAGGATGGAAGGTGACAAAAGAAGAAGAAGAAAAAGAAGAAAGAGGAGGAGGAGAAGAAGAAGAAGAGGAAGAAGAAGAAGGATGAAGGAGGGAGGGAAGGCGCGTCCTCAGGGCATGGTCAGTTGAAAGGGGACAAAAGAAATGAAAGCGTGGGAAAAGACCAAATTACTATATGTTCCTATATTAAAGTTCTCAATAAATAAAATTAAGTTAGATACACTATGATGGTTTGAAAGTGAATGTATGTTCCCCATAGCCTCAGGGATTTTTGATTAATATTGAGCATGTAGCTAGAGTCTCCAGCGGGTGGAGCCCTGCTGGAAAAGCAGTATGCCATTCATCTTTAGTCCAGCTCTACTAAGGTGGGAAAAAGCATTTTAACCTCTGGCTGTTCTTTGTGTGTGATGGGTGTTGGTGGTATCTCTCTACTATGTATCTATGGAAGTGAGCCAGCTTTTTCCACCATGATGGAACTTCCCCTGGATTCTGCATGTCTGAAATAAACCTTTTCCTCCCATAATATTTTTCTGTTCTGGTGTTTGTTCCAGTGATGTGAAGGTAACTGAAGCACATACTAAATAGAATCCAGTTGAATTCTAGAGTTTCCTCTAAGTTATGTCACATTACTAATGATCCAAATGAGTATTCAGCTACAGAAAGAAGCTCAATCTATAAAGAAATTATAACAACTTCAAACTTGTTTATACTTCATAGATCTCCAAAAAAAAAAGATAACAAATCAAAACAGAAACAAAACCTTTTAGATTTTCAAGTGATGCTTAAATATTTTTATCTTAGTGATAAAGAAAATAAGACATAATCTTTAAGAATTTAGAATATTAAAAGATGATGATTGCCAGACAGAGTGAAGCATGTCTTTACCCCTAAAACTTGTGAAATAGAGGCAGGGTGTTCATTGTCACCCTCAGCAGTATATTGAGATTGTGGCCAGCCTCTCAAAAATATAAATATATATGTAAATATGCAAATAGTAACACTATGTAGAACCTCCAAGTCTATGAATTTTAAAATTGTATAGGGGCACTTATTAAAATAGTTTTTCTTTTCATTTACACAGACTATCTCGACAATATTCAAAGATTGAAATTTTAGGTTGCCTGTGTCCCTCAGTGGTGAAGTATTAGCCTAAAATACACAAGGCCCTGTGCTCCATCCCTAGCACCACATAGCAACAATAAATATATAAATCAATTAGTAAATGAACAATTATATTTTTTAAAGAATGTTTTTAAGGTAAATACACACACACATATATATATATATATATATATATATATATGAATTAGAAACTCTAATTCTTTGGAAGATATACAGCAGAGCATATGTTGGCAACCCAAAAATGGCTATTATGATGTTTATATACAATCTTTAAGTCATGGAATGGAATTTCAAATAACAAGAGGAGTTTAAAAGCTTACTGTTACAGGCAATAATGTGGACAAGTCATACAGACATTTTGAGAAAGGAACACATAGTGTACATACTATATGTTTGCTTTATCTGAATTTATATTTTGAGGATAAAATAAGGACATGGATACTGGTTATGGGATTCACAAGAAAACTGTCTGAGGCCATTTGTAATTTCTATTATATTTTAATCCCATTTCTCAGTGTTGTTAACTTTGGCAAAACTTACCAGACTGGAGAACTCATGTATAAAATTTATATTAAAACAAAATGTATAGAATTGGTTTCACTTATTGGTGTTTGGACCTACATACTGTGAAATTATTCCTTTCTTAGATACTCCAAATATCTTAGTTTGTAATCATATGTATGCATCCTTTACCTCTGTTTCTATTCCAATGGATGATTTCCAGTTTCTGGAATTTAGTTAACGTCAGTAGTAGAGGTCCAAAGGAGAGCACAGTATGGAGGTTGGCTATTTCTCTCATATACATTCCCACTTATCAGTTTGGAGGAAATCATTTCTTGTCCTAACTCAAGACCATCACTTTAATGTAGCACAACTTCCCTGGAGTCAAGTTGGCATTGACAGTAATTTTATAAAACAAGATTGTCTAACTTTGTCCCTAGCCTGTGAAAGAAATAATAGATAATTGTGCTTTCATTTTACAAAAGGAAAGCAGGAAGTATATGATAGAAATGAGTTGCCTGTGCTTTCTTTAAGGGGTCAATAGCAAAGTTGAGAATGGAGCCATTCAGTCTACTTCTCCAAGTACTTAATTCCCCTGTCAGATATGTGCTTTCAGTGAGAACTTTTTCCCAGGGTAGCACAACAGAATTCACTTAGTACTTAAGGTCCTTTCAGTATTTCTTACAGGAAGAATGAAAGTTGAACACAAGTGTCGAGGATATATTGTGATGACTGTGATACTAGCCATAGTGAATTTACCCAACAGATGTAAGATCACAAGTTCAGAGAAAGTTAGATACAATGACTTTCTGAGTAAAGGTTCAAACTTGAAGAGTCCTATTTCAAAGTGCATTAGGGAATAATAACTAAAATAATACCAAGAATAGTACCACAACCTAATAGCACTGACCTTAACATTGTGGTGGGAATGGTCACGTGAGAAAAATCAGAGCTGCTTGTATCTCCCTGCAGCTCAACACATCAACACATCATAAACATGCAGTGAGTCAATTCTCCCATGCAAATAGGCTGCAGATGCAGAGTGAAACAATAGGAATGATTTCTGGTGATGAGAGGTTAGAGACTTCAGCCTAGATTCCTCCTTGTATGCTCTCGTCAGCTCCTGCTGCCATCTGCTGCATTGCAAGATGTTGGCACTGGCTTAGAAGATTTACCCACCCGCCGAGTCAGGAGACACTTAACTTCTGTGACTCTCATAAAACTATATAGGAGAGGCAGTGGATTTCTTGTAGCCGTTAGCAATATATTTTTAGGTTTAGAAAAGTTACAGTTGGGAGCCTTGTTCACTCAGATTGATTTAAATGCTCTATGTTAGTGTTTATGGGTTCCTGCTGGGTTAAGGCAATGAAATACTCAATTGTAAGAGCACTAGGAATAGAAACAAGTACAGACATCCACAACAAAGACACCTCATCGCTCACACCTGCGGTTTCCTGGGTGAGGCGGGAGTTTATGCGGCACACAGGCTAGTGGAAAAATTTAGGGAGGGCCCTTTAACAGCAAATGCAGGGCTTCAGAAACAGAAACGGAGAATGTTAATATTAGGGATATAAATTAAGACAACAAACATAGATTAAACTTTGGGAGACAACCCAAGCAGTAATCTTTGAAGAGAGAGTGAAAGAAACAATTTGTGTGATACACACAGAAATAAAGAAGCATTAAAAGGAAATTTTCATGGGTTTCATTATTTTGAGGTTTAATATCAACCCACTTCTACACAATAATGTGCTTATATGATTCTGTGGACATTTTTGGAAAAAAAGATAGTGCTTACTTTTATGTGTTAAGATCAAATCCCATTTCAGGCCAAATGCAATTTTTCTCTTTTCAAGTTAGAGATTCCTATGACATGCACCCATAAGCACACAATATAAAAACGAATATGAGAGGGGGATGACATTAGGGTGCCTGGAACAGTGAAGGTGAAAATCATAGGAAAGTTTTCACTTGCTAGAAATCAAAGATGATGTGATTTCTTATCTCTCTTGCCTAGTACCCCAGACCTATTTCTCCACAAATAGCCAGGACCCCTCCTGGGAGGGAGGTCTTCCATAGGATTTAAGCATTGTGGTTGGTCAACTTCAGCCCCCAGAACTTGGTGCCAGAGCTAACCTCTCCCTAAGACAGTCCCTAGCCCTAACCAACCAGCTGGCCCTTTGGTTCACCTAAACAAGAAGACAGCTCCCCCCCCCCGAACCTAAAAACGGTTATAAATACCTTTTTGAGGACAGGGCAGGCACTCTGATCACTTGAGCAAGTTTTTCCCTTGGCCCAGCTGGGCCACCTGGGCCCAGGTCCAGGCACAGCCAGAATGTCCCCCTAGGTTCTAGCCCAGGCCCAACCAGAGGCCTCTCTAGCTCTTATTTTCTGCATGGGTTCTTTATCTCCTCCAGCTCCCCACATGGCAGGAGCTCCTTGAACTTTCTTTTCTCTTTTCTTTCCATACTTTTTTTAACCAGACCTACCACATGGGATCTCCAGCCACATGAGCGCCTTTCCTTGGCTCTGTACCTACCTCAATATATATAATAATTTAATAATTATCTTTCTAAGTCTTCTTTTTATACAATTCTTTGATTAAAATTAGAAATGAGGCCTAGAGAAATGGCTTAGCAGCTAAGGCACTCGCCTTCAAAGACGAAGGACCCCAGTTTGATTCCCCAGGACCCATGTAAGCCACAGTGGCTGGAGGCCCTGGTGCTCCCATTGTCTCTGTCTCTCTCTGTCTCTCTCTGCCTCTTTCTCTCTCAAATAAATAAATAAATAAAAATTGAAAAAAATTATAAATGAACCTAGAGTTTGGGGTTCAAGGACTTTCCTGAACCCTTAGCATCCCATTACAGGTATGTAGCAAAGAATATAGCCTAAAATAATGGCAGACATGCTACACTGGAAAATTCACTCTGTAGGCAATTGCTTTATTTTTGTACAAAGATAAATGTAACACACTGTCTGTATTCTTTCATGCTTCTTCAAGGTATGAAATTTGGCATGCATATGGCTCTGGGTTCAAACCATAGGACAACAAAATCAAGCAAAGTTATGAAATTATATTAGTTAAATACACACACACATATTCACTGAAAGTAACAGTAGTTTGGAAGTATCAACTTTTAAGGGAATTGAGGTTGAATTAGAACACATCCATCACCATGCAGCACCTCTGTTTCCTACTGGAATCCTACCACCCACCCATGGTTCTCACAAAAGCCTTTAGTCCCATGCCATAACTTCTCAGAAATAGGCATATTCTTGAAGACAACACTTCCATCCATGCTACTAATATTTACTGCAATATATTCCCTATTTACTTGATGTCTAAATCTTTCTACCCAAATCCCCTTATATGCCTTCTTTACAGTCCTCCACCACCACTGACATGGCATATTCATGCGTAACACTTTCACTGTTTTTCTTTCACGCAGAATTCTCTATCCTTTAGATACAGTTCATCATTTTATTCTGACAATTTTACTAGGTTATGGCAGGGACTCTACACGTTGAAGAAATAGAGCAACACCAGATAAGAATTCTATCTGTACAAGCTCACAATATAAAATTTAAAAAAAGGTAACATGGATATTAACAATGGTGGTGGTACTCCATAATTGGCTGTAATAAAATACATTTGGAATTTTCACATTCATGGGCACTCTTACATAAGTCACCAGCTATCTCTGTTATCATGAAGGGAACAATGGTCATGGAAGAGGAACAAGTGTGTGAAATCATTTGTAGAAAACAAAAGGAATTCATTTAACCCTGGAGAAGAAAGGGTGTACTTAAATTTAGAGAGGGAAAAGATGAGACTCAGTGTTGTGTTGGACCATGGCAGAAGTGCTGGGCAGGAAGAATGAGCCAGTGTGCAGTCAAGATTGTGGGGATGACTTGTCTGAATACAATGGATTCACCTACTTTGTGAAAGCCTAGTGAGTTTCTTGTTAAGCGCCTTTCTCTCCTCCTCATTAAGGAGAACTTACAGATTTCATTAAATAATAGCACATGGAACACTATGTTGTCTCATCCGATAATTTAAATAAAAAGCTTAGAAAGAAGGAAAACGAAGAATAATTTGGATCTTACTGTATATTTGGCTTGAGCTATACAGAAAGGAAGCCTAGAGATTTCCATTTTCTCACAGGCTCAAAAATATTGAAACAATGCAAGTTGGGAAAGAGACAACAAAAGCAAAAGAATCAGAGGGCTGAAAACACAAAAGAAATAATCAAGAGCAGACCTAAGTGCAACTCTTCTATTACCACAACAAATACTGATGGACTAAACACCCAAAAGAAAAGGAACATTATTGAGAATAGATGAAAAAGACCCAACTACAGGCTACATAAGAAATATGTCAGTACAAGTAAAGGTGCAAACATGGAAAATATAAATTGTACTTAGCAGGCAAATACCCATGACCATACAAACCCTGCAGCTGATATATTAATGTCAGATAAAAGACTCTGCAAGAAGAACATTAGTATAGGCAAGGTGGGCCATTTCCTAAAGAATGAATTTACTGGGAAGAAACAATGATTATAAGTATGCATTTTTATCTAAGAGAGCATAAAATACACAAATTAAAATTTGCTGGGTATGGTGGCACACACCTTTAATCCCAACACTCAGGAGGCAGAGGTAAAAGGATCACTGTGAATTCGAGGCCACCCTGAGAATGCATAGTGAATTCCAGGTCTGCCTGGACTAGAGTAAAACCCTATCTCAAAAAACCAAAAAAAAAAAAAATAAATAAATAAATAAATAAAGAGAATCATAGAACTCTTTTTTTCATAGTTGTACATTATGACACCACCCTGTCAATAATGGATATTCAAACTAGGCAAAAATCAGAAAACATAGGTGATTTGACTAACTTTACTAAGAACCTGGACCTAATTGATTTTAATAGCATACTCTATGCAATATTCAATTTGTAAACACACCTTGTACTCAAATTATATGGCATGCTAAACCGCACTGTAGGTTGCAATGGTTATACAATTTTTGAAAATATACAGTATATGTTCTCATCTAGAAGCATACTAATTAGGAATAAATAAAAAATATGGAAATTTCACAAATTTTGGGAGTTTTATAACAACACACTTCTGGATAACTCATTTTTCAGATTGGTCATAAAGGAAAAGTAAAACTTTTCATTGAATAATACTAAAAGTAAAACAGGGAAAAAATTGTAGGGTTATGCTCTAGCCCAAGATGGTCTGGAATTCACTGTGAAGTCATAGGTTAGATTCAGACTCATGGTGACCCTGTTATCTCTGCCTCCTGAGTGCTGGGATTAAAGGCATGATGCACCACCATGCCCTGGCCAGAGAAAACCTTTTGAGAAAGCCCGAAGCATTGTATTGAGATAACATTTTAGAAAATAACAAAAGTCTAACACCAGTATCCTGGTTTTCTTAAGCAGTAAGAAAATGAAAGGCTACATAAACTTAAAAAGGGAAAATATAACTGATGTAAGACCATAAATTAATAAAATAAAAATACAAATAGAGACAAGTGGAAAAAGTTAGCATGCTCACCAGACTTATCCACTAACTAAAGACTGGTAGTTTGTCAATATTTGGTCTCACTCCTGCCATGTCCCCATCAGAGCTGCACACACTACACCCATGACATGTCATCACTACCAGTTTCAAAGACTATATGGACTCATTCCCAGCTGCTCCAGAATCAAGTCTTTATCTGTGATAGCATCTTATAATCCTCTAAGAACTTAGGAATTTATTTCCAATGGCCTGACTTACATTTGAGGATATTTTATTTCCCCTTTTTTATGGGGGGAGGTGAACCTCATGTGATTCTATATGCTACCATTGTTCTAGCCAAATAGAACATCATGCAATGTCCTGATATTATCCTATGCTTTCTGTGGGTCCCTGGATCCTCCAGGCCAAGGTTCCCTGATGGCATCCAGGCAATCATGGGGAGCAGCGGCTTTGTGCACAGAGGGATGTACACCCAGGAATTGAGCTCAGAGAGTGGTTCTGTTTATTCATTAAGAAATGGGTTTATAAGCAGTTGAGAGTGGAAAGAGTGTCCTAAGGGGATTGGTGGGAAGGTTGCTAGCCAATGCCTAAGGGTGTTCATTCCAGCACATAGGGACAGTCAGGTGATCTACATAGTGGTGGGAAGGGGGTCACAGATGGATGGGCTGTGTGAAAGCTTCTGGCTGAAAAGGAGTTTTCTAGGAAACTGGCCAAAGGTCACAGGGCAAAGCTTAAGTTCAGGTGTGTCCAGCTTGGAGAGGGAGTGGCCTCCTGTAGCCTGGAGGTCCTTAGCCATGCCTGGCAGCTCAGGCCCATCTCCTGAAGGCTCCAGCCTGTGCCTGGCAGTGCCCAACAACTTTTAATAATTTAATTATCAATCATTTTCATTATTTTGGTCATTCACTCAGCAAATAAATGCTTGCTTATTGTGCACTCTTTAGGAAAGGGGGAGAAAAGAAATTATTGTTGGCCTGCGGGAAATGCGTTAACAAGATGTCATCACCAACTAGTGACACCTTATATTCATAGTGTGTTCCTTTTTGATTTTATAATATAATTTAATTTTATTATTATTTTTACTATTAACAATGTATTTTATATGAATACACGATGTGTTGGTACTTTTTATCCCTTGTCACTGCCTTCATTCTGCTAGTGACCCTCCCATGGGGTTGTGGGTTATGGGTTGTGAGAGCAGCAGTCAGGCTTTTTTTTTTGGGGGGGGGAGGGAATGTGGCTTTTACAATCTTTCCATCTACTCTTCCACAAAATTCCCTGAGCTTTGGTGGGAGAGTTTTAAGTGAAGAGCTCTTAGGAGCCTCTGGATCTCTGCTTTGGTAGGTGTTGAGTATCTTCAGGGTCTGTCCCTTTCAACGTGACACTGATTGTCATGTTCACCATGGAAGCAGCACTCTTGCTCCTCTCCCCAATTCCTCTGTGGTTTCAGCTCTGGCTTGACTGAAGTGTGAGGGGTAGTTTATTTCCTCGGGTCTTGGTACCTTCTGAAAAGAACAGATTCTCCAACGGAGAATGAAGAGAGCAAATCAGCATAGTTTAAATGAGATAAGTGTTATTAATTTAGGGAGAATTTTATATATGTAATCCCTCTATTTGCCAAAGACTATTGGGGGCTTGACACTGGAGCGCATATTTTTTTTTAAATTTTTATTGACAACTTCCATAACTGTAAAAATTAGCCCATGGTAGTCCCTCCCTCCCCACACTTCCCCCTTTGAAACTGTGCTCTCCATTACCCCCACCCCTCTCAACCAGTCTTTTATTTTGGTGTCATGATCTTTTCCTCCTATTATGAAGGTCTTGTATAGGTAGTGTCAGGAACTGTGAGGTCATGGATACCCAGGTCATTTTGTGTCTGGTAGAGCTCTTATGATTTCAGTTCAAGGCCTCATTTTCTTGATAATTCTTGGAATTCATTCTTGCATTTGATCACATCTTCATTAAGCTTAGTCATCTGGGTATTGAGATCTTCCATTTGTTGATCTACTTTCAAATTCATTTATATCTCTTTTGATGCTTCTGTGGTTTTCTTCAATTAAGTTAAGCCTAGTGACTAAAGCTGAGTGTTCTAAGTGATGATTTTGCTCAATTTCATTTATGTAATTGTTGGTTTTTTGATGGCTTACTTCCAGTTCAGAGCTCTTTCCTACTCGCTTCATTTGCAGGCAGGAGCCAGGTACCAGGGAGGTGGGGAACAAACTGGGAGCTCTGATCTACTCTCTTAGACCATAAACCCTCTGGAACAAGCACTCTGACAGTTGGAGACACAGGGTCCATTCAGTAAGAAGGGTGGAGTAAGGGGATTACTTCTGCAGCAAGCTCATAGGGTCCTGGCAGCCCCAAGCCAGCAGCAGGGGAACCAGGAACAGGGAAAGGGGATTTCGGGGTGACAGGGAAATTTGACCAACTCACTCTGCATGTGCACCCTCTAAAGGAGGGGATTTGAGAGGTGGGAACTTAGGGCTCAATGGCTTTTTGAATCCATGGTTCTTGACTCTATCCCTAGCCAGTAGAGCCAGTCAAGGTGAATCCATCATAACTATTTCTCAATCAGTATAATTGACTTTTGGCAGCTTCTCCTGAACTGTCATTTTCATAGGGAATCTTTTACATGTCCTCACACACAAACAGTTTAATCTAGTCGAGGACTTTCCTGAGGCCCGTGTTCCTCCCCAAGTGCTCTGATGTCGCCCTACCTTCAAGTCACCACTGCAAGACTTTCTTACGTTTTATGGATATTTAACCCCAGACTTTTAATCTATACCCTTTCTATTTGCCCATGCTGGTCTGATGAACTATGGAAAAGTTATATGCATCAATGTCCAAGCCTCATTCATTTTAAATGCAGTCCTATAAATCTTCAATTTCCCTTGATTGATGCTCAACAGTCCCTTTAATTGTGACACTATATACGAAAGCACCTTACAGAGCCCTGTGTTAATACACTAGTCTCTTTAATCATTTCCCCTAATGTCTCTGTCCCCTGCCAAGTTTTATTACAACTTTTGTACAACTCAAGCTTTACTCGTCACAGTGGTACTATGAAATATTTTCTCTGTGTGAATGATAATTCCTGTTTAACATTTAGTCACAGTGATTATCATTCGTTCATTTAAAAATATATGTTTCTTCAGATTCTCTATGTGCAAACCAAGGAGAAATTCATTACCCTTATCTTTTTGGGAGGTGAAATAAAAAGATGTTTTTAAGTTTTTCCCTCATATCATATTAGGAAGAGCCTAAAATAATATTAATAGTAATTAAAACTTAGATTGTTTTACTGTGTCTTTTAATTAAAGAAGAAATGCATGCTCATCTGAAATTCAATTGTATATTAAAGTGTATGAAAATTAAAGGACTCTATCCTCCAGCCAAAATTTTATTCTCAAGAGGCAAATTGCATGGAGTGGCAATCAAGAGCATGGCTTCCATTCACTTCTAGGCTTGCAAATCATGGATGGTTGGTCACAAGATTAACCATGTTTGGCTACTTTCTTTATTATATTCAACAAACTATTTTTAATATTTTATTTATTTATTTGAGGGGGGAGGAGAGAGAGGAAGAGGAAAATAGACAGAGATATAATGAGCACATCAGGGTCTCTAGCCACTGCAAACTCCAGACACATGCCACCTTGTGCATCAGTCTTACATGAGTACTGGCAAATCGAACCTATACCCTTAGGTTTCACAAACAAGTGCCTTAACCACTAAGCTATGTCTCCAGCACCAACAAACTATTTTTAACATCTTTCATTACAAGAATATACAGGTTCACTTATTTCCTGTAGATTTGTTGATTTATAATTTAGCATGCAAAGGTAATATAGACACTTAACTATTTTTATTTTTGTTCAGGTAGGAAGTTACACAGGAGGAGAAGAGTAGTTTACTCTGTGAGGCAATCTACTTTACTAAAAGTATGATTTTCCAAAACTGTTGCCAATAGAAGCATTGAAGTATCAGAAAAAAAAGTACTCAGAGTGAGATAACATCATCCTTACCATACAGATCTGTGAAAAATAAAAACTTACACAGATCTCTCTTGCTAGCTAAGTGACACAATTTGGCCTCAATTATCTGATTTTGTGGACGAAAATGAACTACGAGGGAAATCAATTGCATTTCCCAAGCCTCTTATGTTTCAGAGGATTTCATGGCTCTTCAAATTATGAATCTCCTGCACATCATGGTTTGTGAAATCTGTTATGATTATTGGTCATTTTGGGTAACAGAAAAGAGGACAATATACAACAATGACACTGATATTGTGTTGTACATTTCAGTGCTGTTTCATACAGAATTCCAAAACCACGTGCAGCAAATAATATAGAAGGTCAAAAAGAAACACTGTTCTACTTGGGTAATAAATGTTGAAAATGTGTGATTATAAGATCTCAATAGAAAATAACACAGCCATTCTTCTAAGAGTTTCTGTTACTGATCAGGTATCAATTTTTTTTACACCGGTGGTTTAGTGAATATAATTCTGTTATCATTTCATTATACTTTGACATTGCTTAAGTATGTAAATATTTTCCTTAGCAAAGAACAAAACTCTTGAAAGCTTAAAACTTTATTTCTTGGAAATATTACATGAGCTTATTTTTGTATTATGCCTTTTCAAATCAGTAAATGATATTGCAATGAGTCAACCTTGGCTGGGAAAAATGACCTCCTTTTGCAGAGTGACCATTGCTGTGAGACAGTCTCTCATCTGCTGTGATTTCATTGTTTTATAATTGAGATCATGCTTTTATTAATAACAACAATAAAACATAGAAAGATTGCAAGTCCAACTGGCAATTTGGAAATTAGTACAAAGAGCTAATCATCTTCACTGCTTCTTCTTCCCAGGACTGCAAATTTAACATTATTGAAAATAAATTAACTTAAATTTTTAAAAGATTCAACCATTTAAGCATTTGTCACAGAGCAAAACAAGAAACTTGAGAGTGGATGAAAAAGAAATTATGCTATTATGAATATAGTGCTACCATTTGCTTGCCCTTTGCTATGATTTGGCATAAGTGGAACTTTTATCTAATAGTATATTGTGACTATTATTATAAATACACATTTCACACAAATTTGATGTCATGCATCTGCACATTAAAATGTTAATATTTATAAAGAAAAATGGAATTTCTGAATAAAATGTTCATGCCCTTAAGATACTATCTTGACGTAATGGGCAGTCCTTTTTCATTTCTTTTCTCATTTTCAAGAAGATCATTAAGTCAACAAGATTATCATAATCATGGCTGCCAAGGTATTAATTTAAACTTTGAGTTAAGTCAGGTGAAATAGATGCTATTTATGTGTTTGAAATACTGTTTTAGTTACCTTCATGTTGCTGGAACAACACTTAACCAAAAGCATCTGATAAGAGGAAAGGATTTATCTTGGTTTAATTTCAAATGGAAGCTTCTTGATGGCATGAGCAGAGGCTGTATATCACCTCTGCCACAGCAGGTGGAAAACAGCAGTAGGAGAGAAGAATGAGTTCTGGAAGGGGGATTGGGTTATAATACCTCCAAATCCACTACAACTACAGTCGGGTTATAATACCCCCAAATCTACTACAATCTACTACTACGTCTCCTTCAGCAAGGCACCAATGCCCAATTTGACACAATATGGGGAATATGCATTCAAAACCCATGAGTTTATGGGGGATAACTGATTCAAACCACCATTTATACCAAAGAATAGAGTTAGAAATGATAACTTTACATGGCAAGCTTAAAATTACAAATTCAGTAGATGATGGTAACATAATTTAAATTAGTAACTAATCCTCTTCAGTAGAAAGTATTCTGACTATCCTATTTTTTTTTTTTTTTTTGCAGAAGAGACAAATATGCTTGGAAATTTTTTTCACAAACAAATTTATTTTAATTTTAGCATCTTCTTTTAAATATCACCTACTTATTAGTTCTCCAATAGTGAGTCCTTCCACTCAAAATTATTCTTTCTTATTTTTATTGTTTTCTTTCTTTACTTATTTGAGAGAGAGGAAGAAGGAGAGAGAGAAAGAGAGAGAGAGAAAGAGAGAGAGAAAATCTGCATGTCAGAGCCTTCAGCCACTGCAAATGAACTCCAGATACATACACTCCCCTGTACAGCTGGCTTCTGTGGGTACTGGGGAATCAAACCTGGGTCTTTAGGCTTTGAAGTTAAATACGTTAACCACTAATCAATCTCTTCAGCTCCAGAATCTTTCTTTTTTGAAAGAATCTATGTTCTATCAACTATGTGATGGTTTCCTATACTTCACTTTAATACCAAGTCATTTAGACTTCTTTGCGAAACCTATCTCTCATGAAAGATTTGGGATTCATTAAAAGTGTAGACTTGCTTTAAAAACAGTAATAATTGCTCAAAAATATCCATTTTGTACTATCCAAAGTAATTTAATATAAGTTCTACTTTTTCTACTGAGTTTATATATATGCAACAGTTAAGTTTTACTCTTAACACAAGAATCTTAAGTTGTTATAGTTAGAACATTTTTGTAAGAGTTTATTAAAATCCTCACTGCCCCTAATAATCTAAATTTCAGTAGTCTTTTCAGTAGTATCTTTTTTCCATAAGGAAGATAGTATATCTACATTGTGATATTATAGTCTAAGGGCATGCCCTGTAAGTTGTGGTCCAAGAGCAAAAGGAGATGTGGAATGCCTGGTCAAGTACTTTGAAGAATTTCAAGTAGGCAACAGCAGAGTATGAAACTAAGCACTTGTCTTCCTAAGTGATCCCAGTGTGACCATACAGGTCACACACCCATGAAGCCAGAATCCCATATATTGTCCTATAGGAGGACTTATCACAGTGAATTTACAGCCACTGTGTTTCTGTTTATGCTTTTGGTATCCCAGGACCACAATTATCTAGTGCTCAAATCAACCCCTCAATTAATTTACATTCTAGCTTATCAAATATTTATTTTCATCTTCAATTCTATTTCTTAAAGACTTTTCCACAATTTCATGGAAGAATGCTAGGCTTTTTTATTGAATATCTATGTATCTAATTCTATGGCAATTATGCTTTTGTTATATTTTTATGGTTGTCTACATTATTGGCTATAGTAATTATAAACTACACCTGTTTTTTCATGATTTGTTCTTATTCCTGGAGAAGAGAGAAATCCTAGAAAGGGACTAATTGCCCCATGTATTCCTATCCATTCTAGAAAACAGAACAAGCACAACTCTCTCAGATTTAGTAGTCTCTGCATCCATGTTTTGCATACCTGTCTAACATCCTCTACCTAATTCAGAGGTGGAGCTAAAGAAAATATGAGCTGAGTTATTACATTGAATGTAGACACCGTCAAAGAATAAATTTAAGGTGTTTCTTCAGGTAATGTAGGATAAAATCTTCTATAAGACCAAGGTAGGGAAGGCAACACTGACTGCTGAGAGTGGAGTAAGGAAGACAAGAGGACAGTGATTTTTTTTGGGGGGGGACCTCTTTCCAACAAAAGGAACTTGGTGAATATAGCATCATGGATTGGCTTGGTGTATGGCATTCTTTAAAAATACTAATTGAGCACCATGATAGGCAGCTTGAATGTATACTATGAGTACATATCTTAGCTGCCTGAAACATATATAGAAGAGCCCAAAACTAATGTGTGTTAAAGTACAAACTGCAAGAGAAAAATGTGGAGTAGAAGAAATAATTGGGACTATGAGTATTCTCAGGACACGTCATTGCCAGCTGCCCTATAATATGACATTGTGCCTTATGAGTATAGGCATTTGAAAGAACCATGAACCATGCTATGAGGACATCAAACCAAATTGTTGGTTATGTGTTTGTTATTATGAATTGACTCTCTCTCTCTCTCTCTATTATTCTAGAGTGATTATCATTGAAAAAGCTGCATGGTGTGGTGGGTTGGTGATATGCTTGTGTGTGTGTGTGTGTGTGTGTGTGTGTGTGTGTGTGTGTTCTTGTATGTGAGGGTGCATGTGTTTGCATGTATATGTGAAGGAAGACAATGAGTGTCTTCCTCAGTGCATCTCTATCTTTTCTTTTATTTTCTTTATTAGTTAGTTTTGTATTCAGCAAATACAGTCAGTTTGGTACCATTATTAGGCTCATCTGTGACCTACCCCCTCCCCTTGTCCCCTCCTTGTGGAGGTATATGGGTCATCCATTGTGGAGTTAGCCCACAGTTATGGGTAAGCTAAATGTCTCTGCATATCATGACCCAACATGTGGCTCTGACATTCTTTCCGCCCCTCTTCCGCAAAATTTCCCTGAGCCATGTTGGGTTCATTTTTGGTCTGCTTCAGTGATGAGGTGTTGGGGGCCTCTGAGGCTCTGGCTCTCTGATTTGGTAGAAGTTGATTTTTCTCTGTGTTGATCTCCTTCCCCCTGTGCTGGTATCCGGTTCATCAGGAAAACAGCACCCTTGCTTGTTTCGCCAGTTTTTCTTAGTTGCAGCCAGGGCCCTTTTGAGGTATGATGGGGTGGCTCTCTCCTTAGGATCTACATCTATCTGAAAAAGAGAAGTAGATTCGCCAACGGAGAGTAAGTTAGCACCAGGACAAAAGAGATAGTGCTTACTTTTTTTTAAATAGAGAATTTAATAGGTGTAGGCCCTCTTGTAGCCCACAATTGATGGTAACTTGATATTGGTGAGTGGGCTTATGTTTGGATATGGTTATGATTTGTTTCCCAGCTCCAGCTATGGGTCCCATACCAGTGAGGGGATCAGTTAGCCAAATTGAGAGCAGTTGGTTCCCCACCATGGCTGTGTGCCACCACTGCACTTCTGTGGGCATCACAACAAGTTATTTGCTGCTAAGTAGGTTAGACCATGCGTTGCTTGGACAGATATTGATCATTTTCCCCCAGCCGCCCATGTAGCACCTTCTGGCACTAGACGTGCTGACTGTCTGGGGACTGACTCTCTTCCAACTTCCAGTCATGCCATTCTAATTTGGTCTTACCACTAACCTTTGGTGGGTCATCAAGTACTCTGACAGAAATCTGTCTGTCTTTTAGGAAACCTTGTAGGTCTCTCTGATGAAAAGCTCATTGTGGATGATAGCCCCATGCTGGTTCGGGAGTTACAGGTCAGTGCCCACTAAGAAAATGAGGAAAAAGATAACTAATATACATGAGTTAGAGAGAAGAGAGAGAAAGAGGGGGAAGGAGAAAGAGGGAGGGAAGATGTAGAAGATTAAGGTTGGTCTTGGTCCTACCCTCTCCAGTGTCTTGTGGTTCAAGTGTTCCCTGTAAGGGCCTGGTGAAGGATCAGCCATTTGGTCTGTCTTTTAGTAAGTAGAAAATTATGGTACCATTGCTGTTGGGTCTAGATTTGTGTTTCCCACCCCTTTGATGCCCTCCCCTCCCTCCCCTTCCATCCTAGTGTCTAGTCCAGGAGTTGCTTGCTGGGTATGTAAGGTATCTTGGGTAGATTCAGGTTAGGTGCTGTAGATGAGTGAGACTATGTGGCATTTTTTTTTCTGTGATTAGTTAATTCACTGAGAATCATCTGCATCTCTATCTTTAAAAAATATTTTATGAATTTATTAGAGATAGAGAGATAGGGAATGGGTATACCAGGGACTCTAGCCACTGCAAATGAACTCTAGAAACTTGTGCCACCTTGTGCATCTGGCTTTACATGGTTATTTGGGAATCAAACCTTGGTCCTTTGGCTTTGCAGGCAAGTGCCTTAACTGCTAAACCATCTCTCCAGCCTACTATCTGTATTTATTTATTTATTTATTTATTTATTTATTTATTTATTTATTTGAGACAGACTCAGTTACTCTAGGTAGCCAATCAGCCTAGGGAATCTTCCTGTCTCTGCCTTCTCAGTACTGGGAATACAGATGAGAGCTTCCATGCCTAAGTTTAAGTGGATGCCAGAAATCCAAACTCAGGTCCTCGGACATGTGTGGCAAGGACTTGACCCAATTTGCAATCTCTCCAGCCCTTCTTACTATTTTGTTTTTGCTAAATAATTTTCTAGAAAAATGTCTATATTTTGATAAATATGTTAAATCATAAGGCTTAAATATAGAAGGACTTTTCCCCTAGTTACTTGCTGGATTCAAATTTCAGTTCTACAACATGTCATTTAGGGGAACTCTGACAATATTTGCCTCAATTTACTGATGCATATTCACATATATAACAATTTGGATAATTATAACATTTTGTGAATTTGAGTACAGGTAGGATTCAAAGACCTCAAAACAACTGTAGGCAAGAGATGATAGTCATAAGCAAAACATACCAACATGTCCAATTTGAGTTCAATCCCTTCTGCTGTTCACTCTAGGGCTGTGGCCAAATTAAAACTCTATTCCTGGCCATGCATGGTGGCATACACCTTTAATCCCAGCATTTGAGAGGCAGAGGTGGGAGGAAGCTGTGAGTTCAAAGCCACCCTGAGATTACATAATGAATTCCAGGTCAGACTGAGCTAGAGTGAGACTATGCCTCAAAAATAATAGTAGTAGTAATAACAGTAGTAATAATAATAAATCCTATTCCTTATCTCTGTCAGCTCTGCATATGAATGTCATGTGTCCTAAACCCAGATAACTACACTAGAGAGTTATACTTTCATGGTGTTATTTTTTGACTAATTTACAGAAGATGATATGGTTGGCTTTGTGATTATGGAAAATTAACTCTGTAATTATCTCACTAAATCATTCTAATGATGAAAAACATATAGAACAGATTTTTCAAGGTTATTTCAAAATAGCTGCCCCTAATAGAAACCTAGAATAACATAAAAGCACACCTAAAATTGAATATTTCATTTTAGTAAATGCTGTTACTTTTCACTTCAGCTGAAAAATATTGCTAAAGACACAAAATTCTGTGAGAAGTTGCTTTATATGCATTGAACATTCATATGTGTAAGACATGGTTCATGATATCCATATGTATATCTTTTTTTCATTATTTTTTTTCTTTTTTTGAAGCAAGCTGACTAGACTGGACGTTTTTATGCTAGAGAGAGAGAAGAAATATTGGTACACCAGGGCCTCCAGCCACTATAATTGAACTCTAGATGCATGCACCACCTTGTGCACATGTGCAAACTTGAGTGCTTCCATCACCTTATGCATCTGGCTTACGGGGGATCTGAAATGTTGAACACAGGACCTTAGGCCTCACAGATAAGCACCTTAACTGTTTAGCTATGTCTCCAGTCCCCATATTTATATCATTTTTAAAAAAGTTTTTATTTATTTATTTGAGAGTGACAGAGAGAAAGAGGCAGACAGAGAGAGAGAATGGGAACACCAGGGCCTCCAGCCACTGCAAACGAACTCCAGATGCATGCGCGCCCTTGTACATCTGGCTAACGTGGGTCCTGGGGAATCGAGCCTCGAACCAGGGTCCTCAGGCTTCACTGACAAGCGCTTAACTGCTAAGCCATCTCTCCAGCCCCCATATGTATATCTTAACTGGGTGTATAAATACCCTCAATCAGTAGTGATTATTAAATTATATTATATATATTTACATGTTTTATATTCTATGTTATCAGCATGTATGCTAGTCATTTTTCTTGACCTTGTGACAAAGTATGTAGCAGAAATAATTTATGGTAGGAAGGAATTATTTCAGCTCCTGGCTTGAGAAGGTACCATTCATCATGCTTGGTGTTGCATGGTGAAGTTCATGGCCATGGAGCTTCTTATAACAGGCTTTGGTGGTCTCAGGGAAAATCCTTAAACTCCAAACTCTGAAATTTATGTATAGTTGATAAACTATTAAATACATTAAGGTGAGTGGGGAAGAGTCTGTGAACCAAGGAAAAGGGGGCTATGATCTGAGAGTCAGTACAGTTCAATGGACTAGCAAGCAGAGAACCTTGGGTGGAAGCTGGGAGCTCAGAGGGCTCTGCCCTTTAAAGCCTGAGCCCCAGCCACATATTTCCTCTAGTAGTGCCCCACCTCTTCAGGGATCCACAATATACCGAAATACCTATAGCTGCTGCAACTGCTGGGGAAGATGTGTCATAACACATGAGCCTATTAGTGACATTTCACATCTACAAGATAACAGTAAGCATCCTCAGCCAGGCACAGTGGACCAGGCCTTTAATCCTTTAATCCCAGCACTGGGAAGGAGATTGTGGTAGGAGGATCTCTGTACATACAAGGCCAGCCTAAGACTGCATAATGAATTTTAGGTCAGCCTGGCCTAAAAGGAAACCCTACCTTGAAGAGCCAAAAAAAAAAAAAAAATCCTCATTTTATATATAATTATCTTATTTTAGGTAGGATATATTATAATATCATCAGCAAATAATTTATATTAATGAGATTGTTATATTATATTAATTAAAATATATGTTTCTGAACATTTATATCTATCCCTTTCATCAACTGATCTCCCTAATCTCTTCCATGATAATTATAACTTTACTTGTATATTTTATGAGACACAATCTCACTGTAGCTCAAGATGATCTGAATCACTCTATATCCCAGTATGGCCTTGTATTCATGGCAAGCCTGTTACCTCAGCCTCCCAAGTAGTGGGATTAAAGGCATGAGCAACCACAGAGACATTTCCAATGATCCATTTAGGATCTATACTTAAGTGTAATTAAATCTGTAGCCTCATTATTTCTGGTATAGGTTTCATTTGATGAAAATAGGTGAAATAATTTCTGTGTTCCATACTGGACATACTCTCACTACATACAATTCATAAACATGTTCTCCAATATTCTTGTATTACTCTTGCTTCTATTGCTACAACACAATAGTAAAGGTTGGGTATTGTATACAAGTAATTTAAGTAAGAATTGTTGAGGCCACAGAACCAGAATCAGGTTGTTCTAACATATTTCTTTGGTCTGTAGTACACTCCAGTGGCAAATAACCTTCTGGCAATGTGTGTGAATGCCTGTGTGCACAGGTCACAAAATTACAAAGGGGACCAAGAAAGGAGTCAAAGATGAGACTGGCCGGTGGGCACAAAATGAAGCACAATAGAATCCATGTGACAAGGACCCCAAATGGGCTCCTGGAGAGTAAAGGGTACTGGCAGGAATGGGCAAGGCAGGGATGAAGGCAAGGATGAAGAAAATATAACATATTATGAAGATGTCATAACGAACCCTTCTTTTACAGTCAAATGAAAACTAGCAAATGTTCAGAAAGCACAAATGAGAAGGGTGACATGCTGCTACACACTGATGTGCAGCAGGAAGGAGTGAAGCTTACTGTTTTAAAACAATACCTCTCAAAGAACACACTGTGTTTTCAAAATAAAATGCCAGGCATGGTGGTGCATGCCTCTAATACCAGCAGTGGGGAGCCAGAAGTAGAAGGATCACTCTGAGTTTGAGGCCAGTTTATGACTACATAGCCAGTTCCACATATGCCTGGGCTACTGGGCTAGAATTAGACCCTACCTTAAAAACCTGAAAAAAAATGTTATCCCTTTCACAGGCAATGCCTCTGATGATCTAGTAACCTGGCACTAGACTATAGTGTTCAAATAAACTACCATTTCCCAACATACTGGAACTCACAAACAAGGTTACAACATATGAATCCTCAGAAAACAAGCTGCATATCCAACCCACGTTCTAAAGAGGAGGCAGTAATGTTTATCACATTTCCTCAGCCTATGTTTATACAAAAGTTGTTATCCTTAAGAAATCAGGGAAAGATATTACAGTGGAGTACATATGTTGGCCAAAGATGGAAAAAAAAAAAAAAAGACTGACTTGTCCACAGGCAGCCAAGAGAGGAATGTTGAAGGGGAAAATGGAGCTATAGGAAAAAGGAAAAGTTACAGAGGAAGCACTGAGAAATCAGATCCAGTTGCATTCTTGAATGTAATTTTAACATATCTCTGAAAATTTCCAGAAGCTTTAATGTTTATAATTTTATTTTCTAACCATTTATATTTAGCTATTTTTTAAAAATATATTTTATTTATTTATTTGAGACAAAGAGGGAGAGAGAGAGAGAGAGGATGGGCACACCAGAATCACCAGCTACTGCAAATGAACTCCAGATGCATGCTCCCCTTTGTGCATCTGGCTTATGTGGGTCCTGGAGAGTCAAACCGGGATCCTTCAGCTTTGCAGGCAAATGCCTTAACCACTATGCCATTTCTCCAGCCCCATTTAGCTATTTTTTTATTGGTATGAATTCATTTTTCAAAATTCAGCACTCCCTCCTAGCAACCTGCTCCAGATTAACATGCATGCGCTGGATTCCACACGATGGCCACTGAATGTCCACGGCAATGATAATGAAAACAATAACCATTCACAGTTTTGAGATACTTTTTCTATATTCACTTCAATATTCTCATTTTTGAGAGGTCAAACACTACATTAGAGAATGAACACAGTGAAGGTGGATATCAGATGTTTGCACTCACTTGGCCACGTTGTAGTATGAGTGTTTTATTTGAATGTATAGAGGATATGGAATCAGAGTTCACTGGGGTATATTTGGTGTGTGTTGACATTCAAAGAGTATAAAATTCAGGAAAAGAGTAATCTGATGTCCATTCAAAATGTGAGTTCATATTCCATTATTTCTTTTTATCCGCATTAGCCTCTGGGTTTGGATATTCTAAAATTTAAATGTTACCCTTTTGTCTATCAATGTTCAAGTTTTTTGGGTTCCTTAGACCTTCTCATTTTCTTTTTCTGAATTCATTTTGATCTGAACAGCCCTACTTTCTCAAATTTTATCTTCTTTCTTCCTCTACAGATGCCACAGACAGATTTACTTGATTGACTTCTGGTATGTTAACATATGGTTTTGTTCCCCCATGCTAGGCACAAAGACCATGGCAGAGGTATAAGTAAGTGGATCTTGCTCTGGAAATACTCAGTCCCCAGTGGAAGGTTGTGTGACTGATCAACAACTTTTTACTGACATCCTTCCCTGTGTGCTGATCTGCATTCCAGAGATATAATGACATACTCACGATATTCTGCTAGATTGAAATTACCCATGTTTCCATTTTACCCTTGTTTCTTTAAAATATCATAACTTTAATTATTACTTTGTAATCTTTCCCTCTCTTGCAACGTATCCAATCAGTAATGTTTTCAAAACGTTTGTCATTTTGATTAGACTTTAGAAACATTTATTTATTTTTTTATCTCCTTGAATGCTTTCAGGTAAAGCTGTCCTTTTATTTTATGGATTTATTTGCCTTAAAGTCCTGTGAGGCAATATTAACTGTGTAACTTTTAGAATCCCCATTTTGAAAGTTTGTTGACATTGGACTTGATGGTCTGTTTCTTAGAGCACTATTTGTGATGAGTACAGCTCAGTATCCTTTGCTACACAATTAAAAAACAGATTATGATATTTTAAACAAATATTTAGAGGGTAGAGGTCATCAAGTCTATGGGGTTTCCAGTGGAAATACCACTACCTGAGTGCACTGCACCCTGTTTTCAGAAAGTTGCTAAGCATAACGTCCTTGAATCAAACCACTGTCAGGCAAACAGAGTGAATCATCGTGGAAAAAAGGAAGGAAAATTTCTCCACTGCCTATGAAACTGAGCATCTTAGTCAATGTATGTTGAACAGAAAGATATAAAGAATATTGTATTGAAGGGAATATGGAATTCTCCAGTCGACTTTAAAATATCGACTTCGAGCATGTGCCTGCTTATCTGTCACACTGTAAATCTCCAGGTTTTCTCCTAAAGGCCTCTAGAAATGTTTTGTAATGAGAAGCAGGTTCTGGTAATCCACACTGTGATCAAATTACTTTTGTCAGTGTCTTTCATTGCACCATTATTTATTGCATAAAGCCCAATTTAGTAGGTTAAAAAAATGTTCATTTCTAAGCCACCCTGATTGTCAACTGTCAGTGACTGATACAGAATGACTCATTGTGGGTACACAATTAGAATCTTAAAATACTAATGGAGTGGTGCATAAATGGAATTCCAGGGGTCTTTTAATATCCATTAAATATACTAAAGCTTACTTAGAATGTTTCTATCCTCAATGCTTTTCTAAAGAATAAGTGAAATAACTTAAAATTGGAAAATCCTTAGCAATGGCCCAGAACGTATTATTTCCTTCATTTAGAAATTGTCTCTCTTCTTCATTCACTGCCTTTCAAAGGCCTGACATAAATTAATCTGTTCCCAACAATTTCATGGCTTTCTATACAACAGAAAAAATATGTACTAAGCCAGCAATAAAACATTGTCAGCTAGCAATGGGAAGCAATAAGATAAAGCCTACGATATATGGGTACTTTTACCTTCCATCAACCTTGGGGCTAAGGGTCTTAGGTCTTGAATTTCTCTTGAAACCACACAAATGGACAAATAATAGGCATCACTATCCTTCCCAAAAAAAAGTGAAAAGTGATGGACTCTTCATTGCTGACCTAATAAAAGATAGGAGAACCAATCCAGTGGCACTCAATCTTCATCAAGTACCATTAGTTCCCCCACATGAAAATATAGAACTGCCAAAGTCACACCTTAAGTAGAGTCAACAAGAGAAAGAATGAGTTATAGGCCTTAAAGTTAGCCCTCCTTTCTCAGATCATGTGGAAAAACAGACTGGAAATACTTGAATTTCTATCTTTTTTTGCCACAAATGTTTTAGAGAAAGAAATAAGAGGCTTCCTGACTAGCGGTCTCACTACTATTTTACTTTCCCAATTACACATACACAGAATCTTTCTATTCATTGACATTTATTATCATCACTAATAGTTCCACTTTCATGGTTAATATATTTCTACCACTGAATACTTAACCAAACCAAAACAACAAAAAATCATTAAAAAAATCAAATGTATTAAGAGTTATGTCACCTGTTTTTCATCCTTCTATTCCATCTTCCCAAATTAACACTGCTGTTACAATAGAGCAGTTACCTAAGAAATCAAAGACATACATTTTTGAAATGTGGGGTATATATGTTTTTCTTTCTGCATGCATACATAAGAGTGATAAAGCCTGATAATTCAAAAAATGCAACACTTATCCCCTATGGAAACAGAATCAATTAACTCATTACTATTAGCAATAGTATATAGATCTCAGAATAGATGTTTGAAGAACCTCAAAACTTCTGCCTCATAGGAACCCACATTTAGGGGCTGAGGAGCTGTCTCAGAGGTTAAAGGTGCTTGCTTGCAAAGCTTGTCAGAATAGTTTCAATTCCCAAGAGACCCATGCTGGATGAAACAAACAATTGTGGTGTGAGTAATTGGTGTGCATTTCTAGTGGTCAGAGGCCCTAGCATGCATATGTGCACACACACACACACACACACACACACACACACACACACACGCACACACCTGAAAATAAATCAATAACTTAATTTTTAAAGAGGAATGCACATTTACAATTTTTAAGAACAAACATTACACCCAATCAGGTAGCTTTAAAACCCAACCAGGAGCAGATGGTGTTGTGATTCCTCCCTGTACTTTCAAAGCAAATGAAGGGATGATTAAAGGCTTGGCACTCCTCTGTCTTCTTGATAGAAACTATATTGCAGACTACATCATAAGACTGAGAGAGCCATTGCTGTTGCATTTCTTGTAGGCCATACTATAATATTTATGCTGTTATATAATTTTTCCCAGATTGGCCTGGGAAGATGGATCAGTGGGTAAAGTGCTTGCCATAGAAACATGAAAATTCCCAGAAACCACACACACAAAAAGAATGGTGGTACATGGTTATAATACTTGTGCAGCAGGCAGAGACAGAAAGGTCTCCAAGGCTGGTTGGATAGTATTTCCAGATGAGTCAGTGAGCTGCAGTTTCCATGAGAAACCCTGTACAAAAATTTAGGTTAAAACAATTTAAAACACTAAATATTCATCCCTTTTCTTCACCTGTAAATAGACGCATGCATACCCACACACACACACACATATACACTCTCATGCATACTCTCAAACATATAAAGCCTACATAGACAGAATCATGTCATATATACATACACATGCAAAAATAAATGTGCCCTGGAAATTATATTGCCTATATTAATTTGTTAATGCTGCTATCGAATTTTCTACTCCACAACAGGTTTTTTAAATTTTTTTACTACTAATATACACTCTTTTTTTCTCAGTTACTTAGAAATGAATAGAAACATGTAAAGTACACCTTAGCATTGTCTCATATTCCTAACAAATTGAAAGCAATAACTTTTAGTATTTTTCCTAGTAGATATCTTCATTTGAAAACAACTCACATCTAAGATTCTATTTTGACATAATTTCCTTCTTAAAGTTTTATTTGTCTTTATTCTCTTTGAACCTGATGGATGCTATGTCAGAATTTTGGGCTTCAGTGCATCAAAGACAATAGACATGGCTTTAATTCCTTCTTTCACATTAAAGGGAAGAAAGTGGACATGTGCTCCAATTCTGTGCATATTTAAAGTAAAAACATCTTCTTTATTCTCTTTAGCACAATATTTATTGTAGGCAATATTTAACATAGTGACTTGAAAAGCCAAATAATCATCCTGGAATACGATACCAAAGCATTCACTTTGGAAGATTGCTGATCATCCTCAGAGGTCTGTAGGTAGGTACACAGCACTGTACATGCCTTGTCATATAAATGTATAAATGTAATGATGTACAGTGGAAGATAATATTTCTGAGTGCAAGTTTAATAGAGTTAAGCTTATGCCTATATTTTGGGGGATGTATAAGTTACCCCCTGTTACATTATCAATTAATTGTAAAAAAAATGTACCTTGATTATTTCTATGGAATGCATGAATGCATACAAATTTCGTGGATTTATCTAGCAGAAAAGTAATTCACATAATTGTGGTGATCATGTTCCTGCTAAGAGCAATAATTATAATGGTAGGAGAAAAAAGGAATAGAGGAAGGATAAAATTACAAAACATGAGGGGCTGCCTTATAGTAAAAGGTAATACTGCTCATGAGGCTTGGCAGAATGCCTTTTTCTTAAACCTGACCATTTAGGTAGCAACCTGTGACTTTCTGTATTCAGCAACTCACCTGATATTGGACCTGAAGGACTATACAACTCATAGGCAAAGACCTCACCATGTGGAGATGTGGGCCATGATCTGTGACTAAAGCAACTTTCTATAATCTACTATGGGGCAAATAAAGTTAAACTTGGTATTTCCAATCCTTGGTAATGAAAGCAGTCTGCTCAGCTCTCTAACAGTCCTGGAATATCTCCATCCACATGGTAACTGATGCCTTTTAAAAACAATCTCAGGTAATAGCAACCATGTGTTTAGTGCTCTGATCCAGGGAAAGTGCTGACGCTGAAGTCTTAGAGAGACAAGTCCAGCTACCATGGATGAAGCAGAGGTTAGCTTGAAAGTATGTGTCTTGATTTGTTGTTCATTGCAATAAAATGGTATGTTCAAATAAAACAGGAAGAAAAAAAAGGGACAACATATAAAGAGTAATATTCAGTAAAAGTTAAAACAGGTGCCACAGTTTTGTTTTAAACATATACACTAAGTGGGCTAGGAGATGGCTCATTGGGTAAAGTGTTTGCTGTATAAACATGACCTTGGACAGATTACTCAACACCATTTAAAAATCAAAGGTGTGGCTAACACTTATAATTACAGCTCTGAGGAGATAGGAGCAGGAAGATCCCTAAAGCTTTCTGGATAAATCATCTGTCCTGAACAGTGAGTTTTGAATTCAGTGAGAGAGCCTGTCTCAGAAAATAAGGTGAAGGACAATTGAGGAAGACACCCTATATTAAAATCTTACTTCAACATGCATCAATCTCACACATATTCCCACACAAACCAACATGCATGTTCACTTGTATGTGGTACACCACACCCATACATTTAAAAACATACATTTATACTAAGAATTATTTTATCATGTGCAATTAATTCACTGTTGAATACATGTTGCCACCAGTTGTGTTTATGTGTGTGCACATGCATCCCTTTTATAAAATTGCCTACAGTATGTTTCTTCCATAGTGCATTTGTTCATGTTGAGCCTCCTTGAAAATTAGTACTATTATGCCATTAATATTACTGGACAGAACAACAAAGATAATGACAACTGCATTCTTAGTATTTTCTGTAAGGAAAAAAATGACTAAAATGTCAGAGAACACATACATTATATATATTTTTTTTAAATTACATTTATAAAGAGAAGCAAAGATTGAAAAAAAATGAAAATTCACTCAGTTTCACAGAGATACTGGACAGTTTGAGATTCCCAAGGACATTAGGTGCTCTCAGGGTTTCTTATAAAGAGATCTGGCAATCATGAGAGTAGGAGACATTTGCACTGTCCTCCTCAATGAGAAAGGAGGTGCTGGATTCCATCCACATTTACACATATGCAAAAGGTGTCTAAAAAGGGCTACAGAAGTGATTTATATTGCCTCTACTTTAATTTTAGTCAACTTCTTTTATTAACTTATACATTCATACATTTTTACTGATTATTTTTGCCATATTTACTTGTAAAAATGAATAGAAAAACAAATGCTGATTACCTCTTGCTTCTCTCATTCCAGAATGGGAGGAGAGAGAGAACAAGAAGGAGGAGGAGAAGGAAATGGAAAAGAAGGAGAGGAGAAGAGAAGGAAAACAACAGATACAGTACATCAATGATGGGAGCTGTGTAGCCTATTTGAGGAGTTAGAAAGATTTTCTCCAAAAAGATTCTTCATTTAGAATTTGGATGATTAGAAAGAATGGTGCACAGAGACCCTAAACTGTACTCAGAGAGGGAAGACACAACGTAATCCAGTTTCCTTTTTGACCTGGCATTCTATATACCTGGGGCATAAATCAATACTTGCCCCTGTCCACCAAAGAGAAAATTAGTATGGAAGAGATAAAGTCAGGATTTCCAGAATTTTGTCTCTTGGTGCTCCTCCCATGTGTCAGGAGAGGACTGGAGCTTTGGAACTTTGCTGCATCTATTTCTTCTTACTTATACTCTCTCTAAAAGAAGTCTTCCATAATTTACCCTTAAGAAAGACAACGTCAGAGGTTGCTATCTAAAATCCACGTAGACACATGCCACATCATTTTAATAAATCTCTTCACTTCCAACTCTTTTCTCACTGCTTCTCTAATGGGCTCCTGTGACAAAGTATTACATGAAGCAAAGCATATCTTCCTACGGCCAGAATGTCCACCAAAACAAGTATATTTCATGGGCTGGAGAGAATGCTTAGCGGTTAAGGCGCTTGCCTGCTCAGCCTCAGACTTTATGTTCTCATCTCCATGTTCCATGTAAGCCAGTTGCACAGACACAAGTGTGCAATGTCACACATGACGCAAGTGGGCGCACAAGTTTGGAGTTCATTTGCAGCAGCTGAAGGCCCTGGGATGCCCATTCTCTCTCTCTCTCTCTCTTTCTCTCCTCTCTTAAAATTAAATAAATAAATAAAAATAAATAAATAAATAAAAGTATATTTGATGACACTGACATTTTTATTGAATAAAGAATGAAGGTTAAGAGTTCTGAACTCTAATTCTCTCTACCTTCATCTGGAATTACACAGGACAGTTAACGTTGGCATTGTGGTGGTTGGAATGCAAAACGTTCTCTATATCCTCCATGCATTTGTGATCATGTGCCCTCACCACTAAGCCATCTCTCCACCCTTTAAAATCATTTTTATCTGCACACACACATGTATGAGACATGCACCATTCTTTGCACCTGGATTTACATGCATGGTGGGAAATAGAACATGGGCTGGCAGGCTTGGCAAGAAATTCCCTTTAACTGCTGAGACATCTCCACAGGTCCCCAGATTAGCTTACTTTTTAGTACTCTATTTATTTATATATTTATTTATTTACCAAAAGAATATGTCAAGCATCTGACTATTAAGCTTCCCTTTTTATTTATTTATCTTATGAAAGTATGTATTTATGAGAGAGAGAGAGAGGGAGGAAGACAAAGGGAGAGAGAGAGAGAAGTGAATGAATGCACCAAACACTATAGCCACCACAAACAAACTCCAGACACATGTACCACTTTGTGCATCTGGCTCTACTTGGGTATGGGGAAATGAACTCGGGTCCTTAGGCTTTGCAGGCAAGGACCTTAATCACTGACCCATTTCTCCAAATACTTAAGCTTCCCTTTAATCCTTAAATTTCAAGAAAACAAAAAGTTATTCTATTAAAAGATTAATTCTCTTATGAAGCTAGAAGACAAGTATGACTACAAATGGCAAATGAATAGACTATGTTGTCTACACTTCAAAATACATATGACAATATGTATGAGTGAGCACACACTTTCGCTGAAACAGGATACGATACCGTGGTGACTAAAATTTCAGGCTTTCCAATTTCATCATCTATGCTTGAATCTTGGTCTATTATTCATAACCCTCATGAAATTATAAAATATGAATTATGTGAACCTCAGACTACAGTAGTTAAGAAGACATACTTCAAAATCACACATATGAATTATCATCCTATCTTTTGGTACTTGATACTTTTGTGTAATTTTGGCAATTTATGTCCCTTTTCTTGTCTCAATTTCTTCATCTGTAAAATAAGCATAATTATACTGCCATGCACATGGTGTTGCTCAAGGAAATGCATATCACATACTAAAATATATTTGCACTGTTCCATAACAATTCAAATAATGTCTCCCTAGCCAGTATGGTGACTTTTTAAGATAATAACTGAAGTTTCTGCTTCTTTCAAAGGCATAATAATCTGGAGAAAATATCTAAAGTTTATCTTCCAGACAGACTTAGAGTTACTCAATTCATTTCATAATTCATGAGAATTACTCATAAGTCCATGTAAAACAAATGCATTTAATTTTAATAGAGTAAGAAAGAATGTTAGAGAGATGGAAGGAAAGAATGAAGAAAGCAAGGATGGAGGGAGGGAGGGAAAAGAAGGAAGGAAGGAAAGAAGGGAGGAAGGAAGGAAGGAATTAAGAAAGGAAGGTGGAAAGCAGAAAGGAATGATGAGCTGGAGGAAAGGAAAGGAACATGACCAAGTCCTGGGAAGAAGAAAGAAAAACTGTATTTACAGTATAAGAGCATGGTTATGTTGCCAAACGTCATTCTGATTAAATAAAAATCTACTAATCACAGCCACTTCCATATGTTTTCAGTGTGGAACATTTAAGAAGTAAACGATTGTTTTCAAAGCCAAAAATGAAGAAATAAAATTGAGAAAATGAGGAGGTTTCTTTTGTCCAAATCTGTTTGGAAACTTCATTTATCCTTGGAAAGAATACTTAGGTAGCTACACTCCTCAGCTGGATGGGCCATTGGTAGCTATGGCTCCTAAACAGGAAAGCTTGAGGTTGAGATTAATTTCACTTTCTATTGTTGGTTCTAACATAGACGTCTCTGCTCTCTACAAACTATGAATGCAGATTGTATGTGTAATACTGATTCTGACTTAAACACAGTCAGTTCTAACAAATGAACACACACACACACACACACACACACACACACACGAAAGAACAGAGTAGAACAAGATTAGTTAGGAAGAGGGAGATAGAAGGTAATTAAAGTGTTAAATATGATCAAAATATATTATTTACATGTACAAAATTGTCAAAAAGAAAATTAAAAGTAAATTTAAAAAATTTAACACACACATAAAAGTCAAAGGGGGAAGATTTGTTTTTTTTCTTTAAAGCCAGTAGAGAGATAATTGCAAGTTTGAGCTGACTTGCTCACTGGGAACGGGCTTTCTCTGTGGAAGGTGAGCAGAGTCCCAACAATTACAGTATTCTATGTTCTCTCCTTTTTCACCACACACATAGATAAAAGGAGCATGCCTTAGAGAATGATGGTCCTGTCCGGTAATAAGCTCCCTTCCTCTTTCCCAGTCTTAACCAAAAAGAAAACAAAACAAAAAAACTGTTTAAGTTTGAGATTGGGAAAGAGATGCAGAGAACTCTTCCTTGCAAAGATTTTAAATCATGTGGGTGCTATCTGTATCTTCTCATTAATATTCCATTGTGTAAGTTACATGGCCATTTTTGGACTCAGTGGCTGGCTCTATGTCTGGGGAATATTTGAAAATATCTGTGGTCATTTTTATCATCATTGCCAGACATGAGCTGTAGCTGTGTGGTGGGTAGAGGACAGGGTCGCTGCTATGTTGCTAGAGTACACAGGACAGCTCTGACGACAATCATCTGACAGTAAACATCAGCAGTGTTGTGGGTGAAAACAAATGAGTTAAAGGGAACCATCCCCTAGAAACCAAGACATCTAGACCCAGTGGAAGTACTGAGAAGTGTTACATCTGCCTCTCGGTTTTAACAGGGTGACTATATTTCATATTATTAAGGTGTTTTCAAAAGGAACATGTTGTCAACTGTGCAGTGAACAAATTGAGGCATAAGGCAGTTAGTTACAAAAGACAGAAATTGACTGCAGAATACATCTCATGGCCATAATTGATTTTTTTTTTTTGCCACATTATCATTGGATTTGAAAGTCTAATATGTCATTTGCATCTGTATGTGTCATTTTCAGAAGGGGGGGAGTGTATGGATTTTCATAACTTAAACTGCAAAGGCCATCAGGGCTTCCATCCTAGACAGTGAGATACACTTACAGTGTACCTGGGGGTGAAGGGGTCCAAACGAAACTGTAGTATCATTTTGGCAGAATTGTCTCATGAAACAATTGAGCAACTCTGCAAAAATGGGAAATTGCCTGAACATTTTCTTCTTTTCTTTAAAAATTGTGACAGGCTCCTCTTCCTGAACCCTCACTATATTGTGGATTTTTAGTCTGATATGGACTATTATCATTCTAATATATATGTATATACATATATATATATATATGTATATATAAAATATATATATATATATTATTCATAAATGAAACTCTAAAACAACAATTTTTTAAATCCAGAATAAACAAACATTTTACATAACAACAATAGGAGTTTCTTTCCCTGTGGAGCCAGACCTGCTGGAGAAAAAATCATTACAAGGAACCATGGACAGATTTGCATAAGGGTAAGTGGAAGACACTGGTGCCTTCCTGCAATGTGTATCTGCCTGTGAGCAGATACCTGAGACAATGAGAAAGTTATGAGAAGTGGGAGCCCCATGCCTTGTGTTGATTAGAAACATCTGCTTCAAAAGATAAACAATGGAATGCCAGGAAGTTACAAAAGAGTATTCCTGACAGTTTTACACAAGTAGAGTTCTAAGGTTGGTTTTGAATTTTAATAGCTGAACCACTGGAAGTGTCTTTTTTATGGCTCTTTCTCCATAAAGATAGATAGATAGTGGCATGTGAGCAAATGACATATGCGCTCATGTTTTCACAGATAGGCTATGTCCATTTTCATAGTAGAGACTATGACAGTGTCACTCCCAAGGTTGTTTTCTTCCATTTTGCTCCTTGTCACAAAACACGCTCTTCCCAAAGCTAGAGTCTGAAAATGGTGTAAATTAGAAGCACAGGTCTTTCCAGTCTTAATGACTTACACAGGCCAGTAAAGTACACACAAGTTTTAAAGGGGGTTGGTGACAGAAGACTGGGGAATTGTCCTTTTTCATCAATTTGGAATCAAGTGGATATTACTGTGGAGGCGGTTGGCAGTCATTTTGCAATTGAAGTTACATTTGAATTGTGATTTCACATTCTGTTGCATTGCATTTTGTCTCTTTTTGTCTCTCATTTTCTGGGAAAATGAAGCCGAAAGCATAAGAAAGTTGTGGTAGAAAGAGGCTAATCAGTACATATATTGTATTTTTTGAACAGTGGATTAGAATTATTCATTCACTCTATTCTTTCTCAGATTTCCATGTCAGGAAGAGTGAAAAGCTTCCATTCAGATTTCCAACTCAGATGCATGGTGTCATCCTGACTGATATCCATTTCACTCAGCCCCCACCCACATACACACTCCTTATCAGTTACCAAACTGAAGGAAGCATTCTAGTCTCTTTCCTGGAAATCCTCGGTGAAGGGAAGGTCGAGGAGCCAGCTTTGCTACTAAGGCAAACATACTGGCTTGCAACATGCTACCTACATAGGCACCTGTAGGGCCTATAGATAGATTTGACACCAGTAGAAAAATGTCATTTTCTTCAATAAGGGCAATAACCAAAGTATAGTGCCAATCACACATGCTTTCTAGTGAAAAGCTCTGATACTTATGAAGTATTCAATTATCTACTATGTATACCATTCATGAATCTTGCTTATTATAAGTGACAATCTTACACTAAGAGAACCCAGGTGAAAGTCTATGTGTATAGTTTATTATCGGCAAAGATATATGCTGACAAATAATTTAATGTGGAATTTCTGTGTTATGCCACAATCATCTTATAGAATCCATTTGCCTCCTTTGAAGAAGTTAGCTATCTCTGAAGAAATTCTACTTATATCTTTTGAACTTTGCAAATACATTCAGACTAAAGGAAAAATACATGGAGGGTATGCCACAATTCTATTTCCATTCATGATCTACACTACCAAGCATTTTCCAAAATGACCTATTACATAAGCTTTTACATTTGTAGGATGACTGATAGATCATCTTAAAATATAGAGCTTTTTAAAATTTATTTTTACTAGATATGGACATATTTAGTATGTAAACCACACATGTTGGCACCATCCTTTCTTTACTCCCTGGCCCTTTTCTAAAGAGGCCTTCCTTGTTGGGGATGCAGGTCAACTCCATGGGGATCGTGGGTAATGCATAATGGGGCCAGCAGTCAACTATGGGGGAGAGGCAATGTCTCTACGCAAAATGTCCCAACTTGTGGCTATACCAATCTTCCTGCCACCTCTTCCATAAAAATCCCTGAGCCATGTTGGGTGCATTTTAAGTCTACTTCAGTGATGGGCTCTTAGAAGCCTCTAGGTCTCTGGTTTGATAGGTGTTGAGTGTCCTCTGTATCTGTTTCCTTCACCCTTGTACTGATACCAGGTTTACCGAGAAAGCAGCACTCTTGCTCAATTCCTCTGTGGTTTCACCTGGGGATGGGGTGGACTGTGCTGGGTCATTTATCTCCTCAGGCCCTGCTCCCATGTGAAAAAGAGAAAAAGAAAGAATATTAAACATAGAAATGATTGCATAGATCTTACCCAATTTTATTGTATTTAACATATTAAAATGACAAGATTTAGAACACCAAGATCACAATTATCCAGAATTTTATACCTTTTATAATGCCATGATGAAATAAAAGTTATTTGCTGAGTTTAAACCTTGAAAAAATATAGAGCTTTTATGTTACACCAAGTAGTTTAGTTTCCAGTAAATGTCCCATTCTGTACTAACCCATGTAGATTATCCCGGGTCTTTCCAGTATCAACACTGTTGTGATTTGGAGACAGGCAATTCTTTATTAGAGAAAGCAGTATCTTCCTCACTGTGGGGCAAACAGAAGCACCACTAGACTCTGCTCATCAAATGTCAACAGCACTTCTCCCTATGGTAACAATTAAATTAATTTGCTGACAAGCCAAATATCCATGGTGGGGTGGTGGGGGAGGTTGCAGGATGAGAAGTGAGATGAGTACCACACTATCAAAGTAAATGACAGTCTAGATCTATGCTGCCTATGTTCATGTACAAGTTATATAAATATGACTATATATATATATATATATATATATATATATATATATATATATATATGCTGTGTGTATAATAACATGTAAACAGTTAGAGTATATAACCATTAAAGGAGTAAGTTATAACAAGTTGGGATTTGACTTGCCTTGGTGTGATAAGCAATATTTCTATCAAATGCCAGAGCACTCATCAGACTCACAAAGAAAGTTTATTAAATCCCAGATTCCTGGGCTTGTCTGCCCACAGTGGGTAGTTTCAACTCTTGCCAAGTTCCCAAGTAAATGTGAGCCTACATCCAGAACACAGTTTGAGAGCTACTCTGTTAAGGGATGTATTTATTCCAAAAATAAACTGTATGGGAAAGGCATGCTACAGGGATAGGATTCACTAACCTCTTCACTATATGCTTCAGGAACTCAGGGAATGTTTACTGATGGAAGTATGATTAACAAGAACATTGTATAGAAGCCACAACCAATCTAGGTTCTAAGAAAACTAAGATATATATATATATATATATATATATATATATATATATATATATATATACATATATATATATATATATATAGAGAGAGAGAGAGAGAGAGAGAGAGTATATATACTATATATATACATATATATTAGAAAAACTAAGATATATATATATATATATATATACATATATATATTATATATTCTCCCTCCCTCTCTCTCTCTCTCTCTCTCTCTATACTATATATATACTATATATATACTATATACTATATACTATATATATACTATATATATACTATATATATACTATATATATATAGTAGAAATTCAGTAAAGGTTGACTTATAAAATTAATTATCTAAAGTTTCAAATTCATGCGTGTTCCACTGTGATTTAAAAGTAGTTTTATTTTGGCATTGCTTCTGAGAGAGTTTTTTCATTAAGCACACCCTTGAGTTGTTTTTATGTTAGGTAAATATCTGTTTCCATCTGAATTCCATCTTACTATAATAGGGAAGATTTTACAACACTACTTGTTTTCATAGCTAGCCATTTTTTGGTGAAGAAAGTGTGATCTTGTGTCCTGAATTTTGTGGCATCTTCATGAAGTGATGTTGGTGTATTCTTATTTTCCTCTTCCTTGATAGTTATATGTGCAGTGTACAATTGAAATGTTACCTCCTTGCCTGAAATCCATGAGAAATCAATTTAAATAGTGTGACCAAAACTGGTCAAACTTTGAAGTGACAAAATTATATATACATAAAATACTTACACGAAACATTGATAAAAGGTGCCTCTTATAGAAAATATTTCCATCTGAAGATGTCAAGTAATTACCAACAGTGTTCTCCCAGTTTTCAGTGATGTCCTTAAAAATATAGTGTCATACTTCATCCCAGCTATTAAAGTATGATTATTCCCCATTGTCAAGCAAACTACCATCAAAGTCTTTAATTTTTTTCTTATTTTAATTAAGGATAGGAAAATGACCATTATTAACTTCAAACCTCAAAATCTTCTTGCTCCTCTTTTCTTCATCAAATTTAAGCTATTTATCAGGTCTCCTCTTAGTTTTTTCTATTTTAAAAATATAGTTGCCAACATTTTTAATTATAATATTTTTCTGCTTTTGTGTGTGTGTGTGTGTGTGTGTGTGTGTGTCACATTAAGGTTTAATGATCAACCTCCCACTGCATTGTTAGGTATTTTGTGATTCTTCTCTATTTAAGAGAATTATAGATTAATGTGATCAATGATTGCATCATATATATCACTAAAGCATTTTGTATTTTAAATAGAAAAGTATTAAATAAACATCTGACATATTTGGAGTTAGGGTTTGGTACTTACTATAGCTTGCTTGTCCTCAATCCTTACTGAACTGAGCTCAATAGGAAATTCTTTCCTAATGCTGCTATAAATGATTGCTCTAGAGAGTTGGGGGCATCAAACGCCTTTGCTACCAATGCATACATACACAAGGCATGCAGAGAGAGAGAGAGAGAGAGAGAGAGAGGGAGAAATAGATGGTATAAATATGGATATAGATATCAAAAGATGATATATAGTTGATATATAGATGTTACAGATATAGACAGATGGTCGATATATTGATTGATAGATAGATGATAGCTAGCTAGTTAGATAGATAGCTAGATGAGCAGTAAGAGCTGATTGATGGCCAAAATCAAGTGGAAAAAAACAACAACAACAACAAAAAAAAACTGCCGCTGTTACCTACCCAGCCTCTCTCCATAGAAGTGGGAGACAATGGAAGCAAAATGGACTTAGCCAGTTGCAGTGTTGGTGTAGCAGACAGCTTCAGGTTGACGGAGATGAACTTCCAGACTAGGCACAGTTATGGAGGAAGGGATATTTATTGAAGCTTACAGATCCAGGGGAAGTTCCATAATGGCAGAAGAAGCTGGCCTGCCTTCACAGGCCCAAGCAGAGAGAGAGAGAGAAGCACAAGCCTGAAGCCAAAAACCACAGCACACTTCAGGAACTCCTGCTAGGCACACTTTGCATATCTTTAGATTGAAATCTGAAACCCACCACCACACCTTAAGATCCACCCAGTGACACTGCCTCCAGCCAGGTGGCTGCAGATGCAAACTACAAACAAATAACTGAGTATATTGGGGGCCATCTATTTTATTCAAACCACCACAGTTGGTAACTCACAGGACATGTTCAGAGCCCTGCACTGCCACCTTCATCGACCACACCCTGGAGAGTGTATTGTCCTCCGTTCATTTCTCTGTGCTCTCTTTCCTTTCCTTTATCCTCCACTCCCCTCCTGCTTTCTCCTTTCTCTTCCTCTTTTTCACCCTTCCTTTCCTTCCTTCTCTGATTCTCAATTATGCGCACCAAGAGTCCATTGTCTTTTTTCATAGATATGCATATTATGAACAGACCTCTAGGTAATGCTTTAACTTCCCAAGTCACCCATGATAGCATCACTTCTTTTTATATTAAAAAGCATCTGCCCCTGTCAGCTGTCCACCACAAAAATAAGTTTCAGATCTAGAAAAAATGAATCAATTTAGTACCCAATTCACAGCAAAAAAAAAAAAAAAAAAAAGATGGAATCCTTCCATCACTGTCTGAAAGTTGAAAGAATGAGTTTATATTCATAGACATTTTCTTCACAAGAAAAGCTGGCAATGTATCTAAGAATAATGTTATATCACGAACTTGAGGAAAGAATGGAAGGAAGCAAGGATAGCATGGGTGGAGGGAGGGAAAGAGGAAGATGGTCATAGAGTAAAAGTCATTCTCAAATGAGTTTAGGACACTTAGACGTGTTCCCAAGATGAAACGATTCTGATTGGGATCTATTATCCTGGTCTTCTAGGGGAATATAATTTATATTTAGACAAAGTGATCCTTGTGTGTATAGTGTATCTATTTGCACATACAGTATTATGTTCTTGTCACTGTCAACTTATCCCTGACAATATACATGTAAAGTACTGGAAAGTTTATTTTGTCAAAGAGTTTGATACATTACATCCTAGAAGGGACAACATAGTGATAGGAGCAAATAATGACTAGTCCTATTGCTTCTGCCATCAGAAAGCAGAGATGTGACAGAAAGTGGAGCACCATGATAAGAAATACAGGTCCATCCCCAGTGATTTACTTTCAACAGTGCTGTAAAACCATCTCATGGGTCTACAACCTTCTTATATGTTGTCAACAGCTGGGAAACAAGTACTCCAACACTGGAGCTGAAGGAGCACATTTAACATGCACCACACAACATGTAGTATTGATTATCACTACACATTTCAAAGGTGGAAATTGAAAATATTGAGGGAAGTCACAGTTACAATATTACCAATCTTCAAATGATTCCCTGTCATGTAAACACAAGAGAACCCACATCTCCATCTTCACTGTCATGTCAACATGGGGGAACCCTCATCTCCATCATCACTGTCATGTCAACATGGGGGAACCCACATCTCCATCTTCACTGTCATGTCAACATGGGGAACCCACATCTCCATCATCACTGTCATGTCAACATGGGGGAACCCTCATCTCCATCATCACTGTCATGTCAACATGGGGAACCCACATCTCCATCATCACTGTCATGTCAACATGGGGAACCCACATCTCCATCATCACTGTCATGTCAACATGGGGGAACCCTCATCTCCATCTTCATAGTCATGTTAACATGGGGAACCCTCATCTCCATCGTCACTGTCATGTTAACATGGGGGAACCCTCATCTCCATCTTCACTGTCATGTTAACATGGGGGAACCCTCATCTCCATCTTCATAGTCATGTTAACATGGGGGAACCCACATCTCCATCTTCATTGTCATGTTAACATGGGGGAACCCTCATCTCCATCTTCATAGTCATGTTAACATGGGGGAACCCTCATCTCCATCTTCACTGTCATGTTAACATGGGGGAACCCTCATCTCCATCTTCACTGTCATGTTAACATGGGGGAACGCTCATCTCCATCTTCACTGTCATGTTAACATGGGGGAACCCTCATCTCCATCTTCACTGTCATGTTAACATGGGGGAACCCTCATATCCATCTTCACTGTCATGTCAACATGGGGGAACCCTCATCTCCATCTTCACTGTCATGTCAACATGGGGGAACCCTCATATCCATCTTCACTGTCATGTTAACATGGGGGAACCCTCATATCCATCTTCACTATCATGTCAACATGGGGAACCCTCATCTCCATCTTCATAGTCATGTTAACATGGGGAACCCTCATCTCCATCGTCACTGTCATGTTAACATGGGGGAACCCTCATCTCCATCTTCACTGTCATGTCAACATGGGGGAACCCTCATCTCCATCTTCACTGTCATGTTAACATGGGGGAACCCTCATCTCCATCTTCATTGTCATGTTAACATGGGGGAACCCTCATCTCCATCTTCACTGTCATGTTAACATGGGGAACCCTCATCTCCATCTTCACTGTCATGTCAACATGAGGGAACCCTCATCTCCATCATCACTGTCATATCCTCACCTCCATCTTCACTGACATTTAAACACAAGGAGATCCCTCAGTGTCTCCTGTCACTACAAACAAGCTCCAGACACATGTACCACCTTGATTATCTGTCTTTTATGGGTACTGGGTAATTGAACCTGGGTCCTTTTAGGCTTTGCAGGAAAGTGCTAAGCCATCTCTTCATCCCAGAGACTAGTTTTAATGGAAATTTTCATATATCAAGAGCTTAAAATGCTTAGGTTTCTATGTGAGCTGCCAAGATTAACAAGCTAATCAGCAAAACCCTAGAGCTGCAGAATCACATACTCACCTCCAGGTCTTGTAGTCCTTTGCCTTGGGGTAAATGGAAATACATTCAGGAATGCAGGTGTAGATAAGGTAAATTTCTGCTGTTCAAAACTTTGCACAGCTTCTACCAAACTAAAACTAAAAGTACATTTAGTATGTTCCATTGCCTAGAGAAACAAAAAGTTGAATCATTAAAGAATCCTTCTCTTTGGAGCAAACCTATACAGTCTACTTTTCCTTAGAAATGATTGTTATTGCCATATTCCCAGATATTTTCTATAACCGGATTCTTGCCTCTAGTACGTTATGGAGATTTTTGAAAACTCACTCATGGCATTTGATATTCTTTCTACACACTAGAAAATGAAAGATATCCCATTGGTGTCATTTTAAATAAAAGTCCTTTGTACTAAAATTAGACATAAAAGATTCTTTTTATTTCCTTCTTTTCACCTCATAAAGCATTAATATTCTTTATCAATGTGGATGCAGTCTAAATGTTCCATTTATCTGCTTGTTCTTAGAATCATTTGCCTCCCAAATGGGGATATTTTGTGTGAACAACAGGAATCGTTAGCACTTTCTGACATTTTTAGAATTTGTACCCTCAGGTTCTCCAGGGAAACACTGACAAAAACACAATAAAGAACTAAGCTAAGTTTGGTTCTATTCTGTTTTTTTTTTTTTTTTTTTTTTTTTTTTTTAGGCACTGTAGACTCTTAAGACTACTGGAAAGGCCTTATCACTTAATAGCCATAAACAAGGAACATTGAATCTGATTGAAATTTAACTTTTATAAAAATGTATTTATTTACTTTATTTGAGAGATGGGGGACAGAGTGAAAGAGAGAGAAAATGGGCATGACACAGAGAGAGTGTGCATGCCTGGGCCTTCAGCCGCTGCAAACAAACTCCGGATGCATGTGTCACCTTGTATGTCTGGTTAATGTGGGTACTGAGGAATCAAACCTGGGTCCTTTTGCTTTTCCGGCAAGCACCTTAGCAGCTAAACCTTCTCTCCAGCCTGAAATTTAACTTTTTTTGTCCTTCAAATAGTAGGTATGAAATTTAGGTAATTTACTTTCCCTTCCTAGTCGCCATTCAGCTCTGAATGAATGATGCTGTTGTGTTTTGGCCTTGATGTAGGGATTACATGAGAAGACAGGGACAAGCACAAAGCAAAATGAATTCAGCCATCAAGAATTGTTTCCTAAGGTAACGGTGCAGTTCCTATGATTATAGTTTAGGGAGATTGGTACAGCAGAATTTTATTTTTGGATCAATACACATTTACTAGTCAAGGAATGTAATGATGTCTAGGCTGGCTTGAAAAAGCCCTCTATCATTTTATGATTTCCTTTTCCTTTTCTTTTCTTTATTTTTTTTTTTTTAGTTTTTATTTTTCATACTATAACCACTGTCTCTACTGCAGACATCATTATAATTACTTGTCTTCTTCTAACATTTCAGCTAGCTCAAGATAAACACGAGAATAGCAAAATATAAAACCAATGACAATTGGAAATGAAATGTAAAACTAAACAGGGCAGATGAAAGGCAGGTAGTGAGGATTCTGGACTATGATCTCAGAGTAATATCTACAGAGCCACAGAGTCAGTCTTGAAATGCAGACTATCTTCTTAACCAGACTATGAGCCTGTCTTTCAGAAAGGTGTTCTCTAGCTCAGATTGGTTTTTAAGTTTACAAAGATAGTTTTGTTGCAACAGAGAAATTTTGTTCATTTTCCTATCAAGATAACTGCTTTGGGGTTTTACTTGACTCCTATACTTGTTTTATTGAAAGTATGATGAAATGAGTAAAAATATACAACATAAGTTTGAATGTAGAATTATTTTCAGAATATGAGAGATGGTGGACACCAAGCAAATGGCTGTATTTCCTTAAAAACAGGAACAATAAATACATTAAACCAAAGAGTGGTTTGACCTTAAGATGGTTGAAAAATATCATAGTAGTATTAATTTTGATTTTGAAATGTTTTGAGGTAGGGTCTCACTCTAGCCCAGGCCAACCTGGAATGTACTAGGTAGCCTGAGGGTGTCCTTGAACTCATGACGATCTTTCTACCTATGCCTCCCAAGTGCTGGCCTTAAAGGCCTGAGTCTTCATACCAGGCCACAGTAGGATTTTAAATTATATCTATAGCATATATTTTCCATTTACAATTATTTAAAATAATCTTAATGTAATGATGATGAAATGGACATGAAAATGATAAAACTAGTTAAGAGTTGGATTGAAGAGACAGTGCAAGGGTATTGAAAAGATCTAAAGGCTATAAAAGAGGCAGAGGTGGATTGTTATAAGCCTGAGGCCAACTTGGGCTACACAGTGTGTTCTAGTTCAGCCTAGTATGAATCCCTTCCTATGGACAATGCCTAAAATCCAATTAGAAATCAGTTGGTTACCCCATTAACAATCAGTCCACTATTGTACCAGTGAACACACCTTGCATGGTTGATTAGTTATGCAGTATACAGGGTCCTTAGATAGGTAGGATTTTTCTCCCCCAGAAGCCACATAGCACCGTCTAGCATTATTAAAGCTGGGCAACAGGGAGAAAGTATCTTCCTGTGTTTTGAAATTAGACTAAGTGTCTGCAAAGTCAAGGAAACTAGAAGGGATCCATAAAGTGGGTTGGGAGAGAGACCTTAAAGTAGATAGTACAACACATGTTTGTAAAATTAGACGAGGTACAACTGGGATAGACAGGATTGTGTTTTTTAATAGAACCTATTATACTTTATTTGCTGCCTTTAGACTGACTGTTTACAAAACCCTTCTCCTTTCACTCATTCTTGATGAATTAATGGCAAATGTCTCACTCTGGATGCTGTAGACAGCTCAATTACAACTGAGCCAGGAGTGAGAGCTCTGCATCTCATGCTTGGGCTTCCTCACCCTTTTGATTACAGAAAATGAAGCTTGCTCAGGAACATTTGCCCTGGAAAGACACAGTAATGGTTTTAGCATGGTCTACTTAAGCCCTTTTGAATAACACTAACTGTATGAGGAGAAGGGAAGTTCAAAATTCTACACAAAACAAAACAAAACAAAAATCTTTATTTGTAAAGGCAGTCTTCATCTAAAGCCTGCTTAAAATGCTGTGAAGGAATATGTATTTATCTTTTCCCTACAGCAGACTGAAGCAATCGCATAGAAAATTCATTGCCTCTGGAGTATCCATGCCATCTTATAGTTTCGTTGTGTTTTTGAACCTTTTGAAGTTGCAATGCTTTTATCGGGTCTTTATTACTGTGTGAAACACACACACATTCAACTATTACTTGAGTCTTGTATCTAAAATGTTTATAAAAGAAAATTAAAAATCTGTGCCTTTTATTGTCCCCAGAGAACACTGTGAGTAACCTGTGTTTTTGGAAACAGAATACAAGAGTAAATGGCAATTGGCATTCTAAGAGAGACTTACAAGACATTTCAATGTAACTGAATGGCAACACTTGTCACACCATCATGATTTCAGATTGTAAGTAGCAAACAGAAAATTAGCTAATCATCAGAATAGACAATGGTACTGTTTGTGTTTAGTAACCCCAAGAAAGGACACTTGAATAGTTGAGTAAATGTGTGATGTGGCCCTCCCTCTATGACCTTGATTATCTATATTCCCTGGGAAGAATCAGAAGATTTGGGAAGCATTTGAAGACAGTGAAGCAATTGTCAAAGGAAAGCTGTGCACCTTCTAGGATCACTGTACAGGTTAGGTCAAAGTTCTTTCATACTCTGTGATATGGGCTGTTCCTAAACCTTCCTGAATATAGGTCATAATGTTCTTCCATTCACAGTACACTCTAGTACAGCAAGGATATTTTTAGTGTTTCTTAGGAATTTCAAACATCTGTTTAGGCAGACATATTACCATTTACAATTATATATCACATTAATAATTAATATGATAATATTTATAAAGATTTTGAAATATCAGATACGCCATGGAAATGGAAGAATGACAGCTGGCCTATCAGCTGTTGAATCTAGGGTTTAAAGTAAAGATTTAAAAATGAATGGGGAAGTAGCAGAGCCAAGATCTGAGCCTAAGGAAGCTGGTTGGGACTCAACTCTAAACACTGGTACAATTTCCTGCATATAAAACGAATGGTCTTGGTGACAATCATATGCTTCACTTTTAAAAAAGTGGCTAATCTGATTCTGCACAGAGATGAGACTTTTCTTGGGTAAACACAGATGGATGCCCATTCACTCCAGACAGGTATAGATTATAGAATAGAGTATGCTTCTACTCAATCCAACTTGGTGAACCAATGAGATTATTGCAGTTACTTATAAGGAGAATGTGGGAGGAGTTACTTGCAGATGATGGTCAAATGAAAGGCAGCTCACAGTTTCACTCAAAAGCCTACCCCAGCGCAGGGGAGGATTCACAGGAGCTGTACCTTTGGAGCTTACTCTAGGAATTGGAGGATGCTAGCTGGGAGGAGAGTTTCTCTCTAGCAAATGGTTATTGTAACATAAGTTTGAGAATGGAAGTTGTGAGGAGGTTGTGACTCTTGTAAGTTACAGGATCATCCTGACACTTGTGGGCTACTTCCTGACACTCATGATGTTCTCTGTAGGTTGAAATTGTTATATAACATTCATTTCTTTTCTGAGTAAAGAATTTCTTTTCAGTGTCAATACTTAATATTGTTCTATGGTTATGCTATACAGTGAGCTTTCCAGAAAAGTAACTACCATATAAAATGTGGAAGAGTTATACTTATTTTTTTTAGAACTTCCCAAGAAAATTTCTAACAGCCACATGGCTTACAGTATTTGACCCTAATAAATTGCACCTTTTTTATTGCATTTGTTACAGGCCACATGAAAGTTAGCATGTGAGTACTTAACTATAACCCTTAGGGAATATTGCCATATTTAAATGAGCATTATTTCCTAGTTCATTCCATTCAGATTTTTTGATTGTAAAGAAGATTTATTGATGTATGATGTCATATACTAAAACCCAAACTGCTTCATGCATCCCTACAGATTTTCTTGAACAATTATAGTTATACAGTTACTAATATATATATATATATATATATGTGCCAGTTCATTAACCCTCTAAATTTTCCTTAGGCTCTTTAACAAATTTGATCTTCACTCCACATTATACAATAATATTCAAGGAAAATTATTAATACTTTTTATACTTTTATTGCTGAATGGTATTCCATTTGATGGATTTGCTTCAATTTTAACCTCCTGAAAAATATTTGAGTTGATTCAGTATTGGAAGAGTATGACTAAAGTCTTCTTAAAACTTTAAATATCATTTCATTGTATATGTGAATACCAATTTTTAGTTATAATGGATAATGGTCTGCATGTAAAATAATGGTTTTGGTGACAAGCATATGCTTAACTTTTTAAAAAAGTGGCCAATCTAGTTTTGCAAAGAGATGATATTATCATATCCCCACTGGAAGAAAGGAGAGTATCACCTACATTGCATGCTCCCCAGTACAGTGGTTCGTGTAATCAAAATTATTTTATTTGCTTCTAGTTAACTTCCATTGATTCATATTTTAGATTTAATTTGAATTGACCTAGTGCCGTAATAATTTTAAACACTCTATCATCTAGTTGTTTTGTTATTGTATAGATTAATTGGTGAATTATCTTGTCAAAAATATGCTATTTCTCTTTTCAGATTTTTTTACTTTAAAAAAAATTTAAATTATTTGTCATTCAGAGGTTTATATATCATTCATTGTGTTACTTTCAAACAAATGTTTAAGTTGATTCTCATTTCCCTCTCCCCTCTCCAGTCCTCTCTTCCTTCAGGTACCTTATTTGTCAAAGTCTAGGTGGCCAAAGAAGCCATGTGGATTTGTATTTGGGCCCTATAGTCTGTTCCATTGGTCTGACTGTTTTTGTGCTAGCACCATGCTATCTTCGTCAATAGTACTCTCTAGTAAAGCTTGAGATCAGGAATTGTGGAACTGCCTGCTGTGTTCTTTCTCTTAGGAAGGCTGGGCCATGTGTAGTCTTTTGTGCCTCCATATGAATCCTTGCATATTTTTAAAGCTCATTAAGAAAATAACAAAAATAGTCCTCCCATAAGTAATAGGACAGAATTATCTGTGATTTGCAAAGGTTTCTTTATATTTCCTAATGTAAGCATCGTATTAATGGTTTGCTTAACAAATATTTTGTCTCACTTTGGAGCTTGTGGCTTTATTTTTATTTTCTTAACAAAGTTATTTGAATAAAAGTTTCTGATTTTGATAAAGTACCATTTTTAACTTTTTTATTATGAGTAATGTTTTGGTGCTGCATTTCAATGTTTATCATCTAATTGAAGATCAATAGGGCTTTAATTTTCTTTCCAAGTTATTGGCCCCAAGGATTTTATATTTTAAAGTTTAATCTTAGGTCTTTAGAGAATAAAGTGTAGGTTGAGTGTCTTTTCAGCCTTAGACCTTCATTGTTCAGAAGCAGTTGTGGAAAACAGTTTTTATTTTTTCTCCATAGATTCACCTTGCACATTGTCCAAAATACATTGGCTTTGTGTGTGTATCTATTTTAGGAGGGATCTTTGAGCCCTCATTGATCTAGGTCACTATCCTTTTGCCATCAATATACTGTTGGGATTACTGTGTTTTCTTATTAGGTTTTGGGATCAGGTGGTGTGAGTCCTGGGGAACTTTATTCTTCTTTGTCAAAATGGTTTGAAGTTTTTCTGTCTCCTTTATTTTCCTATAGAGCTTAAGAATCTTTACTATTTCCAAAGACTGTTACTCACATGTCAGCATTTTTGACTGGTGATGTATTAAACCTACAATTTTGATTGTGAAAAATTGGTATGTTAATCATATGAAACTATTATATTTCTATTTATAAGCTAAATCTACACATATGTTTAGTGATTAATGTCAATGTGAGCATGAGCATATTGAATTTTTCAGCATACATATCATATATATGCAATGTTCAATCACACTAAATATGTTTACTGTAATCTGTACAGATTTAATTTATATTTCACATTTACATTGGCAGGTTGATTTGAAATTTTTATTTCCTAGAAGTACCTAGGAGAAAGAGTCAAATTCTGGCATTTGCCTTTCAAGTATAGGCAGCTATTCTCCATCTCTGGACACAAGGGAAATGCTCTACTGTTTCCAAACCCAGTCAGTATATCTATGGTAAAAATCCAGTGGATGATGCTCAAATTATAGAATTAAGACTATTTTTTCCCAAAGGTTTTGAAATTCAGTGATAGCCTCCATGCTTGCACAGCGATACTTAACTACTTTGGCTAAATTCTTCTTGCTATCTCTAACATTAGGTCTTTCCATGGTGAGACAGAGTAGTATATCTTGCCTTATATTTCAGGCTACATATTTGTCTCACTGATGTACCTTTATGAGGTAATTATGAATATTATAGAAGTGGAGAGCTAGCTTAATGGTTAATGCACTTGCCACAGAAGCAGAAAATGGTGAATTTCTACCCAGATAAAGATGCCAGGAATTATAGTGCACACCTGCAAGCCCAATGCTAGGTAGGTAGAGGTAGGGAATCCTGGGGCTCATTGCCTGGCTACTCTAGCCAAATCAGTGGGCTCTGGATTTGGGGCGGTCTGGGTTTGGTTGAGAAAGCAATGGATGTTACATCTATACAGTGTTATATTATTTGACAATAAAAATGATTACTCATGTCTGGAACAAGGAGACAATTTCAAATCACTGTGTATAATGGCAGAATCCAGACCAAGTAGAATGTACACTGTCTATATTAATTCTTAAACTTAGTTAATGAAAGCTCACACTAATGCACAGAGCCAGGCAGCAGATCAGACAGAACAAAAAGACATGATTGTCAACATGCACAGTAGGACTTTCTGGGTGATGAAGATATGGTTTTTAATTCCAGCAGTATTATCACAGTATAGAAATGTCAGAACTTGTTTGGAGTATGTTTGAAACTAGTACAGTTTATGTCATCTATAATACACCAAAACTTTTTTTGTTATTATTGTGTAGGTGGAAAATAATGAAGCATGACATATTCTATATGAGAAATATCTGTAGTTTATTGCTCATTAGTTATCATGTTCAAAAAGTGTGATGTTCACAAAGCACCTGAACCTTCTCTAAAAGGAGGACAATGTCTACCCAGCTAGGGTACCCTTCAGCCAACTTAAAACAAAAACATGCAAAATTACCAATCAGATATTAGATGTTTGTTTCTTCCACCTGGTCTTTCAGACACTATTATTTCTCTTTGTTTTGTATGATTACCAGGTATTATTTAATGCTTTTATTGCTACCTATTTAAAGATATACATTATCTTTCACCCAATTTGAAGTACTTCTTTTTTATTGACCTTTTACATTTTTAACTGAACAAGCAATGTTTGTTGTATTAGACTGAGCTGCATTATTTTCATATAAGGAAAACAACACAATACAATACTCTTGAATTGCATGTTTGTATAAATAAATAAGAATTTATTAAATAATAAAAAAACTAAATGTTTTAGGTGATATCATGAGAATTTCTGTCTCAGTCTGTCTGGTCAAAGAAACACTACATGTGAAGAAAACCTTTTTTTTTTTTTTCATAGAAAACTAGTGACAGAAATTTTGATTTGACTTCTTATGAATTTACATCAGCTTGTTTTCTTTGCATTCTGAAACCTCAAAACTGAACTCACAAAACAATACAAAAAGCCGTTTCTTAGTGGCAATATATACACTATCCTATGTTAAGCTAAAATACAGATGGACTTTAAAATCTCAAAATTGATCAATATCACAAGGAAGTAATCTATGATTCAGCATCATTTAACTTCTCTTCAAACATAATAGTGTAATGTTACTGCCGAAGGAAGGACCAGCAAACTCAGCATTCGGGGAAGAGGAGCCTTTCTGTCTGGATTTGCTGAGCGAAGCAGGAGCTCCAGCGTCGGGGGCTGGGAGGTGTCCCTTTTTAGCAAACCAATTGCACATCTCATACTACAACCTAAGGCATGTGCGCAGCTGACAAAGACACTTCTGGACTTTTAAAATTACGTTCTTATTCTCTTCTTTCTTTTAGAAATATCTCAAGCAAATGTTGTCTTGTGTCCCTTTTGTGTGTGGCATGAGTTATAAATGACATGGGCATTAAGTAAGGGTAATGATGGCATACCCTCTACGCTTTCACCACCTTTCATAATGTGTAATGTATCCCATTTAGTTATGACTGCTGGGAGGCAGACAGTGCCTTTTTACTTCTATCTTAGTTTGGGTAAAAATAGTAAGGCTCAGACTTTTTTTTTTTTTTCTCTCTCTTTCTCATGAAACTTAACTACCTTAAAAGCTTGAACTTGATTTTAGGGATATTGATTTCTGTGTCCATATTTTGACATTGTAAGTTCCTGAGCAAAGACATACAGTGAATATCAGACAACTGGGTAATTGAGGCAAGGTCATACATGCCCACTATGTGCTGAAAGTGTCTGGAGTTCAATTGAAGTGGCTGAGGCCCCCTGATTCTCATTCTCTCTTCCCATATGTCTCTCTCTCTCTTTCTTTCAAATATATATATATATATATATATATATATATATATATATATATATACACATATATATATATTTACAGGAAAGATGAACCATTTGTCTTATAAATAAACAAGTGGGCATCCAGGTATATTACTCCCGGTGGACTGAGGTTTCTTTAGGGGCACATTGCATTATGTGTCCTGTTTGCCTGGAGCATTTTCAGGCAGGCAAGGAGATTAATTGTTGCCCTGATATTTCCTGGTTGCATGCCTGCTGTCTCCTAATATCCCTGTGACATTTTGATGGATATGGATCAGAATACTCTTGCAAGTCCATAATTTTATTTAGCCGTAGGCGGTTTGAGGTGTGATTCATTACAATCATGTCTGGTTTAATGAAACACATTCTCCTGATTCTCAGTTCTCCTAAGGTAGTTGGGTGAAAGTATTCATGATTTGGAAACGATAAGAGTTTTATTTTTTTCTAAAGAAATATCATAGCCCAGGTGCATGGTTGCCAGACTTGAACATTTAGCCTAAACAGGAAAAACTTTTTTAAAAATATTTTTTATTTATTTATTTGAGAGATAGAGAAAAAGAGAGAGAGAGAGAGAGAGAGAATGGGCATGCTAGAGCCTCTCGCCACTGCAAATGAACTCATGTCACATGTGCCATCTTATGCATCTGACTTACATAGATACTGGGGAATTGAACATGGGTCCTCAGGCTTCACAGGCAAATACCTTAACTGCTAAGCAATCTCGCCAGTACCAAGAAACATTTATTTAAATCCCATAATTGTGCTCTTCTGAAATAGCTAAGTACCATTCGGTCACATGGGCTTTTTGTGTCTAGTTGAGAATCATGATAAACTTATTTAGCTAATAGGCAATCATGCAGCATAGAGAAAGACAGGCAGGCTTTCATTGAAAGTCTGGTCCTTGTGATAATGAAACTGCATTTCTCCATCTTTCATAGAAGGTATGGAGAACTATCACACAGTACTTTTGCCCTCAATATTCGTCAAGTCTATACTGACCACCTCTTTGAGCATGAAAAAGCACACAATTTTCTTGCAGTTCTTATTCTATGGTGACAATTCCAGCATATATTTTTATTTTAGGAAGCAAAAATGATTTGGGACTGTAGAGATGACTCAGCAGTAAAAGTGCTATCTGGCAAAACACAAATCTAGACCCAAACGGCAATGGTACCATAATCTTCTACTTACTAAAAGACAGACCAAATGGCTGATCCTTCACCAGGCCCTTACAGGGAACACCTGAACCACAGGACACTGGAGAGGGTAAGATTAAGACTAACCTTAATCTCCTACATCTTCCCTCCCTCACTTCCCCTCTCCCTGTCTCTCTCTCTCTTATCTCTAACTCTTGTATATTATCTTTTTCCTCATTTTCTTAGTGGGCACTGACCTGTAACTCCAGATCCAGCATGGGGCTATCATCCACAATGAGCTTTTGATCAGAGAGACTTATAAGGTTTCCTAAAAGACAGACAGATTTCTGTCAGAGTACTTGATGACCCATCAAAGGCTAGTGGCAAGACCCTACTGATGAAGACACCTTATGTGACTGAAATGCAAATTAGAATGGCATGGCTGGAAGTTGGATGAGAGTCAGTCCCCAGACAGTCAGCGCGTCTAGTGCCAGAAGGTGCTACATGGGAGACTGGGGGAAATTGACCAATATCTATGGAAGCAACGCATGGTCTAACCTACTTAGCAGCAAATAACTTGTTGTGATGCCCACAGAAGTGCAGTGGTGGCACACAGCCATGGTGGGGAACCAACTGCTCTCAACTTGGCTAACTGATCCCCTCACTGGTATGGGACCCATAGCTGGAGCTGGGAAACAAGTCAGAACCACATCCAAACATAAGCCCACTCTCCAATATCAAGCTACCATCAATTGTGGGCTAAAAGAGGGCCTACACCTATTAAATTCTCTATAAAAAAAAAAGTAAGGGTTATCTCATTTGTCCTGGTGCTAACTTACTCTCCGTTGGAGAATCTGCTTCTCTTTTTCAGATAGATGTAGATCCTAAGGAGAGAGCCACCCCATCATACCTCAAAAAGGCCCCGGGTGAAACTAAGAAAAATTGGCGAAACAAGCAAGGGTGCTGTTTTCCTGATGAACCGGACACCAGCACAAGGGGGAAGGAGATCAGCACAGAGAAAAATCAACTCCTACCAAATCAGAGATCCAGAGCCTCAGAGGCCCCCAACACCTCATCACTGAAGCAGACCAAAAATGAACCCAACATGGCTCAGGGAAATTTTGCAGAAGAGGGGGCGGAAAGAATGTCAGAGTCACATGTTGGGTCATGATATGCAGAGACATTTAGCTTACCCATAACTGTGGGCTAACTCCACAATGCATGACCCTTATACCTCAACAAGGAGGGGCCAAGGGAAGGGGGTAGCTCACGGATGAGCCTAATAATGGTACCAAACTGACTGTATTTGCTGAATACAGAACTGACTAATAAACTAATTTAAAAAAATATTTTTTTTAAAAAAGAAAACAATATTGTACCAATCCAAAAAAAAAAAAAAGAAGAAGAAGTCCATTGAACTTCTTTCTTTTCCCATAGTCTCACAAACATTGGAGGCTTTTTGCAATTTGTAAGTCGTTTTTGTTGTTGTTGTTGTTGTTTTTAAGGTAGGGTCTCACCTTAGCTCAGGATGACATGGAATTCACTATGTAGTCTCAGGGTAGCCTCGAACTCATGGTGATTCTTCTACTTCTGCCTCCTGAGTGCTAGGATTAAAGGTGTGTGCCACCATGCCCAGCAATTTATAAGTCTTTTTTTGGAGTGGAGAAATACTATTTCTCATCTTAGATGAGAATGTAATCACAATACTTTTATTTAGATCATATAATTATTTTTATTTAGGCAGAAAATGTGTCAAAGTAATAAAATGATTAGAAACTTGATTTGTGGACAGGCTGAATTTTATTTGATTTCTACCCAAACTACTAACAATGTCTTTTTTTCCATTGTTATAAGAAATGAATAAGGTTAACCTGAACTATTTTCATTACCATTACAGTATCTTTGAATTAGTACATTGACTTGAGCAGGTTGCCCATCCACTCATGCTTTACATGCTGAAATGATTCCAGTGGGAAATTCCACAAATCAACAATCTGGCTAGAGTTAAAGCAGATGCTGATTTGATTATAAGAAGGATCTCTCTATTCCATTGTATGAAACTAGTAAAATAAGCCTCAGCTGAGCCATACTACGTAGTATCTTTCTTCCTGGAGCATGCCTTCCAGAGACAAAGTTAGCAAATGCCTCAAATGCTTGAGCAGTTCAGTTCTACAGGCAGAAAATGTCTACCAATGTTAATCTGTCAAAAAGGAATAAGATATGATGCACTCATGTAAAAGATTCATAAGATACATTCAACTTTTTCTTGTAATATGGCCAGGAAAAACAAAAACAAAACAAAACAAAGAAGCCACATCCCATTGCATATATACATCCTTTGATGTGCATATTCATTTTTCATGTAATATTATACAGTGATAAGTCTACAAACAAGCTCCACATACGTTATTATTTTGATAAATCAGAAAAATTAAATGTGGCTACTGAATAAGTAGATCAGAAAAATTAAATGTGGCTACTGAATAAGTAGATTAATAGAGCCTACTGTTTACTGGTGACAGAGTACATTGTTCTGTGCTTTTGGAGTCCTCTGCAGCTCACAGATCTCCTCCCTGTCCTGGGCTTGGTGTGAATGTGCAGCTTCCTGGCTCTTTGAATTCGGATGTGGACTTGTGACTCTTCTTGGTGAATGAGAGCAGGTGGGATCTCCCACTCCAGAGAAACTACTCCATCTGTGCCCTGTCGTCCCTGTAGCATGGTAATCAAGGGTCCTTTTGTTTAAAATGCTTGCTTCTTGGCCTGCACCATGCCTTTAATCTCAGTACTTGGGAGGCAGAGGTAGGAGGATCACCATGAGTTCAAGGCCACCCTGAGACTCCGTAGTGAATTCCAGGTCAGTCTGAGCTAGAGAGAGACCCTACCTCAAAAAAAAAAAAATAAATAAAATAAAAAATCATTTGCTTCTATGCCTCAGTCTGGTTCTGTAAGACCATCATGAGCAGAGCCCACCCTTTGACTCAGAGGTGTCTACCTTGAGGAAGATGTATGCTTGCATTGTGTTACATGATTGGGATCCAAGGGGAGCCGAGTCTGCATGGCGCAGGATATACATCACCAAAGTAATTGTTTATGTTTGGCTTTCCACACTATCTACCTTCCTTCCCACTACTTCATCATTGCATGGATAATATGTTTTATATTTCTTGATATGGCCTATCATAAATTTCTTAAATGATTATAAATATATAGTTATTTCCCACTTTTAAATTCCCACTCTTAGGGTTTAATAATAAAAATGCAAACTACATTTAATTTTTTTTGTTTTCACACATATTCATATTTGAATTAAAAAGTGAATTGAATTTCTTTTCTATAGTGCCACAAATCTACAATTGTTCTAAAAGCTATCTATTTCAAAGGAGGATATAGATTTGGGATATTTTATTTTCACTTGTTCAATATTTTAGCTAAAAATGTCTCTCAGTTTTCCTCCATGCTTGGACTGTTTAGCCCTCTCTACTGAGCAACTCTCATTCACTGGCTCTCAGTTTAAATCTCATTTCTTTGGGCAGGATTCATCTCTCCCTCTGTTTTATGTTCTGCATTCATCGCCCTTGTGCACTTTACCTTTGAAGTGCATGTCATATGCATATAAAATTCACAGCACCACCTCTCCCACAGTGTATGTCAGCATGGGTTGCAGTCATTTTCTTGTGCACTGGTAAGATTCTATTTTCTGACAAGTTTTTAATACTGAGTAGGAATACTTGGTAAAAGTTTCTTAAATAAGTGAATGAATCAGTGCACCTAACACTGAAGTAAACACAGGTATTCTCTAAAAATTTCATAAGAAACTTTTAGGGCTGGGGGGGATGGCTTAGCTGTTAAGGTACTTGCCTGCAAAGCCAAAGGACCAGGGTTTAATTTTCCAGGACCCACGTAAGCCAGATGCACAAGATGGCAGATGCATCTAGTGTTTGTTTGAAGTGGCTTGAAGGCCTGACATGTACATTTTCCATTATCTCTCTCTTTCTCTTTCTCATAAATAAACAAATAAAAAATTATAAAAACAGAAACATGCCCGGCGTGGTGGCACATGCCTTTTATCCCAGCCCTCCAGAGGCAGAGGCAGGAGGAGGAGTAGGAGGATTGCCTGTGAGTTTGAGGAGGAGGAGGCCACCCTGAGATTATTTAGTTAATCCCATGCCAGGATGAGCTAGTGTGAGACCTTACCTCAAAAACAAACAAACAAAAAAAAAAGTTTCAAATTTTTTATAGTTAATGACTGTATGAAACTAATAAAATACAGAACTATGTTTTCCAAGAAATGTTCTCCTGTAAGACAAGGAAGAAATAAAACAGGGTTTAAAAGCAATGTCCTTCTTTAGGTGGCTATTGAGAAACACTAGAAGCTTATGATTAGGAAGTAATGTGTATAAAATTGAATTTAAACCATACAATTCAACATAGGGATGCAGACAAGAACATACAAAATATGTGAGAAATTGACCAAGTAGACTTAACCACCTAGAAAGAGGAAACTTCTCTATCTGAAGTTTTATAGACTTAGAAACAAGCATAGTAGCTGTATGGAGGTGGTGATCAAAAGATCTGTGCTAAATGACTAAATACAATCATGTTTATAGATGAGCCCCAAGGTCTGTGGATAAAACCAGAGTTCTGACTCTGCCCCCGTATTGTAAGGGTGGGACATGTGGAGCAGAATATGTAAGAGGACTTTTTGCCAAAGCACATTACCATCTGTGCTTATTTTAGGTAAAATTTGTGCTAAAGCAGCCTGATAAACAACACAGCTTCATAACAAACTTAAAGGTATAAAGGTACACAGCCTTGATTGAGTGTACCTGAGCTGAGAGTCAGGGCGAACATCCTTATACTTTAAGGGATCAATTTGGTAACATCCAGAGTTGGTAAAAAAAAAAAAAAACAAAAAAACAAAAAAAAAAAAACCAAAAAAACCTACCACTTTCAAATATTTGTGACATACTTTGCTAGTAAACTTCTGAAAGTATCAGACAGAAGTATTACCCATACCATTCACTGTCTAGGAATTTACCTCAATTCTTGACAAATGTTCCTTGTTAATTTCTTTCCAAAATGAGTAAGTCTATTCTGGGGAAAAACAAACAAACAAACAAACAAACAAAAAAAACACTGAAGTGATACAAAGTTAAACTTTTGGAAGAAATTCATATATATATAATTTCTTTGTGTGTGGGGGGGTGCATATAAGTGTGTGTATGGGTGTGTGAAGGACTCTTGCCTCTGCAAAGTAAATTCTTTTTTTTTAATTTTTTTGTTTATTTTTATTTATTTATTTGACAGCAACAGACAAAGAGGCAGACAGAGAGAGAGAGAGAGGGAGAGAATGGGCACGCCAGGGCCTCCAGCCACTGCAAACGAACTCCAGACGTGTGTGCCCCTTGTGCATCTGGCTAACGTGGGTCCTAGGGAATTGAGCCTTGAACCAGGGTCCTTAGGCTTCACAGGCAAGAGCTTAACCGCTAGCCCCAGAGGAAATTCTTATACTTTATATTTATGCCACTATTTTTGTCCGGCTTATGTGGGTGGCTTGGGAATTGAACCCAGCTTAGCAGGCTATGAAAGCAAAGGCCTTTATTGCTGAACCATATTTCAGCCCTCATAGTAGATTTAATAATCATCAAATATAATTATTTTGCAAATGATGGCATGCAATATAATGCAAAAAAATGAATTCTACGTTCAACAAATAATTTCTAAAAACATCTTAACAGAATTAAAATTTAAGTTATCAAAATTTGATCAGAATAGCTATATTTAAAAATACAGAAATCGTTTACAGAGCATTCTACTGAAGCCCACCTATCTAGTTGCCTTCACAGACAGGAGTTTTATTATTTTTTAATAAAGAATCACAGTGCCACCTAAATTTTCTAAAGCATTAGAAAGGAAGAGCACCTAGAAGTTTCTTTGCAGTGTGTGTGCATACATGCACACACATTGTAAATTGAGCAAAGTTTTAAATCACAAAAATGACATTAATAAATTACAGTTTATTATTCTTAAAATAATAGTATCACACAGACTATAGCACATTACAATAACACAACATAAAGATATGGTGGTACACACCTTTAACACCAGCAATTGGAGGCCAAGGTAGGATGATCACTGTGAGGTCAAGGCCAGCCTAAGAATACATAGTGAATTCCAAATCATCATGGGTTACAGCTAGACACTACTAAACATATAATGTTAATTGCAGTAATGCAAATGTAGTTCAGTGGTAGGGTTGCTGTAAATATAGCCATACATTAGATTATATAAATAAAAAGAAAAGTGCGTTAGCTGAGCATGGTGGCATATGCCTTTAATCCTAGCACTGGGGAGGCAGAGGTAGGAGGATTGCCATGAGTTCAAAGCCACCCTGAGACTAAATAGTGAATTCCAGGTCAGCCTGGGCCAGAGTGAGACCCCCCCCCCAAAAAAAAAAACAGAGCAAAAAAAAAAAAAAAAGAAAAGTGCATGAATGTCTCTAATGATTATAGAAAGCCTTGCTGTAATTTAGTAAATAAGACTATAAACATATTCTCCATAAAATATGATACAATGGACATACCATTAACATAGTAAGGCATATATCTTAATCGATAAATAAGCACTTTACTTAAAAGTAAAATACTGCTGGCTTTCTTTTTCAAGATAGGAAAAGAAAATGAAATATCTGTGCCAAGGAAAAATGAAGGATATGATATACCAGAATATAAGTTCCAAGGCTTTACTGGGAACTTTGGAGAGTTACCCACTAAGCACACATAAGCTGGGATTAGAGGAAGTCTTGGGTAGACCACAAAATGTACTAGAATAAACGTAGGCCCTGGTTGGATTAAGGCCACCTGCTACCACTTTAGGATTCGGATAGAGGGTATGAGGAAGCCTCTAGGGAAAATGATAGCTATCTGAAGACTATATTTTTCCAGTTCAGTGCCCTGTATTCAATTATAAGCATACACCATACTCACACACACACACATGCACACATGTACGCATGCATGTATGCATGTGTGCATACACTCACACACACACAGAGAGACAGAGAGAGAGAGAGAGAGAGAGAGAGAGAAAAGTTAGTGTACAGGCAGACAATAGAAGCACAGCCTACCCATGGGTCTTGAGTAATTATGCATAGCTGGCACAGATGTTGAATTTATGTGATTAATGTGCTTGAGAAAAGAGGGAAAAGAATAAAGAATTTACCAGGAAATGTGAATCCTTGAAAGAAGAATGAAATAGGATAACTGAAATTTAAGGAAATACAATAGCAAACTACAACTAGGCTTTAACCACGGAGAGTTCACACAACAGAAAAGATTACTAAGGGGATAAAAAGTAAATAGTTTCTTGAAGCCATGAAAGGTTGGAACATAGGGAAAAAAATCATGTCTGACCTGTGAAAAGACAGAGTGGGAAGTCTACCATGCCGAGGATCTCGGTAAAAGATGAGAAAGAGAATGAATCAGAAGCAATATTGGAAGATATAATGGCTGTCATTTCCAAAACTATTTTTTTTAATGTTGGCCCAATGAAAAGAGGCAAGATAAAAAGAGAACAACCTGTGATGTTTGCATACTAATATCATATTAGAATTTCTAGACAGTCTTTAATAAAGTATGACAAATAATGGGAAAAGAAAACAACATTCATTGAAGACTTAGTGATTATGGAATCTGTAACACTATTAAAATGCAGAGTACCCCAGCTAGAAATACATTTAAGTCCATCACTGCCAGCCAAATACTGTGGATATTAATAAATGTACAACATCTAGATTCAGAGTGTAATGGAGTTAATTGTTTAGTAATTTAAAAAATGCCAATATATCTAAAAAATAAAAATTATAGAGAAAAATATAAAAATAGACTCCAGGATCCCCTGCTCCAGACGGGTGCACACTTATTAAGGTAGCTACACCCAAGGAGATAAACCGTCCCTCGCATCTCAGTCAAGGCCCAGGCAAAACCACAAAGGAAGTGGGGAGACAAGCAAGGGTGCTGCTTCCATGATGAGCCTTACAGTCAAAGCCAGGGTGAAGGAGGATGTGCTGAGAATACTCTTCATGTACCAAAGCAGAAATTCAGAGGCTTCTGAGAGCTCATCACAGAAGTAGACTTAAAACTCACCTGCCACGCTTCAGGGAATTTTGCAGAAGAGGGTCAAAAAGATTGTAAGAGCCACAGGTTGAAACATCATGACGAGAGATAATGCATCTCCTCAAAATAACTGATTGCTACTCACATAACCCACACCCCATAGGGAAACCTGCAATCCCACTGAGGAGGGTCTCCAGCGGAATGAGGGCAGGGAGAAGGGAGAAGAGTGTACCAACACGTGATGTACCCATACAATTTATGTTCTTTTTTTTTTTTTTTTTTTTTGCTTTTTTTGTTGTTTTTTAGAGGTAGGGTCTCACTCACTCTAGCTCAGGCTAACCTGGAATTCACTATGCAGTCTCAGGGTGGCCTTGAACTCATGGTGATCCTCCTACCTCTGCCTCCTGAATTCTGGGATTAAAGGTGTGCGCTACCATGTCTGGCTTAAAGTATGTACTACTACTACTAATAATAATAATAATAGCAATATAAAATAAAGTCAAGAATAACTGAGAACAGTCCTGGCTCCTCCAAGCTCCCTGGTCTGGGTTCCCTGCACCAGTCTGTACGCAGGTGGACATGGTGGTACCTAGTAATTTGGCCAAACCCCTGTTTCCTGCCTCCTCCCAGTTCCCTGCTCTGGGTGCCCTGCATAGACACTGTGCAGGGCAATGTGGAGTGAGTAAGCCAAACCCTTGTTTCCCAGTTCCTCCTAGTTCCCTGATCTGGGTTCCCTGAGCAGATGGTATGTGGGCAGGTGCAGAGATATGGAGTGAGTAGGACAGATCCTTGTTTCCTTGCTCCTCCCAATTCCCTGATCTAGGTTCCCTGGGTGGGACTGTGTGCACACCCACTAGGTGGCACGACACTGAATGAGTAGGCTAGATCACTGTTCTCTGGCTCCTCCCAACCCCCTGTTCTGGGAGGTCCCATTGCGCCTTGCCTGGGAAGGCCTGGTCCCTATGTGAGCTTTGGAATCAGGCATTTTGCTCTGCTCAATCCTTGAAACCTAGGAATTGGAATCAACCCAGGAACCCATTACTGGATGAATGGATAACCAAGATGTGGAATTCTACACAGCAATAAGAAAAAATGGCATGATGAAATTTGTAGAAAAATGGTTGAACTTGGAACAAATCATTCTAAGTGAACTCACACAATCACAGAAGGACAATCCTCATATGGGCTCACTCATTTGTTTCCTAACCTAGATCAGCCTGAGTTGCTGGCATACCTGAATGGTATCTCGAAGCTTGGACAATAGGGACAGTAGGGCTTGAGGGAAGGGGAGGAAGGGTGGTGATGGCACACAAAACTGAACCCAAATTGAACTGGTACCATAGAATCCTATATCCTGGACGGTAGACTTAAAGGTGGAACCCGCAAGAGGACCTTAGGGGGAGCACCTGAATCAAAGGGCCCTAAAGAAGATGAGATGAAGCCTAACTTTAAATTTCTCCTATTTCTCTTTCTTCTCTGTGTTTATCTTTTCTCTTCTACCTTGGTTCAGGACTGAACCAGGATGTGGTTCACATCCAAAATGAGCTATTGATCAGAGCGACCTACTAGATCTCCCAAAGCAAACAAGAAAGACTTCTGTCAGAGCACTTGATTACCCACCAGAGGTTAATGGTAAGACCCTATTGCTGAAGTCACCATATGCTGTCAGCATGGATCATAGAGAGACCTGATTGGACTCCAGAAGAGAGCCAGTTCCAAGACAATTAGCTTATCTCATGCTGGAAGGCACTACATGAGCTACCAGGGAAAGTGGCCAACATTTGCCCGAGCAACCCCAAGTCTAAGCAACTTAGAAGCAAACAACCTGACATGATGCTCACACAAGTGCAATAGTGGTGCACAGCTATAGTAGGTAACCAACTACTCTTGGATTGGCTAACAGATCTGCTTGGAGGAAAGGAAACCATATCTGGAAATGAGAAACAAATCAGAATCTTATCCAGATAATGATTCTGCTTTCTATTGTCTAGCTCCCACTAATCTTGAGCTATAAGAGGGTCTACACATTTTAAATTCTCTCTAAATTAATAATGGTTATCCCGTTTAACCAGTGCTGACTTCACTCTCCATTAGAGAACCTGCTTCTCTTTTCAGACAGGAGCTGGACTTGAGGAAATAAATGACCCAGTGCACAACACCCTAGCCCCAGCTGAAACCACAGGGAATTGGGAAAATGAGCAAAAGTGCTGCTTTCTTGGTGAATCTGATATCAGCACAAGGTTGAAGGAGATAGACACTGAGAACACTCAATACCTACCAAATCAGGGGCTCCTAAGTGCCCATTACTGAAGTAGACTTAAACTGCACCCAACATGGCTCAGGGAATTTTTTGGAAGAGAGGGTGGAAAGATTATTGTAAACACAAGTTGGGACACTTTGCACAGAGATATTGCCTCTCTCCCATAACTGAGTGTTGCCCCCATAATGCAGGACCCACAATCCCCATGGGGTTGACCTGCATCCCCAATGAGGAAGGCCTCTTCAGAAAAGGGGCAGGGAGGAGGGAAAGGATGGTACCAATATGTGTTGTTTTTTTAAATACATTTTTTGTTTATTTATTTATATTTGAGAGAGACAGACATACAGAGAAGGAAGCAGAGAGAGAGAGAGAGAGAGAGAGAGAGAGAGAGAGTGAAAGAGAGAGAGAATGGGTGTGCCAGGGCCTCCAGCCACTGCAAACAAACTCCAGACATGTGGGCCCCCTTGTGCATCTCACTAATGTGGGTCCTGGGGAACAGAGCCTGGAAATGGGGTCTTTAGGCTTCACAGGCAAGTACTTAACGACTAAGCCATGTCTCCAGTCCTAACATGTGTTGTTTATATATTAAATATGTCCATATATAATAAAAATAAATTTAAAAAAGAGTGAGAACATAAAAAAGGAAAAAGAAACAAATTTCAGATTACAAAAGGTAGATTTACAAAGAAAATAAGGACCAAAGACCATGAGTAATTTGTGATAGGTTGATAGGAGAATCTCTATAGCAATACAGTTTAATTTAGACTTATTCACAAGAAGAAAAAGGGAGAAAATATCACAAAAAAGATAGAAAGCATCAAACATTTACTTTTAAAAATCTGTAATGTTTCAGAAGAAATACCCAGAGATACCTTGTTTCTTTCATGAAATCTAAATTTGTAAGGAGAGATAAAAGCAATCTAAGAAAAAATATTTCAGAAATTTAAAGATGGTTGAATGAAATATGTTATCACTCATTTTTGAGGAGAGTGTGTACTTGGAGCTGAAACATGCTATCAGTATTCATTTGAAACAACTGAAGTAAACTACAGATGGAAAATCATATTTTTAAGTGCTCACATTGAATATGAAATAGGTGTATGATTGACTCTTTAGCTTTATAGAAAAGAGTGAAAAGTGCAATTAGGATATGTGAATGAACTGAATAATAGCATGATGAGTAAAATGTTGATGAGCTGAAAACAAAAAAATACAATTAATAAAAAAATTTGTTTCTTTGAACAGATTAAAATATTTATTCTTATGAAAAATAAATAATCAAAACTTATCTGTATCTGACATTTAAAATTGGCTTCATGTCAGCATTAATAAGATATGGATGTATTATTATAATGGATGATTCAAAGACAATATAAAAGGTTCATTAACTGAACAACGTATTTAAAGAAACAATTGGAAATATTGACTTGAAATCAGATACTATTGATAAGCTTATTGTTATTAAAATGCAAAACCCATCATTCAATATTTCCTCTGAAATAAACAAACAAAATTAAATAAATCATGATTGCTCACAGGCAATATTGGTGACTGTACAGTGTTCCTGGTATCCTTACTAGTTAATAAAGCCTTGCAAAAACCTAAAGAAGAAAATATCCCAAGCATAAAATAACAGTGCCAAAAATTAAGAGGAAAAAATGATGTCCTAATGTCACCAGCAAAATAAATGAGATGGGACTTAATGATCCATGCCTGTGATGCCAGTACTTGGTAGGTAGATGTAGAAAGATTAGAAATTCCAGGCCAGATTCTCCTTAATAGTGAATACAAGGAGAACCTGAGCTATAAGAGACAATCTCCAAAACAAACAGGTAAAGAACAACATTGATTAAATTTGTCTCTCAGAAACAACAGACCTAAAAGGTATAAAAGAACTATGTATACATAGATTTATCAGCTTAGATGAATTAGACATTGTGCAAAACCTACAACCTACAAAATAGTCAAGATGAAATGATTTGAACACTCCTACAATAATTGAAAATTTAAAATTAGTAGCTTAAAACCAACTTTAAAAATCCAGATCAGGTAATTTCTCTGATGAATGATTCAAAATATGTTGAGAAGAAATCATATACCACTTCTATACAATATTGTCCTGGAAATAGAAGAGGCAGGGCCATGTTCCTACAGCACTGTCCTCATGCCAAATTCAGCCAGGAAAGCATAAATATAAACATAAAAGCAAACTATACATTAAATTCTTCCCAAATATAAAAATATGTTTGGGGGCTAGGGAGATGGCTTGTCAGTTAAGGAACGTGCCTTAAAGACAAAGGTTCAATTCCCCAGTATCTACATAAAGCCAGATGTACAAGGTGGTACATGCATCTGGAGTTCATGTACAGTGGCTAGAGGCCCTGGTGCCACCATTACCTTTATATCTGCCTTTTTTCTCTGTCTCTCAAATAAATAGATATACAAATTAAAATAGTAAATGTTTAAATAAAATGAATCAAATTTATTTTTTTTAATATGGAACAAAGGAGATTACACTGTGGCTGCGTGAGATGATTCTCAGGTATTTAAGTAGTTTCATCTTCTAAAGTCAGTGTCATTCATGATCTTCAGAGATATAAAGGAGATGAACACATCATTATATTATCACTTGCAATACAGTGTTTGGTATAAATCAATACCATAATACTATGAATCAATACCATTGACATAAATCTATTTTTCATATAAATTTATCAAATTAAGAATAAAGTATAACTCCCTGAATATAAAGTAAAACAGCTAAAAATAATCTCTTCATAACACTTAATAAAAAAGCTATAATGTTTTTTAAGTCAGGTTAGGAGCAAATCCTTTACCATCATGTTTTTGTTTATTTATTTATTTTCTTTGAGAAAATGCCTCACTGAGAATGAGCCTTGCCATGTAATCCAGAGTGGCCTCTAACTCTTAAATCTACTGTCTTGGCCTCCCAGCTACTTGGAATACAGGAGTATGCCACCATGCCCAATGTTCTTTCACCCTTTTTCTTTATATTGCTCAGTATGGCCTAGCTAGTTTCATAAGACCAGAAAAAATAATAAAATAAGATATGTGAAATATGAAGGATGAAGTAAAGCTCCAAAATTCATTCACTTTGCTTTCGAAGAAGTATGGACTATCATAGCTCTGTTTTAAAGTACCTAATAAAGTTAAGAACTGCTAGAATTATGTCTAAGGTTACAGAATAGGATGATGTATCCATAAATCATGTTTATGTCACTACACGAAAATCAATATATTAGTAATGAAAAATGAAATATAAAGTTCAGCTGTGCTATATGATAGAAACATAAACAAAATATTTTAAAGTCAAAAATTTTAAAGAAGAAAAATGAATAGCAAATACTAGTCATAAAATCCACTTCATCTCAGAAACAAATGTCCTATAGATTAAAATATTCATTACACCATTACCTACTTATTAGAAAAACAAATATATACAAGAATGATAGTAATAACTTCTGGTGAAGAGCTAAAATAATATGGATACACATTTTTCATAGAGGTAAATAAAGATAGAAAGATTAATTTGGAAGATGATTTAATATAAAATCAGAAACCTAAACATGTGCTCTCGATCTTATAGACAAAACCTAGTAATCTATGTATATGTTTGTCAGTAGACACATTTTTTTTTGGAAGACACATTGTTTAAAATAGTACAAAATAAACAACTCAAATATGACTCCAGGTAAGTAGATGAATATGGAATAGACACTCTGTTGAAGCTGTCAATAGCAGAATCTTGAGCACTCTGTCAAAGATTTCTGCCATCATTTTTCCCAATAAAGATAATCATTGTCTTGATACTTGTGAAAGTTATAAGCTTTATTTTTTACATTTATCAACAAACAGTACACAGCATACTATGCACTATACCACACTGAATAGGACATACTATTTTTTACTAGCATTGTACATCTCAACAAACAGCTTCTTTATACATTTATCATCTCTATCTATTATTTATCGATATAAACATTTTTTAAAATATATTGAGGATTTTATGCTACTAAGTTGAAGTTTTCTTGGGGAGATGAAAACAGATATCTGTTCACCCAAGTGAGGGCACAAAGAACAGACCAAATTGATCCCTTGCAAGTCGAGCTTGTTGAATGAGTGAGTTTCTTGGGGTAACTTACAAGAGTGTGGGAGAGGGGTTACTTTGTAGTTTTGAAGTGCTGAGTATCTTCATAACATGCCAGAGTCTTGGATGATATGTTCATATGCTCTTTTATTATTTTTTTCTTACTGATATTTGACTCTACTTTTTCACTAGCCTTTTTTTTTTCTCCATAAAGGCTATTGATCTTACTTTTATTGTGTTTTTATCAAGTATTCATCTTCACATTCCTATCCCTTTTTAAATAATCTCATTTTCCTTTTTTTTTTTTTTCAAATGTATTGCTTTTCTTAAAATCTCTTTTGTGACTTCTCCCTCCATGGTGCTGAACTTCCTCTCCAGGTCCTGTGTTGTACTGATGTCATCTACTCAGTTGTACCTTCTTTCAGGACACTGAGCTTTGAGCTTTTATTTTCTTGGTAATTTTTTTTTTAATCTTGAGAATTTTATGTTAGTAATCAAAATAAAATTTTAATTTTAGTATCTAAAACAAAATACTATTTAGATACTATTTTAGTATCTGTGATTTCTAGTTCCCTTAAATATTAAACATTGCCAATTACGAGCAAGGGTGAAGGTGGGCCAGTCACTCCTTTGGCTTTGCCTGTGTTGATGCTATTGTTGAATCTTAAAGATTAAAATCTTAAAGATTGTCTTCCATCACTGTCTTCATTTCAGGAGTCTCTTTTATGAGTGCCATGGGTCTTTTTTGATCACACTTATCTCGGCACTCTGTGGGTTAGGCAGGTTTTACCTCCTAGTTTGCTTACTGTTCTACCTGCATGGAAGGGTGTCTGCCAAGTGCATTGGGATTGTTGGAAGCAAACAGAGCAACAGGTGGGAACAGGCAGATCCTGACATCATCACCAGTCTGGAAGGTGGCACCATGGTTATTAAAGCCCACTGGTTAATTTTACACTTCTTGGGTTCTATGGCTTCAAGGGTCGAATGTTCATCCCCCACCAAGATCAGACTCACAGCTATCAAATACCAGGTCTGTTTTCAGTTGAAGAGATCGTTCTGCTTCCAGCTACTGAGTGAAGCTAATGTGTACCTCAGCATTTGCCTTCCCCCGCTGAGCTTCTCGCATCTTTCCTCTTGTCAGTGCCTGGGCCTCCTGCTGCCCACAGCTGTCTCCCTGAGTTTTCCTGTGCCCTGCTGATGATAGGCTACATGCAGGCGCCATGATCTGTTGCTTTTCCCTATTGTCAAGCTCCCAGAGAAGCTCAGTTTTTAAACCAGAAGTTTTTTTTTAGTTTCTTTTGCTGGGCCCTGCTCTCCATGTCATAAACAAGGCCACAATGTGATTTCTCCCTATCACTCACAGACTATTGGCCAGAGCAATCACTGTGTCACCATAACCTACAAGTGGATTTGAGCCTTGTGAGGGCTGTGAGTTTATTCTAACGATAAGAGCACCTATACTTTGCCAGATGTCTTCTAGAAGTGACCTACTTCTATTATCCCTACCAGGGAGCTGTAGCTGAAGTTGTGTTGCTGCGCATGTGTGGTGTGTCATATATTTACACACACATTTGTGTTTTCAGGGGACCATGTATGTTTCCCAGTTTCCCAGAGCACATGTGTATGAAGGTGTGAGGCCAGACAACAGTCTTGAGTGAGTGCTATTCCTCAAAAATGCCATCCCTGTTTTTGAGACAGGGTCTGTCATTGGCCTGAAGCTCTGGACTGGACCAGTTTGCCTAGTGAGCACTGGGAATCTGACTCTTAACCCCTCCCCAGCATTGGAATTATAAGAATTGCTATCATACTCTAGTTTTCCTACATGGGTGCTTGGAATTGAATACCTTATGCTTGTGAGGCAAGCACATTACCGACTGAACTACCTCCGCTGTCTAAAAGGATACTTAATATATTCTGCTTCTAAATCTGTGAGGTTTTATGTCTCATTGACCTCACTAACCCATTAGTGTTAAATAAGAACTTTCTGCTGTCTAAACCTAAGCAAAACATGTTTGCTTCTATTGGGTATAAAATGTCAATTATGTGCATAGTAATGAGTTGCAAAATCAAATGTTTGTATAGCACCTCTTAAGACAAGCATCTATCACCCATCTGGAAAACAGAGATGTTTCATACACACACACACACACAAAAAAAAAAAAATCTGAAGGCTGCATATTTAACTATTAGAAGGAGACATCTTCTGTGGCAGAAGGACCATCACATTGAAAAAAAATAATAAAAACTGGCCTCTAGGCAACTTATTCACATAAATGCTATTTTAATTCAATAGGTAATTACCAAGCATCTGTTAGGTGCGCTGCCTGGGAAGCATGTCTTGAAGAGAGCCTGAAGGAGCAGGTCAAGGAGATAAGAGCTGAAACTATTTTTATAGCATCTGTAAATACAATCAGTTAAATCCAGATATCTGTGGAATAACAAATATGAAGCAACAGTCTTTCTTTTCTTTTTATTAACAGCACCCTTCGTATGGATACATTATGTGTGGTTGCCATCTTTATGTGGGGTTGTCTATAGGTGTTCCCTTTGGGGATGTGAGTTATGCCTTGGGAGAACACCAGTCAATTATCAGGGGTGGGGAACAATGCTTTTGGGTATGACATCCCAACCTTTGGCTTTTACAACCTTCCTGCCCCAACTTTTTTGCAAAATTCCCTGAGCATTTGTGGGTGCGTTTTAAGTCTTCTTCAGTGATGAGCTCTTAGGAGCCGCAAGATTTCTGCTTTGGTATATGTGGAGTATCCTCAGCATCTCTCTCCTTCACCCTGGCCCTAATTGTCAGGCTCACCATGGAAATAGCGCTCTTGCTCTTCTCCCTACTTCCTCTGTGGTTTCGCCTGGGCTCTGGCTGATATGGGAGGAGTAGTTTATTTCCTCTGGTCTTGCTACCTTCTGAAAAAGAAAAACAGATTCTCCAACACAGAATGATATCAGCATAGGTTAAATGGGATAAGCATTGTTAATTTAGGGATTTTATGATGGATGCAGCCCCTCTTTTAGCCAAACACTAGTGGGGGCTAGTATTTGGTGACCATAAACTTTGTCTCCATTGGATTTTGACCTGGTTCCCAGGTCCAGCCATAGGTTTCTTTTCACTGATTGGATCTCTTAGCCAACTAGAAATCCATTGGTTACCTGCCAAGGCTGTGTGCCACCATTGCACTGGTATGTACATCTTGTGAAGCCCGTAGCTCATATTGCTGTTGGGCACTTTCCCCCAGTAGCTCATTACCGCTTTTCTGCGCTGGATGGGCTGTCTTGGCACTGGCTCTCTTTCAGATTCCAGCTATGTCTGTCCTTGTTCTGTGCCAGCAGCATAAGTGTTGTCATCAATAGAATCTTGTCTTTTACCTTAGAAAGGCAATCAAGGATTTGACAGAACCTTGTCTTGCTTTGGGAATCTCGTAGATCTCCCCAATCAACAGCCCGATATAGGTAGTAACAAATTTCTGGCACTAGGAGTTACAAGCCAAAGCCAAATGTTCTAAGAATAGCCTTTATTTAAAAAGCAAAGTAACAAAGAACCTGAAGAACCATGTATCTGTGAATTTTCAGGAGGAAGAACGTGGTATTTTCAACACTAATAAGATCACAATAGCAAACTCACACACACACACAAAAAAAAACATAATTTCATTTGTTACTATTTTTCAGCTTTAAGCTATTGAGTTTTATTGCTTCAAACTGAAAACTAAAAAAAAAAAAAAAAAAAAAAAAAAAAAGAAAAGAAAGGAAAAAGAAAGAAAGCTCTTTTTTGCTCTTTGCTTCCACTCCACATACATCGAGGCCGTCAGTGTGTTTCAACTATAGCAATGATCAGAACTTGGCTCTTGGCCATCTTCACACAGTTCTCACAGTCTAGGGGAAGGGATTCCATAGATGGCACTGGCAGTTCTCACTTGCTTTTGTTTTAGTTTCATCCTCACACTCCATTTACATCTTCATGTGTGGAGAAAAGTCTCCTTATAAGTAGATGTAGAAAATCCTTTGCTCTTGGATAAGTTCAAGGAGGCTACAAATTAGCAATACTTTATATAAAAATTGGCCTCATAATAATAACTCCCTTTATAGAGGCCTTGCGGAGGCTTTTTTTTCCTTCCATGTGGTGTTCAGAGATTAATGGGAGCGGTGTCCACATATTTGTGTTACTGCCAGACTACGCCACTTATCTGCAGCCAGTGTCGGGGCCTTCTGACGATTAATCACCTCTCAGGTCCCTGAAATAAAATCTGCATTGTACACTTCTTGGACTGAAGAGGGGAAAGGGAATGGTGTGGTTTGAGGCTGCTTCTCATCATTAATTTTCAATTATGACTACAGGAACCCTCCCAGCTAAGCCTCACATTGGAGGGCAGAGGGTAAGGAAAGCCCCAGGGAAGATTAATAAGGGCCACATGGACAGGGAGATCTGGGGCTTATAAACTCTTTTTTATTTATAAAGGAAAATTATTCACAATTCATAAGATTCCTCTCAGGGTGGTATAAAATGCATCCAAACAAGTACAGAAAGCTGCATAAAGGAATAAAAAAATTACCCTAAAATGCATACATTAAAAAGACTAAGCCACTCCTAGGTTTAGAGTTAAAATTTATATATTCAAAGGACTAAACCACACCTAAGGTCTAGAATTAAAATCATGCACCCAACTGTCTTCACTTTTTTTTAGATATTTTTTTTCCAGTTAGAACAAATCTGTGACTGCGTCTTCAGTGCCTCTGCTTGTCTCTCAGCCCAGGAACATGTTTCACAGGCTTTGGTGTCTTCTTCTAGACTCCATCCTTAGACCAAAATAACTGGTGTAGTGCAAAGTATAAATGTTCTGTGTCTCTGAAATAACATCTATAGAATATGCTCATCTCATCATATTTTTATTGGATCCTAAGTAAGTAAACTTCATTTTGGGGCTAAAGCAACTAAAGATTTAGAAGCAGTCACATGTTCCCCATTGTAGCTTGGACGTGGCCATCCATCCATCCATCCATCCATCTCCCAATGCAAAGGGTTTGTGCACGGTATTTGGATGCCTTTGGAGATTTGATATGGAAACATTTATTTAGAGTTGAGATTTCATATCAGCATACAGATATTATTTTTATTAACAGAGAAGGCCATCACGAGTGTGCATAGCAAATCAGATATTAGTCAGTCTTGGATATCTTTCCATTTAACTCCCATATCTATTTTCTTGATTCATTCCCTTCTCCCTTAAGAAATAATTCCTTGTTATAAATGATATGGATGGGACAGTTCCTATGCAGCACTTTAAGTTTTTATTTCATTCTATGTTTACTTAATCTTAACCAATCACACACAATACTTTTCAGTGTATTGAATCCCAAATGAGTAAGACAAGGAATAGAGTCCCTCTGAAACATGACTTTGGCTTATATTCGAACCAATTTACTCTTCCATCATTCTACAAATTTCATGAGATCTTTATATTATTTCAATACATTAAATTGTTTTGTAAAGAGTCATATTCAGTTTCTGTGGCTTAAACTCAAGTGTGTCACTGATTTCTTTTCCAGCCTTGAATATTGGTGGGTTGTGATGACACTGTCTTGCTAGTGCCTGTGATTTCAGAGAACAGATAAATGAAAGAAGTAAATTTCTCTGATACATAAAATGAATATTAAGACAATTAAGATAGACTAGATAAACTGTCAAAACAATCTCTTAAAAGTATGACACAATGTTCATAGACAGAACGTATTTTTCAAACGTATATTGTCATTGTAACCCAGGTATCTTCCAATACTTCTGCTTAAATAAGACCTACCTATTTCTTATACATGGATGGGCATTTGAATACATGCCTGAAATCAGTTAACTAAGACAAAACCTGGGGATGAGAAGAATGGAAAGTCCTTCAGGCTCACATTTAGATGCTGCAATTCATAAAATGGAAGATAAATATATCTATCATTCTTTTACACTCATTTTAAGTGTGACAAAGTTTCTACTACTGTGTTTTTATTACACATTACTTGTAAAATCCTATATAAAAAGCATAATAGATGGGTTTTATATATATAGAAAGAAACATCCTTTTGATTACCCTGAGACTGAAACACATTCTTGGCCTGGAAGAGTTAACCTTATCATATTTTCCCATTCCAGATTACAATTGGCTCTAAATGTCTGATTTGTTGAGTAATAGTTCTGGCTTTGGACATGAAAATGGCAAGCTTTGTAAAAAATGATATTGTGTTGGTAGAATTTTCAACCTTGTTTTCAAGGTTCATTATTGTTCCTTTATGTTGTTAAGTCTTTGTCACCAAATGTGCTTTTATAGTAGCATAATACAAAGAAAACCACCAGAGAACAGGAGATTTACACAGTAAGTGTGTTAGAGGAAATCCCCCATTCAGTGGCAAAAGCACGTGTTAAATTTCAAGTGTGATGAGAGTGACACTGGCTTTTATTCATAAGGACAGCTGCTTATAAGCTGCAGAGACAAAGGAGATTAACAATTTCCTGATGTTTTTGCACTGAAGATCATGTGGCAGGAAGAACCCTGGATTTGGATATTAAAGTAGAAAATATGAATTCAGTTTCCCACCTACATCTAAAAGGTAATTGTGCCAGTTGACATCTTAAGACACATAGTGGAATCAAAATGAGCCTGGTAATGGAGGTGAAAATGGCACCATTATCCCTACAAATACACCCGTGAGAACTGACTGTATTTATTTGAGTAGTTAATTCAGATTTGCATGATTATTAATTAAGTATTTCATATGAAGGGAAACATAAAAGGAAGAAGATAATATTTGCGTGTATTTTTTGGTTTATATGAAGGGAAGAAAATAACTAGGGTGGGAGTGAGTTTTGATAACTTAAAGGAAAGGGGGAAAAAAAACAAATAGAAGAAAAGAGAAAGGAAAGGAAGAAAAGGATAAGAATCAAGCAATATGGCAGAGAAACTAATTCCCTGTGGCCTCATTTCAAATAGTGCTCCCTGTTTTTAGATGGGTATGGTCTGGAGAAAGGCAAATAGCCCGCTGGTAATTTAGTTTAATCATCAGTGATACTGCTCAAACACAGCACCTCCTTCACAAGCGTGTGTTAAGCATATTCAGTATTGAGATGACTACAGGCTTTACAACAGTGACTGGCACATAAGTAAAGTTTATTTATGATAATTACCATAACCTCAGGATAGAGAGATAGCTTAGTGGTTAAGTGCTTGCCCGTGAAGCCTAAGGACCCTGGTTCGAGGCTCAGTTCCCCAGGACCCACATAAGCCAGATGCACAAGGTGGTACATGCAACGGGAGTTTGTTTGCAGTTGCTGGAGGCCCTGGTGCACCCATTCTCTCTCTCTCTGCCTCTTTCTCTGTGTGTGTGTGTCTCTTGCACTCAAATAAATAAATAAATAAGATGAAAATATACTGTAATTTCTCCAGCTATATGACTGACAATTTACAACAATCGACAGGAGCTCAAGGCAGTTACAGACCAAAGTTAAATCCCCTGCTACACCACAGTCCTATAGTGTACCAAAGATCAACAAACCACCTTCATAACAACAGGTAACAGATCCCCTGCCATTGTTGCTTGCCTTCCCACATACTGAGTGTTCTGCTGCTTCTTTGCAAAATGCCTCAGCTGTACATATAGCGTCCTTCCTTCAAGAGGCTTGACTGGAATATTGAACTTTGTATTCCAAAAATTCACATGCCAAAGTGCCATTCCCTAGTGCCATAGAATGCCACATTATAGGAAATATGCATGCTACAAACATAATTAGTTAAATTAGGAAGATATCTACTATGGTAGGGTGGATTTCTAATGTAGGATGACGGAGGCCCTTATGAAAAGGGGAAGTTAGGACATAGCATTAGGAAAACTCATCCCACATGTTGCTAGAAGCCAAAGAACATCAAAGATATGAGGCAATCACCAAAAATCTAAGGGAGGGCCATAGAACACACTCTTTTCCTGGGCTCAGAGAGAACTAACTCTGTCAACACTTTAATTTCAGGTTTATAGACTCTAGGGATATGAAACAACATAATTGATAATATCACCAAATATTTGAAATAAAACCATTACTCCTTATTACTTTTGTTTTAAACATGACAATTTATAGCATTGTTAAAAATTATTGCTTTCACATTTAATTCGTAAGGAATATAAAGATGATAACTATCATTTAAGAAGTACTTACATTGATATTCAGTAAGTAAATGTTTGTCATTTACACATTTTATCCAAATACTGCTTTAAGATTAAAATTAAGTAATTTTCTGTTTTACAGATAAGAAAATTGAGTCAGACAGATATTTTATGAAATCCTGTAGCACTAAGTTACATAAAACCTAAGATGATGATATTTGTTTTGTACAAAATAATATTTATCAATAACTCTCTTTAATGAAATGACAAACAAATGAGCAAAGTAACTCTTGATATATTATTAAGCATTTTTGTAACAAACTTTAGAGTTAAAAACAATTAAATCACTACATTTGCCAAAAGCACAATTATTAAAGAGACTAGCATTTTTGTATATATTCTCCAATATAAGATAGAAAATATGACTAAATTTTCTTGACAATTTATTCCTGTGATTATATATTACATAGTAACATAATCCATGCATGGCATTTTATATATAGCTCACAGAAAGTGAACTGAGTTTGACAAAATCAGTTCTGATACTTGACATAGTCTGGACAATACTAATTACTATCAAAGTTTTAATATAAGCTTCCTAATTTATATGATTAGAAAGCAGGAAGAAACAGATATTTGTAAGAAAACACAAGTTCCTGAAGAGAGAGAAGGAGCTAGTCTCATTGCTTACATTCTGATTGGTAGAGTTATACCCTCAAAGAATACTTAGAAAACTCATAAGACTAGCATATACAAAAAAAAGTAAATTAATTTATTTTGCTTACGGATGTTTGAAGTAAGCCTCCTGGGATATAGCCTTAGGCAACAACGTTGTCTGTAGGTTTTAATATGACAGGATCAAAGAGCTTATTAGAATGAATTACTTGAGAGGATTCAATGGTTACATTTCCCTAACCTATAAAAACAAACCAAAACTAAGAAAGGCAGAAAGCCATCTAAGTCATAATGGAACAGATTAGGAGGCACTTTACCCATGTTCGGTTCATTCAGATGGAAGGACAATATGTTAATAATTAAATACCCTGTGCATGTTATACCTTATGAAATGGCTAACAAGCCTTCTGCAACATTTAAACATGTGTGACCGATTTGGGACTGCAATTAATAAACAATGAGAATAATATTTCAAACTGTTTGATTTTGGAGTAACTTCAGATTGACAGAAGAATAAATTTGTCTTCACCCAAGAATAGACAACAAATTATCACTTTATGTATTCATAACATTTATTAGAGCTAAGAAATTATCAATGGTATGTTTATAGCAAGTATGTTCATAGTTTTTCTCATGTCCTTTTCGTGCTCAGGTGCCAGTCTTATTTACTACATTGTCATCTATCCTCCAATCTCTTAAAACCTTAAAATTCCAGGCTTTCTTTTAATCTATCTTTATTTTATTTTATTTTATTTTATTTTATTTTATTTTATTTTATTTTATTTTTTCCCTCCTTCTTCTCTTCCCCTTTGCCCTTTGGAGGGGTCTTTGTTTCAAGTTTTATTTATAATTTCCCCACTTTTACTTTGTCTCATATTTTCCATGACTAGACAATAGTTGTCAATTGTGAAACAGAAAAGCAGGCTGAAATTCAGGTAAATTTTTCATTTGGTGAGAAATTTAACATCATGGCTTGTTAATGATGCTGTTACCCTTGATTTCCTCTACAAAATGCTATGTGGCAGGCAAAATAACTGGCTAATAATTTTCCCTTTCTCATTGTACTTGTTGGATTCTGGTCAGTTAACCCCGTGTGTAGTCAGGAAAGGAGAAACAGCTTTCCATCACATAAGGAAGGAGATGCAAAAGTCTGCAGTATGTTAAGACTACTACAGTATTTAATAAATATTTTGGAGAAAAGTCATTGAGTCTAACCAGATATTCTGTTGCTTGTTAAAGATTTATTCACTGAATTTTTACCATTCATGAACTGGCTACAAGAATTATTACTCCACTATGCTAATAGTGAGTTTTTAAAAATATATTGTGTTTATTTTCATTTATTTTTTTGAGAGTGCCAGACAGAGAGAGAATGAGGGAGAGAGAGAGAGAGAATGGGCACGCCAGGGACTCTAGCCACTGCAAACGAACTCCAGATGCATGTGCCCCCTTGTGCATCTGGCTAATGTGGGTCCTGGAGAATAGAGCCTTGAACCAAAGTCCTCAGGGTTCACAGGCAAGCGCTTAACCGCTAAGCCATCTCTCCAGCCCATTAGTGAGTTTTTATTTGTCTCATTCATCCTACATTTATTCCATTGAGCTCTTCTATAAGGAATTTCATTCCATTTTATCTTTTTTTTTTTTTTTTTTTTTTTTTTTTTTTTTTTTGGTTTTTCAAGGTAGGGTCTCACTCTAGCCCAGGCTGACCTGGAATTCACTATGGAGTCTCAGGGTGGCCTCGAACTCACGGCGATCCTCCTACCTCTGCCTCCTGAGTGCTGGGATTAAAGGCGTGCGCCACCACGCCCAACTGCTTTTTTTTTTTTCATTTTATCTATTCTTTATTTACTTAATCCTTTGTTTGTCAGTATGGGTGCATATTAGAGAAATATTGCCCTTATATTAGCATTTTGCACAATTTAATCTTTATTTCTATTATTCACTATGCAATAGCTGTGATAGCTTTAATATGCATTTTATTTGAAAAGCCTATCTTAGTTTTACTCAATAATTCTAAGCACAAGAAAACAAAATCACAAAATTTTCTTCATTGCACAGGCTACATGTCAAGGAAATGTCTTCTGGGCTTTGCTGCTTCATCTCCCTAAAACAAGTTGGTTTTCTATTTTTGTTTCTGAAAAAGTAAAAAAAAAAAAAGAAGCAATATATATATATATATATATATATATATATATATATATATATATATATATTTAAAGAGAGACATGAAGGATCAAAATTTATATGCATGAAAGGATCCAAAGCCTGGAAAGGGTCAAGATATATGAGTATAATAATGTTCTTTGATGCTAATTCAAAAGATCAAGAGTGGAGAATTGTCACTAGTAAATTATAATTACTGGTAGCAAGAGATACTGCACAGCTGTTTAAATAATATTTAAATAATATAAAGAATGATAAATTACATGGGGAAGATGGCAAGATAAAATTTACAAAAAAATATGACAGGACACAAAGTTAGACACTGGGCACGATCCTGATGTTATTTAAAGAAAGAGAATTAGCATAAAGAAAATAAAAATTAGAGCACATTACATTCCTGTTCTTACAAAATATTATTGTTGTTTAAAAACATGCCGAAATTTAAATGATTTCTGTGGCATCCTTGTGTCCACAAATCTAGCTGGTATCTACTAAATTAATTTTAAATATCGGGACACATTAATGGCTGTTCTTGGTGCACATTGTTGATTTTGTTGGTTTTCCATTCTTTCTAAGCAGAACACATAATGTATGATATTCACTAAGAATATGTAGTTTAAAAAGGCCAACAAATAAGTCTTGAACCTCTCCTCCTACAGGGAAAGAATCTCTCTTCCCATAGGAAAAATGACCCGGCATGAGAAGAGTTTTGCTGTGATCTAGCTTACTGGGAGAAGTATTTTATTCTATCATGCACTTCTTGCTCTTACTAAGAAGCAACATTTAGGGGAAAATATTTATTAGAATATAACTCTTCTAATTCATCAATGTGAGAACTTGGCGACTCAATATGAATAGTGTAGGTCACCTGAAAAGCAAACAGAACAATTGTCACTGCTCTAGGAGACTTTGAAGTTACAGATTAAGCCAGTGGGAAATTAGCCAGATTGCCATTATAGCTGAAAAGTGCCTGAAGGCCCCAGCAGCCGGTCTAATTATGCAAGCTTTGTGAGCCTTGAACATTTTGTGATTGTAATATGTGCTCTCAGCCTTCATAAACTTCTCTACCAACTTGCACCTTTTAAACTTCTCTCTTGCCTAAGGCTGAGTAATACATTAGGAGAGCAAAACAAATATAACACAATATTTCCTTCCTTCTAGGAGTTTTCCTTCCTGTTTGGTTCCTGGAGAAGTTGGGATACTTGTGCACTTTACTGTCCAGGGAGTAACCTAGCTTAGCAAGTGGGGTACAGCTGTTCTTCCCATGAACCTTTGGTTAAAACACACATACACACAAACACAGTTGTGTCAATATAATATGGCTGAACTCAATAATTAAGAGGGCCAGCTAGGTTAGTTAGGTGTCACTTAGGAAATAATATGAAAAAAATAATGTGAAAATTTCAGGGCAGGGTGTTGAGGTATAGAGAATCCTTTTTCACCTAGGACACAGGAGTAGCCTATTCCCAAGTATAGAGTTGTAATTCTTGGTCATGGTATCTCCTCTGTCAGGTAAGTATGGAGTTTTGATGTACATACTTGTGGTTCTGACAGTCTAGGGCACTCCAATGATGCTCTCAAAATTGCTCTGAATTGATAAATCCAGAGCCGTGCTGAAAATTCAAGTTTTTCTCTAAACCCTAGCTTCTCATTTGCCTAGTAGACTGATATACAGGGAAGGCTAATGTCAGGTGAACATGAACCTTTATTTTACAAGTGAAATAACTGAAGCAATAGACATAAAGGAGGCATACAATCCAAATAATTTTAAACTTACACTGGACAGAGCCATAAGCGAAGGAGAAAGGGTGATTCCCAGGAGAAAGACTTCCATCCCCATTTCAAGTTTTGCTTTGGGAAATGAATGAGAGTCCAGACAGGGGACTTGGACAAGGACAAGTGTGTTCCATCAAACTCAAGGAGTAAAATCTGTCTTCTCTGTGACCTTTGATTCTTTTGCATACTCCTTGCCAAAGACAACACTTCAGACAAGAAGCATCTGTTATGGAATATCTGACACAAATATTATGCACGATCTTAATGTTAAGTTTTGATGGACAGAAATCACACTACGAATTTAAAGAAAACTAGCAATCCCCCAAACACAATTCCCCATGCTCACAGAATTCTTTATTCATGAGATTCAGAGGTCACTTGGCATTCCACTGAGGCACATGAACCCATGAGCCCAGACGAATAATCCATGATGTAGAAGCTGACGACAGCAGTTTCTTCTTAGAGTTTCTTGTACGAAAGGAATTATTCTCCAATCTCTCATCTACCCCATTTTGACTGTCGAAGATAGACTCCATTTTTCACAGATAAGAACCCCAAGGCAAAGAGATATCCACTGCTGATGAAGGTTATCTGGCTGTGGTTCAACCCTGAGAAATGTGGCTTCTCACTCTATTGTTCATAAGGCCATTGATCACCTCCTGTCCACCACTTGGTTTGTAAAATTATCAGGGAGGTTTTAGAATTGTGGGTACATGCCTGTAGAGGAAGGGCATTCAGTTCACAAATGAAACCAAACACTGCTCCTGAGTATTTTGGCATAGCTTGTATAGTGTGGACACATAGCTACACGATTTAGAAATGGTTTCTGTAATTAAAATCTCTCAGTAAGAAAAAATTCTCAAAATTACCAAAGGAAATCTTTGTTTTATTTACACCTGTAATTTTACAATAGTTGATTTATTCACACTTTAAGCAGCAAATACTGTCAACTACTGATATGAGGTATGAATTTCTGTACTGTTCATTGTAAACAACTTATAGAATATGTTACACAGCAGAACTCTATAGTTTATTAATCAGTTACATCTGAAATTTCATACCAATTGCATTCTGTCTTCATCTTTGTCTCAATCAGTTTATGATTTATATTTCTTACAGTATGAAGGGATAATTCATCACAGCAGGGAATTCATGGTGGAAAAGTGTGCGACATTTGATTACATTGAGCCTGTGATCAGGAAGCAGAGGTATGATTGCTGGTCCTCAGCTTACTTTCTAGATTTTATTCAGTCCAGGGCCACAGCCTGTGCAGTGGTGCTACACAGATTTAAGGTAATATTATTTAGTCTCTCCATCACAGACATAACCCAGAGTTTTTCTACTGGGGGATTCTAGACCTTCCTAAGTTGGCAACAAATATTAACCATAACAATTAACGAATAACATTTTTTAAAATTGCATACTGCTAATTGACCATGATTATTCTGAGTGAAGTGTTTTTTCATTGTAATTTATCAGAATGTAAGACATAAGTTTGACTCATTGCTAGTTTCATTAATTTGGTAATTTTCTTAACATAAAAGATACTTGGTTTTTCCAGTGTTAAACTAGTTTTTCCAATTTCTTATTCTCTCCTAGAAGCTCCCAGCACTCAGTTGCAGATTCTGTGTACATAAGACTCAGCTAAGAGGGAGGTGTATCTTAAATTTTCCACTTTGTTTCAATCTGTAATCCTAAAATAATTGGTAAACAATTTACTCTTCAAATTGAATTTTGACAGTAAGTCCTGCATAAGGGCAATATAATTATAGTTAATATTGTTTTTGTAGTGATAGCTATATTACACTAAGAAATATCTGGTTCTACAAAGCTTGAAAGTTAAGTTACTTTTGTGTAATACTTTTAATTTAAGGTGCTCATAGACATAGTTTTACAAGGGCTGAAGAGAAGGCTCAGAAGTTGAGTACTTCCTGATTATGCATGTCCGTGTGAGGAAGCCTAAGTGATCGCTGGTCTTCAAGATACACATAAAAAACTGGGCATGGCTACATGCATCTGTAACTTCAGCCCAGTGGGGGAGAACAGACCCCAGAAATTGCTGGAGTTCACAAAAAGATGGAAAGCTTTGGGATTACTAAGTGATGCCAGCTTCAATGAGAACAGCAGAACAGATATGGAGCAGGATACTTCTCATTCGGTACCAGCCACCACAGGTAACACACACGCACACACACATGCACACGCACGCACACACACAGACACACACAAACAGTACAAGTTCAATAGCCATACCATATTTTTACCTGTATATTGATTTTTCTTAAGTTTGATATACAGTGTACCACCAATTGTCTAAACTACTAACCACATTAGATATTCCATTCCATTCTGAATATTTTCAAACCAATCCAAATATATGACAGCATATGAAAATCACTATGATTATTATAATGTTCACAGAAAATGACTCAATCCAACACTCACATATGCCACATCAAGATCTCTACTGGAAAAAAATTGTCCAGAAAAAATCTCATTCAACTGCACAAAATTGCTGTTGTACCAGTTTCAATATATTTTCTATTATTTTCAGAGAAGAAATATTTATTTAAGAATAAATTAATCTTTGCATATTAACTTAGTTCATCCAAGCTGGAAGTCTTTTATGACATACCCTCATATTTTTTTCAATGCATTCGAACCTCACACTAGAATGTCTACCCTAAATTGAAGTGTAGGAAAAACTCTCATTTACAAAAAAAAAAAAAAAAAAAAAAAAAATCTTTCATTTCCGTAGACAGGGTCTGTGAGGAAAACGCATACTGATGCAACATATCATGTGTGATTCTAATACCAGGTCATTCTTCTTTCACAGTGGACACAAATCCCAAACAATGTCCCCTCAACACAGAAGGCTCATACCCAAAATAAAATGAGCCACATATATTTAAAATAAAATAAAATGTCTCTGGGGATGGAATGGATGATATCCTTCCAAATTCATTGGAACGGTTCAGAGAATTAGCTCGCCACAGCATCACTTGCTTTGCTACTGCCCCAGTCTTACCTTACCCAGGAGGACAACCCTACAGTCTCTCTCCTACATGGTACTGTTTCAAATCTACTCCCGATTCTCATCCACTGCTTAGTAACTCCTGTGCCACATTTATTGCTAGTGGACCTGGTTTTTCTTAAAAATTTCTGTCTCCAAATTCTAGAATGTCACCTGAATGAGAACCAGTACATGAAGTCAATGTTTTCATTTTGTTCACATCATAGTCAAGTGCTTGAAGCAGTAATAGTGCATGATGTTTAGTGAGATTTCTTTATTTGTGAGCATTGTGCTGTGCTTCTGATGGAAGCTCAGGTATTATACTGACCAATCAAGTGTTCTGCCACTGAGCTTCTTCCACTACCCAGGTGCTCATTGAGCCATCCGTGAGTGCCTGGCAGAGTGAACTTCCTTTGGACAAGACCAAGATTTCACTTTACCTCAACTTTCACCTAACATAAGTGTATTTCCATAGACTTACTTATGTCCTCTGGGTTGATATGGAAATAGTTTGTTTCTACCCAACATGTATTTCTGGATGTGTTGAGGTCGTTGTTATATGATATGAATCATCAAATATTAAAGACAGCGAATGATTGAAAGTCATAGGCATTTTTTTGATGAGGTTTCTAAGTGGAAAAGTTGAATTTGTCACATGCATTTTGTAAAAATGCATGTGTTGGGAGTATAAAGTATTAGCATAAAGAAGGCAAATCTTTAGAATTATACCCACTTTCTCATGATTGCTAGTTGAAGCTGATCGAGCAAGATGTTGTAATAACATGCCTCCTCTTTAATATGCAGGCCAGGCTTTGTGGGGGCATTCATATCTGAAAGGCCACTAGCGGGTTAAACAAATAGTGCATTACTGCAGTCATTTCACAGGGTCATGATAGCTGATGTTATGTTTAAATGTCCCATGCCAAAACTTTTAACTTTCTCTAAAGTTTTGACTTAAGGGTCTTCTTTCAGCTATCAAAAACTACTGAATTTGCCTTTGTCTACAGTCTTGTAAGATCCCTGCAAAAGGATGTGTCACAAGTAATAAAAATAGAGCAGATGGGTAAAGGTGGGAGGCGACAAACTAATTCATCCTCTGTGCCGTTTGACTGTTACTGGCTATGGCAATCAGATTCACATATCCATTCTCCGCCTCTTGCTTTCTGGGGACGTTATGAAAATAGCCTTCAAGCTAAGATGACGCATATTTCATCACTGTGGCTTGGATGGTACTCGTCACTCAGAGAGACAGACAGCATCACTGGTTGGAGAAGTCCTCCCTTGTCACTATTGGACCGCATTAGGTTACCATGCTTCCTCCCTTTCCAAGGTCAATAGCTTACTGTTTCCATCAGACTTTCTTATTACAGGAAACTTTCCATTAAAGAAGATTCTAATTTATGACCATTTACCTTTAAATGTGTTTTCATCACTTTTCTTGTCACATTTCGGTATTGTCAAAATGAAATGGAGACAAAGTCACGCCTATCCTACCCACTCATTCCAAGGTAGCAATTCTTAAGATGAGGAACAGTGAATTACTTTCAGACAGTTTGGCATAGTGTCCTTTCTTTGTCAGTACAACTCTTTACTCCTTACACTAAGATGACATGTTCAATGGAGAATATTTCAGAGAATTAAATTGTACTAAACACAAGGTTATAATTTTTATACTATAGCATCAAGGAGCGTTAGATTAAAAGATATTATACAACACGTAAAAATTATCTTTATTTTCTGCAGGGAAGGAGGAATGTAGGATGTATTTCATTCAATGGAATATTTTTTTGTATTATGTGAGACATTATATGATCCAAATTTGTTACTTGATGGAGATGAGATTATCATGTGTTAGTTTTAGAATCTTAGTAATTAGTAGGTTCTCTATTTGTGATATTTATTGAGTAGTCAGTGTTCTTTGTATATTCTCAAACACTTGGGTCAGCTTGCAGCCTCCCCCTGCTTTTGCCCAAGTCTGTGTGTGCTGCACTGACGGACTCCATCTGGAGGTAAGAAAGGAGGAGGAAGTTTTCCACACCTGGAAGCTTCTCTTTGGGTAATGGATAATAACAACCATCCCGTCAGACATTGCTCCCAAGATTCCTTGCACCTCACCAGTGAATTCCTCCACAGCAGGTTGGGGGAAGGGTGAGACTAAATAGGAGTAAGTGATTTCCTTTGGCTAACATTCTTTCTCAGAATAAGCAGGAAATTGCCTAGAAAGGAAGCACACAAATTTGGATTCAGAGACTTCAATATTTTTCAATAGTCTGAGACTTCTATATTTCGAGCTATATTTTGGTCTTGTAATGAGTAGCTCAACATTATCTTATGTTATAATGATGGATCCAGATAATCTGTGTCAAGTGGCCCTTGATTACAATAAATGAAATACATTAGTGTTATCTCACTACATCAAGTTTGAAGAAGACATATCTTATTCTCAACAGATGGAAATAATTATAACTGCTGTATGGAAACAAGAAAAAGAAATACATAAAAACATAATGATAAAAATATTCTGAATTTTCAATAATTCATATTTAGGTATAATAGTTTGCTATTATAACAAAAGCATGGCAATGAATATCTCAAAAATGTTCTAATCCCTGCTTATGATGACATGCATGTGAAAAAATGACTAAGTGTACAATTCAGTTAATCTTTAAGTCAGTTTAAAAATATTTTCTGTATATTATCCTATTGCTTTATGGAAAAGTTTCACCAGTATGTCTTAAAATATTAAAAGAACCTAGATGACCTCACTGATCAGTAAGTACTTCTAATTTGGTAACATATAGTTCCATATTTTTCTTAATAAATTATTCACTTATGAGTAAATATTTATTTTGTTTATGCAATTTATTTTGTTAATGCAATTTTTGATAATTTTTTTTTCTATTTTTTTGGTGGTCATGTTGTCTTTTTCCTTTCTCTTGACTTATCTTACTGCATTAATTCCATGGAAATCTTTTGCTATGGGAAGAAAAAACACAGGGTAAGTCATCTTTTCTGCAATTTTTTCCATTTAAATGTGCTTTTAATTTATTTATTTATTATTGACAACTTCCATGATTGTGAACAATATGCCGTGGTAATTCCCTCCCTTCCCTGACTTCACCCTTTGGAACCCCACTCTCCATCATATCCCCTTCCCCTCTCAATCAGTCTGTATTTTGATGTCATGGCGTGGTGGCACTTAGCACTCAGGAGGCAGTTAGGAGGATCACTGTGAGTTCCAGGCCACCCTGACACTACATATTGAATTCCAAGTCAGTCTAAGCTGTAGAGAGAACCTACCTAAAAACAAACAAACAAACAAACAAACAAACAAACAAACAAATAAATAGCATTAATTCTTTAATCTTTCCAAT